>OX454332.1:29772876-31158546 GCA_949716465.1 Chalcosyrphus nemorum | reverse complement strand
CATCGATCCAATTTGTTATCTTAATGAATTCAAATTTGTTATATAATGTACTCATTGCCTTCTTGATCCTTGAAAAAGGAGTTTGACGTGGTTTGAACGATCTGTTCGTTCTGTTCCGGTTTAGTACTTCTTGGGAAGTGAGTGTTCATTAGGAGTCCTAGCAATTATTGACTAGTCTCCGTCCAGGAGATGTCGCTATGCTTTAGATATCCTGCGACCGATGGGTCTTTGTTGTAGTCTAGCAGACTCGTTAGTGTACGTACAGAAGGGACCTACAATTTTATGACTTATCTGAACGACAGAGGGCTTTTCGAGAAGTTTTTGCATGACAATTATACTCTTGGATGTTTTTCATACGCTCGCAAGAGGTGGGGCCGTCAAATAACTTTTGATGGTATTTTTTCTGGATTCAAACTCGAAACCCCTTGCGCAGTAGTCGTACGCACTAATGACTGAGCGACGGCACATACCTACTTTCCTAAAATATCAATACAAGTAGGCATGGGAACTGACTATTTCAGAGATTGCCGCTCCAAACTCACTTTAACACTTTAGCTCGACTGATTCATAAAATTACAAAATGTGTAGACTATCGAGTTGGATTACAATTTTCCATCTTCAATAATCAGCACTTTTTTAAGAATATCCTTATCAGATCATCCACCCTCCACATAATACAAATTGCAGACTTTTACAATATAAATTGAAAAGAGAAAACGGACTCTATTATTAGTGGAAGGACTATGAATAATATTTTTCTATTATCTATTACTTTTCATCTTTCAGTTTCTATCAAATTAAAGGGTATTCGCTGAGAGAACAATACTTTGAAAGTCCTTTCAAACAAAATCACAGCAGCCAATTTGTTCGTCTGTGAAATTCGAGATTTAATGCATTGATTGTCCGTCGTTCTCGTTCATCCCTTGTTCAAGTATAGTACACAGTTCCTCTCCTGCTTTGTAATTTTGCAAATAAACCTAATGACAAATCATTGAATTCGGTAATTACAGTACAAGACATAGAATGTAATATAATAACAAGCAATTAGTTGACAGACAGACATGACCAGAGGCCTTGCTATAGAACGATTTTTTTTTTGTATTTCTGTAAGAAGTTAATTAATTTTATGCACTCAAGTATATTTCTTAATGACTGGTTGTTTTTTTGAATCGAGTAAGTGTGCAGTTAATACGTTAATATACGAACGCCTTGTATGTTGTTAGGTGCTAATTGGTTGAGAAAGTAAGGTTCCATTTAGTCACAATAGGCCCACAGATGCCGCAGACATAAGTTGACTAGTTCCCATCTCAACCTACAATTAAAGGTTCCATACGCTATTTTGAATGAAAATTTCACAGTGAACTGGGAGAGTCCTAGAATGACTCTATAACATACAAAATACAACATGTGAACAACTATTTGATGCTGTTCAATTACTACACTTAGAATCATCAACTCAGCCGTAGGACCTAGTTCCGTGAGAAATCTGACAACGAGAGACACGCCAGAAGGAGGGGTACTCTCTCCGACGCTATCGCTTCTCACCGTCAACAAGATTCTCAAGATCTTCCAGGAGAAAACAATTAAAATCGTGCGGATGACCTAGTGATACTAATTAAAGGCGAATTTCTGCCAACAATCAGTGAACTCATGGAATCTGCTTTAAAATAAATTTCTAGTTGGGCGAACCAAAGAGGCTTAGGAGTTAATCCGCGTAAGACCGAGCTGGTCCTGTTAACCAAGAAAATAAATATACCCAACTTCACACTACCAAAGCTGGAAGGCACCACAATAAACCTCTCCACTGGGGCGAAGTACCTCGGGGTTATTCTAGACTCTAAGTTACAGTGGAAAAGGAATATAGAAGAAAGGTCTAATTGCTCCCTGCGCCGCAAAAGGAGCCCTCAGATTGAGGGAATCCAACATGTGGAAACAAGCAGACTATGGACACACAAATATATTGAACGTAGTAAAGAAAATGGGAAAAAAATAGAATTCCGAAAGACTCGCAGTCACATTGGATTATATGATCCCATGTAATGACTTTAACATAGACATACCTTTCTTATACCCAAGTCTTGAAGACTGAGAGTCAAAAGAGGTAATACAAAATCATGAGATCACGTTTTACACTGATGGCTTCTGTTTCTACTCAGAATTACTACAAAAACAGGAGTCTTTCAGACTTCCAGAAGCATGTAGTGTCTTCCACGCTGAAATACTGGCAATAGAAAAAGCCGCCGTATATTCCTCCGTGGATATAACAATGGACCTTTTAGTGTCTCCAAGTGCAAGTAATGTGCCCTTTTTCCATCAGACACCCTAAATAAACCTAAACCTACTACTACACTTGTTCTATAGGTGTATGACTCATATACGAAGACTTTTCGGTGTCTTTGGGGGTCTGTGACTAGAAAATACACCATTACAGCACACAATTACTGGAAAAGCCTTCGGGAGAAACTGGCTTGTGATATGTGCTATATCAGTTAGTCAGACTACAATCAAACTCAATCAAACAGCAGATAATCTAGGACTGCAATAAATAGCAAAGGACTGATGACGATTCCCTGGTGTACACAGACTTTTATTGGGTATCCTTCGGTGACTACTACGACTCATCTTAGTTTTGTCTTTGCTGCCTTGCACATAGGTGTTTGAAACTCGTTCTTGCCTTAGCGCCATATCAGGCTTTCGTTCTCTATAGCTTTTTCGAAATCGACCAATGCAAATTCTTTAAGGAATAACTATGCTTTTCTTTCATGATTGCATTTGCTATTGATTAACCCCACACAACTGGTCATTTTCCATCTCAACAATATTCATGGTGTGTGACATCAGTGACATCAACAACTGATCAGGCACGACTCAACTATGAACCATATGGAGCCGAAGTCACCCATATTATTTGGGAACTCAGAGCATATCTTTTCATTTTTGGAGGGATTTGATCGGATTCCTAACCTCTTCCACAGTAATGACAAATACTTATTCATGGTAAGGAGCGGATCGGCTCTTGGAAGGTGTACCAGAAAACTGTTCGTTCTTTCACAATACTGCTGCCATCTGGGAGAATTTTTTTTACTTTGATTAACAAATCTCATGAAAATTTCTTTTCTTCCGGGCAGCGTAGGTCCCATATTCAAATGGTTTTCTAAAAATTCCTGTCAAACAATAAGGACAATATTTCCTACAATTTTCACCTTTCGTACCTTTTCCTGAGGCGCAGTTCTTGGTTTCAACGGTCTGGAACATCTATTCAAGGGCATCTATTTCATCTCTATTAGTACAAAAACATGTTAACCAAACATTGATAGCCATTTTCTTTTCTCTAATGATTCCACCATGTTTCTTTGTTGTTGGGTGCGAGTAGTTTCTCGAGTCAGTGTTGCCAGCCACTTTAGCTGAAAATGACAACGGACAGTCTTTTTTACTATACTATATAACTGACTGCTTCTTTAGCGTAACGTAGACGATTCAATTCAATTGTTTAATCAGTCAATCCGTTTATTGTATTGTCAATTGATCGGTTGAGAAATATATTGCTGATCAAGTATCAATTCAGTTGACAACTCAATCAATCAATTTAAGTTTTTTATTCAAGTGCTAATGAATAAACCCAAATATAGGCCAGACATTCTGTGTCTTGGCCACATTTTCTTCTAGATGTGGAACAGTTCAATAACCTAGTTTTAGGAGATGTTTGCCTTAATTGATCCCAGTGGGATAGAAATTTTCTCTGCAAATGAGCAATGGAGAGCTAAGCTGAGCTGGCCAGTTCATCGGCTTGCTCGTTCCCATGAACGTTGCTATGCCTTGGAATTGTATCCAAGCAAGGCTAGTTCTTCTCTGCATTCTAGAACTATTTTGGATGTGATGGCAACCGTGTAGTTTGATTTCACCACAGGCTTCACGGATAGGTAGTTCCGCTTGAAAAATGCTGGAAGCATCCGGAAGTCTGTAGAATTTTGATATGTTTAAGGATTCCGAAAACACGCCAGCACCGACCCCAGAGTCTATTTTTGAACCGCCGGTGTATACAGTGAGGTCAAAATCTCTAATAACCTGTCCGTCTTGCCATTCCATTCTTGTGGGGAATTGTACTTTAAATATCTTTAGAAAGTTCATTTTGGGGATGATATAGGTAGTCGGTAGAAGGCGCAGCGAGTTCTTTTGGTAGAGAATCTAAGATGTTGCTGTGCCCATATAGTTTTGCTGTCCAGCACTTAGACTCTTAGAGTCTGACTGCACTATGTAGAGTAATGTTTGTAATATTTAAGGAGGATGACCGTAAGAGCATCTGTCGGAGTCGTACGCAGAGCTCCTGTAGTACCTATATATGCCGTCCTTTGAATCCTGCTCAATTTGTTGATGTTGTAGGCTTTCTTAAGGACTGGCCACTATACTATCGAACTATATGTAAGAATCGGATGAACTACGGCCGTGTACATCCGGAGGGCCAATTTTGCTGGTAAGCCCCATCGTTTGCCAAAGGTAAAAAAATTAAAAAATAACAAAAATATTGTTGTTGAAGTGACGGTGTTGCGATCGCTTCTCACTCAAAGACACTGACTGTCGTCGAAACCGAAAACGCCGAAGTAAAACATCAAAAATAGTTAATTCCTGTTTCCGTACGTCAAACTTTCGTAGTTCTCCACAGAAGATGGAGCTAACGAGAGTAAGTAAGAATTTCACATGCCGTGAATATATTTAGTTCAAGAAAATTCATTGGGCAAATTTATGAGATCTGTCAAATCGTTGTTTTGTAATTGGTTGTCAAAATGATTGGAAGCAGCACATTAGGGAAAAGAGTGAAATTTAAAAAAGATGAAAAGTCTTTTTGTTCCAAACATTTCCGCACATTTTTGAACATTTGTACCTCTCTGAGAGAATTTCAGCCCTACTTTTTGAAATCTGACAAGCTGATAATTTTGGTTTAGAAACTGCGGGAACAGACTTATTCTCTTGTCTCCAAAATTATTATTTTTTTATTTTTTGGTACCTACTCTTGGTACGGGAAAAATAATATAATAATCCTTGTAGGCTAATTCTTTAGAGAGGTTAATTTTTTACTGAAATGCCACAGTGGAAACATATTAAATAAATAATACTATGCGGCTCATAAAAATGCTGTTTCCATATTATTTAACATAAGCCGCTTATAGCCGCTGATCTATTGGATATTTTCTCCTGAATAATAAAACAATTAATCAGCTATAAATTGAAATTCCAACAAAATAATATTTTTCTATTAAAAATTCTATTTTAAATATAAAACAAACTCAAATTGACATCAATATAGTACACAAATAGGATGACAAAAAAAATCCTCCCAATTAATTATTACAGACTACACATAAACCTTCTGAAATTTTAATCCTCTGTCAAAATATTCATCACATTTTTTTTTTTTTTTTGTTCACCCGCCCATTTTCACACCATTCAACGCACACACACACAAACACAAGTAACCATACTTGAGAGCAAAAAGAATGTCAACACTAAAAAAAAAACAGGACACCAAATCCCCAAAGAAGGTTAATGAAAACAGCATAAGCAAGAAGTAAAAGAAAAAAAAAGAAGCGAACACTGATGAAAACAATTTGCCCGTCAAATCGACCCTTCACAGAATATTAATTACTCCACCGAGCAACCGCCAGCAACAACAAGGATTAATTTCCCTTTTTGTCATCAGTGTCGCCATCGTCGCCAGCCATAGCCATAGCCATAGCCATCACCCTTAGCCTTAGGAGGAAGGAGGAAAAAAGTATGAGGGCGTTATTATTTACCCGCCATAGCCGGCATATTTCCAATTAAAACGAAACAAACTCACCGCACACACCGCTCCAAGTATCACACCAGCCATCTTAGGCACTTAACCATGGCAAGCTCAAGACTCAAGAAGGATATTGATGCGCGCTCCTTCCGATCGAATCCATCGAGACGAGGAAAATCAGAAAAACAATTTGCCAACGCTTAACGAATCCAAAGGTGCTGATGGGTTGGGTGTACCCTTGTCTAATTCTTTTTTCTCTTTTTATTTTTCTTTTATTTTTATTTATTTACTTATTTAACCCTTTTCGGATATTGCTTTCGACTCAATGTCCTAGATATCTATGGCGGGGCGTCTTACCGCTGTCGCTGGCAGGACACACACAGCTACTGTCCGATTATCCTGTTGTCAGTCAAACGCATTCACATTGCGAGAACACAATTATTTGCCTGATGAGTTAGCTAGTTGGCGATCTGGAAAGGATGTCCCATAATCCTTTGGGAGATTTTTAATTAAAATGAAGATTAAAATTTCCACCAAATAAGGAGTATATACACACGACGAAGAGAAGAAAAAATGCGAACGGGAAAATAATCGGTAAAACCAATCTTTACTTGATCCATTGAGAAGAAGAGTTGCGTGAGAGATATTATCCTTGTGTTCAGTCGGGGTGGTGGTGGTGGCTTGGTGTTTGGCATTAATTCCTTTTGGTCCTTATCCGATTTTAATTTTTCCTTTTGCATTTTATCTCCCGACTGGCTGTTGACTGTTGATTGGAATTAAATGCTGCAAACGCTGAGGTTGGGGGTTTGGAATCAGAATCATTTTCACTTTAAAAGGATTAAGAAGTTCCGTGCAAACACAAACAGAGAACAACTCCTCACTCCTCAGGCCTATTAACAAATTAAACAATGACAGACTAATTTCTACTACGCGAATGACTTGGGGGGGAAGGGAAAAGAGTTCCATCAATTGTGTGATTCACTGCTTTGCTGTCCAACAGCGCACAGATGTAACAAATGGTCACTGGTCACTGTTTGATTAGAGACGCAGACGAATGCCAGGAAAATCGTAGAAATTGCAGAAATCACTGAAAAAAAAGGACGAGGATTTCTTTCTTTTTGAGAGGAGAAGATTTATGTCTCGCCACATACGGAGGCGGCAGCGGCGGCGGCGTCGAGCATAGTGTGAGGATAATGTGCCTGCGGATCTGTTACACAAGATTGCATTTTTCTGCAAAGTGATAAATCACAGATGGTTCAGCGCAGGAAGGTGCTACCGGAGGAGGAGGGGTGTGTGCGTTCTGGCAGATCGATGCTGGGTGAGCGATTGCAGTTAATGGAGGGAAATTTAATGTTCGCCAAAGGAATTACTATCGAATTGTGTAAGAGAAATGAAAAACACATGCAGCTTTGTGTGATTGTATGCACTTGACAGAGAATGACAGTCAAGTGTGACTTTGTTGGTCTTTGTATGTATATTCATTGTATTGCAATGAAATAGAGTTCATGTACCGTGGACAGGCTGCGGAAGATGCATCTGGACTGCAGGTAGGGGACCTCAAATGTTCAAAGTAGACTGCACATTAAAGGTACTGCTCCAAATCGGTAGTGGAAAGAGTAACAAGTCGGTAATTTGGATCCATAGGACTATTCTAAGCTGTCATCCTAGACTGTTCATAGGTGGAGGATATGCAATCCGTTGTTTTGGCCTCCCAGCATAGCCTTTTTTTTGGGTTGGCGCTAAGTAGTAAACCAGGTTACTGCACTCATACACCGAATGAGCAGATCCAAATCCACTTGGCTTATGATACCGTCATTTCTGGACGTCTCCAGTAGAATGAAACATGCTCCGCATCCTCCTCTTCACTTGGACATTTCGGGGCGAACTATCGTCTCCAATTCTATGAAAGTATTGACGGTAACCGCCATGCCCGGACAGGAACTGTGTAAGATGGTACAATTCGCTCTCTTTGTCCATGTGTCTATGGAGGGAATGAGCATGTGGGGTCCACCTGCCTTTAGTAAAGTTATCCCACAGCATTGCTCAGATTGCCCTTTCATCCTCTCTGATTCTTTTCGCCTCTTGCCAGTTTCAGACTACACCCTTTGTATTTTCTTCGCTAAGCCGCTGCGCAAAGCCTGTAAGCTGTTATTAGCTTGCTCCTGCATACGTTTCTTGCTAGTCTACCTGCTCATATCGGAGCAGCATAAAGGAGTACCAAGCTGACAGTTGTGGGACAGCAGGATCTCTCGTGCGTGTCCCGGAAGCATTCCTGTAGGTATCAGTGATGCCTTCTTACTTGCGTACTCGACGTGGTCTTTGAAGCGTGGCCTTCTGTCGAGCATGACTCCAAAGTGCTTCAGCGATCCCTTAGATCTAATTATCTGATTTCCAACGCATACTCCACCGTCCTGCTACTGTTATCAGGACAACTTCAGTCTTATGGGCGGCTAGTTCCAGACCGGCAGATTCCAGCCATTCCTTAGCTCTGCCTGAGACACTGCTGCCTTTCATCATCTGCAGTACCGGGCACTGTGCTTCCAGTTCCAGTTTCTGGCATCCGGTCTTCTTCTCCGTCTCGAACCTGGGGTCTGGGATTCGAAGATCCCTTTGTCTGGAGCATTGTTGTCCATTCGCTCGATGTGGCCGAGCCAATGTTGTCGGTGTATCTTAGCTTTGTGGACTACAGCCACATCCTGGTAGAGCTCATAGATTACAGCCTTCTCGCATGAGGAACCTAATATCAGACGAAGTATTTTTCGCTCGAAGGTGCCCAATATATCGGCAAGCATTCGGCTCCAAACAGCAAGACTAGTAAAATGAGCGTTCTATAGAGTATAGTCCATCGACTTAGGAGTTTTGAACCCAGTTGTTTTGTCAAACCGAAGTAGCAGCGATTTGCTAGGTTATTCTTCGTCGGATCTCTGCAGAGTGTCAATTTGTTTCCCCTGCTCATCGATTGTCGTAAACGGACGTCTTGCAAGAATCTTCCGATGATGTCAATATCGTCTGCGATTTGTGACAGATAGTACCTTTCGTGTTGACACCTGCTCTGCGCACTCCTTGACAGAATCTAGTGCTTCCAGTTTGGAAGCGCTCAGAAGAACTGTTTCTAAGTAGCACAAAGCATCGCATGTCTTCCAGTTTTGACGGTATCCCGAATTGGGCCATCGCCTAGTAGAAACTTAAGACAATAAAAGCTGTCATAGACGGCTTTAAGGTCCATGAAAAGGTGGTGGGTTTCGACCTGAAATTCCTTGGTCTTTTCCAGGATTTGTCTGAGTGTAAGTGTCTGCCAGTTTCGAAGCCACACATAGGACCGCCTTTTTTGAAGAAGGGGCCTATAGAGCTGATTGATGACTTATCACATGGACCCTACCAAGGGCATACCTCCGTATTTAAAGACTTCAGCTTGAAGCCAATCAGAGACAGCGGCTGTGTACTGGGTGGGGGCGTTGGTTCTTCATTAACTGGAGGTGGGTTCTCTTCTTGTTCTAACACTCTCTCTATATTACAGTAGAGGCTTTAAGTAACTTACTTACTTAACGTCTAAAGCAGAAGCCTTGCATTTAACAAAAGAGTACTTCGACTATTCCATGGCCAATTCATTCCCTTAAGACATATTGTTTTTCCCATATTCATTCACGGGAGCAGATGCTGACCCATATACGGCTAAGGTAACAAGAAACGCTAATAAAATTCTCGCATTATTGAAGCCGTAAATTGTGTTTCATAACAACTACTGGTGTAAACACCTCCACTGTATCTCGGTTTCCTTTCAAATTCTATCCTTACACTCCACTCTGAACGGCCATTTCATTTTCTAAGCCACTTGCTACAGAAAACTTTTTGGATCCACCGAAAAAGTACAGCCAATGAAGTTAGTAACTACAAAGAGATTTCAACAAATGTGATTGCTTATTATATATATACTTTCTGACAAAAAACAAACAAACAGAGGAAATTACAACCTGTTATCCACCCCGAAATCAACTCACAAAATTTGAATTCCCTCTGTCCCCCGTTTCCAGACAAAAAAAAACCGAAAACAAAAACCTCCCTCATGATGCAGCAGGGGCAAAAATTTAATCAGATTTCAACTTGGATGCACCTTTTCACTGCTAATTTTGACCACATTGTGTTTTTAGTTGTCCTTTCTGTGTCCTGAGAATAGTGCTTAGTCCTTGTATGTAAGGGCGCATTGGTGTGTCCTTTTATTCCCCGCAACACACAGAATGAAACTTTCTAATGGAAATATTTTCCCGACGATATTCAACAATAGAATTTCCTGCCTGTTTTCCCTCCTGTTTCTTTGTTTTCACTTCCTTTTCACCAGGTATGTCCTGCAGTACTACTACTATATCTAATCAAGGCAAAACCGAAGTATTATTATGTGACTCTTTTCTTGGTCGCGTCGACACGATGCCGTGCAATGGATGGACTAAAATTAGAACAAAAAACAAGAAGAAGGACATCTCCAGCACAATTGTGTTTCCTTGGTTTTTTTTTTTCTTAGAGTAGAAAGAGAAAAGAACTTGAAACTAAATAATTTGATTCCCAAAGGTGCTTTTGGGTGACAAGACAGATGTATACCTACCTTCCAATGCAACAGGACAACGGGTGGCGGCCGTGTATCCTTCTATTAATTACTCTTGTTCGTTCTACTACTCTTGGTTGGTAATTTTTTTCTATTAACTTTGAAAATATCTGCGATGGAAAGTCGCCGCCTTCCGTTTGTCGTCTTCTTCTTATCAGCGACTTGTGTTCTACGAATTTAAATAAAAATGTCCTTCTACTGTCATCGTACGTACATATATAAATGTGTGGGTGGAGTATTAGCGCGTGACCTACGGGCGTATTTCTGTTGCTGAATTTCGTTTGTTTTCTTCTGCGCCCCCCTCGCCGAAAAGAACATTATAATTGGATGTCATGTAACTTTCTGATGGTTTTGTGCTATCTAATGTTTGGGACATTGAAACATAGAATATGAGAGAGGATTGCGAAAATAGCTGTAATCTTATGTATATTAAAGTTTGTTCCCTGTTATTGGGACGTCTGGCATGATGCCGTATGCATACTTTTATTTTTTAATGATTTTTTTTTTTTTTTTCTGAAAGATATCTGTCATTATGCTGTCAGTTTAAGGCAGTGTAGTGACGTCGTCGTGTCATTAAAGATATGGTGGTCCTTTGAAGTAGTAGTCTAGTACCAAAATAATACAAGTCATAGGTGTACTCAGTTAAAAGCTACATCAATTCTTTGTACAAATAGGGGTTCCAGATGTCAGTTTTGACTCCGAAACAATAAATCAGAATTTATAAATTTAGCTAAGGGAGTTTTGGAACATATTTGCTGCTGAATTGTTTATCTTAAATCACTAAGGCAACAACTTTATAGACGTTATACTATAGTCTAGAGTCTAGCATACCTAGTACATATTCCTTGCATCTGGACGGGGATTAACCTATTCTCATACAAAAAGAAGGGATTCTTAGAGCTCCATTTGTCCTTTCATAGTGATTGACTGACTATACCCACGATTATGTATGTTCATTGTGATGGATGAGGAACGAACCTTCTTATAGCAACGATCGATATAAAGTTGCCTTGAGAAGGGGATCTTCCCTCAACCATAGAAACTCCAGCATCGGGCTTTGTTACCTTGGAAAACTTTCGTCGTGTTGACCAATATTCCTGCTAGATACATTGGGAAAAACTCATTGGTACATATATGTATATAGCTGGTAGCTTCAGCAAAGAGTGGCGATCTTTGCATTCCCGTGCTTTCAAGAAGAGAAGGTTGGGAAAGCGCCGACAGCATTATTGCAAGTCGAAGAAGAGCAGAGTCCTGCAACATAATGAAGAAGACAGGACGTCGAAGCCGGCCCCTACGAAGGAATGCCTTGATCGGCGGTACCGTAGGGGGCAACATCCAAATGATGGTCTGGAATAACTCACTCCAAATCAGACTTATTACTTTTAAATGCCTCGAAGTTCCTTAACAAACTCCCCAACCATCCTTGGTCTACTGATTCTGTAAATACATATATTTAGGGACACAGTTTTCTTCCATCCAAATCATGCCTCACACTTAAACAACAACAAAAAAGTATCTATAATTAGGATAATCTACAGGCAACGTTCTACTTTCCATGTTATCCATCCGAGACAAGAATGCGAACAAGAGAGAAGCTTTACATAAACAACACTGTCACTAAAAGGATACCTAATCCAAAACTAGGTGACTGTTAAAAAGAGCATCTTGTTTGGAATAAAAATTTTGGGCTACGTCCAGATAAGCTATCGCCTATTGTCATGTCTCCCAATACCTACCCACCTTCGCCTCTGTCTTGACTCTGTTGTTTGTCCATTGTTACAAGGACGAAGGGGGAAGATCTATCTATACTCCAAGTATAAATCTTTGAAAGCTGATTGTGTAGAGCGGCGACCAGGAGCGCAGCTCTCTCGGTGGGGTCTCGGAGTCTTGTGAGTTATTAATGACTCGGGTGTGTGAAAATTTGTTAGCAATTAAAGAGATTAATTGGATCGTCCGGAACTGTGAACAGGGTTTCTCCATTGTGTTTTTGCCTTTTTTTTATGTGTGTGCATCCATTAGGACGATGGTGGTAGTCGATGTGCTCATGTCCTAAATATTTGTTTCTTTTTGGTTTTTTTGTGTTGGTTCCTGTCCTCCCTCATTAGTCGCCTTGGTGCGATAATGCGCTGCAGAGGGTGGAGATTGCATTCCAGTGTCTTTTGTTTTGCTGCCAAAAGCTAGGACATCATTAATATTCCGCGCAATGTTTTGCTCTAGAGCTGTGTAACAAGGATTGATATCAGAACGATAAACACTTTCCCTTGCTTTTGTGTTGCTGGCGGGTCGTCCTTCTTGTCCTTCTTGTCCTCCTCGTCGTCGTCGTCGTCAGTTTGTCTCTGTTGTTTGTGATAAATGATGTGGCGTTTGCTGTGTTTCTTTGGCACATTTTCGCCAGCTAATAAAGATTCCCTTAATTATCTGACCACCAGAGGAAAGTTATCTATAGCACCCAAACAAAGCAAATTGATTGAAAAATGTGTTGCTCCCAAAATTGGCATCATAGAGTCAGACTCTTGGACCCTTTTTGTTTCATTTGGAACGAGTGTGTGTGTATTTGAAAAAGGACACCCTCGTATATTTTCACACTTTAGACGTGTGAATAGCGACGCATCGGCGAAAACAATTTCCTATTAAGAAGGAAAAATTCAAATTCAATTATTTATGTGAATAAAATGAAGAAGGATGCATGCCAGAGCATCTTCTTCACTTGACTTGTCGGCAACGGCTGTACTGGGAATACGTATAATCGCGCACGCGGCAGCGGTAAGCTTAATCCCACGTCATATGCTCTTACACGTTCATTTCAAGCGGGCGGGCGGGGCGTAAAGGCAAGAAGTAAAATAAGTAAACGAAGAAAATTCCCATGTTCGTATGTGTATGTATCCTGCAGCTTCCTTCGGTTCACCCCCGCACCCTGATTTGCGAATGGAAATTCGCAGACAGAAAAATTCAATATCTCATCCTTTCAGGATGATGAATATTTAATTCGCGCACATATGAAATTTATAACAGCAAACATGGGTGAGAATTTGTCGGAATCCTTCTGCAGCCCGTTCGTCCTCCTTTCGTAGATATACATACATACATAGCTGACTGAGTTGGCTGCCTGTGCCTGTGAGCGATCGGAATCGAATAAGGATTCTAATGAAATAACATTAGAAAATACTTTCGCTGACGGCATTACTATGGGATAGTGGGAGGCTGGCTGGCTGGATGTGCGTTGCGTATGTGTGTATGTGTTTGGATGAATTCTAAGGAATTTCCAAAAGGGTGCATGTTTATTATTTATTTAGAATTTTAAAAGCCTTTCCGTCCTTCTTCACAATGGAGGGAAATTTACTACGTAGCATTCGTTGGTTGGGAAATGTTTCAATTTGAATTGTGAAGGATATACCTACATATACCCTGTATTCGTATTCAATAAGCAATCCTTGCGAATAATGATATTCAATAAGGCGTTCGCAAACACTACACCAATTGTGGCCAATATAGCAGGGGCATATGGTAGGTATATGTATACACTTTTAAGAAGCATTTAGGACGAAATCCAAAAGCGATTAGGTTACAATGGCACTAAGGTTATTTGCACGCGAATCGATTCAGGGAAATATTTACCGAATCCAGGATAAATAAATAATTTATTTGGGGGTAAAATCTTAATCTCTTCAAGTGTGGGTTGCTTATCAACTTTTTAATTTTTAATCTCTCTTGAGGAATTCTGGGAATCGGGATAGGATAGAATCTTCTGCTTCTTCGTCTGACGAGCAGGCGTTTCGTAGTGTGTCCTGTGAAAACACGGAAATTTGTGCATTTGGGTTTGATTTGTAGCTATCCAAAGGGAATACTTATATTCAAGCAAACCTACGGGAATGTAGACAAATATTTTTTACATAAGCTTCAGTCCTTCTAGTTCTGCTACAAGAGTAAAACTGAGTTTTTAAAGGCAATCAATCGCAAGACGTCTACAGATGTAGCCCCTTAAAATAAACTAAACTAATTTGTGACTGAAGTCACTAACCAGTTACTAACAGTAGGCTACTCAAAGGAGACCGAAAGCAGTACTTCTTTCTGAATAAACCTGAGCCTGAACCCATCACAATTATTTAATATTGTTATTGTGCATAGTGACTCTAGTGGTGAAGATTGGGCATACCCAATCTCTCTTTTTAGAGTGTTTCTCGCAGTCTCATACTTTTTGCACTCTACAAGGACGTGTTTGGACTTTCCTTTCACAGCTTCCATGTCCTGTTAAGAATTGAGTGAGGTAGAAGTTTACCTCTGATCCATGTGGTACTCTTCCTGTAATTTTATATGTTTCGGCCTTTCTTCTGCTTTTTTCCTCCTTTCTATCTGGTCCCCGATATGGATTCACCTGCTGTCTTGCCATGTCTTGCATCGCATGGGTAGTGCTTCGTTTCTTTCTGAAACCGTATTGTAGGTTGGAGAGTCCATTTTCTCCTTCAGTATACTGGTCCGAATTATTTTTTCTAGCACTTTTCCTACTGTGTCTGGCATGCAGAGTGGTCTATATGAAGACGGTTGCTCTGGAGGCTTGTCGCCTTTTGGGATTAACACCAATCTCTGTCGTTTCCATTGTAGGGGAAACTTTCCTTCTATCAGACAAGCTATATAGAGGTTAGCAAAAGCCTCTGGTTGGGCTTTAATAGTCCTTTTTCAAGACTAGACTAGGATGTGACGAACTTGAAGATTTGGACACTCACTGTAGGTGCTTCATAGTTTCTATTTCTTTAATAGACGTCAAATGACAGTTCTTGCCATACTCATCTAAGTTAATGCTTATTCTGAACGACATTGCGCTTATCAGGTAATGCCTTCCATGAGACTACAATATTTTTTAAGCGACTTGGAGATACGTGAAAGTCTGCGATTGATGCTCCAGTTGATATCAAAGCCATTGGTGCAGTAACTGCAGCTAGTTCAAGATTGACTAATTGAGCTAGACTTGCTAGATGCTAAATTCAAAGAGGGTTAGGTTAGATAAGGAAATGTTGGCAGACTGAAACAGGTAGAGTGACACCACAGGACTCAATCAATCTATAGCTTTAAACCAGCAAAAGCTTTCTATGAAGCGATGGAGACGTCTATATAAAGTAAAGTGTCCGCATAGGTTTACGAAGAAGTTTTCTCTTAGGTGTAGTTTCCTTAGAGTTGACTGAGACATCCTGGCAGGGGCCCAAAAAAGCGAAGAACAATCTCCTTCTTCTCCTGTTCATATAGCTTCTACGAAAATCATTTGCAGGGAGTTCAAATCTGAAGACGAGTCTCTCAATGATGCACTGTCCCATGATGACAACTACCATTGTACCTTTGTTGATCTTTTCGGTCTTAAACCTGTTGAAGCGTTTGACATCCAGCTTTGGCCAAATCTGTTTGTTGAAGAAGCACTTGGTTATTAATCACATTCTGTTTGACTAGGAGTGATCAAGTATCGAGAAGCATTTTAAGATTCTCCTTTTCCAGTAGTATAGACAGAGTTCTGCCATGTCTGACAAGTTTGTCGGCCATACAATGGCCTGGAACGTCCCTATGGCTCGACACCCAAGTCAGGATTCGAATTGTTCCAACATCTCGTTAGAAGAGAGACAGCAATGAAGGATGGTTCCATAGTTAAAGGTGATCGAATCTAGGAATTTGATTGCAGCTTCACTGTCGGTAAAGACGATGCCATGATTTTCACTTGAAATGCACAGGTTCAAAACGTCTATGGAAACGAATTGACAAACTAATCAGGCAAGGATCCCTCCTTCCCAGTTGACAAAGACAGAGAGCACTGGGCAAACCGTGTCTCTAACGAGCAGCTTTATCAGAGAACGAGCCATGAACCTATAGGCACATATACGACGACGAAAGTGGCAATGGAATGGTCACACTCTCATGAGATTTAAGTGTCTATACAATTTTGGTAATACACAAGTCACTTCTCTGAAGGTAGTTTGAATCCATCTCAAGTGGAGAGTGTTAATGTCTGACGAGTGCGATTGATTAGTATCTGCCTGAGTGTTAAGAGAAGACTTTCTCTGACTTTAAATGGATGGAAAGAGCCTGTTACCCGTTGCGATGAGCTATCAATATATGTATCTGTGGCTTTGTCCTCCAGATTTACAGGTATACATATCTACCTTCAGCTTAATATACCTACTCCTTTATGAATATTTAAATTTTCCAAGAGAAATACATATACAACTTCCCTTTCACCAAAGGAATCCAACATCGCGTTTATAAATTCGATAATAAAAACTTACCCTCATTGTTTTGATGGTTTCCTGTTTCCATGTTGTTGTCGTTCGAATCGAGACATCGTGATTTATTCAAATTAATCGCAACACCATAACTGCTTCCGAGTTTGAAATTGAAGGATCGCTGTTTGTTGCATGCCAGTCACACTTAATGCATTTGCATTGTCGCCAGCTTTCCTGTATTTTGTTGTGTGTGTCAATGTACCTGCTGATGAAAGGCAAAAAGGGAAACCATGTTGAGAGGCTATAAATCACTTGAATACAAATCGCCTCCCAAGCAAATAGCTGTGACAATGGCACAAAAGTCATATTCAACGTTTTGATTAATTTTCAAATGTAAGAAATCAATAGTCATGGGCATGCTAAATGTTTGTATGCGCAAGTAAGTGTTTTGTTGTGTACGAGGTCACTGTATTCAGGTGAAATACTTATGTACATATGTTTGTGTGTTATTTAAAAGTTTGTGTCTTAAAGTAAAATGATGTAAAGGGTTATTGTTACAGGAAGAAAGTTTACTCAATAGAAGTAAGATATACAAATGTATGCACATGCTGCTTTCATGCACTATTCTACGCAGAACAGCACATTTTTTCTTAATTGTTTTCGGTTCAAAATTGTCTATTTTGGTCACAGATTTTTGAACATATAATAAGACTACAAACAGTCTTTTGTACTGGGAGATAGCAAAAATGCTGCGGATTTTTTTACTTACGTCGGGGAGCATCCGTTTAGTCAGCCTACTAAACTACGTTTAGTTCATAAAAAACCCAATTATAAATAGGAGCACTGACCGATAATGCATGGAGACCTAAAGCAGGTTCAGATCCTGAGAAAATCTCCTTTAAGCCTTGTCTAGCAATCTCATCGGATATCTCATTTCCTATGATACCAGTGTGATCTGACACCCAGATGAGAGTCAATTAATTGAGCCTTACGACACAGTTCAAGGGTGCCTTGCATTCACAACCTAATTTGGATGAGGTTAAAGGCTTTAGCAAGGCCTTAAGTGCAGCTTGACTGTCACTATAGCAACAGATACTACGACCTTTCCACCTATTCCTAACGATGTGACTCACAGCCATTAGGATTGCAAATATCTCCATCTTAAAGACAGAGACATCCTTACGCAATGGGAAATGCTGTCTTGCCTTGTCGTCCTTCACAAATACACCAGCCCCTGATCGGGCTTAGAAGCATGCGTGAAAATACGACTACACTCCATTCCTGGCTCAGACGCTGGCAGTAGCCAGTCCTGAATACTTGGAAAGTCAGCCGCAGCTGAAGCCCTGGACTCATAGCCTCAGACGCTATATCCATAAGACGAGGGTCATAAAATAGATGTCGTGTAAGATCATCGAAGCTCCAGTACGGCTCATACTAAAATCCAACTCCTCTGAGTTTGTAAATGGGTTTTAACTTACACCCCATGATATAAGAGGGAGATTCAGCAGTGCATCTAGAACAGAGCACAGGGTACTCTGAAAGCCTTCCCTGCACCTGAGACAAACTTTTCCTTGTAGTTTGGCACAAGGGGCAATCACTTTACGAGAAAGATACCTTCACCAAACAACAGACACATAAGCCGGAAATGGTCTTATCATAGCCGTATAGATCCAAAGTACCCTTTTCGGTTACAAGCCGTAAGCGGTTTTCCAAAAGCATCCTTACACTGCCAGAAAACTGAGATGCTACATGTTTTGACCAGAGAAGCTTCTTTTCCAGAATTAATCCTAGATATGTGACTTCATCTGAGAGCGAGATGGTGATGCCTTTTAGTACTGGCTGAGTCAGACCTGTTATGAACCTCCTTTTCGTAAAGAGAACCACTTTGACCGAAAGCCTATTCCCAGTAGATACATACACCAACCATCGAGCATATCCAAGGCCAAGTACAGTTCTTTGGTATGTACCAACAGAGAGCACGGCGACCTCTTCTGAATAAGCTTGCGGGTAAATGTGACAACTATTCTTCATAATAAGAGAACCAGACTTTTGAGTAGAACAGTCGCCTTTGCCAATTTACCTTGAGGCAGCAGCTCCTATCTCAATGAAGTTACCATCAGACCTTCTAGGTGATTCCAGTTTGATTTATCTGTCCTTTTAGAGGGCTTTATCCAAACTATCTACTATCACCTTGAGTTTCGACCTTTTCGCAAAAGGCTCTAGAGAAAATAATTTTCGATGAGCGAATTAACTTTTTATACTCCTTTTGCTTGGGCATGAAAAGATTTCAGTCGCCCTCTGAATCTGTCTGAGAAGTTTTCTAGTTTCCTTCCTGAGTCTTTGCAGATCCTAGTGCCACCAGGGAACTAGAGACTCCCAAGAAGTTTGTGCCACTGGACACGCTAGTTTAAGGCATCTGATGAGGCTGCGGATCACGTCTTTAAGAGTATTCTCAACCTTCTGCCTACAGACAGTTTTGACACAATAGCCTTGACTGAGTTTGGCTCTTTCTCCTCTGCAGATATTTCGTGCATGCCCCAATCTTTTGTGAGTCAATGCCCCCCACGACTCTGCGAGGTCCGAAGTTTCACTTCACTCATTGCAGAAACTGCGAAGGCCTTCATTTGTTATACCTTAGTTTGCAGTGTCCTGTTGGGAAGCCAGTAAGGATGCGTAGGTTATTCTTGCTAAGGCAAATGCAAGCTTCGAGTCTTTTCCGGTTGTAGTTTCCCAGTAGTTGCTTAGCTTGTCTTAGGCCTGCAGTATTGTTCCAGGTCCTTGCCCTGTCTTCTTTTCCGTTTTCCTGAATTTTTTTGCTTATAGTGTGATCCCCTGTTTCGCAGAAAGGTTCTAGTCCAGTAAAGGATTCTGCTGCTCATTGTTTTGCCAAGGCATCCGCTTCTTCATTACCTTTAATCCCGACGTGTCCAGGGATCCAGTAGAATGTGTTGTTCATGCATGTTCCACTATTTCATAAAGTTTATGAAGGCATTCCCATACAAAGTTCGATTTAATGACATGGGAGTCAAAAGCTCTAATGCCTGCTTGACTATCTGGCAGTATTGCTATTTGGCGGTTACTGTATCCTCTTTCGAGAACTCATATTTCAGCCTGAAAAACGCTGGTACTCTTGCCCATGGGTTCTGAATGTTTCGTTCTTGGCCAAAACACTCCTGCACCCGTTCCTTCCTCGGTTCTCGAGCCGTCTGTGTACCACTTTATTGTGTGGTTGCCTAGTCCATTTATTGTAAATTTATTTCTCCACTCCTGAGTAACAGCTTTAAGTAAAAGTTTTTCACAAAACTGAATTTCCTTAAGCAGTCATCCCTGGAGACTACAAGCAACGGAAGTTTTGCACTTCTCCCTTCCGATGCCTTCCTTAGCCATCCTTGGGATGTTACTCCACTACAAGGTGGAGCGGTGTGAGTTCTAGGAGTACCTCTATAGCTACGGTCGTGCATGTTCGCATGGCTCCCGTAATGCAGAGGCACGCCAGTTCTTGCACTTCAGTGAGTGACTCCCTCGTTGTGATCAGACTGGTTCCATTTGTCCAAGCTATCGCGCCATAAGTGATCATTGGCCTCACAATGGCAGTGTACATCCATCTTAGTGTTTTTGGATTGAGTCTTCACGGCTTATTGGCTAGGCTCTTGCATATCATTAGAGCACGGGTGGCCTTTTTGGTGATCTCCTCCTTATACAGTAGTTTGCCATCTAAGTGTATCCCTAGATACTTAACTTTCTTTAAACATTCCTTGACAAAATGAGAAGGTCCTTTCGATGAACTTCTTGGCAGCAAACTAACGATTCCCAATTTTGTATAGGAGAAGCTCTATAATCCATGGTAAACTAGGATCATTACATTTATTCAAATAAATCACAAATCCTTTCCATTAGCCAAGGTCACTAGGTCAATAACCAATACAAAATCTTCTTCACTGATACCGGCTAATAGTCAATGCCATACGGCTTTGTCTATAAGAATTAAGGTCAAATGCGGATTGTCAATACCTTCCAGAAGTTTGCTCCTAAGTCTCTAACATAAATAACGAAAATCCACATCCAATTTGAAATTCTTTTGTCAGTAGGTAAATCTCAATCGAGATACGAAGAAACCCCAAAATGGTGTGTATTAAGTTTCACATAATTTATCCGAGTAATGCTCGTGGTGTATTTGCATAGTCGAATGGATTATTTGTACCTGAAAGGCACAGACAAGTTTATTTGAGGGTCAAGGACATTGTCATTCATTTTGTTCTCCATTTTTTGTTTCCTAAAGATCCACAATCATTTGGAAGAGAATATGTTTTCTCCTTTGAAAGCTTGTATTTATTATAGGAAATAGCAAGAGAAAAGGATACGAGAACAATGTCCTTCGTTCCATCCAAAGTCATTCATGTTGGATTCTGGTTGTAGTCCTGGTCGTCTTGGTGAATGTAGACTGAGAGAAATTCGTCCAGTTCTACAAAATCATCTTTGATGAACTCTGTATCAAGAGAATCGCCATCCAAATTCCTTTCTACACCCGGTTGTGATCCAAGATATATCAATGAATGCTGTACTCTCTTGTAAGGGAATCCACCCTCACAAACTCTTAATCCTGCGAAAATGAATTCGACCAATTCTCATTCGGATTGTGCGCGTTGAATAGTCGCTCTCAAACTCCTTCTCTCAGGATGATTTTCCCAGAGAAATACAAGTCCTTAGGTTCGCTCCCAAAATGTCCCTTTTTTTTTGCCCACCCAACGTGTAGTAACTATTCATGTGGGCATAAAATCAATCCTTATGCAATTAAGACCAAATCAGACAAGTGGCTGTCTGACGCGACGCAGAATGTACTACAATTTCTCCCAAGGGATGCATTTTTGTTTGTATTTTAAATTAATATTTACTGTGTGTTTGTATACGTATGTATGTACGTCATGCGTCTAGGAAATGGGAAACTTTTGCTTTTGTGCTTAGCTCTTTGGCACATCCTGTTCCTGTACTCACAGTGAGGGATTCCTATTTTCCCAAAACTCTACCTTTATACGTAAAAATATAAAAAATAAAAAATTAGACTCTCATAGGTATACTTGAACATGAACACACGTATGCTTGTAGTTTTATTCGGTTGGTCGGCCATCGACATGACAGGGATTCACATAGCATCTAACAGGAAATTTATATCTTCCGGGATTAAAAATTCATTGGAAAACCCTTTTCAGCAGAGATATTTGGACAGTTTATTTTATTAGATTTGTTACATTAAGTTCTACATGATGTCCTCGTTTTCTCTCTCTCTCTCTCGCTCTGTTTGTAAGGACCAAAAAATGAAGGGTTAAAAATGAATGCGCGAGTTAGATATTTTTTTTGCTTTTTTTGCTTTTTTCGCTTTTCCGACGGAAGTTACTTTAATATGAAAGGGGAGCGTCGAAACTAAAGGTATGTGTTGGTAGGTATTTTCGTGCATAAATAGGTGTATGACGTTTGATGAGAGGTTTAAATGTAGAACTGTCAATAAAAGGTTAGGGCAGAAATGTAATTTCCTTTTTTTTTAGTTGATTTGGTGGATTTACCTACACAACTAGTCCTAGTCCAATAGATCTTTAATATAGATCTTTTTATAGTTTTTATTCAATTTTACTGAAATAAGTTTGATTTGTTTTTGGATTTGAAAATTATTCAAAGCGTGGACCTGTAGGTTGGTGTGATATTCAAATTGTGCTAATTACATTTTCTCAATGATGGTTTATTGCAAACAGGGCCATCTGTTGGTTTCTCTTTGAATCATATGTCAATCTGACACTGACAGCTCCTATGCGATAAGCGCAGTTTTATATTTTCGCTATCGAAATGAATCATTGATTTACACGTTAGGAAATATTGGGAGGATACTGTTGCGAAATCACGGATTTTACAGGGCTCCATGAAAGGATGGCAAAGAAAAATAAATCACGCTCAACTTTAACTATGTATAACCTTTATTCGACATCTAGATCAGAATGACAGCTCTCATAAGATCAAGAGCTTCTTCCGTCCAAAATTCCAGCTGTTCGAGAGGACAGCGTTCTCACATGCGTAACAATACTTTTAATGTACAGGGTGGGCCATCTAGCGCTTTCTTTCAAATTATATTCTAAATAATATACAGCTGTTTCCCGCTTGAAATCTTGACAGAAAGTATCATTGCTCGTTTGAATGAAATGCGCTTGAACAACGTTGGAAAATATTGAAAACTTATTTCTAAAGTGAGTTCGGTTTTTGAAAAGAAGATTTGACAGAAAAAAACACTCAGTTTGTGCAAAAAGTTAGTGAGACTGGTATGCTAGTGGACAAGAGTCATAGTCTTCGACGTCGTACCATGAGTGAGTGTGAGACTCGAAAATGAGGCTGGGAACGACGTTTCGATCATCGGTGGGGATTACAGAGCCATGTTAACTTTTTTTACTGAAATTGAAGACATGGATTTGGACGACATTTGGTTATGCAGGATAGTGCGCCATGCCACAATTTTTTTTTTGCGCATCAAATTCCCAAATCCTGTTAACTGGCCGCTTTTAACGTGATTTGGACTTTTTTGTTTGTGCGGAACCGTGAAGGACCGATGTTATAATAATGAAATAATGGAAGAAACGTCACTCAATGGAAAGCGTACCCGAGATATGAAAACCGATTTTCTATGACCAGAAAGTGATAATTTAGACTATAGTTCCAGCGAGACGAGACTCTGGCATTGATTTATTGTAAACTATTTCAATAATCGTTTAATCAGTGGTTTTGGTAATGTTCATTGGCCGCTAGGGACGTCGTTGGCTTTGTAAAATTCCGATGCTGAGCTATTTAGGTATTCAAGAAAAATATTGATCAAGCTATTCGTGCAACAGGAGCCGAAACCATGTATTGTAAACCTGATAGGATAGCCAGCCGGGAGAGTCATTTCAATGACTTTGCATTTTAGCATAGATCCAACAAATTACTGTCAACTACAATTAGGTGGTAAAAGTACCAACAAATGTCCCAAATAGTTTAGACACTATCCATCGATTCATTACATAAACTCTGCCAGGTCTTTTCTTCTCCTTACATTATTGTTACGTTACACATTATGGTGCCAAGAAATGGGCTTTTAAAGACATATCCATAACACAATTTTCATCTGAAATCAGGTAGGTTATCCAAGGCCTTATGACCGCAGCTAAACCGTAAGAAAAAGGGGGAAATAGTTAGAAAGTAGGTAACGTTACCCAATATAGCCTAACCTTACCTAAGCACATTATAAGGAAAAAGCTTTTCTAGCCACTTTTCGTTCAGATGTTTAAGCCTTTTAGGATAATGGCCTTTTAGTGGTCAAATTAGCCATCAAATTCCCGAACGCTCTTAAATATAGAGGCATCTGTCAAACAACAAGCACTGGGCGTACTGTGCAAGAACAAATTTGCCAGAAATAGTACATTAACTTCTCAGAAAGACATATGTAATAAAGCATGAGAAAATTCATTCAAATTCGAGATCATATTACCATCTTGCAAGTGTTTAAAGACTATGGCGAAATGTTCTCTCAGAAGGCTACCGTCTAGAATTTTCATTGGAACTCGCTTACAGATTCGATTACCTACTAATGAGATCATTTGTGATGTTCAGGTCTTTTATCACACAGCTTCATTCTTCACCTTTGAATCTATGCTTAGACTTCATTCTTTTGCACGGGTTACTTGGCTTCTAGTCCGCTTCTTCTTCTCTTCAACAATTTAGCGTTGAGTGCTGTAGGATCATGGATCTGTCTACAAAACGTATAACCGCGGATTTTTTGGCCTTTTACTGGTGTAAGTGCTCTAGTTCAACAACAACATTCCAGCTGCAACAGCATTATGCTGCTGCTTTGTAAGGGGTTTCCGAGCCTGTAGATATGTATGTATATATTGAATGTGGTACTGTTGTTTGATGGTAATCGCGATCTTATTCGTGTAGCCGCTGTCTGATCAAAATATAATGGATTTGACAGTGTAGAGGTCCAATCGAACTTGTGCCAGAAGTTTTTTTTGAAACAGACTACCTCGACTGACAAGAATTCACAAATCTGTGACTGAAGTATACTAGGACGTGGATTCTATCACCTATCACTTGTTTTTTCATCCAATCATCATCATTAGACCAATCATTTGAATATAGAGGAAACCTCAGCCATACTCATACTCTGTCATGTCTTCGATCGGACCATGCTGGTAGTTTTTCTTTGTCTACTCAAAAGACTCCGTGGAATATCCGGCCACAGTGAGTTTTCCAGAATAGGGGGCAACTTCTTGCAACTGAACTCCTATTTCGGGTCTCGGTGCGCCTTCAGGACGTCCTCGAGACTAGAGTACGAAAGTATCTTTTGTTTATTAGAGCTTCAAAACAAACTATCTCACTCAGCCTCAAGACATCGTCCTTATGTCCCCTGAAATCAAGCTATAGTTAAAGGAAAGTTGTTTTTAAAGTTCATTCAGGAAGTGAATTGGAAAAGATGCTGACGATATAGAAAGCAAGATTGCAGATTTCGGATCGCTTCGTATAAGTGGCGCCACAGTGCTTTTCTTCTTATTGGTGTGGCCTTTATGAAGGCATTATAAGGCTCCTTGCTTTGACTCTTTTTGGATACCTACATAGATATGTAAAAGTGCCACCGTGCTGCAATATTTTCCGCATCCTTCCAGAGGTCAAAAAGGATGCCTTTCCTGATGCTAACTTATACCTTTAGCTGCTTGTTTTCTTCAGAATATACCTACCTACACACGCAAGTAGATCCTCTTAAAATAGCCAATGTTGTAACAGGAAATGCTTCCTACAAAAGTGACCCTCTCGCCTAACCCATGCGTCTCACTTTGCTCCCCATAACCATATTTCAGCAATATTAAGGATATAATAATCTAACTTCTCCAGAAAAAAAGAAAAACAAGAAAAAGGAAGAAGAAAAAAAAATTAATTAAAACAAAAATAAAAAGATTCCACCAAACAAAAACGAGAAAGCAACGCTACACCAAACCAAGATGAATCAACATGGCACAGAGCAAGCAGGCCAACAAAAAAAAAATCAAAAAAAAAAAAAAGGAAGAAAACACGAAACAAGAAACTTTTCTTTGATGAACTTTTGCCTTTGCCTTTCTCTTTCACCTCATCAACTACGCAGGATACGTTTACTTTTCCATAATTCTACACGACGACGACCGACGACTTAATGGCCCCGTCGCCGCTCTGACCGATGCAGCCACACTAACAGGAAAAAAAGAAAAAGAAAAAAACTCTCTCTCAGAGTAGAGAATCCTTTTTACCACAACCAGGTCAAGAAGAAGATCAAAAGTGTACCGAGCACGTAGTTTCAAGTAATATAAAATTACTTAATCATCATCGCAGTCCTCGATTATTGCCAACCTGCTTGCCGTCACTGCTAACTGCTGTTCTGTTATATCTATACCCCCTTCTAGGGGTTCACTTACAGTTCACCACCACCGTATCCTCTATGACAACGGAGTTGGTAGGAAAAAAAAAATCCCCATAAAAACGGAACTGGAGCATCAGACGCAAACGGAGCCACAAGCAAGCAAATTACCAAGTACACAAAATTACACACCATTCGTCGTTTTCGCCCAACCGGCATTTGGGGTTAAGGATCAGCTCCTTCTCCCCCCTCGACCCCAGGAGAGTCACTTTCTGCTGCCATGGCAGCTTTCATTTTCGTCCGAGACGAGTTGTGCCTTTTTCTAGAAATTAAGGAATTTAAAGAGTACCGCCTTAAGATGATATCCTTCGTTCGTATCATTTACACGAAGCTGGACAACATACAGGCAGGCATACGTGGACTAGGACCAAGACCAGAAGCATCACACAGCAGTTGTACAAAGTATGATAAATAAATTAGAGGAAACAAAAGGAATACGAAAAGGAACCGCGGAAATGATGTTTCCTTAAGCATTATGTATCGTATCCTTTTGGGAGAGATTTCCAAGAGATTCACTTGAGCGTATACCACAGTGTGTGTGTGGAAAGGCGAAAGGACACACAAGCTACATACATATGTATAGCCCTGAAGGGTCATAGCGTAGAGCCAGCCAGCCACCACCAGTAGGATAAAACAGAAAGTCAGAGAGAAGAAGTAGAAATTCTTGGTCCTTAACCGTGGCACTTTCTTATTGCCAATGAATAATATATTCGTCACGATTGCTCACTTGTAGTTTGTGTGCAGTGTTGGAAAAAATGAGCAAGAGCCTTTGTATTGAATTTGCTTTTCTTTTTCTTCCTCTCTTTTTCCTGCTTTTTATTTGGCTTTAACCTTAGACTTTTTTTTTGGCTGGCTGGCTGTTGTTATTCTTCTATTTGCTTTTGGTAAGAGTGTGAGGACGAGGATGAGGACGAATCCTTGAGTTGGAGTTCGAAAGAAAATCATCATCCGAAAATCTCAACGCAACGAAAGTGATTTTAATAAAATATGAAGGAGGAGCACACCAACGACGACGACGACAACGATGATTGTTGTATTTGTGTATGAGCGCGCCGCCTTGGCATTGGCTTTCTAGTCCTTTGAATATCCTACTGATTCCATACTATGGTTTAGTCTCAAATGGTGGCTTAGATTTAATAAAAGTATGCATCGAATTGGTTTTTTTTTTTTTTCTGTTCTGTGTTCTTGTTTCCTTTTATCCTGTGTGTATTATTTTTATTTGATATCTTCAAAATGGGTGGAATATATCTATATTTTTGGATGGCTGAATTCCCAAGGATGGCGCGGTGTAGCTGCTACCTACGACCCAAAGGAATACTAGCAATTTGAACGAGCACATATGCAGTTGGATCCGTATCCGTATCCGTATAGTTAGAAAATCAAATTTGTGGAAACACACGCCAGTTACTACTATGTATATCCGTGTGATTGCACATTTAGTGGTAGGTAAATAAAACAAGTCCTAAAGTGATCCTGGGAGGCGTGGAAACAATCAGGAATATTGTACTTTATAAATAAAGTATGAAGACTCTATGAAATTTGATTTTTGAAAAGGTGTACAGTTATTGAAGGGCTAGCAATTGGTAGCAGGTGCAGTCATACATAAATATTCTGTTCAATGAAGTCGAATCGAGTGCTTCATTCTAGTGAATGTAGTCATTGGAGCTTAAAGAGGACTAAAGACTGAACTATAATACTCAGAAGCAAACGAAAGCTGATGTCTTCAGTGCAGTCATATTCATAAGTTGCCCATAACAGGAGTACCTACAGCGCCAACCATAATTGCATTAAGCGTGTGACAGCTAATGTCATAATCGACCGAAAACTCTACTCTCCCATTGTCAAAACCATAGACAAACCAATATAGACGTTCATCTTCGGTCGATTTGACGCTTGACTTCCCCAAGCGCAAAGCTACCACCGATTTTGAATGTGTAGTGACGTTTCCGGCATAATCAAATCGGAGCTCACGCACACATTCTTAATCGGCGGTGAATTTTATGGGCACAGCCATTTTGTAGAGTCGTTCTGTACATTTTGTTGTTGTTAATTGAGTGACAGTCTGCTGGAAACGGCGGTGTGCAAAAGGAAAGAAAGGAAGACCACGATGGTTTTTATAATTACGTTGTACACACATTCAATTCACAGAGAGGGGATTTAGCAAGTAAAGACGACCGTCTATATTAAATTGTCTATGGCCAAGATATGAGCACTCACATAATTCCATAAAGGAAACGTGACGTGAACGTATGTCATGTTTTTTTCACACAATGTAATCATCCTCTCTACGTTTGGAAGCAAAAGTGAACGAAAACTCAACGAAATTGAGCGAAAAATCATTATGGGTGCAATGTACAAATTATGTGTATTTGAATGACTACGAACGGCAGCATTTATTTCCGATAAAACGTGTAATCCTTCTATTAGCGAACAGTGAAGTAATTTTAGATGAAATTGTTAATACATTACGGAAGCTTCTCGCATGGAAACGCTCAAAAAAGTTGTCAGAAGCTTGCTAGATTCACACCAGAGACCTGCATAAATCCATTCATTTGATGTAGTAAATCATTCGCTAAAAAGCGAGCCTTTCACAATCTCACACACACAGAAAATAAACGAGTATGAATCAAGTAGGAACCGACAACGAAGTTCATTTTTCTAATTGAACAACTGATTAGCGAGCCTTTTAGTGGTTCAAGGAGTGGAAGAGAAAACCCAGAACACTGCAAGTACAAACAACAAAGGGGACCCTTTTTGTCAGGAAAGAAGCAAAAACAAAGAGCACTGCACGAACCACTCGAAAAACACTGTCAGGCAGCAAAGTGTAATGGTAGATAATCATTTCTTGGAATGCATGTGAATGGCAGCTTGCATCAGATTCATTTCGTGAGAGGCAATAAAATGTGAGCCTAGCTTGCTTCTTGTGAATGGCTCACAAAATGATCTACAATTAATTGAGGCCATCTAAGCAAGGCCATGCGCTCAGGTTAGGCTCTGGATATATTCCCCAAACAACTGTACAGCGATAGCTACCACTCACCTTGAATCAACTTCACAGTGGTCAAGGAAAGACTATAGCCAAGCTGCCACTCTGAAGAACTTCAGAATCTTCCACCTCATGTCTAATCTTCGACAATAATTTTCTCCTCGCCATCCCCTCCAGATCAATCTAGAGTGAGAATACATTTGTAGAAGACGAAGCAATTGAATTCCACACTGACGGCTCAAAGAGCAAGGATGGAGTTGGTGGCGATCGTACTTTAAGCTCTCATTACGCCTTCCAAACTGCTGTTGCGTGTTTTAGGCGATGGTGTTTATGGAAGTCTTATGGTGGCTTACAAAGAACCGTATCTTTGCAGACATCCAAGATGCCATTAAGTCCTTGGTTTCGATTTGTAAAACTTCCTTAGTAGCCCTAGACTGCCGATTGTCTCTTAAGGAGATGGCTGGGCCACTCAACATCTACTTTTGTTGGGGCATAGAGACATTTCAGGAAACTGTTATCCTATGAACTGGCCAGAATAGGAACATTATGCGGAACAAAGGTATATCAATCGCTTCATGTAGACAAGTATTAAAGCTGGATGCAATCAAGGGCACAAATTTTAGGTGGACAAGTGGTATAACATATTCAGCGACTAAACAAACTTGACCTAAGCTGGACCTAAAACGCCATAAGAATTTGATTTCTCACTGTCAGGTGTAGGCCTTTTCGCAAAGGACTCCCATAGAAGCTGTAAGTATGAGGAAGCGTAGGAGACTATTGCTCACCTTCTTGGTGCCTGCCCAGCTTTCACCTGTCGAAGAAAACTTCACCTAGGACCTTTCTACTGTAACGACTTAAGTGATCTAGAAAATGTCGATATAAATAGCCTCTTGCGCTTCATCAAAAGCCAAAAAGGTTCTACCGAGTGGCTTAAGGTCTATGATCCAAACCGGACCTCTAACCGGTCTAAGTGTGTTGGCGTTTCGTAGCTGGAACCCACTTTCAACAAACCGAAGTGAAACAATCGTTTCCTCTCTCATCAGTAAATTATGGCGTATTTGCACAGTTGTTGTTGGTAAGTAAGATTTGATAAGAAAAATCGAGTACAAATTGAATCTGCTTGACTTTATTCCGAATACTCAGAGTCGAGAGAATAATCGAATTATTCGATTGTTTTCATTCGCAATCGCCCATCGCTAGTGCAATATTTATGATCTAGCTAGTGTAACACTTCGATCAGGAGAATCTTCTTATTGACTGGATCAGCGCTGAAATCTATCTCTACTTTGAGATATTCAATTTTTTCAAGTAATTTCTTTGAAAGATTAAGGCCTTCAGACTCTATGATTCAGCTCCAAGGGTCACTTTTAAATTCCCCAAAACCCATGGAATCTCTCAAAAGACCTTTTCAAAGACGCACCTAGTCAAACAGGTCCATCGGTTTTGCATAACAAATTAGCTCTCGCAAAAAGGAACTAGCAAACATTCCCTTTATCATCAAATGCACGTAAGCTTCTCCACTTCTTACAAAATGCATCGCATCACAATTTCCATACCACCTGGGCACACTCACTACTCCTTACAAGCTTCAAATATATGCAAAGCAAGCCGCGTTTAAGCACAAGTTATGCAGATGTTGTTTCCAAGAAAAAAAAAAAACCCTAGTCCATGATTTGCATAGCACAGCATCCACTGACGCACTTATCTCGTCAAAAAGTCAAAAATAAAAGCACCAGCAACGAAAAAAAGTAAAAAAAAGAGATACAGACCTTCGAATAAGGACTCCAAAGAAAATTCTCATCTAAAATTCCGACAGAAGTGCTAATGGGACAGTGGACAGGTGAACACTGAGGGCGACAGACACTATCTTGCGAAATGTAAAAGAAAATCTTCTTATGCTTATTTACTCCTTTTATGTTGGAGTTTCCTTTTTTTTTTTCTTCTCTTCTATGGCATGCTTCGTCTCAAGTCAAAAGATTTTCGGACTTTAATCTTTGTCCTTAAACCGAAAACCAACAAGCAGATATAAGCTGCTTATGTTAGTGGTCGCAAAAAAACATGAAAGTAACTATCGGATGCCGATGTCCTGCATACAGAGAGTCTTAGGTGGATGGGGGCAGAAAAACTAACGACTAGCTGCCAATATTCAGGACGAAGACGGCTGGCATTTTGTTCGAGTTCCTTACATTAAACTCTTTAGCATTTGGGATGACCGTCTTATTGCTCTGGGGATGTGTGAGCACATGCTGTGTACATGCTGTGTGCATGCTTGGCTAGGAAAATCCACTTAATACGAGTTACTGTCTTAGGTGATGGCCATAAAGAGGATAATTTTTGTTAAAGATTTGTAAAAATATTCCAAAGGGTTTATCCGGGAGATTTATAACAATGGGGTGGCTGTGGATAAAAATTACAAGAACTTAGAAAAGCAGTTAAAAAACTGAATTTTCGCAAACTATTCTTGAGCAGGTAATGTGACTTGCCTTACTTACGATTTGATTCATCTGTTTCAGCCCAAGATTAAGGCAATCAGGCAAGTGAGTATAAGTGAGACCTCCGTGAGAGCTCAGTGTTCATAGCTGGCCAAGAAAGCTGCAGAACTTCCATCAGGGATTGATACTTCCGACAGCAACAAGGCAGAAAGGACATAGGATGTCCAAAAGTTTTATGGATAAATCGTTAGAGAAATATCAGAACCATAATTGGAATACTTTCTAGAGCAATGGCTCCCAACATTTCCCACGATATGTCCCAAAAAAATACCAATTTCTGATGTCGGATATTCTTTTTTCCAGAAAAATAAGTACACAAAGGGTTTTCGCATAGGGATTTCTCAACTTTGACAGATGACTGCGGCCACATTGCTCAAGCTACATCTATCAAATTTAGTCCGTTTTTATAAATTTGGTTTGCCAAATTAACACAAAGAGTCGTAATGTTCAACAAAATGTTGAAATGATTGAATTACTTTATGAAAGTGAGTCTTCTGTTCTAACAACATTTCGCGCACTTAGCCCATTTTACGCTCCGAGAGGACTGAGTAGATTGGTTCAATAAAAAATCGACAAAAATGCAAGATCTTCCTAAAATATCACCGCTATCCGTGAGATTGTGCAGGAGAATCCGAGGCATTCAGTGCATGCCACGCACAAGAACTCGGCTTTTAGCAGACCACAAATTGGGGAATTCGGCGACATGATTTGGCTCTACACCCGTAGAAGATTCCACTGACCCAGGAGGTCAAAGTTAATGATCATAGACTAAGCCATTTTGTCCCTTACTGGGCTCTCGAGCAGTTAGAAGTTCGTCCCAATTTCAGTAAAAAAATCTCCAGGCTCTGTATCAGAAGCGCTCAAAGGATTTGATCTTATTAAAGCGTGCTGATCTCAGCATCTTAATTAGTGCTCTCACTGGCAATTCTTCTTCCCTCGAATGAATTTTGCAGGAACTACATGGATGACGAGGAGGAGGAAAACTCATTTCAACTTCTCTGTACCTGTGTTGCGCTGTCCGATAGAAGAAGACTACATCTTGAGTCTGATGAAAATTGCCTGCAAAAAGGCTCATATCCTAGCGACGACAGCATTCTGTCGGCCAGATTTCGGAACCGAATACGCCGCATCACCATTATTTCAGAAGGATCTGCCGATGATGAGAAAGAGTCTTTCTACAATCAACAGAGTGTTGTGTTGAATAGAAGGCCACACGGAGACATAATTATAGCTATGTGTTATTTGAACCCGGGGCCAGAGGCTTTCCACATATCTAAGTATAAAACCAGCCACAATACCAGCTGATGGATACCTTAAATCAAGCTGATTTCTTTGCTATCAGTCATTTAGTATAGGAGCACTGTCCTGAACATTCAAAGCGAACAAGATGCAGATGAAGTAATAACAAGAGACCACCATCTGATGATAGCCACAGTTCAGCTTCGCACTGCTTTAGTTTCTAAAGCACACTGAAAGAAAATTGCCAGGTGCAACATGGATAGGTTAGAGGATCCTTAGGTTCGACAACAATTAAGGAATCACTTGTGAAAGCAATCAGCCGTCATGACCCGCCACCATGCATGCTGTGTACCTACAATGTTTTTACATCGGATGTAGAAGGAATAATAGGTTGATCACAAGGAAGACAAAGCTCGTGGCTTTCCGAGTCAAATTGACCAACGAAAGCGGCTAAAAGTTTGTAGAAGGAGACAAGCGGTTTAGGGTCGCTATACCACCTGAAGATCAGAGAAGAACAGCGTAGCTACGTGATGAAAGCAACTACTCTAAGGCGGTAGCTGGCATAGGAATCTACAGAAAGTGTCTGACACTGTTTACAGGATCACTTAAGAGCCGAGAGGTTGTCGCATTAGTTCTATCCACCAAATAAAAGCAATGGCAGCTTGTTGCTTATTCTGGGTAAATAACAGCTCAAGACATGGAATAGTTTTGAACAGTGTATGCGCTATTGATATGTGTCCATGTCATGGACGAGTCACCCTATATATGCACCAGTTTACTACTGTAATCAAGAGACTCAAACGCAATAAGGCAATAGAACTTGAAGCACATCAAAGCAATGTAGCTTTTCCCAGAAGTCCAGAAGTCATCCAGAATTCTGTGTAGTGATGCATTCAGTAAGGATGTATGTATATAACTTACTTCCTTATCTCCCATATTCCCTTGTGGAACCTAGGGCCTCTATTACGCCTATGCCAAAAGCGGGCACTCATATTTAAGCATTAGAGTTAGGCAAGAGTTAAGGCTTGAGTTCTGTTTCCATAAATAAAGTTGATATTGTTCATAGATTTCTTTTCCAAAGTTTTGGATGATTCTTTTGTCGATCCTGGATCCGACGAGCGAATCCTCAGCCTTTGGAAAACACCCTCAGAATTGGTACGGTTTCTGGCAACGTGCCACAGTTTTCTCCAACTTTTTTCCCAACTGCGGTTACCTATTCCATGCTTCCCGATAACATGCTTGAGTCCTTCGTTGTCGCTTCCTACCTTAGCTTCCAAATCTCCCATCACTATTACAATGTTTCTATTTGGTGTCGTGTTGAAGACGTGAAGGCCTCAGATGAGCCCTCAGTTGGAGCTTAACACTGGATGATGGTGACTCGGCTTACCTACTCTCGTCTCAATTGTAGCCGAAATAATGCTATCGCCATGTGGCCAGGCAATTAGGCTTTTGCGGGCTGTTGGTGTTAATAGTAAGCCCAGACCACCGCACTGGTCTTCCGCAGGACAGTGTTACGCTAATTCCTAGGATATCTAACCTATATCGCATGAATTCTCTCTCTAGTTGGAGGAATATCGCCTTGTGTGCTCCTTCTTTTACCGAATCAAGGAGCGCCTTCAAATTCCAGCCAAAAGTCGTCACAATTAGATAATTACTACCTACTTCCTAGTACCATTCTCTGACATAAGTAAAAATAGCCACTAAAATTCAACTACTCTCTAGAATTTAATCAAATTAAGTTGCAAAATATTTCTGATTAGATAGAGAATGTAACTCGATTGAAATTAGCAGCAAATATATACCCATTCTATTTAGTGAAGAGGTCAAATACATGTCACAAAATTCGGTTCACTTAATTTTAAAAGCATTTCGAAACTTAATTATCCAAATCAAATATTGCAGTTTGTTCTTTCGTTCGTCGGTGGATAGGGATAGGGTAGCGATCCATTAGAAGAAACTACTCCCTTAATATGAGTCGCCGCCGTTCCATTTCGATCCCATCGATTGAACTTTTACTCAGGTAAAATACAATTACATCAACTATAATATCCACTCCATTCGAGCAGAAATCTTTACTTGCTGGGAGGAAGGCAGGAGGGGGGAAACACCTCATTTGCTACCAGCACCCACAACTTGTTTCAAAGTGACGCTAGATTGAGTACAAAGACAAAATCCAATTTTCACATTTTTCAAAGGACTCTCTCCGGATGAAATTCAATTGAAACTTATACATTCTTTTTCGTTCTTTTTTTTCGCTCCTCTTACACAGGAGGAGAATGAAAAGGAAGAGAAGGACGAATTAAGAAGTCTTGGGTGTGTTAACTCGCTTAAGAGCCATGCGGCTACAAAAGCAGCACTGAGTGCATAATCAAATCTGCACGCTCTTATTTCTGCTAATCGCGTCAAATCATAAATTTCCATTTAGCTGTGCAAAGTGATCCTTGACATGAGCACAAGGATATACATAGTCTTGTGTGGAACATTCGTACGGTGTTTATGTAGAAAAAAAAACAAGTTGCAGGGCACAGACAGGTGATTGTACTAATTTCGCAGGACACTTCCTGTTTGATGTTCTTTTGTGTCTCCTGCTTGCATAGAAGTAAACCCAAGTAAACACATGACACTGTATGTGAATTGTGTGTTTGATTTTACCCCGTCCAAAAGGCCTGGCCATCATGCATAAAAAATTCCCTTAGACTCTCCGCAAACCACCCTAATGCAGATATTAAGGATAACACACACGGAGCTACGCTACGACGGCAAATAACCCCAAACAAAGTCACAGTCGTAGTACACAACACACTTGATAAACAGACGGTTTTTATGTGCGCCACATAATATGTAAACTCCGCACTAAAGCGTTACTCCGTCAGGATGATGGGTGAGACGACCAGGACGGCGTTGACTACGATGGCGACGACGACTGCTACGTCTGTATGGGTGGCGTTGGGTTTCGCAAATGGAGTCGAAGGTTTTTATGAGTGCTTCATGGATTGTTATTACCCTTCACCGCCTGCGATACAAGGCCCGATACATAAGAGGAGGAACATAAAACAAGTTGCTACGCTCTGTTGTGGTTTAGCTGGCAAAGGGTACTGAGAGGAAACATTTTTAACTACCAAAGCAACACCTTCAACTTTAGCGATTCTAGTTGGGTACTGCAATTCGCCTGCTGTTGCTGCTTGTCGTATGCGACTGAATTTGAATCCACAAAGGGAATTGTGAATATGTATAAAATTCTTTCAGTAATCCGTGCCATCCAGTGAAAGGATAAAATAAAAAGAAAGAAAGAAAAAAATAACCGCGCTGGGAGAAGGCTTAAGGAGGCATGTAAAGAAATGGAATCCCATTTGGTGAAAGCAGGCTTTTGGCTTTTGTAAAATGGTAATTGTGGTTTTCGCAATGCTCTTTGACACCGACTGTGAATTTTTAATACCACCGTTTCAGCCGGGGAAGGGCGCCATGACGTACAGAATAGGAGCACCCTGAATGGTGAAGCGTATAGTAAATGTAACTCGAGTAATGTGATGGCTGTATTTTATTCCCAGTTTTGGGGTTTTGGTACTTAAAACATTTTACAATTGGAGACATTTTTTTTTTTGTTTTTCTTGTCCGCTTTTGTCTTTGATGACGTTGCCATGGAGGGCATCTTAAACATGATCTCAGTGTAAAAATTCGCTGTCGCTGGTCGAATTTCAAGTTGAATTTTGTTAGTCATTTAAAAAAAAAATCAACGCTAAGAGGTTAATCGTTGTGTAGTAACGCATAACAGATGCTTCTTTTTGTTAGAACCGGCCAGATACTAATATGAATCTCAGGAGGCCTAACAGCTCAACGTTGCCTTAGTCTCTCCAGGTCCGAGAAGAAATTACTACCAAGAGTTCTCTTTCTTCTGTCGGATAAGGCAGGACGAATGTATTCGATTTTTTCTTCGTCCTTGCAGGTTTTGCAATAGTCGTTATGCAGTGTAGCGTAGCTTAGTCAATCCTCTTGAAGGCCAGAAACGTACGTGCGTTATAACGACTTAATTGAGAGAGTTGATGATCTCTTATTGCTAAAGGCCGGCCATATCCAGATAAACCCGGCGTCTCTTTGTACGACCGATGGCTTCATCTTCTAACGTTTTCCGTAAGAACCTGATTGAAGCTGCTACAAGAGGAAAGCTAATCCTACTTTTCGTTTCCTTCGATATCCATATGCCCTGGTACCCAACTGAAAGTCACCGTCACAGGGCTTATAGGTCCTAATAGAAGAAGAGAAAGTGCAGATGGATTCGCACTGAGATCCACTGATTTCTGCCTTTTTGGCCAGTCTGTCGGTGCATTCTTTGTTCTACAAAACTTAGTAAGACATTTCCAAGACAAAATTTGATGACAAACGACTCAAATGCCTTAAGTTTAGTCTCACTTTCACACTTGGCTATAAGGAAGGTATTCTTAAGAAAATTTTTGAAACTTATCTTAAAGATCTTAGAACCTCGAACGACTTCAAAAGACTTCAGCTAAGAGAATGCAATCATTGACGTTAAAGACTTCAAATGTCTTCAAGTCACTGACTTCAACTGACTTGAAGGAACTGAATGCAATCAGTGAATGCTAGTGACTTCAAGTGAATTCAACGAATGCAGAACAATCAAAATATTGCATTGTGAATGCTAAAAATGATTGCCACAGTCATGACTTCAAAATAAATGGTGATTTATTTTTTTCAATCTAATGTCTTTATTGAAGTCAATGAGTACATTCATTTTTCGGAGCATTCCAAGGAAATTATATTGAAAAATGATTGCATTCCTTAACAGCTCTTCATGTTGTAATAGCACAACTCAATGCCTGAGGACTATGGCGGGTGGATAGGGCGTTCCATTTCAGCGTTTCCATTTCCCTTTTTCGTGCCTCTGTTCGTTTTGTGGCAGTTTTTCGTGCAATGCTAAACTCAATCGCATCAATTGAAGTCATCGTTCCCTAGTCATGGCTTCGTTGGGTACGGATCCTCATGGGATCCTCATGGAGCAATGCCTTCAATTCAGCGTCTTCGATTGGCCTTTAGTTTTCCTTCATGCGTATAGTCGACAACATTGAAATCATCATTGTTTCAGTTCAGAGCAGACATCTCCGTAAAAATTTTGGAACTCTCGGTGCGCTTTAGCTACCGTTTTCCTCGAATGCAAGAAGAAATTAACATTCCCCGCAAATGGTAATTATTTGGCCAAAATTATATGGCGAGAAAACAAAATCACTAATGTGTTAAAACGGCTTGTTTACCATTGGTTACCTTTGCTTCATGACGTTTTGAATATCTATGTCAAAATAGTCCAGCACTTACCTACTGCTGGAGCCATCTATTGACAAACAGCGAGAACTTGTCGCTTAGTTTCTAGAAGCTTGGCTTATTCGCTTCATGGTCTGCTCGTTGACAGTGGCAACTAGACGAACTTGAAAAGTTTTCCAATCTTTTGTTTTTTTCCACTGTGACACAGGCTGTGTGGCAATAACGCCGTTCTGTTGAAACCTCGTGTCGTCGTTGTCCGTATCCTTCAATTGGCGCCAAAAAAGTTGGTTATTATCGACCGAAAACGCTGGCCGTTGATGTTGATAGCCTGGCCAAATTCGTTCTCAAAGAAGTATGGACCGATGGACCGTTCCCAACTCTACAATTTTGCTTGCTGACGAACCTATTCATCCAGAAATGAAAGCGAAATACATATTTCTCGAACTGAAGTCCTTCTTTCATAGAACAATATTAAACCATTTGCTGGTGTTTGACGCTATAACTCTTCATGTTGAATTGGCAAAACAGACTAAATAAAGAACAGCCAATTTGACAAATGTAACCTCAACATATGGTCGCAATCACCTGTCAAAATTCGGAGATCTCTATTGAAAGAACACATTATGTTTTTTATAATATGGCTCCCTGTCATACTTCAAACAAAAAAAGTGGCACTAAAGGAGTTTGATTTCATACGAATGACAGCTGAAAGGGTGCGTTCGCAAATAAATCACAGTGTAGGTTAGGTTAGGAGAGGCACAAAATCATTTTTTTTTAAAAAAAAGGAAACATTAAATTCTGAACTCTCATTAGTTGAACCTTAGGCGCATTCGATTGTTTGGGAGCGCAGTTTCGCAGCAAAATTTTTGGCAGTCCACAGCACAGCATACCTTTATTCGCTGGCAGTCAGTGATAAGAAATCTTTCTGACATTTGCTTCTCTGTGATCAACGTTTGACTGTATTGCTCTTCCCCCACTGAGGCTTGAACTTACACACATTGCATTACGATTGAACACACTATCCCTTGCACAATGGTCAACCTTATTGGAGACTTAAAAGTATTTTAAGCTTATTGACATGATCTTCTCCTTTTTTGACCTTTTGACTTCGGAAAAGGAAATAATTTTTAAAAAAAATCTCCAAAACTGTCTAAGCTCCACTCTCAATATAATAGATTTGAAATTTTGCAATGTAAAATTTGGCCTTACCATATATTAATTATTTGTTTGTGCCCAAAAAGAGCCGTCTTTTTTGTAAAATGTTTCCCTTTCATGATTTTCCTTTCTAAATGGAGAATTGCAAAGAAAACTTTTCTTTTTTTTATACAAAAAAAAAAAACAGACTCAACGTTACCCCTAAAATTGTATGAATTATCTTTGAAAAACTTTTTAATTAAATCCCGAAATAATTTCCCTTCCGTTTCTCGTTTCATGTTCGACTAGATGTGAGTATGTAAAACTCGCTGTGCCGCAGGGGGGGGGGGGGCAAAATCCAACAAAGAAATATTTCAATTATTTCACATTAAAAAACAACCCGAAGCCCCAGTTTTGATGGAAACTTTCAAAATACGTCCCTAAAAATCAAAAGTTAAGTTTTGAAAAAAAAATTTAAAACCCCGTATATAGAGCTGACATAGGCAGCAGGTAGACAAAGTGACCAAGAGCGCTCCGCATGAGCTGGTCCTTTCATGCAAATTATAAAGTTTTTTCGTCCTAAAGACCGAGACTGTCGCACTCTATGAACCCTGTACGGTGACATTTGAAGTTTAATGTAAGCATAAGCATAAGCATAAGCAGTAAGCACTTCTCGTTTGTTGAAATGTTTATCTGCAATTTTAATGACTCATGACTGAGTCATATGACTGGGGTGGAAGTGGGTTGGTGGAAACTCCTTAGAGAAGTTCACCTTCACCTCTGGTCCTCGGGAGAGATATAGCTATGACATATGCAGTTGACAGTTGCAGTACAGGGATGAACTTGAGTGAAGGGCACACTGTTCACAGTAGTTTACACACACACAGGGCAACGATGCTAATGAACTACTAAAAGCTGTAAGCCAAATTGCGCGCACGTACCCGCACATTAAGGATGCATGTTTGGTTGGGTTTTGCGAGAAGTTTCATCAAAGGACATCTAAAACTTAAAGATGCGCACGTAGGGGGGTTGGTTGTAGCAATGACAGTGGCATTGGCAGTATATTTTTTTTTGTACTGTGGAAAAAGTCTTTCTTTCAAGATGTCATCACGTTGACGTCGACGTCGACGTCGTTGTCGTTGTCGTTGTCGTCAGTGTCACCATTCCTGAAAGAGATATTCTTGCTTCTGTTCTTCTTCTATTTGAGATACTTTTTATTTTTTTGTGCTGTGCATTTGTGTGGTGAGTTTTCTTTTTCGCCAGTGAAAAGTTTATCAACTTGCCATCTGCCTTGCTGCGAGTCCAGATTGCGGTGTGTCGCAAGGATATTTTGCTTATTCAATTTCATAAGAAAGCATATGTGGGTTCGAGGTAAGAAAATCGCTAAAGTACGGTCGCCTGCTAGTGTGTGTATACGAGTATCTTTTCATTAATTTGCGGACGACATGTTTGAGTAATGTAAGGCTGTTGGAAGATAAAGCTGGTCGCTTTATATCCACTGTGGTATCTTGTTGCTTTCGGTTCGATTCACTCCAATGGAAAACAAAAAAAAAAAAAAAAAATGTCCTTTTGCAATGGATTCGAAATAAATTGCAATCACTTTTCAAAAGGGACATGGGTGAATATTAGTGAGAATACATAAAATTCGTTTTCGTTCTAATGTGGTCCCTTAGGAAATTTTATTGCCAGTCTATTGGTTTCGTTGTCCTTGTCGCAAATTGGGATTATTCAAGACGTATTGATTGAAGTAAAAGGATATGCATGTGGGCGAAAGGGAACAACGATTTATCTTACTTCCATGTCACTATAAATGTCAATGCCTTCTTAATTTTGTCATTTATTTTGAGTTGTTCTTATTATTAATGATTTGCTATTCTCTCAAGTGCCATAATGATGGATTTCTAGTTATTTAATTTGATTCAATGGGTGTTACATGCTTACATTGCACTGGGTTATAGTACGTGAGGGTTGTCACATTTATCGATTGTGAATTGGGTAAAGTTGGGTTAGGTTAATGCTCAGTGGAGTAGGAATTTACAGTTGGCTACTTGTTGTCGGGGTGCCGTGCTATACCTTCTAGGTTTAGGACTTGTTTGAGGGGAAGGTACACTCCTTGCAAACTCCTGGTTTTGTTGTCTCTGACAATTATGTGTATCTGCATGAACTTCATGTGTGAAACGATTCCAGTGAATAGAGATGCATGCCTAGCTGCTCGTACTCTCAGCGGTGCAGTGAGTACCTAGGCAAACCATGGAACACTTACGTCTATCTACTATCGCAAGTCAGCAACTGGCTTCTCAACTGGCCTCCCTTCAGCATATGGATTGAATTCACGACTGTAGGCCAGTGGAATAGTGGAATAGTCTCTAGTCGAAGAGCAGCATACACTAAAGTATGCATGACTAAAAGAGAGTGCCTTGTTGCTTGTATGTGCGTCCCGAATATCTTATGACTTTCGATCTCAATCCAGCCCTCCCATGGTATGTACAACTTCTGTTTGTGCTGACGAGGACACAGTCTTAGTCAGTTGTGAAGCTAGGGAGCATTCGATAGCCATTCCATCTTCGGCCTGCTGACGACCAACAAACACGTTCAGTTAACGTGAATGACGGAGCTATGTGGTTTCAATTCTTCTACATACATTTGTCTACATATGCGTCTTCTCTGGAAACGCCTTCGACTCCAAAACATCCGTGGAATGGATACGTGTTACAGCGTAGTTACAGAAAAATGTGGCTGTGCTTCAATTGGGAAGAGATTATGCGAGGATTCGTATGAAGCCGAAGTCTTCTTTCACAAAGGTGACATTCCGGAAAGTTCCCCAAGTCTTTCCAAAGCTCCTCCTACTGCAAAAGCCTGCTAAACGAGTTAGATCAGAGTATCATACCCTTCAAGCAGCTAAAGCAGGACACACACCTAACGTTCCCACTTACAGTCAAGTGCTGTAAAGGTGGGTGCTGTCCTGGCGGATTCAGAGAATCAGCCTCTATTTAACAGACAGAGCAATCAACGGTGTTTCATTTGACCTCAGTAACAGAGGCATATGGCCGAATTTCTCAAGCCCACAACACATGATAGCATAACTAGGTTTTGTCTGCTCAGATTGGGCCACTACTGTTTGATGAGCTCGAACTTCTAGCAAATTTAAGCCTCGTACCATTGGGGGGAAAGGATAATTTCCAAGGCCACATATTGTTTGAGTTTTCTTTCCAAAAAATCTCAGGTAATGTCTTCCGTAGAAGCACAAAATGAAGACCCAAAGACCACCTCATGGAACGTCATACAAGGGGTGAAAGAAGATCTACTCCTCCACGTCGTGCTAGCCATAGAGTACTAGCTTAACACTTGCTACTGCGACAACATCCATCTGCAGTGTCTGCAGTTTCTTCAGTACTACTGGTAGTATCTCTTCTACTAAAGCCACTTCAACGAGCAGCAAGTAACTCATTGGTACAAGGAATCCAACAACACGAGCTAACAGTTTGGAAGACAGATATGATAATCTATCCACCACGCCAAAAAAATGTTCCTGCAATCATAATCTGACCCACGGTACCTCAAGGTACGTTCCTCTGAAGAACGATGAGGCGGTTAGGAACAGACCTCGGGTCATTCCAACCTGATTGAGGGTTGATAACCAAGATCGCATTAACCCGCAACCCTTAGCAAACACTTCGCCGAAGGAAACATAACCCGTAGAAATTAAAGGCCTGGGACGATCTCAAGGACATCATCTTTATCGATGCAGTAAGGAATGACAATCAACGATGGCACCAACTAGGAGAATGTAAATTCACTAGGACAATTTAGCCAACCGCATACAAGAAAGGGCGCTCTTAAGAATAACAAACAGTCTCCGTGGAACACTGTGCTCTTTAAAGACATACCTAGAATGGAGCTGAAGGGATGAACAGGAAGAAGAGATAATCGGTCACTTTTCTTGCACTTGTTCTGCGCTAGCTAACTTGCTGAATTCTGAGCTTTTTCTACAATATAAGGGATCTTACCAAAGTCAGCATTAATCTATAGGTACAGAGAAGCACACAAAATGAAGTAAAGGACCAATCCACAATGGCATATCGTTCGTCTAAATGTTGGTAACGAACCGACCATCTGATCGAATATATTAATGATATCGTGTTTCCACTGGAATCATCCACTCTGCCCATTGACTAATCTAAGTATGATGTCCTTATGATGTCTACGCCATATTCACCAAAAATGCGTCTGTCATTTTGAAAACAGTTCAAGCACGAGACCGGAAAGGTCTAACTTATAACAGCACAGGCTTTCATCCTTATGCCTCAGGGCCCCCTTGGCGTCTTAATTTCAGTCGTGAAAGCTTTTTTGATCAAAAATTGTGTCCTTATTAAAGTAGCAACACTACTTGTTAAACTTCCATATCCTTTACCGCCGTTTACCTCATATTCTCGTCTTGAAGAACGCAATAAGCTGCCAAACCTCTAAAGCATCCTTAACGCTAATTCAGTGCGCGCTTCAATGAAAGGATATTCCAATATGCAAATTTCCCAAACTTCTTCTGATTAACTCATCTGAGCACGAATATGCGAAAACACCCTCAGCGAACTCTTCCTGTAATTAAGTACAAAAAATATTCCCCACCCCCCCTCTTCTGAACGAAATCCTCGCTTATATTTCATGCATATGTAAACACTTGCCGAGCTGAGGAAGAAATATTTTACAAACACCACCCACAGACGCTGTCTATCCCATACTACGTCCTTCAATTCGCCATCATTAATTAAATAATCGAATTCTATACAAATATAACCCTTAGACACTTTGAACGCACACACAACACTCCTTCTAACTCAAAAATTCAAAAAGGATAATCTGAACAACAAATAATATTCTTTCACCCTTTGGATGTGTTCCTTTAGCACAGCAGTGGCATCAGCAGACATCAATTATGCAACACGATTGGCTGAGCTGAGCTTCCATTTGTGTGAATTGTGTTCCAAAAATAAAAGCCAACGAAGGATAAAAAGGGTTGCAGCAACACTCTGATCCGTGTGCGCGCCGCCCTAACGCTGCTCAAATCATATTGCTAATTAAGCATTTGGTCCAGGAAATATGATTTATCCGCATCCTGTACGTATACAACAGTTTCTCCTGTGACATGCAGGACGGGCCCTCATACTGCGGCGCGTAGAATAAAAAAAAAACTAGATTTCCAGAACAGAAGGACATTCGGCGGATGTTGAATGTAATTTGCACATGATGTATGTATGAGTGGCATTGAACGGCTTAGTTCTAAATGATCCTTTCTCGCTGCCGATGAAGCAGTGCCAATTATTGTTCATAAATTTCGCAATTTATTGAGGCGACTTGCAAAAGGTAAAAAGCTAGTAGAATATCCTGCTCCTGCTCGCTGGTATTTAAACTCACCCATGGGTCCTTTTAGTTCGGGCGTCCCGTCCTCCCCCAATGCAAGGCAAAAATAAAGAATTTCCTGGCGTAATTTATGACGAGGTCCCGGCCTTCTGTCATATACGAATGGTCCAAGGGTCGTCGTCGTCGTCGTCGTCGTCGGATGGGTTTGGGATTTAAGGACGAGGATGAAATTTACAGTATTTAGCCAAGAGATAGGTATTTCGGTTTTTTTTTGTTCGCCCTCTGTTCGTTTCTTTCTCATATTTTTGTGGGGACAGGATGAGTGTGTGTGTGTGTGTTTGTGTAATAGAAGGAACATCTAAGGCCACTTCAGTTTCCATTAGCGCTAACAAGGGGCGAATTCAATCACTTCTCAGGTGAAAAATTGTGGTATGGAAATGGCCAAAATATCTTTGAATGTCCAAAAAAAAAAGGTTTATTCAAGATGAAGCCAACGGAAAAAAGGAACACGTTGACAGCTAAGTGGAATGGATGACGCGAGATGCTTCTTTTGGGATACACTTCCATTTTGTGGGCTTGTCTATGTTAACCAATTTGGAGAGAGCAATTAATATTTAGTGCATGCTAATGGTGGGGGTAAAATGGCAGTTGGATCATAATGTTTATTCATTTAAGCCATTCAAGGGATAATGGTAAAGGGTTCTAAGATGCGGGCAGCCATTTCTTTCTTTTTAATCGGGGTTTTGTTTTAGGAAATATGGTTTTGGGTTATCCTCTTCCTTGGTATGCTCGTTTCCTTACATATTTACATATCTTGCGACTCTTCGGGGACTTAAGACGCAGTCTCATGTGCGATAGTTGAAATCTCATGAGATTCCGTGCTCCCTTCTAGACTGTTCTGGGTCATGTGTTGTGTTGTTAGCGAGTTCCATTGCATTCTGCGTAGTAAAAGGAAAATTTGATACCTTTTCAGAAAGTGTGACCATCTTCGTTGTATGATTATGTCGATTAGCGCGTGACTTTGGTATGACTTGCGGCCTTCTTGTGGTAAAAGCTCAACATCACATTCATACAAAAGCAAGGCACATTGTCACAAAACTAGCAGTGCGTTTCCATTTGAGAGTGAAAATATTGCGAACAGTTCTCAAGCAGCTTGCGAGAGCAATCTCGAAAGTGGAACCAGTCTTCAGCGGAGTAGCTCGCAAAGAGTTCACTTCTCACTTTCAAGACTATAAGCTATAAGCTCTCAAAATTGCAAAACTGTTCTTGTTTTGCAAGTAGTTGTCGATAGTCAACATGACAATAAATTAAAGCAGCTGCAAACTTGTGCTCTTAAGAACTCATGCCACCTTCACTACTTCCAACTAGTAACTAGAACTATGGGTATGGTCATGAGAGTATTTTGAGGAGATAAACTCAAATAAAAATTCTATCATAGAACTTCAAAATATTACTCTCAAGTGGACCCAAGATTTTTAAGAATTTACTAGCGAAAGTGCTCTCAATTGGACACGCACCATTACCTTAGATGACGAGTTCACTTCCAGGTTAATGCTCATCATCATCAAGCGAGAGAGTAAGTACTAGTCATCAACGTTGCTTAGAATTGTAAGCTTTGCACATGTTTACATTATTTAGCAACTCAACTCTCAAGGACACTATCAAATCATTGAATTGTAGCAAATGTAGCTCGTCAAGAATATCGCTGTGATATGATGTCCAAGAGGATCGTCTAATATCAACTTCATAATAATCCACCTAATGTTGCATTAATAGACGGTCATTACCAAGTACGAAAAGTGCTTTAGATTGCAAGCCTTGGATGGATAGAAACTAAAGGCGTATTATTACCTCCGACCTGTGTGCGGCGGAAGTCTTTTCCGAGGTACATTTCTGCCAACTCGGATGCCACATGTGAGTGTCTTTGGCTTGACATTTTTATTAGGACCACGTTGGCAAAACTTTTACTGGTTACTGGCTACAGAACCATGATAAGCGACTTTTTTCTGTCGAAAATACAGAAGGAGATTATAACCGCATAGTTAGTATACATATGTATATGTGAATGTACATATGTGGCAGCCAGCGTGTCGAATACCCACCCCTGAACGACAAGACAGCTCCATGTGCCCCAACACAGACCAACCGAATCGGAGAGGCTTCTGAGCGCTCAGTGCAATATCTTGGTTGTGCTTGAGCCGAGCAATATGGAAGATCATGAAAGAAGAGAGGTTCTAGGATAACAAAGGCGGTAAGGTGCACGTTCTCATGGTAACACGCCTCGTATTTCAGGTTATTAACTGATTTCATTGCTCTTCAAGTCATGTGTCTTCGGGTCATTTCAATCGGGAAATTTTTAACTTTTATCAGATTTGGCATGTTGTATCGAACGTCCTTAGAATAGAATTTCATGTAGGTACTCAGTGCGTAGTGAAGGCTGAAACGCCCGTAACTTCTCCATTCTACTTGCACCTACGTTGAACCACACAGGAACATGCATATATGAGGGCAAGATTCAGGCAGGAGATTAACTTCGAGTTAGCTGCTGTAAAACTGTCTCGATTCGGGATCTTAAAAGAGAATTGAAATAAAGCTAGAGCTCAAGATTGACACGCAAGTCTATGACAATGCTGTCCACGTATATAAAACTTTTCTTTCTCATAGCCCCATGCAACAGCTTTGTGAACAGGATGGTTTCAGACTTCTAAAAGTAGATCAACTTCCAGTCGTCACAATATTTGTGAATCTTATTGAAGTCAGGCTGCAAGAGTGTTGTAATGACTACGATTTTGGTCATGATCTGTACGCAATCAAATCGTCCTTGTACGGTATCTCATCCTGGAGAGATATTCCATCTATTACTACTGAATTTCATTTCGAGTTCTATCTTCGATATGTACGGGGAATGAAGAGTCTCATTGGAAATGCCATTGATTGTTAAGTAAGTTAGTAATATCTCGCATAAGGACTCTCCTGGTAGTGGTTCGGCGAATGGTAAGATTCACCTTCTCTCGCAGATCTTCGATCATGAAAAAGTCGTCATCATTTTGCTTCTGCGCCTGCAAGTTATTCTTTCTGATTGGAATCTATTCGATTATTTGTATACCTGGGCAAATTGCGAAGGTTACAGCCTTGCTTCCAATGAAGTTGTGGTCTTGAGTGTAGAGTGTCTTTTTTCCACATTTTAGGTAAATCTTTTCAGTTCTCCATAATGGCTGGCATTTCCTATGAAAATAGGATTTCTTTTCCTACTCAGCATCTGGCTGTTCAACCTACACAAAAATGTGGATAAAAATAAAGATAATTGAAGATCTTATAGCATATTCCAGCGAATCACTGACAAGACTGTCACTAGTGCATGTCCTTTTTAGAGTACATGTACCTCTTCGAACAGTTCGTAGAGTTCGTGGTTGCCTCCTGGCATATAGGACCTAATATCCAACGAAGTACTCTTCTCTCTTTTTAGAGCACTAGACGGGATGTACACGGATGGGTGATTTGGTTCTGTGGTCGATGTTGAGCCAGTTTGTCAGCCTTCTCGTTTCCAAAGATTCCTTCATGTCGGGGGACCCAACTGAGTTCAATCTTGTGCCGCGTACCAACAGCCTTAAGTTCTTCGAGGCAGCAGTTTACAAGCTATGATTTTATCTCTCTGTCAATATAGAAGGTAATACCCTCAGGAGGTATTGCTTTTACGGCAGACTCACGAACCACTGCTGTCACTGGCAAGACCTCCGCCTGGAAGACACTGTTGTAGCTATTCCCTGCTGTTCGGAGCCACTCTTCTCTCTTTAGATAGACCTGACACTTCCTCTTTAACCAATATAGTTTCTAAGTTCAATTTTAACTGAAGTCGACGTAAACTACTTTGCGGACGTAACTGCCGTGAAATTTATGAATCATCCCCGCTGTTCCAAATCTAATAAATTCTATCTACTCCACTAGTAGTTTTGTCCATTGTATAGATACAGGATACCTCTTCCAAACCCACACCACTAGATTAATTATATCAAAGTCATTCTCTTGATTAGGAGGACTACTAGCTACGAGGCTACCATAGCTGACAGTCAACTTGTTCAATTCACTCTATTGAATCCTCTATTATGTGTTTCTGTGCGCGCAAAATTAAACAATCGCAAGTCGCGCGCTATCAACCCGTTTGGCCCTGTGTCGCCATCGCCACCAACCGCATCGTGCTCGTCCCTGTCCGCGCGTCACCAGTGCCGCCGGAGCCCGTGTTAATTGTTTTTTTAATGACAATCTCCGGATCGGTTTTCATTACATCCTTATCCTGTGAGTGAATGAAGGTTGGCCGGTTGACGCCTCTATTGCGTGGTGGCCACACCGTCACCAAACTGTACAAACTGTATATTGCATTGCATGGATGCTGGGTGCGGTGCTATAATATCGGGCAGGACAGGAGGGTGGACATGGCAACCAACTACAACAACGACGACGACGACGATGGCGATGGCGATGGCGATGGCGACGATGACGACAACGGAAACAATGTGTACGGCGGTTGTGTGTGTGCGACTGTGTGTGCGTTATTAATGAAATAGCGTTTATAAAAATGTCCACCCACTCATTTGCACAGTGTCAACAGAAAGCTGCTGCGAACTAATTTACCGGAATTCAATGAAATTGAGTGCGAAAAAGCTTTGCTGAATAGTGGTTGTGGGGGGCGGGCCCGGGCGCGGGCGGTATTGCTTCTCATTTTATCGCTTTGTATCCGACCCATCTTTTTTGTTGCGAGTTCTTTTGTTTTGCCGGTATATCCGGTGAGCCTTTTGTGTGTCGCCATTAACACTTAACGGTGAAATGAGAAGAGTCCACAACATTTAACACGTCAAATAGCTGGGGTCCAATAATGACGATAGGAAGAAACGAATTTCCTTGTAGCGGCCCGCTGCTGGCCATCCATCTTTTTTCCATATGTCTACGGAAGTGGGTAGGCATAGGCACAAGCACAAGCACAAGCGTTTGGGGATAAATTTATTCAGGGAATTTTCATTACATTTTTCAGGTGACAGTGGAGGGTGGTGGTTGACTTAATTGTATTTATGGCGTGAAACGATGCCGGGCGTGGATTTATTTTTGTGCAATTGAAGCTGAAGTTGGCTGTAGCCGGTGTTTAATTTAACGCGAAAGACAACGTGCATACTGTTCGTTTTGTATTAAGATTGTTTGTTGTTCGACATTGCACCATTAACGTATGTATGTTGTCAAGCTTGGAGTATTTATTTAAAGCGTACGCTGATGGGCGCAGCAGGAGGTGTTTGGCAGTCAAATGCTTACAGTCATCTGAAAAGCAGTTTTGGGCTCTTTTTGGATAATCCCAGCCCGTGCTACGATGTTATGCCCGACTCCATACTCTAGCATGTTTATGTCCTAAGCCTGCAGTCCTGTTGTCCCCCTATGGTACCGCTGATCTAGGCATTCCTTCGTAGGGAAAGTGAGTTTTGGTGTGAATGTGACCGGCAAAGTATATTCAGGCACATTTCAGGAAGAAACAAATGCCTCCTCTTTCAAAAGGCATACAAAAGAATGAAAAAGAAATTATGAAGATCTTCCAATTAAACTCAAGTCACTGTCAACCAGCGTACGAGTTCGACATAAGCAATGCGAGGGCATAAGCAATACGAGGACATAAAGCTTGATTCATTTAGAAGTACTATTTTGCTCATAGTTTTCTGGACAGATGGCACCCGAGTCGTGTTTATCTGTCATAATATTTTTGTTTAATATTATTTGACATTTTATCACAGAAAGATTTATCCTGCCAAAGTGTCTACAAGTTGTTCAGCTGTATTATGAAAATCAGCGTTCTACGAGAAATGTGTTTCGTGCAATTTAACCATCTTATGGTGTACATTGTCGGCCCACTGAACCAATGATCGCGATGAATCGATTCTGTGCCGATCTCAACAGTTTGGCTTGTCATATTCAACAATTTGGCGTATATTAAGAAGGGATTTTGGCTTAGAAACCAGGATGTCTGGGTATCAGTCCTTGGCCTGTTAACGACACAAAACTTTGGTTCTATGCTTAGTCCCTTTCTGGCTTAGTGGATAAAAATAAATTGCATTACTTGAGCTGAAAAGCTGCCATTACGTCTGCCATTAAATACAGATAAATCAACGGTTTGTCTGGGATATTCTGGTGGACGAATCATCGAAAATTGAAACTTCAGAATGGGCCATCTTAATCGCTCTTAGAGACAAAATTTGAAAAATAACTTTTTAAGAAAAAGATGTCAGGAATATTTCTTCTGTTTGATAATAAAAATAGTCCAATAGAATTGAATTTATTTCCTTTACTTTTGAAAAAGGTACCTCTAAATGAACCACTCTTTTTATACAGACACCACAGATAACTTCAAATGCACTCTTCCAGCTTCGAGAGAGTGAGAGAAAGAGAGAGGGCTTCTTACCTATAGCTTGAATAAACCTGACTTAGTTGGCTAAGAATAAAGCTAGCTCGAGGGAAAGAAAATCCTCAAAGAGTAGAGTATATTCTTGTTTCTCTTGAGCTGATTCATGGATGCCATATGCTCAGGAGAGCGAAAGAGACAACAATGAATTTGTTTGTCGATAATTTGCTACAATCGAACGTTAGAGAGCTGATAGTTCTTTTGCGCCAATCTCATGCTCTCCCTTTCGATATCTAAACTCTGAGTGAAAAGACCCAGGAGTTACTCTCTCCTAGTTTTAATGCTTTCAGAGAAGTCTTCTACTGGCCACATTCACAACAAATTCAAATCTTCTCTCATTCCTATTTCTTCCTCTTCCAAGATCGACTTTATTTCAGTGAAAATATCTCTTCACCCTAGATCCATGCACCTCATTTTATGGTACGCTCTACCAGTTGTCAAAACAGACTAGCGCCTAAAATTTTAGCACTCAACCAGGAGAAAGTGGAAGACTGGCTTAGGGTATGTTTTCTTACTGCCAAGCCGTTTTAATGAACAAACAGGTTTGTTAGTCATAGGAGCAATGTTTCATGAGTTTAAACGGGTAATAAGGATAGCCATCGAAATAACTACAACCTCTACGAAATGTTTCACTGTCTCTTATGTAGGTTACTTACCTTTTTTCTTGACAGATGTCAAGTCATGGCAGCTTCACACTTAAAAAGTGAGACTCTCTCCGGCTCTCCAGTTTGTTCAAACTATCTTCCACACATCGGGCTACATTCTATCCGGATCTGTCTGGTACAGAGGCTGTAGACAATCTAGTTTGAAGAGGTTGGCAAATAATTGGTAGGATTCTGCAGCAGGTGGTTCCTAAGTAGCATTAGGTATGAGTCTCAATGGACACCAACACACTCTACGACTAAGTATCTAACTTATAACCAAATCTTCCCCGGGCACATACATATGTAAGGATAAAATATTTGAAAAAACGAATAAATTTAATTTGCACAAGCTCCAGCAAAAAAAAAGGATGTAATTTTCGTTCCTATAGACTTTGTGAAATTCAAAACAAATTTCCAACTTCCAGTTCCAACGCGCTTCATGTATGCAAAACAAACAGGCCAATGAAATGAGTGCACAAAAGAAGAAAAAAAAACAAGGCAACGTTGAAAACTTTCTCGACGCGCCGAGATTGTCCCATGGGTGGGTGACTTATGAGAGTTGCTGCCTCCGCTCTGTCACACCCCCCATTAACTTGCCATTGTGTTTGCATTTAAACTAAAGTTTCTACGAAATTTCGTTATAACCAAACTAGAACTACCCATCTCCATGACACATCGCACTTGTCTCAAAAAAAAAAAGGACTCTAGATGAGAGCGCTACCGTAAAAGCAACTTTTGCCTAGAAAATTTATTCAGCTCCCTTCTCATTAGCGTTAAATAAAAAAAACAAAAAAAAAAAAATCTCTTCTTTTCCTGACAAGGATGTTGCACCCATCCCATTGCACAGACAGCCCCAGCCCTAGCCCATCTCCACCCCCAATCCATCGTTGATTAGAGTTCGAACATTTTCTTATCAAGGTGCCGAACATACTTCTGTGTAAACACTTACAAAGTGAGGTGTCCTGCTGCTGCAATGGAAGGTCGTTTGGGGCGGTCCAAAGGACGAGGACTCTCTGTTTACACAATTTCTTTACCATTTTCATTTCTTTATTTGTCCATCGGTTTGCTGGCGCCATTCCAAGGGATGCAGATTGATGCCAAAGTGAATTTCATTATCAGACGGCGGCGATAGTAGTGGTGGTGGCAATGACAAACCGAAGCGGAGCAACTGCCAAGGATTGTCGTTGTCGCAGCTTGGCGCGCGATGATAGTAGTAGAAGAAGAGTAACGTCTCACAAACGCATTCAATTTTCTTTTTTTTTTTTTTTGGTTGTTTGCCGTTTAACTATCAACTCGACACAACGTTACAGTCCACCCGTTAATTACTTTCATTAAATAATGCTTTTCTGCAGTTGAAATTGAATTTACTTTTAATTAAAATTCACTGCCAGCTCGGAGCTCTTGTTATTCTCGGTTTTCTTGGTACCGGTAAGAGCAGGAGTGAGGGCTGTAGGAGTATCCAATCAGGGGATACGACTTGTTTACTTTCTGGAGAGAAGAAAATCGTTTTTCGTATGATATATGAATGGGGCAGTAACACTTGAGGAATATGAGTACCCAGATTGGAGTTTTATAAACTTTTGTCCTTTATCCCTTTGCTATGGTGGTGGTGCTTTCTTTTCGTGTAATTAACAAGAGTTCAATGGAGAAAACAAGTGGAAAGAGAACACTGTTGAACGGAGCTTTTAAAGAAAAATTTATTACAAATTATAGCCAAGGAAAAATAGCCACTTAGGATTTAGTGATAAGTTTTGGAGAGTCGAACCAATTTCATTTTTTTTTTTCTATTAAATAGATTTAGGAGAAGAATTTTTGTTATTGTCTTTCCAGGAAAGTTTTTCCAGAGTTGGTTTGAGTTACTGTTTTGAAATTTATATCAATTTTTATCTTTCAAAAATTTGTTAGCAGTTTCAAGGACTCTCCTGTATTCACTTGTAGGACCTGGGGCTTCTATTACGCCTTCGCGCCATTGTGTACTTTTTCTGGCATTGTGCCTCAGTTCTCCCCAACTTTTCTGCCATCCTGCAATCCTGCATTAACGGATTCCATTGCATAACATGGTCAGCTATGGAACAGTCAGCTTTTCGAAGCGTGTGACCAATCCATTGCCGCTTTCGTTGTTGAATGATCGTGCCTATAAGTTCCTGAATCGTTCTCTGGTAGAGGTGTTCACTAGAGATACGGTTGGGCCAGAAAATCCTTAAGATGTTACGCAGGCACCTGTTAACAAACGTTTGTAGCTTTCTTGTGATGTCGATGGTCACTCTCCAAGTGCTAAATCCATACAACAGCACGAATATAACGTTGGAGTGGAACAGTCTCAGCTTGGTGCTGATTTCGCTTTTGAGATTCTGTTAGCTATATCCAGTTCGGTTCCACCGTCAGTCGAACCAATACTTCCAAGATACAGGAGATCGTCTCCTCTACTGGTTGTCCAGCAATGCATATTTGAGCTGATGAGGTTGTACCAAGGATGATACCTTTAGTTTTTGTCGTATTAATTTTCAGCCCAACGTCTCTCTCCACGTCAGCTGTCATTTAGTGGAGATCCATAATTCTATGAGAAAGAAAGCATACATCGTCAGCGTAGTCAATATGCTTTTGGGTGCTTTTGGGATGTAAGAGTCCATAGAATTCTTCCGCTTCCAGTTGACAAAGCTGCACGGAGAACATTGCCAATCACCAAGAGGAATAGAATTGGTGAAAGAATGCAACCTTGTCTTACCCCAATTTGGATCTTGAATTCCCGTGACAACTTTCCTCTGTGAAGGACGTGACATTTTGAGCCAGCATATATAGCCTTGATAATGGCAATTACTTTACTTTGATCGGGATACCTCTGATGCGTAAGGCACGCCAAATAAACTCACTCATAATCAATCAACAGCAGATGGAGTGGTGAACGATATTCAACGATATGATGATCAGTAGGTAGTTGATGTGGTCGACACAGGAGGATCCAGGGCGGAAGCCTGGTTGTTTCGCATCCAGTGTGTCTTCTAGGTGTTGTAGGATTCGTTCAAGGATTATTTTAGCTATTTTAAGGAAGCTTCTCAGTTTCCCAAGCTGTTCCAATTAGAGTCTTATGATGCCTGCTACTGAAACCCAGTAATACTGTTACAAAGAGAATAATAGGTACTGTGGCCTACAAAGAACTCGTGACTTGCACTCGTCTTCTTCTGGGTTAAAAACTCTCTCTCATAAAACAGATTGGCACACTGTTAGATGATACTATAACGATGGTTGTGATCTCAAAATCTCTCTTCCAAAAACAGATAAGGTAAGAAGTTCCTAAAAATCTGTCCAATGTACCATGGAGCCAGATCGTCTGAAAAAACTCCTTGCAAAGTCTCCGTCACAGTTTTCTTTTCTCAAGAACAGCAACGGCAGCTGAACGGACTCTGCTACTCGAACTCTTGCTATAAGGAAACTTTCCTGGCTGTGGAAACACGGGAACATTTTGTCCGGCAGACTCATCTCAGTCTTATGATTCTATCGATTTGCACTAGTAGAAGGTCGGTAGGAGAATACATATACCCCATATGAAGGGAATTGATTTGATTGATATGACCTTAGAAAACAACGAAGAATCTTGGATCTTGAATCAAGTTTTGAGTGCCATACGTGACACTATATGCATGTAGACAGTAGAAAGAACAATTTTAACATACGGTTGAATTGGGCTCCAACACCAGCCCTGGAACCAATACCGAATCTTTTTCCGCATGATATCACTTCAGTAACTTGGCAGCTAAGACTGCACTGAGAATAAGGGATGCTGAGCTATTGGCAGTTAAGTTCTACGATCATGCCTTAATGCTGAAGCGATAGAAGTGATAGTCTTAGGACGGAGACGGAATATTTCATTGATTATGATATTGACAGTCAAGCAGCTATTACAGCCTTACAGTCAACATCGGTAAGAGATCCAAGCTCGTAAGAATATGCATAGAGATCCCCAGTAACGAAAAGGAGAATGAATTGAGAAGGTTCACATTGGTGTTCTTCAAGGGTGCTTTCTGAGGCTGCGGAAAAAAAGACATTTAGTCCAAGGAGAAAGCTTAAAAACGATAGTCTCGATTGGACACATAAACTAAAGATAAAAGGAAAACTGAGAAGGTCCAAATGAAGGTCTTATGAAACGAAGTGGCAGGGTTATACCTATAGCTGTTGATGTCAGAGCGCGGCAAGGTTTACCCCCTTCTGATTCGGCCTTCTGATCCATTCGCCACAGACTGTGTGATTGTCCATCCATCAAAAGAACAGATAGCCTAGGGAAGATGACCTAACAAAGATAGAGCTGAACAGGCTCCTGAGATTCATATACACATCTGGGTGGTATAGTCTAGCTGTTCAAGTCCTGGGAATAAGGTACCCATGGTACAAAATATTGGGCACAAAGGACTCGCAGTGATCTAAATGACCCGAATGACAATCTCTGTCAGCAAGGGCACCCATTTACCTTACCTGATCTATTTCGTTCTTAAGTTGGTTCAAATGAACTAGGTCTTAAATTTTGTGCCATTAGGGGCTAGTTCGTAGAGCCCTAAAGAATCCTATCCCGAAGAAGCACATAATGAAATTTAACGGTAGAGTAAGACTTAAAAGGCTTTTAACTCCTATCAGTGGTGGCACTTGACACTTGACACTAGTGAAAAAGTTTACGGGAACCACTTCAATCAAGTAATGTCATCAAATAAGTACTTCAAGTGTAATATAGATCAAACGAGGGAGTTGCGTTGTTTTGGGCAAATTTTTCGTTGCTTACTCGAAAGTGAATAATTAATTTAAAAATATGATTCTTAGCCTCATAGACTGTCAGAGATATCCCAATAAATTCATTTTAACCTAACACTTCATTCTACTTAAGCTCTTTACAAATATTCCTCTCATCACAGCTTGTATTCACTACAAACTGTTATTGAAGCGATTTAAGAGTGTCTTCAGGGTGAAAATTTAAGCCGCGTTCTCATTTGAATTTCCGCAAAACATCACGACCTACATTTTGACAGTGTTGATCCTCGACAAACACAAACTCATAAGCAATTTGGAAAAGGAAATATTCAGTCCATAATCGTTACATCGTGTATTTCACACTTCTCACCTAATTAGGCGTCAAGAGTCCTTGCGCCATCGGATGTGCCTTTTATGTTGTTATGTCGACATCATCTATGCGCGTTGTTTTTTAGTTGAAGGCGGCGCGGCGCTCTCCTCTCTCTCTTAAATATTCATTAATTCATGAAAAATTCCATTTCGAAGTTTCCCTACTCCGAGGCCATTTAATACACTTTATACATTTTAATGTATTTTATTCAGAAGAAGGGTTTAAAACGCCTTCCAACGGGGGATCAGATACTTCAGGGCACCTGCAATGTCTTCGATGCGGTAACTGAGCACCCAGTTACATGGGCGGACGCGGACACTCGGCTCAAAGGAAATTTTCTACTCCAAGGGGGAGGGGGGGAGAGAAAGTAAAGCACAAAATGACGACAATATTTGGCGCACCCGTACCTACCTAAACCCCACTTTTGTGTGTGCTGTGCGCCCCAAAAGATAAACAAAAAATTTTAAATGCAAAAGAGGAATTAATTGCACACCCTCTGCCCGGTTTTTTAGCGCGTGCCTATGAATATTCATGCGGCACAGAATGGGACATTATCCTTTGTACAGTCAAACATTCGGGTCGTTTCTTCTGTAACAGGCGAGTGAAGGTCTATAGGGTGTGTGTGTGTGTGTGTGTTGCCTATAAAACTGTGTTATACTGATGATTGTGCTTCTGTTGCATTTGCAATTTGCAAATAACGGTACGCCACCAGGGCGACCGTGTGACTTTTGCACAAAAGGACACTGAAATAGGTAAGACACGAGAGTCTTAGTAAGCACTTTAGCTGCATGGGTTTCTAGGTGATGAGCGTGTAGGGAGGGGAGCATTAAAACGAATTCTTTATAGCTTTACTCTCGGGAGCAAACTTTGATATCTAGGACATCGTCATGTGATGTGTAAAAATTATTTTATTTAAATTTTACCCAAGATTGTGATTCTGAAGCAAAATGAGTGTGCAAAGTCGTCCTTTGCTGATAGTTGGTGGTGAAATTTTGGGGGTGGTTGACTCTACAATTTAGAAGCACATCCTTACCCAAATCCTTTGACCATATGACGAAAGACGTTATCAACAACTGTGTGACATGCAGTTTGGAGTTGTGCTACGCTTGTTGCTTGTTGCTCTATTCCTCAGCAGACTTGCAAGTGGACAGTGTCTTGAGAGTAGCTCACTGAGACTTCTGCGAACATCTTTCAAGAGAGTCAATGAGTACAAGCAATCTTTCGTTTGTAAGACTACTTCCAACTTATAACTAGCAGGAGTCAACAGCCAGGTATGAGTGGACGAACGCGTGCCCGACGATTGCTATATCAGCTCCTCAAAAAAGGCGATCCTAGGTCTTGTAAAAACTACCGAGGCATGTCGCCTATAAGGTAATTTGCAGCGTATTTTATGAAAGTCTTAAACCCTTCAGGAACACCCTAATCGGTGCACACTTCCGGTCCAGCAGACAGACAATAGACCAAATCTTCCCACTCAGACAAATTCCGGAAAAGACCAACCTTTTGATGCACTTTAAAGCCGCTTTTGATAGCATTCATCGTCTCGAGCTTTACCAGCTGATGGCCCCATTCGGGATACCATCAAAACTTATCCAAATGAGTGATATCCTGCTCAACTTGTAACAGCTCTTTCAGACGTGCAAGGAGATGCGCTATCATGTGACTTCTTCAATATCGTTGCAGACAGTTCGCAGGGCAAGTGTAAGCACTGAAGGCACTGTCTTTCAGAAATCTGTCCAACTGTCCAGGAACAAGATTTCGACAAGTTGCCCTAGAGACGTTTATGGAAATCGAATGGCAGACGAAGCGAGTAGGTCTTGAAGTGAAGAGAACTAGACAAACAAACAATATGTCCAAAAGACTGGTCACAACGTCTTGGTCTTGGAATATATATGAAGCCTTCTAGGCTGATTCAACGTTGAATAACCTCAGCGAACGGTTGCTTCTTTGGTTTGCCAAAACAACTACTCTCAAGACCAACAACTCGACGGATCAAGTCAAAGCTCTATAGAAAGGTCAATTATTAGTCCTTCTTCATAGTGCCAATTGCAGGACGATAACTAAAGAAATGGAGCAAATGTAGTGCCTTCGGGAGAAGAGTTCTTCCTGGGATATTAGGTCCCATATGTTAGGAAGATCATGAACATAGAGTCTTAGAACCAAATACACGCCAACTACATTAGCTCAGGCACATCGATCGAATGGACAACAATGTTCCAATCAAGAAGATCTTCGAATCATAGAACCCAGGTTCGAGACGGCGAAGAAGATCGAATCTCTGGTACAAAGAGAAGGCAGTCGCTGATTGCAGAAAACTAGGTCTCCGCAACTGGACTGCAGAGGATGGATACCTTGAAGTCCTAGTAATCAATGGAGGAAATATCTCTCATAACCTTATCATATACAATCGGACGCCAAACATTTGAAGGGGTGACCACTTAACCATGTGGAGTTGGAATTACTTCCTAGTTCCCTCCGAACAGTGGACCACACTAGCTTTTTTCCCGAAATGATTTTGGCGGTCCTTTCTTTACCTTCGGGATTCTTAGAAACGACTCGCAATAATAAAAGACAAATAGTACACTCAACAGTTAACTATCGGAAGTATCTCCAAACGGACGCGCACCTTAAGTTCAAGAAGATTTCAGCGCCTAATCGTAGTCAATCCAGGACACTCAGACTATCCCAAGACACATTCCTTATATGACAATTCTGAGCAGAAATGAAGTTTAAGTGACGACCACCCGACTTATGGGATTACAACAACCCCTCCCACTTCTCTGCATCTCCATTGGGTCACTAAATTATGGTTAAGTATAATTTATAAGCCATTGCGACACCATCCTCCTTATGTGTCACGTTGTATCACTAATCATAATAGCCTCTTACTAAGAGACAGTCCTGTCATTAGCCAAATGTCAGTCAACAGCAAAGTACCTTTTCAATTATTGCTAATGGTTCTATTAGACAAGAACCACGCATCACGCAACTCATAAAGAGATAGAAACCAAACAGAAGTACCAAAAAGAACTCCCCTTTCCACTGGACCAACCAGCCAGCCTCCAGGTACAATATTCTCCTTTTCACACAAACGAACACACACATCCTTCTGCAAGATAATAATGAAAATCATTAAGGTAGATTAGGCCTCTGACAAAATACTTCCTTCCGTGCCGCATGCTGTGCTTTGCTGGGCATCTCACTCATCTTAACATTCCGCAGTCCCCAGGAAATCCATTCAGTCCAAACAAACCGTTCTCGAGCGAGCAAAGTTATCCAAGTACACACATCGGCCCCGAGTGCCATTCAGAAGGAAAAACTTCATGTTTACTGACGATTTCAATGACCGGCCGTGACTGACATTGTGCCTTCTGCTGACCGATTCCTTCATTTTGCCGCCCCTCACCCCAAACAAAAAAAAAAAAAGTTCCTTCTTTCTTTTTATTTCATTCTTCGCCTCTTTCCCTCGAACGCATACACTACGAATCGAATCCAAAAAGCATCAACGCACAACAAAAGCGTATATGATTACATGTCATCCGTGGTGGGTGGTGGTTGGGGGACTTGACTGGTCAAGTAGATGAAAGCTAAGTTCATAGTTCCGACTCAACACAATTGATTTACCACCCCTGCGGGCTGCACTTTTCAAGTGGAATGTATACACATAGAAGGACGTGAAAATATCCTGCGTCCGTGTTCGTAGTACGTGTCCCTTCAGCCTAATCGAACATTCTAGGCCATGCCGAGGCATCACATCCTGATTGGGACGAGTGTCACATACTGTGATGCAACAATAGATCATCAAATTCGCTTCACATTGTCCTTATTTCTCTCTCTGTGTGTGTGTATGGAGGGAGACCCTTAAGAAATCCAAAAGTAGAAGTCCGAACTGGCATTCGGTCCAAAAATTCAACCCCCAATCCGTTCTCATTTTCATACACTAGGACTATAGGACGACGTATCCTTTACAATTTCAACTGGCTTTTGTCCCTCTGGCCAATTGGTCAGGAAACTAACGAGTAATATGTGCGAGTGTATGGAACGGTTTGGTATTTATTTGGTACTCGGAGGACGACCGACCGACGGCACAATAAACGTGCGTCTGGCATTGATTATAAATATTTTCGCTTGTCGTCCATGCCCGCGTGCTATCACAATTTGGGGCATGAGCCCTTAGCTTCATCAACCGACCGCAACTCTTTGGAATATGAAAGTCCACAGAGAAGGTAAGGCTACTGGTGATTGTGTGTTTTTTTTTGGGAGTTCGACATCGACATCCACCAGAGTGTGGCATTTGCATAATAAACGAGGTTTGACCAACGTCACTCGCAATGGCAAGCAAGTAGACATAATGCTCTTCCGCCTTCTAAAAACGGATGTCCTCGTCCATACAGGATATCCGGTTGAATCATTGATGAGCTATTAAGTCAATTTTGATCCCTTTCGAAGGGCGCTCTCGCACACATATTGTCAGCAGGAACAGTAACGTATTCTTTGATAGTTTGGGTGTAATGTACTCTGATGTAAAACATGACAGAGCCTAAATTCGTCACGTACTACTGGGTACATATTGTACATATCTACGTAGGTAGGGAGTAGGGAGTGGAAGGATAGTAATGTGATTCTTTTTTCAGAGTAAAAATTGGTTATGTTGCATGTGAACACTTATACTCCCAAGTTTTACTTAATAATTGGTTTGTCCTCTTGAGCCTTATCAATTTCATTTTCATAAAACGAATCCAAAACACGAATTTTCCCAATAAGTGGGCATGGTAGTGGGCGGATTTCACTGCATCTTGTTCCTAAAAAGTGCTATTATTTGTCGAAGATCTGCTGTTTGATAAAAAACGTTCCTAATGTGGGCGTGGCCGTAAACTATGTATAGGAGATATGTCGAGTGAAAGAATATCTACATATTTGCTTAAGTAAGTTTTTTTTGAGTTTCATGTAAAATTACTGAAGAAATGGCATTTTTCGAAAAGTATGCGTGGCAGTGGCGGATTTTGAAAATGTTTACACTTGTTCTGTCCCAATATCCAAAGACTTCGTGTTCAAAATGTCATTGTCATCGCTCAAGACTTTGAATCAATTGGAAGACAGAAGAAAGGATAAGAAATATTCTCCATAGGTGGTATCTAAGTTGAGTGGAAAGAGTTGTATGGGATTTTTGAATTCTTTCTTAATTCACAGTATATTTTTGTTTTTGCATTCGTATTGGTTTGGTCTTGAGCACCAAACTTTAGCTAACAATCATTGATGATTGCTGTTGTCCTCACAGTTTGTTTTGCTGCTAAGATATCCGCACTTGGTAAACATCTTCCCGTTCAAATGAATATCGGGTACAAGCCTGAGTTACTCAGAGAATGACAGTTCAAAGTTAGGTGCTTCTTCGAAGAATTCGATTTTTGTACAAAACGTTTTCAATACGAAAGGATTTTTTTTCTTTTTGTAGAAGTGATAGGTACGATGGGGAGTTCTTAAGAAGAAGTGTCTCCCCAAAAACTTTTAGCTGTTGATGATGAAAACCAGGGCAGTGGCACAGAAATTGGATATTGCCCTCATAGCCAAAGCCTCTGCAGACCTCCACCTCATAATGGCCAAGATGATGATTCCGGGGAATAGGCTCTCTTTATCGAACATGAGCTTAAGTTTCCTTGTGAAACGCAGGTTTCTATGGTGTTCCACCGGCTTACTGCTTCTTTTGTGGCTTGGAGTTTAAATGTACAAGGTGGGATCAATTTGTTGGGTTGATTTGGTCTGTGATCGATGTCAACCTCCTCTTGCTAGTTCTTCAGTTATCAGGTAGTTTTTCATCTCCCAAACGAACGTAACCTTCCTTTGTATTCCATCGCCCCTAGACTCTTAGCGACATTGACATTGTTGATTGCAATCTGGTTGTGAAAAGAAAGAAGAGCTTACCTTCTTCCAGTGTCACGAAGTGCTATTGTCACAGAAAAGATCTTCACCTGGGAGACACTGCTTGGACTAATCTCCATATTCCCAACAGTTCAGATAAAATACCAGATCCTCCACTATTGTCCACAGTGGAGTCATCTGCTTATGCACAATACGAACAGAGTATTTGGTATTCTTCCCTGATCAGGTTGGTTCAGCCGAAAGATGTCCAACTTGAATTTGGACAGTCCAAGTATAGAAACAGGTTGGTCTCAAGATGAACAGTTGTTATTGTTCTCACAGCAATAAAGGGGCCAATGTATTCTAGTCCTTGTAAGTTTGTGGGAGTCATTTGATCATAGCAAGGGTTTGTGGACAGTGTCCGTTTAGGTAATCAGTTATAGCTCTCAGACCTTCTATACCTAGTTCAGGTAGGTAGAAGGTTTGCTCTATTACGACTGACGTTTATAAAGCCTTTGACTTATCTTAGGCTTGGTTGGGACATTTCGGTAAAGTGGGCGACTAGCGCCTCTTCTAGCTAAACAGTCACCGTGTTCATTTGTCTCATAGCCTTAGTGTCCTGTGATTCAAGTTCTCCTGACACAAGATGCAATTCTATACCAGCATCGAACCTATCGGTTGTCTGAAAATTCCAATCATGTTTCTTCGTAGGCATTATGTTCTATCGCATGGACTTTTGCTCGGAAGATGCGATTATATATCCCTGCCATTTCGCAAGTTAAAGTCGTCTGCTTTATAGACTTTACTGCTGGCTGCTGGTATGTTGGAGTTTTTGTTTCAAAGACCACGTTTCATTTCTATAGCCGAACCGTATCTCCAACGAACAGCTTAATATGAGAACGGGCCAGAAACGAAGGAGAAAGTGGCAGTGGATTGGACTTATCGAGTGGCATATTGTGAAATATGCCATGCAGAGGAATCTGCTCACCCAAGCGGCAGAACAGCGGGACGTCCTAGGCAAACGTGGCTCAGAACAGTCAAATTCTTTAGCAATGAGATGGAGAGAGCTCAAACGCGTTGCAAGATGGCGTGGAGGCATTGTTGACGACCTTTGGGGTTCAAGGGCCTAAGTTCTAAGAAGAATGTGTAGTAATCTAGCTTCATAGTTTCCTTTTGCATCGTGATCTTCAAAAGTGTAATGTTCAGACGTTCCTAGTGCTTGGACACGTTTTAATTGTGCCGGTGATGCCTACAAGGGATAGTCTATATAGTCGGCTTACCTGCTGGCTAGAGTAACCAGTCATTCGAAGATGTGTGTACATCTTCCCTTCCAACAGCAGGAACTCAAGTTTTGTCAACAACAGCAGTTCAAGTGGCAACTGCCAGAAACCTTACGGCCCTGATGCAATCGCCCTCTGACATCACTGAGGTTTCCTAAGGATCTCCATCCCCGCAAGGTAGAAGGAGGCGATTGCCATCTATACAACTGCCCAACATGAGGCCATCTCTGCCCAAAGACCATTTAAGACAGGTTTTGTTGTTAGCAACTTCTCTACGCAAGCGTGCCTATTTTTAAGCCTGAAGCTATTTGTAGGGAAGTTCTTCCATGGGAGTGACTATATGAGATAACCATATCCCCAACAGTTGCGCGGGGCGATGCTTCATTTGCTTGTAAGGATAAGGAAGTGCATTGTGAAGTCTGTATTATTTTGGTCCTTTCATAGTGCAATTGCCTCTACTCTTCCTCGGGTAAGTTAATCGCTTCTGGATCCTTTAGTTGGTCAGTCTCAGGCCTCTTGTTTGCATGTCAAGAACCCAGAACTTTGCTCGACTAAATTACCACCAATGAACGCTCCTGGCTCATGTGTCGGCTGCCTCCTTTGAACCCAGACACAGACCTAACAGTATGCACTAAGTCATCCATATGATGTGTTTTTTTTCTTCCTCCTTTCACATAAATCTTTTTGTTGGATAGTTTTTTGCAGGTCTGTATAGCCTCCATTTTGCACATCCTATCATACCAAAAACATGTTAACATATTCAAAATTCCATTTCCAATGGACTTCTTCCCCACACAGAGTGCATGTAACATTTAAGCCTCATTCAAATAGCAGTGCATATGGTAAAAATTTCGACAGAATTACAGTGGCAAAAGATGAAAAATCCTTACACCATCGCATCGCTAGGGATCACACATACGAGTGAGTAGCAGTCGTTTTCGTTAGTTGCAACAACCATTTTGACAGAAGAAAAATCACTTCAAATCGAGAAAGCGTACACTCGAGAGATTTATGAAAATATTAGTTCACTTTTCGAAATAAATTCGCTGCCAGGCAAAAGGGTGGTGGGGATGGGGATGGGGATATCAGTACCACCAATAGTTTTAGAAGCAGCTCCTGTTCCAACAACAACAGCTGTTGGTCTTGGTCTCAGTTCCAAAGGTGTATTATGGTGTGAGCGAACGCGTTTTGTGTTTTTGTTTCCTCAAGGATAGCATCGTTTCAGTATTGCCTTCTCTGCCGATGAATATGTACCGCCAGAGCCAGAGAAACGGAATACCATCATCATTATTAAGTAAGAGGAGCACAGAGTATGGGTAGCCGATGGGGAAGCCTTGAAAGGATTCTGTTTCATTTGTTAGTGTGTACACAAGGCGTTCCTCGGGATCTGCCTGGGAATTTGAACCATTGCTCCGAATCGGAGACTGACTAAAACACACATATACCTTCTAACTACTCCCCCCTCCCTCGCGCACATCCAGAGAGCAATAATATCTTTTGTGCTTCGCTGAATTTTGAAATTTAATTTGATTCCCTGGCTCTTCGAAATTGTGGCCGAGAAGAAGCAACCAAAGAGGCCGACCTTTACTCGCCTTATGGATGGATGGCTGCCCTTTGCTTCAATGTCGGTTGTGTGTTTTGTTTTTGTTGGACGGTAGATATTCCTTTTTTCTTTTTCTGCCGAAGGACAGGGGTTTTTGGTTTAGATCCTCGAGGAGAATATCTAGAAAATCGCCTCTAACGGCAATCTAATTGTACTTTTACTTCAGTTGTTTTGATTGTGGAAAACTGCCGGATGTGCTGGGGATGTTTTCTCGGGCCCAAAAGGTAGTTATTACTATTTTTGTTTGAATATTACTTTTTGGCGCAAAAGGGGTTACTTGCTGCAATCATAAGGTGGGCATGGGCACACACACACAGTTTGCCATCATCATCCATGAGTTTGCTTCTTGTTTCCGACTGGATGAGTTTTTATTGTAAATAAATAAACGAGGATGTGGGACAAAGATACTTTGAGTGTAAAGCGTTTATTTAAACTTTTCGATTGCGGTTAACAGTTTCGTATTCGAATTCGAACGGCGCGCGGGGGGAAATGAGAAATATTATTTTATACATCAGAATATAAGTTGGTTTACCGACCGTAGATAGCCTTTGATTATCGGTATGGAAAGTTGATTCAAGTGTATGCAAATATATGTTTTACATTTAAAAGTTGTATCTTGTCTTGTCTTCTGCAAGTCACACAGTGGATGGGATACCTTTCAGTTGAATACTCTTTTTTAAAACTCTTTAAGTGCATAGGCTTCCCGCTCAAAACAAATTAATAACAAAGCCCAAAGGATTAGATTTATACACATCAAGGAATGTCATAAATTGAGATGGTTTCCGTGATAGATATTGGAGTCAAAGCAAGGACACTGAATGGAGAAAGAAGGGAACTAAATGCTGTGGAAGCTGTCTGCTTACATATCTGTGAGAGGTCCTCATGTGTAGCTTGTTATCGAAAGATTGAATGAAAAAGAAGTCCTGTTTCCTTCTTGACTATACTGCGCAATGTTCTCGTTGACTGCCGCCTATCCTGGAACCTAATTGTAGAGCTTGGTATTTCAACATTTCTTCACTAAAATTTGTTTGACATTCTCAACAAAACTTGACTTAAATATGTCCCCTGCACAAGGCACGACAATTCCCGATTGACTCTACCAGAAACCTTGTCCAAATCGGTGAACAACAGACAAATTGGCGATCCATATTCAGTGCACTACTACTGTTGATCCGCAGGGAGTTGATGTGTTGGACAGAGATGGATTAAGACAGAAAACCTGTTTGTTTCGAATCGAGTGTTCCTTTGAAATGTTCTTTGATTCACTTCAGCTTAGTTTTGGGGTTTCCTAGGTTCATATCTTTCCCCCATTAGGGAAGCTATCTAGCCCGATGTAGTTCTATCTAACTTGTTGCTTTTCCGGGCATAAGTCCCGGTAATGGTCTCATTCTTACTAGTGGTTCTGGAGCGAAGTTCTTCTTTTGGACACCGTAGTTCAAGTTATGTGCAAAATATTGGATTCAAAACCAAAGCCATCTCATGGGCTTATCCTTATTCATCTAAACTTTTCTCTGGTGCTTTCAAAAGTCCCGCAGCATACCAATGGTCTTTCAACCTGGTGAGCGTGAGTAATAGTCCTCTAATTCCTGCTTCGCAGAAGGATGACAAAGTAAGTCGATGTTGAACATGGGATTACATATGTCTAGTAATAACCTTCGAATTGCTGCATTATTGAACAATCGTCACCGCATGGTGAAGTTGTCCATTTGATAAGAATTCTCCCTTGAGTGACAATGTCAGCGCTGGACGATACCCAAACGGCTGTCAGACTTGAAGTATGATCGTTTAGAGTAGAGCAGTACAGTGTTAGGTTATATCCCAAAGGGCTTAGAGTCTTCAATCTCATGACTAGAGGCTGCGATCACAGGCACCTAGTCCCTGGCCATAAACAGCCTATAGCGTGTTGTGCGGGATATCAATTTTTGCACGTGTATTATGGCGTATCCAAAGGGTTGAGGGTTTTTCGGAAAGATTCCTCATCAACCTTGCAAGAGGCATTTTTCGAATCTGGGACCCTGTTCAACATAGTCTAACTTTCTAATCACTGAACCACGGCACCTTTAGCTGACTCTTCATGCCTCATTTTCTGGTTTGTTTATTTTTGCTGACCGTTGTCATTACAGTGACTTAAGCCACATAAACCTATAACATGTTTGAGCTGTTTTTTGTCGACAATGGCAATATCACCACTGAACTTTGGGTTAAAAATGGAACCCAATGGATCAGCTTCGAACCTTTTTTGGAGCAACAGATCTTCGCAGCATCTAAATGGTCTTTCAAGCTGGCGGTCGTGAGAAATGCTTCGCTATTCTTCTTGCAAACCGTCGTTTGTTCAGGTCTCAATGTTGCGGAGAAGGTTATGGTATACTTTCTTTGGTCCAGAGAACTGCATGAATACTAGAATTTGCCCTTGCGAATAATTCACTAAAAAATGAGCCTTTAACAATCTCACGATGAATGCTCGAGTGCGTAGTAGGCTCACATTTAAAGTATTCATTCAATCAGAGTAGACACCAAATCAGTGAAATGTACAAATAATTCACGGGCATTTGAATGGTTTCATAAAAAGGAAGTAGAAAACAACAAAGGCGGACAGAAAAGAAGCAAAAACAAAGAACACTCCAAATACATAAGTACAATAAAACATAGATTAGAAGATAGTATAAACCACTCGAAATATTCATTATTTTTTTTCAAATTCAGTACCAGACAACGAAGAGTAAATGTAGATAATCATTTCTTGGATTGAATGTGAATGGAAGCTGGCTTCAGACTCGTTCTTTGAGAGGCAATAAAATGTGAGCTCAGGGAATACTTTTTGTGAATGAATACAAATGTGTGTGAATACTTAAAAACAGTGAATATTTTGAATGGCTCACAAACCCCTTTGTTCGTATTCTCCTTGTACATTCAAGTCCTCCAGTGTTTGCCAGCATCTAAGAGAGATGTCTGCATCTGCTACGCCCTTTCAATAGGACACTTTTCGGTCACAGAAAATAGCCGATTTTCGTGACAGGGACATTTGATCTTAACTTATAGCTCCAATGTCAGCGAAGAATAACTGATGCAAAGAACTCGGGACGTTTCCCTGTTGTCCACTGACTCTGATTGGGAAAACTTCGTCTACTTAGGTGGGGCATGTTACCCTTGTCCTTACTCATGTCCATTATCGCAGCATGTGCCCGTTTAGCTAAAAATGTTGGCTCAATCACTTTATTATTTTACCCTTTTTGTATGTGTATCCTAGTGTCTGGTCTCTTTAAAAAACATTCTCCAAACTTTTTCTCTAACTCTAGTTGCATCTTCAATTGCATTTTAATTTTAATTTATTCCGATGAAAGAATCCTTCACAGACAATCCAACAGTCTTTAAGGTTCAGATCCATTCCTTTCTAGTTTTTTTTTTTTTTATGATATCTGTACTAAAGGTTGATGTCAATGCAAATTAAAAAATATGGATATTTATCAGTTTGTTCAAGGACCAAGCCTTCTTCAGAAAAACAGAAAAAAAAAGAAAAAAATTAAAATACAAGAAGCAAAACGAAAGACAAATTTTCCAACTCAAATCCTTCCTTAAGAAATGTCATAACAAAACCCAAGGAAGACTAGGGAGAAATTAAGAATTAAATAATTGAATTTGATTGCCCAACCCACCCGGTGCGTTACCTGAAAATATCCTTTGCTCGGCAGAAAATTGCAGCCCTCAGCTGCTGCTGCTGCTACTCGGTACGGTGCGGTACGGTATGGCAGCAACCACCCACACAAACTATTTTCAATAACAAAGTAATCTTGACATTTGCATGACAACTCACCATTTCAAATGGTGAAGCCATCTCCAGCAGCATCCCCCTAACTGTTTTCTTATTTCTATTTTTTTTTTTTTTTTTTTTTGGGATGGGAATGGTGCTTTTAGCATAAATTCATAGTTGCCTTTTGTTTTGGTATTTTTTTTTTTTTCTTTTTTGGTCCTTCTCCATGTTCTCCTTTTGCCTTTGGATTAGTCCTTGTAAGTTTTTTACTCACTCCAACTCTGTAGTACATGGTAGCCTCCTTAGCTCAGAGCTTCCAAGGCTGGGTTGTGTGTTCGTTCTGGTTTTTTGCGTTTAAGTAAGCAAAATTTAATTTAATAGAAACGTATCCACTTGTGAATGTAATCATATTTTTCTTATTCTTCTGAGCGAAAACAAGAGATAGCCTTGTAGTGGAGCTTATTTCACGGAAGTGATGCGATGGTGGTGGTGGTTTGGGTGGTTTTGGGTGGTTTTGGGACAGAAACCGAGGAAACTAGATTATTGAATCCGGCCACAGGGAATGCAAGGATTTCGGTTGGATTGTTTTTGATCCAGGAATTCAGAGAATAAGAGAATGACGACGCAGCGCGCATAGGGGTAGTTTCCTTTTGGCTGACAACTCAAGATGGCAATTTCAATTTCGAGTGATGAGTGTTCTCCAAATCAAATTACGAAAACAATATTCTCTCATTATGTCTTTTATATTTTCTTATTTCTTTTTTTTTTTTTTTTTTTTATCATACATATGCGAGTTGTATCTATAATACAAATGTTAGATGGTTTTACTTTTATTAATAAAAAAAACTTTACTTAAAGGATAGGAATTCTGTTGAAACACTTATGTTAAAGGCGGGTGTGGTTGACTAATGTTTCTTACAACTATTGAGGATGAGCTTTCAAGTCACGATCTAGGAGATATGTAGTATTGGCATCTATCCTGGAGGCTTTTGTACTTTTTATACTAGGTACAGTCTTTTATCTTAAGTTCTCTTAGGCCCTCTGATCTCATAAGGAACCATCATGGTCCAATGGAGTGACAGTTCCTTTCTAAGGAAAGTGTCGATCACATAATCACAAAAGGCCTTTTAGGCGTAAGTGTGACTGCACACACTGCAGTCAGCCAATCTAACCTATCCTAACCTAGACCGGGAGAATGAAAGAGAAGAAGTGCAATTTGCCTTACAAACATAGGATTCTTAAGGGTAGTAGCATAGGGCACAGCTCCACTCTGAGGAACACGGATGAAATTTTTGGTTTTGTTGACCTCGACACTCGTACGAAGTAGCGTATCCCAGCAGGAAGGGCTGGCAAAATGGTGAAGTTCACCTTCAGACTGAGATTGCTATGCTATGAGGTGGGTCTAAAGACAATGAAGGAACTGGTTTAAATAGTTATTTGAAAGACTTGAACTTAGAAATATTTCTAAAACTCCCGGACCCATGCAGTGTTTTCTAGGCCGAGCTCAAAGCTGTGGACTTACTTGAGATGGGATCAACAGGCGGTAAGTAAGAATGTTGCCATCTTCATTGACAGTCAGGCTACGCTCAAAGCGCTAGCTACTAACATCTTATGTCATTAAACCTGAGCTAGTCAGGGATTGGTCAAAAAAGCTGCGGAATTTCCATCAGGTAGCATTACCAACATGATTAGGGCACCGCTGTGTGTTGCCAGGAGTATACCTACACAACTGGCTAACAGCAGATGGGCTAATCTGGAGGGACATTGGATAAGTAGAGCCTTATGGCCAGAGATCAACCATAAAAAATCAGGTGAAATCATCATGCTGGGGAGAGCACAAATTAAGACTATGATAGGGATCATCACTGGACGTTGTGTTCTGAGAAGACATTCAACGAACAAGAGCCATGAGAACGGACAACAACAAACAAGCAACAGAAGCTTGGCTCGATGTTATAACTGCCATGCTGTAAAGCTGGACTTATGCCCTGGACAGAAAGGCATTGAATGCAATGGCTTCAACTTACGAATGGTACTAAAAACCCCCCGGACTAACGTCTTCAAATAGAAAGGACGAGCCATTTAAGTGATGCCGCTTTATTGCGCGATAAGACTTTCATGAACGTGTACCCACATTCGCTTTGTGGCAAGTCGCTTGTCATGTTTGAATCACATGCTGTCCAAGATTATCAACCACCTCGGAGTTCCAATAAGGATTCGTTCTGATAACGAGGCGAATTTTGTTGGTGCCAATCAAGAAACAAAGCGATTTTCGACAGTATTCGACTGTGACCGTGTGCAAGGAGAACTTATCTCCCAAAGAAGTTGAAAAAAAAACTAAACCTACTTGGAACCAGCACTACCGCTTGCTTTCAATGACAAACATAAGATCGATTGTATCAAAGGACTAAGAGAAGTTAAGAAAATACACAAGGCCTACGTATGTCCTCGACAAGATCTGTAATGGAAGTGGCAAGCCCGTGTTTTTGACGAAAGACAACAAAACAGAATTCTCTCGAACACTTTAGACAAAATGAGGAAAACGCAGCTTAGCCTCTTCTCTGAGACTAGCTATCAACCTTAAGCTTGATGGAATTCAATCCACTTCGCCAATGGAATTCGGTTTGTCAAAGCAAAGGCAAGTTCTATCACCTTCACGATTGTTGACAGTGCCCATGTGCTGTTGCTACCCGTCCTATGCCACTACTCTTAAAACTCAAAGCTGCCATTGCCTCTTGCCTTGGCAAAGTTCACTGTTGGCATAGGCCTTGGCAGCATCACATAATGGGTAGAGCTGTTGTCTTTTTAGCCACACAGAATCAACAGTCCTAACTTGTCACCTGTTGGGACGGAGTCGAGCGAACCAAGTCTTGAACTGTAGGATCCTTTCAAACAGTGGACAGTAAGATATGCCGATTTGCTATGGAATTTGTTTAAGAATCGTAAATAGGTTTCTTAAGCTTCGATCTCGCGTACGTCTTTGGGATTTGACACTATGCATTGTCGGTAGATCTCTCCAGTGATTACAGCCTATTTACGACTGGCATCTGCTTAATTCTTTGTAAGTTCAATGGTGTAACTGAATGAGGATAGTCGTCCATCAGTTCGTGATACCTGCCATATAGCCCTTCTGACGTTCTCCAGAGGAACACTTTCGATACGCTGATGGTTTTGCTGGCAACTGTTGCCTGTGTCCAGTTGGCATTCTCTGCGGTTAAGCTCTGTCCTTGACAATGTTGTAGCCGCAGCCCTTGCCCTTGTAGCCCTTGTGCCAGCCCATCTAAAAAGATCTGATAACTAAACGAATGGAAATTTTAAAGCAAGCTTTGTTTTTCGAGCTAAAACAAGGTTCCAGCACTTTCACATGAGCCCAGGCTTTAGCTACCAAATATTTTGCTATATACATATGTACACCAGGTGAATCTTCAGTTTTGTGTTCCTTTCGCCTCCAACTACTTTCAAGTAGAAAAACTTAGCACACACACACACACATAGATAGAAACTTTGCTTTGGCTTGGCGTCTGATATGAAAATGATTAGGTGGTGACGGTGGGAAAAATTACTTTTTGCCTCCCGAAAACCATTTAATTATAATACCTTTCATTTGACGGAAACCCGTTGCACACCGCCACGGCTTCAGCAGACAAAACCGCGCAACAGCAGGCCCAACTACGTAGCTTTTGCATTTTGAAAGTTTTTAATGAAAGATTGCGGGCGCCTATTGGTTTTTCAGGACTCAGGACTTGGCATCGCGTTTTAGCGGAAAAACGTAAAATAGGATGTGCAATGCTCATTTCCTTTTGCTGCTGCTGCTTTGCTCGGCCTCAAGTTATGAGTTTAAACTTTAAACTTTGCCGGTTTCATTCTATTTATTTCTCTTCCTTTGCTGCCGATGTGCTTCAAGAAAAGACGAAGCAAATAAAAGCGAAAAGAAAAAAAAAAAAAAAAACGAGGACGAAAAACGAAGCAACCACGCTAAGTATCCATCAAAGTGGTTTGCGATAGGATTGCAGCAGCATAAAGCGACTACGGCTGTCGCTAGGGAACGGATGTTATTACAAGTCTCCTCGTGCCGCTCGCGCTCGTTGGTTAGTTCTCTCATGAGATGTGATTTACTTTGAGTTGAATCCTTCAATTTGAAGTTCTCTTTTCAGGATGCTGCTGATAGAGGTGTAAATATATATCTTCCCATACATATCTACGTGTATATGAGTGTATTTACAAATAGAACGGTTTTTATTTTGTTACCGCGTTTTGCATTTCCGTTGAAGGTTCTAGCCACTAAGTTGCTCTTGGGAAATTATTAAACGAATCCTTTTTATGTGTTTCCTGCGCAAGTATCCGTTCGTTCGCTGGCGCTGGTCCTGAAGGAGATTTTATTATGTTATTCAGAGTGTTCGTCGTCGGTCGTCCTTAGTTTATGCAGAATTGAGTTAGGGAATTCCTTGGCAGGTGAATCGCGCTTCATAAGAACTTTTACGTTCGAGGGCTTATGCTCAAGTATACAAGATTAATCGTCGGAAATAAGATGTTGATGGGTTGATTTTTATTTTTATTTTTTCGTCTTCATGTTCGTGTTTCATTAAGTAATGAAGGATGATCATTGAATACATAAAATGAACACAAGTTTTAGTGGATTGTGTTAACATAAGCAATGTAATGGATGTAATGCTATTAATTACATATGTAGGTTAGATGGGCTACAAATGGTTAATAGCCGACAGAACAGAATGGACACAACAGGATGTCCTTCACCATGAATCGCTGACATTCTTCACGAATGGCTCCAAAACCGAGGAAGGAGTCGGTGCTGGTATCTGTTGATAAGATCTGGACATCCACCTCTCCTTCAGCTTTCCTAGTTTCTGCAGCGTTTTTCACGCCGAAGTCAATGCCATTCGTCAAGCAGCTGACTGGCTGGCGGCAAATGCAGTATCACGTCCGAGGTAGTTGGACAGTACAACCTCACCCTCTGCTGCGGTCTGGATCACTGTAACATACCAGGGAATTGCGAAGCTGACGAACTAGCCCGACGAGGCTCCTCAGGTCTAAACAGCTCATGCTGAAAGCCAAAAGAAGCCTTTTGAAAGACAAGAGAGGAACTCTCACCAAAATCCTAAACAACCTCACTGGACACTGTGCTATAGGTAGACATGCCCAAAGACTGAGCATCCCCTACAATGACTTCTGTAGAAGTTGTACAGATGAAGAAGAAGAGGAGACTATCAGTCACATCCTATGCACCTGTCCAACGATCTAAGTGATCTCAGCAATGCCTGTACGGCTAAGATTGGCTCCTTCATACGAAGGAGTAAATAGTTTTCAGAGTAAAAGGGCGACGCACCCACTATACACATCGACAGCACAATGGACCTACTGGTCTAAGTGCATCCTCACCGAGGGACAGTTTCAACCAACCAACCAACCATGTAGGTGGGATCTGACTGCAGTGGATGCAGCCACACTTAGGCCAGAAAGGCTTCTTGTGACATCCATTTAAAACCAGAAAGAGCTTAAGATTGATGTCCAAATCAGCGAGTTCTCCTGAATGCAAATGCGTTCCGATTGAGAGCACTTGGCAGCTGCACAGAAGATGGGGATCCTCCTCCTTCTCGCCCATGCTTCCTCCCATCAAAGAACATCTCAAGTGCTGCAGTGGTCTCGTTCCTGTGAGAAGTTATGGTCTGATTAGCTCTAGTAGTTCCTTTGCATTCCTGTCCTGTTCCTGTAGAAGGTCGTTCATAGTTTTCCTATAACATGGTTTGATAAGCAGTTTCAGTCACTCAGTCATTGATTCCACTCCGAGCCTTTTGTCCATCAGTTATTTCGTTACCATTGAAGCCCATGTCTTCTGGAATGTAGTAGGAAGTAATGCAGTCTCGAGCTCAGGGAATTAAATATCTCTTAGGAGCTCCCAACCAGTTTTAAATTGGTTATATGGCTTGAGATGGCTGAGAAACCTGATGCACTTCAATCAATCTTCAATCTCAAATCTATCTATCTATACTTATAGGAACCAATCCTAAGATGTCGTTTGAATACTCAGCGAAACGTCAACTAATTTTGGAAGACAGATCGTCAAACTGACTAAAAAGCCATTTACCATTTGCTTGTCGCCAAGCCTTGCCTAAATTTCTATCCCTCCCACCTTGGCCTGTCCATGTATTTGTATCTGAACAATGAAACTTCCCCACACAAGAATCTCAGTGACCATATGTAAAGAAAAAAGTACTTGATGCAAAACTAAAAGGGAGTACCGAAATGACTTCCTGCCATCATAAATCTAATGGCGAAACATGCAAAGAAATTGGCACATCTCGGGCATAAAATGAAATTACCCACTCTCATCTCGTATCTCATTTCTCATCTACGTATAGTGGGTGGCCCATGTAAGGGACTTTTCTCTCCATTTGACGAACAAATTGATTTGCCTATCTTGTGCCGGGCCGTGGAGACTTTCTCAATGGAGCATGAAAAATTACCAAAAGTCGGTTTTCTGTAATCCGAACATCAATAAACGCACCAAAAAAAACGGAGAAGAAGATACAAAGAAGATGGAAAAATTTGCGATGCCTTTTGCCACCCACCCTGAGTGGTGTATTCTTCAGAGATACAGAGAAATGAAAAGCCACCCATCAATGGATGGTAATACAAATACACGAAAGCAATGATTTTGAAAATCTTTGACGTAAATTCAATAATCCAAAAACGTTCCGGTCCCGTTTTTGTGTTGTTCGCGCGCGCGACAAGAGGAGCCTGCATGTGAATGAGGAGAGAAATTGTTTTTTATTATTCGAAAGTTGACTAAAGTCATAAATCATCTTGGCCAGGATATTTAATCATAATCGAAGGACGTACGCCTTGACAGGGCGCCAGGGTAGGGGTTTTAATTTTTCCTCCGGAGCTAAAGTACTTTTTGATGGTAATCTCCTTTGGCATATATAGTATTGCAGGTCCGTTTTTTTTTTTTTTTTGACTGTCCGAGGGTTCGTCCTCTGCTTGCCTTCCATCCTGTGTGCATGAATATTCTTGTTTGCGAAGTGATTTTCGGGCCCGACACACAGACAGTATAGGTAGTGATTATGTCAGAATGTACACATATGTATGTGTAGTTTTTGGATCGTGAGTAAGGTCCTTCATGCATATTTTATTTAATTCTCGTCTCGTGTGTCGATTGTAAATTAATTTGATTGCGATACTTTGTGACATGATTAATATGATTGGGTATCTCAAACAAAAATAAGAACTTTTTAGGATAATAGAGTCTGTGAATTATGCAAGATGTTGCAGATGGATAAGGTTTCGAACAGGCAAGGTCACCCAAATGTCAGTTTGAAAAAGCTAGGCCAGGATCATCCTATCTGATGAACAGAGGAAAAAAAAAAGCCTTTATTCACTTGAAGACAATTGGTTGGAGAAAACAGAGAAAAACTCAATTAAACTTTTATAATTACGAGAGAAGAAGAAGTAACAAGTTAAGATACTTATCCAGGATAATTGCATAGACTTTGAAATTATTATTATTTTCTATTTGTTTTTCTAAACATGCAGTAAACAAGAAGTAAAGTTCGAAAGAGTTGAGGAAGAGTTTCTTATCATAGGAAAGTGTTTCAGATACAAAACTTTAATTGCGAGGCTTCTTGCAAAATTTATTAATAATTCTGTATGGCGAAGCTGAGAATATGTAAATCTGATCTAACAGGCAGCGCTTTTTGCCTTCTTAGTAGACAGGAAGTCTAAGACGTCGTGTTCATTTGCGAAAGGATAAATCGTCGAGGGACCTTTTAAGAGGGATAGGCCTCATACAGAAGCGGTTTGTTGTGTTAGAAATCAACTTGTCCATTGTACTTCCAGAAGGCACCTCATTACACACATTTTTACTGTATGAATCTTCTTGTCTCCGTAGTAGAGGCTTCAGTGAGGAAGAGCTTACATTAAAAGGACTCGTCACATCCGCACCTAGAATCTACAGCCTGACACGAGCAAAGGCAGGACAGTGACAAAAAGCGCATTATCGTCACCCTCTTCATAAGCGTCGCAGACAGATGTTTAACTTAATTCAGTCATATTAAGACACCTGGCAAAAGCGAACTGCCCTGTAAGAACTCCAACAAGCAGTCTTTTCTGCTGAGAGACAGCAAGAATGCCGGGGATTTTAGGAGAGACATGCCTCGCTCAATTGTAATTATAAGGAACCGAATCATCAATGGAAGTCCTGACCGTTGATGTAGGGAGAGCCAACTCAGGTTCGGGTTCTGTTAATCTCTCCTCTGAGCCTTGTCTAGCAATCCCATCGGATAGCTCATTTTCCATGATACCAGTGTACCCTGACATCCATATGAAAGTCTTAAAATTGAATCTTGCGACACAGTTTGAAGCTCTCTTGCATTGACAAACTAATTTGGATGAGATTAGAGAGTTCCACCTAATTCTAACGATGTGACTTGGACTTGGAGCCTTTTGGATTGCAAATATCTCCGCCTGGAAGACAGAGGCATGCTTATCTAATGAGTAATGCAGTCTTGTGCTATCGTCCTCCACAAATACACTAGCCCCTGATCATTGATCGGTTTTTGGAACTATCTGTGAAAATACGACTACACTCCAGTGTTGAATACCTTGAAAGTTGACCTCAGCTGAAGCCCTGGAGTCATAGTATCAGATGGAGTCAAACGGTGGATATCGTACAAGATCATCAAACTTCCAATGCGGCTCATACCAAAAGCCACCCCGGCTGAGTCTTTGAATAACTTTTAGCGAATACTCCATGATATAAGTATCAAGAGGAGGGAGATGCATGTAAAGCAGACTCTGGAGTACTAGGAAATGCTCCCGTGTAACCGAGAGATTCGTAATACTTAGTAGTCCAACCCACTAGCCACCGAGCCATGGCAAATACACAGGCTTTTATAATGGTCTCTGCTGAAACGGACCCCACATTTACTTTTCTAGAACATTTCACTACCATCTTCCAGGCAGAGGACTTCGCTATTGAGCTCTGTTCATCAAAGGATAATTCCAGAAGGATACCACTTTCTTTTCGCGTCCTTAGCCGTACACCAACTAACTACACTCTTACAATTGGTGGCCAACTTCAGAGTCAAATTAAATATCTGAAAGCAACTGAAAGGAAGTAGGAACTGCTAAGCCACATGAACACAGTAGCAAAGAACACCAGGTCAGAGATAATGCCGCTGTTTGAAATGTGAGTTGTCTTGAAACCATCGATATTACTGCTGGAAGCATTCCTGCCATCGTTGACGAGTATGCTGCTGATGATAAAGTGATTAAACAGACGACAACCTCGAGTAAAATTCAGATTTAGTATTTGAAACTCCAAAGGAAAGAGTGCCGAGAACTGCTGAAGTCAGTCAGAAGCAAGTACCACAGCTAGCCTTGCTAGTTTTCCTTAGATCCAAAGCTACATGCTTTTACCGCCTAATTGCCGTAAACCTCCTGCCAACCCGTCATTCAACAAGACACAAAGCCTTGAATTTTTGGCAGATTAGCCGGCAGTCCCAGGAGAACATGGCGCAGATGAAGGGAACTGAGGCACATTGCCAAAAACCCTACACCATGACGAGTAGACGTAATAGAGGCATTAGGTCCCACAAGGGAACGCAGGAGATAAATAAGTACTAGTAAAGCCTTGAAATTACCTCCAAAGGTGGCATTGCTCTGGTTCCTTTTTCAGTAAAAGGTAGACCTCACAAGCTTCGCCGGTACTGACACAAGGCATACATATGTACCTATACCACTGTCCCTACTAAATTTAGATGACAAGGCTGCACTTAACAGCGAAAAGCGAACCGCTTGCTTTACGCAAGGACAATGAACAAGCTTTTTCATGGGATAAAGGGACAAAAGGAGTCAAACACTACGTCCACATAGGAACGGAATCCCGGTATTCACCACTGTTTTAGTCTTGTCTGCAAGACCAAACTTAGCCGTCTTTTGAAACATATTCTAACATCTCGAAGCTCGTTCATTTAGCCTTATAAGTGTCATTGCATCAAGGGATATAAAGAAAACCCTTAACTGCTTAAAACCATAAAAAAAACTTGATTAAAAGCAGCCCATCCAGCTGCTTGGATAATTAATTTGAATAGTGCATTCTAGTCTCAATAATTAAAAAAAATCTTCAAGCTCCTTTCAGTGGATGACAGTTGGATTGTTAATGTTCATCAGACCATCATTACAAACAGTTCGTCTGTTAAGTGGTAACACACTATAAAGCAAGACAACAAGAGAAAATAAATTTTTGCCATAAAACTATTCTGCACCACTGTGATAATATCAATTGAGAGCATCTCTAGCGTATCCTTAGAGGACTTTTTCATTGCAATAAACCATCACCCCCCATTTAATATGAAATTGTCATTAAGTGTGTTGTTGCTCGGCTCCTTCCCGCCATTGTTGTCTAACATTGTAAAATTTAATCAAGCCCGATGATGCTTTGTTAATATATTTAACACAGGACATTACAATGTTTAACGGCGCTCAAAATATTACTCAACAATATGACTTTCACTGGAGTGGAAAAGCGGACACTAAAGGGGTGGTCTCTATGACCTCTCCTCTCTCTCTGCCATTTTTTTTCGTCTGTAAGTTGACACTTTGCCATCGGAGTGATTACAGAAAAAAAAAACAGCTCTTTTGGAGAGTGTTTGAAAAGAGCATAAAAATTTATAATAAAATTCCATTACAACGTCGAAATCCGAGTATAGAGATTGATATATGCCTCTGTGTGTGCATTGGCGTTAAAATGTCCATAATTCGTTTGAGCACTTTCCAAATGCTGCCCTCAACCCCCCAATACGGTGGCCTCCTCCTTGCTGTGGGGATATGGCAAAGCAACGAACAGAGAGGAAAAATAAATAAAAATCGCGTCCGTATGTACTCGTAACAATAAATCCCAGCCATTAAATGGTTGCAACATATTTTCTTAATGAAAATTTTATGACACCGCATTATTAAAATGTACGAAGGACAAGTGAGAGTGTGTGTTGATTTTCGGACAACTTCCGACCCGGTTTGAGGCAATATCGGACAACGGACTGTGTAGAGGGAGCATTGTATCTCTCAGCGCAATTAACAAAGATACAATTCAATTTTTACGAGTCTGTTACGTTAGCCTCAATAATGTTTTATCGTAGTTGAACATCGGTCCTTTAGACTGGACAGCTGAAAATAGAAGCAGTGTGTGTTTCTGGTTAGGAAAATAAGCAATTCTCTTTAAGGTGTGTCCTTCATACCCTCAAACACTGAATATTGAACGACGAGTGGAAATAAAAGAGGCGGTCTTTGACATTTCGTCACTATTTGTAGTATCAGCTCAACGTAGCCAAAGTCCTCTAGCTGCCTGCCAAAAGTCCTTATTCTTCTGACGGATAGGGCAGGGCAGTCACCACAGCAGGCGACGAATAGATTCGCATCTTCTTCATCCCTGCAACTTCTCGAATAGTCGTTAAGCAGCGTAGCGAGTCACTCCTCTTTACTGAAGGCTGGCCCTGATCGTTGCGCATGTCTCCAGATTAATCCAGCGATGGCTTCTTCATCTTACTCCTTCTAAAGAAGAAAATCGGTCCCACGGACCAGCTCTTTCGTTTCCTTCGAAACGGTATCCAACTGAGGGTCAAGACATTGGTTCGTTCCATTCAAGAGTGACTTGCAGGTACTCAGAAGTCTCGACCTAATTGCAGCAGAGAGCCAGAGCCTTAATAGCTGCCTAGCTGTCTTTATAGACAGTGATCGTTTTCCTAACTGTGACTTCGACTTGAAAGACACCGAAGTCGTCTTCTACTCTGAAGGGGTGGTTTCTTCCTAGGGATTAACATTCGACTCCAGATCCTGTACCGCTGTCAATCTTAAAACCGTCAGCATAAAAAGCGAACTCCTTTTTCTTCTCGGTTCTCCAGTTCTGCCAATGAACTGTGTCAGGAATTCTTGAACTGAATCTCCTTTCGAATGTTAGGATCAAGCTTATGTCGTCAGTTTCCGTCGATCGGGAGAGAATGGAGGCGTGGCCGTAGCTGGCATTTCTTTATTCTTAAAGCAGCTTTGGCTTCATGATTCCGATTCACGCCGCCCTCTGGATTTTGGTGAGGTTTGAGAGCTGATATTGCTTCTCAAGTACTGTCCACCATACTAGTGAACCATATGGTGAGGATAGCTTTTACAACCGCCGTATACCACCCTTGGATTGAAGCCTTACATGTTGCTGTTGCTGAATGCCAAGAGTAGAAAGCTAAGCTTGCTTTTTTGATGCCTTCGGCAAAATTTTCCTTCCAGTTTAGTTTGGAATCTAGAACTACACCCTGGCTGAGCTCGAGATATTTAGCTGACGATATTTGAAGGTAGGAATCGATAGCTTTTTAGTGAAAAGAAAAACCTCCGCCTCTAAAGGGTTCATTTCCAGGTTTTTCCTGCTGGCACAGTTATCTACTATTTGTAGTGCGAAGTTGAGCCTTTCACTTAGGACTGGGGGAATGTTCTCTGAAACTAGAATAACCACATGATCGGCATCGACTGTCGCATTGAAACCATTTTACTTCAATATAAACAGGATCTCATTCACCACAGGAAGCCAGGTTGGAGAAGAAAGAAATCCGCCTTGGAGTGTTCCTTACATGCCCTTGCGGTGAGAAGATAATCCTTGACTGAAGCATCTGTGTAATCCAAGTTCAGACAACAACTCAATTACAATCACAATTTAGTGAGAACGTGATTTCACGAAATAGACCTGTCATTTGCTCTCCAAGATCAAGCGATTGACACCTCGTCACTATTTTTCTTAAAGCCACTTGAAGGCACTGGCTTATGGGGGTGAACAACTGTTGATCACTTGCCTCTTCGGTTAGACATAGATCTTTAGATCAGGTCAAAACTATAAGTCTTCTTCTTTCCTTTGTGGCGGGCTTATGACTCGAAGTAGAATGATCGTAGTTCTCCTGCTTAGTTGCTAAGTTGTTCCTTGTCTTTCACACAGGAAGTACAAGGAAACTTCCTGGCTGCGGATCACTTTGTTGTATAACCCATCTACCTGTTTAGTTAGGTGTCATACGGATGTAGGTTGCTGAGGCTACTTATTTTGATACCTATCTCTCCACTGATTGCCCATTGGATCACCGCTCACATTAACGATTACATAAAGCTTATCGCAAACTGCCAGGATACCAAAGGAGGAGGTAAAGGAGAAAGAAAGGGCAACATCTAAAGCACTTTAGCAAGCCATCAAAGGTGATTTTCAACATTAAAACTTGAACACAAAGAAAACACGGGAACTGTAACTGACAGTTTACATAGTTTCTATCTAGGCATGGTGGCTATCAAACATCTTTTTGCCCAGAATGCCCAGAAGAGAAAAAAGACGCTGAGAACGTGATGTTCCAGTGCAGACGTTTGACAAGTGGCACAGAGAATCTGCAAACTTCTAATAGCCCACATGATGAGGCAAAGGGACGATTGTTTGGAAATCTGATCCGTCATAATGTGCGTGCAGATTGAGCTGCGGCGATTGGACCAAAGTGTAGAAAAGAGACTATAGAGCATAAGTGGCAAACCTAAGTAATTTGTGAATTAAACATGCTAATAGAACTCAGGCTATTAGTACATATCTATCATGGGCCATTTCGATATACCGGCCACAGGACGGGAGCAGTTCAGCCCTGATTGCTTGCGGCAGAAGATTTATTAAAAATACTTTCCTTGTTCAGTTTCTGGCAAATTTTGCTACAGGGTCTCTAGCTGGATTCTCTCGAATGCTGGCAAAGCCGTGATAGAAGCTTTTGTGATTTATGCAGACTTTCTTACCAAATGGTGGCAGACTAGACATGCATTGAAGTCAAAGACAAGGCGATTGGCAGCCCAACAAACCATCAACCTCTTGACGCAAGCGATGTCATTTCCGACGCCTAGTTTGTGTTTCCTGATGTCTACCTTGGCATTTGAGTGCTTCATCATGAGAACTGTGACTTTATTTCGTTTGGTAGCTTTGGCTTAATCAAGGCTTCACAACTCTAAACTATAACTTGTGGCATGCATCTGTCCGATGTTCCCATCTACTTCGATCTTTGCATGGATTTCAAGTACAACAGATTCATTTGTCATTTAAATTCATATATTCGTCCACGTGATGGCCTTTTTTCCAAGACAAAAAGTATCCATTACAACCTTTTATGTGAGCTAAATGATATTTTTTGTTCCTTCCTTCGTAGGACACCTTTTATTACCTAACATTGTCATCAGCTCTATGGCATTCTATATTTAAAAAAAAAAACGTATGTTCAAAAGACAAAAACAAAAAAGTAAGTGCTCCCAGGTAACCCCGTTTGTTTCGTTCATTATCGTCACCTTCCCTTACTTGATAGTTGTGTGATAACATTTCCATATCTATTCAACCTTTCCGGATAGATAGTACTCCTAGATAGGTACACCTACCTCCATTATTAAAATTTCAATTAAAACAACTAACAATGCCCAAACCCTTTATCCATTGAGCGTAAATGTTGCTCATCATTCTCGAGATGAGACGACGACGACCACCACCACCATCACCACCACCATAGTGTCACATAATGACCGCATCTTTTGTTTAGTCCTCTCTCTATGTGTGTAGGTTATCCTTTGGAAACAATCCTTTCTCGCCCGTGGCCTGGGCTTAGAAAGGCAGTCTGCCAGATCCCACTCCGATGAGTGTCACATAAAATTGAAACTAATTATATTACACATCGTTCTTGTGACCATCCAGCAGATAGTTTTCACTCTTGGGGAGCCACCACCAAAGAAATAGAGAAAGTATTGATGATGATGATGATGTGGGAAGGACGACGTCGACGAAAGGTTTGCTTAGTCACATACGACGACAATGACGATGCCGATGATGATGATGATGATGATTACTACAAGGACGAGGACGATGACGACGACGATGATGATGATGACAATGATCGCCCTTAAGCCGCTCCGGCCTTTACCGCATCCCAAGCTATTCTATAAAATTCAATATACAAGGCAGCTAGCTTTAATAAAACATCATCATCAAATTTAATGAAGTAAGTTTTCCAGGACCCCAAGGCGGTGAAGTGACGGTTTGACAGCGTGGCAAGACATGAGGAGCTGACACTCCGTATGGGTAAATAATTCAACACTTCCTGCTGCCAGTGGTAGAGAGTAGTAGAGCGTCGACTATGAGTAACCCGGTTTGGCCCGGTAAAGGCACTTCCACACACACACTCATACATATGGAACGTAAACAGATACTGGAATGAATTTTGTTAATTTCGTACGTTTTGTTTGTACAGTCATTAATTAAAGCCAACGTCAATATTTGGGAGAGTTGCTAAAGACGAAGGCGGGCGGCGCGGCGCGGCGGTGATGTGGGAGCACAAGGAGCGAAAGGGATACGTTGCGTCCTCGCCACCATATGCTGGTTCCAAGAGAATAGGAATTTGATGGCAGAAAGTAGAAGTGGTGTTTGCTGTGGTGTTTGCAGTGACAAAGCGTTATCTTTTTTTTTTTTTTTTTCTTTTTTATTTATTTGCTCTTTTGGATGCTGCTTCATAAAAACGGTTCAATTTCACATGCCATTAAGGAGAGAGAGGGTGGCTGGGTGGTTGGATTTAATTTTATTACTTTCACATAGAGAGATCCCTCTGCAGATGATGGGGTAGAGGGTAGTGAATGGAACAAAGTTGATTAATGATATAAGGGGACACCTTAATTGACATATGAATTAGATTTGTAGTTATATATGCCGCAAGCTGGAGCCACCAACTTTAATTAATACTTTAGTGGCGGCCACAATGGTGAATACAATGAAAGTGGATATTATATATGTATGTATATGTGTGTTTGAATAAATGGCACAAAGTCGTTCTGCAGTCTTCATGGACTGAACCAAAAGACCAAATTGTATACTTCATCTGACGTCAATCTACTCAAACAAACGAAAGGAGTTGTAAGCAAATAAAATCCGTCAGCAGAAACTGTCGTTGTAATATGTTATCCAGTCAGCTTAAGGATATATTCTAGGTCTATCTAGTGATGACCTAGCTAGCAAAGCCGAAGTGTTTCAGTTGTAAACTCACAAAAGCAAGGCTTAAGGGCGGCCTTTTGTACCAACAGGACTCTACTCCTAGTGCACTGTAAAAGACTCCATCCATTTGCGTGGTAATGAATACCAAGTCCGGGAACTACGAAGGTGCAATTTCTAAGATAAACTCAGACAGGAAGTCTGCACAAGCTTGTTGTGAGAAGCACCAAGCTGCATGGAAGAAAATGTTGTATGAGGTGGGCTTTGTGGGTTAACAATGAGTCATAGACCACACCAAGATTCGAAGCCTGTAAAGTAGATCTCCAATGTCATCGTTGATAGAACAGCTAAGGGATAAACATACGATAAAAAAAAGAAGGCATTTGATGGTCAACGAGAATGATTCTAAGAAGAGGTCTGAGGCACCAGTGAAAAGGAAAAGACGCAAAGATTCAGTTAAGCAGGGTTTTGGGAGGACGACGACAAGGATTGGTCACCTTTTCAGAAAGACTAACATGTCCACAGCTACCCATGAGATGCAATGGAATCCGCTTACTCAGAATGGCAGGATGCGAAGCGGTCCAGGAGTACATTCCGCAGAACAGTTGAGAAGGAAGCTCGGCAACTGAGAAAGAATGGGGGAGAGCTGAGGCACATTCCTCGACACTAAACACGAAGGCGTGTAGGCGTTGTAGAGCCTCTATTACCCACAAGGGGATACACGACATAAGCAGAGAGAAGAAGGGCTTTGCGAAATGCTTACCATACTACAATATATCCTTTGATAGGAATAGTTTGGCACCGCTAGCTGCTATAATCCTCGGGCTGACAAACACAACACCTTAGGCTAAGTTAAGTTATGAAGGTGGCAAGTGAAAGAACACAATTAGACTGAAAGTAGTTCTATTCTGATACTACATATTGCTTGAACCAGAGGCAGCACCCGGTAATCGGGAAACTTTACCTATTTTGGCTGAAACTTAATTGTGACTGAAGGGGCTAAGTAAGACTAACTCAATCAACCCTGACTAAGCAGATGGACCGGGAGTGTAGAGTGTACAAATGATTGATTCAACCAATATCTTAGCAGCGTTATGCAGTTAGTATCGGCTGTTAGAACTTGGTGCTCTGTTGATGTCGACTAGGTATGGAAACTGATTCAATCAAATCTCTCTTTGTTGTCAAACTGTTCGTAAAAACTCAGTGATATAAAGGAGAAACACTTTTCTGATATTCTTTCGCTGACCTTAAGTCTCAACCTTTGAAAGATTAAGCTCGATGTTCATGCCTACCCATGCATCTCTGACTTAAGTGACATACTCTCTGAATAAATTCATATAGAATACTGCTCAGCACATCTAATCATCATATAATTACAAATCACTTCGGCAGAGTAGCAGGCGACTCTGCTTGCCAGTGTGCCAATGCTACCGCGCCCTTCACTGTCCATCTTAACGTCGTTAGAGGGATGCTATCTTGAAGAAGGGTTGATATGACAAAAATGCTTTCTTAACAGAATTGTTCGGTTGATTTGTAGCCTCAGTTCGTCACCATCTCGCCATCTCTGCCAGCCAGGACTCAGTCAGTATTATCCCACATTATTTAGGAATGCGAACTTAAGAGAAGTTTGGAGTATAAGCTTAGCTTCAGTTGACTGTGCCTTTCGGATGGCAAGAAGACACCAAAAGAATATCAGAATATCCATCAGCAGAATGACCTGCCTTATTGTCTGCATACTAAAAGCGAATGATCTACCGTCACTACATCCAATGAAGGTATCATTAAAGCCTCATCATCTAACTTCGAGTTCGAAGTCGGATGCTATTATTGCTCTTATATGTATGATTACGACTAAAGCGCATTCTGGCAACTCTATTTCAACAACTAATGAGTGAATTCCTTCCAAGCCAAGGTTCGTTGGCAACTTCATATATCGCCGCAGCTTTTGAATCAGATCCCATTCTTGCACACTTGTACTCTTGATCTCCCAAGGATACCTACATATAGGGACTGTTAATGATGATCACTAGCCGTCAGTGCACAACATTTTGGGCTAAGTGAAATTTTAGGGGACTTCCCATGTAACTCTTAACGAACCTCTGCACATGATTGAGATTGATATCTGCCACTAAACTTCTGGAAGATGAGTAGCTATTTTTGGGGAACACCCTTGAAAAAGACCAAGGATGAGAAGTTTTTGCCCACTAGATTGATCTTCTAGACATGATCCTTTACGACATAGTCATAGTCAAGAATTGTGTTGGTAGTGTCAATATGATTGAAACTCTGGTTTGTGAAAACGTCACAAAGGAACCTGAATAAGAAAACAGCGTTCAACAAGAGAAGGGAGAATGGTGTCCTTTAGACATCGATACAGATCGATCAGAAGTACGAATATATGGCTAACCCTTAAAGTCATGAAAAGACTACAAACAGGAAACAATAGTTGAGGTTACCAGACTTCTGGTTTGATGTTACTAGATTCTTGGCTTGGGGCTACCAAAGTCCTGGTTCGAGGAAACCAGAGTCCCGCAAATTGGCTGTATTGCGGCTGAGATATTATGTCCTGGGATTACACACCAACTTTGCCTGCAAATAAAATACCAACCGTATATCGTAGGGTTGAAGCTCATATACACAAACCAAGCCACCATAAGCTTGACTCCAGGATACGAACGCCTTAAGACGTAATGAACGAGTAGACTATTTTGCCATTGAGCCGCAGTGGGTCGCAGAAAACTAGTTCCAAGCAAAATAATCAAAATAATCCAAGTGACAGCTCGGCAGGAGCCAGGAGCACACCCATTTCCCTAACTCTTACACTCACCCACAAAACTCTTCTGCAGAACATGATCGCCTCTTTGTTTATTTGTCAATTTAAAACATCCATTGCAAGGGTTCCAGTTCCATAAGGCAGGAGAGCACAAGAACATAAAATATTTTATCGCTAAGCCTCTCCACAAACACACTAAACACATCATAAACTCCTAAGACCTTAAAAGAAATGCAAATACGTTAAGGTCATCAGCTATACAGCAAATACAACATCAATTAAGTCAGCGCCTTCACACAAAGCTCTAAAGATTACATGTACCAGATGGAATATTGCAAGCAAACCTCCTATCCTTGTTGGTTGGGAGCTCCTTCCAGCACGAAGACAGCAAAACAAATCCCCATTCGAAGAATTTTCCTCTCCCAAAAACCGAAAATGGTCGAAAGGCATAAAATTTGCATATTTTATTCATCGTCGGATGAATCCTTATCGACAAATCCCGTTACAAAATGATAATTGTCATTTGCAATGTACACGAAACCCTTAGACGATAGGGGGTAGGGGAGCAAGCAGACCGGGGGAATAGTAGATAAAACGTAATCGGTATTTAATTTGTTTTATTGCCTTCGTTGCCAGTGTGTACAAAATCAAATTAACCGTACGATATTTAAATTTCATCCTGATGCCTGAGATGCATCCTGTTGGTGCCTCCATCCTCGTAACAGATAACTCTTTTAAGAGGATAGTGTGAGGACTGAGGACAAGCAGTACAAGGATATTGTCGTAACGCAAAGCCAACACTGACGACACACCGAGTTCAGTCAAGGAAAACTACGAGTATATAGTGCTCCTAAATCCTTTATAGCAAAAACCTTATTAAGAAACCTTTTGTACTCATCGTCATCGTAGTCATCCTAGTCGACGTCGTCGTCTTCGGTTGTCGTTGTCGTTGTCTCGTTGTCTCGTTGGTGTGTATCGATGAAAGTTAATTGAGCAAGGTGCAGGGAACCACTGGCTTAAGATTGTAGGGCAAAAAAGCTTTCCACACCTCTCCACTAACCACAGAGTATCTATAGAAAGAAAAGACGAAAGGATTTATTCTAACTACACAATGCATTTTGTCTGTTGTGCTGTGTGCTGTGTGGTGTTTTGTTTTTTCTTCTTCTCCTTTCTTTTTGGAATGGCTTTTTTGCGCTGTCTTGTCATAGACATAACACACACACAAAAGTGGGCAGCTAAAAAGGAGCAGCAGCAGCATCAAGTTGCACACCGCAGCTTCCTCTTTAAAGGAGGATGGGAGACTGGTGGATACAAAGCCAACAATAAAGGATATTTGAATAGAGTTTTGTTTAAAGTACCAACTACTCTATCGGATGAGGAGGAGACTATGCGTGACACAACAACTTCTTCTTCTTCCTCGCGCTGTAAGCTGATTTCTTCCAACTTAAAATGCAAGATAGGATGGTCCTTTTTTTTTTTGTTTTTTTGCTTGCTGTTGCTTTCATATGGCATAACCACAGGGCGTCCGGATGAAGGCAAAATGACGGGGATGGAAACCATAAAGGAACAGCCTCACAGGCTTACAGCCAGCCTCGCTGAAAGGTACATTCACCTTTCCGCACACAATAAAAACAATAACAATAAAATGCATGATGCAAGTTGCAGTGCACAAGCAGCAGGATGAGGACATGGCGCGGCGCTGATGTGATGAGATTCTATTGCCTTTACGCCCCCGTTCTCTTTATTTGGCACATTCCACACTTGGTTTTCTTTTTCTGTTTTCTCATTTTCTAGGTTATGATCGTGTGCTTCTATTGTAGTGTCATGTGCCATAGCAAGCCATCGTATATGGGTCTTGTGGTGGTGTAATGTCTTGAATGTGTCTCTCTTTTTTGGTTCGCCTTTTTTCTTTGTACTTATGAAGATATTAATAAGTTCCGGTGAAAAGAATTCAATTTTGCAGAGAAGAAAGTTTTCTTTTGTTTGTCACCAGCATGGAACGCGAAAGTGGAGCAACAAAAACAAAAAAACACTGAGTACTTTTACTCACTTGGACGGGGTGATAGAAGTTGAAAGGAATGCTGATTAGAGCAGATTTATTATTATGGGTTCTTACTGGGTTTTTGCGCTGAGAATGGATTTGGAAAGTAGTTTTGGAAACGTTTATATTCAAATGAGGGAGTGCAGAGTCCTTCAGGTACGGGGAGCACACGTAGACTTCGGTAGCCGAGCCGTGTATGGCCATCCATGTGTCACCACTTTTTGGGACATCAATTTAAAGTTCTGTTGTTGAAAATATGTATAAGAGTTTCTTGGAATAGTAAACATTACAAGTGGACGGCTTTTACATAAAGCTTGTATAGGTACCCTCTATATATTGTCAATACTTTGTTTGAGGAAAAGCCCACTTTTTAGGGGCGTTTTACCGTTTTACCAAGTTGACTTCCTTCAAATAATATCAAATTTCATCAGTCAAATGGATGGCAGTGATTCAAGCGATTTCTTACTAACGTCGGGGAGCACCCGACGCCTTATGCACAGATTAACCTTTATAAACTTTTAGGACATTCTTAATCTCAGCTGTCCACTTGAGACAACGTGTATCCTGATGAGTATGCAAGCTGCGAATGCATCAATACAGCACAGAAGTGTCTCGGAGGAAACTTCGAAGGCGGAACTAGAGCCGTGAAATAGTTTGGACCTTCTGGCCGAATTAGGTTCTCTTCTTCCAATAACCAGAGTTTTCTTATATCTAGCGTTCGACTCCATGCCCTTCCTCTTTGGTTTCTTTTCTTTTGGGCTCTTGAGGTTGTCCTGAAACTTGAGCATCTTCTTCGACATCACCAAATAGGCGTGTGGATTTTCACGGAAATTGTCTTGTTCTAGTGCCTCGAGAGGCTTTCTTGCACGTCGCTGCCTTGTCGCATCATCCAGAACATGCTTCTTCCTGACAACTTGTTTGGTATTCCTTCTCGTGGAGAAGCAAACCAATTTTGTCCATTAAATCATCTACTCGAGCTTGTAATGCTTCGAAGATGTCTGTGGAGATGAATAGATATCCCTCGTCTAGGTCTTAAATAATGATTTTTCTTCCCAATGCTCGTCCAAGTGAAGGAGGAATTGTTTCATAGTAGGATCGCATTCAACGAGGACACCTTTCATAACATTGACTGTCATTTTAAGCGAATTGCATTGTTGTTTTTTTGGGAAGAATTAAGTCAGTCTTATGTTATCGTCATCGACAAATACACCAGCCGCTGGTCCTTGATCGGTTTTGAAATAATCTGTGAAAAGTGATGTCAAGTCGCATGATCGCAGCGACCAATTAATGAACGCTCTCCGTAAGAGGATGACCAAGCCATAACTTCGAGCATTGCGTCCCTTATATTACATATAACCACAACTCCAGTTCTGGCCACAGAGAGTTGGTTAACATCTCTCTGTATTGCGACCATTGACGGGAATAAATTGTCCATCCTCATGTGGAAAGGAAGCCATATAATGTTTCGCACCAAACAAGCACTTGTATTCCCAGTAATGACAACAATTTTTCTTGTTGACATAGCCGCTGAGTCAACATTTTTATTTCGACTTTTTAGCGAAATTCGGATCTCTGGCTAATATTTGGAGCGACGTAAAATCATCGGGCTTTAATTCTTGCGTCAACACAAACTTAGACGGATGTAGGTCCAAATCTAAAAAATAAGCCTCTCTGGTAGTGTCCATTCCAGCTGATCGGTGCTGGAATCTGATCTCTCTCTCTGTCAAGCCTGCGTCTGTCCGTCCGTCTGTCTGTGACCAGTTTATAGGCCTTAAATTTTGATCTAGACTGATGAAATATTGTATACGAGCTCCTTGGAAAGTACAAGTGTTAAAATTTTAAAGGCCCGCCCACAACCACGCCCAATTATTGATAAAATTCATATTTTCGACTAATTTTATAAGAAATTTGTAAAAAAAAAAGTCAAGCAGGTATTTTTTTTTTTTAATAGATTTTTATTAATAATAATCGTAACTCTTAAATGCTAGACAAAAACGCTTAAAACTAGCTTAAATAACTTAACTATCTTATAATAACTTACTGGCTCTATGCGAGCGCTCTAAGCTAAACTTAATGCTTATTCTATGTCTTTCGACCTAATCTAACTAATGTAATTATTATAATCTATAACTAATTGAGGAACTAAGAAAATGTCAAGCAGGTATATTGGTGAAAGAATGAGATAAGTAGTACATACATATGTATATAGGAAATGGATAGATTATCACACGATGCGCTTCAGACGGATTGTAATATTTTCATATATTTTTTTAAATAATTTTCGCATGTTCCGCAAGTTTAAAATGATTCAGATAAAATGGCAACCCTTACTAAATATTTTGACAGCTGGATGTCATTGCTAACTTTGACAGCTGATGAAATATGACAGTTAGAAAAAGTATCATTTCTTTCTGTTCACCCTTTAGTATTTGGAAGGCTTAATACCTCCATATTGAGGGGCATATCCAGCATCGCCTGTGAACATGTTAAAGAGGTTAGAGGTTTTCTGGAAAAAGTATTTTGACTTGAACGGAGTCGTACGAGTATGTTGAAAATAACAATACACATTTCTACTCATAATTAGTAAATATACGTGTACGATGTATGAACATTTCTCGAAAAGTGTCCTTTTATTTCCAGGAGCTCGGTGCAACTACTTGATAGGAAGCCTATTTATTACCCAGTAACTTTGACTACCTAGAAATACTATTTTAACTGAGTCATTCAGTCTAAAACTCATTAAATACATTCCATGAGCTTAGCCATGCAATTTTGTAATGAAAAACACAATCCTTGTCACTTTTGTTCCTTACAACACATTTCTATCTATCAAACTTAATCACTGGTGCTGTCTCGTCTCCCCCTTCTTCATTTTATAGAAACAAACAAACCTGCTGACATTTCATTAAACCTACGTACATATGTATGTATGTACATCTCATTCATGTCCCAAAACGGAGTAAGAAACAGTCTCTTCTTTCGAAAGTGCCCTCCTTCCACTTCAAAACAAAGAATTTTAAACTAAAAGCATGGAAAATTAAAAGCTTTCACGTTGTTCCGGACATTGTGGTCATTGTAATTTATAACCGCTCTTTGATCTCTGATCTCAAACTAATGGTGATGGCTAGACAATTTGAGACTAGGACTGGCATTCACAATTTACACGAAAACCTTTTCAACATCCTGCACACGCACACAAACAGAGGATTTCTCATCTTGTTCTCAAATAATTTGGCATATTGTATGGAAATGACAGTTAAGAAAATATCTTTTCTTCCTCCACCTCAACCACACAGAGGATGAACAAGGACACACGAAAAAACTTTTCCAGCATTTTAATCGTAGTGCCCTTAATCAGCTGAAAACTTGTGGAAGTTTTAAAGTTTTGACCGAGCACCTTCAACCTTCTAGCGCCCTTTGGACCGGAAAACAAAAGGTTCCGAATGGAAGCGTTCGCGTGACACTTGAGCATTTCATAGCAAAATACCGGTTCTTCAGTCCGGAAGTTACCATTAACCACTGCCGTCGTCGCTGACATCGTGACAATAAAAAAAAAAGGAGAAAAATGCTTATACATGTGGGTGGCAAAGACTATACGTTGGGTCGCCCTCTATGGGAACCATATGCACGAGTGGAACTACCAACAGTGTTATACTATTTCGCATACATAGCACATGGATAGGATAGGCGAAAGCTGGAGGTAATCCTTTATACCTCTGACAACAATGCACCACTTGCCGGTGTTGTGGATGGCATCATGCCATGACTGGGCGTCGTCCCCCAGACAATGGGGATGTTTTTTTTTTTTTCTCTTTTTGAATTTCAGCCTCCTTCTCAACCCAAAAGCCAACTTGATGCATAGAGGAGAGCAAAGTCTATTATGTCATAAGTAATGCTCCTAAAATATAGATAGTTCCATGAAATAAAAATTATGATTCACTTCTTGCTCGAGCTTTTGTTCGCATATAACCCACCTGAACCGTTATAGTGTATTCTGATCTAGTAGTGGTATCCTGTGACAGTTAACAAATGAGACTTGGAACAATATGGAAGGGTTAATTTCATCATGGTGGCCGTGCGTCGTCATCGTCATTATTACCGTCGGTCGGGTGAAAAGAAAAGCAAAAAAGAAGAGAAGACATGCATACAAACGACGGCAATCTGAGATGGCCAGGACTGTGACTAATTGGAAGTCATTTAGAAATGAAAAGCATAATTGGTAGGATGCAGGACATAGTCGAAAGTCAAAGGAAAATCGTTATAAGCGAGTTGTGAGCTTGTCTGTCCGTTAATTTATGGACAATTTTTGTTTTGCCGTAGAGTGGATTCATCTTGGGCGCCAGACTCTATATAACTTTGTGAAAGCTTTTGTTCAAGGTTTCCATTTAACGGTTTTAAATCGGTAGCAGTGAGCTTATATAAATTACGTCGTTACGTTTCTTCTATCATCCATCACTTACAGTTGTTACATAACCAGACGTGGAAGGAATTTTTCAAAAAGATATATACATAAAGGAATCCCTAAAAAAATTAGCGAAGAATTAACGATAAACGAAGCCAACTTATGTATTTCAGCTCGAGTCGTAATCAGGACTTGTTTCTTTGCGAGTGTAGTGTACAAAAACTAGCAGTCCCTTCTTGATGGCGTCAAAATGAAGAGCTCAACTTGGATGATGTGTGGCTTATGAGTTCACTTAGACGAACTGATAGGTCTCCGGTCGATGAAACTTGCCAACCAACTGGACATAGCTTGAATACCCAAGGACTGCCGGGATCTATCCTTTATAACTTTCAAGCAGCCATGAAAGCCAGCATATCCTTTAGAGGCAAATCAAAACTAGTCAACAGGTTCAACATGGTACTCAAATGCTTAAAGTGGAATGACAGCATCAGAGTCTGCTGGACGCACATTGTCTTTGTCCATAATTGGTTTTTGCCATCACAACTTGGCCAGCGTAAGATGGCGTGCTCTCACTTCACGCGTCGTATGGGCCCAAATAACAAACAAAAAAGACTAGGGAACTTACAGTAACTGGTTCCTGACAACTTACTGCAGGCCCATCTAAGTATAATGAGGCTATACATGGCTCAGATGAAGAGGACATCATGTCCTTTGCTCGCATTTTTAACGGCCTGATATTAGTGTCTTTTAAAAGCACATAGGAGCCTGTCTTCGTAGCCAGGGTTTAAGTCTCTGCTTCCTAAGTTTCTTGGCTGCTCAGTATTAATCTCTGGGGCTATGTCCACACCCAATCTGTTCGTCAACGGGTTACGGCTTTTATGATATCGTGGACAGTGAAATATTAGGTATGTGCTCCACGTTTTCCACTCCTTCTGTGGGATGTCTTAATGCCCAAGAGTCTACAGTCTATACCTTAGTATCTGTGTCAGGTAGAAGTTCGACTCTCCATACTTCCATTTGATACAAAGGTCTTTATCGGAGATCAATCTTTGCGTCCATGTACCTTGTTCTTCGTCGTATTTCATCTCGACTCGTTGCTGTTGTCGCGATATTTCCATGCATCATTGGCACCATTCGATCCCTTACACTACAGATTGTTCGGAAGGCGCTGCATACTCTCTGCTTCCATCTTTATTCTCTACGATTTGGTGCTCATTGTCTCGACCCATGTTTAGTACCCATGCATCATCGACGTCGCTACTCTTACCAAGAGTAGTCTTTTCCTTTGCTTAGGTCCTCAAATATTTGGCATGATCTTTGTCAAGGCGGCCGTTGCTCTCAGCTGGGCTTTGCAGATGTTGCTTAAAACTTAACCTTGAATCTAAAGTAGCGCCAAGGTACCTCAACTCTGGTTTAGAAACTACAACGTGATCGTCCACGGTCACTCTTACAGTCTCCATGAACCGTCTGCTATCGATTAGTACTACCTCCGTCTTTTCCTCTACTCCTCTGCTAGTTCTAGGTCCATGCTTCGTAGCCAGTCCTGTGCCATCCCGATGCCTTCATTGCAGTCTTGCGCAAAGCTTTCAGAAGTTATCAGAAGAAGAACCTGGGCATTCAAAGCTTGAGAACGTCATCGTACATAAGATTCCACAGTAGTAGGCATAGTACAGAGCCCTGGGGGACACCGGTTGTGGCGTTACTTCAAACAGTGGATTGGCTTAAAACATGTTCGTATGTATGCATGCTTACAGACTTCTACTTCCAATCTATCTACATAGCTTGTGAGTCTGAATCCTTTGGTATATTTTGTCACAAATGGCCTATGCTTGTCTTACGAAATTGGAATGCTATGCAGTCTGTGTGCTACAATACAGAGTTTCTTACTATTTGGGGCTTAAAAGCAAGCTTACTGATCCCAGGTACGATCTGGATAATCAGCAATTCGTTAAGTATGAGTTAAAACCCAAAAAGAGAAGCTCATCTAGGCTTTGTATTTATTAAAGAATAATTCCACAGACATTTCGTCCTTACCTCACGAGCATTTCAGTCTCTAACAAGACAAACAATTTTAGGGCTCCACAAAGTCTGCCTCTAATTAAGCCTTGATAAGATACCCAAATTAATATTAATCATTATTATAAGGATTTTCTGTCCAAAGTCTCGTCTCGCATTCAAGAGTCACCCCAAACGCGTAATGTGCCCTTTTATTGTCTTTCCCTTTCATTTTTTTGCCGAAGAATAGAAATAAAGTTAAAGTAAAAGGAACCCAACCCGAAATCAAAGTGAATCCCACCACGCAGTTTGGTGTCAAATCCTTACAAACCGCCGCCCACCTCCGCGGCACGTACCAAGGACAAAAACCCCCAAATAACAAACAACAACGCAAAAGAAAGAAAAAAAAGTATCATAAGTACAAGTCTACGTTGGTTAAGGGCACCACACACATAAAAAAACACACAGCCGAGTCACAGTCTCCTTTTTTTTCTTGCCTTCAGTGTGTCCTTGGAAACAGTAAGCCATTAAGTGGTACAAACATGCACATGAAGAAGGTTTTATTAAACGTCAACTACGAGAGACACAAACATCTCTCTCTCTCTCTCTCTGTGTGTGTGCTTCGCACCCCGGGACTAAAAGTTCGAAATCCAAAAAGGACATTAGCTATATTAGTCACACCCTTTGCGAAATGTGTATTCGACCCCGAAACAAACAACGACGACACAACAAATAAGATCTCATTATGTTCTTTGAACTAAATAATCCCCCTGTCCGATTCCGAATAAATAATGTCTCCAATTCTCAACAGGTGGTGCTGTGGTACTGTGTAACTGTGCAGGTGAAAGCGCAAGCACACAATCACGGACCAGGATTGAGAAGTAATAAAATGACTTTATTGCTTCAATATATTCTAATCAAGGTAATTTAGTTATTTTATTAAGCATTCCAGGACTCTGGTAACTCCAACCTACAACCACCAACCTCAAACCACTCCCGATCTAAATGGTGTCTTAACACCAGTGTACCACCATCGGCATGGCGATGGCACTAATCAAGAGAATCTTTTGCCTTGCCAGCAGTCGTCTCTCCCACCGCACACAGGAGGGATTTGTGCTCTAGAACTGCTGGGGGATGATACGAGTTCCGGCGGTGGAGCTAAGGGTAAGGGTTTAATTACGATGGAACAATAGTCACAGAAAAAAAAGGGAATTAGAAAGAGGAAATGCCATTCGACTGTATGTGGGGGAGTTGTGCAGAATTGGCACAACATATTCACGTGCTCTAACTCCCACTAAATTTTGCACATCCTACAGACTAATTCAGACGTTTACAGTTATACACAAATATGGGTCAAATAGTCTGTTTGTTTCGTTAAGGACTTCCATTCATTTGAGTATCCTTCTAGCAACAGCGCTACCACCAGTGTCGTCGGCAGGATCATAGAGATGCTCGGGAATAGTACTCGTATAATGTATGCATTGCATTCTTTGTTGTTGTTTTGTTCTAAAATATATCAACTTCTGCATCCGTGCATCTGTTTGGCCCATTGTCTAAATCGCTTTCTAATGATTTTCCAATTGTTGTTGTGGGTGTTGTCTTTGGCGCCTTGATTAAAACAAAATTACAAAAAAAAAAAAAAAAAAAAAAAAACTGAACACAACTGAAACTTGTTAATTGCAAAAAACCGAGTGGAGAAACAAACAAAAGGCGACACCATCTAATCAAGTGATTGCACAGATACGAATATGGATACTTCACTGTTGATTGCTATGGGTGTTTGAACTTTGTTTTTCAGTCCTGTAACAGATGTAAGGACATTCACTTTGAATAGCTTATACCCATTGTATGATGTCTTTATTCGCACAATTACCTCTGTCAGTAGTAGCGATGGTTGTACACTAATTGGGCAAGGAAGCTGTCTTACAATCATGCATAAAGGGTTGGGCCATGAAAATTCAACTTAAAGTATCGTTTTCTACAAGAAAGGCAGTATATACATAGATATACAGATCAGCGATCCAGAATTGTCTTCTGTTCCATATACCCTGGCGAATATAATGGCCTTTACAAATTTAGGAGCCATCGAGTAAGATTTTTGGCAATCAGTTTCAGATCTCTCCAATTCATGCCCAGCAGCTGGGGCTTCTTCCTTATCGTTCTACGCTATGTTGAAAAAATATTCTTCCCTCGGGTTCCATTGCATCACGTGATTTGCTCTCAAGGACTGTACCAATCCACTGCCAATTACGGAGTTGAATTTTGGTGCCTAAAGCTGGTTATTAGAGATCAGAATTTCTTTGGAATATTGCGCAGTCATGATGGTGGCAATCATTTAACAGCACGAACTCAACGTTGAAGCAGAACATGTAGGCTTAGCTTAGTACTTCCTCTGCCTTTGTAGGTGCCTATAGATTGCTTCTCCATATTTTAGACAAAATTCGAAATGCAGACATCATTTTTGCGTCTGCATCGTTCTCTTCATTGGCTAAGTTCCACATTTACCTGCTCATGAATGTCATGTCGAGAGAGACAGAAAGAAATAAGAAGGATTGCTTTGACTTCAATGAATGACGTTCATGGGAATGCCATTGTAACCACTGACTCGTAACCTTAATGCTTCTAAGGCTCTAGAAACTTTCCACCCTCTCTGGTCATCTAGTAATGTCAATTTGAGCGAGAGAATTGCTCCTATGGCTGAGTGACTTTGATTTTTCAGCCCTACAACGCTAGCCTCATTCTGCACTTTTGTAGGAGGTCCATAGCCCAGTTTTGACAGTGTAGTAAAGGTGTTTTAATTGGGATAAAAGAATCCAGCGTATAACATCACCACCCCACAACAGAGCAGAGCTTAGCATGCATATAAAAAGTCACAAAAAAAAACAATATTAGCGAAAGGATGCAACTCTACCTGACTCCTCTTTGTCTTTCAAACTCTTTGGACAAGATTCCTGTTGCTGGCTATAAGTCCATCTGCTAGTCTTATGCAAGGTTCAAAGGATTTCTTAGAAATCCATCAATAAGAACAAGAACATAATCTCAACTTAAAATACATTTTCAACCATCCATTAGCTTTCGTGACTTACATTAGGCTTTCTTTTTAGGCCTTTTTTGTACTGCACTAGGTCCGTATCATATGTATTTTTGACATATTTTTGGAAATTTGCTCCTGTTAACTCCTCTTCTGGATGTTGTAGGCTGTACTCAGAAATATTTGCCTGTTTCATGCCATCTGATCCCACTAAAGCTCCAGTAGAACTTCTCATCAGCTCTGTCTTGATATACAAAGGAACCACACTCAATCCGACTTCGTAATAGAAGAAATAAATTGTGGCGTATATTTCCAGAAACTCGGTTTAGCTTGAATGCTTACTCCCATTTTTTTGGGATTTGTAAATCCCTTAGCCACAATTATGTAGATCGAATACAGTTTGATATCACCTCAGACTTCAAAGGATTTCTTAATTTTATCACACATTACTAAGAGGACACGAATAAGGCTTAGGCGAACTAACTAGAAGTTTTTAAGAAGTCAATTCTTCTATTAGACAAAGCAAAAAAGAAGGTGGGGAATGTTTACTTCTTCCTTCTCATCTTAACATCTTCTACAGAAATCGTTTGTAGAGATGCCCAAAAGTCTAACATTGGACAGAACACCTATAAGAGTTGGAAGATCTGCTCGCTTTAACAGTCTCAATTCCCCGGACAGTCTTTGATCTAGTTTGTGCCAAAGTTGTTTAGAGATATGGCAGCCTCAACAGAAGCATACTTATAGAAAGGATCACCATGGAAGTCCCTTAATTAGTGTTTTCATCAGCGTAACAATTGTGAGAAATGCTTTTTGGCCTGGCCCTTGACTGAGGTCAATAGTGGATAGCCCGACATCTTCACAAGAGACGTATGACAATCGATAGCAACATGTGACGTGGAGATTGACAATTCCAGAAATTTTATAGCTGCCTGAAGATTCTGATACCCTTGAGTTAGGACAGGGCGTCTTTGATCGCTAGGGGCGATCGGACATGCTGACATTGAGCTTGTTAAAGCAAACTGCTGTTTGTCTTAGAACCATCTGTGTAGAAGTGGATCGAAACGATGTCTACTCGTTCAGCGTGTTTTCAGAGGTCTCGAGAGGGAATGGATGTCTGGAAACTGTTACCGAATTTGAGCTTTCAGTGGTTACTTTTACCTTTTTTGCATTCTAGCCCGACATATGTATGTATACATGTACAGAAGTTCTAAAAACAAGATGTGTCATTTGAGATCAACCTTTTATACTTATGCGTGGGTATTCCAAAAACTGAACTGAATCTTTTTCAAAAACTCATTATGAAATTATCACAGAAAAAGGATTCTGAAGCACTGTGTGTCTGTGTAGCACATAGCTACTTCAGCAAAGATTTTGTTTTGAAATTTTTTACTCAATTGCATTGAGTGTCCAAAATAAGATTCAAAGTTGTTAGGTCCTTATTTTTTTTTCGTAGTGTTAGCACAGGACTACACGCGAATTTTGCTTACATTTTCAATGATTCGTCCTTTTAACCACTTTACCGGACACAGAATTGTCAGTCCTGCCACAACATTTCTGTTGACCAGACTCCCGCCGATAACCAAAACTCGAAATCATCAAACCAAATGTCAAAAAGCTACAAAAAAAAAAACGCAAAACAGAAAAGTTCATGTTGTGTAACCAGACAGACAGAAGCTGGTAGGTACTAGCTCAACAGTCAATTCATCCGGTAAATTGGTGTGAAAGTTCAAAAAGCCAAAAACGCGAGGCCCTCCGACCGAACCCATGGGTAAATTCACTCCCAGGACACTTACGATGTCCTCTGTGTATGAAACTGAAGTACACTACATATACATATGTAGATAGGTACTGCGATACTAAGGCCAACATAGTAACGAATATTTACCCGAACCAACTACCTTGCCTTGGCTGCTTGGCCACTCGCAAAATTGAACGAGACACCCTAATGGACAGAGTTTTTAATGCAATTACAGGCATGTGCACTGGCCGAATACCTAATAGCGTAGCCTGTTTATAGTTGGGACATTGCTGCTGCCCAACAATATTCATACTCGTCTCTGGGGATGAAGAGCACTTTCAGTACACTCGGGGTTGGGGTGAGTCGAGAGTGGGTGGCCCAGGAGCTGTGTAGGTACGTGATCGTGCATCTAATTTGATTTCGGTGCTCTTTCTCTCCCTCTATCTGCTGCTGAGTCTCTGTGTGTGTGTATTTCGCTCCTCTTTTCGAATGAGACGCGCAAAATGAACGCTTCAACAGGGTGCGGATGGCATTTGGAGTTGCCATTTTCCAATGGCCACGATGCATTAATGTCCGTGAATGAGGCTTTCACTTTAATGGAAATTTAATAGCTTCAAATTGCATTGGAGCTTCTTATACATATGTATGTGTGCACGCACGGATGAGGAGGGTAAAGGACCATACCTAACTGGTTGCAGAGTCCTTTAGCTTCAGCTGTTGGATTTATTTCACAATTAAATGATTGCAAATTGATTTCGAGGGCGAGTTGAACTCTGTAAAAAGATTTAGCTGTTGGTTTGGTGCCTGCGTTTCAACAAGGTTTCACAAAATCAAATTAAGCCGAACTCATTAATGGATGACTATGTTAATTAAGGACTAGAGGGACATATAATAAAATATTTTCCATACCGAGGAAGTGGCTATTAAAGCATCAGCTGTGGATGCGGTGTGATGCATCCATGAATCCGTGAAAGGCGTATTCGCATCTGTTGAATAACCTCGTTTTGCGAGTAAGAACAACGTTCTGGCTAAGATCGAAAATTATCAATGCATCGACGTCTTCCCAAAGCCATCGTCACAGCTGCAATGTAGAGGAAAAGACGGAGGAAGTGTTTTGGTGACCATGGGCTATCAGATTTTAGTTTCTAAATCAGCGTAGAAGTTCATCAAAAACATGAAACAAAGAAGACAGTCAGAACAACGCCAAGGATCATGACAAATATTGGAAGGCTTTAACAGAAAAGAAGACAAGATTTGTGAGGTCGATGATGCTCTACGGTTTCAAATATGGGCCGCGCAATGTGGACGCAATCATACAAAAGGAAGACGGTACATAGTACAGCCACTCTCGGATAACCTATTATAACGTGGCAGCTGGAATGGTGTCAATACATCTCCTTGCAACGAGTCGAAATGATAATGAACCACAGCAAAGGAAAAGCCTTGAGGGTTGGCAGATGGACACAGAAATTGATCCCGAATATAGACCCTTGGATCAATAGAATGTATGGAGATCTGTACTTCTACTTGACACAGATGCTTACTGGTCATATTTCAGAGCCTACGTGCGTCCACAAATTTGGGCATGAAGACAAAAGTTATTGTCCAAAGAAGCAGTCGAATACGAAGACACACTGTCGACGATATCTTGAAAACAGCATCCTGGTGGCGAACAGACTTAGTGAAAAATTAACCCAAGAAAATCCATCAGACATATTTTGAGCACATAAGAAGCTTAGGGAGCAATTATCGAAACTGTACCTACCATCATGAGGTAAGAACGAAGACAGAAGCGACGTAACGCAAATGGATGCCAGCGCGAACGAACTGAATATGTAAAGCTTAAGTTAAGAATCGGACCGTCAGTTCTCATTCTCCAACTTGATTTTGAAGGAATTAGAAAAGCCAAATGCGATCATCTCTTAAGGATCCTAAGAGAATACGCTTTAGACGTAGCGGTCATGCTTGAAACTCACACCGCCTCTAGGAGATATGCAACATCAGACTCAAATGGCCTCAAGCTTTTGGACTGGGCTGAAGCCGGCCACCTTCAACTTGTCTTCGACGAAATCCGGTTAATGGCAAAGGAGCTACAATCCCAATTTGACACTCGTAAGCTCCGATAGCCAAACTAGTCCAAACTAGTCGTAAGGTCCTTTCGAAGTTCCCATACAGTCAACACAGGCAAATTCCTGTCATCGAATCCATAGCGCAGTCTGGATGGAATTTCATCAAGGCCTCCTGGAACAACTTCAGGAGCGAACTTGATGCAAACATAAGGTGGATCCAGCCAATAGTCGCAGGAACTAGCAACAATTTTCAAGATCCATTAGCGTCGAGGAAGTCGATGGGGCGCATCTCAAGGTAAAGCAGCTCAAACATCAATATGTACAATATCAGGCACTATCTGATCCACACCAACGAGTACTGAATAACATTCTCCCTCCCAAACTTCGACGTCAAAACGCATTAATTCCAGAATAGTAACCAAAAGTGAACATAAAGTCTGGAGAAAGTCGAACCATAGATGGCGTAGACTTCCACTGTAGACAACAACCATTAATTGTGTTGCGCTGATAGCAAGATTTGTTCGTTAATGGTTGTTGTCTACAATACGAAACAGCGCCATCTAAGATTCGAAGGTTATTTTACAAGTATAAATGAATGAAAGAGAGTATCAACGTTTTATTGAGAGCTGGCTATACACTTTCCAATAAAACACGAATATAGATAGAGCTGTCTAACTAAGTGGCTTCTATTTGGAAACTAAAACAAACCAATCCATGATTTGCAGATAAAAATCATGAAGGTACCCATAGCTGGAAGAAGAATACACAATATCATGGCGTTACTTTGTGGTTAAAATATGGTCACACCTTAGATCCTCATGAAAAGTGCCCTCCAACAAATATTATATGCTACTGATTGAATAAATCACTCTTTCGAGCTATTCCCTGAGAAATATTTCAATCCAACCACAAGGCTACTTGCGGCTTTCAAGAAGTTGTAAATTTTATTTTAGCCTCCTTCCTTGCATTGAATGGAGCCAAATTAATGCGAAATTAAATCTTGTTTTCCTTGCATGTTTTCCACCTTAGGGCCAAATAACTTATAACCAATCCTATTCGTAGAAACTGCCCCCGCATACGTTGCAAAATTTAAATGCATACATTGTTTACACCATAAACTATAAAGCAGGACTCTCGGAAAATACTTTATTTAAATTATCCGAGTAGCCAGTGAGTTAGTATAGAAAATTCACACCTCACTGAACGAGCGAGGGTGTCTGTCCCGAAATTGCACTCACTGTCAAAATCTGTCCAATAATGAAATATTCAAATCACAGAACAGCCCCCTGCCCCATCCCAGTGGCTAGACCAGAACCAGCATATAGTCCATACATAGTACACATTTCGGATTAAAATCTCATCAAAATATTCAAATTTAGTCTTCCGGTTACGGATAGATGGAGAAAATCCAGCAGCAATCCTCCTGCGCGCTCTGCCGGGCCCCATACATTGGCTGACCAATTTTTGATTCTTCATACCGGATCCGTATGGTCTGTGGTCTTTTATGGTTTTGTCAGACTATATCGGCCGGCCGGCAGGTCGGTCGGTCGGGCGGAGAGTGCGGCAAAGTCGGCCCTAAACAATATAAGCTTGATTTTCACTTCATACGTTATGGTCGGTCGGTCGGTTGGTTGGTTGGTTGGTATTTTTTGAGGGGAATGGGAGGGGGACAAGCTCACCTGTTTTTGAATGCATATTTTTGATTGTGTGCATGCGGTTCTGCTATGAATAAATTAGGCTTATTCAAGTTGACCACTGGTGAATCAGTAGTGGATGGGCAGAGCATTTGGAAGCTCGTGTGTTTTGCTATTTTGCATTACATAAGCAGGACTAGCTGGCTTTAGCAGCAGTTCCCTTTTTGTCGGCACGCAAATTTGCTCTCTCTCTCTGTACTGTACATCTCTAATCAAATGTTTGCGGAAGTTCGTATGTTCCTGTTTGTCCTAGTTGAACTCACTCTTCCCTTTATCGCTCCTTTAGCATCATTGTGTTGTGCCAAATTGCCGTTGATTAAAAGATGGAAGAGCATTTGGAGATTGTTGTCCCCCTGAACCTTAATTCGATTAGGGCACTCTCCTGTCGATGTTTTCGATATTGGGAATACGTTGTCAATTACTTTGTTGAAAATGGTACAAATGAAGGGGACCCCTTTTGAAATTATGCATTCGCTGAGGGTCGTAGCACATAATGAAGTTCTATTATAGAATATGTGCTCTATTAATTACTTAAAATCATCATCGATGTAGCCAGTGATGTGTGTGATGAGTTAATTGAATGTCTTGTATCTGTTGATTGTTGTTCAAAAGTGATGAAGACATTGAATGAGGAGAATAAGTCTAATGTCGTCTATTATACTTCAATATATTGTTGTACCTATACTTGGGTAATAAGGCAGACAGCCAAGGATTTTGTAGAGTTGAACAGGATAATAGGTCTAATTAGATGTAAGATCCAAATTTATTTTGAAGGTAATGTGTACTTACTTAACTTGGATGGCGTACAGTACATCAGAGGGGGCATCTCCAATTGATTCTTATCAATGTTGCTACTGGTCACTAGACTCAGATCGAGATTTAGGAAGACTCGATCGACAAAGGCTTTGACGGTCTCTTACTTTCTTCCTTATAGATCCTTTACTTTATTTCGCTCCGTTCTAGACATCTTCATAAGTGCCTCACCTACAACTAAGTAGTAGGAAGTGATCCAAATTTACGTTCGCTATGTTAGATAGATTTGGTTCACAGTTTTTCGATCAAAAGAAAGCCATACCCTCTTTCGGATGTCAAGACGTGGAAATCGCGTACTATTGCTACGACAACGAATATTAGATGGAGCTAATTCGGATTGTAGGCAACAACCATTAACGAACAAATACGGCATTGCCCATACGTGCTGTCCAAGAGCTGGTTGAAGGTAATTGGCCACCCCAGGGATACTGATAAAAATAATGTTGGCGACATGAGAGACATGAGACATCACCGTAAAGGTGAACGAACAGCGAAGACGCTCTCAGCTAAGAAAGAGCAGACGAAAGCTTTGACTGTTGCTGGGGACAAACAGGACCATGCAGAAGCATGGAATCAGGAATGACATCCACAGAAGGAAAGTCCAGGTTCCTAATGACCCATGTCGTGCCGTCTCATGGCCTCTATGCTATGCCCACACGACTGAAGATTCAGCAGAGGGTCACATTATTTGTTCTTCCCAGTTTGTTAAGTTTGTTCAGACATTTCCAATCGTAGGAGCGATGTATTTTGATCGCAGCTTGACTCTCTTTCGTTATTGCTAAATTACCGTTGGTAGAATCGTTAATAAGGTGAATTTCAAAACGTCTATCTATGGCACATACCTATGTATTTGGCTTATGGGTTCTTAGTATTTAGTTCTAGCTCCTTATTCAGTTCCTTCATTAGTTCCTGACCGATCTGTGTACCACTCTGTAGATTGTAGGTTGATTGCTCCAACTTTTTTTTATTACGTAGCCCTTGTTAGAAAATCTTTTTTAAAAATTGGATCATCTTTTTTGGCTGGGACTGGTTGCTTCATAAGTAGTGCATCAAATGGCCTTGATTGGCAAGTTCCCATGGCCCCTGTTATACAATGACATGCTCACCTTTACAGTTTCTGGTCAGTCATTGTGAGTAGAATGACTCTTTTTACCCATAAAATCGATCCATTGGAGATCATAGCGATACGATACACCAATTTAGGAGGTTCGAATTGTAGGCACCGACAGATGAAAGGCTTGTTTCCTTATTGAGTCTTCAAGTCTTACTTATATCCTGTATTCCGCAAAAACTATTGACTGCTTGATATCCCTGTTATTAGGTGCAAGTTCAAAGTCCTGAAAGGCAGCTAGTACGAGTTCCGTGTATTGAAGGCTTACCTACTCCATCATGTAGAGTAGTACCAATTGGCATAGACCACCGTTCCCAAACTGATTTTCAATATGAAGATGTAAAAGTTTGGATTTATTGACCACGTTTTCGAATATACCAGATGCTGCCAGAGGAAATTATTTATACCTACTATATTTAATGAATAAGTTTCGCACTGAAACACACAACACAAATGTTAGTTTGATTAAGAGAATAACAATGAACACAAAATAATTTATTTTAATTAGCATTTTATAGACAACATCTTATAGACTATCTTCTTAAGACAATGTGCTTAAAAAAACCTACACACTTTTTAACAGTTCCACCATATTTTTCAATAACAAACACTAAACCAGAAAGTGTCAACCCTGCAGTTAGGCAATTCCAAGCAAAACGCAAATTATCGAACGTCAAAGGAGCATTTTGTCTATGCCAACTGGCCTCCCTGTCCACATCCAACCGAAAGCCAGCCCTTTGCGCCTGTCCAATGGTGTCCTGATTCCACTTTTCAATCAACCCTGTATCCTTAGCATGAATGATAAAATTATCCAAAATCTCCTTGAACGGCGAATGTGTCACCATAAGGTATCCTATATAATAATCGCCCAAACTATCACTGGTCAATCGGAATAGGGGTTTCGAAAAAACCTTCTGCAGCCCGATAAGGAATTCACCCCTGTCCAGGCCTACTCCATGGCCAAAATTGGTATTTCTCATTGAATTCATTTCCGTAATATAAGTCGGGTAGTCGACCAGCGTCGCAATATTCTCAAAGCCCGCCAGATGAAGTTCAGGATCTTCTATCAGTTCCCATTCATGGTTCGGTATCAACACACGCACATTGTTATCGATCAAATCCTGTATCGTCTCGTACTGTCTAACTCTTATGAAGACCGTTAGGTAGGATGTAAAATAAATGACATACATATTCCCAAGGACAAATGCAAGGACTAAAACTTGAGCATGGAAACGATAAGCACTTGTGATTTGCCTTTCAGAAGGTGACTTCAGCATTGCCAGAAATGTTCGACTAAACGTATGCCAGAGGTCCACATGGCAGTTGATACAGATATCCTTGACAGCGTCCATTAGGAAAATGTAAAGTAAAGTGAGTCCAATGCATAGCCATGTTCCCGGGGAGAATGGTCGCAGAAAATATTCCTCAGGATCCACATAGCCATTTATGGGCACCATAATGGGCCAGGTGATCAACTTTACAGGATAACTGAAGTCAAGTCCTCCAGTTGGCTGAACGTAGACATTCATACTTATGTCAATTTCATTGTTGATAGTGGCATTCACCACTTCGGGTACTTGAAGCACTGTGGAATTATTAATTAGGATTTCCTCAAATGTTGCATTGTGGCGTCGGAGAAAGTTCACAAATATCTGACCGAAGCATCCTCCAACTTGAGCGCGTCCATGTTTGTCTGGGTACCAGAAAGTCCTTGGAATATCTCTCTCCACAGTTGTGCGAAATGAAAAGCCATTCAAGTCTCTCATTGCATCAGGAAGCGGTTGACCTTTGTGCAGCAATTGAATGGAATTCTCTGCATACGGAAGGTATGCGAAGGATATGTTCCCTGAAAGACCAAAGATTCTTGTGAATTTATTCTCCGAAAAGTAAGAAAAGTATTTAAAAAGATCCTCAACTGTGGTTGAATAAATTATAACGAATTTTCGCAGACGAAGTTGAAGGACAAACTTGTGTAACATTTCAAAATGCCGATAGACATCCGTGTGAGTTTGCACCACCAAAACCGCCGAGTTCTCATAGAGGATGTCATTGTTGTACTCTCGCGTGGATTTGAAAATTACCACTGCTATAGTGGAATGTTTTGCCATGAAATCATCTAGGAATTCACCGTGAATGTCAATGAAATACACTTTCGCCAAATCACTTTCCTTGTGGATCCTTTCGATGAGTTCACTTAAATTGAAATAATTTCCAAAAACACCGACGACCGGTAACAAAAACGTTACGGCTTTGAAGGCAAACATTTTCGAATAGTTTTTATGAAGGACTCGCCAGCAGGTCAGTTGGCATGAAAAGTATTTTGTGATTTTTAATAGGAAACAGGGGTGGAGTGTCAGTGTATCTTAAAAGGGGCGCATTCTACTGTCTGACTTTACATACCGTACTAAACAACCGATAAAACCCAGGCTGTCATAGGCGACCGGGCTATGATGTGAAGGATGATTTGCTCTAGCTGCATTGGCCAATGTCAAACTCCATAGCATCAATCGCCCTATGCATCGCTGCCAGCAGGTTGAGTTTGCTTCAGAGCGATCTCTTCAGCCGCATAAACCAGCCTCAACTGCTAATCAGAAACAGAAGTGAGTCCATGGGCTTATACACGAGAATGATGAAGCCTTTCGTCCCATTCTTTGTCTCTTCTTCTCGGGAGACCTCCCTTCATTGGAATGGAAGGGTTCTGGGTCTTGTTGCAGTAAACATCCTAGTCAGGAACAAGGACAAAAGTGCCATTTGTGGGGTTTCTGTTTGCCCATTAACTGTGATATTCTGTCCAACAGATATCCTCACCCATTTCAAGACAATCTCGTTTCGCTTGGTTTTCAATTGCCATATAGGCCTCTACGATGACTTGCCGGGATCTTGTTCTTGGGCAGTTGGACAGATTTGTGAATAATAGTGCCTTTAGTGTTGACCCCTGCGCTGTGAACTATCTGCTCCAATAAGATACTGCAGACCAAGAGATTACATGACAACACATCTCCATGCCGAAAATCGGTGCACTTTTAGCAGAGCTTAGAGGAACTGCTTCGAAGTTGCAGAGAGCGTAGCATACTTTTGCGACACATCTGGATCCGTTTTGATGGTATTTCAAATCAGGTAACCGTCTGATAGTCGAGAATCCTGCCATAAGCCGCTTGACATGACATTCGTTGGTCTTTCCCAGGATGTAGTAAGAAAATGCTCGACCTGCTGGGCTACACGGGCTGTTCAGTGTTTTGCATAAAGTCTTCAAGTCTTCAAGTTGGAGAAGTTCTTACATCCGACATTTTATGATGAGAGTCCATCGGAACCAGCAGCTTGCTTTGATGTTTTTGAGTTTTCTGACGGGTGTACCAACTTTTCAAATATTGAGTGGAATTTTTCGTATGTCAGCGACTGGTTGAGGTCCTCCTCCACTTGTTTGCACCACTTACCGCGAGGTCGTCCTCTACTGCGCCGTCCATCGGGGGTAGTTTCAAAGACATTTTTAGCTGGAACGTTGGGTGGGGTCCATCCGCTCTACAGTAATGTTAGTTGCTTCATGCGAACTCTTTTGACCAAGGTGATGTCATTGTATAGGCCGTATAGTTCGGCGTTTTATCTTCTCCGCCCAAAGATCACTCGAAGAACACTTCTCTCAAAATAACCAAGGGCATCTTTAACCGATTTTGTCAAAGTCCATGTCTCTGCTCCATTCCTCAAGACTGGGATGATTAATGTCTTATAAAGAGTTGCCTTAATAGTTTGAGATATGGCTTTGTGACTCGATTGCCTTCTTCGCCCATAGAAACACCGACTGGTAAGAGTGATTCTTCGTTTGATCTCGTCACTGGTGTCATTCGCGGAGCTCACCAAAGAGTCAAAAAGTCCTTTACTTCATCGATATTATATCTGTCTATTATGGCATTCTGTTCAAGAGGCCGATGTTGAGTGTCCTTTTTAGTAGACAGTTTTTATTTCGTCTTGCTTTCATTTAGGTACCGCTAAGCCCATCCTTGCTGCTTCGATCTCAATAACGAGTCACCTCGTCTAAGTCCTTTCCTGACATCAAACGGTTCGGTTAAGTTCTTACCGACTTTGATGGAACAGTGGGAATTCTCCATCGTCATTCTGAACAGTCGGACGAGCTTGGCAGGAATGCCAAGACTAGGCATGGCTCTGTATAACTCTGTTCTATACACGCTATCATGGGCAACTTTAAAATCTATAAAGAGGTGGTGCGTATCAATTTTATATTCGTGGGTTTTGCCGTCAAATGAATATTTGGTCGAAGTCGAACCTTACGGGCCTAAAACCGCACTGATAAGGACCTATCGGGTTGTTGACGATCGGTTTTAAGCGTTCACATAACACGGAAGACAGGATCTTATATGCGATGTTAAGAAAAATTATGCCTCTGTAGTTGGCGCAGTTGAAAGGATCTTAAAAAACTACATATCTATAAAGCTCCTGCCATTTCTATACAAATTCCTGCATTTGGCGCCATCACCTAGTCACATAATCCGCTCCTGTTTCAAGCTATTATAAATAACAATTACACATTTGATAATGTATAGTTATTTAGTTTATTTGACATGCAAATTGTTTGGTAATGATGGTCGCTTAATAGAAATAATAATTGCGTTATAACACGTAGATGGGTTAACAGCAATAATATTGTGACTATTAAAAGGTTACGACTTCTTTATGGCACGACGTTGAAGTGTCCTGTTCGCTGTGAAGCTAAGACGAATTGAACTCAATCAATTATTGAAATGGGTTAATTGCCTTGTCGAACTATAAATCGAGACATCTCTGTTGATAATCAGCAAAGATTTCAGTTCTTCAAATAATAACAATATGTTCAACATTTCGTGCAACACGACATGCGCGTCCATTAGTGAGGAACTGTTTTGTATGCAATACCCATAACCTTAACATTTGTCCTGTACAATTTACTCTACTGCTCTTAGAAGCGTGATATTCAACGGTTGTTAGAATTATGGATTAGAAATAAATTGTTTGCATTCGATATGGAAAATCCTTTTGCCGAAAGGTGAAATGTTCACACTATCTAGCACACAGAGTATGGAGTAACAAATTTTGTATGTGGGGAATTAGGGCAGGGAGTTGGCTCTATGTACTTGTAAATTTGTTGAAATTTTTTCCTTTGCAACTTGCAAAAGTGGCTTAATCTTCTGAGGCAGAATATCTTTTGCACATGGTGGAGTCTTCTTTGTAGGTGATTCATTTAGAGGTATTTTTTTCAAAAGTAAAGAACGAATAAGAAAACTTATTTTATTGGTTTTTTTTTTATTCTTGAACAAAAGCACAATTTATGGCATTAACTTTTTTTAAGTTTTTTTTTCATAACTGGGGGTAGCAATCCATCCTGAAGCTAGGATTTTCTAAAAGGCATCCGAGCAGTTTGAGTAGGATTTGGTGAATAACACGAGTAACATCCAATTCCTCAATCGCACCCGACTTATCCATATAAGCCTTTGACTTTACATCCAAAGGAAAAAGTTTAGAGGCTTTCACATCCTTGAATTTTCCTGGAGATCATGGGCTTTAATTTGAAGCTTGAGGCTGCAAATAGTCAGTTATCGTGGAGCGATGGCTAAAGTATGTAGTAGAATAGTTCTTCTGGAAGAGTCCAGGCACGTTCTTATTCCATTTTTTTTGGGAAGATAGACATCTTTTTCCAAATATGCCAACCGAGTCAGCGGTTTGACATTTCCCGACGATCGTCTAGGATCTGGTTCGGTGGTTGATGATTTAAATTTCGACGGTGTTGTTTTGTTTGTTTCAGATCTTTGTTTATCGCTACTGGTAGTGTAAATGACGCCTTTGTACATGGGTCAGATGAGTGTTCCCAGTCAGAGAAAGTTGCTGGGGATAATTGAATGCTTTCTTCAGATTGTTTGCTAGATGATGATATATGACCGAGAATGTACTTGGGTTTCGATAGTTGCGAACGTTTTAGCCGGCCTCGTTCTTGAAGAAATATGGATCGATGAATCCACCATCGCATAAAGGAATTCAAAATGTTGTATTGTCCGGGTGTACTGGCAGCTCTTCGATCTCTTGGGATTGCTTTTCAGCCCAAAACATCGCTAAACAAAATTGTTGATCTAAGTGTAAGAATCACATTCCTGATTGTGTTAATACAGCTAAGAAATTTATAGACAGTTTGCCAAAATAGGTTCGTGATAAAATGTCAAATAAAATTGAACAAAAAAGTCATTACAAATTAACATAACTCAAGAGTCATCTGTCATAAATTACCTATCCAAAAACATACCTTACAATGAATCACTTGTACTTCCGTGCGACTTATTTCTTTTAGGCAAACTCAAGGGGCCCAACTCAAATCCGGTGATCCGTTGAACATTGACATTCACGTGACGTATTGTCGTCATTCAGTTTCATCGAATCTGTCACATCAATCAGCTGATTGTCAAAGGCGATGACAGTTTCTCTGCAGTTCCACCAATGAAAATGCGTACTCTTAATTTTCTTGTGGGTGAACTTCAATAAGTGAATGACTTTATCCATCGAAATTCATCCATCCGTTGTTGTTTATGGGTCACCTGTCAGTTCAAAACGACGGAACAACGGACCGACGAATTTTATGGGCCATGCACTTCAATTCGAGTATTTCGAACAGTTTCGTAGCAAATTTTTAACTCACTGCCCTTGATTAACATTTTTTGTATCACAAATGTCAAAATTATAGCAAGGCATACGATTTTACGCGAATAAATGACCGAAATTTGTACGGAATCTCTCTGAACAGTCAAGTAATGACATTAGTCTTATTAGTGTAAGGTCGCCTAATAACCAAATACACTACAACTACACCGTGGACACCGACAAATGTTTTGTTGCTTCATGAAATTCATCTCTTTTCATTTTTACAAAAATATAAGAAATAATGCAATTAATTGCCTGAACTGTGATGTAGTAGATTATAATACCAAAGATATGAGCTGTCAAATCCAGATGGCACCCGAAGCGTCGGCGGAAGGAGTACAGAGTAGGAATCTTTGGTTCCCTCTTCTTTGAGCACATTTAGATAGGGGGACGAAGACTCGAGACAATTTGACGTTCTCTTCTGATGTCCCTCTGTTACTTTTTTAATTCGGGACGTCACACAAGAGATCTTTGATATTTCTGCTTCTACTTTCATTCGCAATTTTACTGTGTGCAACTCTGAGAACACAAAAATAAAGCAAATGAACGAAAAAATCTTTCAAATTCTTTTAACTGCCTGACAAAGGCTACCTCTTCTCATCGCTCATCTCTCTCTCCGTCACTTTTAAGAGTCTCGAGTCGAAGTCTCCCTATGTGCTCTTAGATAGGCGTTTAAGTCAGTCGGACATATAGGTAGATAAATAAAATAAAGTTTAAAATCATAACATAAAAGTGTCATTATTAGAAAGCAAATATTTCCTTCCAATAACTGTCAAATGAAAACTAAATGACAGATCTGTCTAACAGTTTGAGTGTTGCCACATGAAACAAATTTCAATTTTAGGCTGTCATAACAGTACGAAATACACCTCGTATATTGGATCCACGTAAAGCTTAGTGTCATATCATTTTATTTTTCGCCAAAAATAATTACTAAATGCGAACAGTGTCCGTGCTGTCGCTTAAGCCAACAGCACAAAATTTGCATGCTTTTTGCGATAGGTAGGTAGGTAATAAAACTACCCTATCGACAGAGCCAGCCCAACGTGATTGTGATAACATTTTACAGCTCAGCTATTACATTAAAAAGAAACTGCCAATCGCATTTGCAACAATATGTCCTTTTTAATAATTTAATTTAATTTCTTCCCCCCGCCGTCGCGCCGCCCTGTAATGTCATTTCACTGAAAATCGAAATCGAAATCGAATTATACGGCCAAAAGTAGATCAATGTAATTCCCATACCTCGAGCATCGCTTCCAATGATTTCGATTATTTTAAGTTGCCAACACACAAAACAAGAAGCATCAGTTTCGAAAACACTGTCCGCCTTGTCAAAATATTGCATTTTCGGGAAAATTCACACCCATTCATGTGGCAAAAAAAAAAAACAAAAAAAAAACGCCTCCACTGGCATTATCATCGCGAGAAGCCACAGCATTTCGTTACACGAAATTCAGCAATCAACAATTTGAGCAGAGCCATATTATCTAGCAATTGGCATCATGAGCTTCAGCAGTACCGACGAACCAACTGACTGTCCGTTCAGCTGGCCGACATCCTCGATATCCGGCTATATAATCCACCGATGCGTGTGAAACCAGAATAAATAAATTTTAACTCGTTCGAAAAACAAAGGCGCGCATTCATAATGCAAATTTTAATGAAATTGGAACATGTCGATCCAAATTTGGTATAGCTAGATGGCTTATTGCGGACCGACCGATGATGGCGGCACACAGGATATGGACACGGACACACATACGTAGGTATACCAAATCGATTATTTCGCTCACAATTGTGACACGAGGCATACACGTAATTACGGAATGGTAATTAGCTATTGAGATTAATATTAGATAGGCGAGCACTGGGAATGGTCCATTTGAGTTTTGGAATAACACGCCTCAACAACTACCGGTGAGTTGTGACTGTGAGATACATTATCTTAATGCTTCTAACTGATGATGGTTTAACGGTAGATTTGAAATGCAAACTCGGGTATTTAGGTCAATTGACAAAAATAATGAACTGTTAATTTGGCGAACTTATCATCGATATACTGTTGGCTAAAGGGCGAGGGTAGGTGAAGGTACCTACATATGTAAGCTATGATAAATGAAGTGATTAATGGATTGCTTTGTCTTTCATTATGCTTTATACGCTCTATTAAGTATCAGTGGGTAAAGCAGCTCACACAGTAGCTGGCAACGGCTTGGAATCCTTGAGCTTAAGAACAAGCAAAGAGCTAAGGTAAGAAGGAATAAACAAATGACCCGCGCTCTAAGATGGCATAGCCTATTAAAGGCGAGTTATTAAGCTCCTGGGATGTAGAAGAAAAGACGGACTTCGTGTCCTAGCAGGCTCTCTGAACTCTATCACTATAGGCTATTCTGCGCTGGAAGGTGGAAATCTTTCAAAGACGAAAGTAAGCCCGTTTACCAGGATTTTCACCCAATAGACCCTCGTCTCATTCCTCTGATCGTGACACAACCCTCAAGCATTTCATCACGGGAAGTGAATCCAGCCTTACATATAACTCGGCTCGCTCGCATTGGGAGCAACCTGCGATGCATTTCGTTATCGTTCCTGCTTTCGTTGTTCCTGTGTGTTGATAGCCACAGTTTTACTGATTGCTTCCCAAGGTTCTTGCATGATCAGCATCTGCGTGATGCTGTTCTCTGGGGTTAAATCCTCCCCCAGTCAGTCACAAGGTTACGGCATGATGAAGTTGACTGTGGTTAGACTGCACGTTTGAAAATAAGTTCATGCCCTAATCTTTCGAGGTATACTCAAACATTTCAGTGAGCAGCAAGCTTCTGTGTCAGGTAGAACTTGAGCTCTCTATGCTTCCTATTGAGTTCCATACGTCATTCATCCTTTTTTTCATGTTCTTTGTGGCCAATACATCAGTGTCACTTCGACCTGTTGCTGTTGTTGTTGGCATTATTATCCTGCTGCCACAATATTTCAATTCAGCTTCTTTAATAAGGAAGTTTATTAGCATCTAGAGGACCGGACATTAGGCATTCCCTATTCTCTATTCCCTACGGTGCTCCCTAAGACAACTGGGTTGCCTGAGTGAATATAAAAATACATATGAATATGTTCCACATACGCGCTCAAAAAAAATAAATTGAAAACCATTGGTGTTCTATGTACATATCCTCGATGTTTTGAGCTCTCTTTAGGGCAAGTAATTCGAGATATTAGTCAACTCTCACATGATGGATGATGGAGAATCTGGCAGCAGAATGGATAGGTTGAGTCTACTTACTCTTCGACATGAATTGCCTTTAAAATAAGGACAAGTACAAGGGGGTTCAATAGTATGTAGAAAGCTCTCACTCCCGATTCATAGGGCACCTTGCATCGACATATGTAGGGGTAGGATTTACTCAAATTTTTTACGATTCAAAAGTCTAAAACCTATACCAAATTCAGCTGCAATTGGTGACCCAAATGAACGTGATTTCAATACTTGCTCTTCTGATCTGTAGTCAGAATGTGTACGTAACAAGGCAGACCTTACATTCATTCAGTCATATATATAGAAATATGAGATCATACCTTATCCCATGGCTGGGACTAAGCGGAAATTCATGGTGGAACTGCTACTAGCTACAGAAGGAAGAATCAGCCTCATATCCTGGAGACCTCATATTTACGGCTAGATTTCAGAGTAGACTAAGAAAATTTACTGTCATTCAGTGCTATGATCCAAATGAAGGCCCACGTACCATGAAACCCATAATGATGTATTGCTGATGAGTGATTTCCATTTTAAGTTAGGAAGTGATATGACCTCACGACCTTGGATATTGAAATGATAACAGTAAATTTAGGAATAACCACTGCCATAAAATTAGTTGTGTCTCTACTGACAGGCAACGATTGGAAGTCCATTTATGTACGCCTTCGTTCTGTAACCACTTAAAAATCCTAGAAACTTACAGGATTAGGAAGCTACGACTGTTCTGTTCTAACGTTGAATGCGTGTTGCTATATGGATGGGGTACCTGGAGAGTGACCGTCACTATCACGAGGAGGCTTCTAGCGCTTGTCAATAGGTGCCTACGCTACATCTTAAGGATATTCTGGCCAAGCCGTACCTCTAACACACAGCTTTATCAGACAACGGCCCATGAATCTATAGGCACAACCATAGGACGACGAAAGTGGCAGTGGATTGGTCACACTCTCCGAAAGGGTGACAGATCCATAGCAAACCAAGGGATGCAATGGAACCCATCCTGTGAGTAAGAGGCGCAGAACAGTGGAGAAGGAAGCACGGCAACTAGGAAAGAGTTGAAAAGAGCTGAGGCAGATTTCCAGAAACCGTACACGATGCCGCGTAGGCGTTGTAGAGGCCCTACGACCCACAAGTGGATACAGGACATAAGTAAGTAAATACTATCTCGCTAGTTATGTACTTGCTGCTCTTTATATGAATATATCACTCCCTATATACATATATTCTGCAACGATTTTTGCTGCGGTTTTTCTAAAAAGTTCTTGCCAAAGAGGATGCATGGAAGTCATTTCAAATAGCGATATATAAAGTGTCGGCCTTTTCTTATTTAACAGTGAATATTGCATAATTCCATCGCAACATCCAAATGAACTTACCACACATAAACAATCCAAAAGAAAATTTAGGACAATTTAGAGAAGAGTGCCAAAAAAAATATTTGCCAGCTAGAAAATCCCAGCAATGAAATTGCTCCCCCGCAAAGCGACTAGATACTCACTCAGATAGATAATAATACAAAAGTAATCCTTCCATGTGCACAATCATTACATTCCACATAATGTTCGGATGTCGTATGTTGTCGGCGGGGGCCATGTGAAGTTTAATCGACTGGAATAATTGACTTCATTTCGCCAAAGTAGGCGTGCGGATTTGGTTGCCAATATAAAAAGATAACACCAAAGTGTTTTTTTTTTTTTTTTTTTGTTTTGAGCTTGTGTGTGCTTGCTCTATAACCCCGCATTATGGTGAACTCTGTCCTGGCGGTTAGCTCTGCGAGAGAAAATTGATTTTCATCATAAGAAAAAGGAAAACCACCACCAATACCAGGATAAAATAAAAAAAAAAAAAATGAAAGAAAAACTGTGAGCGAACATTAAATCACGGTTCAAAGGCAGTCGAATCCGTCAACCAGCCATCACCACGTCACCTCATTCTTCTTAAAAGCAAAAAGGAAAACCAAAACATTTTGGAACCAAAAAAAAAAAAAAAAAAACTCACACTCTGGGTGGGGTAGTGGAATTACATCCATCAATCATGTTGCTTTATCAACACTGCAGAGGTTTTTGGGTTTTTTTTTTTTTGCTTCTTTTTCTGCTGCTGAGTTAAAAACCCATCAAAAATTTGTTGGATTTTTAAAGATTGTTTTTACAATTTTCAGTTTTTGTTTTTTTTTTTGTGGCCCTTTGATGACATTAAAACAGTTGTGGTGGGGCCGCTCGACTTTAATCAGTTACAATACTTTTAGATTCATGTCGATTGAGGATTTCATTTCAACAAGAACAACAACAACTCGGAATGTTAAGTGGCGAAAAGGCTTATGCTTTTGAAGAGAGAGGATTTTCGTGAATACTGCAAGGATGCAGCTTCTGGATTGGGGTTGGTGGTGGTGTATTTCAAGGGATTATTGTCTTTTTGAAGCGGTAATCCAAACCCAAGTTTTTAAGCATTTATTCTTCGTAATTAGTGGATCAATATGGTTTGAATTGGGAGATGAGATTATCTGCTCTCATAGTTATGATTGGATATGGAATGGTCTGCGGATGGTTATGGAGAAACTAGAATAATGGCTTATGTTCCAACTCAAGGGACTGCAAGCGATATTTTGGCATTTCGATAAAAATCTTTGCAGAATCATACTAACTTTTCTTATGTCCTGTATCCCTTTGTGGGTCCTAGGGCCTCTACAATGTCTACGCCCCATCGTGTGCGGTTTCTAGATATGTGTCTCGGCTTATGAGCTTATGAGTTCTGTCCTGGGCTGATCAATTTTGTTTTTGCCGAGTTAATTTTCAGCCCAACGACGTCTGCTTCCCTCTCCACATTTACTGTCATTTGGTGAAGGTCCATTGTTCTGTGAGACAGAAGGCATACATCATCGGCGTAGTGGTTGAGCTCAGATGTGAGAGTCCATCGAAGCAGTCTTCTAGACGTCCAAAACAGTAGAGGAGCGGACATGGGGTTGGTACGAAATCACCATCTCATGATAGCTACTGTTCGAAGGTCTAACGACAAAACCTAGGTTCAACGTAGACCGACTGAGAGTTCCCACAGTGCGCCAAGAACTAAGGGACCACAACAATCAGTAGCTCACTGCCCGCCACCATTCAAGACCATTGGTGTGCTGTGAAAAATGTTTTCACATTAGGTGCTGAAGGAGTTTGTCGGTCGAACGCAGGAAAGCCATAGGGCGTGGCTTTCCGAGGACACCTGAAGAAAGGTCAACAAACGAAAACAGCTCAGATCTCGAATTGCAGCAGCTCCAGCAGCAGGGAGGATCGGGCTAGAGTCCGTGTATTGCATAAAGATGAGAGAAGTGCAGAAATCTATCGAAAAGCTTTATAAAGTCTTCTTTCCATTGATTGGAAACATTGAATTTGCCTTCAGGTCTGTGAGCAACTGAGCTCTAAATGTTTTTATTTCCGAAAGCAAGTGCGCGAATGCAAATCGAGGGATCCAAAATTGTGAACATTGAATAAATCTGAGACAAATTCTGTGACTGTCTACAGTCGGGTTTTATTGGAAAGGGTATAGCCAGCTCTTAGTAAAACGTCTTAAAACTTCAAAATGACATTCGAATCCAGGATGGCGCTGAATCAGATTGTAGACAACAACCATTAACGAGCAAATCGTACTATCAGCTTAAAACTATTAGTGGTTGCTGTCCACAGTTGGAGTCTACGCCATCTATGATTGGACTTTCTCCAGACTTTATCTTAATTTTTGATTACTGACTAAATTATCTTCACTGTTCCTTTTGTCGTTGCTTTGTGCGCAAAAAAAGTACTAAGCTGGCTATACACTTTCCAATAAAACACAGCTTATGACTGTCGATGACCATCCACCACAACAGGTTTGTGGATTAAAAATTAAGCATAATCCTTAAATACCTGCTTTAAATCCATTCCAAATTAGCATGGAAAACCAAAATCAATTTACCAATCTATTCTGGCAAACCAAGACAATCTCGTCAAACGATAAAAATGAAAATATTTATTTATTTTTCGTTCACAAGTAGGTATCCTTGCAAAGCCATAACAATAGAGAGAGAAAAAAAAAATCTCATCATAAATTTTAAATCAAAAACAATTGATGCAAAAAATTACATTCTACTACCCATGGCAAACCGATGAATGTACTACAAGACCGACAAACACGAAACACGAAACATGAAAACGAAAACGAAGACGATGACGAAGTCGACAGTTGCCAGCGGCGGCGGTAGCAGTAAATCTGGTCGCTTAGCTCGGTATTGAGGGTGTATGTCCTGTTCTATGTTCCTATTTCATAGCCACAGACAAGGGGTAGAAATATGTTTTTTATACTAGGAAGAGGACTAGCTATCCATTGCAAGGAGGAAACCATTATTAATATTCCGAGCATACTTACCTTTTGTAATGGAAATACGTATATTAAGGGTAAACATTTTTCTTTTCGATTTATTATCTAGTTGCTGTGACAAATCAATGGCGAAGGGACTTCCTTCTTTCTGGCTTTACATTTTGCGGTTATTGAAATATTCAAAGAATGACAGTTCTTCTTAAAAGATATTGCAGAAAAGGAACCCATGGCTAATAGGCTGTTTGGTGCTACGAAATTTGTGTTTGTGTTCAAAGGAGAAATGAATTTGATTGTCCTTATGTCGTGGTATACTAGAAATTCGCACACGATTCTCAGTTTAGACACACGTCATTATAAAATTAGGCAAGGACGAAATTGACCAAAGGCTGGAAGATGAGGAATAGGGCTTTCGGTCGAGAATAGAGAAGCTGCAAAAAATTATGTTGAAGAGGGATCAGACGTACAAATGACATGAGTGAGCATACATTTTAGAATATAGTTTTGACCACCGAGTTCATCTGTAGAGTCAGTGAATCAATAACCTGCCCCGCAATATAAACACTCTCCTTTCTTCAGCTGGCTCGCTCCTAGTAATTGACGGTGTTCTAAGGGAACTGTGCGAAATGGGTATTAGCTTTACGGCTTATGCTGATGACGTGATCATCCTGGTGCAGGGAAAATTACTGGAGACTCTAAGTTACAGGTTGGAAAAAGCTCTTACGAAGCTTAAAAGATGGGCAAGGAACTGTGGACTTAACGTCAACAACGAAACAAATGGAACTGGTACTTTTCACAAGATAGCACCCTTCAGGCTACCTAAACTTGATGTTGTGGAACTATCCCTTGCCGATAAAGCTAAATATCTTGGCATTGAGTTGAACCGTAAGCTACACTGGAAAATGAACACGGAAGAAAGGGTCGAAAGGCATACGATGGCCTTTTCATCTGTATGAAAACAGCAGGAAAGAAGTGGAGCCTTAAAACAGTCATAATACACTGGTTATACGTCCAATACTCAAGTACATAGGCATGATGTATGTCTACTACGAGGAAGCTGCATTCGTGAATAGGTGCCCACGCTACATCTTAAGGATATTCTGGCCAAATCGTATTTAACGAACTGCTTTATCAGCGAACGGGCCATGAACCATAGGACGACGAAATTGGCAATGGATGGGTCACACTCTCTGAAAGGGGAACAAGTCCATAGCTAACCAAGCGATGAAATGGAACCCGCTTACTCATGATGACAGGACCACGGCGGTCTTAGGAGTACGGGAGCTGAGGCACATTTCAAGAAATCGCATGGCGCGCAGGCATTGTAGAGGCCCTACGATCCACAAGGGGCTACAGGACATTAGTAAGTACTAAACGGTCGAAAAGCATGATGCTCTGGTTATACGTTACGTACATATGTAGGAGCTCTCCAAACGATACATAAAACATCAGTTGACGATGGTACAAAAATCAGCGAGTTTTGCTATCACGGGCGCTTTGCGTTCCAAGCCCACTTAGGCCTTCTGCCGCTCTTCTGTCAAATGCAACTACAGGTGAGAAGAAGTGCGCTTTGACTCACAAACATAGGATTCTTTAAGGGTAGCAGGATAAGGCACAGCTCCATTCTTAGGAATGCGTTCCATGAGACTCAGGGAAGTCGGATGACACTTTGGCGTATCCTAGCAGGGAAGACTGGCAAAATGCTGAAGTTCGCCTACAAAATGAGATTGCCATATTTATAGATTGGTCTAAAATTAACGGGGGAACTAGGTCAGGTATTTATTCAAAAGACTTGAACTGAAATATTTCTAAAACTCCCGAACACATGTAGTATTTTCCAGGCCGAAGTTCTAGTTGTGCTCAAAGCTATGGAACTACTTGAGATGGGATCAGTATACCAAAAAGGATATTAGTGTCTTCATTATTGATGGTCAGGCTGCGCTTAAATGCTAGTGTCTTTAGTTTGGGCTTGAATTAAAGGCAGCAAATGGTCTGTTATCATGGAGCGATAAGCTCAAGTGGTAAGCTATATCCTTTCATTCCGTAGATTTCACGAATTGAAGACGAATTTTCTACATTTTAATTATACGGAAGCGTTCTTCTCCTGCAAGTCCATAAGTGTCACAGAACTGCCAAAAATGACAGCAAATTTTGAAAGTTCGATGATCTAAAGCCTAGTAAAGGCGTCAAGGTGCAAATGGTGCTTTATGTCAAACCATTGCTTTCGGTCTTATTTAATCTTTGTCGGGTAACACTGGAAAAACACTGCATTATTTCGCAGCTGTAAGACTGGTTCTGCACGTGAAACTTGTTCCCTTTGCCGGTTGCAGAGCAACAGTTTGATCTAAAATTCCGCCAATACTCTCGACTGTGATGAGGATTATTTCCCACTGAATTCAATTGAATATTTAAAAAAAAAATCCGGCTAATAGCATCCCCAATCCCTCCTATGAAAAGTCCCCACAGCTTGCGGACCAAACATTCAAACCACATCAAGAAGTAAGCACTTAAGCCACCAATAGCCAACAAAAATCCCCATAAGCTTCTCTTCCTCTTATACATACGAGTATATTCATATTTATTTAAAAACATTTAAGTCAATCGGTTTAAGGATATCTTTTTTTTTTTTTGTTGGTGCATAAGTCACCGCACAACACAGTATCATTGACCATTCATACAGATGACGTTTATTCACATTTTTCCCTCGACTTTTTCGTTCGATTATAGAATTCATAATAATTCAATATCCCGTGAAAAATTTGCAATAAAAATAAGAAAAATAAACTGGAAACTTTTACAAAAAAAACCGTTTGAATTATCCTTTACGATAAGAGAGAGAGAGAGAAAACGAATACTCTTATTGACTGCATCCCAAATGCATACGTTCAGAGTTTTGTCGAATTTTGGGAAATCGACCCGGCGATATCGGCCCACCTCAAACGTATTGGATACAATAGATTCGACCATGCATAAGTTCAATTTAAATAAATGACACAATCAACTGACGACCACAACAATACCACACAGGACTCGGCGCGCCGCGCCGCCCGCCCGCTCTCTATTCGCTATTCTTTCGACTGTGGTGATGGTCAGGACTTTTTATCCGCTTTCGACCCCTGACTGCGATTTTCTGTGTGTGCATCGGGGGTACTCATACGTACATGTCTATTATTCGAATTCAACTCTCCAAGTGTTGTTTTGTTTCGTGTATATAACGGTTAGACTGAAGGATATGGCATCGCTTTTGGCCGATTGCATATTTGCGGGATAAATATATGTGTACGTGAGGTTGGTGCGCGGAAAAATCGAGAATTGAGGCTTTTTGTTTTGAACGTTTTCTTATCTGATAAATTGATTCAATAGAATAGTGAAAATTTGTTCGATTTATATTTTTATGTCCTTTTTTTTTGTTTTGCTTTGCCGACGAACGGAGCATCGACTGCAAATGGCAGTTGTTAGAGGTATGCAATGTTTTAAATCTGTTTTGAGGAGGATACAAAAAATTTTAAACTGTTGCGTTAGAAGTGGATGTATCATATGCTAGACATACATAGATCCCGTAGTGTGATGGCAGCGAAAGAGTATGCGCAGCAGCTATTTTAGGCAATGTTCAGCTGTGGAATAGGGACTCTATCGTGAGCTCTTAGTAGAAACATGGCCACAGATATGTAACCTTCATAAATATGAATAGCCCGAGTTCAACTAATATTCGCAAAGCAGAGTAATCCACGCCAGGAATACGTCTACGTTCTAAACACACACCCTTCACACTTCAAACCACTCTCCCCTTGCGACTGCCGTCAGGTTAGCAATTTATGCTCTACTGATTCTATATGAATCTTCGTCTCTTCTTAATGCTCCTAATCGATGCAGCTCAAACTTCATGATCATTATAATGGAATAGATCTCCAATGAGTCGTCATGCGGTCTAATAGGAGCTCCCTGTTTCGTAGTTCTGCTCGAGGACTTGCCAAGCATCTGCACTGGAACATCATGTGCTCCGTGCCTTTTTCATTCTGGGCAAAAGGGCGAGCTGCCGTGCCTGGATCTGTGGAGGTATTTGCGATAGCCACCATGCCCAAACAGGACCTGCATAAGATGATAATTACAATCGCCGTGTGTTCTTTTTGTCCAAGTTTCAATGTTGGGAATCAGCCTTTTCCCACCTGGTTTGCCAAAGTATTTTAAATGTTGACGTTTCTTCCTCCTTGGTAGGACTTCCTGGCAAGTCTGGTGTCTCCTAGGTTCACGATAAACGTAATGTTCACCCTTTGGATTTCATTTAGAAGTGTGTCGATAGGGAACATCCCAGCTATAACACAAACTGCTTCGCCTGGCACCAAGACTGTAGGCGACGAAAGTTTCGTCCTTATTTTCTTCCTTGAGAGTGTCGCCGCCCAGACTAGGACAGGATACAAAACGATCACTCTGAATAGCAGAATTCTCATTACGTATCCAGCCTGCCAATGTTTAGGAGGATACGAGAAAGCACTCCCTGCATCTCTTACGCCTTCTTACTAGAATATTCGACATGTACTTCTAATTGCAGTCTACTGATGAGCATGACTCCCAGGTATTTGCATGACAAATATCATATGATCATGATCTATCCCGCCTGATGCTTTGACACCAATGTTTCAATGTAAGTACATAGAGGACCCTTTTTGGTACTTAGGACTGGTCAGAGCCAGTTAGATCTTCACTGGCTGGTATCTTTATTGAATGCGGGGCAGAAATACTGGATTAGTGATGTAAAACCGGGAATCCAGCCTATACTTTCTGAGGTCAAGCACAAACTTCACGAGCAGATCAACATAGGAGCAGTAAAGTGGGAGGTAGATGGAAGGTTAAAGGACTATGTGTCTGTAGCTCAAGCTGCCATCCTAATCTTGCTCAATCCTTTTAAGACTTTCAAACTGATTGATGAACGCAAAGGTTTCTAATACTGCATCATAAGGACCAAGTCACAGGCGCTCTTCTGGATCCCGACAGCAGCCAAGTCTAAGCGACGAAAAGAAGATGAAGTCCTTAGTCGTGGTCAGAGTTCTTGGATCCACAGAGGTAGAAGTCAGTCAGATAGTTTCGCTGGCTGAGACTCACCAAGCGCCGAGAGAGTCTTTAAGTAAGTAAGTTGCCAGTGGCCACTGCTATCACGAGAAAGCTGCAATTGTTCGTTAGAAACTTCCTTGTCTGCGTAACATTTTCCGCTTTCACTGTACCTTAAGGAAACACTTTCTTCAAATAAAGAGACGAAATCTATACAAACAATTGAAGGAGCAAGTGAAAGAATGGCCTATATGACATGTCTTGTGATAGTCCCATTTCAAGGCCTTCTTCTATAGATGAAAGGCGTCTTTTGTTAGACATAGCAGGTCTGTAAACTCCATCCTATCCGCCTGAATGTTCTTAGGACACAATATATTCTAAAGCACCAATCCGTAGCACCTTCTATATTTCACAGCTCTTGCCTTCTGCTCAGCGACGAAAGTTGTGTTCGTAGCTAACCATGCGATGCTATGCACTCATGCACTCAAAATGGCTGACGTAGATCCTCCGATCTTTCGAGAAAGTGAGCAAGGAACCTCCTCTATCTATATAATAGAGACCTGCTCATCATCTTTCCGAACCCACATCCATCCACCGGAATAAGGAAGAAGTAAATTTCGAAAATGAATTAACCTACTTTCAATATTTGAACAAGTTCCAATAAATTGCACTCAAGATTAACACAATTATGGGGAACATTAGGGTGTCCCAGTGAATACTATCTCTCACACTTTCCGGTGAGAATTCAATTCCCCCGATTGACCGTTTCCCCAAAGAAGACTTGGCGCGTGGCTGCCTTTTAATTTCAACTTAATGGAAATTTATCACGGAAAATATTATTTACCGTTTAAATGAGCACCCTTCCAAGCAAGGCCTAAATTCTATCTTCTATTCTCTTTGACCATCCCTCCCATTCAAGGGAACAAATATAAAATCCTTAATTTACGTGCAGTCTCTCACACCTGGCCCGGGCGCCCCCAACTCCCCCAACACAGGCGAACATTCATCCCTGCCATTTGGAACAAAACTGAAAATACCGCGACTAAATTCGATTACCGTTAGTGGAGAAGAAACAATGTACTCCTGGATGTCCTGCTTTCGAAACAAGTTACTTTCACAAGTCACGACACGTCTGCTGCTGTGGGGGTGGTGTTGTTCAACGTTATACCGAAGTATATGGGACCTTGGGGGACGACAAGTTCGCGCTTCGCGAGCTCATGCTATTTAGCCGTAGGTTGAGGTTCAGTTTATATATCTGTAAGTATAGCTAAAGGGCGGCTGCGAGACGTCTAGAAGTGGAAATAATTTCATACTGTCGCCATAATACTGCTTGGCAGGAAGCTTTTAATTTTCCTAATGCGAGCCGGTAGATAATTGCATGGCGAAGTAGATTCTAATTTAATAAGGACACAGTGATGTTAACAGGTCAATAAATTACGAAGGTTTTTCGTTGGCTTAAAACCTAATGGATGCATAATACTTTGTGGGGTGTGTGGGTATGTGGGGCATGCTCTCCTCCTCTCCAAAACGTATTTTGAAAATTGAAAATTTTACGGCAGAACAAAAGAGCTTCGGCTGATTAATACAGTTGAAGGCCGATAAAATTATGACTTTGCACGAAATCATTTGAGTAATTTTTGCCAAATAAAATGGTTTTAGAGTTTTGCTCGTCTGTGTCATAATTATGCTTACAGGGTTTGCTGAGCCAGTATCATTTGAAATTAAGGTTCTCTAAACAGTGTCGCCAGAGTTTTGCTAATGGTGAAAGGACCCTACTGTAGCCTGTACTTTTTTGCTTTCCACTTATATTCCATCACCATTTCGCCCTCATCATAGACCAAGTCAATTTCGACGTATTTCTATTTCCTAGTTACAAGTTTAGCATACTGAACTACAGACAGACTTCATCAGAGCCTTAGTGAAAGTATTTACTAGGCATCCCAATCCAATCTTCCTTTCAGCCTCCTGAACTGTAAAGCGTCCTCTCATTAGGCACAGCAGCCCTTCGTCTCATATTTCTGTACAGTCCATAGACCTCCCAGTTAATTTCCTTCTTCCCATTTGCTAATTGCTGCCTCTAATAAGCCTTAAGGTCGATACAAAATTCGTTCCTGAGGAAGGATTTGCTGCGATGGAACTAGACGTATTTGTGGCTGATGTGCAAGAAAAATTACTTAACGCATAAGCAGCACTGCCGGAAGTGTCTCCTAACCTTGACCTTGTACTACTTAACGGAGGAAACAAGGACACATGGAAATATACAGAGACTCTACCGGAGAATCAGATGTCCACTTTCCACACTTGAGGATTTGACGCATCCATGCCACAAAAAGGGAAAAAAATGGGACAACACATGTGAACTGGTGGAAGGATTGCATAGCTAGAGTAAGAGCACATTGCCTCAGAGTGCAGCGAGAAAGATTTAGACAGAAAGAAGACTCCAAAGCATTCGTGATGAATCCTTAAATGAAAGTAACTTTAGAAATAAGGGAAAGATGTGCAAATGAACAAACTAAAAAGAGCCTCGGCAGCAGCACCTATGTTCATGCCCGAGCATGTATTACGGTTAATGGATACTTGAACACCCACAGCTGAAGAAGTCCTTACATTCAATCAAAAGCAATAAGGCTGACCGAATGAACGATTCTGAACTAAACAAGCCTATAGAAATCCAACCTCAGGCGTTTGCTAACCTAACGGTTAGAACCGTCATCATATAGACAGATGAGCATTTTAAAGACAGTAGGAAGTGGAGTGCTAGAAAGAACAGACAGATAGAACCCGTATACCGAAGGAGGCTATGGGCTTTTAAGCTAACAATACTTCGCAAGAAGCCATGACGGGAACTAGAAGAAAAGAAGCAAAAAAGCAGTACTTCGCTTTGGTAACCTTTTCCCAAAAGAATGCTTTCTGAAGGCTCGAAAGAGCATCGAGAACCACACTTCATGTTGCGAATAATAACGAACTATTTCGAAGATAGAAATAAGGAAGAAGGCCCGAATAGGCACACAATCATAGCAGGAGTTCCACAGGGTTCAGTATTGAGTATTGTGTGAGATTATGTATGATGGAGTGTACTGCACAGGCCTGGAATTAGCGGAACTCAAAACGAAGGGTGTCCTGATAAGTTGAAGCAGGAAAGTGGAGCGCTTAAGTATATAGGTAGGCCAACGCAGTATCGACTTAAGAAATTACAGGAGGACTACTGCCTAACCAAAGGCTTAAATTTAGAAAGCACTTAGCCCTGAAGCTTCCGGAATACAATATTGCAGAGGACCCATTCTATCCTTACCGTGAAGAGAGAGTCAAGAACGCCGATATGCTGCTCTAGTGTATAAAATGTGATTTTGCGAGAAGGCTTTTAGAATGAGCAATAGGAAATGTAAGAACAGGCTATTAGCGAGGAATTAAGCCGACAGTATTATCCCAAGGATTATGCAGTATCGTGGGCCACAACAGGACAGTGTTAGTAATCACTTGCAGCATAGTCTAGGTGGTTCAATTCGAGTCCCATCCAGCCCATCAACAAAGCTTCACTTAGCAACTCGACTATGATCCGTAAGGTGTTTATGTGGTCGATGCAGGAGGATCCAGAAGGATCCAGAAGGAAAGCCTGCCTGTTCGACGTCGAATTAGGTCAAAATTTGAAGTCCAAAGAGAAGTACATCAAGGATGCATACTGTCACGGTTGTTCTTGGTGGTTATCAGTACTATACGAATGAGAAAGTGGAATTCATTCAATCACCCAAGCAAGCAAAACAGCGGGATGTCCTAGGCAAACGTGGTGCAGAACAATCGAGGTAGATCTAGAGTTGCTTCTAGATGAGTACGACTTGAGGACGTTCCATCTCTCATCGGTTGATCCTGGATTTAAAATTCGATCGAACTCTGCCAGGAATTCCCTAAGCCTGTGCAGTGTATTCTTTTACCTGCCTGTCATATCGAAGGATACCTACATAAGTGCATTCTTAATTGACTAACATATGGTCATACGTTTGTGTGGCAGAGTCGACTCGCAAAGTACAGCTACAGCGTGTTTAGCTATTCTCCTTGTTTGTCTTTGCTTCATGCAAGGACACCCTCTTTTTTCTTAAAGTGCGAAACGTATTTGTAATCTAATTTCACTCCTGATAGCCATTTTCAACAAGTCCAGCTTAATTTATATCCATTCTCTAACATATTTGCCACTTTCACCGACGATGTAACGTATTCTTTTTTTGCTCTTCTTTTTGATATAAAACCTCAGCACGTATCTGCAAATTTACAACTTCAGACATCTGCTAGACAGACAGGGTGAAAGCACAAGGACGACAACCAAACTACCGCCGTATTGCTTTTGGAGATGCTCATCATCATCAATTCCTTTATTATCCCAATTTGTAGCTCCATTCAAAGCGAATTTAGCCTTTATGCCAAAACGTTTGCACTTCGAGCACACAGCAAGTCGCAGCTACTTCGTCCATAGATCCGGCACAGGAGCTCTTTCCCGTTTCCTTTTTTTTTTTTATTATCCAGATGCTTGTCGGAGATGAAGTTACTGTTGAGTTCAAATTTTTTGCTTTTCTTGTTGTTGTTGTTGGTGTGCATTCAAGTGAAACCCCAGCTTGGTATACTATATCATTCATCCTGTGGGCTGCACCTTTAAGCCATTTAAAATCCTTTAACACTTAGTACCTGAGTAAAGATGCCACAGTACGCTCCTTGTGTGTGCGGCATGAATACAAAGTAACTAGCAATGAATTTGACTTTTTGGTATGGCCTCGTGTGTCCTTGGGGTCCTTAACAGAGTTTATTTTACTACGGTACCTATAAGAAGTTATTCAAAGGCCAACATGTGAGTGTTCAGTGTGCATGTGCTGTGCTGCGTGTGTATGCTAATTAAAAGTGTAAGAACAGAGTCCTTTCATTGACCGACGGAACGAAACGAAACGATGATGAAGGCTAGACTACGATCAAACAAAAACATTGTAAAATTTAATTAACAGCAGAGATTGAAAAGTATCCTCGTATGAGTTGAGTTGTAGGCTGCAAATTGATGTAGGGATATGGCTATTGATTCTGTTTGTACTCCTGTGGTCAAAGGTTGAACTTGTCAAGCAATTAATTATTTGCAAGCCTGCAACCCGTGCTGGGAGAAACTTGTTGTGTTGGTTCGAAATTTAAGAAATGCTCATTAATATTTCAGGAAACTGAGAAAGCTGTTGCAAAACGTACAACCTGCCTCAGGGGATAAGGGAAAATGCAATTTTCGTTCTTTAGCTCCCTAAAATTTGAGTTGACATTTATTTTAGGACTCCTGTAAGGTTTGAATTCAAAAACCTAAAATGCCCCATAGGGCTGACTCAACAGTTTTGCTTAAAATTGTATAACAGAGAAAAGTGGTGATTGAAGGACCCAAATCCATGTTCTCCATTCTAATATTGAGCTGCTCAACTAAACTATTCAGATGGATGTACAAATAGCAGAAGTTTAGTTTTCGTTGTTCACAATCTATCGGCCACGCCTTCATACACCATCCCAATGGAAATTTGCTTATCTGACATATGACGACAGCCCTTGAGACATCTAAAGGTGGTTTCTTTGTAAATCATAGGTTATTTTGACACTGACAGCTTATTCCCGGTCGAAATCTTGTCAGAAAGTCAGTGTCATACCTCCGTGGAACAAAATGAGGCGTAAAGCTTCAAAAACATTGAGAAATATTGAAAACTTATTTCCAAAGTGAGTGCTGTGTAGCCCAAACAGAGCGTTTTTTTGAGAAGAAGTTTTGGACAAAATAAAGGACCCACCGCACCTATGGTACGCAAGTTTGTGGAGAAGTTCGTGAGACTGGTAAGCTAGTACACAACGCTCATGGTCCCCGTCGTCGTGCAGACGAGAATGTAGCTTCTGTTGCCCAGAGCGTGAGTGGTGGCATCATTGGACCATTTTTCTTCGAAAATGAACATTTCGGTCAACGTTGGGCGTTACAGAGCCATGTTAACAGACTTTTTTTTAAACTGAAATTAAAGACACTGATTTGCACAGCCACTGGTTCATGGAGGATGGCTCGCCATGCCACACAGCCCACGCCACAATCGATCTTTTGCGCACTAAATTCCCAAATCGTGTTATCAGCCGCCTTGACGATGTCAATTGGCCGCCTCGGACCTGCGATTTTACCCATTTACAATAAGCTTTATGGGGAACCGTCAAGGACTAATGCTTTGCCAATAATTCGAAAACAATTTAAGCACTAAGCACTTCATCCTTGGAAGTTTGGAAGCAATCCGTGAACTACAGCCAGAAACCATCCGAAATTGGGGTCAACTTCGAACTGCTCGAAAGCTCAATTAGTGAACAATCGGCGTGGTCCATGGTTATTGACTTTGAGGTCCAGGGCTGAATCTTGTATGTTTCGCCAAGTGCGGCGCGGATATTTTCAGCAGATCTTGCGTTTCGTTGTAGCGAATAGTCCTCTCAAAAGGACGATTATGGCGATAGTAAAATGGTCGCAGCTGATGACCTACTTTCATTAGACAATTTTATCATTTACATATGTTGTTGAACGCTATGACTCTCTATATTGATTTGGCAAAACAGACTTTATAAACGACAGTTAATTTGACAGCAGGTGAATGGTGTCGACAGCAACGATTCGAAGTGACATAAAAGTACCACCAAAGACAAGGCTGTGCCGAAATGCTTACATGGATGCTTCAAAGCCTACCTCCATATAATGGGACATGATAGCAATCCCATTGCTAAATGTTCACAAAAGCAATCGACGATATAGAAGACACCATGTGCTATTGTGCATTGGCTTACAAATGCTGTTTCTAAGAGCCAGCACGTTCCCGACTTATTGCCAGCTGCTATTCATTTGATCTTTCTATAGCCTTACTGGAAATTGTTGCTGTAATTGGTATTTCCAGACTAACGGTAGACATCCACTATGCAGCCTTCTGTATGATTGAAGCCTTAGTCTCACTGCTGGTCATGCTTACAGAGAACTGGTCATGCTTCCACATAAAACAAACAAAACGTCACCTTGCAGCAACCATTTAAGGTATCGAGTGGTAGAAGAACAAGATAATGGAATATTCTTTTCTATTTGAGAACCCAACTAGCGCCATGGTGGAAAAAGCCAATGCAAATGACTAGCACATTGGTATTGGACGCAGAGTGTAACTAATATGTGTTGTGTGGGGTAAAAAGGGGTAGCCACAGCGAGCTCTACTGTCTCCCCTATTATGATGCATGAAGGCATGACTGTAGACTCCCAGCTGACAATTGTAAAGCTAATGCCACACGATCTCCTTTTTCTGCGCTCCCGTTTGGGTGCGCGCCATGAGCATATGGCAAACCCATAGAGCTGTACACAAGAGGAAGTGCGACTAAAAAGCGATCAGCGACCTCCAAAATGCTGGTCGTGTGACTAAAAAGCCTTTGTTATGAGCCACACTGCAGCTTTGATGATCGCCGTGACACATATCCTACAAGTCCAGCCTTATGAAGGATGATGCTATGACACCGAGTCTACCAGCTGTGGCGCAAGTATAATGTACTTTCCCTGTATTCGGCAAGAGTCTGAACCGGGAATCGAGTCCTATGTTCTCCAATGGTTCCAGGCGGAGTAGTCTGTTTCGTAACAATGTAGCATATAGCATATGTCTCACCGTAGAAGTGTATAAACCTGCATATTTTGATCAACCCAAGAATACATATTATATTCAGACCATCAACACCTTCTTATGTAAGACTTTTTGCTCAAACAAGAGTGGATGTTGCCAGTTTTAGAGTACGTACTAAAATTCAATACAAAATTCAATTTTCCGTGAGCAGAACAGAACAGAGATTTATTCCCCAGTGAAACAAACAAATCCTCATGTAAAATTTTAATTTTCATGTTTTCCAAATTAGTCGCGATTCAAAAGGCATTACATTCCCCAATTATTAGCCACAAACAGACCCGGCAAATCAAAGCAACATCCACCAAACAAAGTAATGTAACAATGTAACACCAAGAAGCACTATGCACCAGAGAAGAACCATACTTCAACAATGCATGCATGTGTGATTTAATTAAAAATGCATTATCCTTTTCGCTCCAGCGGCGCGCGGCGCCTAGCATCATGCCTCTCTGAGCTTCTCTATACCGACTCAGTAAGGATTCAACAATCCCGCATGAATTTTTATTTCTCATTTTTATTAAAAAAAAAATATCGTTCCCGACTCCCGACACAGACCCATTAGGGGATGCCGAGCTCCTGGTATTCCCTGCACACTTTGTGTAGCCAAGACGTTTTGCATCATTCATTCACCGTTTTACTATTTTTGATTATGTAATTACTATTCGAGTGAAGTGGATTTTGCACATTCGTATTGCAGAATTGGTGTTACGTATGCCAAGTGGTGGAGAGTTTTCCTTGGTGCTCCACAATATGGATGAATAAATTACCGCTGTTCACTGTGGAGCTGCTATGATGAAGGTATTCGGCTGCACTTTCCGCTAGAAGATGCATTATTAATTTACTGTTTAATCAAAACTTTTCTAAAACTTGAAAGCGGTACTTGTGCAAATTTTGTACGACTTTGCTATATAAATACTCACCCACATACTGTGCCTATATTCAGGATATGAGAACAGAGCAGCACACATACAGATGTAAATTAATGATTTAAAATGTTATTTCACAGTCAGGAATAGTAGTTGTGTTTGGAATGGTGTTGTAAATAGTATTTAATGAGTAGTTCGTCACTTTGTATGTTTCCTGAGGCAAACATCATCTTTACAGTCTAGACAGGGTTTTAATTTGAAGGAATTTTTGGTTACACTCACAAGATACGATTAATAGTGACAGAGCTGCAGATAGGTGCTCTTAATTCGAGCAAAAGATCAACCGATACAGATGGTTACAAGACCATCAGGAAGCCCCATAGAAGCCCCACTGTACAACAGGCTCTAACTATTACATTTGATGATAAGATGAGGATGGTTTTTCGGACAAAGAAAAGGAAGTGTTTTAGATCAATTTGGGCTCCGTTTTTACTGCCCGGCAAACAGTGACATTGTTATAGTGATGACCACACATCCGCAGACTTGTAGCCCGAGTGCAAACCTGACACGATTGCTGTCACGAGAAAGTTTCTCAAGAAGTCCATCTGCCCTTTAACTCCACCGTGGTAAGTTGGTATAAAGTACTGCAACGTCATAGCTGAAGTTCCACAGGTCTACTTGCTTGGACCACTTCTGTAGATGGTGCTACTACTATGATTTTGTTTTGCTGACTGCTGCTACTTTTTTGAATAAAGAAGCATCACAAAGGCAGGCAGTACTTTCTCGGATGCTGTCAAACATCGGCGGACCTCACGAGATGCTGAGGTTTTTATGGTTCACAGAAGATCAACTCCTCAAGACACCCTTGCATTGTTACTACAATGCATATCAAAGCTTTTACGTCTTGATCTGGGCCTCATTCAAATGTAAAGAATCCCCTAAGCCTCTGACTGGGTATTGTGTGATAGTGTCGAGGTCGTGACTTGTAAGATCCTACAATCCAGAGCTAATGCGATGACCATCAGTTGGGTACCAGGGCATTTGAATATCAAAGGAAAGGAAAGGGTCCTTACTGCACATATCGTGATCCCTTTTTAGAAGATAAAGGCATTGGCCGAGCAAACTTAGGCTGGGTTCTTTGCCTTTTAGCAAGAAGAGTTCATCAATTCAGGTTAAACTCAGTCGTTATGACGCAGGCGTTGTTTCTAGTGTAATTGGCCTTCACGCAGAGCCACTCGGTGTACTGCTAATGACTATCTTGCAGAAGTTCCAGGAACGATTTAGATGTCGAATCTTTTAGTCACCTGTTGTGTGAATGTTCTGTCCTATGAGAACTCTTGGTAATCATTTACTTCTCAGAGTTGGAGGGCCTAGGCAACGTTGAACTGATGGACCTCTTGACATTAATATCACTCTCTGAGTTGTTTTAAAAGCGAAATTTTCTTTACAGGGTTTCCAGGGTTGAATGATTGGGCACAATGCACCCAAATTGTTAGTTAAAGTGAGCAGTGAGTTTCTTGTCACAAAGCACCCATCTACCTTACCTAACTTATGCCACATTTAACAGGGAATGCCTCGATAGTTCTTACAGGGCATATGGTCGCCTTTTTTCATATGGTACCTGGACCCTACCAAGACAGAACCCCCGTATATAAATATGTAGTTCAGCCGGAAGCCCATCAGATGTAGCGGCTTTTTTTTACCTTTCTGATGGGTGCATTAATTTCTTTTGTTGGTTCTGGTGAGGAAAGGAGACTCTCTGACCTAAGTCCAGCTAAAGACGTATAAGATTTTTCAACATTGAATGTAAGGTCCTGTCTGCCATACTTTGTGAACTTCTGATCGGTTCTTGTGAATGCAATGTTAGGCCCAGGAGAGTTCGCCATGTCCTAGATTCAGTATCATGCGATCTGTTAAACTTAATAATTAAAAGATCCCAGTTATTCTGCATGGAGCAGAAGCTTAGATTCTCTCGAAATTGGATGATGGTGCTTTCGTTGGTCCTGTTTGCATAGACGGCGAGTGAAAGAGACGATAAAATGCCGAATTACAAAGCTTTTACAATGACATCGACTAAGCGAGTAGAGTTCATAGATAACGAGAAAGCTGGCTTGGTCATACAGAGCGGATGGGTCGACCGACAAATTTTCATATCCGGATGGAAGGCACATTAGTCTTGCGTCTTGCGGCAGCTACCACAAAAAAGTAGAAGGAAGTTTCAACCAACTTAGCATGGAAAACTGGCGGTAACTGCCTCTAAGCCGGGCTGCCTGAAGAAGTTTGTCGGTTAAGACTCAAGTCAAGAACTGAAGCGCACCTTGTTTAACCATAAAGTCAACTGCAGACTGAAAGACTTTTACTCCAACTAAATCGACCATTTTGGTAAAGCTGACTATCGACTTCTTGAACCGAGAACTAAAGGACTACTTCGCAAGGATCAATCAACAGCTCACTGTCCTCCACCATACAAGACCATTGGCATATATGTACTTATATGTTGTGCCGTTCAAGGATACATTATATCTACCCATAGTTAGATCCATATGGTGGCTGGGTAGCAGGTGAAGCAGTAGGTAACTGCGACAGTAGAACGGTTTACAGAATCACTTAACAGCTGATAAGTGATCGCAGTTCAACCCGCCACTCTTGGTTGTACTTTTGTTCTATTGCTACCCTTCTGATGATTTTGTATCTCCAACTTGGTTAGCCAATGGAACAAAACCAATTTATTGCCAAAATAATCCTTACCTTTCCCACAATGAGCATACCACTGTCATCCCCTCGAGTGAAAATCTTATTTGAAAGGTTTTAATGCATTAGCATCGCTGGAATATGGCGTTCCACAGGTTGGGGAGCAATATAATCCTCTTCGCATAGTGCCTGGCATCAATCGCTAGTGGTGACAAGTAATTCAATACTTATTCTACTTCCTAAATGTCACCAAATGTTTAGATGGTTATTTTGATAGTAAGCGAACTAATTACGAGCACACGTTTGATGTCAGCTCCATCAGAGACCACAAAGATCCACCCGCCCTTTACCACCAAAATGATGGTTGTTATGAAATCATTGGCATCCGCAACGCTATTCCTTCCAGCAACGCTGACTGTCATCCCTGTGGCAGGGATGGAATACTTAAAATCCTGGCAACAATACAATACAGCACAAGAGGAGGTAGCAAAAGCAAACGACACACACTACCAACTGACGTCTGTTCCGTGTCACTGTTGTGACTGTGGCCTTTGTTTCGTTTCGGTAATGACGCGTTTTATTTGCTCTTTAGGTGATTCGCTGTAATTGCGGTTTAATTTTGGCGGAGTGTTTTTCGTTTTGCCTCTCTCTCTCTTGCCGCTCGTTGTTGTTGTTGCGCGTCAACGTGTCGGTTGCATTTCAATTTTCCCAATTGAATGTGGTACTCCGCAAAATTGTCAAACACTGTGTTTCTGGTAGCAAAGTACTTACTCAGAGTTAATAGAAGACGCAGCAGCAAATTGCTGCACTTAAGAGGTTTTTGCTGAAGTTGAACAGATTTTTGAAATAAGTGGGCACAGTCTTGTTTGGAAATAAATAGCTAGGAAGGGTTTCAAAACTTTGCTTTGCTACATCGGACAGAGGCAAAAGATATCCAAGAAAGTTTGACGCGACTTCCCCCACAGCCAAGTCTTAGATCGTGGCATAAAAATCTAATTGGAGAACTTCACCCCTCGACCCAGGTGGAACTTGCGTCGACCATCGATCTCCCAAAATGGTACCCACCTTGAAGATATCTTATCATAACAATTTTTTAGCAACCGCTCGTTCCAAGTTCATGTCAACGAAAACTGAACAGCGGGCTACCACAAGGATCAGTTCTTACTCCACACTTGTTCAACCTCTACATTCACAACACATCGATAGCACAGTCCAAAAAATTTGCGTATGCTGACGACTTAGCCATTGCCGTTCAGCATCGAGGATCTGATTGAAGACGTACTCTCAAATGACCTAGGAGTTTGGGGACTACTTAGCCGAAGCGTAACGCGTAGTCTTACTAAGGCGGAGTCAGCCTGTTTTCATTTTCAAGGATGATACCCTCTAGCACAACAATAAGCCGATTTACTGCGGAATAGCAATGAATAGGACCTTCATCTTCAAACATCATTAGCTCAAGGCGAGAAAGAATTTGTTCTTGGAACTTGCGTCAGGAGCTAGAGAAGATATACCCTTTGGGACGCATACAATTGTGCTCCTGAAAGGCTTAATCGTTGATGGCGGGCCCAATTAAGGATGGATGAAGACACCACGCAGGTTCAGGTCCTGAGAAGTCTTATTCTGAGCCTTGTCTAACAGTCTCATCGTTGATTTGATTTCCCGAGATCCAAGCGTGACCTGGGACCCAGGCATAAGTCAGAGAGTTCCATCTTTTGACCAGGTTTAGAGTGTTCTTGTACTTATGAACTTAATTGGAAGTGGGTAAAGCATGTGAGATGTCAAAAGACATAATTCCATACGGCTTAGCTTGAAACGCAGCTGCATATTTGCCTAAAGAGTAGGAGAGTATGGCCTTGCACTCCACGAGGACCTTGTAGCCAAATGCTTGGCAAGTCCTGGTGCAGTCCTTGAGTAAACAACTTACATGGCTTTGATCTTGGCCGACACTATGAAAGTCGACTCAAGGTTTGCGCCACGATCTGAAGTTTTGGTGTCATTGCATTGAAAGACATGAGTTCTGATATCAGAAGCAACCAATTTATAGGACGATGAATTGCTTTGATATTACACCCAATCACCTGACAGCTCAGACTGATTCATACCAGTTATGATTCGCCTTGTTCGTGAAGAGATTATACCACTGTTTTAAGCAAATTGACCGAAAGCCTATTCCTTGTATACGACTGATCGATCAAGTCCAGAGCCCGTTGCGCATATAGTTTCAGGGCTTAATCCGACAGAAAGTACAGCAACATGCTTGAGCTGACATAGATGTCAGAATCATTGAAAGTATTCAGCAGAGAGTGAACCACTATGCACCCGAGCAGAGGGAACAGAACGCCATCTGTTGCTGAGAGAGAATGTATGGAAACTGTCATCGCCTTTGACAATCAGGTGATTGATGTGTCCGACAATATGTCAATTTAAATGTCAACGTTCAACGGTACGACGAAACAACTGATCGACTGAATCTATGGGTTGGACGCTTGGATGTTTATTCTGAGTGCGTCGCCATATCCTTTAACACAAATCAATTAGCATAACACTCACAGCAAAGACTTCATTCACTCTTGCACCCAACAAACTTTCGCCACTCCAATCGACATCCCTGTGTAATCAAGTGTTTCGCATGTCCTTCGACTTAACACCCTACAATGGTGTGATTCTGTTCAGCGAACCTCCTCGATACTTAATGACTCCTACAACTGATCTCATTCGCAGACCAGCTCCAAATGAAGACAATGAAGACAATGAATCTCAATCCCTCAATTGAAACCTAACCCATAGCCATCGACGTCATCGATGCTTCATCGTCTGGCTTGTCTCCGTCGTCGAGAAGCAACTATCATTCATTCCAGTACTACATACTATATAGAATCCATTTGGAACACGTTTCATGTTTCACACTACACGAACATAAAAATCTCGTTCATTTACTCGTGCAGTTAACCAAACACAGATTTATATCCTGCCATAATCGTTAAAACCAAATCGCTGTGTGCCACATCCATCTATATTCAAACTGCGACGGCAGCGATGCCTCTGTGTGTGGGTCTGTGTCCTTAAATGTGTGTGCAGCTAAAAACACCAAAAGGAAAGACACGATTTTATGATACCAAACGATACGTATACACGGGGATGTTATGAAACTTTAAACTTTCCAAAGACGACGACTACGACGACGATGGGCAAAGGCAACACCAGCGCTACGTACGTACGTATATGAACGATGGGTAATGGAGATGATGTCTCATTTGATTCCTTTCAACTTTGTCAGAGTCCTTTAGTCCCTTTGTTCAATACGTTCTTTATAGAGAGAGAGAGAGCAAGTGAAAAATAAGGATCAAAACTATACTAAGCATATGTACACCGCATTGCACCCCCATTCAACCAACACACACCCACACACATACCACATCTATCTATCGACTTGGGGTGGTGGCAAGCAAGGACATCCGAGTATTCATCCCAATTTAGTAGTAAAAGAAGTAAAGCAAACGAAAGAAAAAAAAATCAAAAGACATTTCACCTCCTTCTTCCTTGTACCGCCCTCTTTGCCATTTTCGGTTTACTTTTCGTTGCCGGTTCGTGTACACACACAAAAGTAATCGATCCTGAAAGAAGCATGGATGTGTCTTGCCAGTAATGCGATACTTTTCTCTAATGGACGCTCTTATATGCGAAACGACCTCACGTACATGTTTTAATAGGCACTAAGCAAATTGTGCCAGAGATTGAGATTCTTTTTTGTGCTCGCTTCGGAAGTCCCGCATGGACTGCTTTGCTTTGGTGTCCGGGTGGTTTGTTCCTTTTGACCGTCAGGTAATTGCCGGGGAGCGATGAAATGTGATGCCCTCACATCACGCTACAACCTTTGAGATGTTCTATCATTTTACTTCTGTGTGAGATTGTCCTTTGTTGTCAACAAAAGTTCAAGCCTAGATGCAGATCCTTCGTAAGATACATCCATCGTCGTCGTCGTCTAGCATCGCCTTGGTGTCATTATAAAGCAATTTAAATTTTCCGCTCAAGTTAATTGAAAGTTACGCTGCTTTAACAACCTCCGGAGATCTTTTTTTTTTTTTGTTTTTGTACTCTCTGACAGCACTCTGCCCAGAGCCAAAGGAAACACCAGGATACTTACTAACTAACTTTATCGTCTCATATAGTCAGTCACCTACTCTATTGGAATACATTCAAGAATTCACATTTGAATCTATGGGGGCTACACTATAGAGACACACAAAGAACTCTCTGTGAGAGGTGAACGAGCCTCGCTGCATCCTGTGGAACGGTAATTTTTCCTTTAATTACGCACCAACAACATGTCTGTACCGTATGCGCCTTATAAAAACAAGACTAAGCCATCAACCGGCGTGGCTCCTTTTCTCGCTGTCGCACAACTAAATGCCACTTGAGCAGCTTACAAAGCAAGGGGATGCACTCAAAATAATTGCATTAAATTTAGTATAAAGGACTCGGTAAAAGGTTGCTTCACAGTCTAAGCGAGTGTGAATGAAGATGGAGCTGGCAATGGCAAGGAACTGTTTTGTTGCCATTCTGGATGAGGGACGTTAAGGTGCGAAATGGAGATGTGCCAGCAACCTAGAAAATTGTGCAGTGTAAATTACAGTTCAATGGAATCTAAAGCAGACGCAGGATGTATGAATAGTTCGAGATAAATTCAAGAGACTTGTTGTAAATCACTTTGGTTGGGAGTTTCCTTTTCTATTCTTTGAACTTATTTGGCACTAATTGGGAGTCTTATCGGGGAATAACATATATTAATTGATTAAGAAAGTGTATTAGCAACTTGGATGGAGAGGACTAGACATAGAGTCTAGATTGGTGAAACGAACGACTAGCTAAACAGATGATAGAGAGGCCGCACTTTTCAAACAATTATCGTATTCTGTGAATAGCTAGTCGCGATAGTAAATCACACAAATTTTACTCTCATATGGAAAAATACTCGAGAGTTACTCTCGAGATTTTACTAGCGAAAATACTGTCAAGTGGACACGCACCTTTAGGCATAAAGAAGGCTGAACGAATTTGTAGGGAACTATAACCGAAAAAGATAAGAAGCATGCATGGAAGCGGGTAAAAACATGACAAGCACTGTAGACCCAAGATGCCCCGAAAGAACACTAGATATATAAGTTCAATTGAAGAAGGAGGGTCCTAATGAACTCTATGAGGGAACATTCCACTCCAATTCATTAGTAGAAGGTATTTTGGACCAACAGCTCGTGGTGTAATATCCCTCCTTCCTTCTATAAACAAAACAAAATTCGTTCAGTCCAGGTTTAAGGAATTCTCAAGTGCGACAACTCAGTGACCATCTCGCCTTAGAAGCAGAAACAATCAGCCTCCTAATCGAGGATGCACATTGGTATGCTATCTGGCTAGCATTGCTATCAGCAAGAGAAGGGTAAGTGTCTCATTCCGACAGAGAATTCTCAATGCCAGTGAATCTGGAGTGCATATGATCACAACCATTGTATTGGGGGAGCACCAGCTTTGAACTCCGTACAACATTGGAAGGACTTTCGATGTCAATGTTTGCCAACTCCTACATCGGCGTTGGACCTTCTAGGAGCAGGAGACACACATTGGGTTCCAATGTAGAATCAGTACTGCTTTATGGCTGAAGGAATTGGGAAGATCGGCGCACTTCAAAGAGCTGTTGCATTCACCAATTAGTTTGGAAGTGGCTGGAATGTTTCGCTCAGGCTGTACCAGAGAACTCCATGAATCCATTAAATTGCCGTTGTGAATCATTCGCTGGAAAAAAAAACACCATTCACAGTCTTACGCACACAAAAAACAAACAAGTATCATGGTGTTGGTATTCCTAAATACTTGAGTGCGTAGTAGTCAGAGTATTCACAAATCAGAGTAATGATTCACGAGCGTTCAAATGGTTTCAAAAAAAGTAGGGAGAAAAGGCAGAACACTAAAAGCTAACAGGAAAGCAACAAAAACAAAGAGCACTGCAAATACATATGTATCTATCATTCAAACATAGAAAATAGATCACACCAGCCACTCGAAACATTCAATGCCTTTCTTCCAAATTCAGGGCCAGGCAGCAAAGTTTAAGGGTAGATAATCATTTCTTGGAGCTCGTTTCAGATTCTTTTTTAAAGAGGCAGTAAAATGTGAGCTCAGCGAATACTTTTTGAAAATACTTAAAAAGCAATATAAAATAGTTCGAATGGCTCACAATCCGAGCCGCTTACAGGAGGTCTCTGGTCTCAACAAACACACGCAATAAGCAAATATATGTTGATAGTTTCATCTTGAACACTTCTTCACCTGTTAAAATCTATAAGCATTATCATATGAAGGAGAAAGAAGCTGAATGGCTCACATGTTAAGACAGGGAGTAAATCCCCTTGCGAATAATCCAATGCAGTGGAATCTGGTCGACTAAGGCATTTGAGAACCCTGGGTAATTGAGAAGCACAAATGAGTTACAGACCTTTGAACAAGGGCTGTTGACATCTTCTCTTCTGCGAGGCAGCAAAAAGACACTAAATAAGTAAGTAGTCAGCCCTCATAGGTTGGGTTAGGTAAGTGAGTGCTTTGTGACGAGAAATCTTCATAACTCGATTTGAAGCAAGTCAAACATGGCACGCCCAAGGTGGACACAAAAGCAAATGTCATCGTTTGAACCGTCGATTTATCTGTCATCCCTAAGTTGTAAGTTAGAATCTCTTCTACCACTAGCCATGCCTAGTTCAAAATTCATCCTCAGTAAGAGCGTGATGGAACATAATTAGCCTCACAATCATTGCCAGATATCTTGATCCGATCTATTCAATAAATTGTTCCAAAATTATGTGCACCAGCATCTATCTCTAATTGATAACAATATTCCAGTGCAAATATCTACTTATTTATGAGCCATTTGATATTTTTGAATTTAGTACCAAATTTAAGTTTTAAAAAAAAAAAACGATACAATTGCTACCATAATTCATAGAGAACTATGTTTTGGCTTACATGACACGCTCATAATAAAATACATTTCATGCTCATTGCTATTTGATACCAAAATAAAAATAAAAACAAATTCAGCTTAAAAAGCAAATCGACGATAAGTCCTTATTATGAATTTATCTGCGGCATTGTAATTAATGCTATTATCGAGTAGATTTTAATTTATTTACCGTATGGCTGGTGGGCCAAATGGTTGCATTGCCAGACTACGACTATATGTACGTGCTCTGTGGCCGCGCCTGTAATTCCAAACCAAATAGCAGTAATTTTTGATTAATCTGTTTGTTTATGAATTAATTGGGTTTGCGATACGCTAAATGACCTATAGCATTATGACGGAAAAACGGCCCGGATCCCGGTGATAGTGGTAGAAACAATTTTTTGTTTTATTTTTTTTTTTTTGTAATGGTCTCCAACAAAACCAAACCAAACGAGGACATTTTCACTGAATTTACCTCAAAATTTTATTCGTTATTTTTATTTCTATTTGACAAGTCACTCAATGCTGGTCACATTGAAATGCGGTTTCATTGTAATCCATTTGAATGTTACTGTATTTTTTTATGTTTCTTATTTTAATTAACAGTTTTGGTTGCCTTAATTTGCATAAATTGTTTTAAATCCTTAATTTAGATGAAGTTCATGATGTAAATGAGCTCTGTGCTGATGTTTTGATGGAACAGAGGTGTCCTCTTCTACAAAGAGTTCAGTCAAATTCTAAAATGCAATCGAGAACGTTGTATCCGATGAATGAAAATTCAAAATTTGGTCGAGGTTACTACACTATTTAGGATGTTATTTGTAATAACTTCTACACATTCAGAGAATAGGGTGTAAAAGAACCTTGGGAAGACTTTTTTGTTACAACGTACAAGGAACTCTATGAGATGTACCAGGATGTGGATGTAATCCAAAGAGACAAGATACGCAGACTACATTGGCTCGGCCACATCTAGCGAATGGACAATAATACTCCAGCCAAGAGGATCTTCGAATCCCAGGTTCAACACGACGAAGAAGACCGAACCTCCGGTACATAGAGCAAGTGGTCGAGGATGCCAGAAAACTTGTTCTTCACAACTGGAAGTTGCGTGCCCGGGACCGCAGAGGATGGAAGGCAACGATGTCTCAGGCAGGGACTCTACAAGGGTCAGGAACCCTCTAAGGAAGTAAGTAAGTACAAGGGATTTTGAGCTTTTTCTTTAAGGAAAAGTATGAATAAAAGATGGAAGACCACGACCTAGGTAGATCTTTTGTGCTATTCTCTAATTGATGGTTGTCCTGCCTAGCTGAAGTCTAGTTCACTTATGAAGCTAAAGACAGTTTGAGCTGAAACAGAGGAGACATCAGAAGGCGATGTGAATCTTTAGATAAAGTACTTAAGTCTCAGCCGAGCTATGGCTGGACATTCACACAATATGTAATGCGCTCTTTCAGTGTCTCCAAAACAAGTATCCGATTGCTCCATTTTCAGGAGATGATGGTTGTGAGATCAATGTCCAGTCCAGTCCAATATCTACTGACTTCCATCAGTAATTAGCTTAACTGTTCATATCCTCATGGGGAGGATGTCCCTTGTACTTTTTAAGCCAGTTTAAGAGTCCCAGTCAGAGAGCATTTCTTGAGCTTTCCTTCTATTGAACATTATCTTTATCTGGTCTGTTTGTAAATCACAAAATGGTTCCGGACAGAAATCGAGCACCTTGTCTGGCAAGCTCATCAGCAGCTTTGTTCCCAGCGATGCCTCTGTGTGCAGAGATCCACATTAGCGTGATTTTCTTGTGTAGAAATTGGAGATATGTAGTTCGAGACAAGCTATGACTCAAAGTTGAATGATCTGAGAGCCTTGACAGTTGCCTGGCTATCTAATTCTCAGATACAGAGCTCGATAGCGAGGACCTCTGCCTGGAAGATAGTGAATGCTTGACATAGAGGAGAAGATAGTTTGTAGCTTCGGCAAGAGATTCCAGCTCCAGACCCCTTCGACATCCTCGATCCAACAATATACCAATCTAGAGAAGAAGATTTTTGAGGAATTGTCCCAGGAGCTCTGATTGAAGGATGGATTCCCTAAAGAATGACGTTCGAGAAGCCATTGCTGGATTGTATAGCGGAGGAATTCTTTCTATTATCTTCATGTGTCCAATTAAGTTAAGTGAGGAGTTGTTGCATAGCAATAGAAGCTTCATAATAGTTATCTGAAGGGGTGGAAGGTCTAGGAAAACTTTCAGCACAGCTGTTGAGCTGAAGCGCATTGCACCCGACGGCGAGACTCCTGGATTGTGTTGCGAAGCAGGAAAAAGTGAACTTCTCACAATTGTTCCCGCCACCAGAACCATTACGTTCATTCGTCTCTGGAACAGGAAGTAATCTCAAACAAAACAAATCGACCTATATAAACATGAGGCCAAGTCATAAATAGGCTGATGGGCGCTATGACCGCGTAGTCTGTCTTTTTTAGGTAGCTCAGCAAACTCCGGTACATCCAATTTTGACAGGATATTAGCCTCACCAAGATGATGAGATCGACCGAATATAAGTCGTCACAGGCGACAAGATTACCGTAACACTGATCCAAGCTAGCGTTAATGGATTTTTCTGGAGAGGTAGAATGGGCACAATAGCCTGCAATAATACCTACACTTTCTGGTCTTAATATACCAAGTAACTCGTAGCGCCTTAGTTTTATAAAAATATGTTATACATTTCTCGATATTGCACGGGTAGTAAAACTGTTCTAGATGCGTTTTTTCCAAGCACGATAGCAAATAGGCTAAGCTTGAGTGCCATGGTATGTCGAGGAAGTCAGCTCGCTTGGTTCCAAAAGTTTTGAATGGAGAATAAAACTAGTGAAAAAATGCTACAATCCGCTTGGAGCGGATCGTGTGATACCCTATCCCTATCTTATTTGGTCGTATCAGTGGGCGGTGGAAAATGTATTCACACAAAATGTTCTATTTTGCCCTATAAACTAATATTTTTACTCGAAAACAAATTTTTGAAGTAAACGCCCCTAAAAAGTGGGCGTGGCCATATACAATGTATAGACGATTTGTAGATTAAGTGGATACCTACATATTTGCTCAAGGAAGTTTTTTCGAGTTTCATATGAAAATAGTGAAAAAATGTGATTTTTTTGAAAAGTGGGCGTGGCAGTGGGCGGATTTTAAAAATGTTTACACTTGTATTGCTTACTTTTCCAAGGACCTCGTATACAAAATTTCATCAACCTAGCTCAAAATTTAAGGCCCAAAAACTGGTGACAGACAGACGGACGGACGGACGGACGGACGGACATGGCTTAATCGACTTGGCTACTGATGCTGATCATTTATATATATACTTTATGTGGTCTATCTTCAATATTTCTCTATGTTACAAACTATGTATCAAACTTAATATACCCTTATGATAGGGTATAAACATATGAAAATGCTACAATCTGTCTGGAGCGGATCGTATGATACTCTATCCCCTTCCACACATACATACACAGCTCCTTCTTCCGCCAGAATATTTGTTTTTTTTTTTTTTAAATATCTTATAAAACTACTCCAAAACACGAATTTTCCCAATAAGTGGGCGTGGTAATGAACGTATTTTGAAAATTTGTCAACATTTACTGCTTTTCGTTACTATTAAGTTATACTAGCCGTGTTTTATTGGAAAGTGTATAGCCAGCTCTTGATAAAACGTCCATTCCTACTCACTTTTATACTCATTTCTAATTTTTGTGTTGAAAATGACTTTCGAATCTTAGATGGCGCTGTATCGGGTTGCAGACAACAACCATTAACGAATAAATTGTACTGTAAGCGTAAAACAATTAATGGTTGTTGTCTACAGTTGGCGTTTGCGCCATCTATGATTCGACTTTCTCCACACTTTATTCATTTTTGATTACTGAATAAATTATCTTCACTTTTCCTTTTGTCGTTGCTTTGTGTGCAAAAAATTACTGCTATATACTTTCGAATAAAACCCGGCTATTTTTGTGGTGAAATTGTCGATAAACAGTTTTTTTGTTAAGAAAAAAGTCCCTAAAACGTAGGTGTGGTCGTACACAAGGCATGAGAGATATGTAGGGGAAAACAATATCTACATGTTTGCCCAAGTAAGTTTTTTCGAGCTTCATGTAAAATTACTGAAAAAAATGCATTTTTCCAAAAGTGGGCGTGGCAGTGGATGGATTAATAAGCAGTTTACTAGGTTTTTGTGTTGTTGTTGTTATTTGTTCCTTTACTTATGAACATATTCACAACCTAATGAGTAGAAATACATTTTTTAAAACAAGTTCGACCCAAGAGCACCTACTTACACAGATAACATGTTTTATTTTTTTTTTAGTCCTTCACCATTTTCGAGTTGAAATACTCAATGTGATGTGGTCTGACCAAAAATCGCCTTAACTAAAGTGTAAAGTCTTGTCGGAAGCAGATGAATTTTTAAACAGGATTAAAATGGCCACATGCCAAATTTGATTTGTTCGTATCTCCCCTTAGGTACAGATGCTGTTGCGAAAGAAAGAAACCCCATTCGGACTTGTATCCTGTGCTATCGGTGAATGTGTGCGGTAGCATTCAAATGAGGGGTTACGTGGATATGGTATCTGCATTTCGAAGGGAATTCTTCATTAAATTACGTAACGAAATGCATGACGATGACAATTTTTCTGCAAAATGAAGCTGCTTGGGGATACAGTACAGGACATCGTGCACCAATTCGATTGGCAGTGTTGATGTAATTACACAGAAGGTTTTAATTTACAAAAATAATTACTTCTCCGTCATCGGAATTGAGGTCACTAACCGCCGCACTTTGAGGAGTAAATAAACTTCTAAAAATGAGAGAGAAAAAATCATAATGGTTCTATTGTTCGTTTGGTACATTCACCTCTCTCTCTAATGGATGGGGGGGTTTGTGGCACTAGTAGGGCCTCTTTCCGTCATAGATAGTAGCACATTTAAAATGTCTTCTTTCTCTAAAGATAAACTATCCTTGCCTTGATGATGTCGTCGTCGTCGTCGTTGTCGTCGTTGTCGTCGTTGTCGTCGTTGTCGTCGTTGTCGTGCAACCACACAAAGTCACCCGTAATTAACGCTCCGCCAGGTATGATAGTGGTGAAGTTATTTCCATTCACTCACAATGAATATATAATGACACTACTACCAGAAGCGTGGTACTCCTGCTCCTGCTGCTGGTACTGCCATCCACCATCCCAACAGAGCGTTACTATTCAAACAGTAGCCACATAAATGCACTTGCCCATTGTATGGCTGCCATCTGAAGCGCGCGCGATTCGACGGAACAACGCAATTAGCGGCACTATTGTTCGCAATTCAATTTGCATACAATTACCTCAGCAGCATCCACGCCTATTCGGCGTCCCACTCGGCCGTCGGCCCGCCCGCCCGGTGTATTCTCTTGGTATCACTCAGATTCGTGGAATTTGAATAAATGATTTTGAATCTTCTGTGAATAGGGTTGCGGGTACGGTTCACCTGATTGGAATGCTCCTCCACTGTATTCTCATTTTCTCTGGGACTGCCGACATTCAGGATTCAGGAACCATGGCCGATATTGTCTTTCTCGTGAATGGACTTTACTGGGTTTTTACGCCTGCTGGAGGCTTATGTGTCAGGAGGCTGCAACAGATGTAATATGCGGTAGTTCTAGAGTTCATTCCTGATTTGGGCTTTTGACTCGAATTCAAGTGGAATATGCATATGACCCGTGTATGTTGAGAGGAAATTCCAATACACTTTCGACTAAATTGGAATATTCTGTTGCATTCGAATACTTTTTCATAAGAACGCATTGCAGTATTTACACATGGCATTTCCACTTTATTAGCTTAGTATTTCCACTGCACTGTCGACAGCCAGTCCATTTAAGGAGTATGCTTCTATTTGGTGAGTTTAGAAACCCTGAGAGAGCGCTTACCAATTGAAAGAGAGTGAGAAATCAACACTCTATCGCCTTCAAATTTCTTGTCCCGATTATCATAACTTTAACTTGAGGATCACCCCTTCTGGTATTTTCTCTGAACCACTGGGATGGGAATAGCACGATAGATTCGACTTCCAAATATTAGCAGCGACAGTAGCAGCCCGCGAGTCTGAGCTAAGGCCAATAGCGACAGAGCGTATTACCTTCTTTATTGACAGCCAGCCTGCTATAGAAGCAATTACTGCCGTAGAAATCATATATGTTATCACTACACAATACAAGATTGTACTCTATTTGGTTCCTGGGCCTAAAGGGTTGAAAGGCTAACATTCTGGCAAGAGGTGGTTTCATAATAGCCACAGGTGGAGCTCAATAGAAACACTATAAGGGATCTACGACTCATGTTTGATAAAGAAACAATCGAGAAACTTGTTCGGAAGATCATCAAGTGGCACAACACACTATCATATGAAAAAGATACGTCTGACAGAAGAGGAGCTATACAAAGGCTATGACGAAAAGGAAGCTATTGAGGAAACAACCAGCTTTCTATGCCTCTGCCCAGGCACACAAGCAAACAAGCTACAAGTTCTTGGATAGTCACTTCATTAGTGACAGAAGGAAAATGGAAATGGAAATGGTTAAAGGGCTTAGCAAAGCTTTAAGCGCAGCTTGGTTGTCACTACAGACACAGATACTAAGACCTTTTCACCTATTCCCAACGATGTGACTTGTAGCCATAAGGAATGCAAAAATCTCCACCTGGAAGACAGAGTCATGCCTACCCAATGAGTAATATAGTCTTGTGTTGTCGTCCTCCACAAATACACCAGTCCCTGATCTGTTTTGGAACCACTTAGAAGCTTAGACTCTGTCTGTAGACAGTCCTGAACACCAAGAAAGTCGATCTCATACTTGCGACGCAGCTGCAGTCATAGCATCAAACGGCAGATCCATAAGACCAGAGTCATTGAATAGGTGTCGTGCAAGATCATCGAAGCGCGCGAGGGAGATTCAGCAGTGCTTCTAGAGCCGAGCCCAGAGTACTCGGAGAGACTCTCGTGCAGCCTAGAAAAACTGTCCTTTGTAGTTTTTTGCAAGAGGCATCCACGTATTGACGAGAAAGACCGTTCCATCAAACAACCGAGGCATTGGCCAGAAATAGTCTTATCATAGCCGTGTAGATCCAGAGGACCTTTTTCAGTGCTAGAAAACTGGAAGTTTTTGATTCCTTTTGACCAGAGAAGCTTCTAATCCAGAATTACTCGTACTCATCTGAGAGCAAGATAGTGACGCCTTTGAGTACTGCCTGAGTCAGACTCCGCACGCATTGTTGTTACCCTTAGGTACACAATGTGATACAATAAATAGCTATTCACTGCCCAGAGTTCTCTGAAGAATTGGTATCGTATTTCACAGTTTTCAACACAGTTTTTTCCATGAAACTTTTACTTAAAATAGAAAGATTACTTTGTTTTTTTTTCTCTTTTAAAGAAACCATTCCATCGATTCCACCTTTACACCTTCAACTGGAAAATATTTTAGCATTTATATGCAATATGTCAATACATCAACGGTGTGGCTCCAAGTGATGCCTGTTCTACGTGTAACAACCCATTCTGGAACCATTTTCACATCGAATTATGTAAAATTCCATTAAAAGTTTGTGACATCTCGACATGCAAAGTAAAATGGTGTTCGGGGTGAGTCTGGAGTTGGGGTATCTGACTAAAAAGAAAAAAAGTCTGAGGTTTGTGGCTTTTTTTCATACATAACTATGATATGCACACGGCGCGGCGCCACCCACCCCTTCTGACTGAACGAAATAATAAAGTTTTAAATAAATTTCCACAGGGTAACAGAGCACAAAAAGCCGTGGTACATGATGCATATGTATGACACACTCACACACACACCAGATCATGACAGCTGAGGTATAAAAATAAAAGTTTGAAGGAGAGAGAGATGAGATTTCTATACAGGAAGCCGAACTGTTGTGTATGTGCGTCCTTGGCCCATGTGGGTCCCCGTTCCTCATCAAGGAAGAAAGCACTTCTAAAGCTGTGTGTTATCACACTATACTGCTTCAATTACAAATGTTATTGCCACTCGTCCAGTTGTTTCAACGTTGCGCGCCGCCCGACCCGGCCACGGCCCTCTTGAGTGCTCAGGGTTATGGTTTCGTCCAAGTCCTTAAGGCCGAGGAAACCGCACATGGCGTGGTGGTTGAGTTGTTAAAATTGTTTGATAAAAATTTTCCCCACCCGTTTAGTGGGACATCTGATTATTTCTAGAGCAGTATTATTGAGTCTCATAAGCTGACAGCAGCAGAAGTAGTTTTAACTAAATACTGTCGGGAATGGGTGACATGTGATAGAACGACAATGGTCGAAGGATTATATTGCCTCCCTTTTGTGTGGCAGTAGCAGCAAAAGCACCATATGTGCAGAGTTTGTGGCTGTACGGATAACGCGTTGCATTTTCGAGTAATCACTGCTTTATGGGCCATTGTATTGTCAGAGAGCATCGTTCCGGGAACAGACGTTGCCATTTTAGTGGGGACAACGACGGCGCGATAGTGCCAATCATTCTCTTTTCCTTGTGTGATGATAGTGGTGCTTTGTTTGGCCTTCTTAATTGTTGAGTGACATTCTGACACTTGAAATTGAAAAGAAGGCGGCGGAAAAACTCGAGACATTTTGCTTTGCTAAAGGTCAAGTGACTTAAAGAAGTCCTTAGTCCTTAAGGCCAAATGGGAATAATTTATGCAAAAGGTGAGACCTTATAGAAAGTCGTTAAGTGCAGTTCAAATTAACTTGAAGGGAGTTATTTGTTCCTTATTGCACGCATCACCAGAGACTGTGCGCACTCTTACTATGAATGTGCTGGGGCTTAAGTAATACATTCCACCACGTAAAAGTTTTAATTCAAGGAATGCTGTGCCTGAACAATTATTCAAGTTTCATCCTCTACTATTGTGTGAGTAATGTTGTAGCTCGTTCTGGTAGTCATAACTATTTATAACACATAACAAAGCCGGGTTCAGCTAACGGTATAGAATCGTGGGGCAGTTGCAAAAGTAAAGTATCTTCTGAGAACGCAAGTGAATTGACTAACCGTAGTATTTTCTTCTGAAAGACCGGATCAATACCACAAATTTCTTATTACGTGATTTCAGTACAACCTTGAATAAAAACAAGAGTCTTGTGGAAAACCTTTTGCACTCAGAAAAAGCAATGTGCAGAGCAAGATACACCAGCCTTTTCTTAATAATTGGCTCATGGGCAAAAAGAAATGCTATTTTGTCACCTTACACAAAGACACCTGTTCACTTACTAATCAATCATCTGTTTTAAACCAATCGTATAAATTTAACTGCCCTCAAATCTTGGCAGTCCTAAGTATATACTATAAAAGTTGGCTCCATCTAAGGGAGTCTTCGCATACGCTTCTAATCGACTGTACTCCCCTACTCCCCTCATCCTGATTTTACTCCTTTTGAAAGACTTTAATACATTGTCATTCCTAATTCATTGAATGAGCCTTCACATACTGGTGCAATTACCCCGGGGTAAAACTGATTGTTTAGAAAAGAGGGAAATGCCGTTGCATTAGCAATAAATAAAGAATAAGGCGACTTCGTGTATCTGTCCTTGAAAGTGATGGGATAATTTCAAAGCGCCCTGTAAACTGAGCAAAGGGAAAAGTAAGCAAAAAGAAAGTCTAAAACACAAACTTTCCTCCTATACTCCCCTCAGACACACTGTTTCATTGTTTATTGTTTGTGTTATATTTTGTTATTACTCTGTTCTTGTTTGGAAATAAAAATTTACTGAGAATAATTTTAATCTTCTACATTTTTTTAGAAAATCTTCTGCGAAAAGATAGTTTTAAAGTGGCAACCCTGATCACATCAGTTGGCGAGTCGATAAAACAGTCCGTCAGTCTGTTCATCGCTGTGTCTGCATTTTGTGGCATAGGACTGTAAGATTTTGTATGCGAGATCTTCTTCACATTGTTTGTTGTCACATCTGGGACACAAGACTGCGACGTTGTGGTCCAAGCCCAGAATTTCGAGCTCCTTTCGACAACTGCTGCTTCTTCTGGGAAAATTTAGGAGCGTACACATCTCCTTTCGGCCCAAAATCTTTCCAAAAACTACTTTTGAAGGACGCTTTCAGTCCAAATTTGATGTCAAGTAGTCAGAGCTCGTATTATACGGTGACAAGTTCTCTGCTTCCAGGTTGCTTTATCTGTGATACAAATAATCTCTCTCTTGCAGGTGGTTTACATTTAAAATGTGAAAGAGGCTAGTTCACAGTGAATTTCTCATCCATCAACATAAATACAAAAGCTTTCCATTAGTGCGTTCTTAAACCACCATCGCCACAACTTAGCCCATTCATAACCCATGTCGATGCCATTACCCAAATGTAGATGGCACCCCTTGCATTTGGTTGTATTCTTCGCTCACGAAGCACATTACAAATATTTGATGGGACTTTGCCTTGGTACAAAGCTTGAAATGTTCATTTGTAAATGTAAAATATTTAAGGCTTATATAAGCCTTGTTTTCAAAATACCTTCATATCGCAATATTTGGTCTCTCTTCTATCCAGCAAGTACGCACACACAAAAGCTGTACAGTTTTTTTTTTCGAGGGATGGAAGGAGCCATGTTGAGTTATTCTGTAGGATTGGTCTAACTGGATTGATTTTGAAAGAGCTAAAGAGCACTAGACATATTTATTTCAATCTTTCGGTAGCGATTTCCTCGATATAGAAGAGGCATTCAGCAATAATAAGCCGAAAGCAATAAAAGGCAGCTCTTGAAGAACTAAGGATTAATGAGCGACTAATAACTGGATCAACCAAACGCTGTTAAGGAGTATGATCAATTTGGAACCACTTCTTTGGCCGAAGACCGCAAATGATATAAGCCACTCCCTAGAATTGGAAGGATACAGAATTACATGCCGGACAGGCGATATCGCCATAGCAATAAATGGGAAACATCATACAAAGCTGTGTTATCTCATGGACAATGTACTCATCAATTTGGTTAAGTGGTCAGCCAGCTGTGGCTTCAATGCCAGTCCGAGAGAAGTTCAGTTCAGTTTCTCTGAACATGCTAAGTATCTAAGCCTCATCAGGAAACTGAACTGGAAAACAGGTGAAACAGATTCCGGACCAAAATGAATGCACTGGCTTCATTCTGTGGTGGTTCTCCCGATATTCGTGTACAGAACTATAGTCTGCCCTGGACGAAGTCAGCTATTTCTCTCTCTTGAATACCATCCTGAAGCCGTCATCTATTGCTCTCCTCACAAAAACATCGCCAGCGCTAGAAATTATGCTTCGTATTCTTCCTGTGAGTAAAAAACACGCCAAAATCCTAAATCTAACTAGTAGAATAGAAGTCATGGCCTACAGAACCTCGTCCCTAGATTTCAACATCAATTTCAATATTCGCAATGGATTGCAATCACAATCTACTCAGCTAGACTGGTTTAAGACAGGCAAATCTATAGACGCGCTATGGAGAGTATTCTCGGCCTCCCTTAACTTCAGCCAGTCTTCCGATTATAGAGAGTCGGTACAGTGGCTTTTAGTCAATGGGATCAATATAGTGTAACAACATCGTCATCGTCATCGTCATCGTCATCGTCATCTACACTGAGAGTCAACCGACTGTTAAAGCACTTGCATCTCTAATAAGGTCCAAATTGGTAAAGCAAAGTCACATATCCTTGAATGGTATATCGGAAATTTGCAATTTAACTCTGTTCTGAGTTGCATATCAGGGACATCACCTTGAGAAGGAGGGTTCTAGCGCCGCGGATGGGATCAATATTCGGTAAGACCAAAAAAGCTGCGGAACTCCCTTCGGTGTATGCCACCAACAGCATCAGTGCACCGCTGTGCGTTGCCAAGAGTAATATCACCAACTGCATACACAACTTGGCCAACCGCAGATGGACTAATATAGATGGGCATAGGATATCCAAAGCTCTGTAGCCAGAGATCAACCACAAAAGGTCAGTGGAAATCATTAAGCTAGGGAGATCAAAAGTAAGGATTATGGGATCCTTTCTGGTCATTGCCTTTTAAGAAGACACGCCATAAGGTTAGGACTATCTGAATCTGATATTTGCATATATTGTGAGGACCTACACTCCTCGGAGCATAGTACGCACACATAGTTTGAATGTGAGGGTATTTCTAGAAAGAGATATGTACATCTAGGAAGGCTTTTCTTTAACAGTCTGGAAGAGGTAAGTTCTTTAACCAACCGAAGGACCTTCTCAACTTCTGTAGGGCAATCGATTGCTTGGGCGACTTGATTTAGGCTTCTACCATTTTAGACTCACTAAGGGGATCGCGATGGGCCCATCATGGTGCCTAGTGTCTAGTTTATAACCTAACCTTACCTAATACACTTGGATATTTGTCGGACGCTGGATCCGATCTTGGGACTTCAGGCACAGTAGTCCAACGCACTAAGTCTCAAAACGTTAGCCAAATTTTAGGTTCTAAAATTTCAAATGAAAACTCATTCTTTCGATCGGTGACTTACACAAAATATATATATTTTCTCATAAATTTGCTTAACAATTATAAAAAAAAAAAACTGCATGCATTATACATTAAAAGACAAATTTTGTGTCTTTTTTTTCCACTAAAACTACACTTAAAATTGTAAATATTGTGATTTAATTCTATAAAACTTATAAAAGACTCAGAAGCAACTTATCTATACACTATTCAAAGAGAGAGCTAAATTGTAAGCCTAAGTTTTTTTTATTATAAAAATATATCGAGTATGTGATACTTAAAAATAAAATTCAAAATTAAAAATGTCAAGTGTAGGACATTTCTAATTCTCGATTCGAGTTGTGATCATTGCGTAGAAGATTCATTTAATCGACAGACAAACTGCCAAGTTTTTCTAGTATTTAATATCTTAATCACAGAACTATTAACTGCTTCAAGTTAGAACTACATTTAGGTAAAGGAGATGAGAGTATACAAAAAAAAAAGAGAAACAATTTCGTTTCCCTTCTTCAAAAAAAAAGGCAGCCATTGTTTTAGAGGATCCTTAAGGCGTGGACCTATTTCGAGCGGTAATGATGATTGTCGGGCTCGACTTGCTTAGCAAATTCACCCATGACTTCCTTGTAGACGGCAGGATCCAAGTTGCGTCCCAGCATATAGATCAGCCACCAATCGCCGAGGTCGAGTTTTCTCGAAAGCGAACGACACGTCTCTATCGGGATCATACGATTGCGTGCATGTAAAATACGTGGCCGGAACTTGGGCATGAATAGTAGAATTCCTCTGAAAAGATGAGTTGAAAATAAGGTCAACTAGAAAAAGAGTCAAACCCTTACCTGAAGATCAAAAGACCGCACAATAAGATCGTCATAATGACGAACCAAAACCAAATGAAAACATAAGTCTTCTCGTTGACAATATTCAGCGGCAAGATGCAGAGAGAGTCGTGCTTCTGTAATGAACCAGAAGCACCATATTTGTGGAAGATACACTTGGTGACTCTCGGGAAGATGTACACCATGGGATCGAAACGCTGCTCCTGCGGAACATCAGATAGTCCCATGACACGTGTACCATATGACATGAATTCTCCGTCAAAGAATTTATTCATCAGATACATTTGAACCACGATATTGACCAGGCAGAGTGCTTCGCATAACCAGTAGCGGATGACATACATTTTATGGCGCTATTATGTAAAAAACAAAAGGTCAAACATTGCAGAGTAAACAAGATGTAGGACCTACTTTAACGTGTTTTATTAAGTATTCCAAGAGCGCATCTCTTCTGGCTTCTTTTTCATCGCGAGTGCAAATGGTGATATTGAGGCCCATGACGATCGTTCGCAAGAGACCTCCTTCGAATTGATCCCACAAGAATTTGGGTGTGTAACATGCAATGGCCTGAAACGAAAGAAGAAAAATTAGGTTTTGTTAAAAAGAAAATGAAATGAATCGAAGGGACCCCGCGAAGGCATTGTAAAGGCTCAGGAACAAAAGATCAGTGCATGAAGTTGTCAAAATGTCATGACAGACTCCATTGCATCATATGACCATCAATGCATCTGACTTTTACAGCAACTGTCATATTACTGTCGAAATAGAAACTACTCACATCAATCGCTTGCTGTGTAATTTTCCTAATCTCCGAATCCATCAGCTCGTTCTGTCGGACGTCGACGTTGAAGCTGACTTCACAGGAAAGTATGTGCAGGCAACGAATAAATGGATTAAAAAAGGAGAAAGTTGGTTGTGGACGACCTCCCAGAAGAGTGACGGCATTCTATCAAGCTGTCAGTTGAAAACGACGGAGCCTAAAACTTTTCTGTCATAAAAGACGTTCAGTTGTTTTGGTACGAAAGGAAAACAATCCCAAACTGTTTGACAGATGTCACTTTAACTTGGATAAAGGTTTTAAAACTATTGAAACATATAAACCGGCTCTGCATAGAAGAACTAGAGCTACTCGCGAGCAGAACAGAAAAGAGGAACATCGTCTTCTCAGAATGAAGAAAAGGAAGAATGAGAAACGCTGTATCGAGGAGATTTAAGGACTTTACTGCTGGAATGATGTTCGAAAATTCTACTTAAAGATAAAAAGAAAACATGCCAGGATTTCAAAGCTAGAACAGAAGCCTGTAGTGACGAAAATGGCAACATAGTAGTAGATTCGCAGTCGCACTTCTGCCAACTGTTAAACCAATGTTCCTCTATCAGCCATTCAACAGTCACGAAGGTAGTCAAGAATTCCGTGGGATCAGGCTGTATGGTGAGCTCTGCGAATGACACTAGTGGGGAGATCAAACGAAGAATCAATCTTGCCAATAGGTGTTTCTATAGGCTAAGAAGGTAATTGAACAACAAAGCCCTTTCTCGAACTACTAAGGCACTAATTATCCTTCTGCATGGCGCAGAGGCATGGATTTTGACGAAATCGGATGAGGATGCCCTTGGTTCTCTTGAGAGAAAAGTTCTCCGAATGGCGAAGACGATATAACGCCGACCTAAACGGACATCAATTCGCTCAGAAGAGTTCGCCTACAGCGACTAGGATGGCTGGGTCATGTAGAGCGGATGGTGTCAAACATTCCAGCTAAGAATGTCTTCGAATCCATGACGAGTAGACGACGACCTCGCGGTAGGTGGCGCAAACAAGTGGAGGGGGACCTTAACCAACTAAGTAAGTAGCACCCTCTCACTGATTGTAGCGCCACTTTCTCTTTGCTGGTGATTTTTTGAAAACTGTTTGACAATTCAAGATTGAGGGATGACAGCAGAAACGAACAAGCACTGCTAAACCTTGTCTTCCACATACATATGTGTCGTGGTATACTAGCCCTTAACGCGACAAACACGTGGTATAGAACAAAGTATTGCAATGTCATGGTATCAGTGAAGTAAAGGGTTTACCAATAAGGACTTGACAACTTTTTTTTTAAATAAAACACAAACCTTTTGAGATATTTTAAAAACTTTATTATTGGCTTGAAGTACAATGAAAACATTTTTGAATAGAACTCGACTTCGTTCATATGGCCATTGCGGGCACGTTTGCAGCGGTCGATTCGTTGGAGCGGTGATCCATGAAGCACATGTGGATTTTTACGTGACCAATAACGCATAATTTGCTTTTTGACGAACCCATTGAGGCAAGAATTAGCTTCGTCACTTAAGATGATTTTGCGATGAAATTCATCATTTTGGCGCATCTTCTCCAGAACCCAATCGGAGAACGTGCGTCGCTTCAAATGGTCCATCGGCTTCAATTCTTGAATCAGCTTGATCTTGTTGGCTGTCTACTAGGGCGAGAATTACGACCGACAGTTGGCGTTAACGTTCTTAAAATTGCGATCACCGACTCCGAATTTTGGTGGACAATTTTTATAATTTGTAGACGATGTTCGTTCGTGTACTTTACCATAATGAAAATGTTGAGTTTACTGAATAAATTGACAGTGACAGTTTGAGGATTAGTGAAAGAGTGCGTTCACAAATTAAATTCAAAGTTGTCAAGTCGCTATTGAGAAACCCTTTAAATAATGGAAATTTCGAAGCTTTTCGTGACATTTGAACGTAAGTAGCAATTTATGAAATATCAAATTCAAAATATGTTTTTGAAAATCAAACCTCGTTTTTTAAACCGAATTCTATTATACCCCAGGTCGGGAGATGAATAAAGGAAAGTAGACTAAACCAAATTTTTTATGACGTACATTTTGGAGGGCTAAGGAAAGTTAATCCCTGGGGTTAATTTTGCAAAAAGCAACAAGAGACAGACATTAAAAATAAGAAACAATTATACCGAGATAATATCGAAAACATCCAACAACATTTCCAGGCCCGTCAGGCAACTACTGATACTGTGAAAATGAATGCGTAAAGATACAATTAATTCAACCACAAACTCTGTTCACTGTGACCTAAATCTGCAAAGACTGTTGCTGACTTGCTAACATGACATCTTTAATGTTGCAAAGAATATCTTGCAGTTCGTTACTCGACTTAATTTGAACATCAATAAAACATGCATGTGGTCAAGGCTTACATACTCGCCAACCTATCGAATCAGAAAACCTTGCCTTGCCTTAATTAACAAAAATGCATGCACGAGTAATGTATGCTGTTCGATAAATCACTTGAGTCTTGAATGAAACGACTGACAGATCAAGATTTGCAAAAGATCTGTCTGCGATTGTGAGTTTCTACTTTTTTAATGCGAACCCCCAAATGGTTTATTTTACTATATAATTTTAATGAAATAAAATAACCCCCCACACACAAAAATGAAACCAGTTCTGATTTAACCTAATCAATGTGCTTTGCCCAGAGCAAGCAGAGAGTTCCCATATCGAATGTGGTCTCTATGGTACAATTGACCTTACTAACATGTCACCAGTTGCACGAGTTTTGATATTTGTGTCCCCACGAGTGTGTGTCTTAGTAGCCATCATTTCTTGTTGAAAATAATTCATCATCCATTGGCTGTGCATCCAATTTACTAGTGTTACCCAGGACCAAAGAGTCTGTAATAAACTAACAGAAGCCGAAGCAGTTCGTATTCAATTAAAGTCAATTTAATTTTGAATACTAAATTCCACAGAAATGAACGAGGAGTGCCACGCCACGCCACAACTACACAATATATTTGTACATGATGCGAAAAAACTGCATGAGAGAAACGCTGTCTATCATTATCTTCAAATAAGGATATAAATAATATCTTCTGGTGGTTTGAGTCTAATTTGTGAGTTGCACAATGGAAATCTCGCCTTCGGTTCAACAGATCAATAAGGCCAATTTGTGAGGAATATAATTATTTCCGGGTAGCTATTATATTTTTGGTTTCGAAACTGAGAAATTGATCAAGATTATTTCCATGAAATTGCAGGATATTGACCCTTGAGATACATGAGTACGAAATATACACGAAACGATACTAAGGTCCGAGTGCGTTGTGACTGTCTTTTGAGGTTCAAATATGGAAACCTGCGGTACTCTTGTTTTTGTATGGCTCTACAGTTCGGGATGAACCTAGACCTCAACCAATACTGCACTAAGCTTGTTCTTTAGCTAATTGCCTCCAGTTGCGAATCCAAGTTGTTGGAGGTTCCATTGAACTCGTAGGTTTCACCTACGGCGAGGAGGTCCTCTATTGCGTCCTACCTCTAGGTTTGATTCGAATACTCTGCGGGCCGGAGCGTTGTTGTCCATTCGCTCTACATGTCTTAGCCATCTCAGACATTCATTGCGCAGTTTTTTGGCTAGGTCCATGTCGCTGTTTAGATCATATAATTCGTCGTTGAATCTTCTCCTCTAAAACCTGTCAATGCAAAGGGGATCGAAAATCTTACGAAGAATTTTTCTCTCGAAGCGATATCTTCGATATCTTCATCCGCTCTTAATAAAGTCTATGTTTCAGCGCCGTGAAGCTGGACTGGAATGATGAGGGTCTCCTTAGTTCTTTGAGATAGGGCTTTACTGCTGAATTTTTGCCACCTCTTTGTACATGTAGTGTATGTGCATAAACCTTTTCAGTTTAGATTCAACAGAGTTAGCTAATCCTTATACAGATAATCGTTCATTAATTGCATTCTTCTAACGAAGCAAAATCAGAGTTAGAGGCGACTGAGGAGGAAGAAAAGTACTTCTTGGACATAAAATACTACCGAATGTCGTAAGAACTGTTGTCAGTTTGAAAATATTCCTTCAAGAAGGTCCTACAAACAGCAAACAGCTGTCAGATCTTACAATATTGTAACGTCTACCAATTAAAAATGAATCCCAAATGTCTGTGTAAACTACCCCAGTTTTGACATGACAACCTTGTAGGGAAAACATTGTCAGACTCCCATCTGGCAACTACCACTCGTGTGAACACATTTTTACTCCAAGTAGTTACGTTCTGGAAGTCCTCGGTCATTGAGTACACTCTCAGCTACCGCTCCAATATTTTCTTTACCACGTGCTGGATGTGGTCCTTTTGGTAGCGTATTGTCTAATAATGAAAATTGGGTTTTAAAAATTCCTCTGATACAGAGAATAGCGCGTTCGATAGGTCGATTATGTAGAGTATAAGTTGCTCTAAGTGCATGAAATAACATTCATCGAAGAATGCTGATTTTCGTACTAGAGCTGAATAATTTGAAGAAGCTATGAGGGGCTAAATCTTCTTATATTAAAATGTCAAACAATACTAAATTTTTAACCACTGCATGTTAACACGACCTTCGAGTCATCTGTCAAGAGAAACATAAACAAACAAAAAGTACCTTTTAATGAATCACCCTTTATGATCCTTTTTGATCAAGTTATTGGAGCTATGCATAGAGTCTTTAGGCTCCATCAACCATACTTTTGTACTGCCGACTATCTGTTTGTCGGTCGGTCAGTTTGAAACCTGCAACCTTGTAACTTTTGAGCCTTCCGATATAGAGAGCAGAAGGTTTGTAGATTTGTTTATAAGGAAGGTCATCAGCATTGAACCACCGGCAACCCTAAAATTTTGACATTAGCTATCAGCTCAGCTTACAACAACTCGTGTTGGAAGCGTCAGTCAATTTGTCAGGGCTTGTGTAATGGAACAGTCCTTGTGTAGTCCAAATTTACATTCTAAACATGTTCCCGAAACACAACGTGCACATGCGAGATATCGAGAGAGGGAAGCGACTACAAATCGCGCGATAAGGCATTTACACTAAAAATTTATCGTCAAGGCCGATGTCAAGATCCCTTTATTGTGTCCTTTGTTCCCTGAATGTCATTCGATTTAACATCTCCAGTAAAGCCTTTCTGTGGAGTTACTTGTAGTCCAAAGTTTATGGCAACAAGCAAATGATCTTAAAAGGTTTGAAGGACAACATAAGACAAGAAAAAAGGAGCGTAAAATTGTACTCGAAACTTAGTTGGAAACTAAATATAGAACAAAGGGTAAAGAAAGCAAGCATAACTTTTTATGCCTGTAATAAAACATTCGGTAATAGATGGGGACTTCAGCCAAAGATGACCCAATGGATGTACACAGCCGTTGTACGCCCCATTCATGCCTAAGTGGCCATCGTCTGGTGGCCTGCTGCCTTGAGCAAGAAATACAACATTGAAAGGTTAAAAAAAAGTACAAAGACCAGTGTGTGTTGGCATCACTGGAGGGATGAGATCATGTCCCATCTGATCCCTTCTGACCTTCACATAGAACACACTGTTCGACTCAGAAAATCTGGCTACATGAACTAGTTGCATCTTCAACCAATGGAGAACACGAGGTATCTCGCATAACTCATATTGTAGCAGCTGTAGGGATACAAATGAGAGAGAATCTCTGTATCACTTCCTCTGCAGGTGTCCGGCCCTAGCAGGGACCAGGCTGACTATGCTTGGCAAAACCTTCTTCGAGGACAACAAAAAACAAGACTCATTCTCATTCTTTTGGAGTAACTCGCGCTTTACCTGCTCAACCTTCTGTCTTCTCCGAAGTCTGCTAGCTAACTGAAGTGATACCAAAAGCATGACGTGCTTTTCCAGATAAAGCTTCTTTTGTTGATTTTTTTAATCTACACACCATCTTCTCTCGTTAGATAAGTAATATTCGGAATTCGTCAATTCAATTCTAACAACTCTGACGAATATGCCTTTCGTCACCTTTCTCAAACTTTGTATACAATCTAATCTAAGTTCTTACATCACACTCAAGACATGCAAGTATATAGATACTTTATAGATTTTTAGAAATTCCGTAAAAACAATTACCAAGACATGAGCACGTTATCAGAGCAAGCATTTTACTCTTGGTTGGGATAGTCAAATGGCAGTTGGGTACCTCAGTCGACTTCGAATGCCAAACTGGTAAAGAAGGTTCCGGAAGATACTACTACAAAAAAAGTTACTTAAAATCAATAAAAAAAAAAAAAAAATGTTGAATACATTCAGTTCGATAACACCGTATCTAAAATTCAATCCCAAACAAGTGTCGATAGATAATTTTTTATTTAAATTGCATTACCGCTTCACATTCATCATACTTATAATTGCCACAATATTGGTTACATCCAGGTGAGAATATAACCAAAGTTTGATAACACACAAAAAGACTGATTGTCTTCACTTGCAGACAGTATATAGGAGAGCACATAAAATGTATCTCAGATACAATACCAGAAAAAGTGATAAACACATTTTGTTTTGTCACCACAACATTCACAGTGGTAAGAGATACTATTTCAGATAAGATTAAAACAGAAGCTTCAATTGATTGGATTTTTTGTGTGTTTGGACTTAAGGTTCGTCACTTGAACAATAGTGCATTGGAATCGGGCGCAATATTTCAACCTGGCATCGGGCCGTATCACTTTCAAGATGAACCCATTAAGAGGCATGCCTACTACCAGTGGGTTCCATTTGTGCTCTTTGGACAGGCGCTGTGCTTCCTTATGCCGCATTATTTGTGGAAGCATTGGGAGGGTAAGAATTACCGATTTTATATAGACATCCTTAAATTGATTTATAATTTAGGCGGTCGAATAAAGAAACTGGTATTTGGTCTAAAAATGGTTGGCCTTTCGAGATACATAAAAAATCAGAGCTTGAAAATCGGCAAATTGGAGATCCTGTCAAAGGAGGAAACCGAAGAACGCATCAGGGACATCCGACGGGAGGTTGTCAATCGAATGCATTTGAACCAACGGTGGGGAGTTAACCTCATGATAGCTGAGTTCTTGAATTGGATCAATATTGTGCTGCAAATCTGGGTGACGAATAAATTCCTAGCTGGACAATTCTATAGCCTCGGGTGGAAAGTGCTCGGTGAAAAGTGGGACACACGCATGGATGTCCTGGATGTGGTATTCCCCAAGGTGACTAAGTGCCACTTTAGTAAATTCGGTCCGTCGGGATCGTTGCAAGTGCATGATACTCTCTGTGTGATGGCACTGAACATCATCAATGAGAAGATCTATACGATCCTTTGGTTTTGGTTCCTGTTTGTCCTAATCATGTCGACCATTGCAGTGCTATGGAGGATCACCACGCTGTTTATGTTTAAAAAGTAAATCCTTGCTCTAAATCTTCTGTCTATTCCCTTATAATAAGTTTACTTGCAGCAAAAAATTCTCTCAATTAGCCTTTTCGCAGGCTAAACCAGGAAGGGGTCTAAACAGGGTAAATCTTCACACAGTCGTCAAGGAATGCACCTTCTCCAATTGGATGTTCCTGTATTTTATGGCGACAAACCTATCCGAGTTCCTGTTCAACAAAGTCATATACCACCTAGCTGAGGAGTTTTCCCCCAATCCAACTGAAGAAAATGCCGCAAATCAGACAAGAGATGTTGAAGTACCACCAGCAGGACCAAGCTACGCGCATATATTAGATATAGTCGACAGTCCATTGTTGCCAAAGCAAGAGAAAGATGTTGCTAAAGTTGATTAGTTTAAGTTGTTTTGTTGTTTGTTTATTTTTTTTAATAAATCCTTTGTATTGTGAGATCTTTTTGGTCGAGACAGTGGTGGTCTATAATTTAATGTAAATTATCTACAGTGACGTTGAAGAGTCCAAGTGCACGAGATTGTGTGGGAAATAGTCACAATGACTCAACCTCGGACAATTGCCTTTAATTAAGTTCGTTCAATAATTGGTTTGGAGAAGAAGAAAAGACCGTGAAGAGGGTGAATAGAAAATGTATGAAATTACGTTTATTGTTCTTCTTGTCCACTTACCTGGAAAAATAGCACGAAGCAAACCCACTGATAGTAGGTGTAGTACTTCTTGGCGTCCTCGTCGTCAAAGTCATTTGCAATACCCGGATGGGCAACCTCTTTGCCAACCTGAAATAAAAGATAATTGCAGTTGTATTAGTTGAAAGATATTGAGTAAGAGGTTATAATGGATCTTAACATCGACAATTGTACAGGGTGATTCGCAAAATACAAACAAAAGTGCTGACTATCAGGTCTGAAGTTGCCTTTATCCTGAGAGTCTTCGCACGTTAGCAACTCACTTCACCAGAAGTTCGCTGAACACGTTCGAAGGGAGTATGACTAACAAAACTAGACCTCGGAAAGGAGACTTGGAGATCACAGCGACAATATGTCATGAAGGGAGAATTGAGTGGGCAATTAGCTCCACCCATCCTTCAAGTGGCCAGAAGTCGATACCACCCCTGATCACTTATGAAGCGATTGACTGGAAAAAGTGAACGAAGGAGGCACTCACCAAAGTCCAAAGACTGCAAAGCTGTAGCCTCTGTATCACTGGGGTTATGTCCAACTAAACCAATGGAAGTTTTCCACCATTTCACCTCGTAGTGAAGCAAAATGTAAAGCTAGCGATTCCAAAGGTGGCACTGGTAAGAAAAAATGCATTGGTTCGGGGGAATGGTAGCACTTCTGCCTCTTTCTCTGTCCAGAGGGACGATCTACCTATGCGATCTAACTTTGGGAAAAAAACAACTTCTTTACAAAGTCAATTAACAAGAAGGAGTGGAGCAACGAATCTACAATATATGGACAAACCACAGTATACAGTGGTACACAGACGGCTCGAGAACTGAGGAAGAAATGGGAGCAGGAGAGCCTAGGCCAAGAACGAAGCACTAAGAACCCATGAGTCCCAAGAGTACCAGCATCATTCAAGCTGTTATTGATATATGGGCCACAGACAAATGCATGTCAATCAATCTGGATAGACGATACAGCATCTGCGAAATGACAATACTGTCAATATGTCAAGAAGCCAGCCAAGCACTTGATTGCTTTGTCATCAAATCAAAACTTTTCTGGAAAAACCTCAACTAGGTAGAAACAAAAAAATTACACTGCACTGGATACTCGATCACGCCGAGATAAAAGGCAAGACAATAAGCCGCAGAATCCTTCATTCGACCTGAACCGTCCTGCGGAATAGGGGAACATTCTATGAACAGAGCAATAGCTTTCACCAATACTGTAGCCTTAAGACAAGCTAAGAAACTACTGGGATGCTAGAATGGGAGAGAATTCAAGGCTTTTATATTCTTTACAGGCTTCCGAACGAGACACTCTGTTGAGGCATCTACAGAAACTAGATGTAACAAATGAAGCCCTTTACAGATTCTGCAATGAGTCAAGTGAGACTGCGGAGCACCTTATGGAGACTTACAAAAATTTGAAATACTCTGGGAAGCTTCAACTATCAGCTGAGAATATCCCTACCATGGATCTACTTCTTACTCCCAGATTCTCTATAGAAACTGGTCTGCTGGGGATAGAGCTCTGGACGTTGGCACGAGGGCTTAGTCTAATCGAAAGTCCAGGAATTAACCAACTTATTAGAATCGCAATATCATTCAAGTACAAGTAAGTACTCGTTACTTTTACTTATGGAAGAATAACGAATATGAACGAGTAGTCAGTAGTCGCAGTATCAGATACTCGCAAGTACTCGTTAATTTTATCCGAGTACTCATGGAGAAATAACGAATAAGTACGAGTAATCAGTAGTCGCAGCATCATTCAGCTCACAGGTACTATGCAAATACTCGGTACTTTAATCCGAGTACTCATTGAGTAAAAATGAATGAGTACGAGTAGTCCAAGTATTCAAATTGTGCATCGCAGTCCATATCTAGCAAGAACTTTTCGGTTTGCATCTTCCCGGCTTTTGAAGAAGCTGCAAGGACGAGGAAATAATTGAATCTGTCCGTCATCTTCCACATGGAGTCTAGTGTTCACTACTTTTTCGTGGAATCAGAGGATCTACGCAAAATTGAGCCTTGAATCCTAAGATTGATAGCTCTGTCTGGGTAGTCGCTATTTTAAGGTTTATACTTGTTTCTTGTCGGTTATTTTATATATTAAAGGAAAGAGTTGATGGTCTAAGTAAATTCTGACAACACATCAAGAAGCACTCTTTAACCTCATCCTGCCTCCTTAACTTGAGCTTTGTCACACTTTATCTCTTCAAGACATCATAAGCAAAGATATTTTTCAACTAGTACATTAGTTACATGAGTCAGGACTACAGGGACCAATCTTCTGTGTTTCCTCTATCGTAATGATCTCCTGGAACTCCTCCGCGTCAGTTGTCAAATTTTTAACAATAAAAGGGATTGTTTGCTTTTGCGAAGAACAACACAAGGGTGTATTGTTTAGACAAACAGGGTACAACCACCCTACTCGCTGATTGAAATTCATAAAGTACATTCCATTAAAAACACTATTGTTTACTTTATTTTATGGATTGTGTTGCATTAAGTACCCTGGCACTGAAATTTTAATCGAATGCTTCCACAACATAAACTAAAGAAAACAAAAATCAAAGAAATGCTAACTCTTAAGAGACACGTTCAACTAACAGCCATATGCTGAACATGTGCCATCGAATAACAATGCAACAATGCATTTATAAAATCCACAGAGTAGTAAGACCATATGTCTGCTTTCGGTTGGATATCTGCGCAGCAACTCTTGTGCATTCTTGTTCATTCTGACCGCGTGCGTTCTTTCAAACATCAATCACTCTGCCGAACAAGAATTTCATATGAACTGCCAGGCGCAATCTAAATGCAACGGAAGTCGTCTGACGCAAGCAAGCAAAACTCCTCAATTAGGACGACGACGAGTTCGATGAAAATACATAAGAAAAATTCGGAGAATTTCTTGTCCATCATCACAAGGATGTTTTGTAAGAAGTTTATAGAGCCTAATGAGTCTACGAAATCTATTTGAAGTCACCTACTAATGCACTACAGTGGAACCACTTTGATCCGAAATAAAGGGAACTATATATCTACATATATGTATGTAACTCACCTGTCTCCGGAAAGCATCGGGCATAGTAAACGTACTGGAAATCCAACAAAAAGTATTCACCACATGCGGTGGGATACCACTTACGATACAGCTGATCGGATTTCCAACATACTGTGTGGCCGTGATGATCAGACTGCACGACAACAATAGAACTGTGGTAAAGGAATTATGCAGCCGAAAGATGGCATTATCCGTGTGTATCTCCTGCCACTTGAGATAGCTCTTGAGGCTTCCAAGTAACTTATACATGATGTCTTAGAAATTTTGATATTTTCTCTCTCTGTCTTTCAATTTGTATCGAATATTTTCTCCCGTTTAGATAAGTTTGAACTTTGGATATTGTCAGTCATATCACCTGGAAAAAAAAAACAACAAAAACAAAAGATTAGTCATTGGTGTCATTGTGTATCCGATTGTAAAAATATAAATAGAATTGCGAATCTGTTTTGACTCATGCTTAATGCTTGCGAATTAACTGTGACACAGTGGCGGTGCTTGCCACTGATACGGCGTTAAAGATTCAAATGCTATAATTAGCCATAGCAACATAAATTAGAAGATTTATTACAGGATGCTTTTTATGAGTGAGTAGTTGGAAAATGATTTGAGAGAATGCATATGATAATTGTACTCGTAACAGTTGTGTTATTGCCTCTAAGACATCGGTATTGCAAATCGGTAAAGGTTAATGGCTTAAAGTCGACATGGATCAGTGATTTTCCTTGAAGAGGTAGGTATTATTAGAAAGGTGTCTAAGACTGCATGCCTTTAACCAGATGCGAGGCATATCATGTCATAGGTCTTTTTGACGTAGACAACTGTGAGAATACGACCCCTCATATGCTCATATAGGTGATGTGGTAGAAAGGGCTTTTGGATACTAATCATTGCCTTTGTAAGACTTTAAAACTAGTCTAGTCTAGTCTAGCTGCAAACATTCGTCAATAGGCCAAAATAACGGCCAAACCAAATCTCTAACGAACAGCTTTATTAGAGAATGGGCCATGAACCTATAGGCACAACCATACGACGATGTAAGTGGCTGTGGATGGTGACAACTACAAAGCTAACGATACAGTGGAACCCACTTACTCAGGGTGACAGGATACGCGATGAGTTGCTGGCGCAGAACAGTCGAGAAGAAAGCACGGCAACTGGGAAAGAGTTGGGGAGAGCTGAGGTATGCACACGATGGTGCATAGGCGTTGTAGAGGCCCTAAGACCCACAAGAGGATATAGAACATAGGGAAGGAAGCTGAATCCAAGAACCTCCTAGAGTCTGCACTAAGATCCCTGAATCTTAGCTTCACTAAATCAATATTTGTCCATTATAACAGATGTCTTAAGGGCGAGATCGGTACGTTAAGACCCTCACAATGTCGACGGACAAGGTCTGTGTGGCACCATGTTTGAAGTTCTGCGACATGCTTAAGCTGTCTCCTCGACTATGTGCCATATTTGCCTGTGGTTTTGCCAGTTTTTTTGTGTGCTGAATTAAGCGAATTCCACTTCATGAAGTTTTCTTTCCATCCGCCACAACCATCTCCTTCATGTAGTAGTGTCTATATGTTCTTGTCCTGTTCTCTGTTAAAGTTGTACCATTGGGTCAAAAAATCCTCATGAGGGTTATTAGTGTCCACCTTCCAAGTTCCAAGTACCCATGAAGAAGTACATACAGGTTCCTAAAGACCACAATTCCTAGAGAAACTTGTTCAATTTCTTGACTTCCTACCCAACAATTTTGTGTTGAGTGAGGTGTCTCGAAATGCTTAAGGTTTTGTTTTAAGGCATCGATCAGAGGCAAGTTTTGCCTTCCTAATCATTATGACTCTCATTTAGTGGATAAATTAAACTGACTTACAATGGTGAATGGGTTAGTCTGACTCACGCAAATCATTTGCACAAGTGACACTAATATATTCCTTCTACAAAAATACTCATACCATTGTTTATTTTGTCCATAAAAGTCCTCAAATATTTACAAGTGTGCGTATAACATTTGTATCATTCGCGCGTCATGCAAAAGACCGCTTGATATTCAATAGTTTTTTTTCTATTCTTTGTTAATCAGTGTGTAAACATATGTATGACAATCGAACGAATTGAGAAAATATTTTAATCGTTTGCAGATACTTAACATATGCTCACATGTCACGATCTGGAGTGAGATACGTTCAACAAACTTTCGAACAACTGCTGCATTTCGATTAGCATCACTTCAAGGACGAAGACAGTTCGTTTCGAACTCGAGAGACATTTAATTTAAAAGATCTATTCTGCTCTAATTAAGTTGCAAACGTTAGAGAATGTTTTTTGGATAAATTAAGTTAGTGTGACCAATCTACTTTTATGCCTTTTGATACAATTTACCATGCCAACTTGTAATTAAGTGTCCAACCCATTTTTCAACACTAATGAGCGAGAAATTCTTTTTTATAAAAAATGTTTGCTGACCTGAATAAGATAAACTGTCTGTTGATACGATCAGACACACCAAGAGATTCGATATAGATATACTTAGTTTGTTTAGGTGGCCACTAACATAGTGGTTACCCTAATTTATCAAGACCTCGAACTAACAATGAAGCTATGGGACAAATAAATCCTAGTCTTTTGGAAAGAGGTTGTTGACTTTTACAAAAGCATAAAAAAACAAAGAATGTTCCTCTTTAAATTGCAGACGAGCAAATTCAAGTGAAAATTTAGCAGTTCAGTGGATATTACTTACAAAGCTTAGTGAGAGCTAGAACTGCGAACCATGATTCATTTACTCCCAACTGAAGCTCCAAACAATAGAAGGAGCAGCACACTGGGCAACAGACATGAGTGGAAATCCAACGCACCAACACAAGCCCTCTAAAGCACAGGGCTTTAAATTCTATACAGACGGGTCAAAAATGAATATAGGAACCGGCGCATTACAATGGACCAATCCAGATCCGTGAAAGCACCCCTTTGGTGCGCATACCTTTTACCATACCATACCAACACACTGGGCATACCGCATACAAAGCGCAATTAAGGCTACAAGTTCTCAGTAGCAAAAAGAAATGAATTGGATGTCCAGGAAGCTGGCAATCTTTACGGGCGGATCTAGGTCAAAAGACCTAGATATCCAACACTCTTTTTACCTTCTTGACTCTCAAGCCCTTTTCCTAATTAGGGCACGGGCATAAGTTATTTGGAAGAGAGAAGATCGGATAGGATAGAGTTGGTATTAGGTTTCAATATTTATTCTCCATCCAATTTGACTGGGGAAAGGTTTGTATGTGATTTTTGTATTCCTTCATAGTTCACGGTATTTTTATGTGTTCACTTTATTTCTGTGAAAATTGAATGGATATGGTCGGGACTTGAGCACTACCACCGATAAAATTACTGCAGTTTACTGGTTGGCGTTTAACTTAGTATCAATCTTGGATAATTGTCATATACGTCGGTAGTCAGGCAGCCATCAAATCCTCTATATATAACAGAATCCAAGCAGATACAAGGCAGTGAAAGGCTGCCGCGTATTCGTTATGAGTTAATTTGCACAAGACAGCCTCACCTTAGACAGAGTTCTATTGAATGCGAAAGTGCTTTCCAAGTGCGACAAATTCAAATATCTGGGATCTACGGTCAGTAGCGATGCAACTTGTGATCGCCGCGTAACCGTAGGGTGTATGAAGGGCGGGAATACTCTGCTATATTCTGGCATCGATTCACAATTTCAGGCAATGTACAAAAAGTACGGGTGTAAATTCACGGTAGCTGGGATGAAGTTCTTTCGCGTGACATCAAGAGTGACAGAGCTCAATAGAACAAGAAATTCGAAGATTAGAGAAAGCCCTTATCTAAAAAAAAAATCCATTAGAAGCAAAAAATCTGCCCAAACGCGGCTGTATAATCGATTATACCCTAAAGACAGAGTGCCACGCTGAGTCAATATTTTCAAAATTAGTAGACCACCACAAAAACATCTGTACAACTAAAGTAAACCTTTTCATTTAACAAATTAAATGGGTTTTCAATAGGATATGGGTTCAAAGATCTACAACCAGAAAAAAAACCTTCTTTACACGTTTTGAAGTAAGTAAATATTTGGCCAAATGTAAACCTTAGAAGTTTAAGTTTTTGAGTTGAGAATTAAACTATCTTTAAATAAACAAATCGAATGTTTTTGATGTTAATACAGTGGCAGCACGATCCACAACTAGCTGAGTTGTGGACCATAAATATGCTTATATTCTATTTAACTACATATTACCTAGGACTGTGTTAATATAATTAAATACATGTGTAAGCTGGCCAACTGTTGTACATAGTTAATGGAATTGTTAACATTTTTCCAAAGGCTTCCACAAATTAATAAAAGTGAAATATTCAAAAAAGCAAAGGGTAATCTTCAACTGTGAGAAGTTCAGCTTCTCTGAACGAATGTGGCCATTGTATTATGACCGATGAGAAATATATGAGCAGTAGAACCTCACCAACTCGATGTGAACATTAGCCGTGTTTTATTCGAAAGTGTATAGCCAGTTCAGTAAATTTTCCCACACAAAGCAAAAAAAACAAACAAAAAGAGAAGATAAATAAGTCAGTAACCAAAAGTGAACATAAAGTGTGGAGAAAGTCGAATCATAGATGGCGTAGACTCCAATTGTAGACAAGGACCATTAATTATGTTGTGCTGATACTAGGATTTGTTCGATAATGGTTGGAGTCTAGAGTCTAAAGTGAGTAGGAAGGTTTTATTGGGAGCTGGCTATACAGTTTCCAATAAAACACGGCTATAGATTGTAAAATTCTTGTTTGAATTAGGAGCACTTTTTTAAGTTATGAATCCGTTCGCGCACCATTCTAAGACATCGAATTCTTAAGAAATTTTCCGAAATAAGTAAGAGCTCACGAGAGAATTAATTCTCAACCATAATGGACTTTAGTGGGATAAGCTTTATGTCAAAATTGAACGAATAGCCCACTGAATTTCTTCTAACCTCTCTAGTTGCCCATTAGGAACTTAAGCGAACTTCATAACCTCTCAAAAGAGGGGAAAATAAAGACAAAAATAAGAGAAATAAACTGAAATTATATCGTCTCGCAATGGATGAGATAAAATAGACATTTATTTGCTTGCATCATTGGAATTAAAATATTTGTAAAATTGTATTCACAACTTAATTCTATTTATATAGTTTTTTCTCCTTTTTGTTTGTGTGAGTTGTCAAATCTCCTTACTGACTGTCCCATTTCACTTACACCTTCGTTAAGCCCACATAAGTTAACGAAACTCGACGAAACTGAGCATATTCCCATTGTGGCTATGCACTACTATTTCTGTGTAATGAGACATTCCATCTCAGTCCATTGTGTCTGAGCCTTAAGAAACCCCCCATGCTACGAATTTCAGTGCAAGAAATTTATTTAAGAGTATTTGTGAAAACTGTCAAATCTGTCAAAACAGAACGTTTTCAACTCTTTCTCCGTCAACCTTTTCGATTGCTGTTTGGTAATTCTGAGAGAATTTCACTCGCACTCATTAAAATTTGACAATCTACGAATTTTAGTGGAAAAAGTACTCGAACTTTGAGCAAATAATTGAGTTTTTAATTCACTTCAAACTGAGAGAGAATTCGGATTATATTCCTTTCGTCAATGGTAGCTGCACTCGTTTATGAAATGCCCAAATACAGAGACGTATGTGTTATGTAATATTTTTCAGTTACCAATCGAGCGGATATTTTCTGAAATCAATTCTTATAAGTAGTGATGCCTACAACCCGCATCATTAGTATTCATTTCACATCACGTGCAGTCCATATAACCCATATCGAATGCAACTAAGTCCGTCCATAGACAATGAAACCGTGAGAATTCTATAAAGTTTAACACTTAAATTCATTCACAGTTTTGTGTGACCCGCAGGCACTAGATGGGTGTTAACCATCAATTATTTTATACTCTTAGCCATCTTAACTGATTTCAGGTGTGACTTAGGCTTTCTAACTAAAAAATTGTTTTGAATGACGCTACAGTGAGTTACAGCGTTTGTTTGTCGGTCTTCATCAGTTTTGTTGTCCCAGTTTGACGTGCTGTTCCCCGACAAGCTTTAATGCATTTGCTTACATCACCAGCGTACACCTGATGTATCCAGTGTGTCGGCGCATTCCATAGATAAAACGCCAGAACTGACATAATGAGTAATTGTCATAATACCCTAATCACACACATTTACGGATCCCATGTAACCATATATGCACGTTTACCTTATGTAGGTATTCACTGTTTTTTTTTACGGCTACTGCATTTTGGTCCCATAAATGATAAAAAAGGTATATTTATCTACACACCGTAGAACAGGCTAGAATATGCATCCCAACCGTCACGATACAGTGGGTGAATGTGTATCTTTTTCTACGACAAATGGACAGACTCACACAAATGTCTACATAATAGCCTCTGCGTAACAATCCGATTAAGGTCACGCTATACACATCCATGTCTTTGTACATTTCGATCAATTCGAACCATAATTTAGTTGATGAACGTGATCGCAAAGCTCACACAATGGGAGCGAGATACCCACTCCGATATTGTAGTATCGCACTCGCGGCATTTATATATCTTCACACCGCCTTTCTAATTGACTTTCAATTTTCGGTTCTTGACCTTTTTACGAGTATTTCGTATTCTTTATTGGAATTTACAGGCGAGCAATCTATTGAATTATCACTCCTTTTTTGAATGATCTTTTTTTTTCTTCGCCACGATTCAATGTCTTTTGAGAATGGAACTCACGAAATTCTGAACATTAAACTGATTTAATTTAAAAACCTTTTTCTCGGCTTTTGAATTGTTCAGTGATGGAATGAGATAGATTGTGTGAGGAAAATAAAAGCGTTAACGATTCGAACTGATCGGATAGTCTGAAAGGGTGTTTGTCCAGGCCGAAATTGGTTGTGGTTGTGGTTTGACAAGATTCGTATTTTTTGTTAAAGATTAAGAGTTACAGGCGGAATTCTATCAGCTTAAGGTTTATGTAACGTGGGCTTTCTATACTCGATGGGGACAACAGACAATTGTAACTACATTGTGACTAAAAGTCAAAATAAATACTGATCACTTGAAGCTACTGTGGCATACAAAACAAGCTCTAACTAAAGCCTGCATTTAAAATGCATAAAAGTATTTAAAAACCAAGTCACGACGTGATATGGATACTTGCATTATAGAGAACGAAGTTAGATTATGTTGGGTAAATGGACAGTGGGATATAAAGGGAAATGAATATGTCAACAGATTACCAAGAAAAAGCTCGAGCTTCCACGTGGAAATACGTATCTTTAGTGACATTAAAGTACCTGTGTGTATTGCTAAGAGAAACTTAACTGAATTTTTAATATTACTAACTGCAGATGGACAGATCACAGTGAGTCCTAGGCCATATAACCGGAGTTAGGCCTTAGAAAATCCGGTGTATATTCACAATTAGGACAATGATAGAAGTACTCTCTGCAGTCACTCTCTTCTGAGGAAATACACTATCCACGGATAGCTCTGATACATGCAGATTACGCATATGTGAGTGATTGTAAGTAATACAGACTAAAGTTCTTGAATAGCTATTTTTTAAAAACATTGACAGGATTGTGGTATGGGAAATTAATTGCTTGGGAGAGATGATTTAGATTTTTGTTTTCGCGCATTTTGAGCTTAGAATAAGAATTGCAGTAGGTACCTAGGGTGCATGCACTAAGTCATCATTCAATTATGGATACGGAGAAATACATGCCGGATGACTGGAGTCTCAGCTCTATACGCCCCATCTTCAAAAAAACGGCTACTATATGCCTTGTAAGAGGCATATCCTTTTTAAATGTTGCATATAAGATCTTAGCTGTCCAACGTTTTAACTGAACGTCTGAAACCCTTCTGTAACACACTAATTCATACAGTAGACCAAATTTTTCCACTCAAGACAAATCCTGCAAAAAGAACAAAGAATATTAAGTCAAAACCCACCACCATTTCATGGACTATGACAGCATTCATCGTCTCGAGCTTCTAATTCGGGATACTGTCAAAACTTGTCCAGATGTATTGCCTAACGCGGGGAAACACGATGCTCTCTCTGTGCAAAATCCTCCCCCTTCCAAAGGTGAACCGGATGACAAAAAAGTTGGTTGTCACAACTGAAAGCAGCGTGCCCGAGGCTGCAGATGATGGAAGACAGCCATCTCTCAGACAGAGACTCTACACGCGTCGGGAGCCATTTAAGTAAGTAAGTATCGTTAAAATGTTAGGCTTTTTTCTAAATTCCTGTTTCACATCAAAATTTAGACCTCAAATATGAAGAATGAAGGTAGAACCGCTTAAGGCACTGGTAAACAATTAAACATCCCCGCAGATAGATAAGCAGACATTTATTTGAACAGTGATCCCCTTTACATTGACATTGACAGAAGACAACTGTTTTTTTTTATCGGAAAAAGTCCACTTTTCTCCTGTTTCCCGCAGATAGAATCCACGGATCCTATCGACGACAAGGTTTGTTCAAACGTCATATCTGATTAAAAACACTACTGTGGTTTGGAAGATTGAAGGAGATCTTCAAGTCTAAAGGCTCAACCATAATGGACTTCAGAGGGAGTAACCTTATGTCAAGACCGAACGAAGAGCTTACTCAATTTCATAACCTTTCAAAAGAGGGAATGAAGAATGAAGACGAAAATAAGCGAAATAAACTAGAATTATTCCATCTTGCAATCCATGAGATAAATAGCCATTTATTTGCCTTCTTATCTTTTTTACAATTGATTTCTATTGTCGAAGTTGTTTTTTTTTTGCTTTTTAGTTTGTGTCAACTTAGTACTTATTCCGTACTAAATGACTCATTTTAATTACACCTTCCTTGAGCCCAAAGAAGTTAACGAAACTCGACGAAACTAAGCATATTCCCATTATGGCTATCTACTACTATTTCTGTATGACAGTTTATTACGTTTGCGTAAGCTTATCTAAGTCCATTATAGTTCTGCATTTATTTTCCCAAAAATATTTCAATTGTTTTGAGGAAATTAATAATATAATTCAATCCGGGCATTTTGAGACTTAAAATTTGATGCATTTTCCACATTATACTAAGTGGGGTAATAAGTAACCGTGCTAAATTTCAGAGCGATACTGTCGTTAGTTTTGTTTTGACAGCTGATTGTCATTTTAGTATTTTCCCCAGCTGAGTGAGAGCCAATAGATTCGCACTTTCGGAAGTAAGCCACCGAAACTGACCGAAAACTGAACGAATCGAAACCAAAAGCTATTATGGTCGATTGGTTCTAATCCTGTGCATTCGCACTGTTTTGGAAGTGATCGTACGAAACCATTCGACTATTATAGTTCAGCTTTTAAGTTTTACGAAGTTTTGAACCCAATTCTGGTCTGTATTTATCTTCATATTTCAAAATGTAGCTTTATAAGCCCTAGGTCAAACTTCGTCCGTGAATTCTCACAGTTCTTTTTGTAACATAGGCTCATTTTCAAAAAAAAAAGGTTTTTGTTATCAAAATTTAGAATAGGTATCCTATTATTTTTGACACTTAAACAGCAAATCTGCTGTTTTGCCATCTTAAATCAACTTAGTATGCATAATACAAGTATATTGCAGCACTAGTCAACTTTTGTATCCCAGAATAAATTATGTTTTGTAAAGTCACGCCGGCATTGCACCAAACCTACAACATCCCATACACCGGCTTAAACTAAGTACACAATCTCTCTCTAATGCTCGTCTGCTTCATTGTATTTTAATTACTTTCTGTCTGCCGACAGTGACTATGGATCTTTCTATTGTAATTAGCATTTCATTATTGTTGGAAACCTTTGCAGGCTAATACTTGGCAAAAGATAATCAATCTCTGTATTCCTATGAAGTATTTTAATTCAATTTGTAACGACTTCACGGACATTCAACTTTGCTTTAAAACACATTTATGGTTAATGACAGCGAAACTGGTTCTTTATTCGCGAAAAAAATACCAACCAACAAAAGAAAACGAAGCAAGAATGATCATTAAGTCTAAGAAAAAGATAAATTTTCAATGAAGCATAATTGACAAGTATAGAACCAAATCAGTAGCAATATTGAGACTATAATATGACATGTAAGCATTCTAGTTGTTGTAATCACTTTACCAGCAAAGCTAATGCATTACGACATATGTATGTTCGACCCTTGCGCGTTGAGTATGCTAATGATACGTATACTTAATGTCAATAGCACTTAGTTAAGCGAATAATTTAGACTGTCAGTTTCATGACACATATTCGCTAGCATGACATGCACAATTTAAGATAGGTTTTTGAAGGTACTTACAAAGATTCCATAGATAACGATTTTGGTTCCCTCCGGCAGGTGGAATAGTTTTATTCACCGTAGACCATTTCATTCAGATAGTCCGGATGTGCACTAGTTCTTCTTTTTGTTTTTAAACCGAACTACAATGCATAGTGTGTTTCACTTGCAGATACAAAGGCGAAAAAAAAGAAGAAACAAAACGTATTCTTGTAGCAGGATATCACACAACTGACTCAGCTCAATGTCGGTTGCAAAAGAAGATTCTTATCACACGAATTTTTTTTATAAGAAACAACTTCAAAAACCCGGCGAATATAATAAAAAGCAAAAAAAATAAATATAAAACAGCGAAAATGTTTTTGTTTTTTTTTTTTTTTAGAAAAAAAAGGAAGAAGACTGAATTGTGGTCTTCCTCTCGTAAGTAAAATAAATATACGATGTGATGTGGACTCACGCGTCCTATACGACTGTGCAACACAAACACTACACTAATTTGCTTGTACAGAAGCTAATGCTGAGAAAGCTGAAAAGCTAGCCAGACGAGCCAGCCCAACGAGACGAACAGCAGCAGCAGCAGTTGTAGTCCAGTCAGACGAAAGGCAAACCAAACAGATACACTGTATCTGGTATAAATGTATAAAAAGTACTACAATCCAAACCGAACCAAAAAATAAAAACTCATCGGCGACGTCGACGACACATCACGTAATTCACTTCTCCAGCAAGACGCTATTAGCAGCTGACGCAGATACTTTTTTCTCCTCGTTTTTGCTTCTGCTTCAAGACCAGATCGAGAGCAGTTGCTGACTTGACTGAGTTGAAGTTGACTTTTTCCCCAGCCTTTACCACAGACACACAAGCACATGGACAGAAGAGCTACCCTCTGAAACGTGCTTCAAAAATTTCCAAGTCGAGTTTGAATATTTCGAGTGCGACTGAGAGAGAGAGGTTGAATTTATACGAGTCACGCAGAGGGTTGAAAGTATCTGTGAGCTAGAGTCTGTGGTGGTGTTGGTTCAGAGTAATAATACGATATGGAGAGGAAGCATTTTAGACTACGACACGTGTTATGCGATTTTTTAGAGCTTATGTTCAACTTTGAGCTTAGAAAACACAGATACAAGGCGGAGAAGAGAACCAAGCCTCAGCTGTTGGAAATTTGATTGTTTAGATTGCGTAGAGTAGTATTACGTAAAAAGAAAAAGAAAAATCAGCTTAAAAATTGAGTGGGGATGCGCTCATGCTGAATTGTTGCTTCTTTAGGTAAATGACAGGTGTTGCCAGGCGGATACTTTACAACGTCTTTCTTCAATGATGGCGTTTTTTTCTTTGTATAAGTGGTTGCGGTTTTTGGCAAAGAGAGCATTTTTCAGGGTCAGTGTCAACGCATAAAAGATTAATGCTTTACGGAAGTAATCACTATATTCTTGGACAGTGAAATACTGTTGGCATTATGTATATGAGAGCTAACCTGATGTTGCCAGACTTTAGTGAGAAATCCGCGGCATTCTTGCTGTCTCTCAGGAGAAAAGACTGAAGACAACTTATTGGCCTTCTTACGGAACACTTCGCTTATGCTAGGCATCTTAATATGATTGGTTTATGCGAACCATCTGTCTGCAATGCTTGTAGAGAGGATGACGACACTGCGGAACACTTTCTACGTGATTGTCCTGCCTTTGCTCGTATCAGTTGGCAGATTCTAGGTGCGGATGTGGTGAGTGCTCTTCGTCACTGAAGCGCCTACTCGAATTCATTAAGAAGACGAGAAAATTTATACAGTAAAAGGGGGTACTTTCTGGTAGTACAATGGACGCCGCCTGTTTCCTTCTCGACATATTGTTCAGATCCATAATTCTCTTAGATCGTCAGACAACATTCTTCAGTTGAGGTGTACTAGTCCAGCGAATTCCTCACGTCAACAAACCTCTACGTAGCACATCGCTAATCACCAAAATTAATAATAGTGGTGAAAGAATAGAGCCCTGTCTTACCCCACTTTGGATCTCCTCTCACAACTTACCTCTGTGAATGCTCGATGATGATCTGCAGAGTGTTAACAGAGGAGGATCCATAGCGGAAGACTGCGTGATCATAATCTAGACCAGGCATGTCATAGGCACAATAACTTGTGGCCCGTTACATCGATTCAATTCAGTAATTTCATGTGTAATTTTAATTTCTTAAATTTATTTGCTCGTGCAAAATGTCTAATGTGGCACAGGGTATGTAGAACGTAGTACCGTCCTGCTGACGACCAAAAGGGCCAAAAGCAATTGGTTTTTAGTATGGCCCTCTGTTATATATCAAACAAAATAAATGGCACTTGAGGAGTTGCAGTTTGACACCCCTGTTTTGAGTGTGTTGCCTGATTTGCTCTAGGATTTTTTTAGTTAAGACCTTAGCTAAAGCGAGGAGCTTGCAGGTTCATCTCCAACTTAGGATACTTGACGATCATTCTCCTCTTCTATTCCTCAGGAAAGCTTTCCCAAAAGTTTTTAATGAGCAGGAACAGTATCTCAGCTGATGTTTTTGACTCTGCTCGTAATGTCTCTGCGGGAAAAACGTCAAACCTCTCATTCTTACTGGTACGTATTCGATCAGTTTCGTCTGATTCGGGAACTGATCCTCATAAAAAAGAAGCACTGAAACGTCTAGACTCTTCGTTGGGTGTTGGCCGAAGATGCGACGACCTAGCACCCACTTGGTGATTCTATAGATGGGATTGTAGACGTTGTACGCGATATAGGGACTCCAGCTCTGCTTTTAAGTAAACTTTGAGCTGTGTTCGTTCGTCGATCAGCTCCCAAGTATCCTCGGAAGGCCACACTCAGTGAGCTACTGATTAGTTTGACAAATTCTAAAAGATTTTGCCTTAATTGTTTGCACACTGATGCATCCTTTAATCTGACGATATTGAACCTAGGCATTTTTCTTTCCTGGTGAGATCTTCACCCTGCAGCTGTTCAGAGTCGAAGAGTACCTATTATAAGACGGTGATTTGGATCGAGCCCGGCATCTCCTCTTCGTCTGTTGCAGACGTCCAGGAGACTGCTTCTAAATCGGCGGCTCAAAGTGTTCAATTTGGTTCAAGGTTGCTTTTCTGTCGTTAGAAACTCAAATGACTACGCATGTGGCAGAACCATGGTACCAATCATCACAAGACGATTGAAATTGCAGAAATAGGCCAACTTTTCACAGTTACCTAGTAGATATCCTTCAAGTCCTCAGACAAGGGGCCCTACTCACATGAATGCGAATATTCTTTCCGGTTCTAATTTGAGTTGGCACTCGAACGCCCCTGTTGCCAACTATTCTTTCGAAATTCCCGTATATAGTTCGAGTCTCGCTTGTCAGTTAAACAAAAGAAATTGGGTTTGACATTTACTTACGAGTTACAATGTGCAAATTTTCCTAAAATTTGGCAAATAATATTCATTTGATTTTCGGTAAGTGAGATTTTTCAACAATTTCAAACAATTTTACTTTAGAATCGCAATACAAGGTAAGTTAAGTTGTTTTGAAAATACAGTCTCGCTCGACGTATCTTTAGAAATGTTTTCGGTCTATTCTTTATCGCAAGTCGACTTATTTCAGTTGAATGCCTATTATCTCTCACATGTGATAAATTTTTAACTTAAAACCGATACGAAACGGACACTGGATATCGAGACGGACGGACGGACAGTTAATTCCTCAATTTACTGCCATCTTTTTTAATAAAAAATCTGTTTAAGACCGTCGCAAGCCAATTGAACTTTATTTTTCTCAGAAAGTGTCTTAAATTCTAGCAATATTGCTACTAAATGCTAGCTTACATCATAACTTGTTCACGCTTCCTAAGTTATAAAGTGTTCCATAAAAATTACACTGTATATTTAAGATTTTATGCAACGCCATTAAAAAGGGTAGGTAGGTACTGTGTAGTAAATAAATTAACCGTTTATAGTAATTTTTCTCGAACCATTAGCAATAAATATTATTTTTATTATTCAATAAAAAAAAATTAATTATTGGTTTCACAATCTGTTGGTGATACATATTATAAGGCAATGATGTTATTAAAAATAAATAAAAATATTTTCCACTTAACGCTGGCAACATTCTATCAGCTTCTGGTAAAATCTTTACGATTTTACGCATCACGCACACACACTCAAACCACTGCAGCATATTTATTTTTCGGAAGGAATCTTTCGACAGCAGGGGCAAACGCTTTGGTCTAAAAACAATGCACGTCCTCTGCGTGGTGGTGGTTCAATCGCGGAGGGGGTGGGGAAGTCAGTCGATTTCGATGTACCAAAAGTGGAAAAACCAGATTCCAGCATCGTCGACCGGTATACGATGATGACGCGCCACAGTTTATTGCCCTCTTGTACTGAAGAACTTACATATTTTTGGGCTCTGGAGGTAGGTACCTACTCTGGAATGATGAAAAAGATTGTCTAGTTTACATCAGGAATGCATTTTTGTGTGGCAGACGTTTTCAGTGTCACGTAGCGAGTTTATTTTTATCCAGACATCCATAAATGCATTCGATTTACAAACCCAAATACAGATACAGTCGCACACATGGGCTATATTTAGAGTAAATATGCACGGGAGAATTAGAAAATGAGAGAAAAAGTAACCATCCCCTGCATTCAAAAACAAGGACACGCTAAAGAACAACCCTTATTATGGAATGGTGTCTGCTATATGGTGTGGTCTGGTATGTGCTACCTGAAATCTTCAAGGGACTGATGAAATAATATCTACAACTCATGACGCATGGTCACATTAGGTATACCTACGCATAGATACAATATTTGTTTAGCGTTCATTATTTGATTTCCAGGTAAGTCGCGGAAATGACCTTGAATAGAGAGATTCGGGCTAAACGACGAAATAGATACATTTTGTTTGCTCTTTTTCTTTTCTTTTCCATTGTTTACACACATGTTGAAGAAATGTGCCGAACACCTTACCTTACACCTTTCAGCCAGACAGATGAGTATTAGGTAGGTAGTCGGATTCAAAATAAATTTATTAAGTTACTAACTGGGCTTTAATTTATGTACGCCGAATGAAGAAGGTCAGGTTGGGTTAATAACCTAAATTGGGCTTATCGCTGAATCATGGTTCATTAGTCACCTTCAGATACATTTATAGCTTAGCAGTTGATAGTATAATTTCGCCGGTAAAACTTTTGCCGGTTGTCAAAATTGATTATGAGTTTTACCGCTTCATTATGAAATACGATTATAATTTATGGGTCTATCACGCGAAATAAGATTTGAATTGGGCGTATCAAGCAAATGATTAAGTCTTTGTGGCTAGAGCATTTTGGACATCCAAGCCATAGAGCGTATGCCTGATTGAAGCCCTAAACCAAGATTGGAAGGCAATAAAACTACCTAATGAATATTTTCCATAGGCATATGTTTACATCCTTTTTCAAAAGAATATGTGGTGCGTACCTTGGTAGGATATATGCATACGTGATACACAAAGCGTGCTTAAGGCTCAAGAACAGTGACGCCGACGTTGATTTTTAAATGCTTGAAGGAGAAGATACTCATAGTAACTTGAGTACATCTATTTGCATTTGACTGTATTTAATGGAACAAGACGCTATCACCACTTCTAGATAATTCCTTTTTCGAATCCATTCAACCACCTAACAGTGGGACTATAATGGTTTCCTTTCCAACCCCTCTGTAGAAATTGAGTGGTCAGGCATTTTAGAGATGAAGCAGATGTTGTTTTCGAAAACGAAGGGATGTTTATTGGAAGCAATTTTATGAGCAACTCATGGTGACATCTGCACATCAAGCTATGCAAAATCCAAGGGCAAAGAGGACAGTCATGTGGCTTTCCATGTTTAGAGTCTCAACTTAAGTTATGTGATTGGAATGAATCATGCGCCTACAACTAAATCCAAGACTCATTATCTTATAATCTGCGTAATTTCTTAGAAGCGGTATTTTCAATGCTAAATGAGGGGTTTTTGGAGACTACTTAGAAGAATTGTGGCTAAAAAATGTTAATGACTGATCGGGAAAAGGGTAGGAACAATTTAGTGACAAGTGGACATGAGCCTACATGAGTAAAGTTCTGTGGATCGGTTCTCTGAAATATAAAAATACATATTTCCACATAGTCATTGGGCGGAAAGTTTGATAGTTATAAATGCGCAGGGGGTGCTATGTGGGACAAAATTCGCCATTCGTCTGTACAAAAATGGTCTAATATGTGACTGGTCAAAAGGTACACTCACCAGAATCTCTGACAGCAAGACAAGACAAGACCTGGGAATTACACTCGATAAGAAAAACTCACGAGGAATATCAAAGTCACCAAGCAGCGTGCAGCAGAATTTTCAGGACCTAGGGATCTTATCCTAAAATAATTCCTTGGATGTATAGAGCTTTTGTAGGACCCATTCTGACCTATGGCGGCCTCGTTTCTAATATCTCTCACCAAAGTACAAAGACCAGCGTGCATTGGTACCATCCTTAATAGATTTTTTGGCCATGCACCCCCTACAGACAACATCATCTAGACCATACCTAGACTTTAAAATGCAATTTACTTGGGCTTACCCAAGCAGAGAAGAATACCGAATGCAGAATTCATAGCAACATATGTAAACTAATGGATCATAAATGGACAAATACGACTCACGCACTACAAGTGTGTTTTCCAAGCAGAGGCCCTGGCAGGGACCGTCCGTAAGTTTGTCGTAAATGCAATACCACCAGAACCTTCTTTATCCACAGTCAGGCAGCTATAAAAGCAAATCCAAGCTTATAAGGTCCTATAGCGAAGAGTTTAAGGTTCTTGGAACACATCACATGGCTCTGCTATGCTGGGTCCCTGGTCCGACGGTGCTTCGAGCAATGAAAAAGCAGATGAATTGGAGGGGAAACCTCATCAGATTTACTAGAACAAACTGATCTCTGTAAGTATCTCGCCCTGCGTTCTCAGGCTTGAATCAGGAAAACTTGCCACGAGAGAGGCGCACTTAAGGTGGAGTTCTATGGAAACTTGTAACATTGCAAGACAACTATGGTCATCCTTCGATAAAGCAAAGACCGATAAACGTATACGTAAGGAGAGACGATCCTATTCCATGCTTGGGTCTCTGAGGTATCATATGAAGAAACGCATTGAACGGAAGAAGAAATCTGCAAAGGATGTGGAGATGACGAAGATGTAGAGAGCACTATCCACTTCCTTTCCGGATGACCTTTGACGTGCTAGGTCGTACAACGTTAAGCTTCTGCTTCTGTAGGCTTTTAGCTCCTTATTAGGCCCTTCATTTAGCTGCAACAAGAAAATGGTAACATATGCCTTGGATTAGCATGTGGTCAATATGTTTGCAAGAAAGCCAGATTGCAAGTGGATTCTTAGCCAAGGAGCTGTCGTTTAGTTATCGTTATCTGTTCTCAAGTCGTGGAGATTACCTTTACGGACTAGTCGACTAATGATATGTTCGTCACCTATTTTCGCTGTTTCTCGATAGTTATTAGTATTCAATGAATGGTGACCTTATTTGTTGCTGGCTAATAGTCTACGTATCCATATGTTAGAATGGAGTTGTATAAATCCAGTAAATAATTGGCTTGGGTTCCACTTTTCTTTATTATTTCCAGCGTGTTTGCTCCCCGCTCAGGAACCAGTCAAATTCGTAGTCTGAGTAGGTACTGTGTGAAGGGTTCTGTTGTTCTTCTTTTGGCTCAGAGGACTACTCTCCAGTTGCCCTTTACTGACTGTAGAACCTTGGTGATGTAATTTGAGAAATATGACGATATCGTTTCCAAAGACTTTTACACCTTTTCATCCATCTGCGACCTTCAGTTGAGGAGCTACTGGCGCCCCTTGTTTCAAGTTCTTTAGTCCTTGTACCTCTCTAATGTATGCCAAAAATATATTATACTGGATGCCAGATTTTGATTGAATTGAATTCGAATAAATTTTAATAAAAATACCAGACATAAGGTCTGTCGTCTGTCGTCTGTCATCTCTGTTTTAAGTGCTAAAAATCCCAATTTCACATTTTATAGCCTTGCATCGCCAAAGTCAATGGAACAATTAAACTACGTTCGAGTTGATTAGCGCTCACGTTTTTGTTTCTGACAGCCAACTCTGAACTGATTGACAGTTCTGCACCATCGAGTAAAATCGAGGACTTCCCCTTCAAACTAAATCCAACACTCAAGAGTTTTTTAAAGTCTTAAAACAAAAATTCTATAAATAAATATTTATTTCATCTTCTATCTTTGCTCAGTTTTGTTTATACATCTAAGAAATGGAATGAATGTCTCGGAAGCAAACAATGTGATTAAAGTGAATTTTTATTGCCTTTCAATTAGTAATTATTAATTCGGCAATTGAGGCGCCCTAACAAGACAAAAAAAAAGCACTCGAAGCGAGTACTGGCGGTGAAACCTAAGATTATGATCACAGATACACGTTCCTTGAATTTTGATGACAGCTCGACTTTATTTCAGCTGATAAGGCAAACAACATACAGTCCGCTGCTGCTGCTGTTGACATATGAGGTCAATTGCTTGTACTCGGTATTTGCAAAGCATCTCATCTCTCAGTGTGCGGACCTCAAGTGGATACAGCCAGAGAGTCTGAGTCTGAATCTAGTTTCGTGCGCAATGAGCTCGATTCTATTTCAAGTTGTGTAGGTATGTGTGTGTTTTTCTTTTATTTTGTAATCCACTTACTTGGAATGATTTGGATCCATTCGCTTAATTGAGTAAATTGAAAGAAATTTAGTGCGTAAGCGGCGCGGCGCACGCAGGAAAGATACTCTGACAAAATGATAACCTTGCTTAAGTAATCAAGTCAAGAATACACGAAGTATAGCACATTGTTGGGGAAGAGAAAAGAAAATTGTTGTGTATGATTTTGACGCAAATACAGGGTGTCTATAGATTCATATTCATCCCCAAGAACATTGAAATTGAAACCTATTATCTGAATTTAAGCCACCCTGCAGAATTTCTTTTTGTATAAAGAACATAATCTGGGTGTCAAATAAATTGAATAAATAAAGCTAATAAAATTCACGTGATAGATATGAGTATCACGCTCTATCCAGCCAGCATAAAACGATATCACTTGCTGTTTGATTCGTTGCACTCACTAGTATCTCTGCAGTTGAATGCAGTTGCGGTAGCAGATTTGTTTTTGCGAAAAGAATCAGTTTTCACGGTCATCTATTTCGCAGCTGGTCGCCGGCACGAGGCTTGACTTTGTTTTCGCAACAGATCAAATTGCATTTCGTTTGCTTCCAAGTTTGATAACGTATGCAAGATAATGCTGTCTGTTTGAGGTCAGCTTAAGTTTGTGGCTTGGCTGCGGTTTTCTGTCTACCCGGATTGAATAGCTGCTGGAGTTTTCGACAAAATTTTTGTTGACTTTTCCATTTTTTGTCACAGATGTCTGTCTACAGATTAACACACAAAACAAGAAAACAAAGGTGTTCATTGGAGCTGCTGTAAAGGTTCCACCAACTGTTATCCACCTTTTGTATGTTAAGCTGACAAGTGTTTTGGCAACTGTCAAAACTTATATGACTAAAGCAAATGTAACTGCTGCTAAGTCAATAAGTCGAAAACCAATGTCTGTTGTTATGTTGTTCATACCATGAGTCTTGGCGAACAACAGTGCCTTTCTTGTCTGCCGAATTCTATCCAGACCGCAGTCACAAATCAAAGCTAAGAAAGTTTCAATCTTTGTCCACTATTGAGGCTAAACACCAGCTTCAGTCAGAGTTTTTTGCGCATTTGACGCCGCTGACAGGAGAGTTTTTAGTGAGCCTTAGGCTTGTGGTTATAACTGATAGAGAAAAGAGCCGAATTTTCCTATCAATTTGTATTAACAAAGTTAAATTATAATTAGTTTCTGTGAAGAAATCAACAATTCGCTGATTGTCCCGCGAATAAACGAATAGTTCTTGCGAACTGTCAAATTTTATTCACATTCCACAGATGTGGAACGCAATCAACATTCGCGAGATTTTAACCTCACAATTCTTCTTTTCTTCAGTAAATGACACATCTTTTCAGATTGAAGCGACTAGATAAAAAAGTTGCTGTGAATGAAATGTCAAAATTTGCGTATATTCATTTGTTCGTATTCGCAGTTCGCTGAGCTTGTGCTTGTGCTTGTCCACTTGAGAGTAAAATCTGGGCGAGTAGCTCTTAGGCCACTCTCGGGGGCAATTTCATAAGTGGTGACGGACCTGAGAGCAACTCGCAGACAGCTGCTTTACTACTCTCACCTTTCAAACGCTTAAAGAGTTGCTCGCAAGTGAACAAGCGTTGCCTTAATCTCGGAGATCAACTCGTACTTTTCAAATAATGTTCCTATTCTGAGAGTAGATTGTCGCGAGCATTGCTCACACAAATTTTACTACTCGAGAGTTAACTAGCGAAAGTGTTCTCAAGTTGACACTCACCTTTAGACTCTTACACGAGTATTAAGTGCTACCACTGGAAGAGTATGTTACAGATGGGGACACATCAGTTGCAATTTTGAGAGAAAGAGTACAAGATTTCGTCCTCTTTAACTTGCTCCAAACAGCTTAAGAGGAGGTGGCGTTCGACAATAAGATTAAATACTTAATATTTGATCAAGTTTTGTCGCACAAGTCCTTAGTTTTTTAACATACGTACATTGGCCGCAATGGTAATTTGTATGTGAGCTCAAGATGCACAATTGTAGTGTCCTCCTTGAGAACTAGATTCAAGTTTTTGGGCGATAAACTAAAGTCACAACCTTACTTGAGTTAAAGGAAAAACTGTCACCAGTATTCCCCTTCGGAATAATTGGTGCTACTAATAGCCAATTCGCCACCCTCTTTGAGCTTATCATGTATCATGTATTGTCAAATTTCTTACAGACTGGGGCGTTGAATATGTCGAAGCTGCTCCTTAAAGGTGTCTATTAAACTTACTGTGAATTCCGCCCTTGATTTCATCTGGAGAATTGTTTCGCTGGTGCTGTCCAACCTTCTTCTAAGTGCTCCAATCAGCCATCTGAGAAGCATTTCATACATATGCTTATTGTCAGTTCAGTACCAGTAAGCTATCCTGGGGGTTATAATGTGCCATTTTGCCGCTTCTAACCTATGAATACATTTAAGGCTACAAGTCAGAGCAATGTGAAGATTCCTAGTCATAAAAACCCAGTAGCATACCTACTGCACCCATAAAGCACCACTGATTGGAGGGGAATAAGACAGACCAAGCTGATAGCAATACTTTTCCAGATGGAAGCATTCCAAACGCAGCATCAGTATTACCGATTCTGCTGCACACATCCTGTTCGGTGCCACAGCGCGCTGCAGCGGTTAGCCCAGATCACACTTCCTAGATATGGATAGTTGTCAACTTTCTCCTGTAGGGCAATGTTAAGTTAGGCGTGGGTGTTAGAAGTGCTAAAGGCTTTTTTTTGGCTGTGTTTATTTTGAACCCCACTTTATTTGCCTCAGCTTCTAGAATATTGGCTTAGACCCTTGATGTACTGCACTTTGAACTTAGAAATCCTCCGACACCTATGGTGATTGATTGATGTATGATTTTTTCTAGAATGCCTTCTCTGCCCAAGGCTTGTTCGAATAGCAGTCGATAAGTCGGCATACATATGTAGGTATACCAGATTTAGCAGACACCAGAACTCAACGCATTGCTTAATCAAGGTGTTTGTGTGGTCAACGGAGGAGGAAGATGCTTCAAGTGGAAGACCGTATGGCTCTACAGATTACATATTCCATTTCGTTTTTCTTTTTCGGAAGATTTGTGATCACCAATGTTTTTGGCGCCGCTTGCAACAGTTCTGCAGGGATGTCATCACTATTGCCTTATTTTTCTTAAGAAACATTATTCCTGCAGTCATTTTATTTATCCTGGCAAGCCTGGTGTCAGTTAAGAACCCACACTACGGTCACGATGAACTTCTTATATAAGCCTCCGTCAAAATTTTCAAAAATAATAATTCCCTTTATCTTCTGGTGTGAATCCAGTACGCACAATTATTTGCAGCGTAGTACCTAGCATCAATAAATATCAGCGCTGTTCATTCAATTACTCAACAAGACCGTCATGTGATTTGAATCATGTTCAAATCATTAGACAAACTGAGTAGGTAATTGTTCTAAAGGCAAAATTACCCCTCCGTCAATTTGGTACACAACCAATCATTTGATGGCCCCGGCCATACAAACTGAAAAAAAGTAAACAAAATATAAAAAAAAAAAAAATCTATTCAATTAAATTAAATGCATGAATAATGCATTAAACTTCTCACTTAGTACAACTTAAAAAAAAAAAAAAAGCTATGTCTGTTGCCCTCGACTATCAGCAGCACCGCACGTCATGGGAAGTGATTTTCTATCTAGATAGATACAAGATACATTAGAACATATTCGTTCGTTCGAATTCAATTTCAATTTCAATTCGGAAATGATTCTTTCGCTATCATTCTTATCAAGAGTGTTTCCCTCATATGAAACAAGCCCACAAAGTGGGTCATGATGTAATTACGATCGTTCTATACGCGTTACTCGATAGTGATAACGCATGCTGTTGTCCGAATTAAATGAAATGAAACGAAGGAGACCGGTTGTACAAGTAGTATCGTCGTAAACTTGTCAAGTGGTAAATAAAACTAGATCAGTTCAATTGAAGGGGGCATGTGAATGTGAATAGTTGTTGTGCTTAGACAGATACACACAGGGTGGGCAGTGGGCAGTGGTCAGTGGGCTGCATCTCATCATTATAGTCGTTGAATGGTAGCAATTTCCATTTGTGCTCTGACCCGAAGGTAATTTAATAAATTTTGCAAAATAACCAAATGCTAGGTATCACTGGTCATTATGAATGAAAAACAATTTAATTGGGTTGAATAAAAGGTGAAGAATGGTGTTCCAAATTCCAGGGATTCTTGAGAGACATTCAATGGCACTCACAGTATTTGAAAGCACGGCAGGACTTCTTGTGGGAAGATGACATGTAGTTGAGTATCTAAGCTTTCAATGGTTTTGAATGGGGGTCAAGAAATACGTACATCTATAGTGGAGGCTTCGATAGACTCTTCCCTTCGCTCACCGGCACTGGGCATACTTGGCCCAGAACAGTTGAGGAGGAATCTGGCTCTTTAGGAATGTGTTGGAGGGAGCGTTGCAGAAGTCCAAACAAGACGGTACGCAGTCGTTGTTGACGCCATATGTCCCCGAGACGTTAAAGGATTTATGTACTAAATGCTACTACCTGATCGGAGGGGTATCGAAAAAAAGTTTGGTAAAGGCCAATAAAGAGAGTTAACATAACCTTAGTGCTTTTGGAATACTACAGCTATCCTATTTACATCCTGGAAGAAGTAAAATCCAAGCTTGTGAAGTGCTGTAACAAAGATCTTAAGATCCTTAGAACACAGCACAAGATTATGATCTGCTGGGTTGGTGGGCATGAGGGCAGATTACTAGAACTGACTGACCTCTCCATAAGCATCCCGCCCTGCGTTCGCAGGCTTGAGGGGCGAATCTACAATGGAATTCCCTAGAAACTCCCAAAACTACAAACAATTATGGCCAACTATTGTCAAAGCAAGGACCAAGAGACTTATACGCAAGGACAGACGTTTACTGTTCATGCTTGAAAGGATCCTCTCGGGTCACAAAACTCTGCGGTACCATTTAAAGAAACCACGTCGTACGGACGAAGAACTCTCCAGAGGATGCGGCGATTAGGATGATGTAACACCACCCACTTCCTTTACCAGTCCCCTGGACTCCAACATTCCAAGTACAAGCACTTCCTTGGCAAGCACTTCTTCCAGGATCTAGGAGAACTCTCCAATGCCAATACTGACATGTTATTGAACTTCATCAGGATGGTTTGTATATACTCGAAACAAGTAAGTACAATCAAAGGTAGTTTGTTGCAGACATTATATGTGTTAAATTGGCAAGGCGGCTTGGGGTCTGACAAATTCTCATCCAATGTGTCAAGAACTTGTAAATCCAGCAGTGCATCTAAAAGCTACCACTCATCCAAAGACAGGCTGGGAGTTTAGCGCAAGACCCAGCCACATATTTGTGTGAATGACACTTGAACGTAAGCTAGGAACAATCTTCTGATAGCCGTATTCTGTCTTTCCTAAAGCATGTAGTCAGGCAATCGCTTTGTCATTGTACGGCCAAAGGACTTAGCTCTTCAATTCAGGTCCAATTCCAAACTACAATCGGGATCAAATTGGTGGGCTTGATGAGGCAGTACATTTCTATTTAGTCTCTTCTTATTCTTCAAGTCCCCATTTGCTGTTAGGCCTTGGGGTAGCCTCGGGATATCCATCTTCTTCAATTAAGTCGGTTCCATTTCTCTCTTCTAATCTCTGCCAGGGTTGGGCAAGTATCACCTTCTTCTAGCATAGTAAGCGGCGTTTTCTCTTGGTTATAGCGTTATACATGTGCAAAAGATTAAATTGAATTATGAAAGTGAGACTTCTTTTCAAGCAACATTTAGCATTCATTTCTGGATGAAGATCCACACGAGGTTAACCGAAATTCAGTACATTCAGAGGTAAGTCATTGTTTGGACTGGATTATGAAATGGCAGCATCATCGGTCCATTGGTCGATGACAACCAACTCCTTTTGGCCCCAATTTAAGGATATGGACAACGACGACACGCGCTTTCAACATGACGGTCCTACGTGCCACAATGGACGTTTTGCACTAGCAAACAATTTATGAAATTCAAATTACACATAAAATTAAAGTGCTTGTTCACTTGAGAGTAAAATTTTGGCGATTGGCTCTTAAGCCACTCTCGGGAGAAATTTGAGAGTTTACTAGCGAAAGTGCTCTGAAGTTGACACGCACCTTTAGAGCAATGTCATGGGCAACAAGTTCTTGATGGCCCACGGACCGTATCTTTGACATACCTGCACAAGAGGCCCTATGGTAGCTTCATAGGTCATAACTAGCTAACTGTTGTAGCACATGAGCTGTTAGCTAAGAACTCAAGAGCAGTAGTTGTGGCTTATAACACTTGAATGCTGATGTGTCAGAAAAATCGAATCGAATACATTCTGTTCTTTGTCTGTCGATCGACAATCTCCGTGATTCTAAAGACTTTCCAACATATTTTGAAAGGATTCTACCAGCCGCTTATTAGGAGTACATCATTGGGTCAATACATCTTACAGGTCTTTTATAGTTCATTAGAGAAAGGGGAAGGTACCCTGGGCTTACCCTCTCTTCAGTTCACTTACTGCCAACTAATGACAGAAAAATTGACTGCCATTTTGCACTCAGCAATATTACTCCCATTTCTTTGAAGTAAAATGTATTTTAATTACGGTTCACAAAGGATTCTTAACGATTTCATAAGAAGGAATTCAAATCTTTCATGTCACCCACAGCTTATGTAATTACCCCACTGTAGCCCATGATTTCCCCCTACCAACCTAATTAGAACGAAAAATAAAAAAACCCAAATTTGAAGATAGAAAGTAAAATATTCAAATGGTAATCGAAAGCCCACTCCAAAGCTTAATCTGTTCAAAATGTGTTCAAGTGTTCCCCAGACATTCTCCCACACAGTGCCGCAGAGAAAGAGTCTTAAAACTTAAAACCTTTCGATGTAGTTGACACTAAGTCACTCGTCATTTCTTTGTTCTTCGGTCATTCTCCCGTATACTGGCTTTCTCAAGTGCAACTGTAAACAGAAGACATACACAACAACTGTCAATTTATCTTATCGTGTATGTTCATGTAGTATCTTTTTAGGTAAATATGCACACTCATTGAAATCCTCTTGAAAATACAAAAAAACGAGTAAGAGGAATGGTCTATGCCGAAGAAGTCACGTTGTTGTTGGTTGATTGGTTGGTTGGTTTTTTTTTGGACCTCAAGCTGTTTACGGCTTCACATTTTAATGACACTCGAAACTATCGCACCTCTTGTCCGGAATACAAATAAGGCCAACTTGGTGTTAACGCCCTGACAAATTATACCCTCCCCCCAAAAAAAACAAAAATTCTTAGAATACTCAACTCGTTTTACAATCCAAAGAAAGTATCTATAAAATGTGATTCTCTCTTTTTTATACAAAGCACGATCAAATGTTGATGCGGACACGTTTTATGTGATATAAGATACATGGCGCAAAAAAGAAGAATTACATCAGACTTACACGACTGTAAGAAGATACAAATATGGCAGATCAGCACCTTTTCACCCACGTCACATGTTTTCTCCATAAGCCAGTTGGCCGCTCTATTAAATGTGGGATTCATAAGTAGCTCTGGGAAAGAAAACACTTGGATAAGTCCTCCTCGCCATTCGATAAAAGGCTTGTCTCAGATATTAATTAACATTTCATTTGCATGGCAATTACAAGCAATTTTGAGCATCAATTCTTCTGGCAATTTGTGTAAATTAGCAACAGCAACAGCACCAGCAACAAGATGTAATACAATTTAAATCGCAACGGCTAGAGAAGCTAGATAAAAGTCAAAGCAATTTAACTGATCGAGAGGGAATAAATTGAGAATTATGCAAATCTTGCTTTCATTTTAGAAGAATTTATTGCTAATTGAAGGCGGTCCATGAATTGATGAGACGGGTCAATGGAGTTTAAGGATTCGCGGTGAATGGAAAAAAAATTGTCGCTGTTAACCTGAGTCAATTTTCATTCTGTAAGTCGGATGTGGATACTTAAAATGACGGGGAAAATATGTTCATTTGCTGCTGTTGTTGTGACTTCTACAAATGGAAAGCTTAGTTGACAATTGCTAAGACTTTTGTTGATTAAAATTCTAAGCTGGCACGTAACGTAGTACATGTAGCTATTTGCAGGCAGATACAGTCATATGCCTTATCTGGATCGATAAATTGTGTTTCGCCGTTTGTTGAACCGACAGTTTTGGGACTTTTTTTCTTTATTTAAATATATTCATTCGCTAATGGAATAATTAATTGGTATAGGGAACGGCAAGGTGGCCCACTTCTGATTCCAGCAGAGTCTCAAAGTATAGTCATGGTTTGTTCAGAGTTGATATTATGACGAGTGTATTATTCGTCAGATTGTTTGTTTATAGACCAAGACCTTCTCTGTGTCAATTGGACTACTGTGGATGGGTTTCCAAGCTCGAATCCAGAGAAAAAATCCCATCAAATTTCACGGCCCCATCTCTTACGAGCGTCTGAAAACAATCAAGAGAATAACTTTAATGAGAAAGCTTCTTTAAAAAAAATCCTCTTGATACGGCCTTGAACTTTAGGTCCCTTTTCTACATGCAAAAATCCATACCTCACACAATATGTACAGTTGTGAAAAGCTAGACTTTTGACCCTCTATGATAAAATATTTTTTGTCAGAATTGACGTCAAAAAAAATGTCAGTAAACGTCAGTACATGTCATTATCGTATGAAATTTCTTAAAAATAATCATTCTATATTCTGACAAAGATCGAAAAAAAAATAAACGTGTTCATTCATTTCTGACAGTTTGTCAGAATTAAGTCAGTATTGTTTATAAAGGAAATGTTTATTATTTCTCGTTATTTTGCAAGTAAGAAATTCTGACATTATTTTACGTTCCAGCATTCGAGATAACGAAGCCCAAAAGCACAAGCAGCGACCATGTTGCGATCCATGAAGGGGATAAGTTCCATTAACAAATACATATGTATGTATACTGGTCGCATAGTTTTGGTGTATTGTCGAGAATTATGAATTGTATGTAAGCACAGGACGTACAACTATGGTCAAGAACATTCCTTTCAACTTTTCGGTCACTAAAGATGGCGGGGTTTTTGGAATAGGTCGATGTGGGTACCATGTCCTTTTTGAACCAATTCGGTACCCATTTCTCACCAAAATATCCACCCTTACATCAAGTGCTCGTTACAGGGACGTGGTTTTGGTTTTTATTTATGAAAATTCCATCGTCTGACCAATGTCTATAGTGAGGAATGGAGGGCCAGTAAGCCTTAAACGACATCTATGTAGTAGGGCAGATCTTGATCTAAACGCATGGCTATCCTTTAAGAGTCCAGAAACATTCTGGACAAACACCACAGATAGATTGGTATGAAAGAGGCAACATTCCCTATCCTAAACATCATTAAACGTTAACTATAATAACAATCCAAAATAAAAAGACAGCAAGGAGTGTTTTTTTTTACTCGAAACCATTTAAGTATTCCTTATACAAGAAACACGATCTGCCTCTCAGAAAATATGGCCAATTAGCAGACTATACTTGGTAGCCTACAAAAATTCCCCCACGAAAGGAGTTGTTCATTGCAATGCCAAAGCAACAATAATTTTTTGTTAAATCGACATTTTTGGAGGCCAATCACATTCAGTCCTCTGTGTTAGAGAGACAGAACGTGAAACCAGTAGCTTCAAGCCACGAGGCTTTTCAAAAGCCGAAGCAGCGAAAAACTCGATCTCCACCGACAGACAGCTTTGTACTTGTGCAAAATTTATGGATTATTTATGATTTTGCAACAAATACACCGAGAAACCTGTTCACATTTCAATCAGGTTGTGTAACAGCTCTTAGATACACACAGGTGGCTCTAGCCAGACAAGATAAGGCCATTTATGGGTAAATATCTAGGATGTTGGTGTTGAGCTACAGACCAAGCGTGTAGTCATTTTGCGGTCAATGGCAACATCAATATTGGTCAGAAGTGATTGGATTCTGAATAGGCAATCAATAGGCGAGGGATTGAGCTGCAAATAGAATAAATATTGCAAGAAGATTAAACTACGTATCTTGATTGTTTGCAATGCCAAATGGAGTCCCTTCTCTGAGTAGATCAGCAGCGATAAAAAGGCGAATTATGAAAAGCACCCAGGGGCACATTCTAAGCTCGCGTGTTGTAAATTGTTGCTGTCATTAAAGTGTGAAAACTTGTCGCGTGCTGCCTTTTTTTTTTCATTTACAAGTCACTTTGTGATGAGGTAAATGCAATTGGACAACTCTGTCGTTTATAACGCTCAATGGAAAGGCTTTGAATGACATGATATGTAAACACATTTTCATGGATAGAAATTGACTTGAGTTGAACTTATGGACATGATCTGGGAGTGGAAAGCTATTAAGTTGCAGAGCTATAAAATGTCATAAAGCTATCATCAGCACATGATTGAACATAGGCTGCCTGAGGAATTCAAAGTCCAAAGTGGGGTTCGACAAGGATGCATACTTTCACCAATACTGTTTTTATTGGTGATTAGCGATGTGCTGAATGCGGCCTTATCAACGAAAATGGAGGAATTCGATGGACTCTTCTATGACGACGATGTATGCCTTCTGTCTCACAGAATAATGGACCTTCACTAAATGACAGCAAATGTGGAGAGGGAAGCAGACGTCACGTAGTGATGATCAGCCTAGGACCGAACTCATAGAGATATGCTGGACAAACGGTTGAGAGAGTAGAGAGTTTCCAATACCTTGGGAGTATTGTCTCAACCGATGGCGGAACCGAACTGGATACAGCCAGCCGAATAGGTAAAGCAAAATCTGTGTTTGGGATGCTATCCACAGTTTGGCAAAGTAATGCAATTAGCTTAAACACCAAACTACGACGGTTCAGTTCCAACGTTGAATCCGTGGTGCTATATGGATGTGGTACCTAGAGAGTGGCCGTAATTATCACGAGGAAGCTGTGTTTGTCAATAGGTGTTGACGCTTAACTTTAACCGTATATCTAACGAACAGCGTCATCAGAGAACTGGCCCTAAACATATAGGCACAACCATACGACGACGAAGGTGGCATTGGTCACACTCTTCAAAAGGGCGACAGGTCACAGCTAACCAAGCGATTCAATGGAACCCGTTTAACCAGCATAACAGGATACGCGGTGGTCCTAGGAGTACGTGGCGCAGAACAGTGGAGAAGGAGGTACGACAACTGGGACAGAGTTGGGGAGAGAGGACAGCTGAAACACATTTCACATTTATAGGTAGAGGCCCTAGGACTCACAAGTGGATACAGGACGATAAATCGATTTTATGTTCACAAAAACTGTTGCTTTATGGAACGGATTCATGCCTTTTGTGGGATAATGTACCATCTCCTTACAGTGGGTAAACATCACAACACAAGTGATAGGAATGACCCGTAATGCAATGCTTGTTTGTTCAACTTTTGTAGAACTTCACTGTGATACAGTAGAAAGATTCTCAGAGTTTTAAGATCACTTAGATACCTATCTATGAGATCGTATCGCTATGCGCTTGCAATGTCTGGATATGATTTCATTGGCCTTTTTCATTTCCGTCCATATTGAGCACTAGATGGTTACTCAAGTGATTGGTGCCTCCATGTATCGAAAGTATTATTGCATTGGCTACTGAAATTTCATCCTTGGACCGCTTGCTTTGGATCGCAGGTAAGACAATTTCGTTTCAACAGAATTTCACGTTCAAAAACCTTTTTTATGTTCCCTTTTTTTCAGAAAATTTTATCTTTTTAGCTAAAATCATCCTAAGGTAGGTAAATTACTTACCAAAAGCTGACTTTTACTGTCTGTTAAAGGTCATATCATGGACTCCAAGACAACATTTTCCATTTCAAAAATTAGACATTTAAACGTAAGTATGTTCGTGATTTCATGCACGTCGTGTAGTCTAAAGTACGTTAACGGAGATCCCCATCTCGATTTAAAACAAAAATCTTATGAGAAATTTTTTTTAAGACGTGATTTCGTTTCGAAGAAAAATATGATTGTGGATGAAACTCCGGCGAAATTCATCGCTCGCCGCATAATTACGTGCAAGACATATATTAAGTTGTATGATGCAACATACACACAAGTATGCGCAACTAAGTGCACAGTACCTAAAGTAACTATGGCAATAGGCATTGCCATTTGTCTTCCTAACTCAACTCAAGTACTCGTTAGTTATGGGGGCTCTTTTCATTCGCGATAACTTTAACAACAGAGACTAGACATAGTTTATTATTAACTTTATGCTGACTAACTTAATGGTTTTCGTTATCAAATTTATATGCAAATCCAAGGATTTCTTGTATATTTTTTCACAGTCAACCAGTTGTGGCAGTCAGAAGCAGAACCCTTTCACAGTAAGAGTAAGTGTAAAGCAAGTCCCAAGTCCGTCTATTCTTGATTAATTTATCTACTTAGCATGAATATAAACAATTTTGTTTATTTAGCCACAAGTTTTAGAATAGATGTTTTTTTCTGGATGGTGTTAATGAAATCGTTACCATATTTATTTTTCTAGATTGAATGTGTCAGTTACGGCAACTGCTACATCACAAACTAGTCATGCTTTTTGGATTTTATCACCTAAGTGATAAGAATTCCATTTTCTTTCAAAAAACATGTTTTTTTTACTTGAAGATCTGAAGATACACGAGTCTAGAGGCGGTGTTAATGTTAAGGGTGACATAGACAGTAGGTGGCTTGCCGAACAGGCAGAGATATAAGGCAGCTCAACCGCCATAATAGGGGGTTATTCCCTATTTTGGACGATTAAATACTTTCCTTTGATTGATCTTATCGAGGGTCGATTTCATATTGATTACGTAACATATAAGATTACCATTTAATATTTTAGCAAGTTGAGGGCGTGGCAGGCTTATCAGAGATAAAGCTTTGTGGAAGGCAAAAAAAAACTTACTTCTTGACACACCTGAGTCAATGCAAAACATAGATAGAAATAGCTTGTAAGCTTGCTCGAAAGGGCTTTGGATGGCGAACCCTTAGTTAACGTATTTAAGACCATCCTGAACCGATGGAATATAGCGAGACTCCGGGCAAAAAACGACTATGTATATGATACCACGTGCAAACTGTGAACGTAGATTCTCTATCAGAACTCCCAGCAGGTAGGAATAGGCTGTAGGTATGGTTTGTGCCGAAAATTAAGTCACCAGCTATACCGACGGATCCAAGTAGGATGTAGGTACTAGTCTCAGTATCTACTGGAAGTCTCGAAATACAAATCGTTCCTTCAGGCTTAAGGATAGTTGCAGTGATTTTCAGGCTAAGGTTGCTGCTGCAGTAAAACAAGCTGCGGGTATGATTATTGAGGAAAATATTTGAGGAAAAATTAAGCGTTGCCTTCAGCATCAGTACGATCCAAGTTCGCAAAAATGTGCATCGGAAGACTGGCCGATATCTTAGAGGCTAACAGGGTAACCCTCTGTTGGGTGCTAGGTCACATGGAGATCCACGGGAATGAGAGTGCGGATGAACTGACCAGGAAAGGGTTAAATCTAAGCTCTTCGCCGGTCCTTCCTGAGGTCAATACACCGCTTAGCACATTGGGTCCTATGAGAAAACTAATAAACGATGACATCGATGTGACACATGTGCTACGATGAAAAGAGAATGGCTAATCTCGTAAAACTAAGTCGCCTGGATGTAGGAACAGTTGTAAGTCGGCAGGGCACTGCGTGAAAGGCAATCATGCAGCACGGCCATAACGACTTCCCTAGAATCGTTGACACCTGCTCGTACCTAACCTAATGATGATTTACATGGATTTTGTAACATACCCGTTTGATAATCCTTTTGTCTTTTGACCATTTTTTGACGAAAAACAAGCGTGGCCCCATTAGTCTCTTCTTCTCTTCTCAAGGAGTCCAAAGGAGTCAAATTGCAGCTCCGAAGCGGCCAATTGACATCGCCAAAACGGCTGATAACATGCAAAAGATCGATTTTGGCATGGGCTGTATGGCATGGAGCGCCATCCTGCATGAGCCAGAGGTCCTTCAAATCCATGTATTCAATTTCAGTAACAACCAAGTCCGCTAACATGGCTCTGTCACGCCCACCGTTGACCGAAACCGTGTTGAATTGAATCTCACACTCTCCGCTACATGTGGCCACATTCTCGTCTGTTCGGACCGTACGGCGACGGGCCCATAAGTGTTGTCCACTAGCATACCAGTCTCACGAACTTTTTGCACAAAATTGCTTACAGCAGGCTCGGTGGGTGCTTCATTTCGGCCAAAACTTCTTGCAGCAAAGTATGTAAAGTGTGCGTGTTGACAGCACTTTGACACAAGTTAGTTCGTAGCCACATAACGTCACAAATCAATAAACAAAACTTAGAAATTTACAAACAATATCCCAATCAGTTCTGCTCCATTGTGTGTGCCCGCTGTAAAGACTGTGCCTATAAAGTTACAGCTACCGCTTCAATCTCTTCCTACCTATCCAAATTAAGATATAAATCTTATATTCCAAGACTTCAGCAGCCCTCAGTTAATAGAAGTTGTTCCCATTTCTCTCTCTAGAAGTAAGATGTAAAAGAAGACCGATCTCAAATCAATACAAAGATAGGTAGTCGCCCGTCAAGTGAATGACTTTGTAACTCTGTTATTACTGTTACACATCTCGGCTCATTGATCTGCTCACCTACAATTCAATGAAATCAGATAGAGTATCGATTACCTTTTGAAAATGACACCGTAATGCTAAGAACCCAGCTTAAAGAAAAAAACAGGTCACCATTCTATAATCTTATCAACGTTTGGCCTGCATTTCCAGTCATAAGACTCGTGTGATTCTTTATTTGATTTCCACAGAAGCACAGAATACTACCAACAATGCCTCCTCGACTCAATGTGCAACCCATTAGACCAGTTCGACTAATAAATCAGCTCAGGTAAACGTGTGATATAGTCAGACGACAACACAGCCCATTTGAAAGGTGTAACGCTCCAGTTGTCTACAGCGACGACGGCAACGACGACAATGTGAAATTCGATATCATCAGACAAGGTCAGTAAATCCTGCGGCAGATATTCATCAACTTGTGGTCCACACTCATTTCTCCATTTCGTTGTGGTGGAAGTGTTTAATTTCAAAACTGCAGGTAGTTTCCTATTCGATTGGAAGGTAGATATAGATACTCTTACGACCTACCAGTATTTTGCAAACTGGTTTCGATGAGAGAAAATTTCGCAGAAATTCCCTGTGACATGATGTTTTCGGAGGTCCAAAAGAAGGGCACTGCTGCTAATGTGCGGTAAAAGCAAGTTCATCATCGATAAAGTTTTATATTACCAGTCTGACAAGCAAAACCATAAAAAAAATCAACTCAAAGCAAAGTAGGAGGAATATTGATGAAATGAAAGAGCCAAATTGCGAAATTAACATCAGATTGACGGATATGTGGTTTGAGTGTCACATTGTCGAATTCGGATTAAGATATTTACCAGTTCTTGGCTTGGTGAAATCATTAAACTTTTAGAACCAGTTTAATTTTTTTTTTCTGGGAAATTCCATGAAATGGAAATTTAATAGCCGACTTGTTTGGGTGGAATGATTTTGCCAAATCATTGAAATCAATATTTCATCAAGTTGAATTGTTTATTATTCATTTCGAGATAATAAATCATATTTGAGTGTTTAATGCAAAAGTCGATAACACTGCACATTTTGGTACCAAAAAAAATATGAGAATTTTTTTTTTTTTGGACATTGTTTACGGCGTCGCGTCAGTCTCGAGTTGAGACTATCAAACAACATTTTTTGTTTTTTTTTTTGATGAGATTGAGTAATTGGAAACATGCTGACTAAATTTGAAATGATTCAACTCGGCTGATAAGTTTTAATTATTTAAGCCAAAGAATGTGTTTGACCCTGAACTTGGATGGTTTTTAAAAGCAAAAAAAAATGCTTAATACCATAGTTTTGTTTGGAATTTTTCCTATGTGTAAGTTGATGGGAGGACATGAATCAGATAGGGTTGCCAAACGTCCAATTTAAGGTGGACATGTCCTCTCTTTTACTCCAGCGCAAAGCACCCTCCATATTTTTATCCTCCATTTAGTCCAATTTTCCATTGATTACCTATATTTTGTTAAATAATATTCCTCAAATTTTTAAGTCTGAAACTTACGCTGTCAACGAACTCTGAATTCAAGAAAAAAAACTGATCGAGTATATGATAGTACTGATAGAAAACATGCAACAAACAGATCTCATTTTGACAGCCTAAATGTCAAACTACAAACTCATCTGGAATGGGCGTGTTGCTCAGTTTCTGTAGTTTCCTTTTGTATTATAACTTCTATTTGAAATCCCTCTAAAGTCCGGGATTTTAGCACCTTTAGTCCTAGGTTAGCCTAGACTGCCATGGCAACCCTACATAAATAGTAAACAAGTAAACACTTGAAGGTGAATTTGACGGAAAGAAAAGAGCAAATATGAATACCCATATGCTGATATTCAGGACACAGATGGTGGAAAGATTGGATAAAAAGAAATAGGCGTAGATGGGGAAATAAAAGCCATTAAATCGCACTTAGCTGATGGAACGAATAAAGGCAGAATGGGATTAAATACCCACGGACTTACTGGTTCTATTGGTTGACTTATTGCCATCGAAATTGTATGCTTTTATTGGTAGCAGAGGCAAAATTCTTACTTAAGACAAAGTCATGCTGTTTTGTTTGATCGGTACTGAGGAACATCGATTCCAGCAATTTGCTGCTGCAGCCAATATCATGAACTTGATTATTTAATGAGAACGATCAGTGAACTATACAGAATAAGAGTTTAATGTTAAATGGCTAAGTACGTGCAAGGAAGGAACCACAAAACCTTCACAAATCGCACAAAATCGGTGGATGAAAACAACCACATCATTAAGTTGGCAGCCGAGTCCACTTTGTGCTTAGCCGTGGAAATTGGGATGCAGATGAGCCAGTGCTAACACTCAGAGGCACCGATAGAGAGAAAGGAGCTGAATACTATGCGTAAGAAAAAACACTCATCTTTATTTTTCGGTGAAGGATATCGAAATATCCGGAACTTCTATGTATAAGGCCAGGTAGGCTATTTGGAGCAGTAATGGACATCGAATAGAGACTAGTAAGAGAACGAAACTAAGCCCGTACTCAGTAACAGTGCGGAATTTCCACCCACTAAACCCACCTTCCTTTCTACCCCTGATCCTCATCAGCACTACCATCAAGCATTTCATCTCGAGGGGGTGTTCTGCCTTATACATTTAACTCTTTCGAATTGGCAGCTATCTGCGCCGCTTTCCGTTGTCTTTCATGTCTTCATTGCCCCTTCAATGAATTGTAGCCACGGTTTCACTTATTACTTCCCAAGCTTCTAGTGTGCTGACCATCACTCCGATGATATTCTCTGGCTTTAAGTATACACCCAATCTGTTTGCCAACAGGTTACGGCCTTCGCGACATCGCGGACAGTGGAACATTATGGGCTACGCGTTTTCCACTGCTTGGACAATAATGGTTGTTTTCATGCCTAAATCTGTGGAGGTATGCTCTGAAACATCCATGGCCAGTAAGCATCTGCGTTAGGTAGAAATTCAGCTCTCCATGCTTCCTATTGATCCAAAGGCCGATATTGGGGATCATTCTTTGATTCCATCTACCTTTGTCGGATAAGTTCCATTTGGCTTGCCATTCTTCCAGGGTTGTTCTACGTGGTAATTCATCATCCCTTCGCTTCGATGCTGTTGGTATCGTTGATCTTAATGAGGAGGTCCATAGGTACCATTCCAGTCACGACACACGCCGCGTCGTATGAGTTTGTTCGGAAGGCACTACATACTCTCAATGCGTTAATTCTGTAAGCTGCTTCTATCCTTATTCTGTATGATTTGGTGCTCATGGCATCGGCCTATATTCTGTAGTAGGAGTAGTCTTTTTCTTTGTTTAGGTCCTCCAATATTTGGCATGATCCTTGCCAAGGCAGCCGTTGTTCTCGCTGCCTTCTAAGGGTATATCAATAACTTTCAGGTATTTTGGTATCTGCAGCTAATCAGATATGATTTAGAGGTACCTAAGTTCTTGCTTTAAATTTTCTTTAATGGAATAACGTAGAATTTATGAGAAGATTTTTGTGATGGAAGAGTAGAAACCCTCCTCCATATTAGTACAAAGAATGCGCTGAATCATAGTAGGGATTCGCATGGAATCAATCAGGTCCTCCATCGCTTACGGGAGTACTCCCAAGGTATTGGAAACTCTGAACGCTTTCAACTGTTTGTCCACTGCTTGGTAAGGCACACGAAATAAGTCCCCGATCGCCCCATCAAAAGCTTTTTTCGAAATGAATTAAAGTGTACTCAACTCGCCGCTCGAGGATGTTCATGTGGCCGACACAGAAGGATCCAGAGCTAAGAACTCTCGGCCTCACAAAGTCAAGTATGTCACTATTTGATTGCTGCGGAATGCAACAATGGTAGCGCCTTTTTTGCACTTCTGAAGTATGATACCTAGTTTCGGAAACATCTCTTCATCTGTTACTAAGATGGCCCATACATTTGTGTGTTTGTATCTGTCCTCTGTATTTTGTACTTTGAAAATATTTAATCCAAAATTTCCATCTAGTATCACATGCGTTCGTTTTAACGCATACCTTAAGTATTAACACATCGACTAAAGATTGTCATTTCTGACAAATTTAGGACACTTTTTGACACAACAAATGAGATACCATTTAGACAAACTTGTGACCAGCCAATGTCAATCCATGTCAAGTTCTTATTATGTTCTCAATCTAGTTGGACTTGTGAAAATCCTCGCAGAATGATATACAACAGCTGAAAAAGTCAGTCTTCTATACAACAACAAGTTAGATCATTTTAAAATCACGAAATTACTTATTTTCGTATTTTTAGACCATATTCTAGTTAACATTAAACAAGATACCACTGATAAATAGAATTTTGATGAAACATCCCCGCAATTATAAATATTTTACTACTATCATTGCAATGACGTTTGCCGTGCTATCTGAAGTTTTACCAGTTAATCCAGAGTATTTGACTTGAATGATTCATTTTGAATATTAATACATGTTTCCATGAATTTATATCTTATCGTTGGGCTTTCTCTTTTCCCGGTTATGGTTTTTCAAAGTATATTTTGTATCTTGAAACTTAATTATAATTCCATTGTAAAGTGATAAGGGGTGCAAAATAAAAGCAAATTATGGACCTATTTAGAAACTTCTGTAAAATATTATTCAAGAGAAAACGTTAGAATCTTCAAGAATATCCGATACACAGCTCTTCTGTTCCTGAAACTGCCCTTTACACTGGAGGGTTTTAATGAAAGCTTATGGACAGTTGTTTAATTAGTTGCTTTATTTGCTTCGTTATGGATGTAACGCTTCGTCATAATATTAAATCATTCCATTTTAGTTTAACTCACTTGATCAGGAGTACCTTACTGTTTTTTGCCAGTCATTATTTACTTTTAAACTGACTCAATACGAAGTCTATTGCTTATCACATTACTACCTAGGTGAAGAATTTCTCAAGGTTTTTAATTACTTCTTGTGAACATTAGACACTCACACCTGTATTCTACTGAAATTATTTTTAAAAAATCTATTCTTAAAAATATTGATAAAGAAAATACAAAATTTTGATGGGACAACCCCGATATTTCAAGCGTTTATTTGGGGTCTACATATGTATTTCGAAATGACCTAGTCTATGAGGCGATAAGATACTTTTATCGAATTAGAAAGAGGTTATAACTATTTCTAAATTATCCATAACAAAATTATGAGCTTTAAGAAAGAATGACTTCAAATTGAGTGCATGAATGCAATCATTGACTTCAAACAGAATAAATTTGATAGTTATCCACCACGTTGCGAATAGTCCTCTCGGAAGGACGATTATGGTGACCGTAAAATGGGCGAAGGGCGAGAAATGTCGTTCGAACAGAAGACCCACTTTCATAAAGCAATTCAATCATTTGCACATATTGTTGAACAATATTATTTCTGCGTTATTTGGCAAAACGAATTTAATAAAACAGACTAAATTTGATAGATGGAGCTTGAACAATGTGGGTGCAGTCATATGTCAAAGTTGAGAAATCCCTATTGGAAACCCTTTATCTACTTATTTTTCTGGAAAAACATCAGAAATTGGTAAGTAGAGACCTTTCAATTTGCAATGTGGGGCATACGGTGGTAAAGATTGGGAACCACTGTTCTACAGATATCATATACCTCAACAAACCCTTGTTGTATTCAAGGTTTTTAATATGCAACATATTTGTCACCTGAAATTGAACTTTTGCTCATTTCTTCTCGAATCTGGAGAATTATGGCAACATTAGGAAGGAGCCAATCTTAGCCGCACAGGCGTTGCTGGGATCGTTTAGATCGTCAACTGGTATTCACCTAATGTGGCCTTCTAATGTACGCGAGTGCGGGGCACGTGCATAGGAGGTGACTAATGGTCTCCTCTTCTTCTTCATCTCTACAGCTTCTGCAGAAGTCATTGTATGGGATGCTCAGTCTTTGGTCATGCCTTCCTAAAGAACAGTGTTCGGTAAGGGTGTTGTGTTTCAGAATGGACCTGGTTTTATTCAGCACGGACCAAAGCAGCCTTGTAGTATTACAGTGGCCTAGTTGTTGCCACAGATGGTTGGCTCCTCTCACCGCAACGACATGGATAAGGTATGCTTATGCTAACATAAGACGTTGGTCCCTCGGAGTGGGGGACGCTTATGCTGTTTAGACCTGAGGAGCCTCGTCGCGCAACTTCGTCAATTTCACAATTTCCTGGTATGTAACAGTGTTCCGGCACCCAGTAGAGGGTGAGGTTGTATTGTCCAACTGTCTCATTCGTTGTGCTGGATCCGAGGGATTTGATGGCCGCCTGACTGTCGATATATATGACAGTATCCGATATTGATACTGCACTAACCGCCAGTCAGTCTGCTGATTGACGCTTTGGTTTGAAAAATGCTGCAGTAGTCAGGAAGGCTGAAGGAGAGGTGGATGTACAAGTCTTTGGAAAAAAATCCCAGCACCGATTCCTTCCTTAGTTTTGGAGCCATCCGTAAAGATTGTCAGAGATTCATGGTGAATGACATCCTGTTGTGTCCATTCAGTTCTATCGGGTATTAATCATTTGTAGCCCATGTTGAAGTTGTGTTCAGTGGGCAAGTGGTCGGTGACCTTTGGAAGATGGCGATGCATCGATAGTATTCTGGCGTGTCCAGTGTGTTATTCCTACCATTGTCTGGAATATCTCAGTCACATTACTGAGCAAGTAGCCAGTTGTAAACCAAGGTGTTACTTGGTTTGAATCTCCTTGTCTTCCTTTGTATGTAATGTACTTTAAAAATGTAAACCTTCAGCTCCTGGCGCCATTATAGCAAATAAATCAACCTGCAATCAATTAAAGTCAATTATTGTAAAATAAACTAACACAATTACACTAAAGTTTGGTAATAAAAATAGTTATCGACTTTGATTATAAATAAAAACAAAATATGTCTCAGCAAACTGTTTACCAACTAATCTATTGTCCAAGCAACCACAATCGCATTCAGCTGGACGATTAAACATTTTTTATTTTACACTTTTTAATCAAACTTAACAATTTCACGTGTACGTCAGTCAACACTTCATATCTGAGGTACTTACTACCTCCATCTACTGATTATACTTGGACAAGCGATAAAAATCCCATGTCTGGACACTGGACAGCAACAATTTATTGTTGTCACTTCTCTAATCTGATGGCAGAACTTATGAATATCTTTCGATGGAGCACAAAGTGGATATTCAAATTCTATATTTATGTATACACCTACACGGCTTTAGAAAAAATCCCCATTTTTGTAAGAAATACCACTTGACCATAAGTGGGGTTATGCCTAGAGGCGGTGTAAATTAGCAAAGTTATTGTTAGTTTCGAGTTCTGAAATCATAACTCATTTTGAGCAATCGAATTCCAATGAAATATGAACTCGCTGTTTGATAATAAATTACATTTGAATTTTTTTGTTTGTGGGAAGATTTCGAAAAGCGATACTGCCGAACAATAGTGTAACAATTACTTTTAATTATATGATAATGAAGTGGCAATTGTAAATCAGGGTATCGAATAGTTACAAAAACAAAAACTTGTGCTTGTGGTTAGTTGTTAGAGCTATTCTATTTCAAGTTGAGATGTTTTTGTTGCGAAACATGGTTAGTATGTTCTAAAGACCTGAACTCGTTGATAAGCGAGTGGGGAGATTAGAAAATATGTTATCTTTGGATTGCAGTAAATCTCATGTTCCAAAGATTAATTTACACATGTGAAAGTCGTAAAGAGTTTTGTTTTTAGAGGTCAGAAGAATTTGCTTACAAAATGTGTAAGCTTAAAATGGAAGACTGAAATACTGTGTCCAACTGTCGAGTTGAAGTTGAAGTCAAGGGAATATAAAACCTGTAGACTTCACTTTTCACTTCTACACTGATGTCTCAAAGACTACGGCTAAGGATGGATAGTTGGTAGCAGTCTTCCGTCTTCCAAACTATTGTAGCGTGTTCCAGGTGGAAATTATGACGATTAAGGAAGTCCTATCGTTTTAAGTTGAGATGAAGAAAAACGTGATATCCGCTAAAGTTATCCGTATTTTCTCAGATAGCCAAGCTGCCATCAAGCCCCTGGGTTCGATCTCTATAGCTTTTTTTTGTAGCCCTAAGCTGCCGATCGTTCTTACGTTGGTTTCCGGGGCATCGGGGCATTCCAGGGAACTGTAAGACCGATGAATTCGCCAGATTAGTAACAACTTTACCCATTACAATAAGAAGAATAAAAATAAGAACAAAGGTACTTTAGGTATATCAATCGCTATAAGTTAACAAAAATTTAAGCTGAATGCGAGTACAAATCTTAGGATTTACATGTGGTGTAATATGTCTAACGACTTAAGCTGGATTTGAAACATTCTAAAACTTTGATTTCTCTTAACAGGTTACTGTTACATCACAATAAGTGTTATCACTGGACACTGTCTAATAGTCAAACAAGCAACAAGACTAGGCCATTTCACTAAAGACTTCTGGATGAGGAAGAGGAGGAGACTATACCCGACCGTAGCAGAAAGCTTCACTTAGGAACTTTCAACCAATCGACGTATACCTGTAGACACTACGGCTTCTCAAACAAGACACAGTAGGAAAATAGACAAGTGATAAGGCAATCAAAAAATCTATGCCAAGAAAGATTTGTCCAAGACATGGAAATACATTTGAGAGACGAATAATTCAAAGATTTTGATTCCGCTATCAAACAGGTCCATTGTCCCTGGTCCCTGGAAACGCTGTAAAGAAAGTCCGCTGTTAGAACCACCCAAATAGTAATATGAATCTCAGGAGATCCATCAGCTCAACGTTGACTGCCAAGAGATCTCTTTTTTCTGACTGATTGGTCAGATCAGTCACACAGCAGGTAATGAATAGATTCGATTTCTTCTTCGTCTCTGCAGCTTCTGCAATAGTCATTATGCAGCACACCGAGTCGCTCTGATGATCTCTTCTGGCTAAACGCCGGCCGGCCATAGCGCTCTGGCCTTTATGCCTGTATCCAGATGCACCTGTTTGCACGATCGATGGCTTCATCTTCTAACTTTATCTTAAAGGGACTGATTGGAGCTGCTAGCAAAGGAAGAACCACACAGGTTGCATGACTGGAAGTAGTACAGCATGAGCAGCACATTTTAAATGTGTACAGATTTGGGATACATTAAGTAGTTCCGCCTGCTTTCTGCTGCTTATAAGAACCATTCCCGTTTTGTACTTCGCCAGCTTAAAGTTTCGTACGGCATTATGTTGCTTTGACTGAAATAGCTAGGCTTTTCAAAAAGTTCTGCAGTGACGATTATTGTAATGGAAAGACGTGAGATCTCGTCCTGATATACTAGAGTAAAGGACTTCGGACTAAGCCCTGTGACACTGTGCTAGATCCCGAAACATTTGGATTGCCAAAGGCTCAGAATATAGCCAGTCTTCTTAAGCAAACCACCCTGATGATCTTGTGTAGTTCAGCAGCCTGTCTATGTTTGCGTTGTAGTGTTCTCCTAGATCATGGAAGAAGTCTTTGCTGAGGAACTTGTTTCTGGAGTGTTGGAGTCCAAAGCACTGGCAAAAGGAAGTGGGTGGTGCCCTCTACATCCTCTTCATCGCTGCAAAGTTCTTCCACCATTCAACGCAGTTTCTTCAAATGGTACCGCTGAGTCTAAGTATATAATATTAAGCTGGTCATCATCCCTTTTCAAAATAAAAAACGCCCTCACCGGGTACTGTTTTAGAGGAAGATAGGCTTGCTTAAGGGCTAGGCTATAGTTGATAGGTCACTTTCTTTGCCCCTGTCTTGTTCTAGGCCACTTTGAGTGAATCCTTTTTAACAATTTAAGACGTTGATCTCTTTTGGACGACCTATGGTTTAAGTCATCCTCTTTTACCTACACCTCTTAAAGCTTTTCGGTAAGCATAAAGTGAACATAAGGACACAATAGACTCTTTTGCATTCAAAAATAATATTTTAAAGGAACTTTTCCCCTTTTTTGTGACAGTTTTCCCTTTGCCATTCTAAAGGACACCCTATTTTCATTCAAGATTTACTTTTGTCGAATTAATTACATACATTATTCTAGAGCTGTAACTGCACATTACAAGGACTCCGTCAAAGCTGTAGAAAGGATACAATACCATCTATTAAATTTGAGATCTAGTGTAAGAAAAATCCCCGTCTTTTTGCAATCAACTCTCTCTCTGTGTATAAAGTATAGGAATCACGTTAGTCTCAAGTAAACATTTTAGTATTTCCGGTCACTTAGTAAGAGACAATACCCCAAAGCACAGCATCTTTATTAATTACTATAAAGTGAGCATTCCTTTGCAAACAAAATTAAATCGAAACCGATCTTTGTCAGGGGACTGACTCAAAAACTGGAATGAGTCATTCACCATAGCGAAGAAAATAGTAATTTTTATTGGATTTCTTGATTCTATTGTCTTGTGGTTCTGAAAATAAATGACCCCCTCCGTGGATTGAGGATTGTATTTTGCGCACGTGATTCAGAATTAATTACAAAGAAACTGGCGTCACAATATTGTAGTCTGTGATTTGCTTTCTTATAAGTGCATAGATACAGTATCTAAACAGGAATGCGCATAAACGTTGCGCGTCTCGACTGTTTATTTTTTATCATTTTGGAACTTGGACTGATGTTATATTTCATATATAATGGCATACTTATGGTCTTTTAAATAAATGAACAATTTCAATGCTATCTTATTCACAGGTTTTGTTACTCAAATTTAGAGATAAGAAATGCTTAATGGAAAACTTGTTATATCGGCAATTTTTGAATGTATGGATGGCAATGGTGCAATGGATTCTGTATATGCTCGTTACTCAAAGCGCCTAGGTATGTTTGGGTTCTAACGAGGAGACAGCATTGCACCTTAGAGAGGAAAATATAACCAAAGTTTCAAATATCAAAGTTTCTCTAGAATCAATCTTCTTTGAAGGAGATGTAAAAGTTTTAAGTAAATTTTAGGCAGGTACGTTACTCCAAAACACTACTCAAAAATACACAAACTCTCAGATGGTTTGACACAAATTTAAGTCGACTTTTTTTCATCTGCAAATCTCAATAGTATTAAGAACTACCTACAATAGGTAGCTATTCAGTTTGACTTGGTCAGTCAAAAACTACAAAAAAAAAGGTCATGCGTGGGCGGAAATGGACCAAGCTACCTAATCCCCATGAAAGAAGTAGGTATGTACATAGTACGTAGGTACATAGACTGTTTTGTAATTCTATTGTTCAATATAACTTACTGGATGATTGAGTCAAAGATGCACATTACGTCAACTGTATCTACAATTAGAGTTGACTACAAATTAGCTTAGCTCCCACCAAGTTCGCTTATTATTTTAAAAGTTAACTCGTTTCTTATGCAAATTACAAGAAAAATAGGTTAATTTAAAATTGTTAAGTAAAAAATCCTACAAACCTTTAAAATACCCTACCAAGGGTTTTCAAATGTATGCGTGTACAAGAGAGAGAACATCCGCTCTCAAATTTCGACCATTTAATCGACTGGTCTAAACTAAGTAGGGAGATCTTTTATTTACACTGAGAAGTGAGAATAGCGTAAAATTCCCCTACAAGCAACCGATCAACGATATAACATCCATGTATTGGTGGTCTGCCAACCACACAAAGAGAGAATCGAGAAATCAAGCAGGCCAGAGCGAGAGCTTCAGATCGCTTGGCCCCCAGTATTAGGTGGGTGAGTTGTATTCAATACCAACCTTTCAGCCGTTGATAGCGAATGTAATAGTTCGCCAGTTAAGGTTTTGTACTCGGACTGTGCGCTGCGGTCTCATAAGTAAAGCGCTCTCATTCATTGTGACCGTGAATAGAATATATACACAGCAACAACAACAAAAAAGTGCATTGTTTTTTTTTTTTTTGTTTCTTATTTATTTTCGATAAATAAACTAAGAAAATAATTAACTCAAGAGTGACCAAAAAATTTTGAAAAAAAAAAAACAAAAACTCGCGATAAATATGCTGATAAAGTGATTACAGTTGTTTTTTTTTGGTCTTTTGTGCTATGCATATCCGATAAAAATGATCTAACCCTCGATTGAATACAAAAAAGATACTCAGCGCGATCAGTAGATACAAAAAAGAATCCAAAAAGTGAAAAAATACAAATTTTGTAAGAAAAACCGTGAAGCAAACGCGTTATTTACGCGAAATCCTATTTTATCGTATCTGTGAAAAAGTGAACAAAAAAAGCCGCCGCAATGTTTGATGTATTCGGCTCCGTCAAGGGGCTCCTGAAGATCGATCAAGTCTGCATCGATAACAATGTCTTTCGGATGCACTACAAAGCGACAGTGATCATTCTGATCGCTTTCTCATTATTGGTCACGTCTCGGCAGTATATCGGTGATCCAATCGATTGCATTGTCGACGAGATTCCACTCGGTGTTATGGACACATACTGTTGGATCTATTCGACATTTACCGTACCGGAGCGTCTAACTGGCATAACTGGTCGCGATGTAGTCCAACCCGGCGTTGGCAGTCATGTCGAAGGCGAGGACGAGGTCAAGTACCACAAGTACTATCAGTGGGTGTGTTTCGTGCTCTTCTTCCAAGCAATCTTGTTCTATGTGCCACGCTATCTTTGGAAATCATGGGAAGGCGGCCGCCTTAAGATGCTCGTCATGGATTTGAATTCACCAATTGTCAACGATGAATGCAAGAATGATCGTAAAAAGATACTTGTCGAATATTTTCACGATAATTTGAGTAACCACAACTTCTACGCATATCGCTTCTTCACCTGTGAGGCGCTGAACTTTGTCAATGTGATTCTGCAGATATTCTTTGTCGACTTCTTCCTCGATGGAGAGTTCTCAACCTATGGCAGCGATGTACTCAAGTTTACCGAAATGGAACCAGATGAACGTATCGACCCCATGGCTAGAGTGTTCCCCAAAGTCACAAAGTGTACATTCCATAAATATGGTCCATCCGGATCGGTGCAGAAGTTCGATGGACTCTGTGTGCTGCCACTGAATATTGTGAACGAGAAGATTTATGTGTTCCTGTGGTTCTGGTTCATCATTTTGAGTATCTTGTCGGGAATTTCACTTGTCTACCGTTTGGCTGTTATAATGGGGCCTAAATTGCGACTACTGCTGTTGCGTGCCAGATCTCGCTTGTCCCGCCAGGATGAAGTCGAGTCAATAGCTCAGAGGTGTAACATCGGCGATTGGTTCCTGTTGTATCAATTGGGAAAGAATATCGACCCGCTGATTTACAAGGAGATCATTACGGATTTATCAACTCGACTAGATGGAAAGGAGCCGCCTGTGTAAAAGGATCTTAAAATAATTTAATTCTTTTTTTTTTTTTTTTTTTTCATTTTCATAAAGTTTTTATTTTCTCCATCACATTTTTAAAAGAAGTAGTAAAAAAGTATAAAATAAATTTCCATACTGCACAAGCACTTCAGATAGTCAGGGAGAGAGCATGTATACACACAGATACTTTTTTTTTTTTTTTGTTAAATTCAGCAATTCATGGCGTTAAACCAGTTTCCCCTGAATTACGCTCAACCACATGAATGTATTAGTGAAGTGAGCGTCATCTCTCTCACTCTCTCGCTCTCTCTCGTCTGCCGTGGTGACTCTCCCAAAACCAACATGGCCGTTTATAGAATATAAAAGAAGAAGAGGCAGCTAACCTTTCATACCCCCTTGCATAAGACAAAAAACAAACGCACACATACACTCGTGCATCTCTCTTTGTATTTTAAAGACCCTTCTATCGAGTGTGTGGTACAAAAAAGAAGTGCATCCTCTGCATCCCATGTGGAATACCCTTTATTTTTTCCAAAAATATACACAAAGGCTAGGTAGTATATATGTAGAAAGGAAAATAAATAAAATCTTAGGATGAGAAAACACAAGAGAGAAAAACTGGTTTTACCGGATTTTTAAGACATTTCTTCCGAATGTATAGACAAGATAAAGCATCAATATATCTCCTTCCACTCAACAGCTACCTGTGTTGAGTTCTTTTTTTTTTTTGCGTTTTCTTCTTTGTACTTCTTTTTACGTTCTTGTATCTCTGAAACAGGTAGCTGGAAACACTTTGGTGGTCACATATTTAATTGCACGACTGTAGTAGTTTTTTCTTCGAATTTATCAACAACAACAAAAAAAAAATCCTTAAACATAAATATAATTTATTTTAATAGCAATTTTATTTTGTTTATTTGGACTGATCGAATTTATTTAAGTAGAACGATATATCATTCCAAAAGAGTTTTTTTCTTATTTTAAATAAATTGTTGCCAACCTAACTTGCCTGACTAGGTTATACATATATTCATCTGAATGAACAGTGCAATTATCTATAAAAAAAAAACTATCAAAACAAAAGCAAATAAAAGACAAATAAACAAAAAAAAAAGACAAAAAACAACCAAGTATTCTAAATGACAAAACAAACGAGAAACTACTCAAAATAATTAACAATAAATTTTAAATATGTTAAAAAAAATAAAAATTGTTTATAAATATGTTTAAAATTTATTCAAAACTTTTGCCTGCCATATCATACATTATATAAATAAATGTATATTTTTAGTTAACAATTTTGAAAGTTGCAACATTTTTTTTTCTCCTTCGAAAGTAAGGCACTCTGATTAATCTTATCATAGGAAAATTATTATAAGAACTGATAACATCATAGAACACTGCATGTATCGTGATATTTTATACGAATGCTTGTGTGTGGTTTTAATTAATTTACGTACTAATGAGGTTTTGTAATTCACACGTATCAGAAGTCAATTAATTATCTTTTAAAGCAGCGGCTGTGTGTTTTTGTTTTTCTTTTATTCGTTTCTGGCACGCATAATTGATTGAGTTGTCATTTGAGTGAACCTCGTATTGATTGATACAAATTTTGAATAATTCGGTGCTAAATTACATAATTAGTTATTTAGAATTGAATATTTAAGCGCATTGGAGTATTTTAATTCTGCAAATTGTAATAAATTGTGTGAGCAGTAGCACATCGAAACTGAAAAACAATTTTCGACCACTTGTGTCCTCTGTTGGGCGCCAATTGTTCAGAATTAAATCATTTGCCTAACTCAGAGCTTTATTTGTACCTTACAGTCCTTCACAAAAATGTTTCTAACTTTTGTTGAGACGAGTGGTCATTAATCGACAAAAGATCTTTGAAGGGTCATTGTTGGGCGCCAATTAAAAAATGTATTCAGTCAGACAACAAAATTTGTATCCATCTCCCTCAAATATGCTGCTTAATGCTACTAAAGTTCGGCGCTGAAGACATAGAGATTTCAATTATACACACGCTTGGCTTTGAGGTTTTCAAAGAGCTGATAATGCATGCCATCGATCACGATTCAATAGTTCTTAAAACATATCCAGTGCACTATGAAAGAACCGATTCTTAGATACCAGAGCATGTTTTTTCCAATACTCATACTCATAAATAAATCATGAATTAATACTCATCCTGCACACTTGGTTCCCAGTGTCATTCTTCGACCGAACTAGTCGCAGCCGAGGCAGAAGACCGCAACAAACGCACTTAACAAAAAGTGAGTTCTTCATATTCAATTTGCTATAACTTTTCTGTTAAATTGGATAAACAATGTATTTTTCTCTTATGATTCCCTTTATTGTTAAATTTACAGGCAAGCGTAATAAGCACTCCGCATCCAGATACAAACTTATTTTGTTCTAGTGATAAGAGTCTCAGAGTGTGGACCGATAGAAAATAATAGACAAATGTTGCAGCTTTTAATAATAAAAAAAAGACAAACAACAAATGACTGTTAAAAGAAATATGCATAAACATTTAAAAAAAAAATCATGTCATAAGCATTAACATTATACTTAAAAAAAATTATAAATTAGTATTAATTAAAAAAATAAAAAACAATCATTAAACGACCATAACGATGGAGTGAACTTCATTCTTTTATCTGCTCTCCACAAAATCAATCTAAAACGACCGACAAATTCATTTATACTAAAAACTACGAACGAAAAAAAAAATTATATAAATATAAAAAAAAAATAATAATTTCTTTATTTTTAATTTATAAGATGAGAGAAATACAAGTAAATTATTAAATAAGAGTTGTGATCATTTAAATATTATACTACAATAATTTTTCATTAATTTTTTTTTTTTTAGAATTTTTAGTGATAGTTTTTTTTTAATTTTAATTTGTAGTTTCTTCTCCATTGTCTATTTACTTTTTAATTTTTAGTTTCTCATTTATATATATATTTTTTTTATATACAATTTTGTGTGTAATGACAAAAGGAGAAGAATAAACAAAATTATAAAAAAAAGTGTATACATTCAGTATATATAATTTTTTTTCTTTTTAATTAGAATTTATACAGTAATAAGCAAAATGAAACAAATTTGATAAAAATAATAATAAATAAAAAAAAAAAAGAACATACATATATATTTTTATATAAAAGACTAAGAAGCAATTTTAGATTATACAAATTAAATATGTAAAAGTATTTTTTTATATATTTTAGAAACTATGGTAATTAAGGAGAAAATAATTCCATAAGATAAAGTGCGTAGAAAATGTTAAATATTTGTACTTTTTTTTAAAAACATATCTAAATAAAGATGAGCTAAATTGTATGCCTAAATAATGGTCTATTTTAATTAGTGTTCAAAATTTCAGGTAGCTTACAACTTATAGGTTCAATCAAACAAGGACATGTTGTGCTCTTTCAAGGATGAACATCAACTACAATCTATAGAATGAATTAGTTAGTTTAAAGTGTTCTTATATTTAGGTGAACATATGGTAAGTCTAGTAAGCAATCTTGAGCCAGAAATACCTCCATAGGCTTTGTCGGAGGAGGAACACCACTTCTGTGTCATCTCATCACCCAGTAAGCTTATCTATACGGCAATTTCGTCACCGCTTTCATAAACCAGCACGACCCTTATTTTAAGCGTAATTAAAATTAAATCAGTGCAATCAACAAACACTAAGCTGACGCAACATTGTGCCGACCTAGCAACATAGTTTACATCAGCAGCTCACTTCTTGCCACATTTCACTCTCACAGTTCAATTTGTGATTCATTCACTTCTACGAAAAACGCCATAGTCACGTCCAAATCATAAATGACCACTTGGACACATTCGAGATCAAAGTTTTAAATCTGACGCTAAATTAAAACTCACATAAGGAAATCCTTAACACAATTATAACATAGGTAAAGCGGATGACTCGGTCAAATGCACTTATAAAATGATGTTGTGTGGCGACCGTTTGAATCTTTTAGCAAAAGGCATGGGCGGGTACAGAGGGGGGCACAGGGGTGCTGTGTTTTTCAATGTTGTACACGAGAAGTTGCTGTAGTCTTAAGGGGGCTACAGACACTAAAACATGGTACGCATACTCGTACATAATACGGTCTCAGTAAATGTTGGACGTCTATACAGAACTAGCACAGTACCATACCACTACACCTGGTCATCAGTATAAGGGTATTTATTTCCCCTTTTGCATCTGTAGATTATAAATATCTGCAATATCTGTGTCCTTCCGGAACAGATCATAAGATACACACTTTATTTCGTTTTCTAACCTCTTCATCTAATGAACAGGACCTAATAAGCATGCAGGGCAAATTTTTTTTGAGCAAAATTCGGTGTGATCGTGGCTGTGATCGTCTCGGAAAGGACACATCTATGTTTTCAGTCACAATTTCAGCTTAGTTCGGTGACGGCTTAATGAACACAAGTTAGGCCAAAGCCACACGAGCTGCCAAAAGGATGGGCGGCCAATGATCTGTGCAGTTTGGCGTTGTTATCACACGAGCAGTATTTTGTAGGTCAATTGATTCGCGGCGACCACAACGAAGCTCTGGTTTTCTGTATACTCATGATGGCGCGCAACCAAATGAGAACGTAGAAAAAGAAACTCGTGTCGTTTCGTTGTTTGGGTACCTCCGTCTCAGCTTTACTCTCAAACTTATCATTCCAAGCTTATATCCTCCAAGGCTATACCTTACTTATGTTCTGTATCCCCTTGTGGGTTCTAGGGCCTCTACAATGCCTGGAAAAGTGCCTCAGCTCTTCCCAACTCTTTCTCAGTTGCCGTACTTCCTTCTCAACTGTTCTGCACCACGTACTCCTAGGACTGTCGCGTATCCTGTCATCCTGAGTAAGCGGGTTCCATTGCATCGCTTGGTTAGCTGTGGATCTGTCATCCTTTCGGAGAGTGTGACCAATCCATTGCCACTTTCATCGACGTATGGTTGTGCTTATAGGTTTATAGTCCTTTCTCTGATAAAGCTGTTCGATGGAGATACGGTTTGGCTAATTTAGCTGAGCCCTGTAGCGTCAACAACTTCTTTCATAGTTTCTAATCCCGAACCTTTTTAAAAACCCAGCCAAACCTGGAGCAGCCGTAATATTGGGTCACAAAAACTGTCTATTATAACATTCATAACATCAGCCGAGATATGGGATCAATATGTGTCCATCTTTCAGTCTGCGAAACCTTTGAATCATTTGAAGTAAAGACAATGGCACACGATCTGTCAAAGCGGAGCGCTTCCAATTGTTCGCTCAGCTTGGTGTTTTACGAAACACTTACTTAGATACACTGTCAAACATTCACTAACCTGTGGTCCTATGTTTCAGCTCATAAAGTAGATCTTGTAAGCGGAAGTAAGAGGTAAGCCAACGAATTTAGGGTACTCTGCCCTCAATGAAGCAAGAATAAAGGTTCTCCTATAAAAGTTTTATTGAACTACAATCCACGAATAGCCAAAGTATCTGACTTCTTCTTCGGCTGTTTCAACACACATCAAGCGATTGCTTGTTCTAGGTTATTTTGTATTTGTACCCGTTTGTGTTCTCTCTGTTTAGTCTTTTAAGAAAGAAGAAAAAAAAATACAAAGAATACGTAAAAAAAGAGAATAAAAGAAAAAAACATAAACAAACCCATGGGTAACTCTTCATGAAGGTATTTCGTTTTCAGGCCACGACATTTAAACATCGCCTGCATCATCATCATAGCCATCGTCGTCTTCATCGTTGTTATTCCCACACACACATACAGATACCCAATATTCCACAGAAGTTAACCCAACCCAATCCCAGTGCACTCTCTCCCTAGGGCGACGACAAAGCGCAGTGACATGTAGTTCAGGAAAAGTCGAAACGTTTTTTTTTTTTTCATTCTTTTAAATCTTTTCTTGTTAAGCCGAGAGACGAGACTTTGGGTCCCGCAAAGACACCATTAAAGAACCAAATGATCTTGCTCACAGCCGACGACGACACGATCGTGGGACTAGTTCAGTCAACTGTGGAGAAATGAAAAATGTTGGCTGGAAATTGACAGGCCATCGGGGTGTTTGGCACTTTAGTATGTTTATTGGAAGAGAAGTGTTACTTTTTTTTTTCTTTTTTCTTGTTCTTTGTTATTGACGTGAACGTATGTGGGTAAGCCACACAAAAAGAGACCAACGATTTGGTAACCACGACACTCAATACCTTCGGGATTTCTAAGTCTAGTCAGAGTCTTGAGAAATATTAAAAAAAAAAGAGATACATTCTCTGAAAGACAAAAAAAAATTATGTATACAATTAATAAAATTTATTTAAAAGGGTCTAATGGTAGGCGCCTCTTGAGACTGCCTTGCGACACTTTGTGATGCATCGCTGAGCTTGAGCATGAAGATATTTTAGGAGGAAACGCTTCAGAGACTTTTACAAACTGAGGGAGCACAGCCTTTGGTACATTTGTGTGTGAAAGTTTTAAGCAGAAAAGATTGACTGGAAGTAGTTGTAACTATGGAAAGTCCCAGCAGTTTCCCTAGTTTCTTGTTCAAAATGAAGTTCGATAACCTTTTTGGTAAGCAAAACCTTCATCATGAAGTCGATTCATTATAAATGTTTAAGGCTACGTTAATGCTAGGAGCTGCGGTAAGCGATAGGAGCAGCCAAGAGCGTGACAATTAAAACTAAGTTTGGCTCCTTGCTTCAGAGTCTACTATGATAAAAGCATGACCTGGATATGAGTAAGTAATAAGTCCGATTATCATGCCTGGACTCCTGGTTTGGAGAAGTAGTCCAACGTTCTAGTGGTCTAATAAGCTCTCACTTAAGTACAAAGAGTAGCGTGCTACCAGTGAAATGAGAACCACTCCAACTGCGGGCCTTGAGGCTATTCTCAAGCTGCCTCCGCTAGGCATTTATTTATACGAGATCAACGGCAGCCATAAGCGTCTTAAGAATAAGTCAGACTGCGACCTAGAAGTCAAATGCGATAGGGCACGCGACCAAGCACACACGACAGACTGCATTACGCCTTATCTTGACTTCGAAGTACCATTTACCTCAGCCGCATACCAAATGCCGAATCCATAGCTATTTATACAGATGGATCAAAAATGGAAACCGGTGTAGGATTTGGATCTAAATGACTCCCAGACCACAGCAGTGACAACAGCCGTCCGTGAGTCTGCCGAAAGAACAATAACGCTACTTTCTTTAACGACAGCCATAGGAATAAAATTCAAGCGAAGAGCTTAAAGTCCTTGGAACACAGCACAAGGTTCTGCTCTGCTGTGTCCCTTGGCCTGAGGGCGTCCCCGGAAATGAAAATGCAGATGAACTAGCAAGAAAAGCTTTATCGGACCCACTAGAACTGACTGTCCTCTTTATATGCACCCGGCCCTTCGTTCTCAGGTTTGAAGCAGGGAAACTGGCTCCGAGAGAGGCGAACCTGGGATAGGATTTTCTAGAAACTTGCAAAACTGCAAAACAATTATGGCCAATTTTTGACTAAGCAAAGACTGAGGGAATTATTTGCAAGGTCTGTCCTTGTTCACTGTCCTGTTCACTGTCCATGCTTGTGGGGATACTCACGGATCACAACACTCTGCGGTACCACTTAAAGAAACTGCGTCGTACGGAAGAAGAGCTGTGCAGAGGATGTAGCGTTGAATATGATGTAGAGGACACTACTTCCTCTGCCAGTACCCTGAACTCCAAAATTCCAGGTAAAAGTCCGCGAGCATCTATCTACTGAGAACAGCTTCAGCGTGAACTATGTATACTCAACTCCAGACCGGGAGTAAAGGACAAAGTGCGATGTTCTGTAAAATAAATCACTGTCAATCCGGGTGAGTGTAAAACAAAGGATCGATTCGGTGTTGGAGACGTTTTGGAAGACCAAGAGAAACTAGTAGATGTCCTCTTACCTTTCACGCTTTTTTGTGCAGAAGCATGACAACTGGGAAAGAGTTGGCGAGAGCTGAAGTACATTTCCAGAAAACGCACACGATGGCGCGTAGGCGTTATAGAGGCCCTAAAACCCACAACATGTATCCTGTGGACATAAGTAAGTTAGTAAAGTTATCTTTCAAACTTGTAACCGCCATTCACCAAGTCGCTAACTATATAAAGACAGGAAGACTCAGAGCAATTCAAGACTGTGTATGAGATACTTTACACTAAACTACATACCAGGAGGTTTTCTGTTCCTACAATGGAGCTTTGACAAGAATTTCACATTCAAACATAAAGGCAGCCTCTCCTCGTTCAAGTGTACTTCACCTTAAGTTCGATAGTAAGTCAGGTTAAGTTACGGGCTCTAGGATTTATTTTTTGGAAAGTCGTTAATTTAACGGAGGCCTATGTGGTCGCAGAAGATTCATAGCGAAAGTTTGAAAGGTCAATTTTCAGGCACTACTATGATATATGTAAGTAAGATTGTGGTTAAGAGGATCAATTCGAGTCTTAACCCTTTCTATATAGATTGCCTTAAATCATAGCAACTTAGCAATTCACTCTTCAAACAAAACTTTGACTCAAACTAAAATGAAATAAATCTCCTTCACGTGCAATACTAAAATAATTCTTCGAAATCTCTAGTTAAGAAAGCTTTTTTTCCTAGAACAATAAACTGTATACCGTTCTATTGTTTACTTCAATATTGATTCATATGCATAAAGCCATGAAAGTAAATAAACTGCATGCTATTGAAGCATGTATTGATGTTTATTAATGCGTTTTTTTTTAAAGTCGGTCAATTGTATTGTATCGAAGCAACTTTTGTAAATATTTACCATTTCCATATTTACAGTAGTAATTTAAAGCAGAGAGCACAATAATTAAATAAATATTGATGTATAAATGAGCAAGAATGCTTGGAATGCATTGCAGTGTCAATCTGATTCCAATGAGCTGCCGTTGCGGATAGAGGAATGAATTTTAATCATGATTCAGAGCTATGTATGCATATAATATGTTATAACTTGGAATAAAGGATACAAATGATTCTTTCTGCATTGAGGTACTGTAACAAAAAACATCTTTTATTGATCCGGTTTACAAAAAACTGAGCTAGAATGTCCTTACCAACATTGACAAAAACCAAAGCGAATTCACTGAACTGTTTACCATTTTCGTAATGCATTTCTAAAATTTTAATAAGCTGTCAAAGAATGACAGTTCTATGTTTGAAAAGTGAACAAAAAAACCAAAAAATTAAAATGTATAACTGCATATAACTTATCTCCAGTATTCCTTCGTGGAACCTAGGGTCTCTATAACGCGCCATCGTGCACGGTTCCTGGCAATGTGCCTCAGGTCTCCCCTTTTTTTTTCTCCCAACTGCTGTGACTTCATCTCGACCGTTCTGTGCCATGTTCTCCTTCGAGCGTCAAGAATTCTGCCATCCTGCGTTAACGGATTCCATGGCAACCCATTGCCATATTCGTTGTTGGATGATCGTTCCTATGGGTTCCTAGCTCGTTCTCTGGTAGAGGTACGGTTGGGCCAGAAAATCCCTAAGATGTTACGCAGGCACCTGTTAACGAACGTTTGTAGCTTTCTTGTGATGTTGATGGTCACTCTTCAAGTACCCACCCATATAACAGGACCGATATGACTTTCGAGCAGAAAAGTCTCAGCTTGGTGTTTAAGCTGATTCTATTGCTTCCCCATACCTTGGACAACATACCGAACGCAGATTTTGCTTTGGAGATTCCTTTAGCTACATCCCACTCGGTTCCAACGTCAGTCGAGATAATACTCATGCAGGAAATCTTCTACTCTCGTTACTGGTTGTTCAGCAATGCATATTTGATGAGGTCGAACCAAGCCTGATAACTTTAGTTTTTCCTGAGTCAATTTCCAGCCCGACGCCGCCTGCCTCTCTCTCCACATCAACTGTCATTTGGTGGAGATATGTACATAATTCTATGAGAAAGTAAGCATAGTCAATATCCTTCAGTTGAGTCCATCGAATTCCTCCGCTTCCCATCGACAAAGCAGCACGATCGCCAATGAAATCGCCAATCAAATCACCAAAAGGAATAGTATAGTATGAAAGAATGCAACCTTGTCTTACCCCACTTTGGATCTCGAATTCCTCTGATAACCTTCCTCTGTGCAGGACGCGACATTTTGAGCCAGTATATGTAGCCTTGCAATTAACTTATCTGGGATGCCTTTCATGCGTAAGACTCGCCAAATAAACTCCCTATTGACACTATAGAATGCCTTCTCAAAATCAGTGAACAGCAGGTGAAGTGACGAACGATATTCAACGCACTGCTCTATGATGATCCGCAGGGTGTGTGGGTGACACAAGGCAAGAAATGTCTGGGTCCATTCACAGCTGAGTCAACATCTCTTCTCGATCCCTTCCTTAATGATCTGACATCGCACTTGCCAGGCGACATTACCAAAGGTAACTTATATATATGAAACTTCTTATATACCCAGACTTTGAGGTCTTATGAGCAGAAACTCCGCACATGCTGCAAGTAATTATCAAGAAGTAACACTAAATTTTAAATTGAAAACTTAAGCAGTTTCGACCTTGGGTAACAGTCATCGACCCTATAACCACTTTCAGTCCGTGAATCAAGAACTCTTTGAACTTGGTCGCTAAACAGAAGTCCAAGGTCACATGGAGATACAGGGAAATCAGTTGTCAGACGAGATTGCTAAATACCAGCGATTCAAGAGAGGATCCTTCAGTGCCCTAATCTACCAATCATGACTCATGACGACTTAGACAGACTCAATTGAAACAGCCTAACGTTTGGTAAAGACTGTCTCTCAGCAGACAAGGATTCAGGCATTTGGCAACTGAATGATCTTTAGCACTCGTCGTGTGGGTGGACGTCTTGCCATTGGACTATCGTATGAATGCAATCTTGCCATCCTATTCCATTCTCTAAGCGCCTGCTTCTCTGCTGAATGGACCAGTTCACATTGAGTAGTGTGAGCTGGAAGGGAAGAATGTAGTTCAAAATAGAATGTGTAAAGACTTGAATGACCGTACCAGAGGAATATAGGGTTTTAGGAACTTTCTCATGAAAGTAATACTCTTCGATGTTTGTCATACGTACGCAAGCGGTGGGGCCGTCAAAAAACGTTGATGGTATCTTTTATTCCAACGCACTAACCACTGAGCTATGACACACACTATGGCTTAAAACTTAAGTATAGTACTAGTTCACAACATACAACTTCCACGAATTGAATTTGGGTTATATTTAAATTGCATTCAAAAGCACTTTTGGTGGAGTAGTAAACCAGAGTATAATTGTTCATGATTGCACATCTTATATTGCCAACATGTGCAAAACTACAACTTTGATCCATTTCTCTGGCTTCGCTCTGATTTAAATTGTTTCTAATTTCTCGTGTCTTTCCCATGTTATAACAGTCATTAACAGCCTACCCCATTACATTCATGTACGAATTATGTTAGGTTTATTACGTGCATCATAAGCAAGCACGCTGCCCCCAAACAGCCGCTGGCTGCCTGGCTGGCTGCTTAGCCCCAATTTACAAAGCGACAAATTAAGACTACAGACTATAGCCATAATTAACACGTCCAATAATCTAACCATACCGCTTCCGTTGGTCGTAGACTAAATCGCTTCATTTCATATTCAAATTCGTCGTCTTGTTTAACAAGTGGAATAGCCTAACCCGGAGACACTAATTTATTCAAGTTAGTTTCCTCACTCAGTACACGGACCTTTTTTTTGTTCTTGTTTTGTTTTTTCCTCTTCATTCGGACTTGTTGGCTAGTATCTATGAGTATGTATCTACAAATGTGTGTTTCCTCAGCTGTTGCTTGTTCATATTTTTTATATGTATCTAACGAACGAACACAAACATTTAGTTTTATCAGTTTTCACTCTTTTTTTTTTCTAAACCAAAAGACGATGATAGGCGCGCGTACTTAGACAACCTGTGGCTGATGCATTCGGTATGTTTGCTTTCATCGTTCGACTTGATAAGAATGATAAGATACTAAAAATGGAATCGTGTAAACATAGACAGCGCGCATTCGAAGTCAATAGACACTGACGGAATGTCTAGAAAAAGCCAAAGGTAAACGTTGATAGTGTTTGCCTAACTTGGTGAGTCTGATTCCAGAAAGAAGCAATGATCTTAAGGGTCTAGTTCTCTTTATCTTTTTTAAGATGTTTAGTTTGGTATTTTCACAAAAATATGACAAGACGTCTTGAAATTTCAAAATTCTGCTAAACTCTCGTGACAGAGCTGTGTAATGTAATTACCCCGGTGTAGGGGTTATCTCTGCTTCCAGATGAGATAATACTTTTGTTATGTTAGCCTTGGTAGCTTTTTTTTTACACAAGGAGGCTTACATATGAGAATTTCACTTTTTAAAGCGTATAAGCCTATAAAGATTGTCTTTTTTATTTGGGCAATTAAAATTTAGCTAATGAGGTAGATAAACGTTTTGTTGTCAGGTGAAAGAAGAGAGAAGGTAAGGCTTGCTCTGCAGCAATGAGTGCTATCATGAAACTTTAGACTACTAAAGGAGTGCAAAGATAGATGAGCTGCACAGCAAGGAGAGGAGAAAGTAAGAGAAAATCAGGGTCCACCTGAAAAGTACTGAAACTACAATCAATACGGAGAGACGAGTAATAACTTAACAAAACGTGTTCTAAGGCCAAACAGAATACAGTTCATACGGACACATTACATCAACCTCAACTAGCATTCGTTCAAACTCGGACTATCTGAGACATCAACCAACTGTGAGTAGTAGGAGGAACATGTAGAACACTTCTTCTGCCACTACCCTGCTGCAGCTAGGTTAAGACGCGTCCGCAATGATATCAGATCTAACATAGCTCAGGAAGATAGGAATCGATGACGTTCTGGAGGTGGCAGAAGAAGACAAGGCCTAGCTTCTGCTGCACGTACAGAAGGGACCTACAGTTTTATGCCGTTTCCGAAGGAAATGAGATTGAGTAATCCTCTTGGATTCTTGTCAGACACTCGTAAGAGGTGGAGCCATCAGAAGTGGTAGTTTCCTGTATTCGGAACCTCATGCACAGTAGTCCTACTGACCACTGAGCCGCGGCACCTACAACAAAACTGTGTCCTTACGCCCTTGCAAACTATCGATTTTAATAGAAAAGTATTGCCAGGCCAGACTGTCAGACCACCATTGTATGAACACCTTATTTGCAGACCATTGTCTCATGTTTAGGTTATCAGCAGACACAAAGCTCATAACCTTTGACAATGACATCCATTGTAAGATGTTTTTGTTTGTGTTATGACGAGCATACGTATTTTTGCTGTTGCTACTATTTTGTTTCGAACAAATATTCATCAAACTGATTGGATGTGACGAAAATCATTACGATTGCATAAAGACTAAACATAAAAAAACGTTGTCCCTAGGTAATTTCAAAAAATAATGAACCGATTAACGTGAAACAAATTTTATAATATTTGTTATTCTCATGAGAGTGACATAGGCTACTTTTTTGTGTGTTTTGTGTTTTATTTACAAGAAAATAAAGCGAGCTAGTTATTCATATCTATCCTCGCTGTTGCAATAGCGTTTTGTTATGACTGAAGTCCGCTTGATCGCAGAAAAACCGAGACACACTTACCATGTCCATGGGCATCTTCAGGACCTGTAGAGTAAAACCTTCCTACATACGAGTGCTTACAAAGATGTTCGATGTTCGATGTTCGATGTTCGATGACAGAGACAACGTGTATAAGGAGGTGCTACAATAATTGTTTTCCTTAGTATAGAAGAACTCAGAAGAAGAACTCAATACGTAACACGATCTACGTCTGACACTTTAACTATTTGACGAAGAGATCTATTGCCTCTATCACAAAGATAATTTGTCAGCTCTAATATTCTAGAATAATTATGGGAAATAAACATGTTTTGCTGTCTAAAATACATTTTGCGTATAGAAAACCAACTACTTTTCTACCTGTTGGTTGGTATATTTTATTTTGAAATGAATCATATGGGCGGCATATCGGCATCTCTTGTTCATGTGGCAGTGGCTCCCACGTTATCGGTGTTAATCATCATGTTTACGTAACACTTTATTCAATCTTTTGTTACACTATCCTGTGTTCAATAAACCAGATTTTTTTTTTTTGTTTCCCCCAAATCAAAATCAATAACCACAGATGGAATAAAATTTCCATCACAGGTAGGTAGACAGCAACAACGCACGGATACAAGAAACAGAAAAATGAAGATAAATACATTTTACGACCTCCAAATTTAATTGAGACTCATTGAAAGGCTCTCGTTTCTTTTTTTTTTGTTATTGGGACATGAATTCAACCGAAACGCATGAATCAAACAGAGCCCCGTAAAATGTTTATGTCTAAAGAAACACCAGCAAATGGCTAATAGATTGCCTACCTCGGACGGACAATATGGGAACAGTTTCACTCAGCTTCGTGTCTCGTGTGTGATTGTCAAAAACTGACGTCAGTTCGATGTACCTACTCACACGATATTATATCGGTTGTCATTGCGTGACAAATATCTCAATTGCTGCGGCAAACAAATTAAATAAATAAGTAGGTGCTTTTTTAAAAAAGTTTAATGCTGATCTGAGGTTCAGATGCGTGTAATATTTTTCGACAAGTAATTGTGAATTTTGTGAGATGATTTGAAATTTTGCAATAAACATTGACAGGACTTTGCATATTCGATTTTGACTGCAAGTGATTACAAAACTGCTTACCAATAAAAGGTTCAGACAAATAATATCACAATCAAGAAGGCGATCTGTACCTTACCGACTAGGTAGCTTTGACTAGCTTTCTTCGATGAATACAGTGCGTTCCTTTCAACAGTAATATCATATTTTGTATAAGAACAGCCTCACGCATTTTAAACCTAAGCTAAGATTGGTTTCTGGAATCTAAAGATCCTGCCAAAACTCCTGTGAAAAACATAGAAAATCTAGTTAAGATCTACGTGGATCGAAATCTTTGTAGGAATCGTCTACTATACATATGCAACACTGTCATCAGTAGAGGATACAGGGTCTTGCAACAAATAGCATAATGAGCAATATTCAATTTTAGAGCAAGAAAGTTCTGTGAATTACAAACGAGTGTAAAAATCTTATATATCTCTCGCCACTCAAATTGGACACCACACACAATGACTAAATATTGTAAAACCACTTGTGCACATGCACTATAGTATGTGCACCTAATATAAGATTCTCTGTTCCTTACTTTCTTCTTACTTACTTAGGGGGCGTTACAGTCCGCGGTGAACCTAAGCCCCAATCAACAAACCTCTACAGCCAACCCGGTTAAGAGCACGCCAAGTTGGTTCAGATTCCCTCTACTTATTTGCGCAACCTATAGCGAGGTTGTCCTCTACTGCGCAGTCCATTAGGGTTCCGCTGGAACGTTGGGCTCCATTTGCTCTTCATGACCCAGCCGTCTTAGTAGCTGCATGCAAACTCTTCTGACCAAGCTGATGGCCTTGTATAGGCGGTATAGTTCGGCGTTATATCTTCTTGGCTTCTCACCATCTATGCAGACGGGACAAAAGATTACTTAAAGAACATTTCTCTCAAAATAATCAAGGGCATCCAAATCATTTTGTCCTGCGCAATACAGCAGAACTGGGATGATTAGTGACTTTAGTGTCCGAGATGCGACTTTTTTACTCCCTTTTTTAGCCCATAGAAGCGCCGATTGGCATGAGTGATTCTTTATTTGATCTTGTCACTGGCATTCGTGGAGGTCACCATAGCGCCTGGGTAGACAAAGTCCTTTACTACCTCCAAATTATACCTGTCTATTGTGGCATTCTGTCCAAGACGCCGATGTTGAGTGTCCCTGATCTGCTGTAAAGTGAATATTTGCTTTATGGTGGATCTTCCGAGCCTACAACCGCACTGATAAGGACCTATCAGGTTGCTGATGCTCGGTTCACATACATAATACGGCAGACTGTCTTATACCACTGTAGTTGGCACAGTTCAGAGAGTCTCCTTTCTTTAGGATCGGGAAAACGACACTAAGCTAATGCATGCATGCTCCTTACCAGCTCATCCCGTCCTGCTTTGAAAAGCTCGGCGGCAAGGTTGTTGCCTCCAGCAGCTTTGTTGGATTTGAGTTTAGATATCGCAATCCTCACTTCATTCCGATCGTCACTGTTGAATGGTTCATCCTGCCTGACAGTGGAACATTGGTCATGAACGCTGTTTAACAGTTTGCAGAAGTATTTTGCTTCTGATCTGGCTTTGAAACCCTGGAATATTCTCTTTACCTTTTGGTAGAATTTTCGAACAATATTCCTGTAGTAAAGTCCTTCAATCTCCTCGTTCGAGCGCTTCTTAAGCTCCCTTTGTTCCTTTCTGAGAAGTTCCTCTTTTCTCCTTTGCTCGTATAGCTCGCGAGCAGCTCTAGTCCTTCTATGCAGCGCCGCTTTATACGCCTCCTGTTTAGTTGCTTATGCTTGCCGGCATTCCCCGTCAAACCAGGGGTTTCGTTGTGGTGGCAGGGTGAAACCCAGTACATCAGAGGCGGCATCTTAAATGGCTTGTAGGCAATGTTGCCACTGGTCTTCCGCGTTTGCTGCTGGTGGCATAAGACTGTGATTGAGACTAAAGGAGACTCGATCGGCAAAGGCTCTGGTAGTCTCTTGCGATTGTAGCCACCCGACGTCAAACTTCCTCCCAGTATTTCGTTGATTTCGGTCTGTTCTGGGTATTCGTATCCGTACCTTGGCTACAACTAGGTAATAATCTGAGTCCACGTTGGCTCCTCAGAAAGTCGGAAGGGATGAGTGGGAGGAGGAGTGCCTTGCGTCGATCGCATTGTGATCAATCTGGTTGACGGTTTAACGATCAAAAGAGAGCCACGAAACGTGGGAATCGCGTACTAGCTACAACACCGTTCCGTCCCGCCGCGAAATCGACTAGCCTGAATCCGTTGTCGGATATGGTTTCGGGCAGGTTTTGCTCTCAGTATTAAAGACGTCCTCCTTTCCTAGCTTCGCATTAAAATCACCTAGAACAATTTTCACGTCATGGCCAGGGCATTGCTCATATGTCTTGTCCAAGAGCTGATAGAAGTCGTGGTGCAACATTTTGGGAAGTAGGTACTTTACGTTGAATACGATCGCACAAAGACTGCTTACGCTATTCCTTCTCAATTAAGAGAAAGATACTTAGCACATCAGATCTGAGCAAACTTTCACTTATGTAACGAAAAAATCAATTGCAAAAAGCGTTCACACGTTCCGCTCCAACAGCCCCATACTTAGCCGCATAATCGGTCAGCCACGTCGCGGTCGCATTAGCACCTGTTACAATAATATTCCGAAATAGAATCACCAGTCAATAAAACCATTTAAAGACACACAAATGGGTATTTACAAAAATTAGCGATCTAATGCCTTTTTGGGAAGAGGATTTACTCTTATAGCGTTCCTCCTTCTAATCACATCGCTAATTAATTGTGACAATAAAAATTGCCAAAGACTGTCACCACACGGCGGCTCTGGAAAGGAATACACAAAAATCACAAAACACAAACACTCTTTCGAGCTTGCCATCAGTCAAGAAGCCGGTCTCGAACCTGTTTCTCGAGAGCCGTGGAGTGGAGACCAAGTGTAAATAAAGTATTAGCTTATCTTGTTATTATAAATTAGCAGAGGATCTTGTTTTTTTTTATTCTTATTTCCCATGAGCAGCACTAACGCGAATTGAAATTAATTGTGCTCCAAAGTTTAGCTGACTCCAGAATTCAGATCACTTTTCTCGCGCCGACCGACCGAGAATGAAGAGCTTCGCTCGACTTTATGACCGCAATTTGTTGTGGATACATTTTATGATGGTCCGCGGCGGAATCTCATCTCATTTGTGTCGATATGGAATTCTTTGCGCGAAGCTATTCATTAGTGATTGGTGGCGGTGCCGGTTGATGGTGAGGCCACTCCAAACCGATATCCAATTAACTTGTCTGCGCGGTTTCGAATTTCACTTGAGAATTGCTTTTTGAATTCTTGTTTTTTCTGTTTTTCTTTTTCTTTTTTCTTTTTTGGAACACAGATCACAATAAATAAAGAAACGATGATGATGGCGGGGCTATAGGGACGTTGGCCATAAACATGGGAATTTCATGAGCCAGTATATGAAACTAAAAACCATTTTCAATTTATCGAAACCAAATTACGTTGGCAAAAAATACAAGAGGAGCCGCTACCTTAAGTTTTGTGAACTTTACCCCCGAAAATGCATATGTAATTATGAAACATAATTCATTTGAAATTGACTCGTAAATGCCCGCTACCCGCTATTGTAGTTAGCCGGTTTGGCGATGGTTTCGCAGTACTATGCAGTGAATGACTAGTTGGCGGTCCGCCGCCGCCGCACTGCGACTCCCTGGTTGTATGATTATGCAAATATTAATTTAAAACCTGTCTGCCAAGGAGGAGTGAAACCAAGAGACAGTGGCCTGATGTGGAATTCGATTCCTATGGACTGTCGAGTCGATTTTGTTAACGTTGCGCTTGGCTTACATGTGATTGTTATGTACAAGTGGCTTTAAGAGGTTTCGCACATAATGTCGTACGTGTACAAGTTAACGTAAGTGCAGCACTTGTATATAAAATACTTACACTCATTTGTGGATAAACAATAAAATTGTGGTATTTTATTGAAGCTCAGATTAATGTTGAATTACCCGGATTCGGTCAGCCGGTTGTAGTTGGCGGCTGATTCAGCATGCCTGTATGTCAACCTGTTTTGTGGAGCTATCGACTTTTTTTAATATTAATGAGGTTTAGAACAGCAAACTCGCTTCTTAATTAAAATAAATGCTTTTATATTCCAGTAGATACACTGAGAATAAAAGTGCAGTTTCACAATAAAAACTGACAATAATACATTTAAATTGGAACAAGGTAAGCTTGTCCTTAAGTCGAATTATTGCAGATAACAGGGGATAATTTTGATTCTGAAATTGATTAGAGAAGGAGGTTTTTGAACAAAGACCCTGATCAAATCTTACCACGACTACAACCTTAAGTTCTGAGACGAGATGGATTAAGTAGATTAGTAGTGGTAGGTGCATTTGACTACTTGTACTCCCTTAAGTACTAGGAAAAAAGTAACGAGTGATTAATACTCGCAACGAGCCTATTCCTTTAGTCCCATCTTTAGGCGATTTAGCTGTCATCTGCGATGAGCAGCTTAGCTTTCGATCGCATATTGTAGTGCCAATTCTGCACCAAATCGCTCTACATCTCCTCATCCTCGAATATACCAGCCATGCTTGGTCTATGCTGTCCACATCAAACGTATTGAAGCCGTTCAAAGCAGGTTTTTACGTTTCGCCCTACACGGCCTTCCTGGGTTGACAGTTTCAATTTGCCTCCCTACTCCGAACATTTGAATCTAATTAACCTTCGCAGTCTCTTGAAAATTCATCGCCAACCTCTTTTTCCTTTACTATATCACTTAATAACTGGTCACATTGACTGCCAAGTGCTTCTTGCATCGGTCTCGTTTAGTACCAATCCATTAAGTATTCGGTTAAGACTCATTTTCCGGTTCTGACCTCAACGCACCAATTGAAATGGTCTTCCAACTCCGTCTCCACTGGCTCTAATTATCTCTTTCACTAGAGTGAAGTCTATTTTCTTTTGTCTATTTTTTTCACTAGATTTTTGTTAAGTTTAGTTTAAGTTTAGTATAAGTTTCGTATAAGTACAGCTTGCATTAAGCTTGAAATAAATAAATAAATAAGTACAATAAGTCCTTACACCATTCCATCAATAAGTCCGTACCCACTCGAAGTCGGTAGCTTCCGCACTGACAGTGATGGAGTCAAAAACTTGTTATTTGTCTCCAGAAACTTTTGTGAGACTGTCTCAATTCATTGGTGTGTACTGCTTAGACCTTGGAGGACAATATTCAGTGAGATAAGAGTTGTAAATATGACGCACAATTGGACCAACTTTCGATTCCATTCGTTCAAAAACAATTGAATAAGCTCAATTCGGGTTCAAAACGAAATTTCAAAAAAACATTTTTCAATCTCATTACAATTCAACAGATTTTAAAAAATAAATTATACATATAAGGTCAGTTCCCGTACTTTCTGCAAAATTTCTAAGAGTGGGTGTAAGATTCTCTCAGAGAAAGACATATCTTCAAAAATGTACGGGAACGGGTAGAACAAAAAAAAAAGTGGCAAATTTTTAGAAGTCACTTTTTTTTATATTGATTTACTTCAAATTATTTTGCCAGCCAACAACAACACACCCATTTGACAGAACTCATATTTTTGCACAAAGAAATTTCTTACTCTCTCGTGAGGTCTCTCTGCTGTGAAAAACGTACGGCGTACGGGAACAGGAATTCGCTATTTTTCGTAAAATTTCGTAGATTTTCGTAGATTTTTGCAGCTTTAGTCAGTACGGGAATAGACTTATATAAACTACTCGTACTATTATTTTGATCATTTTATTAATGAAGTAAAAGTTTTTTTTTTTCAGTGCAGTTCAATTTAAATATGTAAATATGTAGATCACTGATTGACGACAAATGAGCAACTTGGAGAGTAAATGTTTATGAGAAAAAAAAAGCTAGATCCTTCTTGTGCTCGGGGATCTATTCGGTTAGAAATGGGGAAATTACAATTCGTTTTCTTATAATAATCCCCCGAAATGCGAATTTCACTAATGTGAGTCGCAAAAAAACTATGTGTTATACATCCTTGAAAAATGAGTGTAGTGCCATTATGTTAAAGAGTAAAGTTGGTTGTGGCGGCTTTCTAACTAAAGGCAAAGTTATCTTGATTTGATTCTAAACATTTGAAAGCTAGTGCAGGAGTGGGAGTCTGATTGTCATATATGTAGGTATTCCATTAGGGTGCTTTCCCAGCCAGACATATTCTTCTTCGAGGAGATGTTGTTGTCAAAAGCTATGAACTCCTTATATTCCATAGATCTCAGACCCTTTACAATGCCTGGTAATATGAACGAACTCTAATTAGTTCTTCATCAGTGCTCTTTTTCAGCCAAGTTCCAAGTAAGGACAATTCCTTTTCTCCTTACGCCTGTCCACTGTCACGTCTTGACCATTTTAGCCACGTACTTTATATTACATGATAAATTCCCCGGCAAATAAATGAAACAGTCAACCCCAAATGATAAGGAGGATAGAATCATCGGAAAAGTTTGCGTAAGATTGAAATTATTTCTCGACCACAATGTATCGTATGAACTTATTCGAATGAATTTTCACTTCGTCTGGCCACAGAAGCAAATCTTAGATCTGGATACAATAAACCCTTGCAATTATTAGTAACAGTTTTAAGCAAGCAACTTGCGGCTTGGGTTTCCTCTGAGGAATATACATAAAAATTCATTTGAATTGTTAACGCACTATAAGTGTAACAACAACCTTAGTAGAGAAGGGAGTTCTAGAAGAGGTTGAATATAATTCCCAAAAAGAGAAATGTATGGCTTGTAATCCATTGACTTTGACAAACCTTTCAGAATTCCTATGCACTATCCTGTGCGGTTTCTAGAAATGATGCTTAGATCACCTTAACACTACCTCTATTAACCAAATGCTTCCAATATCATCGTGAAAAAAGTGATACGATTGAAGCTGCACCAAATTTGAACAGCATTTTTAATGCACACTCTGCTTTACTGATTTGCTTCACATTCCTACTATTCAATTGGATACATAATTGACATGGTGAAGTCTCAGCTCGTCTTCAAAATTTAGGACTTTGACTTCAGAGATGCAACAGCCTATCGTTTCAAACAGTACTGCCGAAAGAGTACAGCCTTGTGGAACCCCACCTTGTACTTTGATTTCTTTAGATACATACTAACGAATGGGTTGTCATATTTTTTAGAATTAATACATATTTTCTGTTGAATTTTATTATGAAAACAATACATAGCTTACCTATATGATAAGTACAAGTAAAAATACACAACATGGTTCAGAGTTTTTAGCAGAAACTCATTACTGGCTTTGGCTTTATTGTTGTTGAAAAAATAAATGTCACGATCGTGTCACATCCGTTAGCTGATTACCACGTAAAATCGTTTCTAAATTGGAGTAAACACATTTTGTTACTCTGACTATATTTTTCACTTTATAGCGTCACATTGTTTTAATTTAGAAAAAAAACTAATAACGAGCAAATACGATATGAGAAATGCGGTCTCCGTTCAGAATCATTGCACACATATACGTCACACATATGTGGTAAGTCTATCTCAATCTGAGATAAAACAAATTTTTATCAGTGACCGTCGCGTCGTCACGCAACAAGCGATAAAATACACATTGGACTCAATGCCCTATGTAAATGTATTCCATAGTTCGTGGTGAATAAATCTCTCAGCTAACGTAAATAAAAAACACAAGCTCACAATCTTATGACTCTACATTATCACTCATCCATTGGATTTGTAAACTAAGTAGGCACAGGAAACACTCGCTTTTAAAACCGATTTTCTAATTGTGCAAACAAATTTGTATCGCGGTCTTTCAAAAAAGAAAGCGCCTGGCTAGAGCAGTGTACTATGTGAAAACCTCAAACCCCAGGCTTATGTAATACCACGACAGCCCCAAATTGTTTGTGTTATCAGGCGTTGTGGTTAAATACTGACTAATTTGTATTTATCTATACTTTGAACCCATAAGTTAGATAGCTTACATGTTGCACCGGTAATAAAAGGGGTGCTATGGCTATCATCTGTTTGACATTGACTTTGACATGACAGAACTAAGTTCAAAAGGTGTTCCCATACACAGTTGACAGTAGGCTAAAAAACTACGTAATGGAGTTCCACCCTCAAATGTGACGTAATACATACATCTATCTGCTCTCATATTACAATTAGTTACAAGCTAGTGGGGATTGAAATTTCCTCATCAAGATCAATTCATCTCCGAAATTAATTTGACCGCGCGCATGTGGCATTCTGACTTTTGAATGGGAACCAAATGAACAAATGACGACAAAGCAGCTCAGCGGACAGGGCCATCAGTGCAGAGTGATTCGCTTTTGAAAATGTCATTTTTGCATTTGATCTTGATCCCAGTGTGTGTGGTACAAATACAATGGGGGAATACATACTGCGAAAATTTGTACGTTGAGTACGATTATTGTCTTGTAAAGAGATTTATGTTACCGGTGTCACATAGCATTGTCACATAAGCAGTGTTCAATGAATTTGTTTTGAGTCGCTTTCAAATGGACACAAATAATGGTGCTGTTCAATGACATCGACATCGGATAGTAAGTAAAAATACAGCGTCAACTGTACACGGTGTCAGTTTAATAGGTCGTAAGGTCAACCAACGACTGGTGTTGGGGTTTAGTGACTAATTGAAAAGGACAGACATTGGCATAAATATGATCTATTGTTGTCCTACATCTAAACTAACCCAGCAGAAACACCAAGCAGGTATCAATCAAGTGATTAGCAACAGTGCTATTGCTAGAAGTATCTACAGCCAGAATGAGAACATCTGAATATCTTGCTACCTTCATGAAACCAAAGATATCTTCAACCAATGGTGGATAGAAACGCATACCATACTTCCGGACATTGAGGAATTTTTAGCAACGATTTATCAGCGTATCCATGACCAGGAAAGAAGGGAGTTAAGTGCCAATGGATTCGTCGGGAAGAGCCCAACAAAGTATTATAGACTAAAAAGCTTGCACAGGGAATGTCGCAAGAAGGAATATCTTGAAGTCTAAAGTTGTTCTCAAACTGTGCAGTAAGCAGATTGGCTGGCTTTGTGTTAGGAGCTGACAGCTGACAGCAGGATTGTCACCGTAAGCGTTGGAATGACAGTTGAGGCAATGGGCACTAGGTAGTCAAACGTTTCTGATTTGTCGAGAGAATCAGTTTTGACTACAAAGTAAGGCATTTCTTTTTGAGGTAGTGGACTGAATTTGAAGGTAAGAAAAATGTCCCTACCTTTCAAGTCAATGTACAAACTGTCGAAAATTCGTTTACCATTCCATACATATGTTAGGCATTACCTCAAAAAGTAGGCCTAAAGTTCGGAACTTGTCTAATATTTTTAAGGTTTTCGACAGACTAATGTATGTACAATATTTTGCCTCAATTTTATGACTTATGAGTATCTGGACATTAAGGTCTTATTTTGCTTCTTCTTTCGGTTTTCTCCCAGATAAGTCCAGGTTTTCTTTGCTCTTTATTCTCTGTTTATCTTAATTGGTGAGAGAAATTCAGCCTCCTTGCTACCTCAGCTTCTCTTATTATTTCCAAAAAAACTAATGAAAAGATATTTAATCATAAGCAACTATAAGGTCATAGAAAGTCTAACGTATTACCAAAAAATGCAAACGAAAAATACCTAATTTTTTAAATTTTTTTTAAATCATTCGCGTAGAAAACCTCTGCGCTCGAACCGCCGCTGTAGAATATGGATGGCAAGGTTCCATTAAGTAACACTTTGTCTGGATTATCAGTTTACACGAAAACACAATTCACAAATGGCTGATGACAAACAGAAATACCACGAAATTTGTTTGCAGGTCCGTACAATCGATTATGAATTTAAGCTTCCATTGATTAATCGGATTATAGAGCTTCCTACAAGCCATTCATCATACCCGATAGCATTCATTCAGTTGATCATAACACAAAGCAAAAAAATATTTAACATTATAAATAGAGTAATCAATTATGAAAGGAAAAAAATATTTTAAAATCCTATTTAAATCGGTCAACAAGTTGAGTGATATTGAATGGTATGACTGTTGTTTTTAAATATGAATTGGATTAGTTTTTGATCCTTTAGAGTTAAGAGCAAATTCAAAAACTCACTCGTAGCGAAGTTAAATTAAACAAATAAAAATTGTTGAGCTTAAACGCGTACAAAAACCTGGACTTAAGTAAAATACGAGTAGAAGGGACTCATCAAGATTGCAACTTGTCAGAATCAGCAAATAAAAAATGCTATCGATTTAGGCTATAAAAGCAGCATTAAAAGTGCAAAAAGTCTAATAGTTTTTAAAAATTCTCTGTCTTTCTTTCTGCGCTTAAAATTTGCTCTGACACTTTGGTAATAGCTTACAACTTTTCAGTCCCAATTATGTCTGTCTACAAATCTTGGCGAGGCACAAAACTCCATCTCAAATACTAGATATAATGCCTCAAAATTACAATTCTCATTTTATGACAACAACACAAATAATGGCGTACCAGAATTGTTAAATATATTTCAACGTATTTTTATTTTATCAGCCAAAATTATATGATAAATAAGTTAAGGACAGTGGCTTATTAAATTTGAGGCCATTCTTGCTGTTCAAATTGCAAAAAATAAACAATGATCAATCACAATCATTCATACCATTACATCATTCCAAAATATCAAAAATTGCAAGGCTATGACAGGCATCACAAAATTGCACTTCTCTCAAAAGGCACCTCGTTCCTTAGCAGAACCGCTGGCTTAGAGTATTACTGTCATAAAATAAAAATAAAAAAACCTACCGGGCCTTTGGATAGGCCATAAAACTCGGTCTCTCAACATGTATTGCCAGAAGCTCATCGACCTTAAGTGGCTACTCTTTACTGTTCCGATCATATCCAATTCATTTTGACAGAAACAAAACTGAAATATTTCAAAAAGAGGGCACTTACTCGTAGTTGTATTTCAATAATAACACGGAAAAAATACTGTGAATTACGAATGAATACAAAAACGACATACATATCTTCACAGGCGATTTAGACACCACTCTGATGAATACACATTGAAACTTGATAGCACTTCGTTTTGGTAAAAACAATTCAATTAATACCCGCACCCTTTACATCAGTTAAAGCAGGCATTAAGGTCCTTTAAGCGTTTTCTATCTTTAAATTTAAATAAAAGAAACTGTGAGTTCCCCGCGGCTTATGTTGGCTTTGAGAGTAGTTGGGGCTTGTGTTCCATCGGCATAGATCGGTGACTTAAGAACACTCCACAAGAAGGAGTCTTACGGGGTCAAATCACTCGATCTCGGTGGCCAATTTAAATCGCCTCCGCGTGAGGTAACCATGCTATTTCGGAAGCTCACGCAAAATGTCCAACGTGTTGTTGGAACCGCGTGTCGTTCTTGTCCATGTAATCCAATTGGAGGCAAAAAGAAATTAGTTATCACCGACCAATAGCGCTTGCCATTGCTGGTGATAGTCTGGTCAAATTCGTTCTCAAAAAAGTATGGACCGATGATGTCCAAAATCCACACCAAACAGTGATTTTCTCTGGATGTATCCCAATCCGGTGGATCTCGCTTGTAACCAGAAATAGGCTTAGTCGTTGACTTTTCGACAAAGCGTGTGAATTATGCTCAAACAGATGCCTCCCTTCAAAAATCAATTTAATCATTTGCACATGGTATTGAAGCTATAACTCTTCATGTTGATTTGGCAAAACACCCAATTTGACAGATGCAGCCTCAACATTATGGTCGCAATCGCCCGTCAAAGTTGAGAAATCTCTATTGCAAAGCTCTTTATGTTTTCCATGTGGCCCGCTGCCATATTTCAAACAAAAATTTGGCACTATAAGAATTTGAGTTTGACACCCCTGAGTTTAAGGGCACGTGCTGATGATAAAAAAATAATGACTAAAGTCGCGTCTTAAAACTAAGCTAAACTCGAATATTCCTTCATATTTGTTACATCAAAGACAGGTCCAGTGTACCAATTTATGTTACTAAAATTCGTTGATTAATAAAAGAAAATTCCACTCCGTTTCACTACTTTTCGAACATATGTATGTGTTGTCAATAAAACAAAATTGACTCACAAAAGTAGAGTCCTTTAAAGGAATGGTTTTGATTTCCTTGAGCCTGAGGTTGGAAGTTAAGCTAACGACTAATTGATTTTCCCCTTAAAAAATGTTGTCATGTTGATTTCGGGTCCAACCTTTTAGAGTCACTGTCTATTTCGACGCCGCTTTGTGCTATTTTTGTCTCAACCAAAAAAAAAATTCAAAATTTATTTACACCCAACTAATCCATAATTCAGTAATCCAGCTCGATATTCATCAATAAGGTGCCACCGTGTCATCAGTAGCAAACGTAAGCCAAACATTTCCATGATGTCAATCACCCAAAATACGTGTGTAGCGCTGTTTTAAAAGTTAACAAGGCAAAGAGAATCGCCACATCGTTTATCATAAGTTCCTTCGATGATTAATTCGAATTCCTGGATGAGATCGATTAGCAAAATAAAGTCTAAGTAGGGAACAACTGTTCGTTAGCCACTTAGCAAGTATAACAAATTACACCCACAATTCGCAGCAGTTTAAACGCATTTTTTTTTTTTTCTTTAATTCATTTCAATCTGACTAAATGCGTTAAACTGTACTCGAAAGCCGAGTTAAAGTGAGAAATGAACACGAAACCGCCTTTGGGCCAAAAAATTGAGATATTCAATGGCGCGTTCAACTCGCGGACAACAGAAGAGAACATGCTGCCGTTACTGCTGCCCAGCCTATTATTCTACGCCTTTTTTTCGTTCGTTCGTTTCGTTTCGTTTCTTTAGGGGGGACCTGTTCGAATACCTGTTCTCTTTTACCTCCTTGAGCCCATTCTAGTACTATACACCGATTGAAAAGGTGAACTCTACCACCAGTGTGAACGGACCACGACACAACTGCGGTAGGAGAAGCACACTCGTTAGAGTAGCTATGTGTAAGTCACGTCAGGCAATGACCATTTCACGCGCGCTCACGGAACCAGTCTTACCACTTTTCCAATCAACTCCTCAGGAATGTCTGAGTGATTATGTTGCTGCGTTGCCTGTTCGCCCGGTCTTGAGTCTTTGCGTAATTTGGTAGCCTGAATAGTCATGGGCAGTGGCATTATTTGTGGGCCGCTGCTGCTCCTGCTGCTGTTGCTGGCTTGCTTAAGTCTTTGTAGTAGTGGTGGTGGTGGTGGTGGTGCTGATGCTGCTAGTAGCTTAGGCTTATGTTATAGGCTGTAATATGTCTGTCCGTTCCTATTTGTACTACTATAACAAGAAGAATCCATCCATTCAGCCAGAACCAATTATTATTTTCGGATCGGATCAGCAACCGCGCCGCGTTGAAGCTGGGTGTTGTGCTGTTGATATTCTCTTTATTGTTTCGTTTTTTTTTCTTTTCTTTTTTTTTTTTGCTTCATCCGCGATCTTATGTATCGTTATTTTGGTTGGACTCTAAGAAGAGTTGAGGTTTACCTTTTGTTCTTTCGGTTTTAATTAAATGTTAACGCCAGTTGAAATATGGACTTTTAAAGGTGAGTAATTAATTTCCATAACATGGTACCATACCTGTGCCTCATTGACTACTCATAGCTTCTTCTTTTTCTTCTCTTTTTTTTTCTTTCTTATTTCGTTTTATTTCGGTCTTTTTTTTTGTACGATATTGTGACCAGAAGCAATAACGAGGATTTAAAGTTATTATAAGAAAATAACAAAGAAACAGGTTGCGAAACTGTATCAGAAGCTGGAATCGGTTAACGAAATTATGCTCGTAAACGCTGTATTGTGATTTCAGTCGCAAAAGGATTGAAACTAAGTTTTTTTTTTGAATACATAATTTAAAGTAATAACAATTTGCTGAACAAACAGTTATAATCAGGGAAGAAATTTAATTAAATACCGCTTTATTGAATTATTCAACAAATTAACAGCGGACAAAGAATGTTTAGTGACGTTGCTAAAGAGATGTAACAATGTGGATTCATGGAAAAGAAATTTGAAACCCCAATAGAGGTTAGGAACGGAGCAAAAAGTAGGTAAGCTATCGAAAAATCTCCTCAGATTATAGAACAGCAAACGACAGTGATATCACAACAAAAGTTAAAGAGTTTGGACGTCTTTTTTGAGATAGGAAAAGCTTCACTGAAGCACTCAGACATCAACTTGTCCTTTGTTATACCAGAAAGCATTCCATTACGCCCCCTTTTACCGTATAAGTCTTCTTAAGAACCCCTATAAGTTGTCTGCAGTCTTTTCTGCTGAGAGACAGCAAGAATGCCGCGGATTTCTCACTAACGTCTCACAATCATCAATGGAAGCCCTAACCGTAAATGCAGGGAGGTCCTGAGAAACTCTCCTCTAAGTCTTGTCTAGCAATCTCATCGGATATCTCATTTCCTGTGATACCAGTGTGACCTGGCACCCAGATGAGAGTGGATGAGGGTTAAAGGGTTAAGCAAGGCCATAAGCTTGACTATCACTATAGACACTTCGACCCTTCCACCTATTCCCTACGATGTGACTTGTAACCATTAGGATTGCAAAAATCCGCCTGGAAGACAGATGCATGCTTACCTAATGAGTATTGCAGTCTTGTGTTATCGTCTTCCACAAACACACCTGGTCTTGAAACTTGATCGGGTTTGGAACCACCTGTGAAAATACGACTACACTCCATTCCTGGCCCAGACGCTGGCTGTAGCCAGTCCTGAATACCGCAACTGAAGTCTCGGAGTCTTAGCATAAGAGTCATAGGATAAGTTTCGTGCAAGATCAAGAAGTGGCAGATTCAGCAGTGCATCTAGAGCAAAGTCCGGAGTACTCGGAAAGGCTCCCATGCATTCCAGACATATATAGTATTTCAGATCAAAAGAATAATAAAAAATTTTAGTCTAGAATCCTCAATGAAACACATGAAGCAACATCAAGAATAGACTGGGCTCCATGACGACTTAGTTGAGGGCCAAGAGGTCTCTTGATAGTTTTTAAGGTAAACCATCACATCCAACTGGTAGACCAGTAGGGATGCAGTAAATTTGGAAGAACTGTGATCTCCAAAATTTAAGTCATTATGGTGCCTGAGAAAGGGAAAGTCATTTTTGGGACAACTGCCATTTATAGCAGGTTTCAATATGAATCCTCTTTATGGGTCACCCTGGGGATTATCATTGAGCAGCACGTTGAAAACAGAACGCCACTTCGTCTCTTGTTCGTCAATTTTAAGAAGAGAAGTGTTCTCTCTACAGAAAAGGCATCCTCGATAAATTAACAGCTGTTGTAAAGAAACCTTGTCTGAGGAATTTCTGATTCACACTGGTATATGACAAGGCTGTAGTCTGTCACGTCTTCTCTTTTTATTGGTACTTAGCGGTGGACTTCATGCAATTTTGTGAACGAAAAGTAGGTTGTAAGTGTCTTACATCTCAATTTTTTCGTATGACTAATTTCATTATGTTCGGTGAAAAATATGCAGCATAAGTCACGCATAATTGGTGTCTAGAAATAAGTCGATACTCAAAAGTCGGTGCAATGTTTTTTTTTTGCAATTTTCTGAAGAAAAAAGTAAAACTCTGCTTCCCGAATCGATAAGCAGCTTCGGGGCACGTTTGAAATCTTTTTCTAGCTCTATGAGCTTATCCACAAAATTAAACATTATAGACAAAATTGAAGATATGAAAGCATCTGCCATCATCATCTGCGTTTCGATCTACTGAATGTAGCGCACATACCCTATAAAACAAAAAAAAAACCGAAGCATCAACAGAAGCAACAGGAGTAACATTTTTGCGACCACAATCAGAAGAAGAAGAAAAAAACCGAGAAGAGAATCTCCTTCTCAACTAAAAGGGAGCATAGTATGATGATGGGGAACCTGAATACCAGACCTATTACTAATACTAGCCACAGAGTTTCGTGCAACTCTTCTATGTGCCTTTTTTCTTCTTATGCGGATGACGCTTAACGTCTGTTGCTGGGCTGACTCATGTTGTATTTCTTTTTGCAATTTCAAAGTGGAGCCACCAACTGTGTTACTCAGAATGAAGTTGGTTTTTTTTTTTTCCTTCAACTGTGTTACTCAAAAAAAGATTTACTTGTAGGATACCCTTAGAGTACCTAGATTCTTTTGTTTTCTGGTGACCATTACATGTTTTCTTTTCATGTAGGCTTTTCCTGAAATGCGTACATTGCGTGTATCGCATGTACACGGTGGCAATTTTGTATTAAATTTAATTAAAATGTACTTGCGATAATAGGGATAATTGTGTGCATTGTCTCTTTGCTATTCTCTTTTGATATCGTTTTTTGGTGATTTAATGTAGAGCCAGTGATGCATTCAAAGCTGGAAAAGCTAGATTTAATGGGATGATGAAGACAGCAAGTACACCATGTGATTTTTTGAGAGGTGTAATTATAGAAATTATGTTCTTTGTTTTAAATTATACAAAGTAAAATAAGTAGGGTTACATTGAGCTGGTTGGCAGTGGTTATCTAATGGGCAGACATTTTTTTATTTGGACTTTTTTGTGACATACATATGAACCATGGAATCTAGAGTGCTAACTCGATGGACCAAATTAATGCTTTATAGAGCACTGATCTTACCAGTCCAACCGTATTGAGCCGAGTGCTGAACGATAAGTAAGAAACCTAAGCAAATATTGGACATCTTTGAGCGAAAAATACTTCGTCGGATATTAGGTCCCTTATGCGAGGAGGGCGAATGGAGGAGAAGATATAACCGCGAACTCTATGAGCTGTACCAGGATGTAAATGTAGTACAAAAAGCCAACATACGCAGACTACATTGGCTCGGCCACATCGAGCGAATGGACAACAATGCTCTCCAACCAAGAGAATCTTAGCGGCTTTGAGACGGAAAAGAAGACCGAACCTCCGGTTCAAAGATCAAGTTGTCGCGGATGTCTTCGCAACTGGAAGCAGTGTGCCCGGAACCGCAGAGTATGAAAGGCAACCGTGTCTCAGACAGAGACTCAACAAAGGTTGGGAGGAAGAAGAATTACTTTGAATGGAGCACATTTTGCGCTATGGTGGCAATGATATGACTTGTTAATATTGCCCTCTAATTAAGACCCTCTTTGCCTAATGGTTGAGTAGATTGCTGGTATCTTGCGAACCCATTCTACAGTCAGAGCAGACTGCGTCTCTGCTTATGTGAGCATATTCTTTCAGTCAAATTTTCAATCATGTTTCCTTTTAATCCAGGCTCTATTGAACCAATTAATCGACGAAATAAACTTACCCCTTAACAATGAAATGGGCACGTTCCGAACTCTAAGTCTACTTTTTGTGATCACATATCCTTCATACAGTGCAGACCAAAGAAGCAGATGCAGCTCTGGAGTGTGCTGTTGAGGAGAAACCGAATGAGTCGATTGGACATCGTGCAATTAGAGTTGTGAACATAATTTCATAGAAGAACCCAGCTGGTGCGCGAGTTGAAATAAAATTCCATTTGGTCTTTCAGCGACATCCTTCCGAGCTTTGCCGCTCGTAACATTCTCTGCAACTTGGTATTAGCTCCCAAAACTTATAACTTCTTAAGGCAGCTTGAGTGGTCATGCCGCTCACCAGCTCCAGATGTATCTCCTTTGTTGCTAAACACATAAATATAGAAAAATACCTTTTAAATGTTTTCGATCCCCTTCCTTTACAGGCCTTTAAAGCTATGAAGCCTGCGTAACCTCGAAACGTGAACTCTTGGAGCTGGAAAACTGCACATGATCTGGTCTGATGGTCTTGCCTAGAAGCATTTCGTAAACTTAAGAACATGCACATCCCCTGGCAAGAGTTCTGTGAAATGATGACAAAGGGTTAGGATAATTGAATGCCATTAATCGTAGGGCATATCATAAGATGCCTTCATTATCGATGAATGGGTTGAGTGACCTTAAAACCTTGTTTGTTTTCAGACGAAAACATTTCCTCTTGGGCTGTCCTTATTGCGAGCATATTTTTTTCTGCATCTTTCAATCAGAGGACGGAAGAGCGTTGCTAAAATTACAGCTCCACACAGCTCGAGTAGTGGCAGACTCACAGTTTTTAGAGGAGCTACAGTGGTCTTAGATAAAAGTAAATGAGCAATAGTCTTATGTAGACAGCAGCACCGTATGCTCACTGTGATGCATTGCTAAGTCCATGTAATTGCAGGTCCTGTTGGGATTCGTGTGTGTGTACTCACCGTGGAGTCCGTATGCGCTCAAGTAGTGGAAGCTCGTGACGGAATGTAAACCACTCTTTCACCAGTTCGGCAGGAATGGGAGTGTCCCAGCCTAAACCTCGGGAACATAGCTGCTGCATTAGTATGTTGACTCTTATGATACAAAGTGAAATGCATACAAGTGGATCAAAGAGTTGACGATAGAAGGGCCCTTTTAGTCACCTCCGATGTATAGCAGCAAGCATTTTTTTTGTTCTCCAGTTGAATGGCTTTAATGCGAAAGGGCTTCAATAAGACGATGCATATGTATAGCACGCTTGAAGGAAACATTCAATGAACTTGACTTTTCGCTTAATGGACCTGTCTATTGATTTAATGCCTTTGGGTTGCTAACCAATACCGGTAAGCCAGAGACAAGACAATAGACAATTTTGAAGTGTCTTAAATACACGCCCCTAGCTAGAGAAGCAATTTACTAGTTGACTAGTCTAAAGTGTAGGGCTTTGTATCCCGATGCAAATCTCCCATGCTTCTTTCTGCATCCTTTCCTATTCCTATAATAAAACCATATGTATATATAAATAGAGAACGTCTTGCTGGCGCATTTCTAATGTACCTTCTCTTCTAAGGCATTCCACTCGCATGCGGTCATCCGAAACTCTTCACAATGAATGGGAAATGGTAAGTCTCTCTCCCAAATACTTAGGCTTCGAGGAGGTTGCAAATTACCTGGAATGTGTATCTAAATTAATGCTAATTGCCCAAGTCAGCATAACAACTTTCCAAGTGAAACAAAATAGCGAATGCGAATGCAAGCAGACAAGCCGTCATTAACGAGTCTATGCCTAGATGCAAGCCACAAATTCAATAAATCAAATCTGTCGTCCAATATATGGTAAAACAACTGCAACACAACATTAAGTACTAACCGCGTGATGTAATACAAAAAAAAACATGCGAATATTATATGACAGAAGAGTGGGTTAACCAATGACAACGTGTCTTATAAAAAGTTGAAAACAAAAATTGATTTTGAAGGAGGCGATATGACAGTCTACATCATCAGTTAAAGTGCAGAGCTATATATGTCCATGACCTGCTACAGACAACCTGTCTGCATAAGTTCAGTTTCGTTTGATTGCAGGATATTCTTTGTGCAATAAAGTTCGTCGATTTTAAGACCTCAAGCAAGTTTCCTCCGTGATGGTTCTCTAAACACAGTTATTCACAGAATGTCTATAAATATTCGAATAACGTTTACAGACATAAAGCTGTCTCTCGTCTAAGAAAATTGTACACTTAAATACATTCCACTGGACGCAACTTGAAAATTTGCATTTTTCAAGTTCGCATGCCAACTCTTTCGTTTTTCATCCTATTCGCTTCCAGTTAACATCATTCTCTGAATTATGCCAAATTATAGCCACGTGTTATGGTTTATATCAAATGTGGATGCCACAAGAATTTCACTGCAATTTTTTCTCTCTTTGTCTCTCTTCTTGTGGGACAACAATCCTGCAGTGGCCAATACCACAATGCCGAACGCATTCAATCATTTTCCATCGGTTTTTGTTTTTCTGTTTTGCTTTAAAAAAATGAAAAACTGGTTCTCCAAGAAGTGACTGTGCGTACATTGCCACTCGTTATCCGCTATCGCATAGCCATCGCTCAGTTGCACCCTGAACAAGAACTCGTAAAAAGACCGAACGAGCTAAATAAACAATCACATTTTGCGAAACGTGCTGCTGCACCAGCATAATCCTTTGCTTCTAAAACAGAATCACTGAAGGTAAGGAGTTCTAGGTAACAAAAAATTATAAAAAGAATTCCAACGACACGTCAGATACTTTATATTCAAAGCTAACTGTCATCTCTTTTGCTGGTATACATAAATACACACATGTACATATGTATGAAGGGAAGCCCATATTCCTTTCACATCTCATGCCTCTAATGTTCGGACATGTTCGAGTGCAGGAACCCTTTGCAATAACACCAACCAAAACCAGTAACGTATATTATATCTTTGTGCTGCTGGTTCTTGGTCTTTTTCTTGATCATCTTAGCTCTTTCTCGTTGTTCGCTCCCTGTTGCTGTTGCAATCATTTTTGTGGTTATTCAACACAAATTATATATACATGTGCAGTTGGTATGTATATGAGTTAACATGAGATAAATGCTATGCGGTGTGGTCTTATGAAGATACATTTAGCAGAGAATTACCAAGCTGGGAGCAGTTTTCCACTTTTTTAAAGTGCAAAAAAGTGCTCCACTGGTGAATTTAAATGTCAATAGGTTTTTATGTAAAATACCATTTTTTCTTTCTAATTTATTTCTCTGTTTTTAAACAATTAGCAATTGCAACAAAAAAAACATTAATTAAGTAGTAGTAAGTACTTTTTAACGACGAAAGGTTTTTTTTGCGATTATAAATATGCGAGACTAATTTAAGGTAATTACTCTTAAAGAGTCCATAAACCTTGGAGCAATAATTTGCTGTAAATTATGCATTTTAAAATATCTCATTTCATTACGCGAGCCACATCTGCAAGTACGTAACTTACTTAGGAGACCAGTTCGCTAAAAAGTATCTAATGATAATAAGTTTAAACTAATTTAACAGCCGTCGTAAAATTCAAAACAGTCTGTGCTGAAGCTATTGAAGACTTCAACCATATCATCAACAGATCGAGATCATCAGCAGACTTTTGGAAAGCTGTAAAATATGTCAACGTTAGAGCTAATAGCATTGGATCCAAACTGGAGGCAGGCACCTGAATCTCATGTCTGCTCGCAAAGTAACTTCTGATCCTAACCATCTTAATTGGCTAATCCCTAGGATATCTAGCCTATATTTCATGAATTCTCTCTCAAGTTGTAGGAATCTGGCATTGTGTGGTCCTTCTTTTCTCGAGTCAAGGAGCGTCTTCAAATTCCAGAGTCCTATCTTTGTCCGGGTACAATAGCCCAAAGTGGTAATCAAGGCGTAGTTTCAGGTTTGTTAGCTTCATTGCTTTCCGTTTATCCATCAGATCTCTTGGAATCTTTATCATAACTCTGCTACTCGTAAAGGACATAATGGCACTTATAGCACTCATTGTCATTGAGTTAATTCTCTCAAAAATCTTAGAGTAATTCATTAGTGGAACATCATGGTATTAAAATTTGTTGGGTCCGATTTTCTCTAAAGAAACCAAACGGTGGCTGATTTTTTTTTAAAGAATTTTGTAGTAATTCCAAAGGGATCTAGCATTTTGTTCGTGTCCTGGTACATTAAGTGCTTCACCGGACTGATTTTCTTTTGGTTGCTCCATGGATATGTAATCTTCATAGATACTAATAGCGCGAGTTCTATTAGCATGCACGATTCGCAAACCTGAGTAATCGATGCCAGAAATACACCTACGTACTAAACACACACCCTACACACTTCAAAGCAATCTCCCCGCGGGACCTCCTTTAGGTATTACCTCGCGGGGCTGGTTAGCATTTTATGCTCTACTGGATTTGTATGCCTCCTCGGCCCTTCATTAACTCTACGCAGTTCAATTTGCACGGAACAGATGACGGAGCAATTCTCTAACCATTTGTCCCATGACCTCATCATGATGTCTATTAGACGCTCCGGGCTTCGTAGATTCGCTATGCCAGTTGTAGAGCGTCTGCAGTGGAACATAGTGTGCTCCGCATCTTCCTCTGATTCTGGGCATTCTGGGTAAAAGGGCGAGCTGTATTGTTCAAATCTGTGGAGGTATTTTCGATAGCCACCATGCCCAGAGAGGAACTGTGTAAGGTGATAGTCACAGCCCCTTTGCCTTCTTTTTGTCCAAGTTTCAATGTTAGGAATCAGCTTGTGGGTCCATCTACCTTGGGTGGTGTTGTCCCACCTGTTGCCCTTCCTTCCTTCTTTACCCTCTTCGTAAGCCTGACGTCTTGTCTGTTCGCGATAAGCCTAGTGTGAACCATTTGCATATAATTGGCGAGAAGGTTGATAGGTACCTTCATGCTGCTTCATCCGAAATTCTTCGGAAATCATAAATTGTATTGCGCGAAGCCTGACTAAAGTTTCCTCCTTATTTCCTTTGTTGAGAGTGCAGCCACTCAAACTGCTACAGCATACAAAAGGATAAAGCTCACTACTTTGGAGAGCAGTATTCTCCTTCCGCCTCCAGGCCCTCCGATGTTTAGCAGCAGCATCCCAGAAAGGCCTTTTTAGACCCGACTGTGTATATTCCTTGTCCTTCTTTCTTCGTGTCTTGTTTTCCCAAAAAATAGCGTAGCTTCAAAATTCTTCAATTAATACTCCGCCTCATTCCTGAGAATTCATATTTTTCTGTAAATCGACAAAGATAATTTTTTTAAGTAAAACGCCTCTAAAAGCTGCTTGCTTTTTTCATTCATTGTAGAATTAGTAAAAAAAAGTGGGTGTGTCAGTGGACAGCATACTCTTATGTACAGCACTTCGGGACTACAAAAGTCTGTGGATTCGATATGAGGCGGCAGTTTGTCTCGGTCTTTTTGTCGTATTTTCAATTCAATTCTTTCTGCTCACATATTGACTCAATCCAAAGAATAATTGCTTCCCTAAGTTAGTTAAGATTCTTGTAAGATTCAACAACTGACTATTTAATACCCCTAGATCAGTACACAGACCATAAGTTGATGTCTATTTGCTTTATTTAGTACAGTTTACCTTAAGTTAAGTACGAAGCAAATATCTGATTCTCCCCATCATCCCCATGTAAATGCTATAAATGTATCTGCGACGTGCATCGGTTATTGATTCTTGTTTTACAATATATCTGCTTGAAGCTAAGAAAGTAAGAACATGGGCGGATCAATTCTCCTAGCTTCGCATAGCATTTGTTCCTTTTTTATTCTTTTTGCATGGTGAACCACAAAGGAGAACAATGCGAAGGCGTTTGCATGCGCATGACTTATGCCACACAAAATACTTTTATTATAATGATTTGAGCTCAACCACAAATTGGTTGGTTGAGTAAAAGTCGAATGTGGGTACTTTCTGCATAAAATAAAATTAAATTTATTTTATAGAGCAATTAAGCCCACGAAAATACCCCGGCTCGTTAAATTAGCAGTCGCAGATATTCTTAAATAGTGAGCCAGTTTATGGCTCATAAAGTGTACACAAGCACAAGTCTAACGAAGAATCTAATTTTCAACTGGAGTACCTACATACTTGTCTAAAAATAACCAAAGTTGTAAAATTATATCGACTATTAAAAGTGTCCAATGTAAATTTTATAAAAAAAACTTAAATGCACGCATGCGTAAACCTAAATCTGCTTTTCTATGAGAAAAAGCCGATTTTGTATGTGTTTTATCTGTTTATGTCTTCTTCCATTAGATACCAATCCATCACTTGATCGTGTCCATATTATGGAAAAATTCATTAAAAAAAAAAAAAAACCAAAAACATCGCAAGTCACGCAAACCTGTCGAACAGTCATTCCAAAGCGCGACTGGTCACACCGGAGGCAAAAAATAAGTATCCACTTTGTTCACCGGCATCAGACACGCATGCGGCATGACTATGATCCCAATACCAAGTGATTGCATAAAATTTGCTGACAACTGAATAAAGTTTAGGAAAGAAAAAAAAACTAATAATAGCCGGCTCGCGTGCAGGGTCTTTATGTTTTCGGTCTTTGTTTAGATTAAAGTAAACGTTCTAAGCTTTAACACTATTTATAAATGCACTGATGTTGCAGAAGCTTCAAGTAATTATCTGATTTTAATCAGATGCCCATGCATATGAATTATTCCTAAGCTGCCTTTCATAGCCTGGTGCAGATTTTAGATTAGATAAGTAAGCAAGAGGTAGATTGAGGCCTGTCGCATAAGCTTGTACTTTTACTTTTAACTACTTATCTACATTAGGTGAGCGATAAACTGTAATTAAGTAAACTGAACATGCAAACTGTTTTGTGTTGCCAGATGCTTGAGAAAGTTAGGACTTTAAGGTTTTCTTTAAAATTATTGGAGCACATTATGAGTACCATATTTTCATTCATAATGTCCTCTTATCCCCTTCTTTCTGCACTAAAATTCGCCGCTTGTTATTTCTCAATGAGTGGTGGTGAAATTCACTCAGAGAAAGACAAATCTCCAAAAAAGTACGGGAACGGGTTGAACGAAAAAGCTCTCCACTTTTTAGATGTCACTTTATTTGTTTTGATTTACTTCAAATTAGGTCTGTTCGCGTACTTTTTGCACTGAATTTCGTAGATTATCCATTTTCAAAGAGCGGGGGTAAAACTCTCTCAGAGAGAACTAAAATTGCGAAAAAGTAAACAAGCGGGTTGAACAAGAAAAAGTTGAAAATACATTGGTTTGACAGTTTTGACAGTTCTCATAAGCCTACAGAAATTTCTTGGACCAAAATTCGTAGCATGAGGAAATTGCTTACTCTCTCGTGAACGCCCTCTTCTGCGAAAATTCTCCGTACGCGAACAGCTTTTCGTAAAAATTTCGTAGTTTTAGTCAGTATGGATTGCGTCCTTTAACAACGCAAGAGATATTAGCTTCAATGATTTATTTTTCTCCCGCGCAACTGAAATGTTTAGAATTTAGTCGCTCACCAAAGCACACAGAATATTTAGGGGACCTAGGCAAACGCGGCGCAGAACAGTCGCGGAGGAATCGAGTTCTTTACGGCAGAATTAAAGGCAGCTTAAACGCGTAGCAGGCGTTTGAACAAGATGCCGAGCAAGCATCCTCGCAAAATTAGACTACCTAAGTAAGTCTCATCTTTTTCCATTTTTCGCTCAATATTCATCGGGATCTATGGGGTTGTCTCACTCTGTTCCAGCACCGAAAGCAACTTATCACCGGAGATTCCTAAGAGAGACCATGATAGATGTCGGATTTGATCCAACTACATACCTGTTTGCAGGTCATGCGCTGAATACATGAGAATAATGTGACCAAGCCATCAAAATTTAACCTCGTTTCATCCCAGAGAAGTTGCTGTTTAATATTGAGTTCCTTACATACTCAATGTGAGAACAAATAACTAAGCTTTGATAACCAGAATTGAGTGTCGGGCTTATTAGGTTATATCTGTGCACTAAAACCACAGTTCGCATTGAAAGGCAATATGAAGGAAGAAGAGCCTATATTACTTGTCCATAAGATAAAGATATTTATGTGAACGTGCCTCCTCATGACACTGTTCCCAGTAAGAATGTTCTTTAAATTCGAGAGGACTCTTCTCTTAGGTTTCAAGAGTCTGATCCTTGTTTTGTTGATAACGCCAGCAGTGGTGTTACACTGACCTATGTGGTGCCATCGATGATTCACTTCTTTTACCCAATCGATGTGGATGACTTAATTAACATAGATCGTCGATGGTTTGATGTTTGTGATGCTTGTGCTATTTAAATCGGATGAGCCTTGTCCGCCCAGCTGTTAAACTTCAAGGTCTTTCGAGAACATTGGAGCACCTACTTCGTCCACGTTGTTGGTATATCATGTTGCGTTTACTTTGTTTTCTCCGTCATTTAGTCCTTTAAGCGTATGTTAAGGCTCTACTTAGGATAGCCTGTGAACTTGCGTAGATGTCGGTCCATCGGTAGTATTTTAGCCTGACCAGTAGCAATGATTGCTGTACACTCATCGATCCGTCTCTAGATGTCTACACATACGTTGACCTTTCTGTCTTTTTCCCCGAAGTAGGCGCGTACCTCCATGGCAGACAGTTTTCACAGCATTCCTGTTGTCATCCACGTTGTAGTAGATTTCTTATTTCTAAGACAAGATGGTTCTTAAATTTTTGACACACTTTAGAAATAGCTAAATCTGATAAAGTTGAGCACGTCAACGTCACGTCTAAAGGCGTGATGATGGCTTGTAGAGAATTCGTTAAGCCGCAGCTGACCCTTACTTACGATAATCAGACGCAAAATAATACTCTAACTACTACCACTAATAAAAATTGTAGTTCTTATTTTTACACAACAAAAGAAACCAATATTTTTAACAAATAATGCGTTTTACTTCTATAATAGTAGAATTTTTAATTAAAATAAGTTTTACCAACTAAATGTTTGTTATCATCATAAAGTTATTCTGTTTACAGCAATGTCTAACGTCTTACATACGAATTTGGAATTTTCCTGCTTTAGTAATATATTTAACGCCCTTAAATGGCTTGTATTTTTCATTGTACATGTCCAAGCGGTTGACTTTGAGTCCCGACACAGCCAATTGTGAAATAGAAAACTGGACATTAATCGATGGATTTGAATCAACATTAGTACTTCCAGCTGCTATGGAAACCTATTACACAAAAAAAGAATATAGAACATGAATGAACTAAAATCAATTCGCAACTCACCGTTCCTCGTAGATTTGGCAGTTTTGTAACATCAATCCTTCCAACATCCCAGTGCAAAACTTTCGAAACAGAGTCAAATGTATACTTTCCCTGGTTCGGTGTGAGAATGCAATTTAGCACACATTTTGGCATAGAGATTTCCAACTTAACTTTGTCCACCGTATGACCCAGAGTAGTTCGAGGGCCAACGGTTAAATCTAATCGACCTTGTTCACCAGTTTTTATAGAAAAGTTATGACGAATGTAAATAGGAATAGCGACAACACTTTGTGAACTTATGTGATAAGACATGAGACGGAAATTTCCATCTGGTGGAATGAATGATAAAATACGTTCGGATTCCCAGCGTTTGAAACGAACACATGGATGAAATGATACATCGTCAAATAGACGAGGATTCATAAATGAAAGCGTTAAATCAGGCATTCCAGAGAGTTTGATGCAGCAGTCAATCTGCGGGAAAATTAAGAAATACAGATCTCGAGTTTGAATGAGTGTAATGAATGCGAAACTTACGTATCCTTGAATCTCTGCGAATACTGTTGACCCTGATTTGTCTATAATAGCATCCACTTCTTCGATGACATCGAAGTAAGATTCGTTATTTGTGTACCGCACACCGCTTCGTCGCCATGGGATCGCAGAGAGCTGGCCAGATGGCAAAATACCACTTACACTGAGAGGAATGAAGATAAAAGTTATTAAATACAAGAGCGATCAATGTAACAAAAAGGGGTAAGGTAAGCACTGGACTATTTCTTAATAATGACGCTCATATTTCCACCGAACTGCAGAAGCACGAGTTAGCTTTCTCTTCACGTCAACCATTGATGTCAGGCACTTTTCTCTAAACTAGTTTTTGATCCAAAACCTAACTCAAATCAAACCCTCTCTCCTCCTGGTTCTATCTACATCTCTTGAAAAAAAAAAAAAAACACTGCAAAGTGCCGTACTTACTTTGACTTTCCCGTTACAGAATTGGCGATAGTCCGCAATATGTTTGGCGGCTTAATAAGTTCCTTAAGAATATTGCTTTCCGTTGCCAGAGGGAACCCATTGTCCAACATTTCATCCAACAACTCGTACACAACGACATAATTCTCCTTGATCACAGATTCCGAACAATCCGAGAAGTAATCTTCGAACGTGTCAATAACCCGGTGGAGAAATTCGATGACAAAGAGAGGTGGGAACTCCTGTTTGCAAGCGGCCACAAGAGAGATTCCATTCCGTTGCACGGTAATGAGGTAATAGTGAGGAGTTTGGATCACAGGTGGGACATCCTAGATAACAAAAACCAAAAAATCACTTAAAGAGTTCATCTTTGGGTATACCTTTCTTACAAATGGTGAATTCCGCTGGGCATCTAGAAAGTAATCACATACGGAACGGGAGACGACACTGCGCCAGTGTTTCTCAAGAAATACATCTCTGGAATGTAATACTTGTTAATTGGTGGGTCCACTCAATCAAATATTTGTTTAACTTACCCACTATTATTAACAATAAACAAACTATGTATCATTTTATATCAAAAAATTTTGCAAATCTCCAAGTCCACGGAGTTCCTTTTTTTGTATGTTGACGAATGTGACAGTTGGCGAGAAGATGACAGCTAAAACTCTTGTGGCACAAGAGTCGTTCAAATAGATCAACTTCGAAATCTCCTCTGATATTTCAGTCAACAGTCCAAGTCAGTCAACTGCTTTGAGCATGAAAATGAAGAAAATAGTCAAATGGTATTTTATTGGATAAAAATATAGTCAAATCATACACAATTTGTTGTTCTTTATAAAAACAAATGCTTTTAGGAATAGAATTTTAGAATTTTATTATTATGTGGGTGCCGTGGTGCTGTGGTTAGTGCGTTGGACTGCTGCGCAAGGTTTTCCAAGTTCGAATCCAGAAAAATACCATCAAATGTTTTTTCACGGTCCCACCTCTTCCGAGTGTTTGACAAACATTCAAGAGTATAATTGTCATGAGAAAGCTTCTCAAAAACCCCTCTGCCCTTCGGATACGGCATAAAACTGTAGGTCCCTTTTGTATATGCAGAAATGTATACCACGCACAACATGTACAGTTGCGAAAAGCTAGGCCTTGGCCCTCTATGGGCTGCTTACGGCCTAATATTTTTTTTTGTATTTTTTTTTTTAGGAATTACAGACAAAAAGAAGTCTTCCTTTTATCTTCAGAAGAGAAAGAACAATGTCAATCGGAAGTACCTTCCGGAAGAGCTTTTCGCTTCTCGATTTCGAAACGAAATGCACTTTCAAACTGTCCGATGTACCTTTGTACACAGTTGAGCGGAAGACAAATTGCATATTCCATTGGAATCCAGAAGAAGAGAATTTTTGAGTGAAATAAATCGAAAACGACGTAAGTTTTATGAAACCTTCTAAAATTCATACGTGAATTAAGTTGAATCACCACCAAATGAGTCTTGTTTGTTAAGCACATTTCTGTAGAGTAGTAGATAAAAGGACAAAACATAAAAAAACATCCATTAATCTTTCCCAGCGAAAAGCAATGGGAACAAGCATCATGAATTCCCAAAAACAATAAAAAATTAACATTTTACCATTAAAGCTTAACTGCTTCTTGCATATCCACCCTAGGCGAGTAGAAAGAAATTTGCTCAGCTGACTTCTGACAGCAGCTGTCAATTGGGCAAAGTGCCATCATCAAAGACACAATTACGAAGAAGAAAAATTTGTTTCTTGTTGTGAAACAAATTATACACACAACGCAAGTAATAAATTATTCATCACCTTCGATTAATTAGTGCGGTAGCAACTGTGTACACTCTCAAGCCCAACAATCGAACGAAAAACATGGGAAACAAGCAGCTGAAGCAGCATTTGGAGACCGCCCAGAAGACAGGTATCCTCAAGATCTCCTTGCAGCGTTTGTCCGACTTTCCACCCCAGCTAAAAAACTACCCGAACGTCCTGAAGACTCTTGACCTTTCGGAGAATCGATTCGAACGAATCCCTGACGACATTGGCCGCTTCACGCTCCTCAAACATCTGAACCTAAGCGGAAACAAACTGACGGATCTGCCCGAAATCCTGGGCGAATTGCAGAAGCTCGAAGTCCTCCTGGTGATGGACAACTTCCTAACAAGAATCCCAAAGACACTGGCAAATCTTAAGAACCTGAAGCAAGTTAACCTAAGCAACAATCAAATCGTGGAGTTCCCTATCATGCTGTGCGGTCTGCGGCACCTTGATGTCCTTGACATATCGCGCAATAAGATAACCCTTGTACCCAGAGAGGTATCCGATCTTTATGTGACCGAATTGAACGTTAACCAGAACCAAATATCGACTCTGTCAGAGGAAATAGCCAACGCTCCCAAGCTTAAAACGCTTCGAATCGAAGAGAACTGTCTGCAGGCAAGTGCATTCACCCCACGCATTCTGAAAGAGTCGAAGATTAGCAACCTCTGCGTGGACGGGAATCTCTTCAACTCGAAACAGTTCACTGATCTGGATGGCTACGACGTATACATGGAACGCTACACTGCAGTCAAGAAGAAAATGTTTTAACAGGTGAAGCACCAGGCGGTGGCCAGGCGCTTTTGTTTGTTCACACTTAGCTGCGTAGGATCTAAGACGTATTCCGTATATGCTAGGTATTTATTGTTACTCTAGATATATATGTGTATCTTTTCATTTATATCTTCTTTGTGTCATTTCTTCAGAACATCGCACGCAATAAAGTTTATTTTATATTTGTATGTATGGCAAATTGTGTGGTTTTATTTTAAACAGAAACAGTTGATCCTATTTTATGCAGAGATTTTGAAGTTTTTTTACTTTACAAAAAAGCCGATAAATATCCCAATAAAAGTTCGAATTTCCTTCAGGTAACACTCAATGAACAGTCGGCTCTTCGTTGCCCAAACTGAATGTTGTTAAAGGATGAAAGGAAGTTATACGAACTGAAACTGTGGCATATCCCTTTTAATAAAACTCGCTCTAACGATGGCAATTTGCTTTACTTATCGACGCCGACGTCTTAATAAAATAAAATCACAAAATATACCATCCAACGTGAATATTGCTGTTTTTGCTGAAAGTTGAACTGCCGTGATGCTTCTACCACTTGGCTAGGTAAACCCTTCTTCATTTTCACAGAGATACAGCTGATGGATTGGAGAATTGATCCTTGAGGCCACTTTCTAATATGAAATGTAATGTACGTCACAAAAACAAGAAAAAATATTCGCCTGAAAGTATACATGCATAAAAAATGTTTTACTCCTCAAAGCCATCATATATTCTTGTAGAGGAGTGACTTGCTTTTCTACTTTTCTCAGCACCGTTTGGCTACACTGTGTATGTACAGCTCCTCGAAGCTCTATTTGTTGGTTCAGTACAACTGAAGGCGAATTTGTGGGAATGCTAAAAATTTACCCATGGATAAGCAAGCCATAAGCGAATACATAATGTATTATGTATATTTTGAAAATTTTAGAACACTTGATTGCTTATAACCAGCAATGTAACTACAAGGAATCAAAGAGTTGCTGCTAACTCTGAAATAATGGTTGTTCTTCAAATCTCTTACAGGAAATGCTAGACGCGGGAAAGCGATAAAAATCTTACAAGACTATGCGGAGAAATCTGGTCACGAGATCGGTCGCGGTGTGGAGTGACATTAAACACGTACATTAAGAACGGATGCAGAGTGGGTCCAAAATGAACTGTCGTGGCTAAATAGGACATGTTGACAAGGCGGTGTGCTGCCTGATGTGTTATAAACTGGTGGACTCTCAGATATCAACACCCCCATTCATGTCTGTGAACTGTTTGTGCAAAGTACATGCTTTACACATGAGCGATGAATGGTGTATTATAGATCGGCTTCCGACGAGAAATAGGATCACAGACGGTCTGAACTATCCAGTACTAAAACGTGTCAGCTTCCTGCTCTCAGATGAAGCCAAATATATTTTAGAGTGATCCTGAATAGGAAGCATTTCTGGTCAAAACACACGAAGCAGTCACTCTCAGTTTTCTGAGAGTAGATATAGGTCCTAGGTCCCACAGGTCCATAGCTAACCACGCGATGCAATAAAACCCACTTACTCAGGATGGCAGCAAATGCGGCGGTCCTAGGAGTACGTGTCGTAAAACAGTAAGGGGATACAGGACATGAGTAAGTAGGTTGATTATAAATAAATTAAATTATATATCCATTAAATAAATTTATAGCAAGGTGGATGTATAATATTCTCTCTAAGGTTTTGAGAAAGAGGGATAATATGCCGTCGCTTAAAAATCCTGCAGAATAAGCTTTGTTTTGTTACACGATCAGCGGCTCGAAAGCTTTTTTTACCATGATCAACAAGAACCCTAATAGCCTCTTAAGTTCTAATGAATACAAATAATACCGAGGGACAATATACACCAACAAAATCTTTATTTATACATTCGATATAACTTTTAGATCTTATTAACTAATCGATATAGTAAAATAATTCAGAAAATAAAACCGATTTCTTCTGAATTAGCTAAAACACCATTTGGGACTATTTTTCACTGCGTTAATAGTTAAAACAATGCACTCCTCTTAAATTTCGAAAACGTATTCATTATTTTTTAATTAAATAATGCTGATGCATAACGGAAACGAAAAACTGAGGAAGAAGTATTTTTATCTTTCTTCCGCGACACAGACATCAGTGATCAGTGGCTGGCTGTCAGTTGAAATCGTGGTGCTGTTTGTGCTGCAGTATCTGGCCCGTCCAACTCAATTATCTAAAACTTGTGGAGGTTTATGGTTCGGGGTGAATTTATTTTGAAAATAAAATTCGAGGTATTAATGGCTACGCTTACGACTATAGATGGGATTCACCATCAAAAAAACTTAAACAGTTTTGACAGGGTTTTCATGTTGCATGTATTTTTTTTGTTCCTTAGATATAGTCTTAGAAAAGTCAATGGCTCTAAGCGGATTTGGTTAACAACAAACAAACTTTTTGTATACCGACATAATTTTCCGTGAATAATTGTAAGTCATTTGTTGTAAATTCGTCAGTTTAATATTTGTACAAATTTTGATAGAACATATTCAGAACTCCTTTCGAACCTGGAGTTTTCTTGCCGTTAATGAAATTCTTCAGAATTTGTACGAAACGTTTAATATTGTTTATTCCTAAGAATAACAAGACTATACATCTTGACGCGGTATAGGGGCTTAGTACATAGACGTCGAAGAGTCTCGGGTGTATACCTCAGACGAGACACGAAGCTAAGTATAGTCAACCTCCTACCTTTCACATCTCTGCCTCTACTGTTGGGCGCATTCCAACAGTAGCTTAGTCTCGAACGGAGTAACCGGATACCTGGCGACCTCCGGAATCGATAACCTTGTCTGTATAATGCGGATCTCTGCACAGATGGACATCTTCTCGCTTCTACTCGTGGGTTCAATTATGAAACCGATTATAAACAAACAAAAAACAATTTCTGAGTGCGGTGATCGTTAACTACCGGCACAGCTTCTGAAGTGCCGGCAACTAGGACTCTGGCCACTAAACCCGGTCCCAGTTTTGCCAATATCCGCGTGAAGCGCGCAACTATCATACCTCCTATGGGAACTAGTTCCCTCATCAAGCCGTCTACGGGGAAGACAACATCGATACGCCGTGCTGTCTCGAGCTCGCGGCATATCAGTCTATCTAAATGACACTATAGAGAGCGACGTGCCGCTTCCAGAGTTCTGGAAAAATATAGCAGCGTCACTGCAGAAAAAGCTCTCCGACAGGATGAAGAAAGCGGCAGGGACTATACGTCCAAAAGACAGAGATCTGTCGAGGAGTTTTTGAGTAAGATATGTGTAAATATTACAAACTCCAACGGCGAAACCGCAGGATAACTACCCTCTCCTAGAAAAGTCACAAATATTACCTATCAGTATGTGCAGATCATCAAAACGATGTACAGTACGTGAAGGAGTGAATGATGTTCAACGCGCTTGTTGATGATAAGCCGCAAGATGTTTAGGTAATTAACACAGGAGGATCCAGAGGATGAACCTATTCGGCATCAGTGTGATGTTCTACAACAGAAAACATGCAAATACCTCGCCAGTTATCATACTGCATTAGTTTCATTCATTCCCGGAAAACTCTCTGCTGAGAAATGCAAGCATAACCTAAGTAGTTCGAGCTGCTAGAAATAGACTCGTTCCAGAGAGTCGTGGTCGAAATTCAGGCATTTTTTTACCTCAAAATCATCAATCTGACATTGGGGCGTAGTGTTGGAAAATACTCTGTTTAAGACCATAGCAAAATGATCCTTCTATCCTTTAAATTCACCCCTATAAGAGGAAGAAGAATTGTCAAGACATTTTACTGGAGGTTTCCCTTCCACCAGATATGAATACGATTCGTGCGATTTGGCTTAGAAAATCAATGTCTTTGAAGTTTCCTGATCCTAAAATTGTCTATCTATCTTGACATCCAGATCTTCCAGCGTCATTGGGCGTTGTATTGGAAGCAGCGCCAAAGTTTCCTTTCTTCCGTAGACGAATCATCGTAGGAGCATAACACTGCACTGCATAACACTCCAAACATTGGAGGACCTAAACAAAGAAAATGACTACTCTTGCCAAGAGTAGCGACGTCGATGATGCTCTATGGCTCCCAAATATGGGCTAGGGCAATGATTACCAAATCATACAGAATAAGGAGAGAAGCAATTTACATCATCAACTCATTGAGAGTATGAAAATCCCACACTGTTACTGAGTACGGGCACAGTTTTGTCTTTGAAAGATTCCCACCTTCCAACACAAAAAAAAGCTTTTCAATTAATATCTACAGGGAACAGTCCTCCAAAATACATTAAGTATACAAATACATAAAGTGGGACATTGGTATACTTACTTACTGCCAAAATGTCCAGCATAAGCCGCATAACCTGAAGTATGCAGTTGAAAGAACCTGGCATAATGATGTCCTTCACGCTGTACGGCAGCGAATGCCTTCACATTTTAATTTTTATCCGAGTATGATTTACAAAAATCTTGAACGTGTTGTCAATCCTTATCCGATGGCAAAGAATGTAGACTACTTAGTCTAGAATAAAGGCTCTAGAGTCTAGACAATAGACCACTTACAGTTTACGCCTACATACGCACAATAATTAACACAAGCAGTAGGCCGTGGACCACCATAAGGAAGTAAGGCAGGAACCATCAACGTTCTTAATTTTGTTGCACTACTGGTTTTGGGGAGACATATTACTGCCAACATAAATTGAGTTTTTGGACTTGTTATCCTTATTTCTTCTTTAAGTCGTAGGGTAAGCAGTAGTCTCTCGGTTATTGAAGATTTCCATACTTTAATTTCGTCCTTGAACAAAAATAATAATAATAAACCAAGAGAAAAAAAACCCTCCAAACCATCTTCTCTGAAACTTATTTAATTTATTAATTTACTTAACCTACTTACATAAATAAACGAGAATTATTTAAAAAAAATAAATTAATTTGTCTACACCTTAATGATGCCTACCAGACCATGTCATATGGAAGGAAAGCCCTGACTTTTGTACCGAAACGATGCGTAACCATGTTGGTAGGACGAAGGACCACAATAGTTTGAAGGCGTCAGGAATGAGCAACCCCCATTGTTAGTGTCTGCTGCTGAGAAGCCTCCATAGCTATTGTTATAGTTCTTCGTTGTGTACATTCCCATGCCGGGAAATCCCAAATGATATGGATGGTGAGGTAATTCCATTTGTTGATGAAACAGCGCCGGCGACTTGTCCATTTTGTGAGCGGTGGTTATTGGAGGTACCGGCTGTGGTGTTGTCGCCCCCACAGATCGTCGTTCGTTGCGCCGAAACTTTGCCCGACGATTTTGAAACCATACCTAATTTCAAAAGAAATTTATTTTTACTAACAATTTTTTTATAAATTTATTGAAACTCACTTGAACTCTAGCTTCACTGAGGCCAACCTTATTTGCCAGTTCCTCCCGCACAAAGGCATCAGGATAATGAGTTCTCTCGAATACTTTCTCCAACGCTGTCAGCTGTCCGCTGGTAAAAGTCGTTCTATTCCGTCGGGGTTTCCTCGATCCATTTTGTCTATCGTCCAAGGATGAATTGTATTCTGTACGAAAGCTATCACCTGCAGATACACACGGAGAGAGAGGGTGGAACCAAAATTAGTACGAAATCCTATGAAAGGTTTCTCAGAAAATTTCGACAGAGAGAGATTGCTGAACATGTGACAGTTGTTTGTGCAACACACAGAGGATACACGAAGAAGAAAATAGAGCAATTAAATTTTTATGGTGACATTAACGGTTTCGATCTTCGATTAGCTCAATAGCCAAGGAATCTCAAGTATTTTCTTTTTGAAGATATTTTATCTTTTTCTTGTTTTGTTTTATTGGTTTTCAGTGAATTTCCCATTCATTGCGGCAAGAATGGTGGTTATTTTTAGTTATGGCAGACACTTTGGCATATTCAATTGAATTAAAAAGCAATAAAATGCAACTCATATGATTTAGTGGTACATTCTTCTATGCTATGTCCTGGTACCTAATGGATTGTGGAATATTTTGACGGCGTGAGGGCAAAGGAATATTTATGGAATGGAGATGATGAGAAATGTACCTATGGTGTATGTGGGAAGTTCGGTAGTTGAATTTTCGTCATTAGGGAGGATGGGGATTTTATTTATCTATGGGTTGCAGTGATTGAGAGTAAAAGGTAAGGTTTTAGGCGACAAATTGAACGCGGATTTGGCGGAATTCACACATCAATTTATCAAAAGTCTGTACAACTGTTTGCATACGCCAAGGATATAGACGCCGACAGTTGAAAGAACTCAGCGGGCTGTCACCGTTGAGGTTACAAGCATTAAATCAAAAGCAGCCAAAATGGGTTTAGCGATAAACGAGGGAAAACCAAGTACATGCTGTCAACAAGAAGGGACAATCAACACCGATGAATTGGACAAAACATCACAGCGGGCGGCTACAACTTCGAGTTAGTAAGGGATTTTGTCTACCTTCTTGGCTCTGCAATTAACTCTGTCATCGGCTGTTGTTTTTGGACTAATAAGGCAATTCAACAGCAAAACCCTATCTGGAGAAACTAAGAGGACTCTGTATAAGAACCTGAACATTCCAATCCTGATCATAGACAAATATAGACGCTCGTCTTTAGGTTCACCTGCTGAAAATTTTGTAAAGCACGAGGATTTTAAATTTCCTATCTATGAATACATATGAACGAACGTGCGAAGAAGACGTAACTATAAAAACAATGGTGGTGTTCCTTTCTTCAATTCAATTAACAACAACAAAATGTACAGAACAACTCAACAAAATGGCTGCGCCCATAAAACGTCAGAATACTTTCAAAATCGGTGGTAGTTTTGCCAACGTTCAAATCGGCCGAAAACGACCGTCTATATTAGTTTGCCTATGGTCCTGCCTTACGGCGCTGAAACATGAATGAATGATGTCCTTGGTCGCTTCGAGAGAAAACTTCTTCGTAAGATATTCGGTCCCGTATGCGTTGACGTGTTTTGGAGGAGAGGATTAAACGACGAACTATACGAGCTGGACCTAGTCAAAAAACTGCGTATCGGACGTCTGAGATGGCTAGGACATGTAGAGTGAATGGACACTAACGCTCCGGTCCGCTGGGTCTTCAAATCAAACGTGGAGGCGGACGCAGTAGAAGGCCTCCTCGCCGACGGTGACACGCACAAGTTCAAGAGAACCCCGACCAACTTGGAGTAGGTACGCGATTGGAGGCAGCTCGCTAAAGACCGAGCTAAGTGGAGAGGCGTGTTGATTGAGGCCCAGGTTCATCTCGAACTGCAGCGGCATCTAATAAGAAGAATGTACATACACATACATATGTATTTCAGAAGGTTTTCATGCCCACACCGAGTAGTTTAGGCCATCCGTCGATCCGTTGTTCCCTCCTTCCAAACATTCAAGTTGACGTATTGCCAGATAGAACAGTCCAATAGAATCCGTCACATCAATCAGCTGATTGTCAAATGCGATGGCAGTTTCTCTACATTCTCTCTCTCTGTTTCCACCAATGAAAATGTGTACTCTCAATTGTGAGAAGCTGGTCCTTGGACCTCTATGGGCCCACTTAGTAGGGAGGCATTCGTTATAAGGAAATAGGGAAAAATAAACTGCTAGGTTTCAACACTATGGCGTTGAAGCATGCACTCTATTGAAGGATTGAAGTTATAGATAATTGATCCTTTTTTTGGACCAACCTTTACAGAGAGACTTACCAGCGGTCTAGAGATATTGTCTTGTAATCAGAAAGACTGTTAAATAACTGCGCTTGTTAGACCACAACTGTCATTTTATAGGAACCCACTTAAGTAGCCATGTAGGAGTTATGGCGACACAGATGCCGACCATCACATTTCTGAATGCTTAAGCCTGGACTAGATAAACCGCCCTCTCTTCGGGGAATAAAGTAGATCCAATAAGATCTAAATGAAGCGCAAAACTAAACGTAGCCATCACTCAATCATAAACTACTGTGACGCGAAAGGATACTTCTGATCTGACTCCCAGGGTTTTCGACTCAAAAGAATTCGATTCTAACTCCTTGGTTGTGCTTACTTCCATAAGGATGATCTCAACGAATCGCTATTAAGAACCAGCTTAAGGGCATTCATCTATTTGGAACAAACAATTGGTACGATTCGATTGAAAGCATCAGATCAGATATTTAAAAAAAAAAAGAATCATCCACAAGGACAAATTTACAAAGTAAAACGTAAGCAAAGAAATTTCGCAAAAAAAGACTTTAAGAAAAATTGCCAAATTAAAATCACATCAACGTAACACTTTCGACTTTGTAATTTTTAGCGAATGACTTATGTACTCGACCGGAATTCAAATTTGGATCGTGTTCATTGCCTGCCCGCCATTCAATTCATCTTAATTATCTAATTAAGATTGGAAGCGGCGTACATATTTTCAATGCTCTGCCATTCAACGAATTTGATTCCATTCAACATCCATGTTCTGTGTGCACATGTAACACAGGAAAGCGACAACGCAACATAGAGTGGAGCGGCGCGGTCTATTCTTGAGATTTTCGATTCGGATCGCGCAATGATCGTCGGGGATGATGATGATGCTCCAATGGGTTTTTTAAAGACGACTGCGGCCAATTCTCAAAGGAGTAAGTGGCTGTCTTCATTTTTACCGCAGAAGGCAATCCCGACATGACGGGACGTTAATTCGTGTTGACAGGTCGGCCGCACAGGAAAAGTGATGCGCGTGGTTGGAAAACGATGCCGTTTTTTTCCCGATCCACATCTAACTGGAGGAGCATCCATCCTTCCCATCAAAAAAAGGGGTTGTGAACACAAGCGCACTCTTTTAAAAAACGAACCGAGCAAGACATGTGCACCCAAACTTGTCATCGGTACAGCACACATAAAGTGAGGTTTCCACTGTGTTTTATTACCACTCGTCTCAGGATTCATGGTGTTCCCGGTTTTTTAATTCGGATGCTTTGACAAATTATACCGCATGCGCTTGACTTATTTATTGCAAGTGGATCTCCCCAAGGAGAGCTTGTACTTGTAAAGGGCTTTCAAAAAAAAAAATACAGCTAGTGACACATGAATCATGCGCATCAGACAGCATTTCATCTTCTTTAAGTGACAGTGATGGAAGTCGACAATTTGATATGCATCCATCCTTCTGAAGGAGTAACGCGCCGAAATGAGCAATTAAAATTTTAAATACTCTCAAAATTATCACTCAATTACGAGAGCGGAAAAGTGTATACCTACTCTTTGAGGCGGAAAATTTGCATGGGAGACGAATCAAGGCGCTTGATGAAGTGTCTACAAATCTGTCATAAATTTTGTTGTCACTGGCGTGTTACGCTTGAGCGTCGACCGCCAAAGGATCTCGCAAAAGTGGCTGAAATGTGACCTCGTTTAATGGATTTTGCTGAGGAGTGACTCGCGAGACAAATGTAGAAATAATTTGCTTTTTTTTTATTTATTTCATACAATGAGATAGAAAACGTTTGAAGATGATTTATGTAGCGTAGGAGTCCATTTGTTATTCAAAATGGAAATTATGTAGATCGCAATAGGTCGGGGTGTGGAATGAGATGGGTATTTTGTAAAATTAATGTTTTATTTGCTAAAAACGATAAAATGAAAACATAATTCTATTTCCTTACCCAATGACAATGAATATATGTATAAATGTTATTAAGCTAATAATTAAGTTTTTGAACTTTAAGAGCTTCGTAGGTGGTTCTAGTGAGAATCAGAAAGAACGCCACGAATATCAAAGAGTATCAATTTATTCCGCTGTTGTGTAGAAAGGCATGATAAACATGATTGTGTAAATTGTATTTTCAACAAGAATATTATACAAACATATTCAATAGAGGACAAAGACAGAAAGAGGTGGGACGGTGGGAAAAAAAAGTTGCTGACATTGTTCTCGCTCAATATTTTGTGTAACGCATCCCTGTCAAATTTATGTAGGGGCCAACATAGATTCTTCAGTTTCCTTAGAAAACGTGGATATCAACCTCTCTTTCAAGTTTCCAAATCGTTTGTTATGATGAAGTTACCCCTATTCGCAATAAGGCCGACTGGCTGGGTGTGAATACGTAATCGATTTTGAGAGTCACCAGATCACGTCGGCCAACACTGAGAAAACCCATAAGACTCCGGAAGCACAAGAGAGGAACCTTCTCTAAAAGAACGGACGATCTCATTGGATACCGTGCTATAGTAGTAGATGCTGAGTATCTCCTATAATGATTTTTGTAGCAGATTCTCAGACGGAGAGGACGAAGGGATCATTGGTCACTTTTTATGTATTGTCTTGAACTCGCTATCATCAACAAGGCTAACTTAGGTTCTTCTATCTAAATCATCTCAGCAACGTTAAAGTCCTTCCCAATAAATGGTTGGAGCAGTAAGAGGGTAATCCATTCACTGTATACATACATAGATCGGTTGTAAAATGCACCTACATATGTACATACTTTTGGTTCAAATGGGTTCTGTTCGAGGATGTTCTTATTTCTTTAACATTCTTCTAGTTAGTTTAGTTTTAATCGAAGGGTTAAATAGTTACAAGGGAGCGACAGACAAACGGACAGATATGACTCCTTAAAACTTTAACAAAAAGTACATACTTGCGTTGATTCTATAATTTTTTCCATTTTTCCTACAAGTTGTGGAACATTTGAAAAATAGTTCTGAAAGAACAAATATGTAATAATTTTTGTTCCCAAGCATAAATAAAAGTAATAACTAAATAAAGTATACGAACGGATCGTACGTAGTTGTACCTATATGTCTTGAGGCCCTACAGAGCTCAGATATGAGTTTTGAAGCAAATCAGCCTAGACGTTTAGACTGCAGTCCAGCGTGCATACACACAGACAGAAAAACAGAATCAGCAGACTCACTTTTTCGAGCTTCTCTATCATCGTAATGTCAGAATTCATTGTTATCTCGAGTTCGAATTTTTTCATGAATTCAATACTTGCCCTATAATACGTATTACTCGTTAGAGCAAAGATGGTACAAGTATTCAAAGTTATGGCAAGACTGTAGGAAGATTTGAACGTTCTGCATTTACTAACCCACTAGATGATTTAAAAAAAATGGGTAAGCTACTAGTTTAGCGTCGCAAACTAAAGCAGCAGACTCTGTTTAATTTACGCTCATATACGCTTATACTTTTTGCAGAGTGTTATACTCTGAAATAGCCCATTATACTCGGCATAATCATAAAAAATTTTAATTCATGAATGCAGCGAGTCTTATCCAAAACTCAAAAGGATAGGGTATCATACGAGCCGCTCCCGACGGCTTGTAGAATTTTCGTTTTTTTTTTTGAATTTATACTCAAAACTACTTAACGGATTTTGATGCAATTTGAAATTTTAGCCAATCATACTATATATTAAAATGAAGTTGTATACAAGTTATTGGGATTATATGAAAACTGGAAGAGATGCGAAGGGGTGAATAGGTAGTCAGTGTTACCGCAAGAGTTTGGAAAAAAGTATCTCCGCAGACAGAAGAAAAGTATCAAAAGGTACCATTATTATTATTTTGTTAATATTAAAAAAAATGAAGACAAGCTATAATGCCTAAAATAACATGAATATTCTCAAGTCTTTTACAAAAAATTTATCCATTCAATCTGACGCCAAGTCGACTACAAGAATATTTAGTAAATTATCAAAAAAATGACGGAAAAATAACTCATAGTTCAGTAAATAAGAGTATTGCCTGGCATATTATAGTATTTTGTTGTCGGAATTGGAAGTATGGAAGTATCAAGTCGAAATTAAGATTGAAAAGTATCACTTTAGACACTTTGGTATCATTGTGGCAACACTGTACTAACTACGTACACATCCTACCACATCCTACTCAAAATTCTACGTACGTGCATATCTCTAATTTTGTTCATATTCCTACCAAATCTCAAATATTTGTCAAACTCTTCAGTTTACTCAACCTGTTCCTGTACTTGTTTTTTTTTTTGGAGATTTGTCTTTCTGTGAGAGAATTTTACAGCCAGATTTAGAAATTTGACAAGCTGCAAATTTAAGTGCAGAAAGTACGGGACCTATAATGGGAAACAAAAATGATTTTTTTTTTTGACTCAAAAAGTGTCAATCTGTGAATATGATAGAGCGAATTTTCGTAAAGTTTGACATTACACTCACTGTGAATGATTCACAGCTACTTTTTTACCTAATTGCGAAATTCACTTATAATTTACCAAACAAAAAAAAAAATAGGTTAAACTTTCGCAAATGTTTTGGTCGTGCGAATGAATTGCGTTCCACATCTGTGGAATGTGAATAAATTTTGACAGTTCGCTAGTCGCTTATTCGTTTAAGAATCAACGAATTTGTTAATTTCTTCGCAGAAAATTATGAAAATTTACCTTCTTTCATATATATCTACAGAAATTAGTGTCTCTTTTTTGAGAATAGTAAAATTGTCAAATTGTTTGGCCAAACATGATTTGTTCGCAATTCGCTCATTCGCCAGTCGCTGAGCTGTGTGTGACCCTTAAGTTATAAAACGTACTAACTCAATGGTGTATTGAATCGAACAGATGAAAGTAATAATTTCAACGAAATTTCGTCTAAAATTATGGCATAACCTGAAAGATTTGGATAAATAGGTAGATTTGTTAAAAACTCGTTGCTGAGCTTTGAGTTCTGGTTCACAATAAATAGACTTTCTTTTAATCCATGAAATTTGGATCAGATTTATTGCTGTTAGGATCAAAGGGGAAATGAAGAGTTTTTAACGAAGTCAGGGCTTAGAAAGATTTGCTTGAGGTTTGAAGTGAAATAGCTACAAGTCAGTCTTAACATGATTCTTGGGAAGCTAGTTCGAAAAGTATAGATGTAAATAAGGATGCTAAGACTTTCTGTTTAGAAGATTGTCTAAAACTTATTTGTGGTGTAATATCCGTTGAGTGGAATGTATTGGTTTCAACGAATTTTTGTGCAAAATTTCATTAGTTTACGACAAATATGTATACATATAGATTTTACAAATGGTCTTAAACTTTTAAAAAATAAAACAAATGCCATATTTGTCATAAAAAATTAGCCTTGGTTAGACCGTTTTCCAAGGACGTAATGAACCCAAGGTAAATAAGATTATTACAATCCATCAAAAGTTCATATATCATTGCAACAAGGACATTGAGCTCCCTCGCGAAAATAAAACCAAATGAACACACCATAAGCGATTTCAAAACTAATTGATTAGCGTTAGCTACACCAAGCCTCACACATGCGACAGGTCTGAGAAGGCACAACCAGATACAAGCAACCACCCCGAAGTGGAATTCAAAAAACAAGAAACAAAATATCGCTTTTCTTAATATTGTACAAAGGAAGTCTGCTTGTCGCATTATATATTTACTACTTTGTCTAATAAATTATTAACAGTCACTCACCCAGGACTTCCATGTCAGAACCGGCGGCGACGGTGTTGGTGTTGGTGGTGTTGTTGTTATTGTTGTTGGCGGCGGTAGCGGCATTGGAGGAATGATGTGCCTGCTGCATCTTTGAAATATCACAGTCACTTGCCAACTGTAGAAGATTATTCACCGAAAATCGTTTCACATTCTCAGATCCTTTCGCCGTCGCTACGTGCATACTACTAAATTGATTATTCGCGTTTAACAAATCACTTTTGCCGCCATCGGTGTTGCCATTGTAAACACTATGGAACATTGATCCTTGACTCGGATGGTTGGTGTTACTGTAAGGATGCTCAATGGGGGTGGTTGCTGTTGCTGCCATAAGTCCGCTGTGAATATGCTCCAGGGATGGCTGATTATTATTGTTGTTGTTCCCATAAAAGAAACTACTACCCGACGCATCCAAATGCTGATAATTCAACATTCTCACGAAGGCAGCCAGCGATGGCAGAAAGCAAAAGGACGAGGAACACAAAATCTCTACCCTGTCGACAGAACGACGAATTCACTTTCGATTTTCCACTTAATTAGTCAATAGTTAATGTAATTAGCAAATTAGTCGCGTGAATCATTTATCAAGTAAACATAAGAAAAAGGAACAACAAAGTGAATCCGCTCTTTGCTTTCGCTTTCAAAACGAGACGTGGGCACGCGAATTCGCTAAGAAATTTTTGAAATTTTCGAAACAAAGTTCTCGGCTTTGTTTTGTTGGTTGGCCCGTAATTAAATTAACTCGGTACAAACGGTTTAATTAGGATAATTGCTGTTTAACACTAACCACCCTATAGTCAACTGACTACTGAAATTACTTGGCGAGATTTTGATGTTTCGCATCGGAATCATCTCGCTTTGGTTGTTCGTGTATCGTATCGTGTATTTTTAAAAATAGTACTCGTATCCCCGAGCGGATTTAACGTCCGTAGAGCGTGTGTAGTGTGCCTGTGAGTGTGTGCTCTGGTGTGGTTGCATCAAATCAGAGAATGAGATACTTATGTTGGAGTACGGATCGTATGGGATATTTTTAGATTGAACGTCGTTATTGGTTAAAATTAAATTTTCATGAATGAGGAAAATTAGTGTGCGGCTGGTTGGTGGGAGTTTTGTTGTGGAAAACCGCACCTTCTTGCAGGCGCTAAGAGAGATGTGAATTGTTCTTTTCTTTTTTTTCGCCTAGAAATGGGCGCTCTCATAATTTTGATTGGTTAATTCATCTAATTTAATTGAATTAGATGCAATTATAAATTACAATTTGGTGGTTTTTTGTTTAACGTATAAATCTTTTCTACTTGTCACTGGTGGCGTAGGTATGCATCATTTTTAAGTGTTTTTGACTCTGTTTCTGCGCTGAGCTATAAAAAAGTGATGTGTAGAGTGACTAATGTCAATTTGTTAGTGAGATTGCAATTCATTTGCATAATATTGTTAGATAGCATTGTGGGCGTCTGGTGAATGGCTAGTTTCGTGAATATGTATGAGTGTTTATGTTTGTCCAAAAGCGCCACTATCTATAGACACACGATCGTCAGACTTTCTGTGACATTTGATAGACTGTTCTAGTGACTAAATGAGGGAATTTAGGGCTAGTAAATTTGTTAGACGAAACCAATGAATTACGGTGATTAAATCCCTTGTTTGTCTCTTATATCCTTGGACACTTACTAAATTGATATTGGCAGGCAAACCTTAACAAGTATCCTGCAGCAGTGTACACCTTTTCTGCAAAGATTTCCAAATTTATCCAATAATCTACCCAACAAATGTGAGCCCATTCTGAAAGTTGGTTTGAGGACTTGTGTATAGGTATAACTTGATTATCTTATTAGAGGTGATCTCTATTCGGAGAAGTAACCGTTTTCATTAGAGTACCTCCTAAAAGTTAAATATAAAAGCCGTGTTTTATTGGAAAGTGTATACCCAGCTCTCAATAAAACGTCCATACTCCATTTCATAATTACTTTTCATTTATACTTGCAAAATTACATTCGCATCATAGATGGCGCTGATTCGGATTGTAGACAACAACCATTAACGAACAAATCCTACTACGCATTACGATTCCTTTCAGAGTAGTTTTCTTAGAGCCTTGTGACCAAGCGTACTTTGTATTGCAGTCAGAATACTTCTGAGAGTATTCCATCTACTCCAGTTTCTATAAGGAATCTGAGTATCAGAGTTGACTCTAGACCTTATTGTATTATTAAAGGGGCAAGTGAAAAAAGGACCTATGTGACATCAGTCCTATTGATATTCAAGGCTTTCTTGCATTGATGTCATTTGTCGTTTTAATATCTTAGTCTTTTGTAGAAGACTGTCCCATAATATTCCAGTATGTGCTTTAGGATCTCATTGGACTCATGCAGAATCTGCAGAGACCTTCTTAAGTTATACTTAATCTTTCCTTAGGTGCTTCTTGAGTCATACGTTACCCTTAGGATGTGAATTCTTTCAGGTCGTGCCTTATTTACTACTGTACTGAGGAAGCCTTAAGTTTGTTTCGATGGTCTAGAAGACTGGAACCAGAACAGTGACTGATGAAAAATTTGCAATTTCTCTGATAACATGCCTTAGCCCTTTGCTGTCGCTCCTTACCTAGGCATTCTAGGTAGAATGTCTCCTTTTCTTCCCCAGATAAACCATCTATTAGAGCTTGACAATACATAATGGTAACGTGTCATACTCTAAACTGGAATTTGGTCGTTAAAATCATATGACAACACGACTTCAGAGAAATGAGGCCTCTGTTACTCCAGCTCAGCAGAATCGTTCAGATATTCTTTTAGACTGGACCAATAAGTGTTTCGCGTTAAGAATTGGTACTCACGCGCATGTTACCGTCTTGTATCGCTTATTTCTAAAATGCTGACCCTGGATCGCATGGCCTCTTACTTGAGGTAAACGCATTTTTCGAAGAAATCTGTGAGCGTCCAGGTACAGGCATAATAGCCAAAGGTACTCGATTTGTTGTCAACACTTATCCGATCTGTTGTGTTGTTTTTTTTCAGTTGCAGAATGCGAAAGTGTCACCTAGGACAAGTCTAGAAGAATGGAAGAATGCAGAACAACGAATGTTGAATGCAGACATTGGCCTACAATACTAATGCGACAAATCCACAATGGCCTTTGGCTCACCTGTGAAAATCAATTGTGAACTTATGGGCTGAAAGTCTACATCGAATTCCTCTGACTTTCTGACCTATCGATTGTGGTCTTACGGCTAAGTAAGTCAGGTTATAACTTAACAATTATTAAGTGTTGTGATATTCTGGTGAAGTAAACTAGACACTTGGCTTATAGACATACCATTAGTGGAGTGACGAAGTCTCGTAGGTGTCTAGTCTTTACGGAGAAAAGCTCGAAAACTTGTTAACGAGTGAAGCGTACCACCGATTTCGAACTGTAACAGCAGACTCACTTGACAGATGTTGATATACCCCAGCCCAAGGACGAAGTCGGGTGTATGGCTAAACTCTGTAAAGAAAAACGCGAATTCTTGAATTGACGAAATGAGCCAATCACTCTGAACTTAAAATATATCAAAGATTAGTTGGGGAAATATGTTTCACTTCTGTTATAGGATTGTGCCGCAAATCCTGCACACTTTTGGCGATCTCAGTGGGTTAAAATTTTATATTTGATTTGTGGAAGGTCAGTCAAAAGTCAATTGTGAGACTTTTGGCTTATCGACTTAGGAGCCTGCATCTTTTGCCGAGCGTGCACAGAAGCACTTGAGAATGCGAACACATTATATTCCATTTTCACTCTATAATGAGTAACTTACCCTGCTGGTGAAGAGACAACATAATAATGGTCAACCATCATGAAGTAAATGTGCAGACAGGAATAAACAGGAAACTAAAGCTTTAGAGGTTCCCCTCGTTATGCAATGCTTGATGGCAGTGACCCGCGGACCACGGTTAGGAAAGAAGCTAGTATAGTTGACGGGAATCACACACCATTATTGAGTACAGGCTCTGTTTCTTGTTTGAAAGACTCTCACCTTCCTACGACATAAAATGCAGTGTAAAGATGCCAACTACTGCATCCTGTCCTGATTGCTGCGCTTCTGACCCAACAAATCTTTTGACAGAATCTCCACTGTCAATCTTCAGATCACAAAAAGAAAATATAAAGGCCAAATAAACTCCAAAATTTTTACTTTTTCTTTGTGTCTCTGATGTCCATAAGTTTTACTGATCACATAATTCATTTCGATTAAATGAGCCTTTACTCAAGCATAATAAGGCGGTATACTTTCAGCTTATTTTTTATACTATATACAAATGTACCTTAAGTCATTGGGATCAATTGTGAGAGCTTGCTTGTAACTATCGTCAAAAAGTATATTTTGAGAAAACGTAGAGAGAAACGTAGAAAATTTAGTGCCCTAATGGTTTTTCAAAATGAATTTAAGTCCTTTTTGTATTCATGGTACCAAGTCGTAGTTTTTACCTCTGCAAGTATCATAAGAATCTTGTAAGCTGCCCTTATCTTTTACCTAACCTAACTCAATATTATCCAATTGTCCAAAAATAGAACAATCTATTTTCTTCTTATTTCCTTTTAAATCTTCTACCAGCTCCTTAAAAACGTTGATTTCCAAAAATTATTAGGTGAAAAATTGTTGACAATTTTAACTATTTAAGTAGCAATAAATACCCATTAAAATGTCACTTGTAAGACACGCCCAGTCAATACAACACGCCACAGAAGGACAATATTATGCACTCAAGTATCTTCTTCAGGAAGTGGTGCGAAGCGATAATTGCATGCAACACACGTCGAACGAAAAACCACAGAAATAAAAAAGGATCCTTAATTCCAGAAGACATGTTTGCTGTGTTCGGTTTGACTGGTCCTTAAAAACATGTGGCGCCGTTTAAAAAGAAACGAAAAGCAAAGGAACGCCCTGCATGTTGCCACGCTCAATTAGTTCTGGCATCTTGTTATCAAATTGACAGATTTATTTCGTTTCGTCAAATTATCTCCTTTTCGAGACGAAGTGTGATGTCTCATACAATTTGGTTTTCTTACAAAACTTTGAACTGAGGTTTTCAGTGAAATTATTGAACATTGTATAGAAAGACATATAGTAGATGTTTCATGTTCATCAAAACTTAAATATTTATTTCAATGTTCACAGCAAAAGATCAAAAACCACATATATATTCTTTGTTTGTACACATGTTAATTTTCTACTCAAAAGTTTTCAATTTTATTTCTCCGTCTTTTCAATACGGAAATTCGATTTTGTCGCTTTAGTGGCGCCAAATTTAAGAATAAAAATTTTGGATCGGGAAGGAATTTTAATTTCAATAAAGAAATAAAAAACTTCATTATTTCGGCTTGCTTTTGCAAATATTAAGACATAAACTTAAAGATCTACAAAAAATCTTTTTTTCAAATCATAATCACGATCACTTTATGACTTTTCTGAATAAAATATTTATGAAGGTATGTAAGAAAAGAGCCAATATCTTTCACGAAAAAATGCAGATTCATCCCAACTTTATTTTTACAACGTTTTTGTTATCGGTCTATAGGAAAGAGCACAATTTAACTGCTTCAAGAGTAGCAATCCTTCTTATCTCCCATTTTACTGGATTTAGCTTGACTTTAAGAGAAGGACGAGCGAGAACTCCCTATGGGGCTTACAGTGTCAGCTCTTACTCGTGTAACATCCGCCACCTGATGCGAGCAAAGGCAAACACAGGAAAAGTGTTGCAGACCATCTCCCCGCAGACATTGCAGATCGTAGCATCACTTAAGCCTAGCATAAAGCAAAGTGTTCCGTTAAAACGTCAAAAAGTCATTTCTGCTGAGAGACAGCAAGAATGCTTCTGATTCCATATAGTCACCCAGCAACCAGCACAGTTTGGAGAGATGTCACACACAATTAAAATATCCAAGCAGCAATGTAAACACAAACTGAGAATACAGGAAGACACAAAGCAGGTTCAGGTATTAAAAAGTCTTCCTCTGAGACTTGTCTAACAATCGCGATTGCGATATCTGTCGACGAGATCCCAGTTTCATCCAATAGAATTAGAAAGCTAATAATTTAACAAATTAAACAATTCTTCACAACACTTAGGATAATCTATGGGCAGCAGATTTTCCAAGCAGAAACATATGCTAGGCAAACAAGAAACAAGAAGGAAGGGATTCTAATGTTGTAACTCTCCACGAAGAAGAATTGCAGATTAGGACGTGGTTCAGGCTGGAGTTAGGCTTTAATTCCTAACAATCGTGTAGGCTGTGTTATATAAATTAAGTCCTTAATCGTTGGATTAAATACATTGGGAGTTAACTCCTCTGGAAGCTGGTATGTAGCGTTCAGATATCTCTTCTTCTAAGTTTGACAAGTTTAGTAGACCTGGTTCGGTAACATCAGATTACAGTTTTGGAGTGAGGTGATATATTACATTTCTGCAAGGAGTCTCAATCTACATAGTACTGCGGTTAAGAAATAGGGCATGATTTTAGCTATACATATACGGAATTGTTGCAGTAGATGTCAAGCACAAGAAGATGCATTAACATTTCCAAAACTGTGACTGGCGTTGATGTTTATAGCTGATAGCCTGTCCGTTGAATCTTTGTGTTTGTAATACCTACTCTCATTTCTTTCTTCACTCACTATTTAAGGCTTAACCCAATGGCAGAGGGGTTTTGAACAGCGCTCTCATGACAGTAATACTCTTAAATGTTTGTCAGACACTCACACTTAAATGTTTTCAACGCACTAACCACTGTGCCACAGCACCCTCTTACACACTATTTAGGCTATATGAGAAATATGAAAAAATATGTAGCAAACTAACCAGACTCCGTACATACGCACTAAATATAAAGGGTTCGTCAAAATTGGTCAAATTCTTCTTCAAGTGCTTGCGTCTGCGGTGCTCTACCTCACAACACATCAATAGACTGCCCAGGTACATCCTCAGGCTGAAAACTAGATTTTATGTAATAATTCCTAAAATATCAAATTTTGGATATCCGTAAGGGAACATTCAAAATTGTGCGGCATTGATGGAAGAAAAACATAAAATGACAAACCAAATTCACCCTAACAAATTTCCCTCCAATGGTGGTTGTATAAGATCTATGTTACAACAATTTCCTTTTTCAAGATTCGAACCACCCGCTCGTTTGTTTGGTTTACTTTTATTTATACTAGATGGCAGTAGAATAGATTATTTTTCTAATTGGAAAATTTGGCATTGGTTTTTAGTAGCAGTTTCTTAACGCTTAATTATGACTTTTATTATTATTTTTATTCTCTAGGAATGATTCATTATTTGCTTATTATTTCCACTAGCTTATTGAATCGACTTGTGGACGTCGCGTCGTTGTGGTTATTTTATTTAGTAAGTAGGTGTATTTTTTTACAAATCTTACTCTCAGCATTCGTCATGAGATGGCAGAAGAATTGGAGTTGAAGTGATGATGTAAATACTTACATAGACTTCAGTTTTCTTTTACAAGATTTACAACAAAAAATTGGCGAGTCGATCGTGATAATGAATGCACAGTACATTTTTATGGATAAACGATGAGTATCTCAGTACCTACGCATGGGGTTTTTGTCTTCATGTCACGAAATACCCTTTGAATAATGCGTAAGTACTTATTTTATCCCTGCGTTTCTGGGGAAATACTATAAAACTACTTACGTTGGACATTTTTTTTTTTGACGCGTTTTAATCGACTGTGAGTGCAAGACAAGTCAGATGTATCACCACACAGACTACAGAGCATAAGATAAGTTCGACATCAATCAGATAGGCATATGTTTTGGAGACAGCCAGTCGAACCTTTTACTGATAAGGACCAGGATTCACACCGGATTGTAGCCGCACTTAGTAAGTAGTATGAACGTTTCCTGATTCATGCTGCAGACGAGAAACAGACTGGAATTAGTAGAGAAAGGCAAAAGACATGATTTGAAAAGAATAGCCGAACACATAATAAGCATGGAGAATGCCAGAATCCTGTTCCTTCGGTTTTGATAAGCAGAATTTTATAGGAACTTTTAATAAGCCCATATCTTGCAAGAACCCATGTACTAGATGTTTAGCATGCTGTACATTTTTATGAAATTATATAGGACATTTTGTGTACCACAGAGACTTTTATGGGACTGTGGGGCCTTAATTGAGCACTCCTTCTCTGATCACATACTTCTACAGTTCGGTCTGAACGATATCCCTCTATCTTAGCACTAATTTTATTGCTTTACCTGTAAAAATTCAGCAGAACATAGGGATTATCCTTTCATGACTAAGTAACTAATTTTCAAAAGATGTTTCAGATCTGGTTCATCTTTCAAAAGCATGGACGGAATTCACTTACTCGCCCCTTAGACTCGAGGATCTAAGGCAAGCTCTAGAGAAATTAACTGACACATCAATCAATACGAACCTGCTGTTAAGAGAAATTGGCTAAAACGGCTTAATAATCACTTGTACGCACAATCCAAAGGACATTGAAGGACCCTTTCGCAACATTGAATGAGAAGCAATTATACTCTCAAAACCCACCTCATTTGGGTACCAGACCAAAGGAAACCCCAAGCCCTGTGGCATTAGGAAAGACTAAGTGGTCCTAATTTACGAACAGCAGGCCAAGACATGGGTTGTTCATGTAAAAGAAAGCACACAAGGCCTGCCAGTGCTGTACGAGGAACATCGCTCATGACTGACCACAAGAAACAATAGGCAGCACCAGCAATAGAAACTCCTTCTATACTCCGTTGTACTAAAGTTCAATGTAAATGTAGAGGAATTTTTCGAGAAGTTTTCTCATGACAGTTATACTCTTCGATGTTTGTCAGATGCTCACAAGAGAGGTGTTTTAAAAAGTCTTTGATGGCATTTTTATGGATTTGAACTTGAACCCCTTTCGCAGAAGTTCAACGCACTAACCACTCAGCCACGGTACACAGTTGCAAACAATATTTTTTGACAAGCTTTCAGCGGTCATGAATTGCGAGGTTGATAGTCTCTAAAGCAAGGTGGTACCTTAATTCTGAAAGCAATGGGACTTCTCAAACCTATAGGCATTTTTCCTGCCATTTTGTTTCAAGTTTGAACTGTTGTTGTTGACAAACGCCATACGAATTGAATGTTTACTTCTTGTCAATTGAGATCGGTTGGCGTTGCGGACGTGAGTATTACTCAGGCGTATCGTTGTTCCTTTCTACCTTAGTACTGAAGCCCGCCATTACATTAGGCGCTTGGTTGTAGACGACTCTCAATTGTCTAACAACATATGCACATATGGCACTCGTAAAATCTGATTCCACAAAGCTTTTTCCTCGGATTATCTTACAAATTTACACTTCCAAAGCTTACTCAGTTTTTCCACTTCCCCCCTATTAGCACCTTTATCAAGTTCAAACCAATCCTAAGGCTGTTCATCACTGCGTGTAGGGTAGTATGTACTTGCCCATCCAACCCATCTCATCTGTCAATGAAAAGTTATGATCGCTTCAAGCTCCAAACAACAAGTCTTTGCGGTTAAAATGTAAATTTGCCTTGAATTCTTTTTCTATAAAAAAAAAATCAAGAATTTCTCAGAAACAACTGCTACTAATTAGCAGCTAGCCAAAAAATAGTTTCTGGGACCTCTGAGAGGAAGTGTGAATTAATCTTTTGGAGAACATACAAAATTTCTGTCGTTTTCCAAGAAACCCAAACCAACGGAGAATGGTTTTTAGTAACTGCAAGATCAACATGCACCAAGATGCACTTTCAATGCCAATTACATGCCGATCTTGTTTCAAAAAAAGAAAAGAAAAAAAGAATTATACCCATTCTTCTCACTTGACGAGAACCTCGATAATGGGAGCTTTTGTGGTTCTAAGAGAATGGGTATCTTTTTCCATTTGAAAAAGTTCTCTCTCTCTGAATTTTGTTCAGATACAAACAGACTTTCGCGCAATACACTCGTTCTTCCGCGGATCGGAGCGTACAGAAAAATAGATACAACGATCTTTACCCAATAATTTGTTAGTGTTATCAGTTAAAGTGGTTCCATCATCACGATCGTGGGTGTAAATAGTTCCAGTTTAGTGAAACTATCAAGTGCTTTTAGTGTTTAATTAAGTAATTAGTTAATTGTTATTACAACAGAGATACTCGATCTAACTCGTGGCGAGAGATACAGCATCTTTTTTATATACCAGGTGAGAAACATTTCTTCTTTTTTATCTCGGAATGTCAGATGTTCGATGAAGAGAGGAAACATCTGATAGAAAAGATATGAGGAAGAAGAAAAAAAAAAAAACAATCCGCACATGTTCTTTGGCAGTCAGAGATTCGTCAGTATCTCATGTAAATATAAGGTATTTCCTTTTCAAGTTTTCTTCGTCTGTTTTCTGATTTTTTTTCTTCGTAAAACCGGCCTGTTTAGCGGAACTAAAAAAATTATTTATTTTTATACATTTTATTGTGTTAAAAAAAAATTTCCATAAATTAATTTCCGAATTTCGCTGGGGTTGTTAGACGCTTCCAAGAAATTTAGTAAGATTAGTTAGGTGCTATAGCTTTGGGCTCTTGGTGTTGATTGTCCGGTATAATCCGGATACTTTGATCGGGTAAGGTGTTTAGGTTGGCAGAATCCAAGGAATTGGGTTGACAATTCTTTTTTTTTTCTCCAAGCAATGTGACGTCAATTGACTCATCTTCACACGTGCGAGCAGAAATAGAAAGAACTTACACTTATTAAGTGGCATTTAATGAGGGGTTTTCCTTCTTTTTAAAGGCAATCTACAACAAGGACTAGTAACTAATAAGTACTGGCTAGAGTTTACAAGTTTGTGAATACCCTAAATACCGGAGTGTTACTAACAAGTTATGATCGTATTTAAGGCTATTTTAATGCCATAACCTAAAACACCATGAAACTGAAAATGCGCAGTAAAAAACAAAAACCTCTGAATAGTAATGTACACGAAGGTATGTATGAACTGTATGTGCTGTATGTTTGAAAGCTTTCTACAAGTATAATCTAAAATCTGGCTAATATTGTCAAAGTAGTAGCAGTATGCAGCAAGCAATTTTGGACCGCGAAATGTCTTAAATTGTCACTTAAGAAGTGGATTGACGAAAACAGATCACATGAACCAGATGCTAAGATTCGAAAGGAGATTCAATGCAAGAAAACCCTGACAGAACCTACTGGAAGAACTGGAGAACCAAGAAGACAAAGGAGTTGGCATCCTATACGGACAGTTCTAAGATGGACAGTTGTACAGGAGCCAGAGTTTATAGTAAAGCCCTAGGAATTAACCGCTCCCTTAGACTAAACGACGACTGCAGTGTCTTCAAAGTCAAGGCCATAGCGAGGTAATATCGTTGGAAAGACGATTACTCTCTATGCATATAGACAGCTAGGCAGCTATTAAAGCTCTGTACTATGCTGTAATTAGCTCCACACTTGTGAGAACATAGAGATATATGTACCTCCTCTCAAGTGGTTCCTGATTTCGACGTGACGGCTTCCAAGATCTTCCTCAGCTTGGTCGTGAATCCAAGTCTAGAGACATAACAAAAATCCTAAACGGACCTTGCTTTAAGCATCTTCCTTCACAATGCTGGCAGGAACCACTCTAAAGAATGGACGTTGTAAGTAATGACCAACAATTGGGTCTTCTTCCAATTTGATGATGATGTTGGAGCCTGACATCACGAATGTGTCTGAACCCCATTGCCTTGGTCTTGGCTTCGACGAGCTGCTTGGCTAAAGCTGATTCTGGGTGGTGTTTTTCCAGCAACTAAAAAATCCTTGATGACAGTGGTCCTGTCCGAGGTCTGGGTGAACTGATTCTATAATTCTTGGGACCCTTCTGGAAGAGTTGGTTGACAGTCTTCATAAAGATTGGCTTTTTGGCAACTAGGAAGGCTTGTTCTTTGCTTTTGGCTTCTTAACAACCATAAGAAACTAAACTATAAATTTACTTCCAAACTTTAATAAATATCTTGTCTGTCTATCAAGAAGGTAAGAGGGAATAATTGACAGATGTGACAGTTCAGCTTCCTTTAAATTATTGTGTTTTTTTCCGCCAGCAAGTCTGAAATCAGCTGACTTCGAAATACTCGCACATAATACCAAGATTTTATGCAAAAACTGATGTGATATCTCATCATGCCGGCATGCGAATGTCTTATAATGTAAAATGGGACTCTACTATACAACCCTTGCAATCATATTCCGATTGGTAACTCTGTTGAAAGACATCAAATTAGCACTCATTATTTATGAATCCACATAGCTATTAATACCCGAAATAACATTTTAACATTTCTAACATTTTTCTTAAGTTACTCATAGAATTTTTTAAGTATGTACATATGTCTGCACATTTAAATCTCATTTCGGATTTAAATTTAAGAACATTTTTATTGATGTTGTATAAGCTATAAATTCAAAAACCAGTTGAATTCCAACAAGATCTAAAAGTTGCTACAAATGACCAAAACAAAGAATCAAAATCAGTCTAAAAGAGTGTGACGGCTTTGTGCTAACTGCAGTGATGATTAATTTTAATAATTGAATCCTTTCTGCTTGAATTGAAGTAGAAAACATTTGCATACTAGTTAATACGTACACAAATAACGAGTATTTGGAACAGGTTAATTTCGCCCACATACTGCCTTTTATTAAATACAGATGAATTATTTTTTGTACTTTAAAGAAACGCTCTCTTTCTTAATGGACAGAATTTAAGTTAAATACAATTAAATACAGAGAGGATTCATAAGGTATAGGCACATTTATGGTTCTAAAACGGAAAACCATTAAGTATAAACCGGAAAAAAAGATGAAAAGAGAATTCATCGAAATTTTTAAAGCCGTTTTCGGGCAGATCGCCAGAACAAAAATTCTAATTTCTCCTCGATTTGTGACCCAACAGACCACAGATATAAAGTTTAAATTAATTCGGTCTAGTTACCTATTTAGCCTGCAGTGGTTTCTTTTTAAATCATAGGTTTTTTTTGACACTGACAGATGTTTTCCGCTCCAAATATTGACAGAATGTCAGTATCATATCTCCGCGGAACGATCAATTGCTTAACGTTTGAACAACGTTCGGAAATATTGAAAACTTATGTCCAAAGTGAGTGCTGTATAGCCCAAACAGTGCGTTTTTGAAAAAAAAGTTTTGGCCGAAGTGAAGCCCACGAACTTGCTGTACCTTAATTTGTGCAAAAAGTTTTTGACACTCGTATGCAAGTGGAGAACACTCATGTTTCCCGTCGTCGTACGAATGTAGCCATTCCACATGGATTTGGACGAGAGACCTTTGGTTCATGGAGGATGGCTCTCCATGCCACAATCGATCTTTTGCGCACCAAATTCCCAAATCTTGGCGATGTCAATTGGCCGCCTCGGAGCTACGATTTGACCTCTTTGGATTTTTTTTTTATGCGGAAAGACCAATGTTATGCCAATATATCATTCAAGCGATCATACAGCCTGGATGGACAGACTTTATAAGTGATGACCACCAATGGGAACGCTGTAAAGAAAGTCTCCTATTAGAACCACCCAGATCGTAATATGAATCTCAGGAGGTTTATCAGCTCAACGTTGCATAAGTTCTCCAGGTCCGAGAAGAATTGACTGCCAAGAGTTCTCTTTCTTCTGACGGATAGGGCAGGACAGTTACACAACAGATGACGAATAGATTCGATTTCTTCTTTGTCTCTACAGCTTCATTATACAGCACGGTGAGTCGTGAAGGCCAATGTCACAATGGCCGGTAATTACGCCAGAAACGACCGGTTTGTTTTTGTTTATGTCCTGTATCCCCTTGTGGGTCCTAAGGCATCTACAGCGCCAACGCGCCATCGTGTGCGATTTCTGGACATCAGTTCTCGCCCAACTCTTTCCCAGTTGCCGTGCTTCCTTCTCCACTGTTTTGCGCCATACGACCCGTGCGTTAAAACGACTAAGTTTAACCAGATTTAATGATTCTTCTAGCAAAGGGCCGGCGATAGCGCTCTAGCCATTACGCATGTATCCAGCGTCTGTTTACACGACTGATGGCTTCATCTTCTAACTTTTGTCGTAAGGAGCTGATTGGAGCTGCTACAAAAGGAATGGCCCACGTCATGTGCAGCGTCGACCCTTTCCTAGCAAGCTCATCCGCGTTTTCGTTTCCTTCGATATCCATATGCCCTGGTACCCTTCTTAGGGTCACCGTATTGGATCTGGATATCTCGTTTAATAGTGATCTCACAAGCTTTGGTCTAATTCTAGCAGAACCCAAAGCATTGATAGCTTCCTGGTTGTCTATATAGACCTTACCAACGATATTACTCTCGCGTATAATATCAGCAGCCTGTATGATGGCTATGACCTTGGGTTGAAAGACACTGCAGTCGTCGCTTACTCTAAAGGAGTGGTTTATTCCTAGGGCTTTACTATAAACTCCGGTTCCTGTACCACTATCCATCTTAGAACGCAAACTCTTTCTTCTTCTTGTTTCTCCGGTTCTTCCAGTAAATTCTGTCTGGAATTCTAGTTGTGAATCTCCTTTCGAATGCCAGTATCGGGCTTATGTGATCACTTTCAATCATTCCACTGGTTGCTTCTTATTAGGACAGAATGGAGGCATGATTCTATGACCAGAACGCCAACTCGATATGTCCAACCTCAGCTTCAAAAATTAAATACATATTATAATTCTTAACATATGTTTTATGTTTATGTTTTATGTTATTCATTCAAGAGTCTGTTTTATACATGAATAAGAATAAAGTACTATTAATAAACCTCACAAGACTTTGACATGCAGGATCAAATCATTCTTTGAAATTAGGTGTAACAAATAGAACGTTTAGCACGCATATATGCAACTGTGCATGCATATAATTGTTTATCTTGATTCAACTGGATGCGGATAAATAAATCGAAATGTGTTCTCAAGAAATTACACCTGTATGCAGTAAAATCTTAATGATTTAGAACAGTTTTGACCGCATTTTAGAATGCATATTCATATAAAAGAATTGATTACTCATAGTGAGCATTTAGTGCTGGAAATTCTTTTTCGATCACAAAGATTGATTTTTAGTTCAGAAATGATGCAAAATCTTCGTAAATCGAGTACAGAATATCTAATTTCATGCAAAGGCTTATTTTTTACACAAAGATCAGTGAAAGATGAAATAAAATTAAGTAATTAAAAAATACAAGGGTTATATAAGGAACTATCTCGCACAACTATAACTATGTATGAACGTGACTTGACTGATATACTTGGATTTCTTTACGAATAGAAAAGACCTAAAGGTATACGTTGTTTCCATAAAGTATCTGGGATTCGAACCTTAACCCCACGTACTATAGTTCACAGCACTAATCGCTGAGGAGCTCAAGCGAAAGTACTTATTTATTTTTTGACTTTAAGTTAGTTTTAAAATTTGTAGCAGTCAAATAGTACATTCTTCGATTGTAAAATTGATAAAAAGCTACGCACAAGAACTCTACCCACAACTTGGAGAATTTAGCGTTATAACTTGAGGCGATATCCTTACATGATTTAAGTGGCCCATGAGCTCCGTTTGTTCGCTGACTCTCGAACAGTTGGAAGCTAACCCCAAATTTGGTCGAAAAATCTTATACATCGACGAGGTCCAATTTCGTATGAATGGGTTCGTTTACAAGGAAAATTTTAAAATTACGACTAAAATCCACACGAGATAGAGAGCCAATGTTTGTTACTTCTTTGACGTCGACGTTGGCTATACCATCACAGTCAACAGCGAGCGCTATTAGTTGATGATAACCAATTTCTTTGGACCCTAATTGGACACCGAGGATATGTGGTTTAAACAGGACGGCGCTACCGTGCCACAATCTTACCTCCGGCTGCCATTGCCTTCCATCCGCATCCACGACAACTTGGTCTTGTTCTCAAACATGGGGGCTATCGGCTGTGATTTAAAGATTTTCTTGGCTGGAGCATTATTGTCCATTGATCTCCAACTAATTACTGAGCGGGGCAGCTGAGGACTTTTGGTAGTTTATTCTTCTTGGAGCTGGTGGACTTAAGTTATGTTGAGCTGATAGCCCTCCTAATGTTCATACCACTATCTGTCTTGCTGTATTCTCAGAGGAGCTAGATATGTGGGTGCTATGAACTAAAACTGTTAATGCCAGTGACCAGAGACTTATTCGTCCCAAAGTACACTTCCAATTGCGTCTGTGACACAGTTTCAAAATGAAGAAGTAAGTTATGCACAGGGTAACAGAGTATAGGAAGCCTTTATGAGACAAGATAAATGGCGCACGACAGTTTCAGCTGGAATTGCTATGTTCAAAGACGAGGTCCTTCAAATCCCATTTAAAAGAAACTGGAAGAAGACTGTTTTAGTTTGACTCTGTCGTCATTGTATACGCCTTCTCACAATAAACCATTTCATTTCACAAGTGTTTCACTTCGAGTTTCCGTCGAATTCCTCTATTTCCCTTCAACAGAACAGCATTTATGAAGTCTTGCCGCAGCCCACATTCAGCATAAAGTGACACTTTAACATTTGGTACCTGGCCATGATAATAGGTATTGATTTTTCTTAGTTCAAACCTCCACAAGGCACGACAAACCAATTTCCTATTGACATAATCCAACACCTTTTCAATATCGATGGACAGATGGTGAAGTAGTGATCGATACTGATCAATGATGATCGGGGGAATGTTAAAGTAGTCAACATGAGTTCAATCTGTTTATTTATGAAAACTTTCAGCCAAAGTCCTTAACATATTCAATATCCACTAATCCTTCTCACATCCTGTGCAAACCTACATAATGGACAGTATGTACACTAATAAGTAAAAGCCAAAGAATCATACATTATTCGCATGCTCAGTACATACATATGTATCCATGAATGGACATAAGCATACTGTTTCCCATCACTCAATGTGTACACTCTCATAATGTTCTAATTAATTGTATAAAATAAAAGCTATTTATGCATCCTTTCCAACTAATTCATTTCCCTCATTCAGTAGAATAATTGCTTGTATTCCGCCATTGAATTCGTGCTAATTACAAGGATATCCATGGAAATTTATGAATATACACACATGCATGGGTATGTATTTATATTGAAGTCGAAAATGAGTGGGATGTATTAAGCGACTACATGTATTGAATCCTTTTGTTGTAGTGGGTAATTCTAGTAGGTACCTCCAACGCATAACATTCATGTACCCATAATACAAGTCATGATTTTATTTTTAACATTCCTCCCGCCTTGAGAAGAAAAACAAAATCTATAAATTTCATTACAATCTTTTCAATATTCATCGTAAATGCATTCGACGATAATCTAAATTTATCTGCAATTTTGGGGAAATCCCCGAAACTTGCATACATTCGAAATTGCATTGCGTGCAAGCTGAATAAAACTGATATACGACCGAAGAGAGATATCTTTCATATTTACTTTCAAACTTATTGATTTCTGTAGAATATTTACTTTAGGGGAAAGCTCTTCAAAGGTTTGACTGTGAAGACATAAATTTAGCTGACATAAAGTGGTTTTTCATGGAAATATTGTAGCTACTTCTGAGAATTTTTATGGGTTTTCTGAACTTCCATTTCAATACATCGATTGTTTGCTCAGCTGTGTAGAGTGAGGCACCATCTTGTTGGAACCACATATCATTGATGTCCATCCAATTCTGGTCAAAAATTAGTCTCTCAATATCGAACTTCATTGACTGTAATTTGGCGATCATTTTTATCGGCGAAAAAGTATACTTCTGATTTGAAAACTACACCAAACGGACACTTTCTGTAGAATCCCTTCAACCACATGGGGGTTTGTCGGTGTCCAATTTGTTTTTTTTTTTTAAATCCATTGAACCAAAAATGAGTAAGTTTTGGATTGTCTTTAAATTTTGCATAGCCCAATCGGAGAAGCTTTGTCCTTTCAAATGATCATGAGGCTTCAGTTCTTGAGTTAGTTTGATCTTGTAAGGGTGTGTAGGCCAATGTCTTTGCCCAAAATTGGCCACAATATGCACTGAGGGACTCACAATCCCTGTGGACGGCATGGAATCGACTCATTTTTAACCAGACTTTCTTGTTTTATACGACATTCAACCAGAAAATACCTCGCCTCGAGTAGACAAATGACGGATACTGGTAAAAATTATTTCTTATGATTTCAGCCTGTAAATATGTATATGAACCTACTATGCTGAAAATGTACTCCACAGAGTTCGGCCTACAAGTATGCTACATTATTTTTATGGAAACATATCTCAAATTTTATAGCATAGGTTGAGGCAATTAAATTTGTATGTTTGCGGACGTTACTTCTTTTAATTTCAAACAAATTTCCGAATTTGTGAAGCAAGTTATTTTGATAAAAAACTAGGATTTTTATTATCATGCCACGGTGGGCTTAAGTGAAATTAATTAATGCACGCTTGTGGAGAGTTGCCGGTTGTTGTTCTTTCACCAACAGCGTTTTTCTTTGCTATATACTTGGAGTACTTGGAGAGTGACCCGACTTTTTGAAAACTTTCCTTAACATGTGCCTGACTGGTGAAACCGTGTATTAAACATACAGCATAACAGAGAATGGGCCACCATGCAAAAGGCGCAACTATGCAATGACGAACGTATCAGTGGATTCGTCAGACTTTCCGAAAAGGTGATAGGTCCATAGCTTACCACGAGATGCAATGGAACCCGTAAGACCAGAATGAAGAAAAATTCGGAGGTACTTGAGGAATCTAGCCATAAACCGCACATGATGATGCGTTGGCAATATAGAAACGTTAGGATCTACCTATACAATGGGATATAGGACATACTAAAGTAAGTAAGTTTCTAATCACTTCAGCGTATGGCAAACCTCGGTTAACGTCATTAATGCGTTCCTGAAAAACACAACGTTAAACGAAACAACGATGCGGGAGGCAATGTTAACTGGAGTATACCTACGAGTATATTCGGGTTCCTTTGGCGGAAGTACAAAATTCAGTAAAATGGGATTTTTAAGTCATGCTTTCTGGCAGTGGAAACAAGTTTTGCTCGAACGACAACTAGACAGTTTGAAAGAGTTCTGCTTCTGCAGATAATGTTGCAAGGAGCAATGAAAGCCTGTTTATTTTAATCATGTTTCGGTCTGACTAACTTTGTTAGTTAAGTTTGAGTACAGGAAGTAGCAGAACAACTTTAGTCATTGTTAGGTTATTAATAAAGTATGCTACACATGGATCTAGGAAGACAACTCTGAAAAGGATTAGATTTAGTCTAAGTCTTGGAAAGAGTGTGTTGCGTCCTCATTGTTTTCTTTGTTACCACAGCACTGACATAGATTATTCTCTAATTGCTTGAATGCTTTTCGGGGAATTTTGTAAGCCTCGATCCACTTTTTCTTTATTTTCAGCCATTACAGGTGTAATCATTTCTTGGATCGAAGGAGAAGATCGTATCCTCAAAGTATTCTCAAAGAAAGCTGTGTTCCATTGTTGATTACTATATTTATTGTCACTCTTTATCCTTTACTGCAACTGCAAACCTTTAAAATTTCGATTTAAGTTGTCCAAAGAAAAACAACAAAACATTAAACCGATCGAGAATTTTCTGTTTCATTACCTCATTATTTGTGATAAGGTTTGCTAATGTTGTGTAATGAGTATTCATTCATCAAATGTATCTTCTCCTTAACCAGTTTTGCATATGGGTTAATTTGCTGACTGTAAAGTGGGCATTCGTCTGGAGAATAATGGAAGATTGGTCTAGAAGGAATTGAATGATTCAAATTCAATTCAATTGAAGTCAAATTCATACAATCACTGTGAATGCATTTAATGTTATTATTTGTAAAGAGTGATCTATAGTATCCTCTGCTAACACTTTAGAGAGGTTTCCTACCTCGTTAGAGTTCCCCTTCGCATGACAGTTCCTGTGGAATATATATACTTTGATGAGAATAGTACACCTTTTAGAGCTCTCTCTCCAGAGCAATTTCCTGAGAATGAAAAGTGGGTCCGTGATCGGCCTCTACTAATATTTGGTATCTGCCCAAATATTTCAATCTTTTTCAATCAGGAGTCCAGGAAATGCTGCGAAATTTTACTTGAATCTATACAGAATTTGTTTCTTAGCTAGTCTTAGGTCTGTAGTATTATTTCAGAATCTTGTCCTATCTTCTTTTTCTGCCTCGTTACGGGGGTTCTATTATTTCAGCATATTTCAGCTCTTGCCCATGGGCTTTGGATATTTCGCCCTTTGCCAAGACACTCTTGGACCTATTCCTTTCTCCGCTCTCGCCATCGGTGTATCACTTTATTGTGTTCTTGCTTAGTCCATCCATATATTATAGATCAATTGCTCCACTCCTTTTGGCTACTTAACTTTATGTCGAAGTTCTTCTCAAAGTTAGATTTCCTTAAACAGTCATCCCTGGGCACTGCAAGGAGCAGAAGCTTCTTGAGAAGCACGTCACATTCTCTCGAGCTTCTTCCTTCCGATGCCATCTTTAGCCATCCTCAGGATTGTTCTTTTTGCATTTTTCTCCACTACTAGATGGAGCAGTGTACATTTAGGAGTACGTCCATAGCTGCAGTTGGACATGTTCGGAGTGTCCGCCTAATACAGAAGCACGCTAATACTTGCACTTTAGTGAGTGACTTCCTCCTTGTGACTAGACTGGTTCTCCTTGTCTATGCTATCACGCCATAATTGATCATTGGGATTACAAAGGTAGCGAAGATCCATCTTAGTATTTTTGGGTTGAAGCCCCAAGACTTACCCGCTAGGCTCCTGCATGTCCGGTGATCTCCTCCGTGTGCTTTTTCCATTTTAGTTAACTACCTAGTTATAGACCAGGATATTTCATTTCTTTTAGTGGTGTCGATATTATGTCCGACAGTCGAATTTCTCTTAGTTCCATGTTTCTTTTTCTCGTGAACGTGCGAAGTTTGTTTGCGCTTCAAGTATGTAGTTCATCCACAACAAGACACTAGAGGAGAAAATACTCCTCCTTGTGGGCACCCTCTTGTCGTGTTGACCTTAATGATTTTGAATGTATTATGTATGTGGTTTTAAATTTTCGGAATTAAAGTAATTTACAGTGACGTGCACTTTTTGATGTCATAAAGCAATTTGAAAGAATTTGAAATAGTCGAAATATTTTCTTGGAATCATTTGAAATCATTTGAACCTTTTTGAATCATAGTCTATGACCTCTTTTGCTGCACTCTAACTTTGCGGGAGGAACAAGGTGACCTGTCAGTTGTGGTCTCAGATAGCTCTGACGTGGTGTCTAGTGACTCGTAAGTAATAAACACGCTTGCAGCTATCACGTGACGAACGTGTGCGAGTTAAAAAGTCACACCAGTATAATTTAAAGTGAGACCGTTTGCATCAATATCTTTGTATGAATCATTTAGACAAGTGGGAAAAGGCGTAGGGGATTCTGAAATCACCAGGCCGATAGATGATTCGGAGTTAGACACTCTGGAATTACCATCTTTGAGAAGATTTAACTGCTTGCCAGCTCTAGTTAGCTGTTTGTATTGTAATCTTTTGGGTTTTTGGAAAAACAATTGATTTCACAACTTGCGTTAACGTGCATAGTTTACTGAGTTATTAACTGAATTTCATACGAAATTTCTTTGATTGTTAACTGCTCCCTAAAAATAGGCTATACTGTAGTTAAACATATGTATACTGTGTGGATTGCAGTTCAAAACAGGTATCGCTACTTCTTATCAATACTTCTGAAGACATAGTGGCACGCGACGCTTATTACTGTGCAGTTTCCATATAAAATCACAGTCAGCACTGACGCGAAGTCAACGGTATTGAATAACAATTTTGCATAATTGTAGCAATATTGTTGCTTTTAGTGGTTGTTTTAGTGGTTTGATGGACGTCATTTCCCATGTTTTTTCTTACTGTGGTTCCGTGAAGACTTCTGACCTATAGAAGGAAGTGATTCTTATAGAGGATTTAAGTCCTTGCAGCCTCCTCTAACTATCCTTCAGAGCTTTTCCAGCTCTTACTCTTACTACAACCTTATCTGTTTTGATTTCTGAACGACATAAGGTAATCCTCAAGCTGTTTTTGATGGACGAATGATGTCATTAGAAGTAGTACCTAACCTGCTTATATATTCCAAGGTATTAATGACTACATTAAACTTTAGTCTTGCACCGCTAATCTTTCTCTGAATCACCCATAATATGGCGGGAGGATATTGAAATGTCACTCCAACTTGTGGTTTTATTCAGATAACTAAGCAGTCGTTCTTCACGTGCTTGTTGTTTGTAAACAGAAGAATAAATTGTGGTTAATTCATTCAATTTTCTTCGACTCATAACTCGAGCTGAGGTTCTGGCATTTACTAGAAGTTCTAAGAACCACATCTACAGTGGTACTAGGCGTCATGTTCCGTATGTAGCCTCTAGCAAAAGATGGCAGCCGGTGCAACTACATATGGTCCATCTTGTGAACTAGTCATTCATCCACTTTAAGTAAACCAGAATAACTTTCGAATTCCAACGACTACACACTCGAAAAACTCAGGTTGACGGCTCCCAAACGGACACAGGAGTGGAGGAAGGGGTTGCATTTACGATTTAAGATAAGTCAATCCAATCAGTGTGCTGTTTTCTGGCGGATGCCATTTATGGCGATTAAGGGAGCTTTGCCTTGGCTTAGGTATAATGTGCAACAATGTGTGTGATATTATAGTATTTACCGAGATTAAGGTTGCGATTAATTTTATGGAATTTGTCACCTTCACTTCTGAATGTACTTTCAATTGTCACCTATCTCTGCATGAGATAGCAGAACAATTCAAAACAAACATTCTTGGAAATTGGCATGGCCGACGAACTCAGTAGACAAGGCGTTACTCTGTCGATTCTACTTGATAAGAGAAAATAAAATGCTTGCTTCTACAAGTAAAGTAATCATCCAATCAAAATGTGGTAAGCATTGCCTACCAAGGGCAGATGGTTAGACTGTTGGATTACAGTTACTTTAAGTGTGTCTTTACGCCAAATGGATTCTATTTCTCCTTCGTCCCTACAGCCTGCGATTTTGCTAGTCGTGCTACACAATTACCTATCACGAAATGTCCAGTCACCATCCATCTTTGTCCATGAGCTCCATGAGGTCTGCAAATCTTCTTTTATCGCAAACAGTCCTTCTCCTTCTGTGCAAGTGTTAAGCTAGAACATTCAGACTGACGACAACAAAATTTATTGATTTCGCGAAGGTGTATTTTAGATATCAAAATGGCAACATCATGGGCATAGGCCGCTACGTTGAGACCACTACTTTTACTACGTTTATATGACCGGATTGAGAGATTGGATTGAAAAGGGATTGAGTTTCAATCAACGTTTTTGCTGTAACCGGATTGAGAGATCGAGTTAGAGTCGAATTGAAATTGAGTTTGGCAATGCTTCTGCAATGAAAAACAAGAAAGAATACGAAATTTCTTTACCTTTTTTATCTTTTTTTTTCTCTATCTGTCAAACTCAACCTTTCAATCGTGATTGGATCGAGTCAATCATATTTCAATCCGATTTCCGTTTTCATGGTACTCGACTCGAATTAAATCTGGTTTCAATCCTTCATAAAAACGTGGTGTTTGTAGTATTTTAACTTTCCCATCTATTACTTAGAGCCATATAATGTAAGTGGTGATAGAACTCGCCTCCAATTGAGTCTCATTTTGATACTTAGACCTCCTAAAATGGAGTGGATTATGTGTGTTCAATTAAGTCCTGAATGATTGTTTCTTGTACAGTGGGTCACTACAATCTAACCTAACATTCAGATTTACATTTAGTTTAGAAGGTGTGAGTTTCGGTTTGAAATCCTTTAGCCTAACCTCAACATAAGCGTCTGTCCGTCATTCGATTATTTATCGGGCTCGAAGCCACAATAGTACGCGACCGTCTGTGTGTCGAATAAGAACTTAAGAAGATCATACAATACGAAGGATATGAGCTTGACATTTAATAGGGACATGGCTTAATATAAACTCTAAGGAACACCTTTATCATAGAACGGGCCATGAACTTATAGGCACAACAATACGACGACGAAAGTGGCAGTGGATTGGCCACACTCTCCGAAAGGGTGACAGATCTATAGCTAACCCGCTTACCCAGGATGTCAGGATACGCGGCGGTCCTAGAAGTACGTGGCGCAAAACAGTAGGGCAACTGGGAAAGAGTTGGGGAGAGCTGAGGCACATTTCCAGAAATCGCACACGATGGCGCGTAGGCGTTGTAGAGGCCCTAGGACCCATAAGGGAAGGTATTAGATCAGCATAGGACTTAGTCAATTATTTTACGAGCTTATCAAGTTTCCTACTATGAGGTGTGATTCCATAAAGTCAAACATTTACGACAAAAATTGGAAAAATAAAGTGCATTACTGGATTGTACGTACTTGTTCCTTTATGCTTGCAATCTTATGGGATTTGCCTAGACTAACTGATGTATGAAATTTAGTCCAAAGCGTTGGAGCAATTTTCGAGGAAATCAATATTTTGTAAAATTGGGCTTAAGTAAAGAACCCCTAATAAAGGAGCTAGGAGAAAAATTCCAATTTCGCCTCGAATTGTGACCCTACAGAGCTCAGATATAAAGTTTGAAGTGATTCGGTCTAACCGTTTACACTGTAGTCTCGCGTATATCCACAAGACTACTTTCTCACATTCTCTATCAGAGTTGATTGTTATCTCGAGTTCGATTTGTTTTTACGAATCCAATACCAGTCCTTAGCTATATAATAAATCCAAGTAAAAATACTATTTATTCTCTCATAAAATTTTATTAATAAATATTGACCAACATGTGGTGTTTGAATATACAAAATTTTTAATTTGCATAACTTCTCTGTGAATCATTTAACAGACAAGTTAAGCTCGCGTCGTTGTGGCATCGTTTCACAATTGAAACGAGAAATTCCCACAACGAACAGCTCACTCTTAATTTATGCTTTCTTTGAACTAAAATGCACGTACCTACATATTCTTATTTCACGTGATCATAGTTAGGAAAAAGCGTGCCTTTTAATTAGTCATAACCGGGCATAAATTACTTAAGTTCTAGTAGGAATACCACGAATGGTTTCATGCGTTCTTTCAGCTTTTCCAGCAGCATGATTGTGACTAAATGGTTATAGAGAAGAGTTTTTTGGTATTCATTTTTATTAAACTACCTCTAGGTGACGTTGGACCTGACTCGTGAAGCCTCAAGTATGAATAAGTGGATGTATACTTTACATGGGTGCTGTGGTTCAGTTCCAAGTTTGAATTTAGGCAAATACCATGACAAATATCCTGGAGTTACTGTAACTATAATGAGAAAGCTTCTTAAAAAATCTCTCTGCCCTTTGGTTACGACATAAAACTGTAGGTACATCCTTTTCGATGTTCCCTCATATACGTCGATTATTCTTTCGTTTCCTCTGAACGATCGGCATTGTCTACCTGGCATCACATCTTGCAGTTACTCTATTCTGCATCTGGATATTTTTTTTAATGTCAAATTTGTTTGGATTATTGGACTAGTAAAAAACTTTACTAAAGGAAGTCAAGCAAGCAAGTGGGTCACCACATCGGTACCGACAATACGCCACCTAATGGGAGCAAAGGCAGGACATGGACAGAGAAAGTGAAGTATATTGTTAGGACATCAATAAGTTATCTTTCTTATGAGAGTTAGCAAGAATGCCGGTAGTAGCATTCGTTTAGTAAGCCAGCATCCTGGAGAGATATGCCGCACACAATAGTGTTTGTTAGAGACCGAGTCGTTAATGAAAATCCTAAACGAAGATACAGGGAGAGGGACACAATGTAAATTTAGGTCCTGAGAAGTGTGATCTGAGAGCCAGACAAAAATTAAACGGAGAGTTCAGTCTTCCGACTTATGTTAATGATTTAAAGGATTCGTTCATAATCTGTAGCCATTAGGATATCATACATCTCCAATTGGAAACAGATGCTTGGTTGCCTTTCCCCAGGACTTCGTGTGTTCCCGAAGTCCTCGATAATAATTGGTTTCACCAACGGTTTAGCCATCGAGGCGGTTAGAACAACGGCTGTCCTCGTAAGGATCATGACAAACATTGAAGGACCTAAACAAAAGAATAGACTATTCTTTGTAAGAGTAGTGACGTCGATGATTCTACAATATATGGCTCCCAATTATGGGCTAGGGTAATGACTATCAAATCATACAGGAGGAAGATAGAAGCAGTGTACAGAGTCAAAGCATTGAGAGTATACACCGCCTCCCAACAACTTCACACAACGCGGCGTGCGTATTGGCTGGAATGGTGCCAATAGACCTCCTCGTTAAAGAAGCTGCATGAAAATATCGTCCCAAAAGAACAAGATGCCAACAGCAACAAGGCGAAGTGAAGATAAATTACCATGAAGTGCATGGAAGTAGCAAGATATATGGAACTTAAAGATTGATCCTCAATATCGACCTCCGGATCAATAGAAACACGGGAAGCTGAACTTCTTCTACAAGGAGCTTGGAAAGACGAAGAAGTAAGTAAAACCATGGTTACTATAATAAAGAGGCAACGGAGACAGGAAGGATAACGAAACGCAGCGCAGATATGTAGTTGCTAATACGAACAAGCCGAATATATAAGGCAGAAGTCTCCCTTGTAATGAAATACTTAACGGCAGTGCTGCGAGGATAAGGGGTAGAATGAAGGTGGGTTTAGTGGGTGGAAATCTGACACTGTTACTGAGTACAGGCTCAGTCTCGTCTTTGAAAGATTTCCACCTTCCAATGAAAAAAAAAGATGCATGGTTGTCTAAAGGGTAGGGAATTTAAATGTCCATAAGCACTCACTGATCGATTGAAACCTACCCGTCTCTTACTCCTTCAAGCCCAAGCATTCTTTCTCCAAGTATGTTCTTATATCTTCAGTCCTTGCTGATTATGTCAATGTCATCGGCGTAAGCGAGTAGTTGTACAGACTTAAATTTGACTTTCAGTGAAGTTCTTACTGACATTGATGGAACAGCATCATTATTACATCACCCCATTTGACAGCTAAGTTCAATGGTAAAATATATTGTACAACGCCTAGACCTCAAAACCAAAAAAAAAGCTGCTTTCTCAGATCTGGAAATCCTACTCCAAGCTACAAAAAATGTGGTACATATCGGTGCATTGAAAAATGAAGTACTTTGTAGTGTTATTCGAACTATGACCGTATATGGCCTTTGTAATGGAAATGAGGCCAACCCGGCAGAAATGTCTTCTATACATAATTTGTAGTTCTGAAACACCTTTTTTGTAGTGACAGTCAACTACTGGGTGTGACTTCAAAATCTCTGAAGATGGGCGCACCCGCAAACCTACTCCTAACACCAAATTGTTTCTGCGGAAATGGCCAATTGCTCTTCCTAAAATGCTGTCTGTCGTACTACAGTAGAAACAGATATGACTATACTAAGCATCTACATAGAGACCATTCGCTAGCCCGAAAAATTTACAAACTATCACCAAATATCGCCATTTGCTACTATCCTCCACTCAATTTGTCTGGTGTGTGTCTTCTTTTTTTCACATAATCAGAGGTACTCACTCTTTATTTGTTCATTGCTCTGATCGTATGATAATTTGGAGTCCCTAAATGGCCTCATTCATTGATACATTTCGCAGTAGTTCATGCTGACAAGTGCTATATGCGATATTTATATGAGCTCCATAATTATATGCCCTCAGCGCCCACATGCACGCCTCGAATCATTTTCACTGTCAAGGTCAACAAGCCGCACATCAGACTATTCATCATGACGCCGACTAGTCAACAGTCATAATAGCTGGTGAATTCCCCTAGACATCAATTCCATTTGAATTGCGATACTTTTAATTGTCGCATAACTTTCGCTATGCATTGCAAAGTGGCGCAGACCTACCCCACGAAAACTGTCAGTCTGAAACCCATAAATGGAAGTATTCACACAAATGTGACGTGTACTTAGATAGACTAGCTACAAAAAGTAAGTAATTGATCGAAAACTGTGAGATCATCTGCCTCTACGAATGAACTGCACTAGATGACGACAATGGAACTATATTTATTGGCAATTGTTAGTGACAAATGAGATGGAAAATTTGCGTGACTTTTGTGGAAAATGGACTCAAGTGACAATGCGAGCAGCAATTCCATCTAAAAGGTGTGAGTATGCGAAATTCCAGTTTTTATTAGTTACAAAGAGTGAAAGTACTTCATGGTTTTTTTCGGGAAATAAAATAACATGATATGTATTTGCTATTAACTCTCCGGCGCAAGGCAGGAAATCCATGAACAGCAGGTAAAGTGTATCTCTAACGAACAGCTATATCAGAGAACGGGCCATGAACCTATAGGCACAACCATACGACGACGAAAGTTGCAGTGGATTGGTCACACACTCCGAAAGGGTGACAGATCCATAGCTAGCCAAGCGATGCAATGGAACCCACTTACCCAGGATGGTAGGATACGCGGCGGTCCTAGGAGTACGTGGCGCAGAACAGTGGAGAAGGAAGCACGACAACTGGGAAAGAGTTGGGGTGAGCTGAGGCATATTTCCAGAAACCGCACACGATGGCGTGTAGGCGTTGTAGAGGCCCTAGGACCCACTAGGGGATACAGGATTTAACAACAGGTAAAGTGGTGATCGATACTTAACACACTGATCGATGATGATCCGCAAGGTGTTAATGTGGTCGACACAGGAGGATTCAGAGCGGAAACCTGCTTGTCCAGCGTCGAGTGTGTCTTCAAGGTGTTCTTTGATTCGCTCAAGGATGATTCTACCTATTGGCCACAAAATTAGGTTGCATTTTTTAGGGGGCTTGACGATCATTCCCTTTTTCCATTCACCCAGAAAACTCTCGGCTTCTCTGCCGACAAGTGGGAACAGTACCTCTGACGATGCTGTTGGTGCAGCTTGGAAAAGCTCCGCGGATATGCCGTCAAGTGCTGCCGCCTAATTAGTTTTCAGTGCTTTGATCGCGGTAATAATTTCAGCCTTTCTGGGGTTTGTGGGGCGAATTCGGGAAATTTTTTCTAACAACACTTTAGTCTGACTTGGGCGCATATTGCTGGCGAAGCAATCCATTTCTTGAGCTCATCCTCATCCAATATGTGTAACGAACCGTGTAAGCCTTTCACTGGGTCTTGTGTAGAGCTTCGACTATCTATAAGGTCGAAGGTGATTCTAGAAACAGTTCTTCTGTCGCATCTCACTTGTTGTGGCATTGGAGGCTCTAGTAAATAATTTGCTGCATACCAAATGTGCATAATCTTTCCGAATAAGGTTAACTGACTGCCCAACAAACCAGTGGCAGTCTTCAACTTCATATGAACAGCATCAGACCGATAAAAACTACTCACCGCAGGCCAACATTATTAAACTATTATTCACAAAAGAAAATACGTAATTTTCGTAGAAGAATTCATAATATTTGCCTTAGCTATAAAAGATTTGAAAGAGAAGAGGATCTAAAAACCGCGAACAGGAACAACAAGTTAGTAAACCACAACTACAATCTAATAGGTAGCACCTAACAAAATCATCGTCACCACAAAAGTATTGTAAACTAACAACCAAATGGACACGACGACGACTTAATAGGATGATGTATGGAATGCTTTCTTCCATGAAATTTTCGTTCTCAAAATTAATCATAGACCGATAATGAACAATGAAGACTCAAACTTCAACACGTTTACCATAAACATCCACCACTTGAGCAGTGAGCAGCCAAGGTCGTTCGTACATTAAACCATCTTGCCAAAGTTATGATGCTGATGGCACGCAATAAAGGTACGAAAGCGAAAGCAAAAATACTTCGCAGATGATTCACACATAAATTTTTGGATTTAAGATACAACTACAACCAAATTTGGATAAATAAAAGATCAGCATAATCATTTACATACCTCTAATTGTTAGATGTCGATAAAAACAAAAGCCAACGAAACGAAAAACGAAAAAAAAGTATCTTCTTGGAATTGAGGTTAATAAGACTTGATTAAATAAAAGATTCTTGGTCCTATCAAGATTGTTAGATGTTAAAGAAAGGTGCGACTCCTGCGGACTCATTGGTATGGCCACGTGCCAAGATTTCATTAGCCACTTTGTATTCTATGAGTAATCATCAAGTCTCATTTTTATAGTAGTAGATGGCGGATAGTTAATAGATGAAATTGATAAGTGAGTGAGGTTTAACGAGGCTGCTAAATCATCATCAATTTGTCCTCGTTTTTTTTTTCTGCTTCTATGTTGTGACATTCTGTACCTGGGACGAAGTGTTGAAAAATTCAGCAGTTTTCACTTACTTCCAAATATTTTTTGAGGTCTATTACACACATGATGATACTCAGTAAATAATCAATTAAGCATTTGTTTGCTTATCATAAGTCATGAGCGTCATGCAACATTGTGTTCAATTTATCTCAGTTTTCATTTGTGTTTTTTGTAGAGGTTGGAAACACTGGTACATTCAAATACTACTCGTCCTTTGTACTGCCAAAAAGCATAGTTCGAAAACTCTAGACGAGCAAAAGTAGGTTAGTCACAGATGAATGGCTTCGGTGTATCGTCGACTTCTCTACAAGAGGGATCATGTAAAGATGCTTTCCAGAATCACAATGCTTTTTAAAAATGCCAATAAGTTGTCTGCAATGGAACAGATTTCCTATTAACGTTCGGAAACATTCTGTCTTCATGCAGCAGAGTCATGCCAAGAAGAATTGTATTCATAAGAATCCTTATTTGATGATGCGGGGAGATTCAATGCGGTTTAGGCTTCTGAGAAATTTGCCTCTTACTGCTGTCAGTTATCACTTTTGTTTTCCCAAACTATTTTGAAAATGTTTACGTCTAGACTAGAGGCATGTGTGCTTGAAAGGCTCCAAAATCAAGCTTGTGAAAATCTCTTATACGATATCATAGAGTCTGTTCATATCAATATAGATCAAAAGGACCTTATATTGACGAAGGATCATGCGTATGTCTGTTCCTGAATCATTCATTTTGAATTTGAGGATAGTTTTAGGTGGGATGTTTGCGGGTTCGCCCAGGTCGTTGAAAAATATTTGTCCTAGGAGTGCTATGAGTAATTTGTAACATTTAAGAGTTTCTATGAGGAGAGTTTATTTGTTTTCGTGTTTAGTATCATGTTTGGATCTGGCATTGGTGGTTTTGTTTTAGTACTAAAAGTGAGAATCCTTCAAAATCCAAGCCGAGCTTACACTCGTGCCAATATTTCTTCCTCTCACGACACTGGCGTCAATGATTCCATCGCGAGGGTGAACTTTACTTAAGCTGACTGCACTGCGTTTCTTTGTCACTTCTTGTTGTCACTTGTTGTTCCTTCATAATGGTTGCATAGTGTCCGTAAATGCTTTCCAAAATTCTTCCGTATTCAGGATATCTTTAGAGTTAGGTCACTGTTGACAGCATTGTAGTGCTAGCACTGCGTTCCTGTTGGGCTTCTTTCTTTCTCAAGCCACTACGCATACCGTGTCGTATTATACGGAAGGTGCTGCATACTCTCTGTAATGTGGGAGCTGTAGAGTCTTTAGCCTTTGCTTGTCCTCTGATATTCGGCATAATCCTCTTACTAGGGCAGCTGTTATCCTTGCAGCCTTTTAAATAGCTCTAAAGGCATACTTTAACTACCTACGTAGATGTCTATCAAGGTTACATATGATAGATCCACATGTAACGTCTTGAAAAGAGGAAGGCTAGCTAAGGAATTCGAAGTCTAAAGTGGAGTTCGGCAAGACTGCATACTTTCGCAAATACATTGGTGATTAGCGATGCCTTATCAACAGGAAATGGCGGAATTCGATGGACTCTTTCATCTAAACTCAAACACCTTGGCTACGCCGATGATGTATGCCTTCTGGCTCACAGAATAATGGATTAATGGAGAGGGAAGCAGACGTCGTGGATCAGCCTAGGACCGAACTCATCAATTCATGTATGCATTGCTGGACAAATAGTTGAGAGACTAGAGGGTTTCCAATACGTTGGGAGTATTGTCTCAACCGATGGCGGAACAGAACTGGATATAGCCAGCCGAATAGGTAAAGCAAAATCTGCGTTTGGTATGCTATCCACAGTTTGGTGTAGTAATGCAATCAGCTTAGGCACCAAGCTACGACTGTTCCTTTCAAACGTTGAATCCGTGCTGCCATATGAATGTAGTACCTGGAAAATGACCATCACAGCTGCAAAGGTTTGTCAATAGGTGTCTATGCTCCATTCTGGCCAAACCATATCTCTAACGATCACCTTTATCAGAGAACGGACCATGAACCTATAGCACAAGTATTGTATATCTTAGTCACATATTCAAAGCCTCTCATGGATGATTCCAATACAGAGAGGCCAATGTAACTTGGGCACGTAATTTAATTAGTCAACATTAGAATCCCTTCAATTAAAAATGTTCTATCATGACCATTGCTTCAAGCTAGTCGATCATATGATACGATCGTTGTTAAATAAATAACAAACTTTTTTCTACTGGCCACTCACGAGACTCGTTTATTCATACATTGCCGTCAAAAGGTGTAGATGAATCGGCCCGGATATTGCTGTAAGTCATCTTTCAAACGTCAAAATCTAATTGAGCATCAAAATGATTCAGGTTGTGGTACACCACCCAAGCCAGCCAGCGACATCAAAACAAATTACTCAAATATTCTCCCCATGACATTGCACATATGTACATATGTATCCAATACTTGAGTTGTTTAATTTGTAAGTATTTTTGCTGTTTTTTTCTTTTTAGGAAATTTTAATTACCTGTTTACAATTCCTAATGCAAACACTTTTGTTCACCACTCAATTTACAGTCACTTCTAACCACGTATGTAATAAATTTGCGGTTACACATTATTAGCTTATTTGTTGTCAAATTGTTGGGATTATGTAAATATTTTAAATATAATATTTTACTTTCTTTTACATTATGATTTCGGTTAGCATCTTTTTCGTGGTTTTACTGTCACAAACCGCAAACGCACGTTTACAAAACGCATGACATTAAAACCATATCTCGTGGATTGTTGGTCTGGGAAATACATTATACTGAGGGCTGGATGTGTTTGCCAACAAATTAATTTACATCGGTCAGTGTTGTGGGAGGAAATGGGAAATATTTAAATTTAAGGTAGTCAGCTGGAAACTTTGGGGTTACTCGTTTTGACTTGAGATTGTTTTGTAAACAATATGGATGGTACCATATGTATGTCTTGTTCCAATAATATTCATTCAAAACAATTCACTCTGAAAGCTAAACCGAAAAATATTGTGAATTACAAACGAATATAAATATCACGAATAATTCTCCACAATAATTTGGACAACACCAACGGAAAATAAATAAAGAAACCTGAAATTCGTATACACCAACCTGAAGTAATATATCGGTTATACAATGTGGTGGTAAGAGTAATTACGATTCAATTGTACTTTAAAAGGTACTCGAGGACAAATACTATCCTGAAGCTCAAAGATTCCATAAGCAGGGTATACGGGGTCGATGAAAACAACACCAACAGCAGCCCCGGAAATATTATTGAATCCTCTTCCTTCTGTGGCAGGTTAACAGCTAAAACGTCACTGAAACTATGGGAAGCTGCACTATGGACGACTTAGTCTTAATTCTGAATTGATGGAATATATCGAGGCTCTACCACTTTCAAACTTTTTCTCTTCTCCATTAGAACTTCCAGCAGGGAGAAATAGGGTTTAGGTGTATTTTGTACCAAACGAATTGAATCAAGCAGATATCAGAGCGTTGCAGTCCAAGACCCAAGCTCGAAAAAATTGCTTTAAAATTGCTTTGTAGGCAGTGGCCTCTTATGTCCACATGGAGATCCACGGCCAGGGACAGGTCTCATCTAATCGGGGTCCTTTCCATGGACCAGTACACTGCTTAGCAGCTTGTTAAGAGAAATAGAGATTGAGTCAAAAGAGGAATCTATAATGGTGTCGATATGTGCCGCAGCAGTTTTTGGGCCAAAAAAAAAAAAAGATTCCATTCGTTGCCTTCTAAGTGATTGCCCAGAACAAGCCGTCAAAACTTAACATACTCTAAAATACTATTCCCCTTCGGAGCTGGATGATCTAGGAAAATGTAGAGCTTAACAAACTCCTGAGTTAAGTTGTCAAATACTAAAATTTTATTTTTCCATGACTTGGCACTTTGGAAGGACTTTGGGTGGCCTAAGTGTTTACGATTTTTATACTTCAGGCTCTGATAAAGTAACTCCTGCAGCTAAGTGCATATTAATGCAGCAGTTCTAAGGGACATCCAACTGGAATCCACTCGGTTGATATCTAGCATACAAAGCCACTAAGGTCAAGAAATATGTGGAGCTTGACTTCCATTTACTAAAAGTATCTTTTCTTCCAGTATTCCAGTTTTGAAAACTCATCTTTCTGCACCTACGATAGCACGTGGCCTTACCGGGGATGGAGTTCTAGTCTAGGCCTTGCGAGCGTCTGACAAAGATCCAAGAGTATGTCATTAAAAAGCTTCTCTCAAAATCCTCGGATATAGCATAAAACTTTCTTAGAGCTACGGGATTCGGAAGCAACTATCAACTGATTGCTCTCTCAAGATCCTTCAACGTTTTAGAGCTGGGTAGTTACGTGGTCCCTTCTTATATAGTTCAATTGTCTTCTTTTTCCTTTTTGCGATCTTTACCAGCTTTCATTATAACAAGGGAGGCTAGGTAGTAATGTCAAGACTCGCTCCTTGTTGATGCTTGTTAGGGTTTGTTGGTGTAAAATAAGAGTGAGATTCTTTCGGTTAGATTTTCCTTATAGGCTCGGGCTTCTTCTGACATACTGAAGTGCCCAAAATAAAATTCTATATTCTGAGCACCTTGAGCTCTTATTCTAGCTAAACAGGGAAATAGTCAGAGTGGACGGTTGACTTTTCAGAAAGTGCAGCCATCTAAACGTTTGGATGCGTAGCTAACATCGATTTGTTTGTGTTCTACTATCAAATGAAAGTCAAAGATTCTTGATCTTGGGTCTCATTCTTCTCCAAAACGCTTCATAAGGAGTTCTTACCTGCCTATCCAATACCAAAAGAACTGCTGTCATGACTAGAAGATCTGCGAGGTAAGAGCTTCGCAACAAATGCACTTCTTTATGCTACGACTATTCATGTTAGTGTAGCACAAAATCTAGCTGATACTGGAACCGAGCTCCGGGAGAGTGGATCATTTTTGAATTACGCTACCCTGCATAGCGAGAAAGTTGACAATTCGAGGAAGAGAAGTCTTAAATGAGACCAATGCTTTGCTTATTGTGAATCTAGCTTTTCGTATCAAATTAATGCTATTTGAAGTAGGATTTCATTGGAGTTTAGTAAAGGAGAACCATAAATGAAAGCTACATTGCCTTACCTAGGACAGTCTACATATTTAAAAGACTGTAAGAATTAACGTCATAGGTAACTCTCGCGCAGTCACCTGACATATTTTCCATAAAAAAGTTTCCCTCATCATCACCGGGACAATCCATCAATTACCCACCATAAGTCTTCAAAGAGAGTCCAGTCTCCCCAGTCTAATTGATTTCGAAAAAAAAAAAAAAAAAAGGAAAAATTGATTATTCTCTTTCCCATTTTCTCAGAGAAAATCATTTTTCCAATTCAGCTTGGCATTTCCGAAATGAACGAAACATTTTCATCACTAGGCCATTCATTCTCGTCGTAGCCTAGTTTCTCTTTGGCACCGACATTCATGCACAAGGTGAGTCGCCTCACTCTTAACTGCTTTCGAACTTTTGACGTGACGATGACTAAGCATTGCACAGAGAATCTGAGTACAAATTCCACACCAAATGGGAGTCTGCTTAACTGCTTAACTGGTCCTCCTGCCTCCGCCAGCAACCAGTATTATATAATCCATTCGAACACCCTTCTCACGTGAAACCGCGACATTTCGTATACACACAATTCAATTGCTTGTTTACCACAGGTTTTATCTGTTTTATCTGTTTTACCGTGCCACACGTACTCGAACGACCCGGCTATTGCAAACAAAAAATGACATTCCCTCTTCCATTCCGGAAATGCCAACATTTTTATTCATAGGGTGAGTGACTTCCTTTCGTTGTCCTCCGGCTTGAGGTGCAAGTGTGTCTACCACGCTTGCAAGCCATCATCATGCACTTTCTTACGATAAAAGTATCTGAATCATTGTTCTATCACCGGGGATTAGCCGATAAGTGAATTGACTGACTACATTTAATCACATAAAAGACAAATACGAGTCACAATCGTTTCAAGTGGATGTTTCTGTTGTTTCACAAAGTAGGTGGGTTATTTTTCTGTGCAAACTGACCTGCGACACTTACTTACGTCCACTTGTGTAATAATTTCAAATTAAAAACTTATTTTATCATAAAACCTCAGATGTGTGCTGGGGAGATTTGCCTCCTAACTGTGAGATGAATGAATGATTCAGTTGGCAAGACTCCTACCTTTTCGTATTGGAAAAACCGCAAGAGAACACTGGTCGCACGTAAATTTCTTTTTAGTATTTGTTTACGTTTGCCCTGATTGTAAGAGGTATGTGGAATATTTCCACGATGAGTGGCCTTACATTTTTTTATTGTTCCTTTTTGGAGGAAAATATTTCCAATGGTAACCGCAGAACAAACGTACTGGCGCGTCGTCTTATATATCAACCGTGATCACGATGAATCAATGTAATGAAATGCATCTTTTTTTTGCGCAAGGTATTTTGGGAAATTTGAAGATATGTATAATTTTTGTGTTTTGGGAGAATTCAGAATGCATCATACCACAATCAGATAGTGAATCTGGCACTGGTCATGACTCGAAAATCTAGACAAGTTAGTTGAACATTAAGGGGACAATTGGTGATTCAATTGACAAATTGAGTGTAAAATTCTAAGTTCAAATCAAGTGAGGGCACTTCAGAACCTATAGCATTATTCCTTGAGCAAACTGCAAGTAGAGGTATGAGGATCTAATATTGTCTAGAGTAGATGCAGTGTATGTACACAGCCATAGTCACCATACAAGCATTTAAAAACCTAATCTGAGTCCAGTAGTGAAGGAAGCCAGAAGAAATAACACAGATCTAGCATGTACGGTCTCAACTTGTGGCTAAAGAATCTGGAGATAAAAGTCAAAGCAAAATATAGGGTGACCAGATAGCAATGATACTTTTCCAAATTCTAATATTTCAGCAGATTTTCAAGCTACTAGTAAGATCTAGCTCCCAAAATATTAAGGAAGATTTGCCATTTCATCGTGCATTGTTGAACTTGCGGAAAATATTAAAAAAAATATAATCAAAATTCTGGTTCAGTTGTAAATACGTCGTGAGGTCGGTTGTCATTATGGTTTCAGTATATTTGTCGCATCATGGGAAACTTTAAGCGTGAGTACACTCTTTTGGACCTTAAGCCACCAGCCCGAGATTTGTGCCAAAACATGCTGTAGTGGCCAATATCGTAGAAAACCCAAAAATGTCGTTTAGGCAACGATCAACTGAATTGGGCATCGCCAGAGAGTCAACTTGACTCATTTTGCATTTGAGCCTACATCTCTGCTGAGGAAAGAATTGAAGACGGGTGACTATACAAGACCACGCCTTGAGTTCGATAACGGGAAAGTTGATTGGAAATCTGAATTTTGGCCTCAGATGACCCATTCATCGAATGAAACATTTCCATTTCTTGGGGAGTGTTATAGACCACCACCTTTTCATTGACCTTAAAGCCGGCTTTGATAGTATTCATCGTCTTGAGCTCTACCGGATTCAGGCAAGGAGATGCGCAGCCGTTTGCGGCTATTGATGAGTAGGCGAAACAAGTTGGTCTTGATGTGAACGAGGACAAGACGAAGTATATGTTATCAACAAACAAAAATTTATCTGTCCATAACATTGGGCAGAACGTCACTGTTGATAACTACAATTTCGAGGTAGTTATAGAGCTCACCTACCTCGGAGCTACTTCGGCTTGGCAAAACAACTGGGTTCAAAACTCCTAACTCGACGCCCCAATTGAATGCTCTATGGAATAGTCATCTTACCAGTCCTTCTGTATGGAGTCGAGTGCTGGACGATAAGTAAGAAAGCTGAGCAAATATTGGGCATCTTTGACCGAAAAATACTTCGTTGGATATAAGCCCCTTATGCGAGGAGTGCGAATGGAGGAGAAGATACAACCGCGAGCTCTATGAGCTGTACCAGAATGTGGATAAACTTGGTCTTCACAGCTGGTAGCAGCGTGTCCGGGACCATAGAAGATGCAAGGCAACGTTGTCTCAGGCAGAGACTAATACAAGGGGAGGGAGCCCTTTAAGTGTACATGGCAAACCAAGAGTAGTGGACTGATAATGTCTACGTATTTATCGCAGTGGTGGTAATGGCTATAATTCTAGAGAAAGTGATGATACACTGTAATATACCATAAGAGACGCACACTCTACTTCTTATACATACCTACATATGTATACTTATATTCATGACTGGGTTTATGGTTTGCAGTGTTCTTTCTATTCTCCTCTGTTATGCATCTTTAGTTGCCTCCAGCAGAGTTCTCTGGCTTACTCTAGTTCTGTTTGTCTCAACATGCTACCACAAAGTTTGTATCAAAACTTTCAAAAGATTGTTACTCTTGTTGAAGTTGTGGAGCTCGGTCAGTTCGGTGTGGTTGGATGTTACTGATTAGTTGGATAAAATTTTTCCGTAAGTAGGTCCTTTGTGCTACCGATTTTTAGGGTGGGTGGCTCATTCTCTTACTCTTGGATAGATTCTGACCCTGCAGCCGGTCAAGTGTCTAGAAAGTTATTAATATATTATTAGTTTCCTTCTGGCCTCAAACCGTACTGTCTGGGGAGGATATTTGTAAATTTGTCTTTGTTTGTTTAGTGTTTTCCAAAGCATTAAGTCTAGTTTATCACATCGTTGGTTCACTTTACTTACTGCATAGACGTGAATCAAATACTTTACATAATACATTGGTAACTCGATGTCGGTGACACTAATGCCATTTTTAGAAGTACCACCTTCTCTATTCAGTTTTTTGGTCTCGCATTTCTCTGGTATGTCACAAAGAATGAGATAGAAATAGAGTCAAAGGGGCATTCGCAGTAATGCCATTTTGATGATTTTCTGCGATTTTTAATATGTCTGATTGAAAAAGAGAGTTTTTTAAAGAATGATAAAATACATCCAAAAGTGATTTTTTCACACACAACCTGGAAGATTATTTTATTACCTTCTGACAACACTGACCTTCGGAACATCATAAGATGAGTTCCCCTACATAAGCTTATATACATATGCAAAGATTTTTAGGTCTCAATCTAACCTAGCTTTACTCGTGTTCTTATTTTTTGGTTTTTAAATTGACTTCAAACTTTTGATGCTGACTGTACAGATGACCGTATGTCGAATTCGCCTTGTTTACATTGCTGTCTACATACATATGCACTTTTATTTACTAAATTACAACTGAAATAACTGAAAGTAAACAGAATCTTACAACATGTCTATTTATTTTATTTCTTTCAGACGCCTACACTTCCTTGGAAGCTAGCCATCGCTGTACAGATCCATGTAAGTTCCTAAACCTGTAAATTTTTATCAAATACTTTCCCCCAAAAGTCCCAACAAACAGTATAAATAAGAAGAATATACCACAAAAAATGTTTCTTTAACCAAATTGTCTTTGAAACTCCACGTCTCCATCATGGGCTTCAGCAAACTGTCATTCGATGGTCTCGCGCGAGCATCATGCCTTGTCGATTTTAGTCTCTCAATTTACACTTGCTAGTTTTTGTTACTTTTGTTTTCGATCTCTATTTTATGTTTCATTCGATTTTATATTTTATAACGAAAAACAAATGTTTTTTCTGTCTTCAATCGATTTCAAAACAAACCCGAACGACAATCAGGTGCATCTTTTTCTGAATAAATTCGCCGTGAAGTTTCATACGTTACCCAGAAGTTAAACATCAAAATTATAAAAAAAAAAAATCAGAAATATTATAGCAATTTCAATTTTTCGTTTTATTTTTGACAATTTTTTTTTTCGTGTTCAATTTTGATACAAACAAAGAATGTCGCATGTCCTTCTTGTAATTTGAAGCGGCCGGTGGCTGTAACTTAGATTTTAGCAAAGACAAAAAAACAAAAAAAAAAAAAAAACAAAGAAAACAACTCAGGACCAAGGTTTAGGACGAACTAAGCCGATCATTCAGAAGCAAAAACGCAGAAACAATAATGGGAACGAATGAAGGCAATGTCTGGGATAACTTGGCATCGAACAAATGTACATCCAAGTAAGTTTTTTTCTGTTGATTTTGTTGCAGTAAAGGAGTCAGAAATCGACGGCTTGTCGAATAAGTCACTTGAAGGAGACTTTCCTTTCACATACTATATACTATATTTTGCTCATCTGCTTTCTTTTTGAACCATAATATGTCATTGTCAAAGTGATAGAAAAGTATTAGAAAGTCTAGTTTTTAGAGAACCTTTTGTTTCCATGGAAACCTTGTATATATCTAAATATATTCTATTATGCGTCGAAAACCTATAATAGCCTACTTCAGGACTGAAAAAAAGAATCTGACTTTGCATGGGAGCAGTTCAAATAAGGTGCACGACTGGGTCATACAAACTTGCACCTATATCCATGCCTGTTGAGATCTATAAGACCAAAAATTTGGTACATCATCTCATAGGACTTCACAAAATAAGTCTCAATATAAAAATTAACCAACATTACCGTATCCGTTTATATGAAAACTTGGCTCTAAGCAAAGTACCATTATTAACAATTTTGACTAAAAACATGGTACTTGGTTTTGATTAGACTTCACTGGCATAAATATAAAATTTAAACAAAATCGTTGCAGCCGTTTTTGAGCAAATTGACTAAAACCCCTTGGCCCTAAGAAAAGTACCGTTATTCTGACGTTTAGCCAAAAAAAAGTGGAACGCCATCTTACAGCATTAGCCCAGTTTTATGTCCATTGGAAATTTGAATGAAATCGGTTTTTTTAGGCAATGTAATTGAGCAACGAAATTTTTAGGCAATGTAATGGAAATTTTAAAAATTTGAATAACTAAATATATTAGATTTTAACGGGTCGTATACGTAATTTTTTCAGTTATTTGAAGTAAAAAAATAAGTTTTGAGTTAGGTCGTGGATAGCCGAGTTTTGGGGAGAGAAGGTCAATTTTCACGCCACACTTAGGTGAGTGCTGAGCCTGACTCATTGTGATACCTATTGGAAGAAGAATATTGTTGGTCCTTGTCTGGTGTTAACATGTGTTAATACTCACCACTCACTGTGTACTGGCCTTTACATACAAACTCCTTTATTATCCTTACCATTGCCATGCAGAAAAGTTCGGCTCTTCGTTAAAAAAGTGTTTCTCCATGAAAAGACCCTTTGCATAGGTTCCCCAGTAAATCCATCAATAACAGCCGCTCCAGTTGCGTTCCTCTTCCAATAGAGGTGAGTTGTTTCAAGTCATACCGTGGAACATTGTCCCCCGTGATCATTAAGCCTCTCTATTTTGGTTTTGTCAAACATGGGCCATAGTTTCCTTGCGGGGACGAAGAGCTCCTTTATGTTGTTTTCCCCTACTTCGAGCTTAGGGGTCCAAACCAGGGTACCTGCAGAAGAAACTGACTCCTGCGATCGATGTCGAGTCATCTCTTGCTAGTTTATTTGCCTTCTCATTTGATTTTGAGTTACAAGAACTTATATAAAGGGAATTTATTTTACTCACTGAAATCATTTTCATTTTACTGACTAGTTAATTTAGAGAATTTTATTTAATTTTTCAAGCCAATGTAAATTACCTTAAATTCAATGTGACTTACACTTAATTACATTGTTTTGAAACCACTACCCACAGCTAATTAGACACAGATTAGTACTTTAGAAGTTGTCATGTAGTTTTTTCTTAAGTATTTCTGGCTAAGAGCAACACCCTATACAAGCCTTTTACCAATAGTGGAAAATTTTATCTCATTTATTTATTTTTTAATTCTATACAAGTGCTTAGACAATTTTTGGTGGTTTGGTATTTTCCACAGTATTGTACTTTTTTTTTACATCATGCTTTCGCATTTGTCGTATAGTTATTGGATTTTAGTAATAAACTAGGAAAAACGAAGGATAATTGGATAGTTTCTCTAAAAATTCTCCACCTTGCTCTGGTTGAAACTCTTAACCTTTTAACTCAGAAACGTATTACTGTAAAATGCTAGCCAATAAAGTCGACTCAGAAAAGTCACGAAATTATTTTCTGATTCATTAAAAACCGTATTTGTAATGACATATTCGATTTGTCTTCACAGCCGTAGGTATCATTTTATCGTACATAGCATATATGTACAAGTACATATATTAATTTCTGACTCAATAATGACAGGAACTGCTTTTTAATCTATAAGTCTTTAGGTCTGTTCCCGTACTAACTACAACTACGAAAATCTACGAAAAATTTCGAATTCCTGTTCCCGTACGTCAAAGTTTCGTAGTTTTTCACAGAAGAGATAGCTTTCGAGAGTGTAATCAATTTTCCCACCATGCGGTGAATTCTAGTCTAAGAAATTCCTTTGAGCAAAAATATAAGTTCAGTCAAATGTGTGTGTTGTTGTTGTCTGACAATCTGACAAGATAATTTGATGTAAATTAATACAAAAAAAAAAAATTACGTCCTGAAAATTGACGGCTTTGTCTCACCAACAACTCGCTAAACATTGGTTTCGAAGAATTGAATTGAGGTATCACCTGAATCAAATCCTCAGAGTAAATTTGCTGAAACTGCAATATATGTATATTGTCCGAATTAATGCCGTCCAAATTCATAGTTGTGAGAAGCTAACCTTGGCCCTCGATCAGTTGCTTATGGCCTAATATCTATTTGTATGAGCATCAGAATCCTAAATCCCTTCCGATCATCTTGTTCATTTTCTGACAATGTGTTTCAGCTCTACCCCAATCCATCGTATATTCTCTACTATTCTGTACAACTACTTCTGTTCCCCGCGCGCCTCGTTTCGCCCAACCTTATCAATCAATCTATCATAACACAATTGTGTAAATATCTGATCCATTTGTATTTTTTGCACTGCAATTCGTATATTCCCATATTTGAAATGGTGGAGGGAAAATCCTCTCAAAAAGAGCTATATTTACGAAAAATTACTCGAAGGAGTTGAGCAAGAAAAATTTGAGAATGTACTAATTTGACAGTTTTAGCCCAAAGAAATATTTCTCTATTACTCTCTTGTGAGAGTTCTCTTCTATAAAATCTACAAAAATTCTCCCTAGGCGAACAGCTTTTTTTAAAAATTCGTAAAAATTGGGTCATTTTGGAAAGTACGCGAACAGACCTATAAATTTTATAATAGTTCAATATTTTGTTTTGCTTTGTGCCTCACAGTCCTTTGTTACTATATTTTCTATTCGATTAAATTCTATTTTGTCAAGCGTGAGAATTTTTTTACGTAGACTACAACTGCAAAAGTTTCATCCTAATCGGACAGATGGTATAGGGGTCCATATCCATAAGAAACACAACTAACTAACACAGTTACCCGTGACTTCATTCAGAGCGTTTCTAATGTACTTATAGCTCATCTTTACTGATCTATCATCTCTAAAGATTCTCCAGGTTTCAAGCTATTTCCATGCCGAATATTATCAAAACACTATGTAGCTGCTTTCGCTCTAAAAGTAGTTCAAAACCTACTTCTGAGCCTAAAAGGCATTTGGTACAAATATGAACTCTATCGGATGAGTTGTTCAAAAATCTTAACATTTACAGATTTACACTGGATTTGTGCTTTAGCCATAAAAGTAGTTTCTCATTTGGCTTAAAGTGTACAGATCAACAGAAATGAAATGAAGTAAGTAAATTGCTCAAATGAGTCATTCGAACCTCTCCCATGTTGTACAAAGTGCTAATTAGTACTATTTCTGGAAAGTACTGCATTCTTCTTCATTACAGGTAAAGATGCCAATCTATGTACGATATGACAGGCACGTAGCATCTTCTTAAACCCCCTTTTCTCTTCCCCCTACTGATCTCACATCATAAATTTATTGTTTGAAGTTAATTTATGGAAAAATACATTATTCTTTTATTTTGTCACTGACCTAGGCTATTCTTTTGTGATCGCACAATAAATTATCACCTCTATTGACGTGTTATTTGAGTTCACAACTAGTACTGAGTTCACAGTGTAGGGTGTCACTTAGTTGTTTATTTAGTTTAGAAAAATCTTAATTTTATTAATCAATTCTTTATTAATGAAAGAAATATACATTCTTCCTTCAGCTACAATTCTGAAAACATACATACATATGTTCATTTGGAATGGGAGTAGTCAGAATTCCACTCCAAATTGAGTGTTTAAAACATGATTATGTAGAAATGATGTCGTTGGAAACGAAACAATCATTTTCATTGACAGACGTGAGTTATAAGGTTTAACCCCCAAAAAACACCAGGTATTTAGTCAGAATTAGTTTGAGTATGTTTAGAAGATCAACTGACGCACACAGTAGCCCAAAAGAAAAACCAATTTACTAGTAAGCAACCTAATGCCTAGAGGGGACAGGTTATTATCTATTATGATTGCAGGTTGTTCTTCCAAGCAAATACACACTTTGTGATAATGAAAAGCATTGTAAAATTTCGGTTTGATATACTAATCTTGTAGTTAAGTTGTACTAAACTTGTAAGTTGACCATTTCCTTCGACGTAAAACGTAAGTGATTACCGATTGCAGCCGGTGGAATTAGTGATGCCAGGCCTCGGGTATTTTCACTATTAAGTGGGGATTTTCAGTTTTTCAGGAACAATGAATGAATTTGTTAAGAATTTAGGAAAGAAATTGACCACTTATTGGGTGACATAGTCAGGGGACAAACCGCTTTTCAAGAAGACTGTTAAAAGGAAATGTTGCGCCATGCTATCTGCCATGCGCAGATTTGCATATGATTCAACTACACAATCCTTAGAACTGGATGATAAACGCATGTGGCATCTACTGCATCTAATAAGACCACAGACAGTCTCAGATTGCATTGCTTCTCTATATTTTGGACAACATTCCAAGCGATGACTTTACTTTAGAGACTACTTTTGTAGCATATTCTTGGTTGATCCATTGGCTGAGACACTACTGATGAGGCACTACTTTGGATCCCTACTCCGTCCCGCAGTACTTTATGTTTCTATATCGAGGATTATCTTTGGTAGTGTATTTAGGATTGTTCATTTGTACCAGTCCAGCAATGCACAATACATGATATAGTTCAGTGAGAGAAGTCCTCTACTATGGCTGAGTAGAGTTCATCTCAGATCTCTGACATTGGCCTTGCTCTCTATAACTGTAGTTATTTGGTGGGCAGCTGCACAATTGTTAAGCACCACGTTTTCCTTAAATGAAACCTTGGTCTTCCTGCTTGGGTAAGAGGATTTCAATGTATGGTGTCCTTCGAAATCTTGTTGCCTTAGGAACAGAATGTCTGTTCGATCTACTTCTTTTCCATTTAAAAAATTACTATAGATAGAGCCTAGACCAGCAGCCAAAATACCTAAGACTCAGACGCAGAATAAGACAAAGACCTTGATATACAAGTTACATTGGAAAAAAACTCTACAGCGTGCTAGGGATAGTAATCTAAAGACCTGATCTACTTTTCTCTTCTTTTTCTTTTATTCTGTTCAGTATTATACTAAGAAAGGACCCCTCTTCTCCAACCTATTGCTGAAGATTATAAAATGTTTTAACTCACGAAAATGCCCCAATGAATGGCAATATGGTCTTGTTGATTTAATGACATACCTAACTGAGAAGTGGGACCAATCTCTCCATAACCCTTTAGTCCCATTCAAGACCTCCTTTTGGAAAATACGTTTCCTTAACCAATATAGTGCTGGATATTCATTCACATTCATGTGTTCGGATGTTTCCTCCTCCTCTAGACAGAACCGACATTCCTTTGTCTCGCACAGGATATATATTAAGGATATCCTTATAGGAATAGGGTTTGATTAAATTTCTGGATTGTCTGCGCTTTAGCTTAGTGTTCTAGACGAAGTTTGTTTTCCCATTCATTCAGCGTTGTGGCTGATGTCCAATTGACGCCACAATAAGCTTCAAAACGAATGAACGTAGTTTGAGAGCCGGGTCTTGCAAGCTCATCCGCAGATTCGTGGCCCGCAATTCCTTGGTGTCCAGGAACCCAGTAAAGTTTTGCCTGTAGAGCATCGTAGCAGCATAGATTTAGAGTCCATTCGATTGGACGAAAAGCCCTAAGTGCCTGTTGACCATCTGAGAAGATGTGTACTCTAGAGCCATTTAGTCTTTTAAGGAGATTATGTCTGGAGCAGATTTCGATGGCATGGTGTTCAGCCTGAAACACTGTCGGAGTCATACCCGTCGGTACTGAAATCTTTGTATTGGGTCCAAAGACCCCAGCTCCTAAGAATCCATTTACGATCCGTCAGTGAGCCAAACCAGACTTCTAGGCTCTAGTGTCGGAACACCATTGGACCAGTTTCCCAAGGCATTCATCCGCTCAAAATTGGTTCACAACGCCCACATCTGGTCTGGTAAACCCAATATCGTTTTGCACATTTTTGATAGGGGTATTGCTTTTTAAATCGATATATAGTGAGCTCCGTACTCTTTTCTTTTATGATGATTTCATACACAAAAGTCACAATCTACTTGCTGTTCTTAGCTTCTAGAATGTGGGCATAGATCCATTATCAGATATGATCCCATGAAGGAGAGTTCCATTGAATAACCTTCCGATGACTATACACATCTTGTGCACTACAGCTCAAATTCTCCAAACGTGACACTAACTATCCTCATATGTAGCCATGATGATATCAGCTAAGTTTTCTTTCCAACTCTTTTGCGAATTTGGAAGTGGACCTTAAATTAATATCTCATGTTTGCCTATATAGAGCCTCCCATGTGAAATCACAATCAAATTCAATTCACAAAAAGTATGAAAAAAAACCTTTTCTTTACTTTCAACGTCCTTTTCGAGTTAAGTGCAAAACTATTCTCAATCAAGTGTATCAAAGGCCTTCGACCTGTTTATACAGCAAACCGCAGATGGGCGGCGGATATGGCTAAATTTGTTGATTGCTAACTCAATTACTACTGTGTGTTACAAGCTGCGGATTAAAACTTAATCTACCTCATTGCGGAGGCGTACCAATCCATCATTCTAATTATCGCCTAAATCCGCAATTACGCATTCACACTTGATCGATTGCAATAAATCGAATATAATTGATAATTTAGATCATACTTAACTGGACGTCCCATCCTAGATGAATATCAATTGGCGGATCTTCTCCGAATGACATAATCTGCTAAATTTCCAAATTAATCACGAGTAACAGTCGCTACTACCTGTCTCTCTATTGTGTATATCTAACAAGCCGTGTTTACCTAGCGTACTAGAGAAAATACAAAAAAAACTTAGCCAATCTAATTTGAGAGTATTTAAAAACAAATCATGCTTGAAGTGCCCGAGCAGAGTCTCACACACTTCGAAAGAGTTGGCTCGCTTAATCATCGCTTTTGGGAAAATCCCCGCAACCAACCGAAATTCTATTTTAAAAGTTCAAACCGGCTTATGACGTGACACACGCCAGCAGCCAGCAGAATCCTCCTGTTTTCGCTTGTACTAGTCTTAAGTTAGATTCATCTCACTATTTTCATAGAATCGATACTAATAAATTTCACAAAAAAAAAATTAAGGTGTGAACTGTACTAAAATCCATCAAAGCACGTGTGTGTGCTCGCGTGACGTCACATAAGCTGGGAGGAACTATAATTTTTTTATTATTTCTTGCACATTTATAGTTTGGCCATGATCGGTTATTTTTTTCGTCGGAATCATGAATTTATTCGACGACGATCGACGTCATTATGAAATCGTATCTCGATAGTATCAGCTGTGCGTTGTCGTTTCGCCGGTACTACACTACAATACAATACGTTTGCTCAGTTCGTTTGATTCATTCATAAAATCGCGGTTTTTCAGCGATGAGTAATTTAGTTGTCGGCTCCAGATGAAGCACGTACGGAAGGCCTGTCTGGCTGGTGGATACTTATGTGTTGGTGGTTATGAAATTCGTGGAGATTCAGATGTTTAACTCTTTGAGTTGAAATCTATAGTGTCACTCAAAATACGATATAGATGCAGTGAGTCACAAAAATCGGCAACTTTCTTTCGCTAGATAGACATCAAAGCCATGGTTCAATTAAGCTCGACCAAGATGGTCATTAAGGACAACAGTTGTTAGTGACAAGGATCGTTAAGGTGCTTTTCCACTTGAGAGCATAATTTGAGCTCTCAAGCCACTTTCGAATTCGTAAGTGGACACAGACCTGAGAGCAACTTGCAGAGCGCTAGTTTACCACTCTCAGCTTTCAAACTTTTAAAGAGTTGCTCGCAAGTAGACAGACGTTATCTTACTGTCGGAGATCAACTCGCACTTTTCAAAAAAATGTTCAATTCTGAGAGTAGCTAGTCGCAAACCTGGCTTACAAAAGTTTTACTCTCATATGGAGCCACTCGAGAGTTACTCTCGGGATTTTACTACCGAAAAGGCTCTCAAGTGGACACGCACCTTACATCTAGTCGATTGCAGTCGCTGTCATTTACGTGTCGTCCTTGGCACTATAAGAAATTGAATCTCTTCGTCACCTGCTATGTGAATGGGATACCGAAGAATCTTGACGTTGATAAGATTGGAGGAGCCAAAAAAAAAACCCTGACATTTTTTTCTCTTATATGAGTGGTTTTACGCTGACGGTGTTTACGTGTTTTTGGGGGTAATTTTGGACTAATTGAGCAGTGACTCAAACTTATAGATACTTGCACAGATGTTGATAGATATGTTGTCCATCAACAAGGCGATAGCCCAGCACACGTCTCTGAGTAAGTATTGTATGCCAAAAGCATTGAAAAGAGATAAGATGAGTCCTAAGACATCTCTTATCGAAAATTGATCAAAAGCTGAGGCCGGAGTCACTCACAAATGTAGTGAAATTCACATCATAAGAGCTGAGTCTTATTTTAGGTCGAAGGATACTATTCAACGTATTCCAATAAGTTTGAGTTCATAAGTCAAGTTTTGACTTATATCCATGTATATTTTTCTGACTACCTGTACCTCAATACTCAGAGAAATCTTCTCTTTAAAAGCCTAAGAGCAGTGCAAAAACACAAAAGAGAGGAAGAAATTGGCAACAGGTGCGCGTTGGTATTGATCATGAAACGATCTTGGTTGTCTGCGTTTGCCTTTAGTATCTTTTACTTTTCAGAATCTTTTTACTCGGAACGCTTCTTGACGTTGGTTTACGAATTAATTAACCCCAACGAGATGTACTTTGAAAATATTTCTATAAATCGAAATTGTGAAATACAACTTGTAAATATTGCAAAGTACATATTACGCGGACAAATTTTATGACCTATACCACAGTTTTAGCTAATTTTTACGGAATTGACATTCAAGAGGGATTATAAGTGCTGTGTCATTTATTTGTTATTTGCCAGCTAGATAATAAAAAAAAAAAAAAAAAGGTGAATGCATGCGATTTTGTTTGGAGAGATTACTGCGACTATTGGAAGGTCAATAGTAGGATGTTGTGTAGGTATTTTGGTGCAGACTAGTTCCTTTGTTTCCTTATGGGTCTTAAGGCAGGGCCGTTAAGAGCCACTCTACATCCTCATATGTGGGTTATTTTAAAAGGTAGGGGATTTTGCTTGCGGAAGTAGTCAAGTGGGTGGATGTTTTGGTATCTACCGAAGTTGAACTTGGAGTAAATTAGTATAGAAAGCCTTGTAGTGCCATTGGGAATCCTTCATATGGATTCTGTCCTCAATTAAGATGAACTTGAGTGGTTAAAAGTCTATTAGGAAGGGCGCTTTTGGAAATGCTAGGGTCAATTTGAAAACGGTCCCTTGATATGCAAACGATAAAAGCGGCCAACTTTCTAATGTAGTCTGTGCCCATCAAGAACTAGAAGAACTAATCGTTCTACCTACTTTGTGTGACAAGACGGGATTAAGAGCTAGTGCTATGTGTTTATAGAAGTCGATATAAATATCACCGGCTTTTAGAAAGAAAGATATCTCCTTACATCCTTATGACATACCGCTGGTGCAGAAATTAGAGCCCCGAGACTATAACTTGTGTAAGGAGTTGACGAATTGGGCTCTTGAGTCGCTTAAGGGTGGAGGTTTTTTGAAAGCCTAGGCTTACTTTTGGCTCAAAGGGTTTGTGAACAAGAAATAATACCCTTTTTGGAGTGAAACAAGTCTATAAGTCACTCATGAGTGTCAACTTTGTGTGGTGCTCACGATGGTGACATCATCGATCCTAATTTTCTTAAGAATGAAGCTGAAGATAGCTTACGTCCATGCCCAACTTTACCGATTATTTCTTCAAAAATATTGACGATATTGATCCACATATTATGTTGTTCCAGCAGGATAGTAATACTTCTCATAGCTTCCGTACAACCATTGACTTATTGAGGACTCACTTGGACTGTTGAATTGACCAGTCGATAATTATTGTTGGGCTATGTAAAGTCTTCGGTATCTTCTGACACATCGCAAACTATTCATGTCTATGACGTTAACATTTAGTGCGTTATTAGTGTGATAGGGCCCCCAAACTCAGAAAAGGGTGACTCAAATTAGACAGAGTCTAAAACGACGTCACGAACCGTTCTTCATATTTGACGTAAGCAGTCAGTTAAATTTGATTTCCTTTTGAGAAAAACGTTTGACACGATTGTAGACAACGTTTCTAAAAAACTATCTAGACCGTGAGCAATATATGTACGTACAAGGGTGAAAGTTTTGATTTTCACTATTACTTCGCAAAAATTTGACTGAAAATACGTAATACTATGTTTCCACCGAACTGAAATCGCGAGGTTTGCATGAACTTTTGCAGAAACCTCAGTAAATTCATAAGTGACACATGAAAATCATGAATTTCGCTGCTATCCTATCCAGCAGTATGCCTCTCAGACTTTATGCCCAAGAGAATCCTTGTCCATCACCCCCTTAAAGGTCAATATCCCAATCCGGAGCTCCGCAAATCCCCAAAACATACTCCTTATTAGATTGGTATACTGACGGATCAAAGATGTCGTGTGGCTTTGGAGCTGGAATCTCTGGTCCAAACTACAAATTATCTATTCCTCTAGGACAAGCAACCACGTTCTTCCAAAGAGAGGTCCTTGCTATCGAGCTTTGTGTCGAAGAATGCATTAAAAGAAACCTCCGTAGATCACATATTAATATATTCTCAGAGAGCCAGGCAGCTCTCAAGGCTCTCAGCTGCTTTACATTTGAGTCAAACCCAGTCAGGAACTATCTCCAATCCCTCTTGCACAGAATAAAGTCACACTTATTTGGGTCCCATCCCTGGCAACGAAGCCGCTGATGAGCTTGCCAGACAAGGTGCTCAGGCTCCATTCATTGGTCCTGAACCTTTTTGTAGCCTACAAACTAATCAAATAAGAATAGAGCTCAGCAGCTCTCCCACTGGAACTCTCAAAATGGCTTAAAAAAGAGAACAAAAGATATCCTCTCTATGAGCAAATACAAAGTCAAGAAAATCACTGACTTCCTATCTGGGCATTGCTCTCTCAATCAGACACGTGTCGCTTGTGCGAATGTCCAGCCATAGCTCGGCTGAGCCTTAAGTACTCTGCTTCAATTCAAAATGTTTTTAGCTTCATAAATGAAGTAGACTTCATCAGCTCGACCTCAGAACTAGGCTTGTTCGATTTGACAACCTCCTGCGGACGAATGAACTCAAGGATATTTCAATTAGGTTTCGCTAAAACCTTGATAATGTATGGCGAAACCTCGGAGTTTCGGAGGAATTAGACGAAAGCTCTCGATTTCGTTTGGCGGAAAAATAGGATAAGTTCTATGTTGTGTAATATTTCCAGCCAATGCCTTAACCAAAGATAAAATCGAAGAAAAAAAGGAGTGTTCTTGCAAAGGTATACAGACATATGTATTTGACGGATTTCGATGAAATTTGAATTCGAATGAATTTGTTTGTTATGTTTTGTTACTTAGTCTCATTTCTAGATTTTTCAATTTTTCCTTTTAAATTTTTTGTACATCCTACATTTGTTCAGGCCATAAAATATCTGTTAGATAACAAAATTATCCCTTTTGCCCCACACAGGACCCCCAAAAAGGGGTCTAGAAACGGAGTTCGTTGGTCTTCCAGAAGACTTCATCATGTGGTTCAGATGTCTCAAGACTGTGACAAACTGATAGACAGATGGTAATCGTCACAAACTTTTCGTCTTTCCATTAAATGTTCAGAACATCAAAACATACGAAAGATTTTTTTTTTTTTTTTTAAATAACTTGTAGGAAGGAAAACCCTGGATGAAGTAAATAGTTGCGTAACAATTTCTCAGAATTTTCTACTTCTCTGGAATCAAACAAAGGTCAATGTTGGACTACCCTACTCCCTCCGCGAGATAAGACTCACTAATAAGTCGTTTTGTAAATATAGCCAAAGCCGTGGACGCTATAGGACTGATGTGTAGGAAGCGGTTCCTAGTATTTGTAGTATTACCCTTCATTTTTATTAAATCTAATTTACTTCAATGATTCTTGCAAAAATTAAAGGACACATACCTTTATTTCCGGCAAGAGTTGGTATTTTTGGAACTCAACCTACGTACCTATTTATTGTGCGAATGTACCTTATCTTGCCAAATATTTATGGAAATTCCTTGCAGTCTGCTACAGGAGATGAGTTATTTTTAACATAAATTCTAGACACGCATGAGAGCGACAGCGTTAGTGGAATTTACCTCAGTAGATGGTGCGTTTCAAAAACCTTATAAGGTTTTAGTTTAGTTGATTCAAATATGTACTTAATAGACTGGGACACTCACCAGTTTTAATGAATATATACGCAACCTATTATAGCTTATATGACGCCATAGACTTGAAAAGGTTTTTCTCAGGAAGTGGTTCAACAAATATTCCTGAATCTACGCCAGTGTATGACTGCTTATAGGACCTATCAACTCAGGGGATGAGAGGTACTGGTCTGAGTCTGTCTATCAAAATCACTCCCCGAACCATAATACTGTCTTCCAAATGGAGATAAAGTCCTTCGCGCTCTTGCAAAAGTGGGGTTCCGCAAGGCTGCATACTCTTACCAATACTATTTTTAATGGTAATTAGCGATGTGCTGAATGCGGCCTTATCAACAAGAAGTGGAGGAATGCGATGAAGGGTTACATCTGAACTCAAAAACGCAGACGTCGTTGGGCTGAAAACTAACTCGGCAAAAACTAAATATGATCAAACAGTTGAGCTATATGGATGTGGTACCTGGAGAGTTACAGCCACTATCACGAGAAAGCTGCAAACATTTGTCAATAGCTGCCAAAGGGTATCTCTAACGAACAGCCTTATCAGAGAATATTGGATTGGTCACATTCTCAAAAGGGATGACAGGTGCATAGCTAACCAAACTATGCAATGGAACCCGCTTACCCAGGATGCTTGGATACACGGCGGTCCTAGGAGTACGTGGCGCAGAACAGTCGAGAAGGAAGCACGGCAACTAGGAAAGAGTTGAGAAGAGCTGAGGCACATTTCCAGAAATCGCACACGATGGCGGGTAGGCGTTTTAGAGGCCCTAGGACCCATAAGGGGCTACAGAACATAACTAAGTAAGTTTGCGTTCTCGTAGGATCTATAATGGAGAATAATACTACACACTAGCATAAGAACAAATTGCACCTGGTTGTGCCAATGAGGTTTATGATGGCACAACCCACTTTGTGTGTTACTGTCAGCACATATGTAAGTGCTCTGCTCTGGATTCAAACTCATCAACATAAGCCAACAGCCCGGTTAGAGTAATATACTCGATCTTAATCTTTTCTGTGAAATCTGTCGATGAAACTTTCCAATCCGTTGTGGTAAGGTACAGGCAAAATAGAACCCAGATTACAGTAACAAATGAAGAACTGAAGATCTAAGCTGTCGCTCAAGCCCTACAAACAAAGATTGTACATTGAACATTGTGACAGATGTGTACCCCTTCTCGTATAAAGTCTAAAACCCCTTCCGATCCTTATTCTAAGGCCTTACTCTACTCTACTACTATTCATTGGAAAATAAAAATTAACTGACGCGATCAATAAACCCGGATAACTAGAATCGCCAAGCCCACGTCAGACTACCAATCTTATTGTTTATGCCTTACGGGCGTGAAGAAGCAAAAAAATCAAATTTTCCATTTCAAACAGAAAAAACCAACAAAAAGTTAAAAAAATTTACGATTTTGTCTTACTGCCCGAATGTGTCATTTAAACCAAAGATTTTTGTTTTTACGAGCCGTTAAAAGAAAGGCTCGCTAACGCAATACCCATTGCAGTGATACTTCGAATTAATTACACAATATCGTAAATACGATCTTACACTTGTTAGCCTGGCTTAAAAAAAAACGCTCTCTCTCTCTCTCTCTTACTATTTTTCTCTTCCGATCTCTTGCTTAAATCAAGTCATTATTGAGTGACTTTCAGTGTATACACAGCAAAAACGATAGTGAAAACTCCCCCAACCTTGCTCCAAACCACAAACAACCTGCCAAAAGAGAGGCCCGATCCACCACCACCGTAGATTCCGAATTTCATTTCCATTGTATCTAGATACTCTCTTTCTCGATATTCTCTCTGACAAAAAAAAAATTCTGTCTGGAGAGGTATAGTGGCATATTTCATTCATAATTTCGCGACTTAAAACGAATTTTCATTTGGTCTGTCCTTCACCCCCTGGCCCCTTGTCTCCCACAAGTCCAGCCGCCACCGCCGGCCGCCAGTTACCACCACCACACTCAATCTATCTATAGGTGGTAGATTTTTTTTGTTCGATTTTTTGTTTGCATTTATATTGGTGTTAAATGGGCTGTCAAATGTATTTAATTGCGAATCGTTCGTCCGGTGCGCGTGGTACTGCTGCGCTCGATCAGTTGTCCTAACTTAACTTGGTCTTTAAAACAAAAAAAGTTCCAAAACATCTTAAAAGTCTTGTGTAAATTTGAGTTTAAAAAAGAAGTTGTGAAATTATTAACAAAAAGAAAAGAAAAAACCATTCAATCAGCCGATCACCGATCACCAATACCCAAGTCAAAAGTTTGTTTTTGCTGGTGCTACTGCTGCTGTGCTTCTGCGCTTCTTTGCCTACCACCACCTTCCAGCTGGAGTGGAGTTCGATTCTAGAGTGTGCGTATGGTTTACCATTTACGTTTTGGGTTGACGATCGTTTGACTTCCGTTTCGTTGCTGCGAACAGTGTGTGCCGTCGATTTCCGTTAATAAAGTACGCAAAACCGAAGTGAAACACGGCGAAAAAAAAAAGTGCAATAAACTATACCAAAATAAATAAACAACAAATACAATTTCGTGACGTAACAAGAGTAAAAGAATACTAAGCAAAAGAGAGTGAAATAAAAAAAACCCACCATCTGCCCCCAGATACGTCATAGATTCCTGTGAACAGCACCCCCATCCCCAAAAAACTCTCTCTCTCTGCCCACAAGTAACACAGATAAACACAGTTAAACTCCACCACCCGTACATATGTTGCTGATGTTTTTCGTCAAATGATTAATAACTAATTGGCGAGAGCTTACTCTTATCGACATTGCAGTGTATTGACCATCACAACACACAACCAACACACAACACTGTGTGCCAATATAATCTCTTCTCGCACTTATGTATATATACAAACCACCCAGAGAGTAAGATTCTATGTAAAAAAAAAAATATAGCAAAAAAACCCCCACATCTGTGTCGTGCCCAATAGTATCCATTGGCCGCCGCCGCGTAAGCCCCCCCGCCGCCACCGCCGCCGCTACTATTGTTAGCAATTAACAAGATGCTTTATGAAAAATCTTGCATCATGATCCAAATCGATTTATGCCCAGTAGAAAAGGCGTTGCTGCCACTACTATAACTATTGGCTGCGACAAAGTGAAATGCTATTTACACTTGAGATTTCAACGCGTCAACACACCACCAGCACTCTCCTCTGGGCTCTTACATTCGAGTTACTTATTATAACAAAAGGATCGCTCTGATCAATTGATATTTATTTTTTCTTAATTTAATTTTTTCCGTTTTTTTTTTTTTTAAATTATACATATTTTTTGCAAGTGCGGTTGCAATAAAAAAAATATTTTCTGGATTGTGTTTAAAAAAAAAAAAAACTTTTTTAAAATAAAACTTTAGTGCCAACAAAATTTTTTTTTTAAATTACTTCTGTGATAAGAAAAAAAAGAGAGAAAAAAAATAAAATTTATTTAAAAAAAAAAATAATAAAAGTGAACATGTGCCCATCACGCTTGCCAAATGAAGAAACCTCATACCGTCCCAGCGGTATGTTGGATCGCGATCAACGAACAGCCTTCACAATCCATAGGATACGCGATGGACCAATATCAACGATTCCCACCAATACAATGGCGTCCTCCTCCTCCTCCTCCTCCACCACCACCACCAACAGCATTACCACCTTAAATCATCGAAACAATCGGCTAAATTTCAGTTCAAATTCAAAACATCCATGCAACAGTACGCAAATGGCGTCGTCGAAGGACGAACGGCTCGCTGATTATAAATGTGATTGCCAGCAGCAAAAAAGTGCAAGCGATAGCCTGTGGGAGGATACAAATTGTTTGGCGTCTAGCATACATTTAGCAAGAAAATATAAGACAACAAGTGGCTATTATCGGTCACGAACAAGTGAGTAGTTTTTTTTTTTTTTGTGTTTTTAGCGGAAGTGGGATTGGTTTTGGGTCGGGAGCACAAGTTTCCTTCCTTTGATTATTATGATGGGCACAATTTGATTTTTCTTTTAAGTTGAGTTATCGTTCAGGGTACTTACTTCTGAAGAGGATATCCGTTTAGGTGGCATACTTAGAAAAATACCAATTCCATGAGTCCAAAGTCTAAGCTCAGTCAAATTTTATGCCCAGATTTGGAATTGTTAATTTTTGTTTTTGTAAACAAGCCGGCGCGAGACTGTACGCTAAAAAAATGTGACGTTGCGAGGTATTCTTCGAATTCTCTGAAATTGTGACGCCTAAATATATTTTCAAATATTTATTCTAATCGAATTAAAGAAGAATTGACACCTCTATTCTGATACACGAGTCATCTACAGAGATTATGACAGGGATACTTCTGTTTTAGTTAGGCTGTACCACGGTTTCTCACCTTGGACTGTAGACAGTCACACGATTCCAGGATAAAATAAAAATAATTCTAGGAAATATTTTGCTGCATTACGGTATCAGAGTATGTCTTGTTCTTTTCTGTGAATTAAACTGTGATTAGTATCATCACTTCTCTCTCATGTATTGATATAGATTCCATTCCTTTTGATTTCTTTTTTGAACCGTGGTGCTTTTCTGACTGACTTTTGAAGGATTCATTACCAACGGTCAATGTATCCATACGCGTATACCTCTGCCAAGAAATGGTTTCAAAAAATAGATTGGACCTTTTCGACAACTTTTGGTCAAAATTTGGGCGTATTTTTGAATTCTGTAGCTTTTTGGCTGACTTTTGAGGAATTCATTAAAATATTTGGTACCAACTGCCAATGCATCCATACGCCTATGCCTCTGCCAAGAAATAGTTACAAAATAAAAATTGGATCCTTTTCGACAACTTTTGGTAAAAATTTGGACGATTTTTTTGGATCCTGACGCTGTTTTGGCTGAATTTTGAAGAATTCATTAAAATGTTTGGTAGCGCCGGCCAAAATGCTAATACTTTTCTCAAGAAATGAGTACAAAATGTAGATTGGATCCTTTTCGACAACTTTTGGTCATAATTTGGAAGAATTTTTTAATTCCTGGCGTTGTTTTGGCTGACGTTTTGAAGAATTCATTACCAACGGCCAATTTGTACAAAGGCTTATATCTTTGCCAATAAATGGTTTCAAAATGTAGATTAAATCCCTTTCGTCTTCATTGACAATTTTGGTCAAAATTTGGTCCAACAGGATTCACTTTAAGTCAGAAATTTGTAAAATGTCTATCTATCGCATCACAAAATGTTGATGAAAAATCAATTTAGTTTCTATCCCTCTAGATCTCATAGTAAATTTTGGTCTGAATTTAGGCCGCCAGGATTCGCCTTTGGCTTAAATTTATTTGAACCATTTTGTGCCACAAATTTCTTTTAATTGGAAGACAAGTAAGGATGATTGAGAACTTTAGATTGTACTCCTCTCGTTCGAGTCAAAATTTGGAACCGCTTGTATTCGGCCACAACAAAATTCTGTGAATACATATCATTCAGTGGCATAAGCAGGTTCCTAAAATATCCTTTGAGACTGACAAAACTTTTGTATATTCCTTCAGTAGCAAGTGCAGGATATCCTCTCTCCTTTAGCAAGTCCTTAACCTGATAAATTGCGCATAAAATGAATAACTAAACTGTATAGTGACAGAAGTTGACATTCGGTTCAAAAGTGGGAATTTCAACAGTACTATACGTCATTTTACTTATCAGGAGAATATCTGAGAATTTTCGACCATTTCATTGGAACTGGATTTTTCATGAGTAAATTTTCGACTTCAACTTCCAATGCAGCTTTCACAGATCGAGTGACGTATGTGGTAAATTTTGTCGGCGTCAGTATTTTTATTATACGTACATTTGTACATATCTCTTTCGATAAATTTTGGTGATATTAGACCAATAAGTTGAATGAAGCAACACTGCAAGTTTAATACAAGTATTTGTCGAATCAAAAGTCTAAATTTGGTGACACTAATTGGCTTCAAACTTGTTCTACATGTTGGAAATTGATAGTAGAAAAGCATCTGGCATTTAAAAAAAAATGTATTTTTGAAAAGCAACAGGTTGTTGATTCTTGTGCACTTATCTTTATAAAATTTGTTAACCTCAAATGAAGGAGTTACTTCAAAAATGTACGTGGCAAATTACTTGAGGAACAAGCCCTTTTGTCATGATGTAATGCTTTCACTATTTTCTGGGATGATGTCAACTCTGTTCTCTAACTTAGTTCTCTCATAAGATTGTTGCGTTTTCAATTTCTAGTGTGACTATCAAGCACGAATGATTGTTTTATTATTTTGGCGCCAATTGATGACTAAATGTTGATTGTTGAGGTTTTTTTCTTTTCTGAACTCTTAATGTGCGAAAAAATGTCATATGAGTCAGTGTTAACAAAAGGATCCTTGAGTAGAGAGAACTTTCCCTTGGTCTTTTTCTGTGTTCCTCAACTTTACAGACAAGATCACAAATGTCTCTATGTAGATTGCAATCAATTTTGAATGAATTCATTAAATTATTGAGAAACTTTTGACGCGTGTCCAACCTGATGGGTAAAAATCCCCATGTCATTAAGCCTCTGTCGTCGATGTAACCCAAAGAACGTGTTTTTTTATTGCCTTTTATCTAGTTTCTAATAATTTGTTTTATCAAAAGGAGAATCACGGTGCTTTTGCTTGAAATAAATCAAACAAAATCGATCTTGGTTTTGGGTTTATCCACAATTTTTGACTTTCTTTTTATTTTTATTTTAAGTTCCAATTTATGAGATTTAAATAAAATCTTTTCTGATAAATGTCCAATCAGCGTTTGATTATGAAATAAAAGACTGGGTTTTTCATAATACCTTGAGAAAAGAATACGTGAGTTGAAGCTCGCATTTCAAAATCAATGAACTCTATCCAAATCGTGGAAAATTTGCACTCCTCGTATCGAAAACTTACTCCTCTTATGTTAAACTTCAATAGAGTTCGTGCACCTCTTCACTTAGTGGTTCGTGTCCACACTAACTGAAGAAAATTGCACTAATTAATTGCATACATTTTAACTAAGATAATTGATATCTTGATTCGACATTTCTCCGTTCATTCCATCAGCTGTCATTGCATTTTTGAATTATTTTAAGTTCAAAGGATTCCATAACTGCTTCCTTTAATTCAAATAACTTTACGAATTCCTTTTTAAGTGAGGCCCTAAAATTCCTAAAATTTCAAACACCTAATGGATTAGGAAAAATGTCTCCAAGCACGAGCTATGCTTCGGTTCCTTCCGCATTGTCCTACAAACTTTTAAACTTTTCATCAAAAAAAGACATCCCTATTGCCTCCAATGCTATTCTTAACTCACACAATATCCCCGCCGCCCTCGCTGTAAACCAGTTAAAACAAGATGAATGTTGTAATTAAGAGTTGTTAGCTAGTGTTTAATTTCCAAACGCCACACAAGCAGAACATCATATCCCTTCGGATAGATGCATCATCATCCGTCAAAGATACAAAAAAAAAAGCTACCAAGTTAAGCGTTTGGACTTAATTACATAAGTACGCATCGCACTTTAAATTGGTGCACTTGACAAACACACAATGCAGCTGGTGGCACAATGTACAGGTACATACTTAATGTCTGAGCAATTCTTGTATCTTGTATCTTTGAAATACTTGTCATCGAAATTATTTTAGTCGCAAGGCAGCCGCTCGCCGTGTGTGTGTCCGTCTGGTGAAAAACTTTATTTTTCATTCATCAACTGTATACGTACGGTATGTGGGGAATTTTTTAAACAGACCTCCACCGATGTTGAAACGAGATAGCTAGTGTAAATCAGGAGGAGAAAATTCCAAGTTCAAGGCATCATCTGTACAGATAGAGTGTGCTAGGTACATCTAGAGCGGGACTTTTGTAGTCTACATACTTGTCATAATTTAGACACAAATATCTGTGAGATGTTGATCCCTATTGTGGATCGTGATGATATCCTGGTACAAGATAAATTTGAGCAAAAGAAAAAAAAAAAAAGTTTCTCCCTTGGTTGCATAGATACTCGTATCGCCATGTAATGTATCTGAAGTCGTCGTTATAATAATAGCCTTGATCTTGTTTTTCGCTTGCTCTTCACCTGAGTGCTTTTCCGGGCACAGTTCCATTTTTAATTAGTCCCTAAGTCGGACAAGAGACACTTTTATCTGTTGAATTATGATTCCACATAAATAGGGTGAGAAGATGCTCTGGACTGGACATTGCATTTATTTTTAGCAGTCTGTCCACATGCGGGTGTAATTAGTGATATATACCAATTAGATGCTTATTAGGTGATACAGATGTTTATGGTACACTGAGCATTGGCATTGAATGTGTTTTTGTATCTCGATTGGATTAGGGCGTGGGATTTAATAAAAGAAGAAAACGGCCTACAACTTTATGAAGGATATCCTTGCGAATCTACGTTCTTTAGATACAGGGATATTCATCATAAAATTGCCTTATTGTGGGAGTAGATACTCTCTGAAGCGCAACATCTAATTCGACTGAAATCTATAACTCTTAGTAGATTTATCAGGGAACTATGAGATGGAGGATGTACATAGATAGAGTAGGAGATATAGCAGTGAAAGGATGTAGATTCTAGAGATACTGTGAGCTTATATTATATGTACTCACCTCTATCTAGATGAAAATGTCTCCTATGATCCACCTGCTCCTGGGTATTTGTTGTCCTGTTCAGGAGTTACGCACCATTTTCCCTTGCAGGACAGGACGTTTGCTCATATCCAAACATATCCCCTGATAGTCTTCCATCTTCCAACACCGATACAACTCGTGTCGTGCTGTAATTTGTGGGTGTGATACCAACGTCATGGCAATGCTTGCGGATAGTCGAAAAATCGAAAAACTTGAATGTAATTTATCTCCGCCGCGCCGCAAATCAAATGACGTATCCAAGTTGAATGATTAATAAATCTTAAACCGCAGAAGGTACCGTCTATCTATTTTTAGTACCATGTATCATTCTTTCGCTTTTTTTTTTAAACCAGGATCTTTAAACTTTCGTACACCAAAACTGCTTCTGTATATTTTTTTTTTCTTTTTATTTGTCTTTTAACTTAAGTATCTCATTCTAGAGAGAGATAGAGTAGCTGTATTTTTTCAAAAGTCTTTCATTACCACAAAAATACTTATTCTTAACCAAACAATGATAAGTTGGAAAAAAAAAAAAAAATATTGCAACTTTCTTAAGCTAAACACTTCCTTGATACATTTTGTTATGCATATATAGCTTTAAGTGGTTCTTTTGTTTTGTTTATCGAACGGGTTTCATTTACGTCATATATCGCACTTGATCTCGAATCTAAACAACAAAAGTTCTATCTACGAATTCAATCAAACAAAATCCGGTCTAAATCTTAGAGATTATACAAGCACTCCAAAAGTCATTATACTTCTGATATAAGAAGATACGAATTGTTCTAAGCCCACAGAGGGTGTATTCTATATCTCAAAGTTACAAAGTTCACATTCGTCAAGTGTGGCTTCTAATAACTGAAGAGTGGCTCCTACCCGAGGGAGCTAGGCGTACATACATATATGAGAGTGTGTGTTTGTGTTCTCCTAAAGCCATAGCGCCCTCTCCTATTGCTCCTTTTTGGTTAGAGAACTGGGTTAACAACAGAATACAATTCCCACGCAAAAGTGACTTGGGTTATATGACCAACCAAAACAACGACCGGGCGGCGTTAACCATGAACTTGCAGTTGGGATTGAAACTTGTTTCTTTACCTCTTCAAGTAGGTAGGTGACTACTCTCATTAAAAAAAAAAAAAACATTGTTTTTTTTGTATCTTTTTTTATATTATGCCCACATTATGGTTTTTGTTATTACAAAATATGCAGAGAACTTGACAAGGTGTGATGCCCGCAAAAGGTCTTTCAAAACGGAACTATAGATGTCTCTTCTTTCTTTCATTTGCAAAGTGACATAACACACAATCTAACTTATTGCTTTGTTTTTTTTTTTATAGAATTCGCCAACTACCTATTAGTGTTCACCTGGATTTGGCTTGCTTTAATCCGCCATACTTGTGCATATCCATTCCCTCGAGCAGCGATGTCAGGCGACGACCAGCTAGATCCCGAAACGCAGAGGTGTAAAGCAATTAAGGATGCACTCAACGAACCCCTAAAACAGGCTCGACTAGGGTCAAATTATATCCGCAATTTATTGGATAAATACGTAAGTATACATAACCAAAAAAAAAACCTTCGGGCTCAGACATAAAATCCGTATCTGTATGACGCAAAAATGTTTTCCAAATTTAGACTGTATCTGCGATGCTAAAATTATCCCAAAAATCATCTATAATTCGATTGAAATTTGAATTCATTAAGACACTATCCATGTATGGGGAATAGATAGATTATGTGAGCTCGGGTGCGAGCGCGCGCGCGCGCGCACAAGTATCCATTTTACTATCATTCATTCATTCATGAATTATTTCCATCGGTGGCCGGCGGTCGGTGTGGCGGTATTTCCCGGTACTATCAGAAGCGCTAGCGTGCTGCTAGACAGTGAAGCGTCAATGAATTTGCGCGCGACTGTAACGACTCTCGTGCTGTGGCCTTTGATTAGTAATACTTTAGCCGAGCTGTGCCTGCTGCTGCTGCCTATTATCTGCTTTTAATTTGTTTGCGTTTTTTTTGTTGTTGTTGTTGTTGTTTTGTGAGATTTGTTGTTGTTGTTTGCATTTACTATGCAGAACTGCGATTAGTTGGGTGGTGAATAAATCTGCATAATGCTATGTTGCAGTTGTCAGTTTGTGGTTCTTCTCTCACACCGCGTCCCATACCAACAGGTTATAATGGTTTGGTCAGTACTGCAATTTTGTCTGCGGTTTTGTCTCAAGATACATGTACATAGATAGACGATGGACAATTGCATAAAATAGAAAAAAGCAAAAAGCAATTCTTTTTGTTTGCTCATTGCTATGAGGGTGGCTATAATGCGTCTGCAAAGAATCATTGCTTGAGTCATGCGTTGTTGGATCGTCGTGCCCGGTATTACTGGGGAATTTCCATCTGCATGACGGCGATAATAATGAAATTCTAATTATCCGATTGAGATTGACTGAGATAAAATCAAATGTAGAAACAAAAGTTTCAGTTTTGTGGAAAATGATCTGACAGCGGCCGGCGGCCTGTGACTTGTTTCAGGCGCAACAGTATAATGTGACGTCGAGAATAATTGCTCTGGTGGGCATCACCTAGGTTATTTTCCCATGTGGAATTTACCCAACAACCGGGGGATTATACAAACAGGTGACACAAGTTTATGGAGAACTGGAACCAAGCCTTTATTTCATCATTGTATGCAAATTTTGAGGGTCAAATAAAAACAAACAGGAATCAGATCAAATGATCTCTTCAAATGATCTTGATGTTATCTTGAACTTTATGTCATATGCAGTAGATCAGTCCAGCAGTCGATCAGTCAATCTGTCGATCAGGGGATCAGTTGATCAGTCGATTAGTCAATCAGTCAATCAGTCGATCAGTCAATCGTAGTCAAGCTCAAAGAATTCGATAACTTTGTACGAACTGATCGTGATCCTGCCTTAAGCTTGCATGATAGTAGAATAAACCTTACTTAGTCTTGTTCCACTTGAAGGTGCGTACTATTTCTCATATTTTATCAATGAAAAAACTATCAGAAGACCAAGCCCCCAAGGCAAATATGGACACCCTCCCGCCGGCGATTCTGGCAACCCATATAAGCTAATCCTAACTCAAAGAGATACACTTCACTTATTGCAGTGCAAGAACACAGTTCAAGGTCAACAGCAGTCGCATATTCGTCATCATCACCCCCTATCTTAAGATCTCTGATCAATTCATACTTCAATTCATGTTTCTCTTTGCATGACCCAAAAACGGCCATAACTTTACCAAAAACAGATTCTAACCACAAACTATCGCCCTTTATGGTAACTACTGAGCCCACCTACGCAAACGCCTAATTAACTACACTTCAAATAATTACTCAAAATTATCACTTTCTCCTTTAATAGCAAGGCAAAATGAAAATCAAAAAAATTGAGTATAAAAATGCAAAATAAAAAGGCAGCATTCTCCAACGCAAATTCTACATATTTGCCTCAATCGGAAGGAAGTAAATACTTCCACACGCCCACCACCCTTCGTCATCATACTTATGTCTTTGCTCGTATAACCATGCCAACAGAGCCCCTACCTACACTCAAACTGGCTGCGGTAGTAATTTATAATTTACACTAACAATGTACTGTACGTCAAAACAAAAAAAAAAAAATTGATATATTGAATCATCTAGCCATTAAGTCAGCAGCGGTCTTTTGAAAAGTGAAGACAAATTATTATTGGCAAAAAGGCTAGCCAGCTAGCCACCTACCACCTACCAGCTCTGGCCATTGGAAGCTTTAAGCAGAAGAAGGGCTCGCGTCGATGATTGATGGAAATTATTACCATACAGGCATTTGAAATACATTAGTCAGCAATCAATCATTTGAATGTTGTGTTTCCAGCGATCACCAACAGATGGCAATATTAACATTGAACAAAACAAAAAGGATGACAAAAGAAGGACGCGACAGACAGAAAAATATGCAAAAATAAAATAGCAACAATAATTATGAAGAAAAAGAAAAAGAAAAAAAAAGAATCGAAGAGAATTCGCTTGATCAAATCCGGCGTCTGGGTGATTTCCGAAAGGAAGTTGATCGGAATAACCGCACGATCGTCGCACAGTAGAGTTTTTAATCATTTGGATTGCAGCATTGTGTGTCTAGTGAGCATTCTAGCGGGGGGTGTATACTATGTGACAAGTATAAATTCTCTTACGTGTGTGACATCAGGTAGACTTAAGTGATGGTACACAGCAAAAAAAAAATCTGGATTTTATAGTTCTTTTTTCTGAAAGATACTTTGTTCATACAGCCTGTTTCTATGACAGATAAGGTACTTTCTTGATTAGCAAGTATTTGCCAGTATGCGGAAGTATGTGGCAGTACAGTCTATACAAGGAAAATTTCTTTCTTCTGGGAAGATTTTACCGATGTTTGAGTCCAAAAGGGAGCAAGTATTTGCTAGTATTCGGAAGTATTTGGCAGTATAGTCCCTACAAGGAAAAGTACTTTCTTCTGGGAAGACTTTAGAGATGTTTGAGTTGAAAAGGCAGCGAGTATTTGCTAGAATGCAGAAGAATGTGGGAGTATTTGAGTTGAAAAGGCAGCAAGTATTTGCTAGTATGCGGAAGTATATGGCAGCATAGTCTAGAAAGAAAACATTCAGAGAGATGTTTAAGTTGAAGACAGTTGAAGACAGTTGCAACAAGACAATATGTATTTGCTAGTATGCAGAAGTATGTGGCAGTATAGTCTACTAGAATACTTTACAGATGCTAAAAACTTCACAAACAGCTAATATTAAAATTGTTTTCTTCTAAACTGCTTTATAGTTTGCTACTTCGTACGAAAGATTTGATGAACTTCATCTACAAAAACTTTATTCTGTCTACCCCATAAAGCTACTGCGACACACTTTTATACTTAGCATTCATACGTGTCTCAGATGCGTATCTTTTGCCACAGATTTTCTCCCAGTGTACACTGAATTTTTTCTATCGATTACAGGAAGTCTCATTCAATTCGATCCTCAATTCGATTGAAACCTTTTGGTCGCCACAATTAATTGTCAGCCACCAGTTAACACAGCTGTCTTTAACCATCACAAAGTTTATAAACATTTAAAAGAAAAAGGACGCAAGCCTACGTGACGAGATCAGTGATCTGTCAGCACCTCCTGCTTTTTGTTAGTACACTCATAAACTACAAAATTTTGCGCTTAAAGTCAACATTTAAATAAGCAGAATAAAATAATCAATTTATCTTTTACTACAAACCGACGAAACACCGGCACATACACAACAAAAAAAAAGCCGAAAATATGTATATATCCGAAAAAAATAAAAACAAACAACGAAAGATCGTTGATCGTCCGCAACACACAGTCGGCTAGTATCAAACGGTTACGGTTGTTTTAATTTGCATTTTTATATCCATTCACGAATTGTAATCACGTTAAAGAAAAAGATACACCAGTGCTGCTGATTTTTTTTTTTAATTTTTAATGCTGATGATCGGTTAAGGTATGGTCGTGGTTTAGATGACAAATGATTCATATTAAGATTCGTGTCTTGGGTGGCTTTCACGTAACTCCAATAGATGGCATTAATTGATCGTTTGCTTAGCTTGATCCTATTTTATTTGGCAAAGCATTATAGGGAAGTCAATTATGTCAGTCTGTTTGTCTCTGGGCGTCACACTGTCGTGCAATTTCAAATACAAAGTTTCTGCTGAAAAAATGGAAATCATATAGCATTCATTAGCTCTAAAAGAGACGTCATTTCACTGCCAAGATATTGAACTTTAATCAGATTACTCATGTTCTACTATAACCGCAAAGATGATCGTGCTTTATGTCACAAATATCTCAAATATGAGTCATTCTCTTGAATCGTGTTTTAATTATTATTTGCTTTTTTTTTCTCTCTCTTCAGACTCAAGTACAGTTTAAAAAGAACCCCTTGGAGCTTCACGCGGAATGGATTAAACATCCTGCACACTTTAACTATGGTCTTGAAATCCAAAAATACATGCCACAAGAATTTGATGAGCGGATTCCACAAGAACATTTCGAGCATTTACACGGCGACGGTGTACCATCTCAGGAATTTGTAAGTTACTATCATAAATTCAAACTTTCCGAATTGCTTTTTTATTGAAAATTTTCCTCTCCTTTTTTTATAGTTAACGATGGAATTGCAAAATATCTATGCCTGTTTGCAGACCTTAAAGAAAGTATTCGATGCCATTCTTGAGGATCGTAAAATTAATGCATCTCGTATAATACACGAGCAGCAGTATGATGGTAAAACTCATGAAGCGATAAGCCATATGTTCGAGGAACAGTCTAGGTACAGTAAATTCGATATTGCTGAAATTGAGAGCGCCATGACAGCTCTGGAAATACCTTTTCCCGAATTGCAAGAACTGCATTTGGGGGAGAAAAATCGCACTATTGGCGAGTGGCTAGCAACCAGGGAGTATCTTAAGGTTCTTCGATACTTGGCAGAAGCCTATGACATTTTACAACAACGTTGCTCGTAAGACACACCCTGTGCAATCTATGTTAAAAAGCATCTATATATATATATATATATAAAATTAAAACAAAAAGCCCCGTGAAATTTAAGATATGTATTATTTAACGAAATATCTATACAGATGTTAAGGTATAAATGTTCCTTTATCGATTTTATTTGCACAAATTATGAACAATTATATATATTTAAAGAAAAAGAAAAAAACCTTAAATAATAAAAATTGTATTAAAACAAAAAGAACTCCATATTGTATTGTAAACATATTTATCAACAATTTATTTATTCTATTTGTTTTTTACTTAAAAAAAAAGCAACACACAAAAAATCATTTTATTTTATAAGACAAATTTTTCAATGTGTACTTAATTTTTTTTTTTTTCATTCTAACAAGACAAAAGTTAAACATTAATTTATTATCTTTATGCCAAAGTATATCTTATTTATTACATAAAACAAAAAAAAACTTAATTTTATTCATCACACCATACATCACATTTTATATTTTTCATCTATTTATTTTGTTTTAATTTATACAAACATTTATTTAAAAAAAAAAAACTTAATTTATTTATAAACGATTATTCTTTAAAAAATTGACACAATTTACAAATTTGTATATCAAAATTTAATATTTAACTATTTATTCTAAAAGAAAAAAAAAATACAAAAATATAAAAAAAAACCCCATCAACACGTATTTATTAGACATTTAATATTTATTCAGTGTGACACAAAAAATAAAACAAAAACAAAAAAAAAAGAATACTCTAAACATAAGTTACCTACTATTGCCGTATGAGTTTTAATGAATGTAAACACAGTACTGTAACTTACACGTATTTTGCTTCAAACTTAATTAAAGAAAAAGCTAATCTTAGATGATATACCTTTCGATTTTTTTCTTCTTCTGTTCTCCTAATCGTTCGCTATTTAGTTTGTGTATCTATCTTTGTTTTAAAAGCAAATTGAAGGGGTGTTTTTTTTTTGTGGAACGTGAGCAGCATTGTAAATCTCAATTTGGAGTCTTTTTGGTGAAAAAGTAAACCAATTGGAATTTAACGGATACTTGGCAGTAAACGTGTTATTTTTGAAGAACAACAGCAAACAATGATCAATGTGAAATGAATGCGAGCTGTTAATGAGTTAATAATCATTAATTAATAGTTGTAAAGTTGAATGGAGAACATCGAAATGATTGCCTTTCGTCATTCGATGGTAGGTATAGGTCATGAATTGATGAGAGTGTATCTTTCAATAGAATTTGCGTATCTATTTGAAAATAGCTAAAACAGTAATTCAATGGCGACGCTGATTTATCGGACTTTGAATTCTTTTATATGAGCCAGAATTGGTGTGAACAGATTCACTGATTGGAAGATCATGACTTGAGGGCATTCGCACCTTTACACAAAAGGGAATCTTTTTACTTTTTAGCAGTAATGGGTTTCACTGCTCAAAATTTTTGGTAAGACTGTTATGACCTCGTTGACATTTGAGAAGAATGTGCAAATCATGCATTGCACCCTTATTTAGAATTAGAGTTCAAATAATAGTGTTCACCGGCCGCAGTCTAGACGTCGTACTCGTTAATAATACTCAGCAATTAATTGGTTGCCCATTATATACTAAGAGAGACTTGTACTCAAATGTAAAGAAAGGCAACGAAATGCTCAGACAGATCGTCGAGAAATTGAGGAAGATCTACAAGATTTTTGCAACGAGCATGTAAGTAAGTTAGGTGTCAACAGATAGGCAAGCAAGCTACAATCCGATGGACCCATTAGCTACCAAGGCTATGGGTTCTTTGTCAATTAGTAAAGTTCTCGACAGACATGAGTGGGAATTCAGGCATTATGCACTAACCAGGACTTCAATTTCTATACAGACGGGTCAAAAATGATCATTGGAACCGGCGCTGGAGTTTTCTACAAATCCGTGATTCCTACAAACTCCCAAATGTCTGCAGTATCTGTCAAGCCAAAATATTCGCCATTGAAAAGCAGCACATACTATACCTTCACACAAAGAAACTATATGCCAGACCAGGCATAAGCTCACCAGACTACTGCAGAAACATTAGACTGCCCCAACCTCCAAAACCGTCGCTTCCGCTGGGGAACATGATTTGTTTCATCAAGAGTACAGGTTGTTTCAACACAAGACCAAGACCAAGACTGCTACCAAATTAGAATATGGTAACCATGATGATGACAGGGAAACACAATAGGCCAATAGACCTCCAAGTAAGCACCCCTTTGGGGCGCATCTTTCATGCCATAAAATACCAAATTTCGATAAACTATTAATATACAAGCAGGGTACATCGAACTCGATAACAACGGTTCAACTAAGAAGAGCTTCGAATCGCAGGACGATGGAAAAGACTGAAGTTCTAGAATACAACTAGGTATTCACAATTGGAAGCAGAGAGCAGATGATGGAAAGCAAATTGCAAATAGAAACTCTCCAATAGTCTGGAACTCTTTAAGTGATTAAGTTGAGAAGAATCGTGAACAGGTGAGAGGTAAAATTAGTCCTTTATAGAGGTCACTCTGCCTATTGAATAGTACTGCAGTAATTCTTCCCAACGACTGAACTGAAACTCACACATCATGTCCGTCAAAGGGCGTGCTATTAGGGCATTGTGGGACAGTAAATTTCTATATGGCCGACCATTGAGTTACCTGACAAATTTATATAGTAGTTATACAAAACGATGGTGATGATGGTGGCCAAAAACTCTCGAATAGACAACGACAAACAAATAGCAGAAGATGCAAGGAGTTCCATATGTGGGTATCACAGGTGCCATGCTTTTGTAGAAATCAGGTGACCTAGTAGGACATCTGATGATACTCCCCTCAGTTCCTAAATGCTCGAAAATGGACTCTGGAGTTGGAGGTACGCTCTTTGGACGCAACATAAAGAACGCCTCCCTAGAGTACACTGATTTTGATTGGGAACTCTTCAGTGGCTCTTCCAGTTCATCTGCGCACATAGATTTTCGGAACTCTTCGTTGTCTGAGCTATCGAATACCCACTGAACAATCTTCATATTGCATATCGTCCTTTCTTTTGTGCAAGGGAAGAAGATAACTTTCGTCCACTGATTGACCATCCACTAATAAGTTTTGAGATTAAAATTATGAGTCATACAGACGATTGTTACCACATTTGTCTTCCTCTAGAACTCTGGTTCAATCACTTTCCTTTTTATGGAATATTTCGACAGTAATGCCCTATACTTTCTCCTGGCTAGGAAGAGCTCTTTGAAAATATAAATTGTTTGTTCAAAAGTCCATCACAATACTACCGCCTGGTTCCTATCAGACGCTGAAGACGATAATTCTTTTAACTCCCGATACTTTTGTTGGAAAGCTGTGCCAACAGCATCAGCCGCGCTACTGTTCCCACTTGTCGGGAGAACATTGGAAGCCGAGAGTTTTCCAGACGAGTAGAAAAAGGGAATGATCGTAGAGGACCATAAAATGGCGCGTAGCTATTGTAGAAGCCCTAGAACTCACAAGGGGATACAGGACATAAGTATGCACTCGAAGGCGGCATTTGGTCATTACTGCCATGAGAAAGCTTCTGAAGAACCACCAGAACAAACTAAAAGAAGATACTCCCTGGCCATTTAAGGGTGCCTTAAGCTAACACGAGTCAAAGTATACAATCAATCAGTCTGACAGAATCTGAATCATAGACCGATCATATGATCTCATTCGCAAATTAAGTCAGAAGATATCATCAAATTAACACATTAGCTATGCAATGCCACCTGCCTATGCTAAATAGTACAAACTATTTTATAGATGAGGTGAAAAGGATCATAAATCACTAAAGCCGTTGATCCATCTATTAAGATCAGCCAAATGTTTGTATCCATAAACTCGGATAAAATCATAGAACATAGCTTAAAAACATCTGCGAGATACTCGTACAGCTAAAAAAAAATCAACATATTACCACTTTCAATTAAAGAATGATGAACAAGAACAAGATCACTAAACAACCTGCACGGGTGGACAGGTAATAAAATATCAGAAGCTTCTCAGGTGGCATTAAGTGATTCGCGTTTCTTTGGCTTTTTACGCCTCGTTATTACCTACTTTAGTTAGTTGTTATTTTTTTGTTTGGCTAAGTTGACAAAAAGTTGAGTTATTACGTTGTTCCCACCTCGATGTGGAGTGATCTTAATTTTTTCGGTTTGTTTTATTCTTTTTTACTTTGAGTTTTGTTGTTTTTTTATTTCCTCTTCTTCTCTTAAGTTTTATTGCATTCTTCATTATTTCCCAGTTCATCGACATTTCGCGTGAGTTATTATAGCAGTTTATGTGAAACACGTTTAATAGTGTGCTGGCTTGGTCATAATAATAACTGTGTTTAATTTTTACAACACAATATAAATTCAGATAGCTAAGTGTGATGTGAACATAAAATAAATGTTAAGTATGGTGAATCCTTTTTTGGAATATTATATAATGAACCAAATAAAGTCTGAGTGATTATCCATATGGAGTAGTGTTTGGATGGTAGTATTCATGTTAAGTAAGGACTTGGCTTACTAACGTTTATACATAGCTGAATAGACAAGCTAAGGCGGGAGTCACTTAGAGCTCCTTGGTAGTCACATTAATGAACTCGGGTCTAAGGATCTTGGTATCTTGGAGAGACGACCGCAAAGTAGCTTAGAAAATCCATTGGCACAACCTAGATAAAGTAAAAGGTGAAGCTCTTGTTATGATAAATTACAATGCATACTGTGGAGCACAATTTCCATACATATGTACATATGCGACATTCCCTATAGCATTCGTTTTGGGAGAAAATCAAATCATTACTTGGAACGCCAGAAGGCCACTGTCAATATCAAAAGAACCTTGATGGTGAACAGTTGAAACTAAAGGTGTGGTAGGTTAGGTTAGGTTAGGTTGTAAATTTGTTATGAGTTCATTATTAAGACACAAGGCACCCTGATGGATCCATCGTGATCCCCTTAGTGAGTCTAAAATGGCAGAACAAAACCTAAAGCCTAAATCAAGTCGCACAAGCAATCGATTGCCCTACAGAAGTTAAGAAGGTCCTTCGGTTGATTACAAGATCCTACCTCTTCCAGACTGCTAAAGAAGTAAAGAAATACCCTCACATTCACACAATATGTGAGTCCTCACAATATCTACAAATATCAGATTCAGATAGTCCTAACCTGCTGGCGTGCCTTCTTAAAATACAGTCTCCATAGAGGATCCCAATCATAGTCCTAACTTGTGATCTTCCTAGCTTAATGATTTCCACTGATCTTTTGTGGTTGATCTCCGGCCACAGAGCTTTGGATAACCTATCCCCATCTATATTAGTCCATCTGCGGTTGGCCTAGTTGTGTATGGACTTTGTGATGTCTTTCTTGGCAACGTATAGCGGTTCATTTCATTCTAAAGATGAACTACATTATTTTGCCAGTCTTCCCTTCGTATAGAGTTTTGAAGTCGAGAAAACCTAAAGTATCATCCAAATTCCCATGAGACTCGGGAAACGTGTTTCTGAGAATAGAACTATGCCCTATGCTACTACCCTTAAAGAATCCAAAGGTGTGGTAAGAAAAAAAAATCCAATTTTTATTAAAGCGCTCTTCTACTAATCTATTAATAAAGATGAAAAATCAAACCTTGAAGTGATAAAGGGGTGTTGCACAGGTCATGGGAGAAAGTAACTTACTTACTTATGTGCTATATCCCCTCGTGGTTCCTAGGGCCTCTACAACGCCTACCCGCCATCGTGTGCGATTTCTGGAAATGTGCCTCAACTCTCCCCAACTCTTTCCCAGTTGCCGTGCTTCCCACTGCACTGTTCTGCGCCACGTACTCCTAGAGCCTCTGCGGGCCTCCGCGTATGCTGCCATCCTGAGTAGACGGGTTCCATTGCATTGATTGGTTAGCTATGGACTTGTCACCCTTTCGAAAAGTGAAATCATTTTCGTTTTCACGAGTTAGTTTCAGCCCAAGGACGTCAGCTTCCCTCTAAACTTTTGTTGTCACTTGATGAAGGTCTATTATTCTGTGAAACAGTAAGTATACATCGTCGGCTTAATCGAGGTGTTTGAGTTCAGAAGTAAGAGTCCATCGAATTCCTCCATTTCCTGTTGATAAGGCCGCATTCAGCACATCGCTAATCACTAAATCAATAAAAAACAGAATTGTTGAACGTATGCAGCCTTGCCGAACCCCACTTTGGACTTTGAATTCCTCTGAAAAACTACCTCTGTGCAAGACGTGACGTGTGGACCCATCATATGTAGCCTTTGTATGGTTTCCCTGCGATTGACTGACAATCCTTTCAGCGCCTGACGTGAAAACAGTTTTCACAACACACCAATGGTCTTGGATGGTGGCGGGCAGTGAGCTGTTGATTCTTTTCACACATATGAGAGATGGTCGCTTAATTCTTGCTGCACTGTGGGAATTCTCAGTCGACCTACCAAGTTATTCTTCTTGAATCTACACTTATTTGCATCCTGGCCTTTATAGCCAAGACAAGGCCTGTAACTTCTAACTTGCTTACTTTTCAATTTCGAATGGGCTGCAATCAAGTACTTAAATAGTCTGCTACTGACCCACATGTACTTGGCGTGGATAGGAAGCAATACAACATAGAATACACACCATCCGATAGTGCCTATAATTTAGTTAATATATGTATAAATTAAAAAAGTAAGAAAAGAAGGCTACTCCTTACCCACAGATTTTGTAATCTTGTGTGCACCAGAGTAAAATTAAGTTTTACCATTACAATCCGATTCTTCGACTCTTAAATCCTGGACTTGAAAAAAATGATGCACCTCATTATAATCTCAAATGCACGTTGCACAAGTTGGCGCATCGCATTCACATTCTTTCCTAACGATTATCGTTCGCATTCGTGGAATGGTATAACATAATGCATAGTGCACTCACTATTTTATGTGTATGTGTTGGAGGAATATCCCTGTCGCATGGATTTTTAGATATCAGCCTAAAAATATGTGATGTAATGCTGAGCAATTGGTAGCATAATTTGATATTCTGTATTTTCTGATAGACAAATTCAATTGATTTCCAAGTGGAATTGATCAATAAAGATAGAATCTGGGATGGGTTTATTGCAAACTCGTATTTAGTGTCAGTAATAGGATCGATTATGTTAAGTCTGTTTAGGAAAGCAAAACTGGCTTTGTTCTAAAAACTCTGTCGTTGATTTGAAATAAATGTTAGCGTATAAATTATTGGGAAGAATGGTGTGTGAATTATAAAAATGTGACTGCTTATTCTGTATATTTGGATGACTTTTGAGTGTTGGATAGTCCTTAGAGAGGAAGTTGGAATTTTCGTTCAAGTTTTCTTAACGTGCAATACGTACATACATAAGTATATCTGCACTGTTTTGACTCAGTTCGCGACAAGTCAGTATTAATACTCAATGAGACTCAATATCTGTCAATCAAGAATCAAGTCAAGACATGAATATGTCGCACTTTAGGTAATTTATCTTGAATCTAGACATCTACATAATGTAAGAGTAGAAACCCATTGACACAGTAACAGCCAGCAGCAACTGTAACAGCATACACAAAAAAACCGATGCTATGGTGTGAAACATATTATACACAGCAACGACAACAGCACACAATGTCAACAACAATTTCAACTTCAACAGCAGATTAAGGTCTCAGGTCTAACTTAGAAGTTGCTGTTCCTATGTTAATGTGTTGCTACTATAAGTCAGATTTTCTTGGACAAAAATCCTAACTGAAATTTGACATTTAAGCTTATGATAATAAAATTTAATTTATTTTGATTGTTTTTATGAATACGTGTTCGTATTAGAGTTAAGTGTCAATTTTTCCTTTCATTTGTACAGGATCCCAAAAATTTTAACGGAAAAAGGTTCGGGAGAAAAAGTCGTGACATCATGCGGACTCTTGGTGACGAAGTGTAAAGGCCGATTTTTCAATAGTCAAACAGTCTTATAACCAAAGGTTCATTCATAGCTCAGCGAACGAACAAATTGACATTTCATTCACAGCAACTTTTTTTCTAGTTTCAGTAATATACGAATTTCACTTCTCATCTACCACTACTATTTAATCAATGCATATTCATTGCAAAAGAGGGTAAACACGCACTGCAAAGCCACGCATCGCTTCGTGAAGTGCATTCACAATATGCATGTTTTGACATTTTCGAATTCAGCCAGATCATGTTGGAATGAATGAAAGAACTATTCACTATTCACTTGATAACGAGTGAGTAAGTAGGACTCGTGTACTTGTATCATTGATTCGCTCAACTACTCTAAAGCGCAATAGTGAATGAAATGACGCACTGCAATGTGCTGTCAACTCAAATTTTGATAGTGGCTGCTCGATTAGGAGAGAGGAAATGACAAATCCTTACATTTCGATGACGAGTAACTAGTTAGCACTTATTTCCAGATATCGGTAGCTGGCAATGGATTCCGTGTGAAGTCAACTTCATATTACAAAATACGCCATGTAGTGGGATCCGCTCATTTAAGAAGGCAATATAGAGAGGGACAGGGTGTAAATTGAACACAAAACAGCCGGGAATGAATCGCGTTTCTAAGGAATAAGGAGGGCAGCTCAAAAGTGCTGTAGCTCATGCCATCCAATGGGTTGAAAGAGTAAAAATTCGTTGCTCCTCTGCCAACTTAAATTAGTGTAGCAAAACTCCAACCCAAGGATATAGGATACAAATAAAAATGAATGGACCTAATCTTTGGACTTAAAGTTTTACGTTGAAATGAAATTATTTCAGACTTCTCTTCCTTAGTCGTAGTTATGATGCGGAGTTGGTTCTCACATAAGGTTCGCCGATTTAGCCTCAAGTAATACCGGCAGGCTTCCCGGGTTTTGATCTCTTCGTCCAGACCCCAATTTGTGTGATCCAGTCGTCTGCCTTCATCGATATTTCAGACTTTTCTATTCAAGCTTCTCAGGATGAGCTTTATCGGCAAAAGTCATAGAACCTGAGTGAATACTTCTTTTCAGGATGCTTAACGTTCTTTTACTTACATTGTTCAAACCAGAGAGGAAAATTATGTAAATTCCTAGTGTATTTTCCTCACCATTATTCGAAATTAATTTAAGCGTTCATCAATTTCTTGTAACTGGTTGTTTTGTAAATCTCGGACCTGTTGGTTTATTTACGATCCAAGCAATCAACATTTGCTGAATCCATAGCGTGAAGTGCTGTGAAGAGCTTAAGGTTCTTGGAACACAGCACAAGGTTCTGCTCTGCTGGGTCCCTGGGCATGAGCGCGACGCGGAAAATAAAAAGACAGATGAATTAGCAAGGAAAAAATCATCGGACACACTATAACGGACTGACCTCTCCATAAGCACCGCGCCCTGCGTTCTCAGGCTTCAAGCAGGGAAATTGAGCTGGAATTCTCTAGAAACTTGCAAAACAATTATGGCCAACATTTGACAAAGCAAGGACCAAGAGACTTATACGCAAGGACAGACGTTCACTGTCCATGCTTGTGAGGATCCTCACGGGCCACAACACTCTGCTGTACCACCTAACCAAACTGCGTCGTACAAAAGAAGAACTCTGCAGATGAGGATGTAGAGTACACCACCCACTTCCTCTGCCGGTGCCCTGGACTCCAGCATTTCAGGTAAAAGCTCCTTGGCAAGCACTTCTTTCAGGATCTAGGCGAGCTCTTCAAAGCAAACTTGATTGCACTTCATCAGATCAACAGGATGGTTTGTATATACGGGAAACGAGTAAGAACAACCATAAGTAGTTTGTTACAGACATTATATGGGTAAAATGGGCAAGGGGAACTTTTCTATATCCCCCTATGGGTGACACAATTCCTCTGCCAACCCGCAAACCTAACCTTACCTAACCAACATTTGCTGATGTTTGTATGCGTTGATCCAGAAAGAGCTCCACGAAAAGGTTTGAGTTGAGGCCAAGTACCACCTTTGGGACATTCGTATGCCCATCTATTGAACAGTTTGCTTATCCTTCTAATGCGACCTAACTTGCATTATATTTTAAATACTTTCTTGGCCATCATAATGTCATGTTCGTCGTAGATTAACAGAGTTTTCAAGGAACCATACTAGATCCGCTGTTATGACATACTACAGTTAGCATTCTCTTTGGGCCTTTAACACAATGTCAAGCCTCGTTTCATGCTTGCAACTCTGGAACAAAAAGTGTCCAATATGAAGCATTCCCCTGGGTTTTTTCATCGGCATTGTGACACATTTATAAGCAAATTAATTGACTAGTATGGAATGTAACCTATAAACCAAGTTCTTGTACTATTTATAGTAAATATGCAGAATTACGTCACTGACGACCAAAACCCCGGTAAATTCCAATAGCATCACAATTTAAATAAATCCTTTTACCACTTTTCTTCAAGTGAAAGGCAAGGTTATCTACAACTTTGCTGGGTTTTTTCTATGCATAACCCTATATCAATCTATTCGTTCTGACAACTGGTAAATATCATAATTGTTAAACAATTAGCAATGCTATTATGTGCGTCAGCATCGGCCAACAACACATATTACATAAAAAACAAATGTATCTGTGCATTAGCCCAGATGAATAGCTTTATAACAATTAAAAAAAGAAAAGAACTTCACAAAGGTAGGCAGGTATCCAAACATAATTAAGTTCACACCAAAACACAATGCCTCCTCGGCTTGATGATTAATTCACTGTATAGGTACGAGTATACCAACATTTTATTGGATAATAAAAATTTTCCACAACACAACACCACTGCGGTTTATTAAATATCACAAAACCAGCACAAATGGACAAGGGTCTCTCGCTCTCTGACTGACGAACAAAACGCCCATGTAGAACATTAACCAGGAAAGGAGACGCCATTAATGTGATATAAAAATTTTACAAAAAAAAAAAAACTTTAGATACTAACATCTCTGAAAAAAAAAAAGTGGTAAGACCAACCAACAAAGCGAGTGCGCTATTAAATTAAAAGCGCTAAACACACCGAACGAACGTTCAGATGCTAAACGAAGGTCAAGACAGTGATAAAGGGTCTTGAACCCCTCAGGAAGGACGGTGGTAGTAACACAGATTTGTCTCTCTAATTATAAAGACGGTTGGCTTTAGAATTAGAAGCTCCTCTCACTCAATCAGCTGTGCTTTACAAAAAAAAAAAAAAAATTGCAACATCCATCAGGTATGTTGGTCACCATGGGAACGGACATGGTATATGACAGAATTCAACTACAAAAGTCACTAAAGGTTAGGAACACCGCTTTTTTTCGGTTTATTATGCCAGATAAAATCTGAGATTAATTTCTTTCGTTTTACCTTGTTAGCATTTCGTTTCTTTTATTTTTTTTTTATTCTCCTTCATCCTGGGCTTTGTGTGATTGTGATTGTGATATTTAAATATACAACACTGTCACTTTTACAGTCATTGTGAATGATTTTATTGGGTCTGTCATAAAAGTTGAAAGTGTGCAAGCCGCTGCCGGTCGCTCTTTGGGACAGTGGATTTGCAAAAATATCCATACACCATACATATGCAGTTTTACACTTTCTTTCTTTTGGTGTCTTTTCAAAGGGCTACACCTTCTAAGAATAGTGTTATTTTTGTTAAACAATGAGAGAGCGCGGTCCAAGGACTCTTTTAAAAATGTAAATCTTTGCATAATAATTATGTGTCGGTAGGCCAAAAGTAGGCGTTGGAACTTTACCTACTGCAGTGAGTGACAATTGACACTGATAAGGTTTTAGAGGCCAATAGAATTGAGTCATAAAAGTGCCAGGGGCAGGGGCAGCTTTATTGTTTTATTGCGGTATTTTGGTGCTCTTATTCGATGTTTTCATTTTCATTATGGGATCCTCTGAAGTAGATGAATTTTCTAGGTATTTCCAGGAGCTAAGGGCGGGTATTATTACCTGTTGGATAGCACGCACCCAAAACATGTTACTTTCAATATTGTAAAAATGATTGTTTTGTTTTGAAATTGTGAAATTGTATAGCTGCGCGTTTATTACTGTTTTGGTTGACAAAAGGGACATGGCCAAAGCAAGGTCATGGTTTAATTTGATTTATTTATGCATAGGTATGTGAGGATTATGTTTATGAAGTATAAATGTAGTACGAGTAGTTTAAACAAATTCTTAATTCTAATTGAATAATGACGTTTAAGATAGATAAATGAAAATCACTGTAACTCCTTTCGATAGGTAAGCATCGCGAATGACAAGGATGCATATGAAATATCGAAAGCCAGAGCTATATAGTCGAAGGCAGAGTTTTTTTTCCGGTGCTGTCAATAGCCAATAATTTTGTAAGTAAACTTAAGCGACTGTCAATTTAGATTTGACTTAAATTGGGTGCATCTTTTACGTCACTATGCAATTATCTGTCAAATTTTCGCACAAAAAATGCGTTTGAGATTGCGCTTTCGTAATTGACTTGACAAAACTGAGTCGCAAAGTACAAATTTGTTTGTTATAGACGTGCTCGTATGTGAAAATTCCTCTACTGTACTGGAGTCTTAATCTTAGTGCCAATCGTATTGAACAAATGCTCTGGATGTTGCCATAAGAAGTACTTAAGGTAAATACATATAACCTGTATGGTGTACCCATAATAACCTCCCGGTCAGTTTCATCGAGTTTTTGTTTTTATTTCACCTCTGAACATATAGAACGTTTTTATTCGCACATTCCGTACAGAACACTGAGGCCCTGAGGGTGTGTACGTGTAATACGTCATATTGTCATTATTTTTTTCCTACACCTTTAGGTGAGCGTTCGTTCAGAATTTCACAGTATGTTACAAGAAATTTCTTTTAATTTTTTGCACGTAAAGACTGAACTATAATAGGTCCATTCGCGTACTCACCCAAAAGCAGCGAGTTTTTACAAAATCTTACAAATTTTTACGAAAAGCTGTTCGCGTTTTTGACTGGTTTATTAAAACTGTCAATTCTGTCAAATTAGTATATTTTTGACTTTTTCTTGTTCAGCCCCTTCGTTTTCTTTTTCGAAGAATTTCTCCCCCACTCTTTGATATTTTACAATCTATGAATTTTAGTGCAATAAGTACGCGAACGGACCCAATAGTCGAAAGCAGTCAAAATTCTTCGTCAAGTTTTCTTCAATGCAGCCACTTCCATAAGTTCCCCACATTAGGAGTATGTGTTCAAGTAGTTTCACTGATTAATTGTGTGTTTTAACTGATTGGAAATAAAAATTGGATGCATTTTGCACGTTACAATTTTGTTCCCCAGCTGACTGCCAAATTTCACTCAAGGAGACTGAAAACAGTACAAATCCTGTGTATTTTCAAAAGGAATACCATTCTTCTATTATTGTTCAGACCTAAAGTTTGAAAAATGAAAATATTTTTCCATTTAAGCGAGTAAGTTAGATATGTAAATAAATAGTTAAATTAGTTAAGCTAGTTTGGAGAACATATGTATGCCCCTTCAAAAACTAATATGTTCCCTGCTTAGGGCTACATCCTTACAACAAAGTGCATCTACTAATAAAAATTCCCTAAATTTTGGGATACATATCCAAAGTATGGAAAGTATGTAGAGTAAACGATACATATTTACTTGAGTGTTTATTTTTTCGATTTTCATGTGAAATTATTGAAAAGTGTGTGTAAGGATTACAAAAAACCTCACCCGTAACATGAACTTGTCACACTTATTACAATTTCAAATAATTCCCTACCAGCTTTTGACTGATTTCATTCTTCTTTCTAAATTTTTACTTCAAACCAAGACAGTTTCCATTCAAGAGTTTACATCACATGACCAATAGATGTCCTATTCACAAATTACAAATGGATAGTTTGATCAGTCCATTTATATAAATTTATTGTACTGATTAGTTTAAATAAGATCATAGATCATAAAGATCAATTCAAAAGTTCAAAAGCTTAAAATATAATAATTTATGCAATATAATGATCGCGTTCATTGGTTGATTTGATGTCAACTTTAAAACTATTCTGCCCCACTGTGCGGCAGTGTTTTTTTTTTCAAAAATTTCAAACAAATCGATTATTACAACTCCACCACAGGAAAATTTCCGTTTTCGGTATATAACTTTTAGCTTTTTATTTAAAGTAGATATTAATATTCTAGAATTTTTCGTTTGGGGCTGGGTAAAGTCCAAAATCTGCATGAGTGAAGCCGGGTACGATTGACGAATTGGAAGCTAAATTACTCGCGTTATTCGCCAAACGTCACTCGAAATCCTCGAAGGCGTCATTCAACATTGGAACTTCAGAATGTAACATGTTAATCTCAGCGATGAGCATCACTAGAAAGAAATAATCTTTTAAAAAATAAATGTCAAGAAAGGTTCTTTTGTTTAATAATAAATATAACCCGATAAAAGTTATTTCATTTATAATTATTTACTTTTGCAAAAAGTACCTTTAAATGAATAACTTTTTATTAAAAATGTAACCAGTAATTTTATACAACTATTGGAAAAGTTTGTTGTTAATTCATGCAAAGTTGCGTGTTTTCTATACGGCTCTGTGTTAGTTCTAAAATCTTTGGCATTGATATCAAATAAAATTTGAGCTCAATGAATAACTAAGAACCGCACTGCAACAAAAAGAATCTCATTCAGTCAAACAGTTAAAGGCAATTACAATCTAAACACCTACCCATGCAAGTAATCAATTTCAAATATTTGATTATCCTTTTTCTTCTATGGTCCTTATCTGCTCGGCTTTTGTTACATCTTTTGTGGAACAACGCCATTGAATTTCACAAGTATTTGTGAAAAGTCAACTATGGCAGCTAGATGAAGTAAGGATTAGGTAAATATTTGTTGATATGTCCTTTCAAGTGGACTAATGATTTATGTACATACATATACCTGATTAAAAGGATTGGAGATTCACAGGTTTTTCTTTTTTTACTGTGGAAGTAAATAGATTCAGTTGAAGGATTTCACAAGTTTTTTGTTCTAGTTGAACAGGACATTTAAGGCCCTTTCTTATTTTATTTGAATATACAAGGATGCTTCTTTCAAACATGTCAGCAAATCATATCAAACTCGAAATTGAAATTAATAATCCTATTGACTACAAGCCACTTACAGTTGATTTAAGGATCACCCTAGCGCACCTGGACTCATAATTTCATTGTTCAAAATCAATGGTAGAAAGGTCAAACGAAAGCTGCTCATTTACTTTCTATTTATAAGCAATTACACGAGCAGCGGTCCACATTTACCCAAATCGAGTCCATGTGCAGGCATTCTGCTTAAAGGATATTTATGATGTGACAAGAGTAGAAGAAAAGTTTGCATTGTTATTTCGCACACAATTACCACCACTCCAGCGGAGGGTTGCAAATATTCATTTGTGCACAATTTGCCTTTGACCCTCAATCGATGACCGACCCTGATCCACTAGGACTAACATCCTTTTTTTCTCTTTTCCTATTTTGCAGCAATGAAGGCAGCTTATCTTTACTGCCGCGTTGAAGGTGTGTGTATTATCCTGGATTTATAATCGTTCAACAACAGAACTCCTCTGGTTTGAAACTCTATCCAATAGCTTAGGCAACGGTAAACGGCTTATTTAGCTGCTGGGAGTAGTTTCCTGTGAACTGCATTGTTGTGCACACACCTTCGTGTGTTGTGTTGTTTGCAACCTGTTGAGGTCCTAATACTCCTTTTTGCCTTTTTTCTTTTCTTTCCTCCTGTCGGTTAACCCTATTCTACTTTGTGGTACTCTTCTAACTGCATGTACAGTGATGAATTATCCTGTGGGCTGGTCAAGTTTCTTTTTTTTTTGTTATTATTACAGATTTATTTACAAAATCCGTGTTATTGTTTCTGTAAGAGATTATGGCAAGGATTCAGGAGTTCATTGTTCAATGGATAATCTATTTGAATGTGGTAGCATTATGACATGTTTTTGTAAGGACAATCTCAAAAAGTGGTTGCCAATAATTTAAATGTCGAATTGAGAAGATGCTAATCTGTGTGTTGGTTGAGTGTGAAGGTGGCAAATTGTTCTAAATAAGTCGTCATGGACTGTCTTGTGACTTAAGGACGTTCTAAAACATAATTTCCATTCGATGATAGGTACATATGTAGATGATTCTTAGTCACTGCAATCACCTTGTCAAACATTTATAGGAGTAGCCTCGGTTAGGTTAAGTATGTGGGCAGGGAGGCACAGGTCAGATCAGTGTCGACCCATTGTGATACCCAGGGCGAGAAAGGTAATCCTTTAACCATTCAAACCCAGTAGAAGAAATCATTTCGCTGGATTTCATTTCTGGAATATTAAAGGCGCGGAACAGTGACATAGGAAGTGGGTAATGTCCTCAAGAGCTTCCTCATCATTTGGGCGTATTTTCTTCATGCGGATCCGGAGTGAGTTATGCTCCAAAGAATTCTCACTGCCCTTGATTTTGCTATTGATCCCTGCAACAAGCTTGAATGTTGTAGGCTAGGTACACCTGCTTCTAGGGCCATTCTTGCTTGCTTACTGGCTTTCTCATTGCCCATTTGTCCAGAGATGTACTAGAGCGATATCTTGTACTGCTTTCCAGTAAGGCTAAGCTCTTCTTGACAGCACTTGATCAGCTTCAATTTAATTTCTATGATAACAATTACATTTAAAGTCGTCCGCCTCTCGATAAAGAAGGCAATGGTTGTAGCAATTTACGGCAGACTCATGGATTGTGCTTGCCTGTGCTAAGACCTCTGTTGTGGCCTGAAAGGGGTAGATGCTTTTATCCCCAGCAATTTCATACGATCTACTAAAATTCATCTGGACATATTGGGAACCATATTTAGGAAACTATACCCATGATAGGCATGTCTGTCATAAGATGCTAAGACAAGAAAAGAAACGTACGAAGTATAACTCAAACTTGTCCAAGCTCATGCATATTCTAGATCTAGAAAGTAAATACAAAGTCCTTTGTAAGTAGGTACTAATACAGAAGTCGCGTTTCTATTCTTTGAAAACTCTTGCTGATCTTCCTCACTTATGTTCGGTCGATTGAGTTGGACTGAGGAATGAAAGTGGACAAATTTCATTAGGGACGTCTAATTTTCTCTGCGAAAGCTGAGGAACTGTCTGAGCAGATGCTGCTTGAAGATACAGTATGCCTGTCAAAGCGATGAACTCTGGACAACATAATAGTCTGCAGAAAAACAAACAGAGTTAAAATTGTTCATGCACAGTATATAGCGGATAAAATTGCCAAAGTGCAATGGCTGTACTTATGTTCTGTATGCCCTTGTGGGTCCTAGACCCTCTACGGAAACTTTTTCCCAGTTGCCGTGCTTTCTTCTCAACTGTTCTGAGCCACGTACTCCTAGAACCGCAGCGTATCCCGCCATTCTGGGTAAGCGGGTTCCATTGCATCGCTTGGTTAGCTGTGGATCTGTCACCCTTTTCGGAGAGTGCGACCAATCCACTCACAGGTTCATGACCCGTTCTCTGATAAAACTGTTCGCTAGAGATACGATTCGGCCAGAATATCCTTAAGATGTAGCGTAGACACCTATAGACGAACGTCAGCAGCTTCTTCGTGATAGTGACGGTCACTCCCCAGGTGGATGCAGAGCAAAAGCCTGCTTGTTCGGCGTCGATTGTGTCTTCAAGGTGTTCTTTGATTCGCTAAAGGATGTTTCTAGCTCCTATCTTGGTCACAACAGGCAACAGGCAGATACCTCTCCAGTTTTCGCACAGCACAAGATTGCCTTTTTTAGGGAGCCTGACGATCATTCCCTTCTGCCACTTTTCGGGAAAACTCTTGGCTTTCCATGTTCTCCCGACGACAAGTGGGAACAGTAGCTCTGCCGATGCTGTTGGTGCAACTTGAAAAAGCTCCTTTCAAATCCTAGATTTTAGTGCAAGTGCTAATGGTAAAAACTGGCGTTGGTAAAAGTAATTCCTATTGGAACTCAACTCTATACAAGTGGCCCTAATAGTATCCGTGCTACTTTCAAAGTCAATCTCCACAGTGTCCTTCTCCTTCAACAAAATGCCCTCATTTTACAACGCATCCTCATTCTATTTTCAATTAGTCAACAAAATTGGTCTCATAAAATCGTGTCGTTATAGAAAACGCCAAGGTAATATGCCCAGCAAAAGACTTAGCGCCATTAAATTCCTCCATGATCATGGTCATCGTCTAAATGCAATTAAATTAACATCAAAGCCATTCTAGTATCACCTTCTTCTCAAGAGCATGCACACACACACACAGGAGCACCCAAGCCTGAAGATGGAGGAAGAAAAAAAAGAGCCGAACCCAACTCAAGGGTGGTAAATTGAAGATCAATTTAATTCGAATGCTCGAATTGAGTGTGATGGATAAGGTCACCGCCAGAACAACCACAAACAAAGGCATATCATAAGAGGCGTTTTGTTATGCGCAGCCGCAGCAGCAGCAGCCGGTCCATTCTGACGCGCCGTGCAACAAATTTCCCATAATGGCAGTCAATTTTTTTTTTTCGTTTTTCGTTTTCTTGTTGTCCAGAGGGATACTCCTCCTCCTCCTGGTAACTCTGACAAAAAAGATTATTTTATAGCAATCAATTGCCCACCTTGTTGTTGTTGTCTGATTTTTTCGCACAATAGCTGCCCAAATGCGATGCGATGCGATTCAACAGATAGAGAGCAATTTTGAGAGTCGCTCGAGTGCGTCATCTCGTCATTTTGCTTACCGGCGGAATGGTGGTGGAACGTTGGGAAACTAATTTTTGGGTGATTTATATTTGTCGATTGTGTGTCGGGTCAGCAGGGGGTCCCGATGGCATGGCCATGGGTTTACTCAGCGGCAGCTTTTGATGTGATTATTTTGTGTGTTCTAGTGTCTCCTGTGAGCAAGCGAGTTTCGAGTAGTGTGTATACCTGGTGTGTTTGAAAACGTGCGCGCGCCCCTGTATGAGTGTTTGGATTTTGGAAAAGGTACCCAAGCAATTCTCTCTCTCTCTCTTGTGTGAACGACATCAATTCAACACACAATTTGAGCTCAATTCAAACGCCGAACAACAAAAGAGAGACAACAGAGACAACAGAGCCAACAGAGATGTGCTCTAAATTATAGGTTAGATTTCCTTTTCATTGTATCTATGCTGACTGGTCGCGGCGCGGCGGCGCAATCATTTTATTATGTATGTTTATTTTGTTGCTCAAGAGTACATATATCTAGAACTAGTGTATAGCTGCCGAGTTGTTGGCTCAACGGATATCTCACACCATGTTCTGGCACTTTGTCGACTCGCAGAAGTTACCTGTGCACACATTACCACGATGATGGTGATGAGGATGATGATGATGGCGATGGTGATGATGATAACCAACCGTGTGGTGTCTGCACACAAAACAGAAGAACCAGAAGAAGAAGGAGTGCTCCTCTGATGAGCGTTAAGTGATTGGGCCAACACTAGAGATGCAAGGGCAAAAAACACAAAAAAAACAACAACAACACACAACATAATCATAATCGTTGCTACAACACTGCTCAGTGTAAATGTCGAAGAATGGGCATGACATGGACAAATCTGTTCTTTATCGTTCTTTCATTTTTTTTTTATCCATCTTTATGTGTGTACAGATACAATTTTTATTTGTTGTTTATTCGGGCATCTAATCCTCTTGACCTCTTGACAGAGAGCTTCATCTGGAAAATGTGTGATGCGCTTTGTAGAGCGGAAACTTTGTTTGTTTTATTATTAATGTTGTCTTACTTCTTTTAGTTTGTAGTTGCATTCTTCTTGCCTATTCTGGTTGGTGTTTTTGGCTGTACCTGACCGGGGGTACTTAACAGAATAATTGGTTCTGATGGGATCCATTGATTTTGTATAGCGGAAATTCTTTCAGATGTTAGACTGCAGCTTTATTTGGATCCTTGAATACCCGAGGATCTATGAGATTTGTGTGAAAAGAACAGTCTTATATTGTTGGTGGGTGTTGGCTGCTTTAGAGACTTTCACCTCAGTCTGCACACAATTCTGACTGTTAACAGCTAATTTCCCGTCAGCGCCATCTATCCCCGACAGCATTTAGTATTCTTGTGATCGTACCTTAATGCATTTTTTCTTCGATTTCTTGTTCCACTACTACTTTGTGCGTCCAAAAGAACGTGTTTAAAAAAGTGTTTCTCGGTGTGGATGCTTTGTGTAACGTTTCTAACAGATTTCTGAAATGATTGTTTCTACCTTATTTCCCATGATACCAGCATGACTTTCAAAGAGCTCTTCCATTCACCAACTAATCTGGAAGTGGCTTAAGCAAGGCATTAAGAGCTCCTTGCATTTCACAATGAAAGCCAACCCCTGATTCTTAATCAATTTTGAAACCTTCTGTGGAAATACGACAGTGGTTCATTCTTGGCTCAAACTTTCGTCGAAGTCAGACCCGAATACAAGATAAGCTGACCTTTGATATCCTTGGATGACATACTTGAGCTGAGTTTTTAAGCATTGGTATCACAGCATCAGACGGTATATTCATATGGCCGGAGCCTTAGGATAGGTGTCGCACAATTCTTTCGTGAAAGGCTTTCATCGAATACCGCGTCAAGAGAAAGAAAATTCAGTAGTGCGTCTAGAGCACAGCCGGGAGTAATCGAAAAGGTTTTGGTTTAAGAAAAATATCCTTATGCCAAACAATTGAACCGTATAGATCCAAAGGACCCTTTCCGGTGACAAATCATTTCTTTCGAAAAGCAACTGAGAGCGACTTGGATGTTTTTGTTTTAGGAATACCTACTTCAGACTTAACTTCATCTGGCTAAGTTAGACCAGTCATAATTCTCTTTCTTTTAAGGAAAACACATTTCACTTTAAGAGGATCTATCGAAAACCCATTGCTTGTATACCTATCATCGATCATGTCCAATGCCACCTGCTCTTTGGAACAGATATTTAATGTAACAAGATTCAGTGAGGGTCCACCATGCACCATAAAAAGGGGAGGCTGAATATCTCTCTGTGGACAGCTCCTTTATACTCCAGAGAACATATTGGTCACACACTCCGTCGACTATAGATGTTTTAATTAAACGTAAAAAAAAAAAAAACAGACTACGCATTCACTTAGCGAGAAGAAAGATTTATAGCTTGAAGAATGAGCATTCACCACATCAAATCCGCCACTCTCACTGTGTCATTATCCAGGCATTGCCTGCAGATTTGTGTGTCATTTAAGCCTAGATCTAAGTACTTACCATTAAGTTCCATTAAGATGCCAGCGACTTATTCCTTAAAGGTGCCATGGACCAATCGTTTAGTCACTCTGCCATGCTAAGAGACACTCCACTCACAATTGTATTCAGAAATCCAATCGTCCATGAAATCCCTACAAAATACACAGGGAGACACAGTGTAGGTTCACATATTGGACATTCTTTCTCGAGCCATCTTATTGGAGATCTTAGATCCCTTTATGACCTGTGATCCAGCCAAACGTCAAAAAGTCGTACCTTCCGACGAAATTCAGAGATGTCTTGCATTCAGGGACAATATTGAAAGTGATTTTAGGTTTAAGTTAAGCCTTAAGGGTAGCTTGACTGTCTAAAGACTTCAGCGCGAGATCCTCAATCACATTAGGACACATTAAAGATATTAAAGACATTAATCCGTGCTCTAAAATATAGAGTCACTCCCAGAGTCATGAGCTACTGTTTCCCCTAATTGGAAGAGCTGGGGAAACTGAGAACTTTCCTGACGAGTGAAAGAAGAGAATGATAGTCAACCTTTCTAAGAAAGGCAATTTAACCGAGTGCGAAAACAGGAGAGGTATCTGCGTGCTGTCTGCTGTAGCTAAGATAATAGCTAGAATCATCCTGGAGCGAATCAAAAAACACTTTGGAAACACACTAGGTGCTATGTCGACCACATCAACACCCTGCGGATCATCATAGAGCAGTGAGTTAAATATCGCTCCCCGCTTCACCTGCTGTTCATTGATTTTGAAAGGCATTCCAAAGTGGGGCAAGACAAGGTTGCGTTCTTTCATCAATGCTATTCCTTTTGGTGATTGGCCATGGGCTTCGTGCAGCTTTTTCGACGGAAATAGGAGGAATTCGATGGACTCTTGCATCTCAACTGAAGTATATTGCCTGCGTAACAGCTTAAGGATTTTCTGGCTCAACCGAATCCCTAATGGAAACCTCTATCAGAGAACGGGTCAGGAACCTATAGGCACGATCATCCAACGACGAAAGTGACAATGGAGTGGTCACAACCATGCTATGCAATGGGATCTGCTTACCTAGGATGGCAGAATCACCGACGGTCAGAGGAGAACGGTCGATGTGAAGGCACGACAGTTGGGAAAAAGTCGGAGAGAACTGAGGCACTTTGGCAGAAACCGTACACGATGGAGCACAGGCGTAATTGAGGCCCTAGGTCACACAAGGGAATATAAGAAGTAGAATAAGAGTTATCTGGTGGAGACTTTGGAGGTTACTATGGTAATGATTGTTCTATTTGCAATGGATAACGTCATTCGTCAGTGAAATGGTAATGGCGCATACGTCCTTATTTCGTTTGCCGCTTCAATTGCAGGAATAGAGTGCACTTTGAGTGCATTTCCTTGCTCTTAGACTTGAATTGATCTGGCTTTAAGACTTCTAGATAAACAAAATACAGCAACACCAGCAATTGGTTTGAGTCAGTGACAAAGTGATCTCTAAGTGATCGCGAAGTATTCCGGTACTGCCTGAAGCCGAACCGATGTGATCGCAGTAACTAAAGGAACCAGGACTGAGAAGCCTGCGAATACTTTTTAAAGCCAAAACGTTGAGCCCCACCTTAGAGCCAATAGCTATACAAAGAAAAGGAATGGTTGTCAATTGTGATCGTCTAAAAATAGGTCACAATTTCACTGTCAAATGGAAGGAAGAAGAAGGGTCGTCTGAAAGACAAGAATTTCTGTAACTTGTCAAACTTATCTGGCCGTGTCACCTGTATCCATAAAGAGCACCTCCCTTCTCCTACTAATTAGAATAAGGCAAGCCCTATACCTCCGACATCTTTGCTGAGATAAGAGTGGACTCTCACCTCATCGAATTTACGTAAATCCTTTCTCATTGTCCGCTAATCCTCAACTAGATCTTGCTCCCGGCGTATTTAAAATTCTATTTAAACTTTAAACTAAGACCAAAATCCCCACTAGCTCTATGGGCTTCAACCGCACATCATATCCCTTTTATGCAGAAGAAGGATCTCGCTCTATTGACACAAACAATTAATGCGGAACTGCAAGAATCTTTCAACAAGGTGCTAATCGTAGTTTTGTCTTCAGTTTTATTTTTCTTCTTTTTTTTTTGGTTATGCAGCAACAAAGCAAATGTTTCCTCACATCGGGCATGACGGTGGTGGTGGTCCCAATCCTCCGTTCCCAACCATAGCTGGTTCAGTCAAGTGCATATGTCACAACTTATCGCACTCAACCCGCACTGTAATCCCATAATCATTTGTGTCCATCATCGTGTCTTTGGAGAGCAGCGCCCGGGGTACTTGTGTCTGGATGGTTTGTTTGTTTATTTGCTCGCTACAATTCAGGTATATAATAGGTATTCTTTCCGCTTTTGTTTGAGCGCGCTTAGTTCATCCATTCCATCCATCCATCCATCCATCCATCCATCCGTTGGACATTAAACTAAAAAATCACTTAATGTATCCGCGTCATCACTTGTTTCGGTTAATGACAAAGACCAATATTTTCTTCCTGTGACATTCTTGGTGCTCGGTCTAATTGCGTTTGTTTCACTTTGCGTGATTTCCCCGCGGTGGTCTTTATTTTCAGTTTCTTTACTTTTAAAATACATATGATGATCCAGAGCGACCAGAGTCTAAGGTCTTTGGTCTCTGCTAACGCGGAGCCTCAACATTCCACCAAACATTGAGTAAACTTTAGCCACAGACCGAGCACATAGGAAGTTGTATTTCAAAATGCGCGGAAGATAAATTATTAAAATTTATGAGATTTAGGAATAAGACTCTAATGATCAGCAAAGTAAGTAGATACTGAAGGTGTTCACAAAATTGTGGGCATTACTGTTAAACAAATCGTTTGCGTCTTAATGAGCGAATGTTCACGAACAATATTGACCATTGTGTTTGGAATGGAAAAATGTGCTACTGTTTGAGAAGCTTTCACTGTACAAACTTGTTTGCCAAGTTGCTTATGTTGCTACTGGCTATTTGTAATATTTAGTCTGATGGTTCTGTGTTGATCTCTCTGTTCAGCAGGGCTGTCTGCTTAAGAAGTAGTTAATCCACCTCTGCGCCTTACGCCTGCGCTCTTTGTGGGGTGGACTGCGTTCGAGGACTCTAATATTCTCCTCCCTCTCTTCGTATTTGGACAGAAATTTAGCAGATTTTGTAACCATTTCATAGGAGGAACTTTGTAATGGGAAGTCTTGCATGACTTTGACCAAACCTAGCTCCAAGAGGTTCGTACAAGAAACAGCTACCCCGCAAGGCAAGGTAAACGTGAAAGATTCACGACAATAAGTAACAAGGAGTGAGAGTCGGTTACCTTTTCTGCTCTTGTGACCGCTACTACCTTCATGGACCACGTATTAGTAGGGGCCTTCTTGAAGAGTTAGAGCATGACTGTGACAAGACCATTGGGATGGTACATTACTGGCTAGTACGTATGGACCGCCGACTAGGTAAGAAACTGAGGGAGTACTTTCCTATTAGCACAAATCATTCATTGTAGAGGCCTTAGAACCCTCAAGGGGATAAAGGACATAAGTTAGTAAGTACCTATTAGAAGCAGATGAGTTATGGAGACCGTGGGCGATCACGATGAAGAGCTTAAGTACCTTGGCTTTGCAATAGGAGCAAAGTTAAGCAACATCTACAAGAAGGAAGTAAAAAAGGAAGCACTACTGCCCTAGCAGGGATTACTCCAATTGATGCGTTACGGCTCCCGAATATGCGCTAAACAATGAAGACGCCACCATAAAGTTGAAAGACAGAGGCAGTTTAGAGAAGCACTTTAGGAGGGCAATTATACCAACAGCAACGAATCAAATGAAGTGCGAAGAGAAACAAACCTGAAAGAATGGCAGGATAGATGGAACTTTTCTAACAAAGATAGATAAACGCAGATATTAATCTGCAACATATGAATCTTTGGAATAGGAACCACGGAGAGCTGACACAGAACCTTACTGATCATTGATGTTTCAGAGTCTAAAAGACATTCACAGGCGCAGTCGAAAGCGTGGAACACATAATATTTCACGGCTGGCCAACACACTAAGTGAGAACTTAAACCCAGAGATCATCATCAGCTCGAGAGAAGCTGGCTATTGCCAGGACAATCACTTTACTTAACATTGAAGAGGCTTGCTCGTTATTCTGGTGGTGTATGTCTGGACTATTCAACATTGATCAAAGCCAAGTAGAGGTTTCATAATTCAAGCTTGAATCAAGCAATGATGCAGTTGACAGCTCACTGGATTAGATAATCAAAGCTCAGGATGACTTGGTAGGAAACATAAGCCAACTCGTTTGGAAAATTTGGTTGGGCATATATATAGCCTGGTTCTTGGAATCTTAGCATCGTCTGCCAATGATAGAAGCATACAGATGCCTCAACACCGCCTTCAATATATTTGGATGCCTTTTACCTTTCGTAGAGAGCCTGATACGTCCCATTTGTATTGATGAATTGTATAGGTCTTGAGCTTAGTCAAGATTGCATATTGAACGTCTACGATGGCTAATATCATAAAGAGCAAATGGACATCAATACTCGAGCCATAAGCCGGAGATTTGTTCCCCCACTCATTCAGGACTTCATCTTCCTCGGAACAAATACAAATCCCACAAATGCCAGCTTTGCGGAGAAACAAAGGGTTAAAATCTTCTTGGTATGGTATGATATGGTATGAGGGATGCGCACCAAAGGGGTGCTTACACGGGGGCCTATTGGTCCATTGTGATTCCTTGTTACCATATTCAATTTGGTTGCAGTTGCATGTGTTTGATGGCTTCAATCTCTTCTGTATCATGACAGCTTATGCAGTAGTCTGGTGAGCTGATGCCTAGTCTGACGACCATTGCACTTATCGGCCCAGTTAGTACACCTCCCATGATACGGATTTCTTTTTTGTTTTAAGTGTAGGAGGCTCTTGGTCCTTTTATCGTCCAATTTTGACCATAAGCTGCGAGATATGATGCAGTCGCCTCTCTGGTTGCCCAGGATGTATTGATCTTATCCGCTGCTTTCGGGTTCCTTTGCGTGTGTTGTCTGTTTCTTCTTTTTCAATGACGAAGACTTCGGCTTGAAAGATACTGAAGTCATTTGGGAGTTTCTATGAATCACGGACGTGCCCCAGTTCCTATGTTCATTTTTGACCCGTCTGTATAGAATTTGAAACCCTGTGCACTGGTCAGTGAGTTGGATGCCCACTCATGTCTGTCCGGAAAAATGGCGAAGTATTTCTCTTCGAAGTCTATGTAAGGTACGATATAGTCAGTTATTTTGTTGAGATCAGTAGAATTATACCTTTGAAGTGCAGATCCATGTCCATATGAACTTTGCCTCCACGTGCTTGAATGTCAAAGACAAATCGCCTATTTGCAACTGTACTTTGTTGAAAACTGCTTACTCCATGGACTCAATTAATAACGCTCGTCTTACCAGTCCCACTCTATGACGCCTAGTTGACAATAAGAAAGAAAGCAGGTCGACTACATTTGCTTGGACATTTCGACTGACTAGAAGATGACACTCAAGCTAAGACGATCTTCGAATCACAGCCTCCAGGTTTGAGGCGAAGAAAAATGACGAACTTTTAGTACAAAGAACAAGCTGTGGCAGATGCTATAAGATGCTTGGTCTTCACAACTGGAAGCAGCGGATGGCAGGCATCCTTTTCCAAAGGCTCGGGTGTCCCTTAACTAACTGATGACTATAGACTATAACTTTTCAATCGAAATCAGTCATATGACCCAAGATGGAATGGCTTAATTTTTTAACCTCCTTCCGCGGATCAAATATGACCCCAGAGCTCAACCGATGATAAATTTTTGCACCCGATTATTGCTTTCGATCAAAACAGATCATTGATGCCCTTGCGTAGTCATCGGTTGACGTCAGTTTTCTTCCGCACCATGACGCATAGCAAACAAAATTTCAGATCAGTTTTTTTAAGACAATGGCAATGATTATGTATCCGCTTTAAAGTGTAATTGCATCTGTTCCACTTGTGCTTTAGTCATTCATGAGATCTCTTGTACGACAGTCATTTAACCATTTAACCATTTAACCACTGACCACAAAGAATTTTTGTTCGCAGCCTCCTCGCTGTCTGCGCGACAGGAAACGGATTCGGAATTTTTGCGGCAATATATCGCATTCCATTTGCATTATATCGGTACACGGCTATTCAAAAGCAGTTGCAACAGATACTCAAAGTATGCCAAACGAGCTGCTAACTGGAGTCTTCAAAATATTCCGGTGCAATTATCAGCCCCTTTGCAGACTCAATTAAGGGCATTTAAAAGTATAAATCAAATAATGGCACATCCTCGAGGCGATCGTGTCCTCGTCATCGTCATCATCGTTGTCATTATCATCATCGTCATCTTCGTCTTCGTCTTCTTCTTCTTCTTGTTTTACTTTTGCAGCACAGAATCATCATCTCGTACTCATTGAAACATTGTCGTTGTTGTTGTTGTTTTTCTTTTCATCGTTTTCATCCTTTCTCTGGAGATTGATCTGCTCAGGTCCGGTGGCGAGGATAGAGGATCCGCAGTCACCATTATTTACAGTGTTATGCGTTACATGAATTGACCACGAAGTGCTCCCGTCGAGTGAAAACTGTACCGCAGAAATTTGTTGCTGTTGGTTGGTCTGTCTCTCTACCATTTACACCATGCCGCACCGCCGCAAAGAAGCTTACACACCGGCTCAATGGCATACAATTATCACAGGACCATCATCAAGCATCATCCAATCTGGAGCCATGGCTCGAGGCTAGTGATGAGAATAAGATCGACCAAACCCGTGTGTAAGTGTGTGCAGCAAAGCAGACGAAGACAGACTACACTCGTCCGGATCTCAGGAACCCGAGAGGCTCTGATGAGGATGACTTGGTGCAGTTGATGCGCGCGGCAACAATTAACTAGACAGGCGCGCCTAGTGAGCTGAGATATGAGTGTGGTTGGTGTTGAAAAGTAAAGAAGCTTTAATAAATTACCGCTGTATTAAACTGAATAATTGCGTCTGCTGCTTATTTACGAGTGGGGCCAACGCTATGCTCATATATAACTCGATTTAACCAGCTGCCTGTAGGGTGGTTGGTCCAGTTGCCAGTTGCCAGTTGACGCGCTTGACTTGTTAGTTTTACTTTGTGAAATTTAACCGAGAAGGATGGATATGGTAGAGTACGAAATAGTGAAACATTGAAGACTAGGTTTCAACCAGTGTCATTGGTTAGATATTGCTTGACTGTTAGCTAACAGCCAACTGATTCTGTTACATATCTTATGCTCAAATGTGATGACAAATATAATGAGGTGACATCTACCAATAGTCTTGTGTTGTTATTGCTTCCTCTAACATTCCAACCTCCCCTCAATCTGACATCGTCGTCATTTGGTAGTTTGTTCTGAGTGACGCCCAGCTTGGTTCAAAATGTCCTCTTCATCCTGAAATGCATGCGCCGTCGGCAGATCGTACTTAAGTCCGGAACCGTGCTACTGAAAACGATTTCTTCTTAAGGCTTCCAGAAGATAGCAGTTTTTCTTGTTTTGTCGGCAGTTGTTGTAGTGGATTAGAAGTCTCACGAACTTAACCAACTTAGTTGGACAGTCTACATAGGGACATTGATGCACATAGATCCTTTGGCCCTCGGTGGCTATCGGGTGTTAACAATCTGCAATGCCTTTGAGTTGCTTCCAACTCATTCCTAAAGAGCTCAATTTCTCTATCCCAAGTTTGTCTTGTGTTTCCCGAAATTTTGTCTGACTGATGCTGAACACGGAAATGAAAACTTAAACTCAGAGGAAACCCCCAAGACGGAGTTCTCTTTCACCTAATATACTTCCAAATATACCTTCTTTCAGTGAATGAGATCTTGGCAACATTGACGAAGAGTAGCTTCAATACTCACGCTGACTCTGTGGTCATCCTGGCTTCGTTGCGATTCCTTCCAGTCCTAAGTGAAATAATCAACTTCGTACTACAACTACTAGTGGATGAAGATGAAGATGGCTTTAATCTATCCTTTTCCTCTTGTTGGTGACAACAACTATGAACCTCTTTTTGGGGTTGACGTTAAGTCCAACTCTATGGCACCAGGCAGCCAGGCTGCAGGAGGATAAGATCGGCCATAAAAACCTTAATCACTGAGTATTTTCAGGAGTTCATATACTACGATGGACCACAGAAGTGGAGAAAGGACTTTACCCTACGGGCAGGTGGAAAAAACCTTGGTTAATATCAGCTCTTTAGTTCCGTCTACAGACAGAGTTCGACTGGGTTATGTAGAGCGGTTGGAGGTAAACGTTCCCTCTTGTACTGTAGAGAACAGCCCCGATTGGAAGCATAATCTTGCTAGCTAGAGAGTTTTATCAACCCTGACCTGTAAGGCACGTACCTAAGTACCTAAGTAAAGAAGGTGTATTGCTCGCTCGCTCGCTCTATTTGATGTTGTGGGTAAGCTCACAGAAGCTCTCTTGAGGCAGGATCATTCCTTAGACTATAGCCCATTCTCTACTGTCTTTTTGATCTCAACTATTATGCAATCTAACCTTCGGATGTAAGTGAAGAAGGATATGATTCTGGGACAACAAAGACTCACAAGCCAATTGAGTTCAAACAAGGAAAACTATCGAATTCCTGTCACCATATAATGTTTGTAACTAAAATCAAACACAAGGCCAAGGTAATAGCAAAAGCAAAAGTGATCGTGACTACTCCTGTCACTCCTCCATCCAAGTCGACCGACAAATCGTTAGTCTTCCCGTCGACAGTTGTCAATAAAGGATTCAAATTCACTCTCAGATTAAACTCAATTACTGTAGGACGACGACGACGAAGACGACTGTGCAACCTACCTAGAAGCACATGTCCAGACAGACAGAAAAGTAGATTACGCGATGATAGGTCTCTATAAGCGAAATGAATCCTTATTATTCCCATTCATACAACATGCATCTGATAGCGAATGTGCAAATACGAGAAAGAGAAACTGAAAACTCCGATAATGAATTAATGGCATTGCCATCTCGTCCTGCAAAGCTGGTGTCCGCAGCAGAAGACCCAACGGCGACCACTTTACAGAGAGCAACAACAAAAAAAACCAGAAACAAATAAACACTTGATTCCTGAACTTCTGTCAGGCAGGATGCGCACCATCATCACCTCACTTGACGAGTGCACAAAACAACGGCTTCGTAAGCATCGTGGGATACATTAGATGCACAGCAGCTTCTGTGGGCCATAGGGGGACTTAAGGCAGATTTTAGGGACCCCACCGTGGCTGGTTTCGGTTCGTGACTTGTCCTCCATCCAGATATCATGCAAAACCTCCACAGGACAAAATCTGAAATCAAATCACAGAAACAGCATTCTGCATTCAGCAGATACATTCTTACGCGTTCTGTGCATGCTTAAGCTTATCCATCATCCAGACACTGAGGTCCGTTTCGTTTCGCTTTTGCACTTGAACTTCTGGGGTTTCTCTGGCCATCGTCATCGTCGTCGTCGTCGTCGTTGTTGTCGTCGCCACACACCACGTGTGTTTTCTTATACAGCGTACCTGTACAAAATGGCCAACATAGTGAGCCGTTATAAAATTTGTATCGACATCTTAATACGAAACTTGATCTACTCGTAGGTGAATTAGCCACAACGAGAGTGTGTTGCTTGTCAAAGGCCAGCAAAAAAGTATCTCAGCGCAAAGGATGTGGGACAGCGCCATCACCACCACAACCACCAATGGGCCGTCCATTGTAACTCAATAGGGTGCAACCTTTTTGACCTGTTTTGGGGTGGTGTTCGGGATCATCTGACCAGTCAAGCGGAATGCGCAAATGGATCCTCAAGTTCTTTTTGGGCGGCGCGGCAATGAGATGTGATCATCTCTCTCGTCGGCCGCAACTACACAAAAAAACAACTACGGTCCTGCTGGGGTTTTAAAGGTGAAAAACCTTCGTGACACATCTGACAGGCGACCGTACAGCATCTTCGACACCCAAGACGGAGGGAGGCGGCTGACATACCGCGTGGATGTCTCTTGTCACTAAAAATTTACAAAAACAAAAATTGAGAGGTGGACCTCACGTTAGTAATGGGATCACATTTGCTCTTTGGTTCGGTGCGGTTTGATGCCATCAAAGACTGCCTGGCAGACATCTTTGTTGCTATCCTGCTCTACTTTGCATCTTAGTCGTGCGACCACGTAAGTATCAAATGTTTGGCATTTGAATATCAATTTAACTTGCTTTGCAGCTAGCAGTGGCTTTGAAACTTAATTTGGTTTACTCAATACATTTGATAACGGTACATTAACCAAAATCTCACCACTTAATGCCTGACAAGCACTGAGATTGATTTGTAACACTTCAATACACAGTTCTTGGAATATTCTCTTCAATTTGGTTCCCAAATTTTATGGGAGTTTTGTTTAAAAGTGCACAAAAGTGGACTCGGCAACTTACGATAAAAATAGAGACACTTGATCCTGCATCTAAAATTAATGCAAAACTTGATTGCTTCGAGGCTGAATCTTTTGCGGTGAATGATCGTCGAAGTTAGGCTGCATTTTTTCATTTGGTTGTGACGCAGTGTTGAATTTCAGAATGCAGTCGAGAAGAAATGGTCCTCCGATTATATGAACATATACATATGTATCTTACATAAATTGAATTGTATAACCCTGCGCATTATCACTACGCACCTAGATACGCCACTAATCCCACAATAGGACTTCGCCTTTTGAGGTTATACAAATGTAAATGTTTGAGCTTGGATTTTTAAACTGCAATACAACGCTCATACATATGTGATTTGTTGCAATCGAGACTATTCTGCTAAGCGAACTCGGAAATGTCCGTTTTTTTGGCACATGGTGTAGTTAAAAATGTACAAATTGGCAAAATTCACATACCAATGAGCCCTCCCCATATTTAAAAAAAAAATACTTTTATAAGAAACTCTAAATAATAGCAAATCACTTACTCCATACATTGTATATGGCCACGCCCACTATCTCTTAAAAAATATCAATTCTTAGGAACAAAATACGTTAAATGATAAAATGTTTTTAAAACTCGGCCACTGACATGCCCACTTTAAAAAAAATCAAGTTTTCTAGTAATTTGTGCGATTTTTTTTTTAAATACATACATACATACATTCTGTTATTTGTTATTTGGAAATGAATAAATTTTTAATAAAAAAATATTTTTACAAACTTTTCATAAATTTATAAAATATTAAATTTTGCCATTATTTCGATTTTGATGGAAATCCAATGAGTTTTAGCCGAGAAATAACCAAATTTTTAAATCAAGTTAATAAGAAAAGTACCGTTATACGAATTTTTAGCCAAAAACGTAGTACGCCATTTTAAAGCATTTTTCTATACTACACCCAAAAAAAAGGTGCTGTAAAAATAGAGTAAAACGCTGTAGATTCTACTGCATTCATTGTCAGAATCGACCCGACAATTTTCGTTGTAAATTTTACAGAGGGGTGGTTGTAAATTTAACAATCTAGTTGTGAAAATAACAGCCAAAATTGTAGATTTCACAGCACTTTGCCGTCGAACAGCTGTAGAACAGCTGTAGAAACAACAACAATTTGCATGTAAAAAAAAATCGCTTTCATAGCACCACATAAGCTTAAAGTTCTAATTTATTGGTATGGTGCGAGAAATGGGGTGGAAATAGCTTTTACAATCCAATTAGATGGTTCTTGTCCAAGAAATACTTAGTGTGTATTTAAACCGAATTATATAATTTAATTTACTTACAAAATGTGAAAAATGTTTGGATCTGGCTGGAGTTGAACTTGGAACCTCTTAATCGGCGACTGCATACACTACCACAACGCCATGGCCTCTGAAAATTACCATGCGAGTATTCTCAAATGGTATCTACTTTTTACGTTTTCGTAATAGATGCTGAATCTACAACTTGTTGTAATTTCTACAGCTCCTGCTGTAGTTACTACAGTAAATAGCTGTAGATTCTACAACATTTTGATGTAGATTTTACAAATTCATATCTGTAGATTTAACAGCCGAAATTGACAACGCGCTGTTGATTTTACAATTGGGGGTTGTAGTTGATTTAACAATTTTGCTGTAGAAATGACTGCATTCGCTGTAAAATCTACAAAAAATTGTTAATTTAACCAGATTCGCTGTTAAATACACAAATCTACAAGGAATTGTTAAATCTACTGCCTTCAATTGTAAAATCTACAGCGCTTTTTTTTTTGGGTGTAACTCAAATTTGAGTTAGAGAAGTTTTTGATAAAATTATCTTTTTGTAAAAGTACCGTTAATAACAGAGCTAGAAAGAAAATCTGATTTCGTCTCGAATTGTGACAGTACAGAGCACAGATATGAGGTTTGAAGCAAATCGAACTCTTCGTTTTGCCTGCAGTCCAGATAACATATGTATGTATATCCAGAGAAACAGACAGACAGAATCGGTAGACCCACTTTTTCGAGTATCTCTATCATCCTAACGTCAGAATGTTTCAGACGTGTATCACGAATCTAATAGTTGCTTTGTCAGACTGGGGGATCTTTATACAAAGCCTAAAGAACTTCAAGACCTGACTTTCCATTTCTGCTAGAGCATTGACAACACCTCTTAATCATTTAAACATTCCAAAATCCTTTCCAAAACACCAATTATGTCTCACGGATCCTAACGGGTAATGGAGAGAATCAACACAAATGTCAAACATCAAATAGAGGCGCCCTAAATAAGCCCTACGCAGACAGGCAGCGAATTCATCGGCTGCTTAATAACATATGCACTTGCTAAGGAGCAGAGTCTTTCAGAAGCAGTATTACCGCACACCCCAATTGGGATTTCATCACCACTACTCTGTATCTGGTACTTACCGAGGCTCTGCAAAAAAAAAAACCGGATGCAAGGTTTTATTGCCTAAACAGAAATTTCCTGACTGCACTTCGCTCAAAACAAGAAGGTACGCTCCTGCTCTCAAATAGCTCCAAATGGGGCATGACTTTATAAGTAAACAGTATAAGCCCGATTCTCATGTATGGAGTACTGTTCTAATGGCCAGCCCTGGAGAAGAAGTCTAGCTTAAGCATTACCAGTGCACTAAGAACATCTTCCACAACAACTCTCACACTCCGCTCTACCTGCTTGCAACTAGCATTGTCAGCAAGCAATTGGCTACCAATTCAGGAATAGAACTGAGAAGCTCCAAACAATGCAAACAGCAGCGAAAATGCTTTGATTGCATCCTAAGGTCACATACAATCTAACCACTGAGATTCAAGACAATGACAATAAACCCCTGTCAATATTTTGGTGTGGGAATCTTCTTAACCGTCGCGTATCTCTGGACGAGATAGCTGAATAGTATAACCTGATCTTCTGATGGGTACCAGGTCATTACAAAGTATGTACCAGGAAGCTGCGAACCCAACGAGCTGGGATCTTTTGACATCTAAGTGTCGCCGACATCGAAGCACCGACACGTCCTATAATAAGTGCCTTACTCACGCCAATATGCGGTATAAGAAGCTATTTAGCATTGACCGTCATTTCACAGGCAATGTGTTGGAAAGGCATACCTACTGGACATTCCTCACAAGGGCTTCTGCTAAAGCTGCAAAAACGAAGAGGAGTAGGAAGCCATCGACAATTTAAGTGATCACAAAAACGTCTGTACGTCCAAACTATAGATCTTCCTTAATTATACCAAGGGGTTACAAAAGTAACCAGCCACAATGCGCCTATCCCTGGCATCCTCATTAAGGTCCGTTCTCAACCAACCATCATATGATCCGTTCCAGATGGACTGTATAGCATCTCCATGATTTAATTTGATCCCATTACCTAAATGCCTGTCCCCTATTTATCGAACTAGAAGATAGTTTGTGGCAGGATCTTCTAAGCGAACTCACCTCTCAAATTTTCGGTGGGCCTTCACGCCGCTCTTTCCTTAAGTTCAATAATTTTAAAACCAGGGTACTCATTGCAGCTGATTCCGAGTGCAAGTATTTTTTCCATGGGCTGCAATCGGGGCATCTGTGATGGCATTAGACTTTTCTCCTACTGGCTATCAGGCAACCTTTTTTCTATCAAAGCTTCAGGTCCAATAACCCATCAGTCCCAAACCCTGCTTATACTCGGTTACTCTATGATCTTCGCATAACCGCAAATGTAGCCCAAATCTCTCAGCTCCTTGAAACACCTACTCGTATCATTGTCTTGTCAAAACATAATTTTTTACATAACTTCAACAAACAAAAAGGACTGCACTGTTATGCATAAGACCCAACATTGGGAAGTTCAATAAAAAGAAAAAAAGGAGAGAGAAAAAGATCATTTCCCATATTTTGTACTGCATTTCTCAGCGAAAAAAATAAAAGCAAAAATATATAAATAAATAAAAGTCAGCAATAAAGTCTTCGACAAATATGCGATGAATCCCGAACAGCAATCCGCAAGATTTGCGAACTCCTTTACAGATTGCAGAAGTCAGATTTGCCCACTACTAGTGTCCAAATCGCACCACAACACAGCCAGCACCAGGAACGCACTCTGGGACACAAAAAAAAAAAAAATAAACACACAAACCTCGGTCATATGTATACACGAATAAAAAAAAAAAAACTGTGGCACCCTGCGGTGAGCATTCCTTTACGATTAACCATATGACAAAAGCGCACTAATATCGATGCCTGACAATGTGGTACCGCATTGTTCGGAGCTGTGCAAAGCGTTCGCCTCGAAAAGAGTGTGGACACCTCGGCCGGGATAACAGCTATCACCTCTTCTTCTCGGGGTCAACACTGGGACTCAGCTCAGCTTGCGGGAATTATAAATGTTATCAGCATAATAGCGATATATTGTGTGGACGGAGGATGCCAATCTCTGCCTACACACATATGCCTCCTGAGAGAGAGAGAGAGACACCTTTGGTTGCGATGGAGTCTGAACGCTGGAAGGATCAGATAGTTTTTTGTTTTTCTTCACCACCACCACGGACCGGCTAAAGAGATGATGGTTGATGTACGTGGTCAGAGGCAGGAGCTGTGTGGCAACATCAGGACAGGACAGGACAGGACAGTCCCCTGTCCGGTTTCAAAGATGACAAAAGGTAAATTATTTTCATGGTTCACATATCTGATGTTATTTAAATGCATAAGTGATTGTGTAGCATTTAGGACCGCGTCATCCTCTCAATGAAGTTCCATTCCACATAGCCATACAGAAGAGTCGAATGATGCTTATCAGTGCAGTCCATGGACAAAATGAAGTAAGTATTGTTTGGTTTGTCTTATTGTTCAAAAAATGAGTGTTTCATAGTTGTACACTCGCGTGTTTTGATTCGGGTGTAGTCTTGTTCCCAGTTGTACTCTTTGGCGCTTTCGTAATCCATGCTTTAAGGTGTAAGATGTCAGTGTATATGGCGTAAGACCCTGTGGTAATTAGTTGAAAGAATTTTAACAAGGATTTTCGACGATTCGCAACTCAAGACTGTAGACTCTATCCGAGGACTTTCCCTTCTTCTCTTCCTTTCGGCGAAGTTGTGGTCCGCAGTAGAACGATGACAAGTTTCTGACTTGCATCCTTAATGGTTCGCCTGTGAGGTTTGCCGGGTTGACCTTAGAAAATGCTTCGGATCACTTCGTCATTGGGGCCAATCAAACCCTGGAGTCTTTACTTTTATCTGACCTGGCTTTTTTTCGTCTGCACATAGATTGATGTCGCCTTTTTGACGGAGTTCGAAGGAATGTAGACATGACAGTACCAACAGAATAGATTTCCTTGAATCGAAGAACTTCTTATTCTATAAAGCTCTGATAGTTCCCCTGTCTTGCGAAGCATCTTGAGCTCAGCTGTCGTCAATTTGGTCTCATAATTTCTGTAAATTATCCAGCATTGTGAACAATATGTGAGTGAGTGAGGGACTATTTCTTGGTCACAGAAGATAGTGGACATCAAAGGCCATCTTGCTACTTTTAACCTTCCCTCTAAAACATTCACCTGTATGTTGCAAAGAGATTTGACCTTCACTTATGATTACTCTATCCTTAGCAAAGAACAACTGATGCACTTCGGGGTCAGTCACTATTCCTTCATCTAGGACTGCACTGAATAGCAAAGGACGGTGGACGCTATTCTAGTACATATACACCGACTCAGATTGAAAGTCCTTCGGTGACACCTGTGGTCCATCTTACTTTTGTCTTTTCTCCTTCATACATGTCCAAGATGTGGGCTTTTTAGCGCCACGTACATCAGATCTTTTGATTGCTTCTCAAGGGTTTCTTCAAATTCAACCAACAACATACACAAATCCTTCAAGGAATCGACTACTTTCAGTAGTCGGCCATCTAACAATCGTCATGATGTGTGATTTTTCTGTAAGATTGTGACCACTATCAAATGGAGACTAAAATCATTGCTCTGCGAGCTAAACTGGCAGAATGCTCGTCCAAAAGTCAAATTGTTGGTCGATTAACGATATGAATGGAATACCCCTTCACTGACGTGCAGAACAGTGGCGTTGGTCAAATTGAAAGAGAGAAGGGTTAGAGTTGATGTAGTAATGTTTTGAGCTCAGGTGTTATTAGGTTTCCATGGTGTCCAAATTTATGGATTAGAATTGTATGTGACTTTTGCATTCGTTTGTAATTCACAGTAAATATTGGGCAACAGACCTAGACTCTTAAAAGTTGAGTCGGTTTGGGTATTCTTGAGTCGATAATAATACTTACTGTTTTAAGTTTAATGATCTGAGTACCAACATTAAAAGCACTCATTGCAGCTGTAAGTTGATGTACGAAATTGCTCTAAGCCGCATCGATATCAGGAGGAATGTGGAATTATGTAAACAATTTGTCGAAAATTTTGCAAAAGGCAGTGCAGCACTGTAAATTCACGATGGTATATGGCATCAGTTTGGACCTTAAGCAAAATTATGGTCAACGATGAATCCCAATTCTGAATCAAGAGGAAAATTGTTACATTTGGGCGAGTCGACTACCGAAAGGTATTCATGAAATACCCTCTAAAGTTGACTGTTTGGTTGAGTCTCATGCCAGAGAAGCCATTAGTCCATTCATATGTTTTCTTCCATGATGCTGACAACATAGTCGCAGTCAATGAAGATTGTTGCCAGAAAATATTGATAAACTGTTTAAGCATAATTTGAATAACTTGGAGCACATGTGGCTTTTCAAAGACACATCATGCCACAGAGCTATCAAACACTCGGGCTATTGAAGCTGAATGGTTGGGTGACCATGTTATCACAGAATTAGACCAATCCATCCGGCACTTCGTCCATACGATATATAGATTTCTTTGGGCCTAAGTCAAGTTTATGAACTAGTCCGATAAACCAAATACTTAAGACGACATCAGGACCGACATCGAAAGCGGAATTGATGACAATACGCCCGATTTTTGGGAAGAAGTCATATAGAATTGTTTCAGCGCATTCACTCGGGAATGAGTGAGTCTAACTGATTTCTTTAACCTCTCAAACACAGCTGTTTTACTTCTTAAAACCAAATGGGATGCTCTTAGTAACTCGTAGTTTCAATCAGAATGTTAAGTAGGAAGAGAGAAAACCTTACTTATAGGTGTCACTTCGCTAGATTGGAAAATTAGGTTAAATATCTATCAGTTTAACCCTTGTTAGCTTTCACATATACTTTTTACCTAAAGTTGACTGGTCAACAAGCGGAAATCAAAGCCCAGAATGTTCCAAAAGCGACTCAAAACTCATTGCAAAATAAATATCTAAAAGAAAAAAACATACCCGCTTTTGGAACAAAACAAATTCTTTCGATGCCACACACGTAACAAACAAATTATTCGCAGATCACGACGCTTTGTGTATCTCAAATTTCCATTCCGAACATCCGCCATACATTAATCTCAATCCTTTTCGCTCTGACAACGAATTCATTGATCATAATATGCACGCCATGGTATCGAACATCAATGGAATCGTACCACCGCACAGGACAGCGACAGACATCATCCTCACAATGGGAATTTCAATCATCACAATTGTTGTAGTAATTTCCAATGGCATTGCCATCGAGACTACCGAAGAAGAACAATGAACAATTAAAAGACCATAGGTACAATAGAAGACATGTCCTGAAAGTCCTGAATCAAAGAAAAAAAAAAACACAAATGCCACCACCATCATCCACTTGATATCAGTGAGATGGCACATCATCAAAAAAAAAATGCGTGTGATCCTCTTCAATTCAATTTGTTTCCACTTTCGTTGTCCTCCTCGTCGCCCGCCTTCTGTTATGCACTGCATCATTCCAGCAGGTAGACCTCCCGTACTTCATGTTGTACCTACATGTGCCTGTGTCTTCATCTTGGTCGTCGTCGTTGGTCATCATACGTCATCTGGTCATGGGTTTGTGAAACGTAAAATGCTTTATGCTTAATTGAGACATCGCGTCTCTTCTTCTCCTTTATGGTTCGTAAGGACAGACAAGAAGGAAATTATTATATTTCATGAAATGCATTCATGCATTTTATCCTTTTTGTGTTCTCTGGACACAGGGGATCTCGATCTTGGCGTTTAATCAATGCTGCCTGTGTGCTCTCAAGTGTCGGTGGAAACGATGAAATTATTCCTTGTCATCTCAAGGACAGGACAGGACAGGACCGGTGCGCAGCATTTGATTGGGCCACCTACCTTTACCCATTAAAACTGATTGCTGATATGGACTATGAAGGTGGGTGGTTCAAATTCGGATCATGATGAGTTACAAGTGATGTAGCTGCCGCATTTGCCACTATAAAGATCGATACTAAAGATCAACATTGATTGTTTCCCAGTTGCGTAATCTAAAGTTCTGAATGCAAATTATGGGCTGGTAATTGCAACGCCACGAAGTTGCACCTCCTAAGCTAATGGCTTTACAAGTCCGGTGGATCCATTCAAAAGTATCTATTCGAGTTGTCTCAGTAGAGCTAAATGAACTCGCTATAAATAAAACTACGAAGAAACTAATAATAGTCGTTGTTACTTATGTCATGCTTTTGATGATCTATCTATAGTGGATACTTTGACGGGTCTTTTTTTTCAAATGGTTTATTGTTCTAATAGTTGTTAGCGGCGCAATTTATACTCAACATTTGTGCAGATAGGTTGAGTGTATGTATAATGGACTTACTTTTCAATGTACTGTGATTTATTGACAAATTAATTCTCTACGAGTTAATTACAAGTTCATTATTGTGCTTAATTTTTTTGAATAATAAAAACTTGATTTGTGTTAATTGCTTCAGGCACATAAATCAGTGAAAAGAATTGTTATTTATGAGCGTTATGACGTCATGTACATATGTAAAGGATATCTTTTACTGATAGATCTTCTCATAGGAATAACTTTCAGCCCTGCAATATGAAGCTCCGATCTTTAACAGAGAAGAGTTGATCGAAGCGATTCAAACACTACAAAACCGAAAAGCCTGACGGAATACCAGTACAAGTGCTTAAGAAAATTGCCCAAACATGCCCCTGGACTGCTGAATATATACAACAGCTGCCTGCAGGAAGGGGTCATCCTCAGGAGCTGGAGGCAGCAACAACTAGTACTAGGGAGACCCGGACTCCCCATCAGCCTACAGACCCCTAATTGCTGGATACCGCAAGAAAACTATTTGAGTAGTTGCTAAGACTGAGACTCCCAGCAGCGGTACAGAGAGCAGGAGATTTGTCCCCCAGACAGCACGGTTTCAAAAAAGGCCACTCTACGAGAAGTGGTAAGGGCTACCCACTCGGCTCAACAGAGCAACCACCACTCAAGAAAGATCATCTTCTTAGCAACTTTAGACGTGTAAAAGTGCCTTCAACTCAGTCAGGTGGGAAGACATGCCAAACGCGTTTGAAAATACTTTCGATATCCCTGAATATCTTGTACAGGCTGTGAAGGATCAGGAGCTGTATTCGGCACCCGAAAGAAGAAAATAACCACTGGAGCAGCGCAGGGCTAGATTTTAGGACCCGACCTTTGGAAAATATCTTATGATGGCTTTCTTCGTATGGAAATGCCCGAAGACATTTTCCTGGTAGGATATCGCGGCAGTGTGAACGGCAAGAAATACCGAAAAAGCGCAAATGTGCATCTCTGGATGGAAGGACATGGCCTTACCCTGGTCACAGAAAAGACGGAGATAGTCCTACTCACTAGGAAGAGTATTCCAACTATCGTTAGCTTTCAAGTCGGGTCCGAGGTGTTTACCAGCAAGGAAGCAGTGAGATACCTATGACTATTACTCACGCCATTCTCCTGTGTGGTTGCGAAATATGGGCTGACGCACTACGTGAAAGGAATAACAGGAAATCGAAATCCATGGACGGTTTGGCAGACACATAACATAAGCTACTTAGGCATATCCGCAGTCGGATATGTGCATATCCTCTGTAAGGATTACGATAACTACATCAGGTTTATGAAATAGAGATAGTGGCGAATGAACCCCAAAGGGGTCGATCCCAGCACTCGTACCGAAATGAGATATTGATTTAGGCACCTATTTCAATGGGCTTAAATCCATGGAACTAGTCCTTCTTGGCTTTTGCTAACTGCCTTACTCTGTAACAGCCATCTGGTTATGAAAGACGAAGCGAGGAGGGCGAATGAAGTAGAAGATTCAACCGCGAACTCTATGAGCTGTACCAGGATGTGGATGTAGTCCAAAAAGCCAATATACACCGACTACATTGAATCAACCACATCCAGCGAATGAGAAGACTCAACAAGGGCTAGGATAGAGTTATTTAAATAAGGAGATAAATCAGCAATTCTAAAACCCTTCTCATAAGATTTCTCTTTTTAGGCCCTAACATTTGAACAAAGGGATCATTGTATACAAATGTCTGTCACCAGAAAATAAACACTTTGGCCGGTCACTTCATTAGCAAAACGACTGTTTCGAACGCCTCTACTGTCACCAACATGACCAACTTTCAAAATCAATATTTATCGCTTCCGAAGCAGTTACCTGTTCTGATTAGTCTACTTATCGCTCGCCAAACAACCTAATTTGTTTCTTCATCTCAACACAGATCTTGTCCAGATAATTTCGGATTTCAACGAACAAAAAGGCAAACAAATTCCAAACAAAAACCGCAAGGACATTTTTATAGCTCCCGTCACGGTGTTGTTGTGTCATCGATGTGTCGGCTTGTTTCTTAATTGCGAAACGACTTTGGTGTTTGGTTTGGCCATCATCCAAACTGTATCGTTAAAATTTAAATTATCACCTACAGATTGGCATTTTGACGCCGCCTTTGTCCGACTCACAGCAAAATTATTTCTGTGCTCGCCACCTAAGCTTTATTAATTAGCGCTTCTCTAATTAGCGAAACAAATTAATGGGGGTGTCTCCTCCTACTCCTACTTACAGTGTGGGGGAAATGAAATTGGAAATATCCTTATTATTCGGTTAGTACTACATATATATTTATTTCCAACCCTCGAGATAGAGATCTAAACAAGACACAAGAAATCAAGGAATTTAAAGTGATAATCCGATAAGAATCCATTGTCCCCTGCGCACAGGTACAACAAGTGTCCTTTTTTGTTCGCTCCTTCGGTTGTTTTTTTGTGTAGTATTCACATTCCATAGTTGTTTTGTCTGTGTCTATTGAACTGGTGGTAGCATCACCGTCCCAAATTAGGATTCAAATCATTTAAACATAAAATACACCACCTCAGAGAAATGTAGGCCATAATTCTCATTCAAGATCACACAATAGAACGCGCCGTAGCCCCTCAAAGGATGCTCTGCACAAAGAAGGATGAAGGGACAGCGGAAGGTCTTAACAAGAACATAATAGGAATGAGATGTGAATCCGTGAAATAGCCGCGCGACGCCTTTTATATTCAAAATAACTCACGTCGCGTTCGCTACGACCGACAACGAAGACGACGACCATGAATGGATTTGGTTTTGGATGGACCCAAACAAAAAGAAGGAAAAAGTTTGGTTTTTGGTTCTTTTTGGACTGGAGGAGGAGGCGCTGTGCTTCTTGTGGCGCTATCTCATTTGATCTAATTTAAGCCAAACGTGCGGTCGCAAGCCGGATTAATGTTTGCCTCGGATTGGTATTTGGCCCGTTTCCGGCCTGGCGGTCTATAATGAGAGTCCAACACACGGTCCTCCGAGAGGATGCCAACGTAATGTGTAAGCACGCTAACTAGATGGAAGGTCCGTCATGGTGATGATGCTTCTTTATCCTTTTTTCTTTTCATTTTGTGGATCCACCACACCAATATAGGCCTGGTTGGTTGGTGTCATCCGTTGTTCTCTTCTTTCTGTTTTTTTTGGAATTTGTGTGCTGGTATCGCGTCAGTCTCGCGCTTGATTTTGGGCATTGATTTGAATTTTTTTGGGATTTTTTTTTTCGATGTCGAACTTTTTGGAACTTTTGTTCGATCAAACGAAACACAAAACATGAATGAACGCTTTTTTTTGGTGTGGTTTTTGTGGTCACCATTTGATCTGTGTTAACACATGCTTAGCGTTTAGATAAGCGAACGCGACTGACCATCCTCGTTAGTGAATGATGGTCTTTTGGTTTTTTGCTGAGTTGAAATCGAATAAAAGAAATTCCAAATAAGAATTGAAGGAATTTGTTTTGTTTGTTCCTTTGGGATTCTTTAGGTTTTTTTCTGTTTTTTTTTTTTTTGTTTTTGGACTTGCGTTAGGACCTTAAGTCCATGACACCTTTTGGTGTAGTTTTACCTCTGTTTTTGGGATGTAGACGTGATCTTATGCTAATATCTTGGAGCTGTTTTGCGATCGATTATATTAAAGACAGTCAGTGATTTTGCTTATCGGAGAGACTTTGTGAAGTAGATTCTTTTTTTTGGGTTAAAATGGGTTACGGCGGTGTGGTTTGGTAGAATGAGGTACCTACCTCTGTTTTAGGTTTTCTTTATTTCCTTTTTGAGTTCGATAGAAGCATACGGATGATGGTACATGGAATCTTAATAAATCGCATTACAGCGGCTCAAAAACTACAGTTTTTTAGTACAAAATTCTCAATAAGTGGGCGTGGTAATAGGCGGATGTTGAAATTTTTTCAACATATACTGTATTATGTTCCTACGAAGTGATATTATTCTAATAAAACCGTCGAAAAACCGTTTTTGATAGAAACGCCACAAAAAAATAGGCGTGGCTATAAATAAGAATTATGAGATATGTAGATTAAGTGAATATCTACATATTTCCCGAAGAAGTTTTTTCGATTTTCATGTAAAAAAGCTGAAAAAATAATGAAATTTTGAAAAAGTGGGCAGATTTTAAATGTGTTTACGTTTGTATTGCTTACTTTTTACAAGGATGTCGTATACAAAATTCGATAGATCTAGTTCAAAATTTAAGTTTCAAAAATTGGTGATTCACGGACGGACAGACGGGCGAACATGGCTCAATCAACTCGGTTAGTGATGCTGATCATTTATATGCAAACTTAATTGTGTCTAGCTTCAATTTCCCCTTTGGATTGGGTATAAATAGTGAAAGCGAAGAGAATTGTTTTTTGCAAGGATATGGAATATTGGTACCCTTCATTAGTGTTGCAACGACTAAGCAATAGCAATGGCAAGCGTAGGTGGTTAACTTTAAAAATGTTGACCATAGCCTCCTTTATGACTCCCGCAGTAGAAAGTTCTTATTTTTTTAATTGTGTCTTACCCTTCAGCATTTTTTTACTTTTCCAAAATGTTGGTCTAAAAAGTGGTGCTGAATATTTGCTGACTGCCCGAGCACGATGGTTTATCTGTGTCGATAATAATAGCAATATTTTGAACTGCCAATCACGATGGATGCATGATGGTATGCTTGCCCAAGTCTCACATTTAATAGCTTTAACTCGGACATGTACGGGAAAATAAAATAAAACGCCTCTCAAGAACTAAGCAGTGTCTCAAAACATTTAGACTTGATTCTGACCAAAAGCATTTCGCCTTGCGCATAAGCAGTTTTGGAGAAACTATGCTCACAAGGATAAATTGTCTTGTTGTGATATTGTAATATTTAAGGCTACACAGAAGAGGCACAATCTTAATAGTTGAAAGAAAATTCGGAGCGATAATTGTTTGATTAGAAAAGCCAATAGGGAATTTAATATCTCTAAAGGGAGGCTATATAAAAATCTTGTATATTATATCCTAGTTCATCAATACAATTAGGTTCAAGGCACATAGCTAGATGGTATAGCAAATGAACCCTTGATAGTTTTGGAATATGGCGAAGAGGGTTTAAAGAAATCTCAGCATCTTTTGCAGGAACTATAGTCGAGGAGTACAGTGGTCAAGGGAAGAACTATGGCCACGCATCTATTCTGCATAATCTGAATAATATCTTGACTCAAGAAAAACTTGATATCCGCTCAAGATATCCATATCATTTCAGATAGACAAGCTGTCATCAAACCACTGAACTCGATCTCTATATCTTCTTTAGTAGCCCTCGATTGCCGATTGTCTCTTACGGAAATGGCAGAGCAGTTCAATAAACTGTGAGGCCGATGAATTCGCTAGAACTCGCCAGTATAGAAACAGCCTTACCCATTATGCCAGAATCGTTACATGTAAACAAAAATTCAAGCTGGATGCGATTAAGAGTACAAATCTTAGGAAGACAAATGGTATAACAAATTTGCCCTAAGCTGGATTTGAAACGCTCTAAAACTTTGATTTCTAACAATAGGTTGCACACCACTGGGCACTGTCTAATAGGCAAGCAGGCAAAAAGGCCTCATCCCAAGAGGGATGAGGAAGAGGAGGAGACTATTCCTCACCTTCTTTGTGTCTGACCAGCTCTCTCCCGTAGAAGGTTGCTTCACTTAGGAGCTAGGAGATCTAAATACACTTACTCTTCATATGATACACAATGTGGTACACAAAGGACCTATTTCTAGTCCAAGAGTGTTGGCGTTTCTTAGCTGGCAGCCACTTCCAACCAACCAACCAATCAACATAATCGAGAAGTTATACAGGCTTCCCATTAAGTGTGATAGCTACAACAAATTTTTGAATAAGTTTTTGAATTCCACTTGTCCCACATGTATTTGTCGCTGAAGACAGGCAAGCATGTCCCAGACGGAGTCTCCAAGTTTCAGGAATCTGCTAAGTAAGTAAATAAATATTATTCCATAAGCAGCTCTTAGAAGGCAAAGGCCTAGTTTCTTACAGCTATACGTGGCATACTCGAAGACACCACAATCCAACGCACTAACCACTGAAGTACGAAACACAGTTCTTGAAGCAAAGTAAGCAAATAAGCTTAAAAGCAACAAAGTAGTATTTTACAAATAAAGAGAAGGAATCGCAGTCGGCCTCTTATGAGAGTGGTCCTTAGCGTTTAGTCAGCTCGACCGTAAATATCAGGACTATTCGCCATGTGAGCACTTCTTGAAGGCTTTAATGGAAAAGGCAGTACTACGAGATAATACCCACAAACTGAGCATTCACTTTTGTAAACAAAACTTTTTTGTTGGCATATCCTTTCAGAGACACATTGGCATAAAAAAAAAGAACCAAACTGTTGAACATGCAAACAATTTTCTACCATAAAACTACAGCCAAAAACTGTCTTCTCCAAACCACCACCCATTTAAGGGTGACCGTGAACCTTCTTTGAACACAACTTTCGTCTGGATGTTTTTCCTGAACTCAAGGGTCAATCACACTAACACCCTCTCCTCAAAGGTTAATAACACTTTTGTCCGAAAACTTCCCAAAGTCGTGAGTCAGTTACATTAAAGTTAATTTATTTCCCCCATGCGCCTTCGTGCCTTCCACAACCCCTTGATGGCAGGGTGTTTTTTTCAATGAATCATACCTACTCTGAGGCGCACATACTTAACAAACAGTTAACGAGTTCCTCCTCACAATAAAGAGGCAAATTCTCATTGTGAGGTCTGCAAAGTATCGGATAGGTCACCCACAAAAGACAGATTAGCCGCGCATTTATCTATTCTTAACTTTCGTTCCCCGAAGGCTCTTTAGCTAATTCCATAGCTCGGACAGAACAAAGGTAATGTGATTAAGAATTTATGATTGACCAGTCCGTGTAGTCATTCATAATCTGTTGTTCGGCACGGAAATGCCAAAGACGAAACTAATCCAGCGCCGAAAATTTGTGACACAACTAGTGCTGCTGTGGAAGAAGGCACAGACCACAGGAGCTTCCAAAAAGAATAAAACTCCAAACACTAGCAATATTTTGATCGATCCTCAGAAGGAACTAAGAAAAAGAACAACTCCTCACAGCAGCGTCCATCCCCATTGTCATCCGCGTGGTGATCTCTCTCCCTACCCCGAGGCTCATTCAAGTGGAATTGTAAGCGGCGCCAATTGGTCGTCTGATCGAGAATACGATCGATTGATCGCATTTGTTACCTTATTTATTCTACATCATTCTTTTCATTCGCATCCGTTCGCTTTCGCTTTGGTTTGTGTTTCTTTTTTAGATGATGGTGTTGTGCCCCGAGGGCTGAATCGCCCTCGCTACGAGTATATCGTCTCCTTTGTTTGTGTTAATACTTTTTTTTGTGTTTTTTTTTTTTGGTATGTGATTGCGGACACCAATGAGAAGGAACAGCATTTCACACACAAAAGCGAATAAAGAGAGGAGGTCAAATAGAGCGAACGCGTACAAGGACAATGAAGCAATAAATAAAACTAAAAAGAAAAAAACTTAACAATGGACGGAAAATCACAGTTATCCTTGTGTAACAACAATAAACGATTGAAAGGATGTTTACACTGATGAAATATTGCGTACTTGAGATAAATAGGATAAGAAGGGAGAAAGAGTGTCCTTTTGCGGCAAAACGGCGGCGGTAACTTGTCAAATGTGAGAAAGTGGATGGTCACCTAGGAACGGTGGGAAAGTAATTTCTCATCTACGAGACTGGGGGTGGCAAGCCAATGTACCCATCATATCAATGAAGGAGTAGAAATAGTTTTCTTTTTTTTATGATCAGCAAGAAACGTGAAGGAATTTTCCTTGGAACATGGAGTGAAAGTGAGGCGATGGGAATTTATTTTTATTGGTTTTTGTTTCCTTTTAATGATTTCATATGTATAACAATATTTATGCAGTTGATTTATAACAGGTAGGGACTATACTATTTTATTTGTTTTGAAGGTCCTGTGAGGTTAGAAATCTCGGCTGAATATTGATGCTGTATCGATTGTAGAATGGATTCTAAAAATGTTTGATACCAATCAGGGTCCTTTAAAGGAAATTTGAAGTGAAGTCTTGTCAGGAATTGCAAAAGATTTGGCGGTCACTTTGATCAGAAGTGCCTCATGTGGTGCAGGTACATGGTCAGATGGAATTAAGTTGTTCGTTATCCCTGATACTGTGGCTTGCGGGAAGGTTCGACAGCGTATTTGGCAACAGAGCCAAGCTTCTTCTTTCTCTTTTCCTTTCCTCAGCCTGACGACCAAGTCAGCGATGAACAGGTCCTCGGTTTATCCGGATTTTTCGACATCACAGCCCCTGCTTTTGGCGAGCAAGTGGTACTAATTTAGTTGACCTTCAGAACCAAACAGTTGCAGGCTTTGTTATCAGCAGCGCTGGCAGTATGTTTGGGATTGATCACAGTCATATAATAGCGGACTACCCTGATGGAGGTGTTGACTCCAGACATTCCAATAATCCTAAGCAAATGCACACAATGGGGACTTCCTTGACGAATTGCCGATAAAAGTTGGTAAATTTTTCTGGTGACAACCACACAGCCTTATCGCTTTAAGTACATGTCGTACACTCTGCGGAATTCAGACTCGGGAACATCCATGATCAAGGTTTCCTTTTGTTTTGGATGTTGGGAGCGAAATCTTCCTCATTACCGATAGCGGTGGCTTCCAAACCAAATTTGTCCTTGTTGACCTTCTTCGAGTGATAGTAGACTTCAGAGCCAATCTCTATGGGTTCAGTAAAGGCTGAGGCTTTGACTCAAAGTTATAGGAGCTGAGAGCGTTGAGAGCTGCCTGGCTATCTAAGAATATAATAATATATGATCTACTGAGGTTTCTTCTAATGCATTCTGCTTGAAAGATTGTGGTTGCTTGTCCCAGAGGAATAGGTAATTTATAGTTTGGACAAGAATCCAGGTCTGGAGCCACAAGAAATTTTCCGTCCGTCAGTACACCAATCTAATGAGGAGAATGTTTGGGGGATTTGCAGATTTTCTCAGGAGCTCCGGATTGGGAGAATGGATTCTCTTAGGGCATGAAGTCTGAGAAGCATACTGCTGGATAGGATAGCAGCGGAATTCGTTCAATGATTTTCATGTGTCCGACTAAGTTTGGCGAGAAATTGTTCCATAGCAGTTGAAGCTTCAGTGCACTAGCAGGTGCAGTTTTCATAATAGTTAGGTGGAGGGGTGGAAGGTCTAAGAGGACCTCCAACGCACAGAAGCGTTGGGCAGAAGCGCATTGCACCAGTAAATCCTACGCAAGCTAAGCCTTGTATTCTTTGAAGAACATACTAGCCTTTTCCTTGATTATCGGAGTGATAATTGCGAAGTAAGTCCAGTGGATTATTTTTGGTTTTAGCCCCCAAGATTTGCCGCAAAGCCTTGAGCAGGCCCAGAAGGCTTTGGTCGCCTTATCAGTGGTTCTTTCGATGGCCAATTGGTTGCAAAAGTGTTCATCTTTCGAGGCTATACACAAATCTAGCCAGTTTTTGAAGTGGTACTGCTGATCAGCCAGAGCATTTCCCATCGAACGGAACAAGTAATAATCAGGCGGCGGAATATCTGTGGTATATGGCGGGAGGGGTAGGACTTGAGCGTTTCCAGGTAGATTTTAAGAGGCCTTGCCATGAAGCCGAGCTGTAGAACTACTTTTTCGTGCCTCTGCTCGTATTATGGGGCAGTGCTAGGCTCAATCGCATCACTTGTTGTCGATATCGTTACCAGTGATGGTTTCGTTGAGTTTCAACAATTTGTTTCGGATCCTCATCGAGCAATTCAAGCCAACTTCCTCGAATGATTTTGGCCTTCTTCACGCGTTCGGTCTTCAACATTTAAATCAACTTCTTTGAAGTGACGGAACCTGGTTTCGCTTAGAGCATCATCTCAGTAAATTTTTGGAGCTCTCTATGCACTTCAGCCGCCGTTTCCTTTTCATTTTCGATCAACCAAACCAAACCTCAATCACTAAAACTGTCAAAACGGTTTGCTTACCATATATCCAAGCTTGGTTCATGACGTTTTGGATACGTCCGTCAAAATCCCCCAGCACTTACTGCTGGAGCCATCTATTGACGAACTGCGAAAACTTTGTTATGCACTTTGCAGAAAGCTATCACGTTCTTATGTGATTGTAAAATGGCGAATGAGGCAGTGTTTTTAACTTTTTTTAACAAATCACTAAACATTTTGAGACCCTATCAAATTTTGTACCTCAATTTTCGGTCATATGGGAGTTTTACCCTGTAAATATGGGCGTTGTTTGACTTGTTTAAACTCCTTCTCTCAGATTTGTTAGCTTAATAAGCCCTTCTTTGAACCTGACAGCTTTCTTACTGCTCTGATCGTATCATAAACTAGCCTTGGCTCTAATGTTCTTTATTCCTTTAGGGTGAAAGTCATTCTTAAGAGGCTCGCATCGGTGGTCATATCCAAGTAGCTATCTAGGAAGCATATCAACGCGTGAAAGCTGAAGCTAAAAGGCCGCCCCAGTTGACTTCCTCGTGTCGCCATACTTTCTTTTGGGAGCTTGTCCTTTAGCTCAATATTTGGAGTACATTTAGGTACTTTACTTTCTTCTTTGTACTGAGATCCAGGAGCATGAAATTCCCATTGGCACGGTAGATACTTAAAGACCAGTACCGAACGGCCAGTCCTTCATATCTAAAGGACTTAAGCCTCTGATAAAATACGATTCGATTTATAGCCATTGCATCCCTTCTTCGTCCACCAATAGGACAATTTGCAACCACACCTTCTCCAATTAGAAACAATCAATCTTCACTAATTTGTTTAACATCAAATCTCTCTCTGACTACCCGACGAGACCTCCGTCCAAGATTGACACAAAAAAAAAAGACCAAAGTCCCTCTATCAAATCGATAACAAGGTTTGACTGATTACTCGAGATGTTTCAGATATCCTTATCGCCTTCCTGCGCGTCCTCTTAAATTACACACATACTACAGAAGCGCCATATAATTTTCGATTAATATCCCAAAACCTTCAGCATTCTCGCACTCGCACCATTCAAAGGATCCCACTCTGCAAGGTAGTAGAGGCCAAAAAGACCCTCAATGTCAAATCGAATTTCAAAATAATAAAATCCATTTACTCTTCAGCAAAAAGAAAAAAAAAAAAAAGGAAAAATGAACAAAAGTAAGAAGGAAACCGATAGAATTATTGATGAATGATTCGACATTAATCCTTACTAATCCTTACAAGAGCTGGCTCTCGATACAGAGCTCGGCCTCGCAATGAATTATGTATCCTCCGAAGCCGAACTGATACAAACCGTACACTTACGAATTCATCACCGCTAGCGGGCTATGATGTGAGGTCCCTGTGGATCATCGTCTAATACGGCGATACCCGAAAATATGACGACTCACAAAAATTCCATCATTCGATCTGGCGGCAGTATCAAATATTGTTGTGTGAATTTTTTTTTTTTTTTTATCTTCAATCCCATATTTTTCTTTTTTTTTTTTTGTGTGTTTGCTCTCGCTCTCTCGATCGGATTTGGTTTTGTTTTGTTGGATGACATCAAGTAAATTTATTGATCCGTCACTGATTGAGGTCCAGATATTCGAAATCCCAATAGAGAACCATCAGACCGTACAACCGTGTACCAACGACGACCGCACAACAAACTCGATCAAGTGACTTCATCTGTCACTTGACTGCTTGTAGATGATGGCACTTGATCATTGATTGACTCCTCCCTGACAAGTGTTGGTATTTATTATTATTATCATTCAAAAAAAAAAAAAGTGAACTCCTCTCTCGTTGAACCTCTCGAAAGGGTACACACATTCGGGTTCTTTAAGAACTCTGCTGAAGCCGAAAGATCTTCTTGATCAATGCAAGCGGTCATTGTGCAGCCACCAAGCCCAGATGGGTTCTTCAACAAGTGGTGCTTCATAGGTGTTCCAAATATTGGGAAACCAAACAAATGCTGAAGCAGCCACGGATTTGACATATTTGGTGGTGGAATTAACACAACACACCACTGCGCACGACCATCTCATAATCGTCATCCTCAATCTCTTGAATCCGATCTCCTTAAGGTTCAGCTTCAGATTTGGAAGTCATTTTTGTTGTGTGCACTGCACACACATTTGGAGCAACAGCAGCAGCACCAAGGGGAGGAGTATTGTATATATGGATGCAGCCTGGGGACATGTATACCGCGGTGCTTTCTCAACAAGACACTGGACTGGACCTCCAGATTGTGTACTTTTGTGTTCTGTGTTTTTTTTTTTTTTTTCTGCTTTTCTCCTCCTTTGTGTCCTCTTTCATTTGTTAAATTTCATATCGAGATGACGTGGGATTAGCTATTACTTTGATCTTTTGTGTCATAAGGACAGGATGACTTGGCGGAATTTCTCAAGGAATGTGCAGTGTAATCTTTTATTTTTTTTCTTTTTTGGTTTCTAAAACTCGTTCATCATTTTATTGTAGCTAGTTACAGTTTAGGTGAAACAAATTTTGTTAGTCCTTGAAGACAATTTGAGGTTAAAGTCTATCGGGCAGACTACTGTCAAAAAAGGGTCTCAATCTAAGGCAAACTAGGCCGACTACCACTAGCAAGCTTGCTCTCTAAACCTATAAGTCGTAGGGAGACGTTAAGTCTAAAAGAACCAGATGCAGAATCAGCCCAAGCTCCAGATTCAATGTACTCTCTCGTAATCTTTTGGCACATAAAGCTGTAGTTTTGATGAAAGGCTTTAGCACTGAATAGATAGATAGATTAAGGATAATTGACTCCCGAGCTAGAGCTCTAGCCAATGTGAAGATTACAGCACCTTCTCCAGTTCAATTGTATTAATGAGTCACAATATCTTCATTGGATCCAGCGAAGATAGCTTAGCCAGACGTTTCTGAATTATTGCAGCTTCTTCCTTTCCGTCAACTCCTATATGTCCTGGGTATTGTCCAAACTACCAGCGAATATAGCTTTGTGATTTTTGCATTTTGCATATAATTCACAGTATTTTCTCTCACTCTAAATAAAACGAGGCAACTCTTAGAGCAATCGCTGGCCCATGGACAGACCCCAAATTGAAACCTTTATTTTATATGAATGGGTGACTGCGTTTCTGTTCCATACTATGGACTCTTTGGGTAAAAAGCAAAAACACCACTCCCTGCACCATTGTCACCCAGTAAACTATTGTTGTTCCTTTAGTCTTTGACGAGCTTATCTGGTTAGGCATAGGTTAGATTAGGTGGGGTTAAGTGAACCGGTTGCCAAAGATAGCCACTCCTTGCCACCAAAAAGAAGAAACAGTAGAAGAAGAAGAAACCCTGATTATTTGATGAAAGAAAAATCTTTGAGGTTATGGAAGAAGGTATTTTACCCAGGAAAAGTTAAGGTAAGACCCACCCTGCCATGGAATCTATACTACTAGTTGCAGTAATAGGCTCCGAACATCAGGTTATCCTCTTGCAATGTGCCTTCGATTCATTTTGACCAAGAAATTGTCCAAACTTATAGATTGACCTGGTTGTATAGGACATCATTAGAGTAACATCTACATGTCATACATACATATTGGTCAAGCTAGAATCCAAGGATGGCAAACGACTAACAAAGGCCTCGTAGGAGAATCATTTACCGATAGGTGTTGTTTCGCTAAGTAACGAGAAAGAACCACTGCAGCAAAACACCTAGCAGCTCTGTTAGTAAGCCCTGCTCCCACCCCCTCGTAGTGCCATCTGGGAATTTCTTCATAAATTGCTAAGGAGAGCGGACGAATGGCGAGTTTTCTGCCCCACAGAACAGGATTAGTGTCGGTTGGTCTGGGGCCCAGCGAGCCTCAACCGTAAAAGTTCATATTGCTCCAAAACGCGAGTAGAATCCAAAGAATCTGACATCATTTTGACACGACGGTGCTGTCCAACACTAAAGAGTTTTTGCCAATTCTTTCTGGTGGTGCTAGATGTAATAAGTATAATCTGTATTGTTGAACAGGGTGACCTAAATTTCCGCCTAGAGGAAGTTGTCGAAGCACAATATTCGATGTTTCATCGATTTCCACTAAAGATCGTTCTAGAGTTCTAGGCTTCACTGACTATTTCTTTATTTGTCAAGTTGTCATCATTGAACCCGGTAAAACAAGTATTCTCTGATCGTCAGTCCTCTATGTCATCGCCAAGGTAAAAGTTGTGCACAAGAACTCTATTCTACAGGTCATGGTTCGGACTAACTTGTAAACGTCCTCGAAAATAATATAGGCAGTCACCACTCTCTCCAGCAAATATGCGATCCAAGAAAAAACTCTTCAAAACATTGTTAGTTGTTCGGGAGATGTTCAGACATGCAAGGAACTGCTTGACCTCTATCATGGGTCCCTAATGTAAAGCATTGCCCTGTCACCGTAAGAGATCTCTTCTCCCATGCGACTTAGTGCTCATCATTGAAGATCTTCCTGATACTCCTTGTGATTTGGGACATCAAAGTCGTTGGATCGCCTGAGAAAGGGCGGATATCTTAGAGACTTTGTTCTTTTCGGAATCGCTTCGAACTCATGTAGATACTCATCAACAATTTGGCGATAGTTATACATTGGAAAGTTGCTAGCGAGGTCCCGCGTAGTAGCCTTACTGCCGTCCTTATTTTTAGATTTAGCCGAGTAAGTATTTGTTCAGATGCATTTGCTTGGAAACAATTGAGCTGACAAGAGAACTGATGAAGAGCCTGCCTTTAAGCCAAAGTAAAAATCCTATGATTAAGGTGTCAGCGACTACACTAATGGATTCCAATAGGCAAGGTCTAGGTCCTTTTCTCCTAAACAAGGTGAGTACTTTAGCCAGACGAATCCTAACATTCTTATTGGCCAGTGCTATTTACTTTGGTTTAAATCCCTGGTCATTACAGTGGCAAAAGAATTAGTCCTAAAACGATGTTCAAGGAGTACCTATACCAGTACCAAGAGTCCAGTCCTGTTTCAAGTCAAATATTATGCGAAAAGGCGTCCTAAAATAATAAAATCACCTTTAAGCGTGTTCGGCATTGTATTTCTCCTTTTATTCTATCAAATCGCCCATGAAGCCCCTGCGCACACCTCAATGTCCCTACAAATATAGGTATGTATAAATCATCAAACAAAAGGAATTTTTGTAAAACACATCGATCCTTTTGCCTCAATAATAATGTTTTTGTTCTCAAAACAATAGAAGAGACACAGTGTCGCCAAATATATCCATCAATATCTTTAAATGCGTAAAGGACACCACCAACAACGCATCTAACAAGCTAACAACCGACATCACACAAAAAAATAGAAAGGACCAATGCCGAAATCAAGGAGAAATACAAAATTGAAACTTGAACGGCAGCAGCAGCAGAGAGAGAGGTAGTCAAACGATCCTCTTCTTGTACAACAGCAGTTCATCGATTCAATTGTCCATATCTGAAAAGGACACACACGCTTAAGCCGAGAAACCAGTTGTGAACACCATAAAGAGTAAAAAAGAAAAAAAGAATATGTGTATTTAAAAGGAATGTCCTTCGAGAAACGAAAACATCTTTAACTGTGTGTCAAAGGCAAAGAATTAAGTCTTAATTCGAGGCTAACAATATGAATGTGGAACTGTTGCCACTATCCGAGTGGTGATCTCTCAATTTGGTCACAGGACAAAAGGACATTTAGATGGTGTAGCATACCTACACAGGATATCGAACAGTTAACTTACAGTGCCTAGGATTTTTTTCTATTTGCCTGTATGTACCTACAAGTTCGAGAGTATCTACAATTTTTTGTTGTTAGATTAGAACATAAAAGAGCAGGAAATGTCCTTTAGGAAAACATGTCACCTTCACAAAGTACCTTTGTTGTGTTGGTGTACAGTGATTTGTGAATGGAAATCATGAGAGGTACCGTTTTGTTAGTTTGGTATCTCGCTCTTTGGATTCAACATGGGTTTTTGATCCTTTTTTAATGAACCCATTCATGTTTTGATGCTTTGATCGGTTCCGCCACCACCGCCGCCACCGCCGCCTCAGTCACCAGAGTGTCATCATTCATCGTCGTCGGCTTAAGGGGACGTGTATGTGTGTGTGTGTGTGAGAGTGTTTGTTGTTATGTTTTATTGACTCACAAAGTACATCAGATTGACACAACACAATGTATTTGATATCTATATTCCGGTGTTTTTTTTTTTTCTGTTATTTTTTATCCATCAGGACATTTCAAGAGCCTCATCTCTAAAGGTGGGTACTTCTTTGTGGATTATCACGTTGAGATGTGTGGTTACCACCCGGCTTATTGTATCAATGACAGCCGTTCAAATTGATTTAGACAGAAAAAGGTTGTTATCGACGAGAGCAAATGGACAAGGAGTAAAGCATGAAATCTTAATTGCTGAGATGCTGCTCAATGGAATTTGAAATGATCACTTCCTGGGCATGGTTCTTCACAATTGAACAGGGTGTTAGTTGCAGATAACAGAAGCTACTGGATTAGATATGAAAAAAATAATTTGTACATCCTCGGAGTGGGGAGATTTCGCTCTAAGATCTTGGGTCCTACTGTCGGTCATATCAGTGGAATAGTCCAGGGCTCAAGATCAGTCGGATACTTGGGCAGATTTTTACAAACATAGGACTGTTTCAATTGGAGCTTAAACAGAAACCTCCTTTAAAACAAAAACTGTGCCTCCTTGACAGCTGTCAAGTAGAAATTGTAGGTTAGGAGAGATATTCACCGAATCAAATGTAACCATACATTAGCCTACCAATGTGAACATTCAATTTCTGATTGCACCTTCCGCTTTAAAAGCATAAAACTGTCATTTATTGGCAGCTGTCAAGTAAGAAAATGTATAAATCTCCTCCAGCTATTGTAGACGCGATACACAACGGAGGATGACTAGTGGGAAGACTCATCTATCAACAAGGCCATAGACGAAATGAATTAGACAATTAATTTGCATTACCCCTGGCCTTGAGCCTAAATTCTCTTATCCAAGACCTAACTGGAAACATGTTACTCTTTTACTTCCTTTCCTTCTGAACAAATATTTTCCACAGATTGTGAAAATGGCCGCAACATTTTTCTGTCAGGCCAGTAACTCAAAAACCCAGTAATTAAAAACGATTCTGGGTGATCTTTAGCTTGGGGAAACGTCCCAAACACGACTGTTAATACAATTCGTCGATAATCTCGGTATCGAAAGGACTCTCAAAGAACGAATCCACTCATTTGTTTAACCAAATCATTCGCTAAAAAACGAGCCTTTCACAGTCTCAAGCAGACAGACAACAAGCGAGAATGAATCACTTTGCGAAACGAAATGAAAACAAATCATAATGGTGCTGGTATTCATGAGTCCTTGAGTGCGTAGCAGGCTCACATTAAAAGTATTCATTCAATCAGAGTACTATTCAGAAAAGTAGTGAAATGTACAAGTAATTCAGGAGCCTTCGGAATGGTTTAAAAACATATATATAGAAGATCGCACGAGCCACTCGAAATATTCACTGCCTTTTTCCAAATGCAGTATCAGGCAACGAAGTGTAAGGACAGATAATCATTTCTTGGAATTAATATGAATGGAAGCTCGCTTCAGATTCATTTTATAAAAGGCAATAAAGATGAGCACAGCAAATACTTCTTGCGAATAAATACGAATGTGCGTGAATACGTGAAAAGCAGTGAATATTTCGAATGGCTCATAAAATGAGCTACTTGCTGCAGGTCTCTGAGCCAGAACTACGACAGTTTGCTGTAGTTTTTGCACTCGAGGTATCATTCGTTCTTCACTGTTTGATACTGAAGGTAAGACCATTGAATGAGTGAAAGCTTTCGAACAATGTTAAGCGAGTTTATTATCTTAACTTGTATGAGTCATAAAAGTTCGTTTTGGAGACTTGAAGGATATGATTTCCACTGGCGCGACAATCGGAGGTGGAAATTTGTCCAAAAATTCATTTAAAGAAGGCTCGAAATATTGCATTATACGAAATCGAGTTACCGCAATCGATAACGAGTGGGTGAGTAGGACTTCTGTACTCATCTCCGCTCGACAACTTGACAGCACACGTGTGTTCGAATGAAATGACTTGAACGTGAGCTGTCATCTCAAGTTTCGATAGCGAATGCTCGATTACGAGAGCGAAAATGTCAAATCCTCACAACGAGCTACACGTTATCGATTGTTGCATTTCGGGGCGAGAGCCTGTGATGCCCTCACCTTGTTCTGATAGTTGATGAGTGAAATTAGTCAAGACTCCGGAAATACGTTTCTAGTTCATCAATTTGCAAAACCATTAGTCACACCTACTTTGGAATAGGACCCCAACTCCAGCACTCTCCAAAGATGAAATGCCCTCTATCCACAAATTATAAAACAAAAGCACTCTTAACAGGTCCTTTGTGCCAATAGAACCCCAAATAATGGTCCGCCGCCGCCACAAATTAGCGGTTTCATTTGGCCTTAACCAACGTTTCATTTTCATTCCATCAAAATGAATTCGAATTCGAACCCATCGAGCTGTGATCTTGATCCCTTTCGTCTGTGCATATACTCGTACTACATACAAACATATGTAGGTACTCCCCAATCAAAGCCGCTTATTATATGGATGCGACGTGTCTTCGATTTTTGCCCTCGAATTTGGCTCCCACCTCGTGAACACCCCTTTAGGTGATTGATTGACTCGAAGAGTCGAAGAGATGCTCCTGCCGCCGCCGCCGCCGTCAATGTATCTTGCCAACAAATTTCACCGATACACAGGCTAAAAAAAAAGAAAAAAAAAACAACCAAACCAAGTTCAGAAAACACGCGAAAAAAAGGTTCGTACCTTGTTTGCACCGCACAGTGCTGACCGCCGCCGCGCTTGTTGGATTCCCTGTTCCGAAACCCATCCAGGGGCAATCATTAATAGCTGTGGGAAACTGAATGGCGCGCTTGTTTAGTTATAAATAAGTTAATAACATGGCGGAAGCGCACCTTTTTGGTGCGCTGTTATTAGGCTCTCGCTCGGACTGTGTTTTGTCCAGCAGGAAGGATCGCGGTAAGGCCCTCACTTTGGAAACTGTGTGTTGTGAAATTTTCGTGTTCGCACCATTGAATTGACGACCGGTGCCGTGCCGCACCGCCCTCCAGCGAAGGAAGCGCACCCAACGCTGCACACACACACACAGAGAGAGACCAAGAGTGAAACTCCTTGCAGGAAAGGAGCCATAATTTTATATCAGAATGAGCAATAACCCACCGTTCAGGCGGGTTATTGTTGGCGGGACCGCTCTGTCAGTTGACTGTTATTTGGTAGTCGATTGTGCCGCTTCTGATCAGGCTTCCGTTGCCGCTGCCGCTGCCGCTGCTGCCATGGAGAACTTCTACTTTCATATCGCATCGTCATTCTAACACATTGTTAGCGTTCGTAACGACCCTTGATCACAATGTGATCCAAAAGATCCCAAAAGACAAAAAAAAAGCAACAACAACACAGAAAAGCGGCCCCAAAATCAAATAAAAACGAGAACAAGTTTGCGGTTTAATCTTTTCTTTTTTTTTTGTTGTATTTTCCTGTGTTTATCTTTTGGTTCCTTGGTTTGGACAGTTTGGCGGCGGCCAAGGAGCCCGGTTTTATGAGTGTGTCCCATGGCTTAGTGGCGAGTCACTCGCTGTAGGTGTGTGTTGATCGCCATACTTAGAGGTGATTTTTTCGCACGGGTTGCTCTCGGAGTCTCAGCCACTTGTAATCTTGTTAACTCGTGATATTCATGGCGTTCTGTATGTCATTTTGTTACTTTGACTATACTTTCATCTGGTGGGGCAACATTATTTTGTGGTTTGTTCTTTACTTGTCGACCTTGCATGGATGGAATAGGAAATTGTTTAGGGAATTATTTTCTTGAGAAATGGGAAAAAGCTATGAAAGAGGCGAAAACCAGGTTGATGTCTATGGGAACTTGTGGCACCACAGGAGCAAATTGGAAAGAAGGAAGATCTCTAGGGAAAATCATCAGAGGGCAGGACATTCTGCGAGGTTGCTGTGATGAGGAGTAACATGATGATGCAATCGCTCTGCATGACATCAGGAACGAAAGAAGAACTTTCCACTTTCATTAGATCCTTATGAAGATTTGTCTATAGTAACACAGTAAGTCGCTGCGTAGTATTGAACTGTGCGATTGCTGACAGAGATCAGTCGGCTCACTTAGAATTAGATCAAATCTGCATCCATTTCTGTTTGCCCTATTCTTCTGAAATATTTCCTCAGGAGGGAGTGCCCAGAGTATATTATCCTATCGCTGTCCTATCTTGTGGTCTTCCTTGATTTGCAATTATCTTACAGTTCAGCTTTGGTCATGAAGCCTAGGACACGCTATGCGCTTCCAGATTTAACTTTATGAGTGCTTTCAATAACGTCAGTACAGACTGATACAGGAGGCTCTTCTTGAGTTAGGCGTTGAAGAGTTTATCAGTAATTGGATAGTAATCATGCCCAAAAACAGAATCAATGAGTCGACGCTTCCACCATAATTGTCGGAAGAGGAACCCTAGTCTTATTTCCTCTTTGACTTATGGTAATAAACAACTAGACTTGATAGAGGTGGAGTCAACGTTCTCGCGTTCGTGGGTAAGGTGGTAAGCATGGTATCAGGGATGATTTCTGAGAGAGAGCGCAAAGTACCTAGGTATGGTACTTGACTCAAAACTTAGCTAGAAGCTTAACAACGAGCTACGAGTGAAAACGTTCAGCAAGAAGTGGAAACTTTGCCCGAAGATGGTCTTATGGATATACGCCGCTGTGGTGCTTCCTAAACTTTCCTATTGATCACTGGTGGCCTGCGTTAGGAAAAGACTACAATTTCAAACTTCTTAATAAAGTGCAGGGAACGGTGGTTCTTTGTGGAACGGGGGTCATGAGAACATGTCCAACCGAAGCCTTAAATGTAGGTGAAGTATACCTGCTACCACTCGACCTTCTTATCATGTTTTTATGAAATGACAAACGAGTTTGGAACAACAATTTTCACTGATGGTTCAAAAATGGACTGTGGTGTGCGGAAGCCCTGAAAATCTCCACTTCCTACTGGCTTCCAGTTTCGTACATCGTATTACAGGCTGAAATACTTGCTTTAGGTGATTCTTGCAGCCTACTAAAGCAAATCTCCTCACTCCCAAGTACTATAGCCATCTATAGCAAGGCGGCTATCAAGGCATTTATATATGCCACCACATCCTTGAAGCTGATAGTACAGCGTAAGGAGGACCTCTCTCTGGCTAAGAAGTTCAGAATTTGCCTTCTTTGGGTGGCTGGTTACAGGAACATCGAGGGCAATGAGTGAGCAGACGAGCTAGCGAGGAGGAGACCTTCCATTGACGGTTCCTTTGCGGAGACGGTGTACGTCCCTTTGGGTGCCATCAGAGGAAGAATCTTTATGCAAATTATGTGCCGGGTAGGTCTGCTGGCACAACCACTCCTACCTGCCTTTTTTTAGTTCCTCTCAAGTACACGGGAGCCTTTCCAAATATTTTCGGGCTCTGCTATAGACGCACTGTTGAATCTCCTTCCTCTTGATACTTACATCATGGATTGTTCGTGAAAAACTATTCACAGACTAAGATGAAGTGGCTTTTGGAATGAGCCGCACTGAGGATTCAATGACTTTGCACGTTACCTATCTTATGATAGGATATACCGTCTGAAGCTATGCCCCCGGGATTCAGTTGTGCCGTAAGTGTGAGGTCGACTTTCCTGGTATTCAGGACTAGCTACTGCCAATGCCTGGGCCAGGAATAGAGTGTATTTTCGCAGATGGTTCCAAGATTCAATTAATTGACCCTTATCTGAGTGTCAGGGCACACTGGTATCACGGGAAATGAGATACCCGATGAGATTACTAGACAAGGCTCAGAGGAGAGTTTCTCAGTACCCGAACCTGCGTTCAACGTTCAGAGCTTCCATTAGTGGGTGGGTTTCTCTTGGCATGTCTCTTCTAGATGTAGGCTGACTAAACGGATGCTACCAGACGTTTGTGAGGAATTCTAGGTATTCTTGCTGTCTCTCAGCAGAAAAAACTGCTGACAACTTATTGGCGTTCACTTTAATATGATTGGCCTAAGTGACGCTTGTGCAGAGGGTGACGACACTGCGGAAAACTTCCTGACTGTCCTGCCTTTGCTCGAATCAGGCTTCAGATTCTAAATGCGGATGTGGTGAGTGCTGTTAATGTAAGTTCTCCCACACAAATTCATTAAGACGAGAAAATTCATAGGGTAAAAGGGGCGAAAATGAGGTGCTTTCTGGTAGTAAATTGAACCAGTTAGTGCCTAAGTGCTCCAGTGAACCTTTTCCTATCCCAACAATGGTTTCAGGCCAGATGTCTTGGAACACTATACAGAGACAACTCACGAAACCACCATTACTATAGTGACAAACCGATCATGTACCATCTGAAGGTCAAGATGTGTGGATTTAAACACCAAACCAGAAATATCCATACCTGAGCTGAGCGTTTAATTAATTTTAATTTCACTTTATTCACAATTAAAAACATTTAAAGAGCCCAGTTGAGAGGGGGACCTAAAAACAAAGACAATTGGGCCGTTTTTATCACCTTACCTCTTTTTGGCTGTGGATCTACACACGTATGTATATTTATATTGTCTACTGATCATAAATGCGCTGAACGACCACCATCAGTGCCCCCAAAACGAGTGATGGTCTGTCGTCTTCAATGTCGTGTTCATGTCTTGAAACATAAGTCCACCACCACCATCACTGTATACGAACGATCGCGTCTCTCTCTCTCTGGTGATGATGATCGTCACCATCGGGGCATAGCGACGCGCATCCTCCAAATGAAATTATTAAGACTCGGCAAAAGTTTCTCAACTTATTTTTATTATGACTCTCATAAATCTTAAAAGCGGTCCCGATTCGGGCGAGATCGCCTCCGTTGGTGCGTTCGTGTGTGCGAGTGTGTGTGATCGGAGAGAATGGGTAGAAGTAGTAAGTCTGTTGTTAACATGTCTTGCCGACGACGATCAGCGATAGAGTTTAAAGGCCATGAATGGACTCTGTGGCCCAACAACTCTGAATGAATCACATCACAGGCTTCTCTTTTGCGTGCGTGTGTTGTTGTTGCTCTGCGGTACGAGAGTATTTATGTGGCAATTATCCACTCTTTAGACCAAAAGTTGGCAAGAGTTCCCAGCGCGTTCAGATACTTGTTTTGCTTTTGTGTCCGCCGCCGCTGCCACCCTCCAAGCATCTCGCTCCGGCAGGTAATAATTTGGAGTTTTTGTGGCCGGCCGGCGCGGCGCGGCGACTCTTGCAAATTAATTATCTTATCTTGTTTGCGGTGTGTCCGCGGCGTTGACGGTGTGGTGTAAACTACGCTTTTTTTCGGTTTGACGATAGAAGGTCATTAAGTTGATCACCCAATTAGACCGGCGAGATGGTTTGTCTCTCGTCGTCTTATCTTAATTAATTTATACTTCTGTTCATAGATAACTTTTAAATTGTAATCCCAATCGATAGATTCAGAGAGACTGGAGTTCATTGGTCTATGCCGGACCAAGATGACTGAGCAAGTAAGAGGATAAACGGGAGTGTCAAACACTAGCAATTAGCCGCGGGAGCTTTGCTTTGTCTTCGCTCGCGTTACTGACGCAATGTGAGGTCTAAATTGACGTAGCCAAGTGGATTATGTAGATTAATTTTGGACTTGTTGAGGACTACATATACTCAAGAATGCTAATCGAGACAAAGAATGAAACTATTCTTGGCTCAATTCTTGCTGGCAATCGATATGTTTACTTAGCCGTCATCGGCGAGGAGAGTTCCGGATTTGGATTCAATGTGAAGAGATGTTATACTTTTCATTCTCGGAGGATGGAAGTGGGGCATTCACAGATTCACGTGTTTAATATTTTTGACCTCAAAAGCGACTCGATACAATTGCATTTTCTCCATTTGAAGTAAAAATCATCTGCACTTTCAAATCGAATTAGAAAGAAGAGGAGAGGAAAAAACAGAAGAAGAAAGGTCAGCTGTTTGATTGCACCCGGCGTGATTGTCTCGTGTGGTCCTTCCAGGTGCAAGGCAACAAAGGACGAAACGATTTATCTCGAGTGTTTGTTAATTGAGAGAATGGTCATTCATTTCAGTTGGAGGAGATTTTCAGTAGACTCTTACTGATGTGTGAAGTTTGTTTTTATATCTTTTTTGTTGTTACAAGGAATGGAAGCGAATTTAAATGCATGTCGAGTGCTTGAAGCATCGTTTGACAGGAGACTTGGCCAATACCAAAGTCGTGGAGTTCATTTCGACTAGCAACGGCTTAAGTCTGCTATTCATTCTGTTCTGTTATCAGAGCGAAAAAATTCAAACAAAAGCGTGTGCAACTCTATGCAACGATTTGCAGAGATTTAAGGGTACCTAGCTTACTATCTGGTGTGATCTATCGGCCGAAAGTTTAGATATGGAGAACTGTAGTCCCAACACGATGGAGCACAGTTTACACTGCAAGGTGCACAATACCTCTTGATATAGTGGCCGTGGACTTAGTGGACTTTAGTTGGGCGTCAGGTTTACTAGACTTGACTTCTTTCGAGTCCTTTGATGATATTCAAAAGAGCGTTTCCGAATACTTTCAGGTTGTCCTCCTACTGTACCGCTGATCAAGGCATTACTTCATAGGAACTTCATATCTTCTTCTTAAGTGTTAGGGCTCACTGCTGCTTTGGCTCTTGGTATTTGGTTTTTCGTCGTAACTCTTGGATATTGCTTGCAATATGATACTGACGGTGGTTTCCAATGCTTCACTTGCTGATAGTTTGAAGACAAGTGGTCCTCTTGGTGTTACTCCATTCTCGATCTCTCCTTCTTGAGCGCTTCTCATGCATTTTGAATTCTACGAGAACGTGTTTGGCATTCTGGACCTTCCCTTCACAGAAACAGAACAGGCAGAACAGGTCAGAGTCACAAGCTCCCATGTCTTGCTAAGAATTGAGTGAGGTAGAAGTTTTCCACTTCTTCAATGTAGAAGTGTCTGAAGTACTCCATAGTCGTTGCCGTTCTATTTTGCCTCCCTCCTGGTTGTCGTCTTTGTGAATACCTAGATGTAGCTACTCGGACCTCTAGGTCGATTGGCATTCGAGATATTGCATCCTCTGGAATCGTTCTGTATGCGCAGCATGTTCTGAGAGATGCTTTTGTGACCTGAATTTATGCATGAGCTTGTGGTTTTAGCCGGTTCCCATATGGGGGTTGCATACCTGAGGGTTGACTTGCTGACATTTAGACTAAGGTTGACTCAGTCTTCCAATACTACGGATTAGACTAGATTTGCCTTTTGCTGCTCATGTGGAATAGGTGCTTGAAGTTTGCCTTGATAGTGTGCTCGTCTACATGTTAGACGCTCGACTTTCTTGCGGCTGCTTATAAGGACAGCCTCCATTTTAAGCTCTTCTATGATGAAAGGAGGCATATTTTCAAATCTTTTTTTGATGTGGCTGCAGTGTTGCTTGACCTACTCTAGAGTTTTAGCTAGAACCACCACTGCGATATAATCGGCGTGATGTCTACTCCTCTTTTCACTTTATATAATGTACCACAAAGCTGGGCCCAACACTGATCTCTGTGATACCTAGCTAGATAAATGCTCATCTGCTGTACTAGGCTATAAGCAGCCCACAGATAGCTACTATATGGAACTATAGGATCCTATAGTAGGGCAGAGGACGACACTGACTTGGTTTCAGTCAAACTATAGGGCACAATGCACTGGCTCATAATGGTTTAAGTTGGCTGTTTACAGTCTCTTTCAGCAAGGGCCCACGTTTCCTTAACCTTACTATCCATTGCACCATTGCCACTGCCACCAAACCTGACACATAATGTCAAAGCTGTCTATCCGTCTTAGGTCTCTATTTGTTCCTGCTTTCACCTATAATGTTTGGATGGCGTTTCAGACGATGTACCCAGTAACAATCTAATGTATTTATAATTGAAGCTAAGGTGGTCACTTCAGTGTCGACATTCTGAGTAGAAAAAATGTTCGTTATAGCTCCTTCTTACCTTCAAAAGAATTCAAAATCAAATGGGCTACAAGTTGGAGTTTCATCTGTGAACCAGCCAGTTATTAAAATGCTTCCTGAATGCTATAAAATTTGCTGTCCATCTCCCAGCTGATTTATACAAAATCCGTACTTAAATTTCCCTACATACACATTGCTTAAATGTATTTAATTGCTTCAGGAGCAACACCCCATCAAGATGTTAAAAAGGGAGAACATGGACAAGCAAAACTTATCCTTCCATCCTGATTCTTAGAATAAATTGGCGGATGATGAATCCTTCATGACTCATATGTATAAAAAAAAAATGCATAAATAGCTACTTGATCACGAATATATCATTTCCAATCCAAGGAATACTGCCACCACGTGCCCCCACAACATGTACTGTGAAAGGGATACTACCATAGAGGGTTGGATACTAAAGATAACCATTGGATGTTCCATCCTTTCGTTTTCATTTAGTTTTGTTCTAGTTCCTAGAAATTTAAGCAACTACGAGTATTATGTATAACTGCCCTTGGTTTCAAGGAGAAATAAATGTCCTTGCATAACAGCATTCAACAAAAACTTTTAGATTCCGTAAATATTAAAAACTTTAAAAAAATCATGAATTTAATATTAATTAACTCATTAGGTCCGTTCGCTTGCCCTCCTAAAACAGCGAATTTTTACGAAAAGCTGTTCGCGTACGGAAAATTTTCTCAGTTTTTCACAGAAGAGAGCGCTCACGAGTGATTAAGAATTTTAGTGCAAGAAATTTCTGTGGGCTGCTTTGTGAAAACTGTCAAAATTGTCAAACCAATGTATTTTAAACTTTTTCTTGTTCAACCCGTTCGTTTACTTCTTCGTTATTTTAGCTCTCTGAGAGAGAATTTTACCCCTACTCTTCGATATTTGATAATCTACGAATTTTAATGTAAAAAGTACGCGAACGTACCTATTAATAAAGCCTTGTTTAATAAAATATATACAGTGGTGGGCACGTAAATAGCACACTCGCATAGCTGTCAGTAAAAAGACAGTATTTCGACGGGTAACTAAACAGGAGACCTTTTACTTAGATCATTTATTAGAGCTCAAAACTTTAATTATTTTACGAAGAGTTTTGGTTATTTTCCTGAAAATAGAAAAAAAATATAAGCAAATATAACTATGCTTGGCCACATAAATAGCACATTGTATTGCATTGCGTTAAAATTATGAAATACTATAGACAAACTGTTGGAGTTAGTATCTTGTCGGAAACCCCTTATTCTTCACCACAGCTACATATCTTGGAAGATTCTGTACTAAGCCCTGATAAGGCTCTTTAGGAATAGATGTCCAAGTGAGGGATTCGGATTCAGATTGAAAGACTGACCTGGTTTCTTTACAACGCTTACATTTTGAAGGCTAAGTTAAGTCCTCAAAAGGCGAGATGTGTTCTTAAGACCGTCTTCATGAATAAAACGCCATTTTAGTGGCATATCTGCTTCGGCAGAGGGGATTATGCGCTCTAAAGCAAAGCATTTCTAAACGTGTTGATCCATTTTCGTGTCCACCTTTATAATTAGTAACACGCCACGCAAAGAAAAAGTATCCCACACCATCACACTTCCTCCACCAGTTTGGACTGTTTATGTTGTTGGTTACGTGGATGCCAAAAATACCTGAAAAACTTGGACTCATCAGTCCTCAGTACATTTTTCCAAAAAGTTATCGGCTAAGGTGCTCTTTTGCAAATGACTTCTGCAACTTAAATTTTTTGTTCCTCACAAGTGCCTTTTTTTTAGAGTCATATCTGACTTGGAAATTGAATGATATTCAAAAACACTGCTATACCTATAAAACTTTCGAGCTCGAAAATGGGTAGGCTGCACTAGCTCTGTAGAGTAGACTCTCCTCCTTATCTGTGGTTTTCGCTGATTTGTAGTTTGTTATTTATTTTACCAATTAATATATAATAGTACCTACTCATATCATACCCGTTAAGATATTTATAAATTTGTAAAGTGAGGGACTAGATTTTTCAAATGCAAACAAACCTTTTAAAGTTCCTTTCTGTCGTTGTCAAAGAAGGCCTGAAAATTTGATGGAGAAACAGGCAAAAGGACGCAGAATTTGGAAGCTCGGATCGTTAACTACAAAAAGTACCTTCTTGCTTTCTAGTTTTAAAAGAAAGTAACTAAATCTTAAAATTTCCTTAACAATAAATTTCAAAATTTTGCTGAACATTTTTCGTTGACGTTTGCGTGTCAGTTTATCCAACTTTGCAATAATGAACACTTTACAAAAAAAAGTGATGCCAATTACTTGCATTAATTAATATTTGCATGGCTAATTGCAGTGATGCGTTTTTGAACAACTTAAACCTTGCTCCTGTATTACGGGTTATGAAAGATTTCATCCAATTTCAAGGTTTCAAACAAAATCATCAAGAGAGCGTTACATATCTTCATGAAGAATCATTTTCAGTTTAGCTGGCGCTACTTGAAAGACCAAATTTTGTTCAAAAATGTCAACTTAAATGTTCATTAAGTTTGAAGATCTTGCACGAAGGGTTTTGATATTTTGGTCTTTTCTACTGGAGCTTTTTTCTCTCGCTGTTAGTTGGTATATTCCACTGAAAAATAACGGTATTTCTACCTTATTGCATTAAACCTGGAAAATGTTTGCAAAAAAAACGTCTATCACTTTCTAAATGAGCTGATGAATGCTTCCTCTTCAAATTAACAAGAAAACATGGATAGTTACCTAGTCATACATATGTCCTCCTCTGTAAACTCCAGGCAAGGAAAGATTAATGCATTTGTTCTATCCTGCAACATCTTCCTACACTTTTCCTATAAATGATTTACTGTTAAACAAAAAAAAAAAAGAAAAGAAAATGGTGGTACCTACATCTAAACCCGTATATTTCAACTGCCCCGTGCTAATAAGAAACGCATACTTCACTCTAACCGGAGCACAAGTGGCGCCTACGCTAATTTTTCCTTTAATTCCTTGACATCTACACAAGCCTATAGATACTTTTCCAACCTGTTCTTATGTATCTACCCTACACCCATATTTCATTCAGAATGTGGGCATTGTAGCTGACTCACTAAATTGTCGCCTGTTGCTTCCTGCCACCGGCACTCTGGCCATTTTCACGCAGGTGCTTTCCCATCTGAAGTAAATACTAAATACCTCAGACTGGAAAAGACCATGTACAAGAGGACAAACAAAAAATAATAAAAACAAGTTTCAAAGGGGGCATATCTTCAGAGCTTACCCACACACTCAAACTATACGCACACTTGTTAAAAACGAACACCACCATCCCTCTAGCTTGTAGTTGTGCGCAAAAGATGAATGAGTTCCGTTTGCACAATGAAATCCCCGGCTGAGGTATATAATAATGCCGGCATTTTAAGCCACACCCCCAGCAGCACCACATGTGTTACAATGTGTTAGTGCTCAGGTCACTGTCAAACAAATACCGCCTTTTCTTGCCACACGCTCTTACACCAACACTAGCGCACTTAACTTTAGTGACGTAGACTCACTTCACTCTGTTACTCAAACGAACTCGCGCCCCGATGACTGTGTTGTGTCAGCTAGAGTGTAATGACATTTCTCGCAATTAATATTGTTGGGGTTGGTTAGGGGTGAGCAAGCTATTTATAGAAAACTTTCAGAAAAAAAAAAAAAAAAACAACAAAGCAAAAAACTTTTCACTTTCGATGTTTAGATACGAAATATGTATTTGTCGTCGTGCGCGCAGGAAATGACACTTTTCTTTTTATGGCTAAATTGATAAGGTACTCGTATCTCTGAAGCGATGGGTTTCATTGCTTCGTGATATGATTCAAATACGGCGAATCGCCTCGCATTTCATGCGAAGTGAAGTTGGTAGTCATTTGGGGAAACCTCGGCGAGTAGGTCTACTCGCGCTGGTCGCGCGTCGATCAGAGATTTTCTGAGGAAATTTCGAATTGAACATCTATTTGCACACTTATTCAGACACACAGTCACTGATGATGGGAAATTTTTAAGTACAAAATTCTTTTAAATTTCACAATTTCACGTTGCAATTCTAATGAAGCGAAACTAGTTTTTTGCCAGGCAGACTGGAGGCCGAGATTTAATCATTCTCTGAGTTGGCCTTTGAAGGAGGTTTGTTTTAAGTCAGAGCTTGTAATCGGTTTTAAGAGAATTTTGATACGAACCACGTCAGTGGGTATTATCTCAAGAGATTGGATTTATTAAAGTGGGATTTTACCTAACACGTCATTATCTACCTGATTACTCAAGGCAAAGATGGATTATGTTTCAGTGGGAGTTTTATGTTAATTGCTGCTAATTTTATTGAACGTGGGGGATGGTCACATTGTTTTGATGAATTTTTAATGAAGAGAGGCAGTTTTTTTGTTGGAATTTTGAATTTTATTAGGGAGAATGATGTTGTTATACTTATCGGTATAGTATAGGTATAGATGCTGTTTTAATTTATGTTGTTGGCTTCATTTAGCTTTGAATGAACACAGGTAGCAGTCCCAACACTAGTCGCAGTTGCTTTGACATATATAATATTTTGACGTTTAAAATGAACACCAAAATAAACTAAAGTTCACGCCTACGCTTGTTCGCTTTGACAACCTCTTACGGACGGATGAACTCAAGGAGATTTCAAGTAGGTTTCGCCAAGACCTTACCTCGATAATGTATGGCGAAACCTCTGAGGTTTGGAGGAATTAGACGAAACCTTGCGCCTTCTTTTGGTGAAAAGATAGTATAAATAGGGGCTCATCCGATAAAATATGTAAGTTCAAAAATTCAAAGTAAAAACTGTCCAGCGAGTAGATTGATGGTTCATTTTCGAGAAACTTGTAAATAGTCAAAATTCTCCTACTTCTTTATGGGCTCAACATAGTTTTCCAATAGAGTTTTTAACATTTCCCCTAAAAGCCACCATATTGCCTGCACAGAGTGGCTCTGGTGCTACCACTGACAGCACTATTTAGCAGCAGCCTAAATTACTTTTTTAGACATCAATTGCGTCCTTTGAAACGCTAGTGGCGAGGTCAACTTATAGCAAATTTATACAATTTTAACCGGCTTTAAATCTCAGCATCTGGGCATTAGAGCTGCTAAAACTTTGTTTAATTTCGTGCAGCAGCTTTTTTTGGCCGTAAGTTGTCCAAAGGACAAAGATTTGGTTTTTCAAAACTGTAGGTACGTGTGGTCAATCACAATTTACAAGCAAAATTTCAATCCAATCCCAGATTTTTTAATCAAATTAAGTCGATTCTTTTTCAATCCCATCTATGCTCACATGACACTCGATTCAAATTGAATTCAAATTCGATCTGTCATTTGAACGGGGTAATGTCGATTGTACCTCTTTGACGTATTCAGTAAGAACAATATGTTTCTAGAAATAATTCTTTTGGGGCAATCTCAAATGTTCCTGCGGACATACATAGTTAGGGCCCAAATTGAGCTATTACTACTACTTTAACGCAAGTTTTATAATATTTGACACATTTTTTTTACTTGTAAGGTTGTGGTTCGTCTCATGAGGTTTATCGAATAAAGAAGCTTTGCTTCTCCATTCCTTGTCCGAGGCATTGTGTCCGTTTCCATGGCACGAGTTTTTAACGTAAGCCAGAATTGTGCTACTTAGCCAGGGCAACATTATGATTCTTATGCTGCTGGTCGAATCCAACAGTAGTTTCCCATTCAATCGCCATGTAAGTCCACAAAACAGAAAATTGCTTAAGTCCAATATAAGGGTATTCTTTTCTAAAGTTAAGCCCGTTTTGCTGAAGGGAGTAACCACCGTATTGCAAAGTAATGGAACTCGCTACCTCAAGATGACAAGGTCCTAGAAGCACATGGCGCGGAACAGTCGGGTAAATAATACACCCGACGAAAGAAGGGGGAAGAGATAATGCACATTGACAGAAACCTCACACAGGAAGGCGCCCAGGCGTTGTAGTGACGCTAGAACCCATAAGAGGATACAGGACATTTGTTAATATTACAAATACAGTTTGCAATGATACAAACTCTTGGTAAATAAAAGGGGGATGGAATTCAGTAAATGGGGGCCTGTAGGCCAAGTCAAATTATTGATTGACAACTCATAGCATGAAAGTTTATTAGGTCATTTAACTTGACATCCCGTCAAAAGTCCACCCAATTTGAATCCCTATTCTCTTCCATATGCACCCAACCATGTGTGCATGTCGCTTTAACGTCGCTTCCAACACCAGTAGGAAGCTGTCAAGATTTATAAGAAGAAACAAAAAAAGTTATCCTCGTCAAAACTACCTACCACATAGCATGAGCATGAGCATCACCCACCTGTGTGCGCTGAACAAATAAATTCAAAATTCATTTACGACCTAACGAAGGAAGGATGCCCTCCCATGTATACTAAGGTCCAACTTAGTAGGAGTAATAAAACCTATTCAAAAAAACTCTCATCATGTAGCGGCAGGAGGAGGTGCAAACAGCGAGTCAAGTTATCGGGTGCTTCGCTTCGTTATTGCCGCTTGCTGCTGTTTCAATGTTTCACTGATCACACAGTCTCATTAAGGTCCAGGAGTATTGTTCGCCCTAAACCCTGCTGCTGGCCAAAGCAGCAGGTATTTTCCTGGCCCTCCTGTCTTCTTCTTTTGGTTTCTTGCATTTGTGTTGTGTATTGGGCCGCCCCGCTGCCACTCTTGGTGTGTCGATGAGAGCTATGGGGGGCTTTATTAAGACATCTCGCCTGCCATCGTTGGCTAAAAAAGGGAAGCGTTCAAGGTCTTGCTACGGTTCGCTGTGTGTGTTGCTGTGTTGTTTCTAGGGTTTTATGGGTTTATATTGTTTTTGATGGTTGTGCGGTGTCCGAAATGTTGCATACCACAGGATTCTATGCTCACAGACGGGGGCAAAGAGGACGTTAATGATGTTATCACAGGCGAATGGCATAAAAAGGTAACTCGTCGGATGCATGCAGAGTACGTCAGTGCTCTACAGGAAACGAGGTGAGAATATGGCTGCAATGTTGCCCGTACATTTGGGTGGTCCTGTAAATTGAGCTACCACCTTTGCAGGCTCCTTTCTTATTCCTTTTTTTTTTCTGCATTGTGTGTCCTTTTTTTGTAGTTGTTTGCAAATTAAGTTGTTCACATTCGCATGAGTTGGGTAATTATTGCTTTTAGACGACTTGAAATCATGTCAGAGTCGATTGCGATTACTTTGTCGGTCACAGCTGCGTACTGTGTGCAAGATCATCAGGCGTGTTTGACTGTTTGTCGTCAGTCGGTCAGGGGGAAATCTTTTTGACTCATTTAGAAAGTGAATTACCTGGCAGTCTGCCGATTGCAGTGGGCAACCCTGTTGAAATCATGACCGTGTCTGGGGGAATTTGTCAGGCAGTGTGATTTTTGTTTTGGAATTCCATCGAGCCGATATCAAGTAAATTACAGATGCATCAGACAATATGAATTTTTATCGTTCAGGTGTGATGTCATTGCATTTCATCATGTGTGTTAAAAAAAACAAATAGTCTTATGTCTCTTGAACGAAGAATTATATATTTAAGGCGTGGGCCAATAAAACCAGGGGAAAACCTTAGAAAATGTTTGAAAAATCTCCCTAGTGAGTCTCGAACCTCTTTTCGGAGAAATTTGCATATCAACCACCCACCTACTGAGGGGTCATATTTATAAGCACTTTCTGAATACCCTGCTCTAGAGTCTATGATACCCTTGACACCAAAAAATCTAGGACAAGGAAATTCTATAGCTGCCTATCCTAACGAGCCAAAAGTTTAATAGAACATTTTCCATCTCCTTGTTGGAGAGGCGATACTCTTTTACTCCTTCCCCATTGAGGATGAGTACGAGGATCTTAGGCTGTAAAGGTGAATTTTGATCCACTGACGCATCGTATATGGGATCTGGAGTTGGAGTCTTTGGACCGAGCACCAAAGTCACAATACCTATTGAAACATCCTGCTTGACGTAAGAAATCTTAATAGATCCAGGCAACTAGTTATAGATGAAGAATACATACAAAAGAACCAAGTTTTTCTCCTTAGACGAGGACATCTGTTAAGGCCATCTCTTCTTCTCAAGGAGCAGTCTGTGTGGTTTGGAATAGTCAATCATGTTGCCAGTGGTTATCTCCCCACGGTCTCTGGGTCATCATCTCAAATTAAGGACTTCAGCAGCTTAGGTACAGTGGTTATTCGATATTTTAAAAGGCAAAGAGCAAATTTCTCCACATGGGGATCCTCCTCCTAGATAATACTATGATAGTCTCATATGGCTGCAACCATTCACGAACGCACGAGACAACCGTACAATGGCACAACTAGTCCAATGAGAACAGCACCAAATGCCAGTCTGGATGTCATCCTCAAACTGCTTCCTTTGGAGGAAGAGAAAAGTAGCGAAAGTTGATTAAGAACTGTGACGTCTGCTGCCTCCTGTGCTTTTCAAATGACAGTTGTTTAACTAATAAAAACTGTCTTGAGTTGGATGTCAGTTTCTTACATATTAACTTAATCATCTTCTTCGGATGGAATGTCTCAATTTTAGTTTAAAATATTTGTGTCTCGCGGTGACGCGATGTTAAGTTTCAGTAAATAATTTCTAACCTCTAATTTAGACTGACATAAAAGCCCATTTCTTCTACTGTCTCCATTGATAGCTGACAGTTGATCAGTCATATTCAGCGCACTCATTGAAAATGAGTGCATTCAACTAGCAGTTCATTATCAACAGTTGACAGTTCACTACATAAGGTGATCAAACTGGAATGTTTTATGAAACACAGGGTCTGTCTGATTAGTATAAAGGACAGGTCGATATGGTCAATGAAGAAGAGGGGTTCAAGGTGAACAGAGCATTGAAGGGTAGGAATACTTTCTTCCGCTGAAGATCCTGTAAAAGTCGCTAAAGGGGACACATAGACGTTTACATGAAAGGCCTATCGGACAGGATTCAGTAAAAAACATATGTATGTATGTATGGGCCATAGTTGCATAGAGATATTTAATTGATATTCCACAAAAGGACAAAGAAGCGTCTACCTAGAAGTAGAAGTTTATTAGTAGGCAAGGCACAAGACATTTGTGCCGTGGCTTAGTGGTTAGTGCATTGGAATACAGTGATTGTAACTCGAGGTTCGAGTCCCAGAAGACGGTGGGGTCATTCTACTTGTGCCAAAATCCGTCAAATATCTGCGAAAAATGCACAGAATTCCTGAACTGCTTCAAAATTAAAAACTCAAGACTACCTGCTTCTCTCTTTATCTCTTCAAGGATCTCATTTGCAAAACGAAACACCAACACGTTGGGTGGGACTTGGGTCACTTTGACTTCGTCTGAAAAGAATAAAGATATCGGCATTTCAAAAGCTAGCGCTTTCAACAAATCGCAATCAATAATCGACTGCTGGACATCAACTTCCGGATGAAGAAACAAACCAATCAATTGTTGAATGCAATTCCCACATGAACAGTCACAGCAAGGTGTCATAACGGGTCCAAAAGTCCTTATTAATTCACACAAAAAGAGAAAGAAAAAAAAACTCTCTCACATTATAATCAAGACCTCACAACATCGGAAATAATTCATGTTTGACTGTGTTGCCAAAATTTCAGACAAAAAGCAATACAAACAAACCCTACAGAGGTGCCGCCCTCATTTTTCAAATCGTCCTCTGAACTTTCTTTTACATTTTTCTCAGTCCTTTTCAGTTAGAGAGGACAGGCACAGGGCCTAGTAAAATTGTGCCGCTGCCAATGGGAAAATTTATTGAAGGCGGACAATTCTCAAAGGATTCATTTGGCTTCGATAGTGGACACACCACTGCGTGAAGCATTTGGATTTTCACTTTGGTCTCTCTGGTTCTCTGGTCTCTTAAACAAAACGCACCCTCGGGGCCCGCAAAAAAAAAAAGGTCCAAAACTGAGTGAGAAAGAGAAATACAAATAATTTTCATTCGCTCACAATGGCAACGCACAATAAAGGACAATCTGTTAAGGACGTTACTGCCAGCAATTGCGCTGCGCGCTGATGATGGTAGGTAATTCGGAACGGCGGGTGTTCCCAGATACCGAACACCATTGTTTGGCATTTGAGGTGAAACCTACTTCACATCCAAAGAAAGATCGATTCTCTCTTTTTTGCAGTTGAATGTCAAACCGAACTGGGATATACATCTCTATAAGGATGCCGCCGTCGTCGCCGCCGCCACCGTAGTCCTATGATGATAGCACACGTGTACTGCTTACATACCTGCTAACAACATAATCACACAGGAAGGTGAAAATTTTGCCATCAATATTCTATCAACACACACACAAAAGATACGAGTTGTATCTGCATCTAAGATCCGACGTGAAACCAAAAGATATTCAACCAACCAACCGACCGACCGATCACCACCCGGAGACTGTGTTTTGGATTGTTTTCACTTTTGAAGACAACACATCGCACTGTGTGTTGTGCCCTCGAATTTAGTCCTGGATGTGGCCGTGGCGAATTGACCGATTTCACGGATATCCTCCGAAATTGAGCGTGCAAAATTGGGCTTGCCGTCGTCGTCCTGGTGAAAACAAACGGACAGGCCTCAGATATAATAACAAACCAAGATGCACAGATACATTTGGGAAAAACCTGGCATTCGGGTGGAGAGTGTTTGTTTCACGCTTGTTATTCGCTTGTTACAAGCGTAAACATAATTTAATCGGGGATTCGATTTAATGAGCCGTAGAGGTGTCGATGGGCATGTGGAAACAGATTACTCATGGATTTCGATTTTTTCGATTTTGATGTATCGGCTTCTTTTGGGGTGTGGTTGTGTTTTCCACCTCAATTCGATAGGGTTTCCGAAACACAAGCGATTTGAAATCAATTGGTTTGTTTGGACGTGGTGATTTTACACCATTTATTAGGGGGAACGAAATCCTTTGAATTGATTTTAGTCCTTAAACATTCAAAGGCTATTGTGTGATGGAAGTTGATTGAATCTATGTCTTCTTTTAGTAATATTTAAGTAGGACTGCGGCTTATGATTGACGTGAGGTATGCAAATGAATGGCTCATACTGATACCTTTCTGGTTCTTCAAAGTTGTTCAAAGAAAGATGAGTGAACAGAGTGCAGAGAAGATGTAGAAGGAAGAAGACTTAGCACCACAACTTATTATAGATCTGACACACCCGAATTCTCTGTACTACCATGCAATATGGTAAGCTGAAGAGCTCATAAGTATTAAGATTCAATAAACACTTCTAAAACACTTCACTAACGAGTTTGTTGGCTACAAAAGCTACTAACACTACTATGCAGAGATTCTGTTTCACTGTCGGTCTGTCAATCTGTGTGGATGTCCGCAACTGCAGCCTAAATAGAACCGATTAGCTTCTTCTTCTTGGATGGTGCTACAGTTCGGGGTGAACCTGTGGCTCAACCAACAAGCTTCCAAGTTGATCGAAGTCCCCTTCAAGTTGTATGCACCACCTGCGGCAAAGAGGCTCTCTATTGCGTGGTCTCCTCCCCCAAAATCCGTCAACGCAAATGATACCGAATATCTTACGAAGAATCTTTCTCTCGAAGCGATATCTTCATCCGCTTTCAATAAAATCCATGTTTCAGCGCTGTAAAGCAGGACTGGAATGATCAGGATCTTATATCAAAATCTCGCTAGTTCTTCGAGATAGTGCTTTACTGTTGAATTGTCTTATTGGCCTAAAGTCTAATTCGCTTGATTTCTGCGCTGGTAGCTTGTACCTTAAGTATGATGTTGAAGAAATCGCTTGACAGTGCATCAAACCGTTCTTGACATCGAAAGTCTCAGTACGGCCATTACCGACCTTGATGGAGCAGCGAGCGTTCTCCTTCCTCATCCTGCGCAAACGAATAAGTTTAGCAGAGATGTCAAAACCAGACATGGCTTTGTATAGATGCTGTCATAGACGGCCTTGAAATCGATAAAGAGATGATGGGTATCGATGTTGACTTTTTGGGCTATTTCTCCAGGATCTGTCGCAGTGTGAAGATTTGATCGATGGTGGGCTAACCACTGATAGGGGTCAATCAGGCTGTTGATACTCGTAACACACAGTATCGCATGCAATGTTGAAGAGACTTGGCGCATGTGAGGGGTTTCCTTTCCTGTGGATCTAAATATGCAATTACTAAATAATTACTAAATTCTATTGCCGTAGCTATTTTTCCCTCTTTATTTTTGACAGCTGTCAAATTTCTGTCAGACTTCATTAACACCTTCCGTAAGCCCACAGAAGTAAAAGAAACTCGACGAAACATTGCATTACGTTGACATAAGCTCATCTAAGTACATTGTGGTTGAGCGTTTAGTTCGAAGTTCTATTCTTAGAGAATGTTCATTTAAGACTGAAAAATACTTCTGGCACGCAATTGTACATAAGCTAGTCATTATCATAAGCATAATATTCCACATCTTGTATTCTAACTCTTATCCATCTTAATCTTTTCAACTCACAAACTAAACAGTTCAATAGAACTCTGTCACGAATTACTTTTACCACAATTACGCCATAACTGACATCAAAATCGGCCAGACTTAGACCCGCTTTTAGTTGTGTGTATCACATTAGAAACCTAAAAATATTCCTAAACCATTGACATGTTAAAAATAACCTAAGCTCACTCACTACTCACCGCTGAAAGCTATTTATCTTTGCATATTAATATTACTTACTGTCTATCAATTTCATTTCAAGTCCTATTTTTATTTATGTCATTTGCCAAAAATAAAAAAATTAAAAAAGTATTAAATTTCTGTCTCATGATAAATCAATCAACTTTGGCAGAGGATTAGTTTTGCGGCATTTTGTTAAATACATAAAGAATCCCGCCAATACAATAATAATGCTATAAGCCTTTCATTTTATGCATTTTCTGACTGAATCTGACATGGGAAATTGTCAGAATCAGATGTCGGCATCGGCGTTGAGTCCTTTACATCGCGATGAGTTTAAAAATGACAATAACTTGAGATTTTTGAGTGATAAGTACCAAAAATATTTCGATAATCTTGGCACCTTTTTGTTCTCATTTTTTTTTAATATTTCTCATCTGATTTATGTGACACGCCAGATGTTCTGGGCACTTTATCTTGGTTATTAAATCGAACCTTTGGCGACCAGTGATCGAGTGAAAATTGAGTGGAATTTAATAGACAAATGAAGTGAAAAGCAGCACTATAAGCAGAGGCATCTCTATCACATCATCACTGGAGAAGCTTGCAATTTATCTTTGATATTCGGGTTGACACCACCTTTAGGAACCCAGGACGAGCTGATTGGAGAAGATATACAGAAGAAGATGAGAGAAGGCAATCACCTGCATACAGTAAGACATTGACAACGAGGTGGACAATCAAAGCTGCTGGCTCTGATGGCTGATTCACCAAAAAGAGACTGGAAGAGAAGATTCAACCGCGAACTCTACATCTACCAGGATGTAGATGTAGTCCAAAAAGTCAAGATACGCAGACTACATTGGCTGAGCCCCATCGAGCGAATGGACAACAATGCTCCAGCCAAGAGGATTTTCGAGTTTCAGCCGCCAGGTTTGAGACGAAGAAGAAAAGCGAACCTCCGGTACAAAGACCAAGCTGTCGCGGATGCCGGAAAAGTTGATCTTCACAACTGGAAGAGCTATGTCCCATGCAGAGACTCTAGAAGGGTCGGGAGCCATTTAAAATTGCTTTGTGGAGTGGGAGTCCAAAGTTCACAATCTTTATGAAGGATACTACTAGCGATATGTATGTACATTCAAAGTAAGAGAGTGCTGAAAGGTTATGACTCTAGACTACCAAAACTTTTTTCTAAGAATGTTGCTGTACCCAGCTTTTTTATAAGTACATATATGACCCTTGGGTCAAAAGTGGGCAAGGAGTCTATTAGATCTGGTTGTATATCAAACATGAACTAAGATTAACTCACTGTATCAACTGATGATTGGGTACAGAATCTCTTTATCTGGAAAAGTCAGCGCTTTGAGATGTCCTTCGCTTCTTTGAAAGCCGCAGATGACTAGACTGGACTATACTAGACACAGGTATGGAATAAGGCTAGCATGTAAGAATACATATATTTTCCATGGGGTAAGTGCGAGAGACTTTCAAGCAAACCGAGGTCATACTACGGAGAAAAATTTCAGACCCATGCGCCTTTCCTCTTAAAGACTTTTGGATCTACAAATCAAGCTGCCTTCCTCGACATTGATGGCGCTTTTAGACAGAGCCTGAAAGGGTACAGTCTCGGGAATATAACCCTTGGCTGCAGCAGGAAGTAAAAAAAAAATCATTTGGATCATTTGTACTGTGACCTATTGGTCTACAATGCTCAACCATTAAGCACTTTCTTCGGTCCAGTTTCTCTAGGGATTCGCAGAATTGTTCCAATAGACTTCCTAGAGCAGTTCCACGGAACTTATTTCGATGCATCTTGAACTAGCTCGAGAACAAAACTTATATTTTTCCATTAAGGACATCCACTTAAGCAAAGGAGGTTAATTAGTCAACGTTGAGCGTTATCTTCCACGCAACTTACCCATTGTGTGACCATTCATTCTGTAGGCATCCATTTTATCTTTCATTCTTTTTGCCTCTATCTTCAGCTAATTAAAAGTCTGTATAATGAGGACGTAATAACAATCTATCGCCCCCGAGTTATGACCTGCATAGACATTAAAACTAACAATAACAAGAGGAGATTATCTCGCTTCCTCTCATCTTCATGTCATACACAACCCAGAACAGATATAAGTATCAAAATTATATTCTTTTATTATCACCGTTGTTCTGTTGTTCTTTTTTTTTTAAAGACAGGGATCCCATCCCGATACGTGACTCTTGGTTAAGTATAAATTACTTACCTTTCGTCCGCAGAGTAATGAGATATGTGAATGGACTCGAGCACAGTCCTCCACCGCATCCTTTTGCGGTGTGGTACGCGCAATAAAATGCAGATACCAAAGCAGGGAAAAGAAAAGCATAAAAAATGAGAAAGAAATTTGAAAATTTCACAGGAGAAAATTAAGGCCCCAAAAATATATAAAAAAAAAAAAATTATTTTTATTTGTTTCGGTAACAAATTTCGGTCTCTGGCTGGTCTCTGGCGACCGACGACGACGGCGTGAGAAGGACACAGAGAGCGCCTGAATAAAAATTACGATTTATGTTGACATGTTTAATTGAATGGCCTTCACAGAGCGCCTCCTTTGGCTTCACCAAAAAAATACAAAAAAAAAGAGTCGTCTTCCTTAACAGAGAGATACAGTTTTTTTTTTTTAAACCTTGGACCCAGTGTGCATGGGTCAACGTTTTATTATCCATCCACCTTCGGGAGTGACTACCATCTCAGCATCCTCATCAATATCACGAATGAATGCAGCCAGCAGCAGCAGCAGCAAGAGAGTAGTTACTTAATATGCAAGTAATGCAACCGCCATATAGGCCCTGGTGAGATGTCTATCTAGGTCGACGAGCTGGATAAAAGAAAAATTAAATTCAAAATCGTCCAAAGAAGGGGGCACACTCACACACAACGAAGAAGATACAGATTGCCGGTTAAGATGTCTCCAGAATGAATGGTTACCTTGGCTTTCATTGAGGAACGTTCCTACTGCTGCTGCTTGCTGCTGCTGTTGCTGCACCAGCCATCATCATCATCATCATCATCATCGTCGTCGTCGTCGTGGTGTTCTAATTCAGTGAAGTGGCTTCATTTATATAATCGCTGGATGATGGAGTGTTGGATGGTGGATGGTGGATGTGTGTGGTTTCAAAGACTCCAGCGGATTGATCTTTCACCCAGTTAGAGCGGTGTGATAAGGCGCGATAACGATGAAGACGTGTATTTCACCCCGAGCGTGTACTAAATTAAAGTTGTGAAGTGCTCGGACGACCATCAACCACAGGTAGATAGGAGATAGAGGAGTTAATAAATTTCGGATGTGATGTTATGCGCACTGGAATTTTTTTTTTTTTTTTTATGAGAACAGACAATTAAAATTTGGTGAAATGATGATTTTTATCGAATCGACCAACCAAAAAGGGTCGTAAACCCCTTGGAGAAGAAAGTATGAGGCAACACTGAGAGTGGGAAACAATTTTTGACTTATGGTTTCCTCCAGTTTATAGTTGTTTCAGATAAGCAATCTTCTCATGTGACAAAATGGGTTCTTTTGTTATTACAAAACAAAGGTGGTTTATGGAGTTATGTAATAACTGGCGATAAGAGATGCGTTTAATTGTGCATCGTAGTGGCCGGAGAATGCTAACAAGTTAGGCTGAAGAGTAGACGTTTTGTTTTAGAGTAGATTCCTGCACATAAGTACCAACAGTGCAAGGCGACATTTAGTATTTTGGACACAGATTCTAGTCTGCCTATTCGACTAGCTATGACGACCAAGTAAGTTCCAACACTGGTTAGGACGTAGCTCCAAAGACATTGAAAACGTTGTAAGCTGTCAACCCCTTGCCAACTAAAACATGTTTGAACTGACAAGTTCCGTTTCATGCTGATATTGGTTTAAGTCGAATTTTCAGCTCGATGACAGTCAATATTCTTTTGAAAGCCACTATTATTTAATTAAAGTACATTATTCAGAGAGAGAGAGAGAGAAAGAGAGAGAGAGAGAGAGAGAGAGAGAGAGAGGGAGAGAGAGCGACAGGAGGAGAAAGAATGTGAAATAGTAAGGGAGAGAAGGAGATTGAACATACAGAGATCTAAATGACATGTGAGATGTGACATACATATGTCACACTAGTTACGTCAAATAAGAGTGAACATCATTTTATGTTAAAGGAGAGCAATTTTAGTGGCTCTTCTTCCAGGCTCTTCCAACAAATAAGGACAGTAACTCGGCATTCGTTATTCCATCAAGCTTCGCTTATATGTCGTCAAGTTTTATCGCCATGATGCATGGTATGTTTGTGGAATTTCTTTCGAAGGCCCAAACCTGTACTAAAGTGCTAGAAAGAACTGTGACAGTAAACAAATCCATGCAATTGAATCAGTCACAAATTGAGTAATTGTCTGGATCAAGGACTGGCTAGCAGCCGCCAGACAAGAACTAGTCAAACAAAACTATTCTCATAATCAGTGGGATAAGAACTCATGAGCAACCAGCTTAGTAACCCAATAATCAGGTCCAAAAAGAGGTCAACAGACTGAAGACTGCAGTTCATAACACATGTAGACTGATATGTTAAAAGGATCGAACTCTCCAGAAATGTTACATCAGTTGTGTTTTTTGTGAAGGACACCAAACGAAAAATACTCGTAGACTCTGAGCACAGGGCTGGATAAGTCTTAAAAATGGAGACTGAAAGTACAACGCAGTTCCTGTCTGGGAACAATGGTTATTGCAAATGTTTTATACGATTTAGACATGACAGCTCACTATCCCGTCCGAATGTCCAAATTACGTTGAAAACAGGGATCACAAAGTAGTGAGCCCACTTGGTCGGTAATCATCTCCAAATGTTTCAGACGGAGGACAATTGGGTGGAAACAATTATAGAAAGTGGGCCAGGGAGAATAGAAAGACTAAGAAAGACTAAGGCAAACTAAAACAGAAGCTTCAGAAGGTGCAGGTTCCACCAGTTCTTCAACTACTCATACTGCTAAACAGCAAAGAAATTATTCATTTAGATATCAGGACACCATATAGAAGCTGCCCAAAAACAGTATCGGCAGCCTAAAGGTTTCTGGACCATTCTGTACAGCAAAAAGCTTAAATCAAAATCGGACTACCAGAAAAAGCGTACCATTACTGAGCGATAACTGAATATGAAGAAAAAGGCTATTTATGCCACAAGCCTCTTGTCTAAAAAAACGACATAACTCGTATAATAGTAGTTGAGTCAAAAAACGCCTCATGCCTCACAGGCAACTTGTCAAAAGATATCGAACAATCAGCAAAACTGCTTGAGCAAAACACGTCATCGTGTTAACTTAGGTTATATTCTACATTGAAACAGAAGACACCCCAGCTAGCTCAACAAGGACATTGTTGGCTTCATCATCCACACTGGAGCTCTTACATAAGAGGACGATAAAATAGATCTTACCTCATTGTAAAGGGTTTTCCATTAAGCGTTTCTTATCTTTAAATTTAAATGAAATGAATCGTGAGTGAGATATGATTGAAATTTGTTATTCATTTAAAAGGTCAATGTATGCCATTATATATGAAATATAATATTATTAAAATGTTATCCGGGACTTCGTTGGATGGCGGACATCTTAAACGTCCAATTTTACATAGCTCTGACGCATAAATTAGGCTGAATTTGGGCAATGCCATTGATTATGTTGGCTTTCAGGGCTGCGGTGGTCTGTGGTTCTGTATGAGGCATAGCGCTATCCTGTTAAAACCACATGTCTTCTGTGTCCACATCATTTAATTGGGACCAACAGAAATTGAAAAGAAAAATAGCGCTCGCCAAACGGTGAAGCATGGCCAACTTTGTTCTCAAAGAAGTATGGATCGATGTCGTCGCCAGTCCAAAATCCACATCAAAGAGTGACTTTCTCTGGATGCATGGGAACTTGGTGGACCTCGGGTGAATTGCTATCATCCGAAATTTGGAATTTTGCGTACATAATTATCCAGAAATGGACCTCTTCGCTGAATATGATTTTTCGACCGAAATTGGGGACAATTTTCAACTGCTCAAGAGCCCAATCAGCGAACAAACGTCGTTGTCATGGTCAATAACTTTAAGGTCTTGGGACAATTGAATCTTGTACGGGAGTAGGTCCAATATTTGCCAAGTTGTGGTCTACCAAAGGCCGAGTTTTTGAGCGCGGTACAGAATTGACTGCCTCCTGCGCACTGTCATAAACAGCTCGATATTTTCGGCAAATCTTACGTTTAATTAACGTACGAGGTGGGCAACCACCTGCACATACACGCTATTACTCTCCATGTTGTTTTGCCAAGACAACTCAAACAAATGACAGCTAACTCGACAGATGTATATAACTTAAGCAATATGGCCACAATCACCTGTCAAAGTTTGGAAATCTCAATTGGGAAACACTCTACAACCTACAATACTGCGAAGATATCCCAACTTGACATTTGTCACCTACCTTTACTTATAATTCTTGCCGAAGTAAAGTTGGTATACACTCAGACCATGATAGTTAAAGATGGTATTTTGGTGCCACCATATGTTCAAGTCTTCATAGCCATCAAAAAGTCAATACTCTAACTGCGTTTAGAACTTAAAGCAACATGATGTCTTATCATGATGTAGCTCATGTTATACCAGATACTAGCGACCTTTTCTCAGCCACAACTTGCATCTTAAAATCCTTTATTTCAAAATGCAGTCACACAAATATTTCTGAGCATTGCTCATCCCAGTTTCCATTCTGTCAGTGGGTCATTTATCTTTCTAATCAGATCTTATTAAGCCAAACAAATCGTCCAATCATTTCGACAAGCTTACCACCGGAAAGACAATATTTTTTTCAAAAAAAAAAAAAAAAAAACAAAAACCAAACTCAACCCAAAATCAAAATCAAAAGAAAAAAAAAGAGGAAACAAGAACAGAGAAGCTCATAATAATCTCTATGTGCGGTACCGCTTAACATTTTTATGATCTAACGAAACACGGTCATTTAGATTTGCGAATATTTACGATCTCTGGTTTATTCACTTTGTTAACCGCCACTTTGTTGTCGGCGCGGCTCGATTGTTCTGCCTTAGAACAAAAGAGCCCAGCAAGTTTGACCACAAATAAAATATTGGACAAGATAACAAATATCTTCGATGCTAATCGTGGCGACTATAAATAATAATACGCGCGCCTTCCACCACCACACATACATAGTCGTATCACGGTCAAAATAAATTAGATATTCATTTTGCATCCAATTCGTTTCATGTTTATGGTGTTAAGCTCTGTCTGGTTGATATAAAAAAAGAAGTTAAACTTATTAATAAGCATGTCACCTTTATTCAACCGAAATGAAACACTGTTGTCTGATTAGATTGTGATTCTATTAAATGCTAAATATGATAAAAGGGGATATATTTTATCGTGTAGGGATGATGTTGCTCAGCGGAATGGTTAGTGGGCTATCAGAGGTCTATTGAAATGAGATACCTATATTATGGACGTCGCCCGTAAGGTTTCAAAAAGGTCTCAAGCCTGCTTACCTCAATATACTCTGAGATAGCCAGCTTAATGGACCAGCTCAGCACACTCCAATTAAGTGCTTAAACTTACTGATGAACTAGCTACGGGCTATTCTGAATCTGAGTTCATAGGACAGACTTCGTAGAGCCCATCGGCGAAAGATCACAGGCTTGCCTATATCATCCAAGCAGTTAAGATCCCATTTACAGCTCAGAGACCTGCGAATACGAATGAGCGAATAGTCGCAAATTTTGACGTTTCATTCACAGTATTTTTTTACCTGCAATCTGCAAATTTCATTTTTTGGAAAAGGTGAGGTTAAACTCTCACTAATGTGGATTGCGTTCCACTTCTGTGGAATGTGAATAAAATTTGACAGTTCGCAAGAAGCACTCGCTTATTCCCTGAAAAATCAGCGAATTGTTAATTTCTTCGCAGAAATTAAATACAATTTAACTTTTTTTTATATAAATCTATAGATTCTCTCTTCTTCCTTGGGAATAGTCAAATTCTCAAATTGGTTTGTTCGCCTTTTGCTATTCTCTGGTTGGTGATCTGTGAATGTACCTTTACTCAACGTTTTTCGTTCAAGAAAGTCCTTACGTTAGATAAGAAACCAGTTGACATTTCTCAGAGGAGCTGGGGCACTATCTTAACAATTTGATATTTTGTGTCCAGTCTGTTTGAAGGAGTATTTAAAAATTTTAACAGCTTCACAATACCTAAGGTGAACTCTTGGATTGGTGACGACTCCCTGAAACGCTTTTGGAGGACGTCTTTCTGGGCTATATGATGAAAGAAAACTCTTCCCGTTTGCGCTAAGTATTTTGACGCATTTCAATCTTCTTAAGGCTTTTCCCGAAGATTTCATTGACATCCTTCTTAACGAATGGACTTCTGATGGCCAGTAAGGGTAGTGTCACCATCTTGGTCAATGGCTTCTTGTTCAGTCCGGTTTTAATGGAAATGGTGCGCCAGAAAAAGTCAACTTAAGCATCTCCTTTAGCCTCTGTGATTATTGTTGCCCCAAAAGTAAAGCAATCAAGGAGCTCTAAGTTCAAAAAAAGTCCCTTAAATCATCTTTACGTGTGTAAAAAATCATTTTCTGTTCTACAGACTCTCATGGAGACCTATTCAATCAACATTCATATGTTTGGTTCCAACTTGGTTATAAAGGTATCACAACAAAGCCAATAAGAATTGTTAACAGGAAACTATCATCAGAATCCTGGCGTGGATTAAACTAAACGATGCGGAGTGGGTACAAGTCATAACATTTGAGAGAACGACGAAGCAAATAGAATCCACAAGGCTCACAAAATTTCGATACTCCAGGAAATTTGAAGTGGTTACTGATAGACAAACAGAGTTCACATAATATTAATATCAATAGCAAGAGTCTATGATCCCAGCTTTCAGGATGCGACAACTATAAGCGAAAGTCCACGCAATAGAGCTATGCATTCAAGAATGCATGCGAAGGAATATTAACTCTTAGAGTCAAGCAGTCAAGCATCCATATATGCGTACCGGAATGTATTCCTCTACTTGACAGATTCCCGTCCGCCTGCCTAGTAACCATAAAATTGATCTCACCACGAGCTAAAGGGGACACAAATAATCTTACTCCTTCCACAGGCTTAATTTGAGAGCAGGGATAAGAATGGGTCTACCGATAAAATGAACTGGAGAGAAGAGGTGTTGGGTAGATAAGAGAGAGCTTAGGAACATTACCAGAAGCCGCACACAAAGACTTGTGAGCCACATGGAGTCTCTTCGACCCATAAGGACATATATAAGCAATTTGGTAAATGGGGTAATGCGGGAAGTAAAATTAAGTATACAGTTGTTTGCCGTATCGGAATTACAGACGGTTTTTGAGAAGGCTTCAAATGAAAATAATATACTCTCTCAAGGTTGGTGGAAAAACGTCAATGTTATTTTCTGGCTCAGTACTCCCAAGCACTAACAACTGATCTACAGCATCTGAGTGATACGGTCTAGCTTAGGTTTTCTACTTGTGCTCCATTTGTGCTCCTTTGCTGAATTATTTCGACCAGTGCTAGAAAAAAGTGTTAATTCATGAACACCATCTTGCAATGAAGGAGACATCTACTGCCCCGTCAAAATGGTCACAAATAGTCCTCAAGTTAGATCCTGGATGTAATGGTTACATCTTTTGAATAAATTCACAGGACAAGATCAAAACAAACGTGGAACTGCGATGATCTGAAGAAAGGTCTACATATTGCAAGGGTGATTGTTCCTACTCTGGATAATGTATATGAAAATGTGCTCGTAGTATAGCTGAACAAGATCTCCTAAACTTTTGATCAACAATATATAATCCTTCCATCTAGTCCTGTGACAAAAGCCCCTTAAAAACATACTCACAATCGCAAAGACACTATTGGATTACAAGATCCACCAAATCATTGTAAGCTCCCATGTCTTACATCACCTTTATGTTCATTTCCACTCCTTTCAATCCACGCAATCAAATCGCATAGCTAAAGTGTTGTTTATATTTAGCATGCAGATCAAGCCGAAAAATAAAAGGAAAAAATGGCGCACAACTCGACGGGAAGGAGTCACCCACTGATTTTGACTTTTTTTTCCTTTTTGTTTGCGAATGTCTTGAGCGATAGCATCCAAGAGCCTTTCATCAGTTAAAATACTCTCTCCCTCTGTGGGCTCAATGGAATGTAAAAAAAAGGGAATTCAATTCCAAATCCATATCCAACTTCTTTTTTTTTTGAGACTCTACACTGCCAGAGCGCGACTCGTGGTGCAAAAATAATGACAAAATCACAAATCAGCATCTGAAAGCAAAAACCCCAAGAAGACACAGTCAAAAGCGTGAAGAATTCTTCAGCGGGACAAATGTTATGTGCTGTTGCTGTTGCAGTATGCCAACACAAACTCTGAGATACTTATATTCAGATACTTTTCTTTCTTTTGGTTGTCTTTTGGTTTGGCGTTTTTTGTTATTCAAATCAAGATTTGGAAATTCTTATGATGCGCGCGCGTTAGCGACTACCCGCAGACACTTTGCTTCATGATGCATCTTCAAAAAAATAAAACGAAAAAACCCACAACTATTCGATCTGTTGGCATTTTATTCGAATACTCTGGATGGTCTGAGAGTATCTATCTGTCGTCTGTGAGATTACATGTATGAGAAGGAAGAAAAAGTGAGTTGATACAGAGAATAGAGGTCTTCTTTTAAACGGTCCAAATCGTCCTGACAGTTCCTTCCGATTCCATGAAGACCGAAGAAGACACACGCATAAAAGATACTCCCATTGAGTCCAAAATCAATTGGGTTTTCCCCAAAAAAAATGTAAAACTTCAATAATCAAGGCCAAGTAAGGGCATTTCCGGAATCGAAATGTTTTTTTTTTTGCTGGAACAATGCTTGCGTTTCATGCTCGCTTGACGTATTCAACGGACCGTAACCCCGTCCATCGGATACCTACTTCATTATACATTCTCACTATCTAAAGTTGATTATATCGAGTGCTTACAATTGAATAGCACAGTTCAATATTAAAAGCTCGCCTAGGCACGAATACAATGTTGCGGCGGATCTAATTTTAAATATAAACTATTTTTCCCGGAAATTCTTCAGCGATGTCGATGTGTTTTGTCAAGTTTACATCATTCAATTTATTTGCATTTAATGGGGTAAGTTAGATACATTTAACCCCGAATAATTGCAATTTATGCGATACATTGCGACATCGAAAATGTCAAATGACAATTATGACATATTACGTCGACGTAATTTTAGGTAGAAATGGTTTTCTATGACTTATAACACTTAGTTTTTGAATCCAAACGACAAGAGAGGTTAACGACAATACAATGTGTATATGGCGGATTGAATCAGAATTCAATTGGAGTTCAAAGCTGGATTGGACTAGATCCAATCAGATTGAGTTGAGTTTTTCCATATAAAGGCGGATCAAAAGATTGAGTTTGACAGATAGAGCAAAAAAGGATAAAGGAATTCCCAGTCCCTTGCGGAGGAAAGTAAAAAGTAAAAAAAAAGTAAAATATTTGGACGCATGCAAATGAAATGGAGAAGAAGTGTCAAACTCAATCCTCAGTCGATTCGATTTCAACTCGATCCTTAATCCATATCGAAACACGATCCAATTTTAATCCAATCTCCGAATACAGTCATTTAAACGTAGTAAATGAACTACATAGTTCACCATCAAGCCAATACTGCCACAAAGCTTGGGTGAATATACATATGTATCTATGTAGACCCTATGGTTGGTATAAGCTTACTTTATTCTTATTTTGTTCCCAAAGTAGGCAATGGAAATGGTAGCGATGTGATGATCCCTGATATGACTCAATACTCTTGTTGCTGCTTTCCTCCTGTGGATTCACACACAGAGTAAGAAGTGAACCATCAACTACAGCTATTGGGACCCATCAACGAGGTCTATAAGCCCAAAATGTCCATTACCGAAGAAATTAGAAAGATTAAAATAATAGACTTAAAGATATTCTTAGAGAACGAAAAGGCAGGAGAATTGCCAAGACTAGGATCTCAGCAAAATACTTATCAATGTTCAATGTTCAATGTTCCATAGCACTTGAATTCAAAAGACAAGCAGACGAAAGATGGAGAAACAACATAATGTCTTGTCTCCCGAGGCACGACAAGATGAAGACTAAATCCTCGCACAAAACAGTCGGTTTTCATACGTTTTATTACCGCCCACAACTTTCTGGCCGGGCACCAAAGAAGAGTGAGCCTAAATACAGACGATACATGTGAACACTTCTTGTGCATATGTCCAGTCTCTGCTTTAGAAGAAGGGGCAGCCTTCAGAGAAGTTCTCTTCGAATCTTCGATAATGTTGATGAGTCATGGAGACTATAAGAGTAACCGTGGACAATCACTAGTAATTTCTGAACCGAAATTGGAACGCTTTCGCACTACACTATATATTAAAGGTTAACCTTTGACAGAGCCATACATGCAGAGTCCTACGTAAGGAACACGTAAGCTAGAGCGCCATCTTTGAAAATATTGTATCAACAGGAGCACAAACAAACAAACAATTTCTCCACCAACAACAAGTGATTGTTTTGTCCGGGTTTTGATATGCTGTCATCATTTGGCCATATCCTTTCGAAAATGATTCCAAGCCCAGACTGCCCCAACATGACGAAAAATGTCATCAGAAGAATGATCGTTCTTAGGCAGAGTTGCAGCAGACGTAAGGACGATAATAGAATTCAGTAAAGCCCCCTATTTCTTAAGATGTTATTTGGCGATAAGGAGACGTCTGATCCCCTCAGGATGGAGAACGCCATATGGTACGTATCCTGAATCAACTGTATCCTGTTTGCTGCATTTCGTAGCAATAACTAAGCAGCATTTAAGAACACTAAAAAGAAGGACACAGCTTGTGTTCCCACTAGTTATCACAGGTCTTGCACTCCATGTGAATTATCCTTCCATCTACTCTCAAATGTAACAAGAACTAAAATGAATCAGTACACACTAGAATCATTGATATGGTGACGTCAGGCATGACACGTATGACTTCCAAAGCCAACTTCAAATGCCCATTTAAGTCTTTAGCACCTTCCACTGATTTGTGTTTCATTTGTCAATAAATGAATGGCAACACGTAAATAGGCCACCAGTAAAAGTGCTGAGCGAATTCCTTATGCTGGCACTCCTTTCGTCTAGCTAGTCGCCCTAAGTAAACGACGATTTAATAAGTGCGACTGAATTTAATTGGAGCGGTACTTAGAGTAATTTGAGACACCTCACTTAGGAGACCCACCGCGATAGTGAGCAGAAAACCTATTAAGCGAGCGCCCACTCCAACGACAATGTGTCCTCAAAAGCACGTCTCGTCATTTTATACCTCATAAAATGGGTAATGCGACCCGGGTTCTGCCCATGCTCTCGTGTGTTGACTGTTGATATGCACTTGTTGTCCCGACAACCAAAAGAATAACAAGTAATTGTTATTATTTGCTGCGCGCTCTCGGATAACCAAGTGAGTGTGTGTGTGAACCAGGGGTGTACTTCACCGTCGATAATCGTCTCTTCAACTTGCAACACCAAGTGACTTATTGTTGACTTTTTTTTGCTTCTTCTTGTTGTTTGTAGTATCATTTCACTTGTATGAGAACCCTCTGAGCCATAATCGATATGCAGACGCACGACTCAACTTATGCGGAACAAAGTGAAACTAATTAGTTGTGGACCATTGCGATGGTCTTGCCACCTCTATGGGACACCAGTTCACTGGCATTGTGTTGTCACATCACCACAATGTGGTGTGGTTGAGGGAAACCGCCATTCGACGCAAAAGAATATCGCACACGCGTATTGCGTGAAATCACAATACGGACCTTGGTAATAAAGGTTTCAATGACAAGACACGTAAGGTAAGCATTGTTATCCGACGTTGACCTTGTAAATATCGCTGAACATGGTATCTGGTGGGATGTTTGGTACCTATGACACGTGAAAGTGAATGCTTGTACCGAAGTTTAAGAGCAAAAATCGAAATTACATAATTTACACTGTGAATTGGAGTGAAAATTTTACTGTGAATGCGGCTCCACGAACAATGTTTCATAGAATGCGAGATGGATCGAAATCTCTGCAACATTTGTCCGACTGAAATAGTAATCTGAGAGAAGACCCACTCTAAACTCTATAGAATACTATATCTGGCTCTCTTTCTATCAAAAATGACAGATGGTTGCTCATGGAAACGTGGTGAAGTCAAATTGGGCGTCCGTCAAGGTTCACTACTGAGCCCATTTCTATTCATTACGTGATGGTCCTGCTGACTCGCGAAATATAAGGATTTGGAGGCTCTTCTAGCAGATGATACAATCACCATTCAAAAAGGCTCAACGAAAGCTAAAACGATTGAGTTATTCTTTAACGGAAACATATAAACGTGGGTTCATATTTCATGCATCACTTTGGATCGAAGTTGATCATATGTATAATTCAGTGTTCTTGCTAAACCTGGCGGACAGCATTAGGCGTATTCTGCCACGAAAGCCAGAGGGCAGAATATACATATAATACAGCTCCGGTTCATAGCCTGTGGTTGAGGCTCGCTGGGCCCAGACCAACCAACACTAATCCTGTCCTGTGGCGCAGGGAGCTCGCCATTTGTCCTCTTTGGTTAGCAATTTCCTAAGAAATTAACACATGGCACCAGGAGCAGGTGGGAGTACGGATTACTAACAGAGCTGTAGTGTAGACGGCAGATGGTACTCCGGGTTGGTCAAGTTGGCCCAACTTACCACACAGACCTTCAAGATCATGTGTCTTAACACCTTCGCACTATTTTCTATAAGACCATTTATACGAATTGGCTGGTAGCATTCGCAACGAACTAGAGACGATGGACCTATTGGAGATCAACACTCGCTGCGCTATACAGCTCAAGCTGTTTGAACAAATGATTGAAAGTTGGATTCTTTAACACAGGTGTACACAATTTCCTATGAGTCCTTCTGGCGCAATACATACCCTAAATCTCAGAATGACTTCCGTCTATCTCTGTGCAGGAAAAGGTGGACGAGATTGATGGTATCTAGCTGTAGCAGTGACATTATTAGGTTAGGTTAGGTTTGTGGGTTGGCAGAAGAATTGAACTACCTCCGTCGCACTCAGGTCAGAACTGAACCATTATATACTTAAGAGTTTATGCTACAGACTCAATACAGACAACATATGCAAGATGTATTCCTTGCAGTTCCAGTTTCGCCACTTACAGTACGAAAGTAAGATCCAACCTGCCTTGTGCGTCCATCCTTTAGTGGATGGAACAATGAAAATGGCAACCATCAACGAGCCAAAAGGGCTTCAATGACTAGTCTGTATAGTTGCATACTCTAAACAGGCCCCAGCAACGTCCTGTAATACTTATGCCAGAAAGGCCCATCAAGTATCCTTAGTCTATCCATTTAAAATCAGCAGGAGTTTATTATAAAGCTATGAATGCAATTGATGTGTAAATCATCGAGTTCGCCTAAATATCCGAAGTAGTATCCGCCTAAAAGGAACTTCCTTCGAATTCAGAGCGCTTTGCACAGAAGATGAGGAATATTCTCCTTCTCGTTAAGTCACAATAGACCCATAGAGACCGTAGTGACAATGAGACTAGTTCCCACCTCTATCTACAATCTCCTCCTTGTTCATATAGCTCCAGCAGAAGTCATTAGAAGGGATACCCATTGATGCAATGCCTTCCAATGATGTAATGTCCCTTGATAACGCCCTATCATGGTACTAATATGGGACCTATTTAGCTTTTACATGTTGGGCCAGGTCTGCTTTGTGTTACAGTTCGGTGACTGAAAGTTTAAATTTTCTTAAGAGGTCTTCATTTCATTATATCAGACCGTGATTTGTGGACTAATCGTGGTCCACTACTTGAATCCAAGGCAAACATGTGGTGTACCGATAAATAGACCACAGTTTCTGAAATATGCAAATATGTAGCTGCCAGCGTGTATAAACCCGTTAATTAAGTTTAAGAACCAGTTTTTCACACCAAGCCTTACAGTATCAAGTTTATTTTCTAAGGGACTCGAAACGCAGCATGGTTATTTTCACATTTTTAAACTTACACAGCTTCTCCAAGACCAATTTTTTACTATTATTTCAGAAAAGTCGATTTTTTATTTAAATAAATATGTGAGTGCTGCATTCTGACATAAATGTGTCATGACTCACAACTGTCAATTGCCTCAACTCTCATACGTATGATGTATCTCCTTCTGTCATTGCAATGACATATTACAACCTTCAAAAGGTTGTAAACTTGCACTGTCATTGCAGCTGAAGCTGAAAGAAATCGCAAAGCTGTAGTTCAAATAATGTCGCTATATCTAACTCAGAAGAAAAAAATTCTGAAACATTTACCTATTCAAACGGATACACTGCCAATGACGCAAGTAATGTCACAATATTTGTCATTTGCCACACATTTGGTCATCGCAAAGGTAACACTTTTGACGCAATACCTTTTCACAAAAAAGAGGAAAAATCCCCACTAACCCAAGTTCTAGCTGCAATTACAATAACTACCTCCGAACACACCTCTTTTAAGATAGTGCTAAGCATCCATGCAAATAGGAACTGCAACACGGATTTACCCATTCTATGATAGATCCCCTTCTTTGGTTTGAACTCCCAAAAAAAAAAAACCGAAAATTCAAAGAAAGCTTTAAAAAATCAAGAAGCTCTAGATAAATCATCGAGTCACAATCGCAAGACTATTTATTCAAACTCACTTGAAGATTATCGCAATAATATCCATAACACACCCATAAACGACTGCTGGGAATCACCGGCCGATGATATCCCCCGTGAACCGCCCGAACACACCCCGACTCACTCACTTATCTCAAGTGGTTCTGGTGGTAGGTAGCATTGCCATTTGATTTGACTAATTAAGTGATAACGTGACAGCGGGACATGATCTCGTTAGCATTTATGTGATGGGAATTAAAAATTAAGCCACAGCTTATCAGCTGACAAGGTCTCGTGCTGCGGCGCCGACTAATCTGAGCATTCACGTGCGGTGTGGCCCCCTCTCTCATCCATATCTAGGTGGTAATTTCTAAAAATAAAAATTTTGTATTGTTTTGAAAATTATTTTTGTTTGCACAAATATTTGCACAGCACGTAGGCAAATTCACTTGAAGCGCCCCGAACATCAATTACGCTACCAATTATCACACTTCAACGATGTTTTTTTCCCGCTCAAAGTTATACGTCACAACAAATGTCAATTTATCCAAATATGGGTGAAGCATTGAACATACGTCAAAGACGTATTTTTGGCTTCTAAGAAATACTCGAGCATAAAGTGACAGCTCAAGCGGTATCCCGAGAATATACATAAGAATTGGGGGAGCAAACTTCCTCTCTTCAAAAAGGGGTTTCGCTGTGCTTTTTTTTTCGCCGGATGACTCAAGTGTGCTACACAGCTGTCAGAGTAAACAGTTGTAGTATCAGTGCGTTCCAATTGATAGGCACTATGGCACACGACATGAAACGTCACGGAATCGACGTCACCGACAATGTTTTGCGATATGAGGTATTGATTGTAGCGCAGGCGTTTAGTCGTTGAAATTATTTTTTCCTGGAATCATGTTTTTTTTTTTTATTGACTGACTTGTGTAGCTCGCGCGAGCGTCTATTTTTAGTTGGCACATCACACAAACGATAGAGAATCCGATACATATTGTAATTTCAATAAGTGAACTCTGCACAAACAATTAGGTGCCAAAATTGAATGTGTCATGCTTGCTTCCGCTTCGTGGAGCGTTGACGAGTCGAAGATAGTCATGATGATGATGAAGAGAAGTGTTATCGTTCATGTAGTTGATGTTTTTTTGCTAGAAGACCGCAAAGTGAATGTGTGAGCTCATTTTGAATATTGTTTGCGCTCCGGGTTTGGTTTTTCTAGGTTTAAAGCGGAACTTTCTCAAAACTTAAGTACACACACAGTACCTAGACGAGTTCTGACGAGGTCTATTTAAAAATTTTTAGCACCTTTGATTGACTTATGAATAGGATATGAGCGAAAACAAGTTGTTAGTAACTAAAGCTTGATCGTTTGGTAAACAATAAACAGTTGGTTGAATGATCTAATCGCGATCACTAAGAAGGGCACGGAGGTGTTGAGCTTAGTTCATGAAACCCACTACCCACTTACCTTACCATTGCCAGCTTCTTGATTGAAGGAAGATTTATGAAATTTCTGAGCGGCAACAATTAGCCAGCTGGCAATGCTGATAGACAGGGAACTTCAGAGGATCAATTGCTGTGAAGAAATGTGACGTATCTGGGGTAAGATAATGTATGCTTCAGCGCTGTTAAAGAGTGCAATCATTTCGGAGTGCATTTTTTGAAGTCATCCGAAAAATTCTTATGGATTTGTTTCTCCAAATGACTTCAATGACTTCAAAGAGACTTCAATGAATGCAGAGCAATCAAAATGATTCGAAATTATCTATGATTGCAGAAAATGATTGCTAAATCATGATCCAAAACCAACCACGGAGTCGGTGCTGCAATATTTTTGGACGACTTTGTGGTAGACTTGATCATTAATTTTCCAAACTAATACAGCGTTTCTCGAGGTCGAAGCCAATGCTGTCTTGCACGCAGTTGATGCATTGGATATTGGCAGTTATCAATAGAAACCTGAACAGAACCATGAGACTCCTAAAAATCAAAAGAAGAACTCTCTCACAAGAAAACAAAAACCTCCTCATTGGAGGCTAAACTATAGGAATGCAAATCTTGAGTTCAGAGGAACATGAGGTCATCGATTAATTCGTGTGTTATCCAACTTTTTCATCGAACTCAATGATCTCTTAAACGTCTTCACGAAGTAATTGGTTCCAAAAGTAAGAAGGTTTCCACCTACCGTAAATGTCAATGTCACCAATACAGTAGACGTACATGTGGTCTAAGTACATCCTCGTTGAGGACCGTTTCTAACCAACTGAGCAGGCTTCGTTTGTTGATACCTCCAATGAAAAACATTCAGTGGCCTTAATTGGGTAGGCAGTGAATGTCAATCTCCAAAAAGTGTGCATGATCCTGTCCTGTCCACTTATACGATTGCTCATGGCTTGTGTTTAGTAATCATCCCAGTCCTGCTGGGCATGGCGCAGAGGCATGGACTTTGCCAAATTCGGATGAGAAGTCCCTTGGTTATTTTAAGACAATCGAGTAATCTTTTATCCCATCTGCATAGACGGTGAGTGCCAAAGAAGATTTAACGCCGAACTATACGGCCTGGCCAGAAGAGTTCGCATGCAGCAATTAAGATGCCTGAGTCATGTAGGGCGGATGGAGCCCAACGTTCCAACGAAAAATGTGGGGGACCTGAACCAACATGGCATGCGCAACTGGAAAGAGCTGGCTCGTAATCAGGTTGGCTGACGAGCTTTGTTGGTTGAGGCTCAGGTCCACCAAGGACTGTAACGCCACCTAAGTAAGAAAGTAAGTAAGTAATGACTTGTGTGCTTCTTAGCCCTGTTCTTCTTAAAATAAACATCATCCATGACTAGGGCTTCAATTTTAAATCAAGAAATCGGGTAGCATGGTTCCGTAGTACAATCATTCATAGAGCCCCGCTGCACCAAAAATATCGGATAGAGAGTTTGTTCGACAACCACTTCTAGGCTTTTGGTGCAAGATTCGATAATTCTACTTTTAGTAATTTGTTCGATAAAACGCTATTTCACTTGCCTGCTGTTCCAACGCCTAATCTATGAATACACAGCTTCCCAAAGGTTCTGCGATTTCAATTATTCAGTTACCTAGAGGTTTTTGTGTATGCATATCATATTTCCTTAGGCAATATGCGATGTAGGTTAGTTTCGGATATGACTATGCAGTCGTACTTTAAAAGACCTGGTTTCCATACTTTTGGCTTTGTTAGCTATAAGGTCATTGCTGCTTCACAGCATTTCGGATAGGCTCCAAGTCTTTCTAAGTCAGAATGACAACAACTGAACTGGTGCCTTATAGGAACCAATAACCAAAAGAACATTTCCAAATGTTTGTATAAAATTCTGTGACTTTTGTTTGTGGGTCTTTTTTTTTCTTGAACTCTATAGCTTTTACCTGACAGCTGTCACAAAGTCACAACCTCTGTTTTCGAGGTGAAAAGTGACATATTCGATATCACCTTTTTAAGAGAACACACTGGGTAATATTGCAAACAATTCCGCTTGCACAAATTCTAGCCTTTTAACTAAACCAAATTTCTATATCGCACTTATGACCCGGCTTCGATCAATAATATTATTGTGCACTTTTGTGAAATACGACCACTTCGCCTCAGATAAGATCGAAGTTTATTTTTTTTCATACGATTTGCAAAGAATGTATTAAAAGTAAATAAATATTTGATAAGAAAACAAGCTCATTTCGGGTTATCTGTCGAGTTAGACAAAACGTGCTGGATGACTTAATAATTGACATATCCTAATCTGGACTGACGTTATCATAGAAATATTTCAAATCAATTTATTCTTCCATATTCGGTAAATGAGTGGAAAAAAAATCCCACAGCGCCCGTTTTGCTTACTAAAAGTGGCCCACTGAATCATGGCCTAGCTCTTCGCAGCTTGTATTGTGCGAGTTCTACTACATAAGTAAATTTTGAAAGGAAAGCAAAGAGTTTTTGAGACGTTCATAAAATATATGTGGATGTTTTTTAGACATGATGATATCTTCTGTTACTAGAACCAAGAAACCCTTGTACACTGGTTCAACGCTCTAACCACTAGCGAGACATTGAGTAAAAAGTTATACCCTGAATTCCCAAACTTCTGAATTTAAAGGAAAAATCACTCAGAGAGTCCCAAAAATATTCTGCATGAAAAACAAATTCCAGTGAATTACAACTGAATGCAAACAAAAATCGAGCAATAATTCCCAGTAGCATGGACACCAACCGTGATGAACTGAAACTTAATAACGACCTCAGTCCCAGAGTTCAAATGAAAGCTTAAAATCATAAACCTTCCTTAAAACTTAGGAAAATGGTAAATGATATCAAATTCAAGACGGGGAGAGCTCAGGTTGAAATCAAAATTGAGAGAGATCGGTTCTTTAGACTATGGGCTTTGTGGGGTGGTGGATTAAAGAGACGAGGACATGGACTGAGAGAAGGCGATGCACAAAGAGCATATGTGTAACAGCTCTACATTTGGCAAGAGTCTTTCAATTATTCAGATTCAGGCGGTCTAAATGGAGAAACAGGACAAAGAAATCGTTCAAAGGCAAAAGGAGAGATGATCAGGATGTTAAGTGTTCTCGGTACTAAACACATGGACTTGCTGAATCTATACAAAGACGGTAAGGGTAATTTAGATGAATCAGTTCACATAAAGGTGGATGAATTCTTTGGAGCACTGTTTGACAAAGCCGAATAGTGCGGTGGCCTTAGAAATGTGCTCCCTGTGGTACAATATCCGAAGCTCTTTAAAGGATCCGAGGAATATAGATTGACCGTGGAGTTGGTAAAGTTGCAGAGGGAATTCATGGCACCAACTTGCAATAGTTCGTAGAGTGAGCAAGCGAAAGAGCACAGGAAACTTGTGGTAAAGAAGTGTCCTTGAAACGTTTAGAATCTTGTGAATTTCGTGGAATTGTTTGGAGCGCTGTCATAAGGAGGTTAAAGGACAGTGGGTCACCGTAACTATGGTCATTTTGGTACATGGTATTTCTATCGACTTCAATTGAGCAGCAGGAGTCATCATCATCATGCACAGATGGGCTAGCTTAAGGATGTCATCAGTAGACTTGGCTCGGTGTAGCCACACGATCATAGGTAACTTTTGAAATCGATAAATGGAAAGGGGGTTTGTGTTCTTCGAATATCTGTTCTCGAAAGTGTTGATTTTCAACTTTCAAAGGCTGAAACTGGGATCTATTAGATTGTAGAGCAATGGCTTGAGGTTTGTTGTATGGCAGGCAAGATATTATAAGGATACAAAAGGGACGTTTGGTACTCATAACTTGGATTGACATCTGATGTCATGAGTCCAATTCCAGTGACTTTTATACCCCGATTTAACTTCTGATCCAACGCGAAAGCACCACTACAGCTTCCAAGGATAGATAATTCTTCAAATCAAGTCTTCTGACTTGATCTCAGTCTTCCTTGTTACCACAAAATGTGCGTACTGCGTAGCCATTATGTCATTTCACATAAAAGAAACTGACGACGCCAGGATAACGATCTAAGGAGAAAGTCACAAACAAGGAAAATGCAAATTATACTCATGACGACGATATCTTCTATATACACAATCGCCAAATTAGCGCGGGGGTTACCTATCAACGCGCGCACCTCACTCTCCTTAATTAGCCATCGCACCTATGTGCCGTTGTTGTTGTTGTTGTTGTTTTGGTTTAATTTTACAGATACATTTGTGTGTGATATCACTCTGTATTGAATTGCATCAATTATTTCATACTTGGCACTCTGATGGTAATTTTACAACCTCAATTGGCGCATGCAAACCATCAGTTGTTGCTACTGGAGAACCACTCACTTAGTTCAACCAGTTCGTTGAGTTTTTGCGCGATTGGAATAGAAATGGAAATGGAAATTCCTGGCGCGCTACCAAGATGCTGTGTGTAATTACAGGCGGACAACGTCGAAGAAAATTGGATGATTGAGAGCTTCTATCAGTGGCTTAGTGGAGTAGTATTTGAATAGTACTATTCAATTGTGGCATCGGTTGGGTATTATTTGATATGTATACACGGTGCGCAAATATTTACTACCTGTGGCAAATATAATTACCCGTGTGGCACCCTGAGCTAGACTCAATTAGATAATATGTTTCCTTTTTGAGTGGATTGAACTCATTGCCCCGGGAGGAGAGTATGCAAGCTACCTGCATATTTTGGTTGAGTTTGTAGCTTTGTCTTGGATTATGTATCTGTTACGAGTAAAACTAGGTTTTGTATAGGTTCTTATGTAATAGCGTCCTCGTCCTCATATTTATATCAACAGAACTAAGAGATATTAAGTCACAAACAGAAGAGGGTCATGGCATGGCCTCGCTCAGTCTTAGGTGTTTGGAAGGAGAGAGCAGTAAAGACTTACAGTTTTGTCCTGAATTCGAAGTCCAGAGGGTTTTGAGAAGCTTCTAGTATGACGTATAACAGGAAGTTTGTCATTTGCATACTGTGCTTTCCGAAATTTGATCCCAAGCACAGCAAATCAATGCACTAACCACTGAGTCATGGTACTCACAATGCTCACAACTACAACTTTAAAAAAGTGCCAACTAAGAAACCTGTTTTGCGAAATAAAGACACAGAAAGTGCGGTAGCAATCAAGGTACAAGCCAGCCCCCCAAACTTGGCCTTTGCTCAATATAATAAACGAGTCAAAGCACACCCTTGAGTAGTAGACAAATGCTCGAATGAACTTAGCCTCAGAAGGTTCATCTTTTATGAACCATTTCTTCACTGGGGTTTTGGACTCCCACATAAAGGTTCGTGGTTCAACGTAAGTGAGTAATCCAAACGTTTTTTTACAGTAGGAATGTCTTGTAGAGCAGTCTTGAGAAAGCGTGTTAAACAGCCTTTGTCCTTCAGATGCAGCTTGAAACTGTTCGTCTCTTCTGTGTACTACAAAACGCGGAGAAGCTAGGTTCTGGAGCTCAACTGCGTTACTTGAGATACTTCTACACACCATAACCTCGGTTTCATTTAGACAAACAGAACAACAAACAGGAGGCTCAAATATCGGTGTTTCCTTACTACACTCCTTTACTATACTTCTTTTCGTTAGAAGCTTGTTCCAAAGGGTTAGAGTGGCGCTCAGATACAGTTACGTGCAAGCACATTTTGGTACCACCGGATCTAGAAAACCTATACCACGACCACCACTTCAGGAAAGACTTAGACACTAGACGGGTTTATCAGGAAAACTAGTGGTAGCCTGATAGGTAAGCCCGTCAGATCACCAAAGTCATCGAAGAAGTAGGACTCCAGATGGATGTTCCTTTCTGATGATAGGCCAGGGCAGTTGCAGAGAAGGATACTTTCCTCTTCTTCCTGATTCCTATAGCTCCTGCAAAAATCCTTTGAAGTGAAGCCCAGACGTCTAGCGTGCAGATCAATCAGAGAGTGCGACCTGCTCAGCTCACAGCGATTAAGAACATAAGTTCGTTTGACTGCTTCTCGGCCAACAAAACTGCAAACGTCTATGAACTGGCACCTTCTGACCAAGCCGAATCTCTAACAAACAGATTCATCAGAGAACTGATCAAGCACCCATGGGCAACGCAATTCAAAGGCGTAAATCTCAGTGGATCGGTCACATCCTTCAAAAAGGTGCCAGTTACATAGAAAAGCACGCAATCCAAAGGATTACTCTAACCCAAGATAGTAGGTCAACGGAGATGTATATGACGTAGAACAATAAAAAGAGGAGTCCCGTCAGCTAGGGAAGAGTTGACGAAAGCTGAAACTCATTGCCAAATATGGAACTCGATGGCGTGTAGGCCCAAAGAAGGATAGTTTCCAATCTAATTTTCCGCCAATTCTTCGTGACCCTTTTAAGCACTTAAGATAGGGTGCCTTGCAATCCGATTCCCTATTGCGCTGCTGTTCAAAAGTATTGAGCTATCCCCTTACCCAAAACCCTGAACTCACAAGGTGATAGAGAACCTCCCATTGCCACTGAATCACCCACAATAGCCATCATTTCCGAAACGCTATCCAAAGCCGAGGTTACAATTTCCAACATCTGATCAAAGCCCACCGACGAAAGTCTTAGTCCAGCATTTTTTTTCTTTTTTCTTTTAATAGCCTTCACAGCAAAACAAAAATTCTCTCACAGCGAACTCTAAAAAAATTCTCTTCCCATTCCGTCACATGACCATCCACTCCAATGAGAACTCGTCTCAAATTAAAGACTCAAAACATGAAATCCAAGTCGACAAGAACAAAAAAGAAAAACAAAAAAAAAGGTAAATAAAAGCAAAGCAGCACAACGAACTGAACACCTCGCAAAGTCAAGACAGTGCGACACCAGCGAGCCACCTTCCCAACATCTATCCCACTGGGAGGCCAGAACATTGCATTTCATAAGCTCGTTCCGTTGGCACACCCCTCATCTCCCCCATTCATCGGCAAGGCGGCCGGCGCAGCAGAGCAACAGCACTCTGCAGGTGTTTATGATGGCAATTATTAAATTATTGCCACATATGGCAGCAAGATCATGCATATGGACAAAGTGTCAATCATGCAGAAATTGCTATCGTCCTGCATCTGCAGCAGTTTGCTGCGCTCGATTCCCTTGCTTAACATGGGATTCAGTTCAGCTCTGTGCTTGGTTGCTATTTGCTAATGACACGAGGAGGCTAATTATTATTATTGCCGCCGCTACTGCTGCTGCTGATCTGTCAGAGACCGGTCCATCAGGGGAAGAACGACAGAACCTACAGGGTTGATGCTTCGCCTAGAATCCGATGGGATCTTCTGGACACTGCAACTGGTGCTGAGCACTGCAGAACTGCATCTCAGATATTGTGAAATAGTTCAATTTGCAATTGTCAACATTGTTCATTTGCTGTGCTCACCCACCGAGTCCGTGTTAGTCTTGTAAACAAGCAGGCATGCACTCCGACAAACCAAAAGAGTGACCTGTCCGCGGAGGAGGAGTGCACGCTGCATAATTGCTATTAAATTTCATCGACGACGACGACAAGGAGATGCTAAGATGCTGCTGAGATGCTGAGATACTTTTCGTTTTGGGTTCAGTGGCACCGTCGTCGTCGTCTTCTCAGTCAGATCTAAGCTGTTGCGCTTTGGAGGCGTCTTAATTCATTTTCGAAGGAGGAAGCATTCGCACGATGCACGATTGGATATTTGGTGTCAACGACTTGCATCTTGCATGATTTATGTCCCACCAGGGCATTAGCGAAGCACGTATCCAAATCAGAGAATAAATTCGCCCGCATCGCGATGGGAACCGTGTTTTTTTGTTCTGCTCACGGCATTCTTTGTCTCTGGGTCAAATTACTCACTTTGTCAATCAGAGAGCGAGTTGCCACCAACGTCGCCCACGCTCTGCTCGCATGGCATGCCTCCTCTTCCGCACATACTTACTTCCGAAAGGTGGATCCAAAAATAACCATCTCCGATGGATATTGTGTGGGCTTAATTGGGTATTTATATCACAACAAACAATACACCTGTGCTCCACCGCGTGTACGTGTCGCACGAAAAGCTCCAACAGGTGATTCAAGCTAATTATTTAATTCGATTGTGAAATAGTACGCTCCGCGTGCCAATCAATCGTTAGACCAAAAAAACATTCGGTTTCATTCGGTTTTGGGCTGTGTACCGTACGGCTAGGTGGACCATTAAAAGTATGATTACACTGTTGACGATAATTGCCACAGACAGGGGTGGACTCAGGCACACTCACGTATCCACTATCAGGCGACCAAACGTCCGCCGGTAGTTAAGCTGAGTAATTGAGGGGTTGTCGAAGTGTTATCATTAGTTTCGTATTAAGGCGTGTTTTTATGGGAAATAATTAGACAGCGCAGCATGAGCTACGAGTAATGAAGTAGTTTCATCTCACTGTGCATAGGTGGACGGACACGTGGGTGGGGAGTAAGGTAAGACGATGGAATTTCAAATAGATATCGAAGGGGCTTTTTCGCTTTTCAATGATAAGAGACACACAACTCAAAAATAGATTCTTGTTTTATCTAATCATTTCTATTTTTAAGAATATTATCAATTTGTGTTGACTTTCGGCAAGGCCGCAACAAGTTTATTCGAACGCGCAATCAGTAGTTTATTTTGCTGGGGCTATCGCCTTTTTTCGGATTTATATTGATGGATTTCGCAATTAGTGGACGGAAGTTATAACTTAATTTATTTCCTCTTCGACTTAAGAGGGTACAAAGGGGCTGAAATTAGTAATTTCATGCAACTGTCTACGCACAATTGTTCTCTACGGGCGTTGTTAGCCCTGCGACCTGGTCCTCAAAGCAAGAAGCCTCTCCTGTGCTGAGTTATAGTATCTGACTCTTATCCCTGAAATACCTCATATCCCGTGGAACTGCTTTTCCTTGCCTTACCTCTGTGTCAGCAACGCATTCAATTCTAATGTACAAGACTTTCAATTTGCTTCAACCTCTCTCTTCGGCGGTCATTTTCCACTAATATTAGCAACGCGACACTTCTATCATGGGAAATCATTATAACAGGTTCAAAAACTCCATCAAATTGAATCGAAATGTTTTAAATCAAGAGGTGCTACGACATGGAGTTCAGTTCAAGTTTGTTCAACTTCAATATTCGATGCCTGGCCTAGTGTGCAAGGGTTGCAACGTGGGCCATTCAACGGCAGCTATTCAACAGTTGAATGAGTTAATCAATCAAGTGTTCATGACTATTCAACAAATGAATGAGTACACCAAGTACGAGGCTTGCAAGACGTACAATTTTTATTCGAATTTTGTTTCCAAATAGCATCTTCAAATCGGACACTGGTGCAGATTCTGACATTTTCTATGAACCACTGGGGATGGTACAATCAATTCAACACTACTACAGCAGAGTCGTCCAAACGTAGGTCCTTGCAGTAATAACAACAGCCAGTGGGTCTGAGGTAGAGGCAATACCTCCAGAGGGTGTTGCCTTCAAAACTAACAGCCAAGCTGCTGGGAAATAAAGTCGTAGCTTGTGATGTGCTGTCACGCAGAACTTATAGCTCTTGGTAAGCAGTTTAACGTTGTACTCTGTTGAGCTTCTGGGCAAGAAGGAATGCCAGAAAGGCTAACAGCCTGGCAAGAAGTGGCTTACTATAGACTACCGAATTTATAGGTCTATCCGTGAGTATGCCGCTTTGTACACTGAAGCCTGAGGCAGGGAAAGAAGCAGAAAGTGAGAGAAAGAAGAAGAAAGTGAGAGGCAAGAAATACATAAGTACAATTCCATACAAAAGGAAGTTATAGCTCACATCTGACAAAGCAAAAACCGAGAGATTTGTTACTAAAGGCGGAAATCTATTTGTATCCTCGTAGGGCATAACACTCTGTGGTATTATAAGAAAAATCTGCGTCTTGTAGAAGAGGAGCTCTGAAGAGACTGTGGGCATGAGAATGCTATTGAAGACACACTTTCTATGCCACTGCTTGAGTTCACAGTATAATAGATACAGGTCCTTGTGGTAGCACTCTTCAATTACTTAGAGGTCACGTCAAGCTTAGGGCTTCACCTTGTACTGCCTGCTTGGGTGAGTGGATTTCGCTGCATGGCATATTTCGCAAATGGAGTCCACTGCCACTTTGTCCGAAAGGTTCCTTGCCAGTTCTCATATAAAGCTGTTCTTAAACATTTATTTACTAAGACTTGCAGCCCCCGTGTGTTGATGGTGTCCACCTTCCAGGTCCTGCACCCATAAAGAAACACCAATTTTTTTATACGTTTGAGCGGAATCGTCGCAGTTTCAGTTCAGTACCACGAAGGTTTGCCGAGACCACGCTTCCTAGGTTGACAACTCTCGACTTTCTGTCCGGTAATGTTAGAAGTGCTCAGGACTTTTGTTTTGGTCCCACTTTTTTTGCCTCAGTTTCTATATTCGGGATCATAAGATGGGGGTCCATTATCTAGCCTAGGTATTTAAGGTCTGTTTAAGACAAATTAAGGCTATTCCAAATAGTTTCAGTTCACATCATGGAAGTCTGTTACATGAGGTTGTGTTTGCCTTTCCTTCTTTTTGTTTCGTTATTAAAATTGGAAAATAATCTCAAGTCAAAGGGGTTCATAAGATTACTCTAGGATTCGGCTGACCAATAAGACAAATTCCCTTTCCAGAATCAGGCTAAAATCCCTCAAGTTCTCCTCAAAAACCCCTTAAAACTCTCCCTCTCTGCACAGGCATGAGCTCACTTCTTTTAAATACCATTTTGGCCATCTTTGATGCTGATGTCATGATTCTCTAGTTCAAACAAAAAACTCAAAACATTTTTGTGAAAAGACTTTCAAACCCCAAGACATAGACGGTGCTTTTGTTGTTTACAAAAATCGAACTCATAAATATCGCAGTTTATTGTTCTTTTGTCAGTCCATTCATCAATTCCTCCATAAGGTAGCATGAAATAGTATTCAATCTTGTAAAATCGATTCGCTATTGTTTGCCAAAAAGAAAATTGTTATAATTGCCAAATTATCATTTTCACGCCTTCGACTTAATTAGAGTTTGAGTTATATGTTCACAACTAAATTTGGTAGCAGAGAAGAATTTTATTTGGAACACTATCGACAGATTGTGTAAACAAAAAGAGTTATTGGCCACAAGAGGAGGTTTCACAAAATGCCAAATTTTAAAAACGGATACAAGCTCAAAATGTGCAAAGAAAACTTAAGTTTTTCTAATTGATATTTATAGCTCAGATGCTGTTTTATTGAAAGATATCGATAGGATTGGACTGTGAAGTTGTAGCTGGGATGATAGTGCAGTGAACTGTTAAGCAAGAGAATCAAAGGTTTTGGAAAACATTCAAAAGTTTCTCTATCTATTTCTACTTTGGATGCGCGATGACGTTGTTGTGGGCTACATCTAATACAACCATAACTAAAGGTCTCATTAGAAGAATCCTTTTAAGTCAAAACTCAGTGTCAGGTCATCTAAAGAGAAGCACACCAAGAGATTCATGCCCAGGCTATGATCTTACTTGCTGATGCTAGATCTTTAGTAGAAAATAAATTCACAGACCGACACAAGAAGGAAGAACAGCTCTGACTTCAGGCACACAGAGCACACCTTCAAAGACCCCGAAAAGTCCTATGCATGGTCAAGACAGACTTAGACAACCTTTGTCCTAGTTGACCACTAAAGAACGCATAAAGCTGAGATACCTAATGGCAAATAGCAAACGAGAGGCTTAACCAATTTGGCAGACTCATACACACTCTGCTTACTCTGAGCTACGTTGGACACCGAACACTTAAAAAAAGATGGAGCCTGACACCAGTCATGATGCACAATAGTTGGACCGATATTCACGTACCAGGCTCTTGTACGGTTGAAGGCAAAGGCCAAACAATAATAGGATACGATGACGGCCGGCGGTGCAAAGATCAGGCAGTGTTTCCAGTGTTGCATCATGCTCACTGCACCTTTCGAAATTTTTTGGACCTAATGCCACTCGATGTTAGAATACAACTTCAGGTGGGAAGATGTGCGCTTTGGGTCACATATATTAGGTTATTTAAGGGTAACAGGGGTCAGTTCCACTCTTAGGAACACCTTTTCTGTCAGTCAATGGAAATTGGATGATATATGTATAGGGCTTTCTCGACTTCGTCGCTCAGAACAAAGTAGCATATCCCAAGAGGGAATACGAATACGATTGCCATTTTCACAGATGGGTCTTAAACTAATGAGAGAACAGGTTAGGTACCTATTCAAAAGACTTAAGGCTAGAAATGTCTCTGAAACTACCCGACTTATGCAGTCGTTTTCAGGCCGAGGTTCTAACCGTGCTCAAGGCAGAAGAACTCCTGGAATCAATATCATATATGGATATTGCCATCTACGTACATTGATAGTCGGGCTGCGTTCAAGACACTGGAGTTGTTTGTCATCAAATCTGTTAGAAGTCGTCGCACAATGCTCATGGCCTTATGTATGCAGATCCTTCGATACAGAAAGCAGCAAATGTGTCAAGAGATTGGATGATCAGCAGAATATATAACATGACTTACCGCAAATGGGCTACTGTGGAAGGACATAGAGTGTCCAAAGTCTTATGGCCGGAGACAAATTATAAGAGATCCAGGGCACCAAGTCAGAGGCAAGTCAGAGGCATGTTTGGAATACTCTTTGGGCATTGCCTACTGAAGAAGCTCGCCAGCGATTTAGGATTTTCAGAAACAGACATTTATACACGTAGCAGATGACTGTGCAGTGTAAGGGCACTTTTAAGATAGATCAACCTGGAGGCCTTGTTTGGGTACTCGGGTAAGTTCACGGGACGGAATCTACTCAAGTGATGAAGAGCTAAATAATTTAGGTTTCTTTCTCCCCCTTAGGCTCACCCTAGGGATCGCGATGTGTCTATTGTGGTATTCGGTGTATTAAAACCTTAACCCTACTTTAACCTAGCCTAAACTAATATACTCTAATCTCCTTCAAGACGATTTGCTAATGCAGTGTGACTTTTTCCAGAGCTTTGGCTGTTGCTGTGAAAAAAAAAACCTCTAAAGTGCATCCTTTCGAGCTCTGCCGATGTGAACTCGGGTTCCGTTCAGAGGAGAATATTCAAAAATCACATAAAGCCAGAAAGAGTAGGGTGCCTGCCGAACTAGAGAGATTCTGTCTTTCGCTCAGGAAGTCTAACTGCCGACTTGTCGTTGCCTACATGCCTGGTCGTTAGTTACCGCACGGAATCATGAAGGCACCGCAAGATCTTGTAGTAATACTCCGTGGTAGTAGTGGTTTACGTGGTTTGCTACCCTCTGTGATCTTCAAAGTGGTTTTGCTATCTCTTCCGAACTACCTCACAGAATCGTTGTCGAAATACACTGTTTCTATTTGGGTAGGAATCGCAGACTCTTGCCAAGAACTATTGCAGTATTGATGCCCATGTCGTTCTGTATTTCACAACAGTCCCACGGACACTAACTACACTTCTTCACTCAGAGACTGACCGCCACTGATTGGCGCCCCTTCTACTGACGGCAAGAAAATGCACACTCGGGCATGACATGGACGGAAAATAAACCAGTGGTCTAGTTTTGTTTTGATAACTGCAAACAAACATACATATGTATGTATTATCATAAGCGCCTGACCACCGATAAGGTTAATGACTGGCAGACGCAATAAAACCATTCTACGAAATACATTCTTAACTCAATTTTAGACATTGAACTTGGTTACGTATTTGGCTTGTGCATTTCAAAAGAAAAAGCTACATATCCTAGACTTTGAACCTGAAAATTTCTTCAAAATTGTCTTCCCCAGAAATCGCTAAACATTCAATCAGCTACACAATAATGTCTTACAACCGTTATCGAGAGAATAACTGAAAAAATATGCCAAGTCATCTCATATGACTTACCTTACTCATAACACCCACTGGATGATACATTTCTCGAACTATGACAAAATTCCAAAGTCTACCAACCGTGAACAACCTCAACCACGTAACGTGTATACCATTTCTTGCGAATCATCTCATCAAACACGTTGTCAATACACCGGCACACTTGTTGCGTGCTCTTGTCGCTACTTTTGTACTTTTGCCTTGCAAAAAACCATGATTAAGCCAAAAAAAAAACTTTGTCAGAAGTTGTCAGAATTACATGAGAAAAAAAAACCTGGAAACGGAAGTTCGTATAGTTGTACACCACAAGCGAGTGAGTGTGTGTGGTGCGCGGTCTTAAAGTTGATTCACCGGATGAGCGTAGCGTCGGCCACCTACTGGGTGAACCGCACGCCAGGTTGTGTCATCACTGATAACTCGGCATACGAGGAATTTCAGCACCCCGATCGCTCTGATTACAAAGCGCAAATATTTGACACAGTTTTCAGTTTTCACTTCACTCGTGAGAGTTTGTGCTTTTTTTTTCATGGGTCTGGTCTACGTGTTTCAAGTTCCAATGTCATGGAGCACTAGGGGTGGGGTGGAAGCTGTGTTTCATGACCACCATCAGACTGACCAGTGTGAAAGACTATGATGACCACGATGCACGCGATTACTCAACTTCAGCTATGTGTATATCTCAAGATGGCAAAGCATTCAGAGAGAGAGAAATGTCATGACGTCGTCGGTTCAGATGTATTCACATTCAAATCCGATTTCCGGTCCTCGAACGGTTTAAGTTCATCGATGTTAATTTGTTGCGGTTTGGCGGCCTATGATTCACTGTGAAATTTTTTCTGTGTCAGTATCAGCGGATTAATTTTGGAAACAGATTGCCAAACATCATCATTATCGTGCGTAATGATCAATTTGGATTGACGACTTGGTGGTTGGGGGCGATGAAAGAGGTCGTCTGGAACTTTAAGTTATTCATCATTCAGTTTGTACGCGAACTATACCGCGAGTACTTAGCATCAAATAGATTCATTTTTTCAAGAACATTTCCACTCACAATGAACCGTGATAAAGTATCTATAATTTGTTTGGCAAGCGGACAGATATTGCCACTGATTAACCATAAAAGAAGCCGAATGATTACTAACCGAATTAATTTAAATAATAACCATAAATTGAAATGAATCTAGAGAATCATCGATAGAAAGTGAGTGGGCGGGTGCGGATGCCATTCGCGCCCACGTTCTGGCGCCGATTTGAAATGATATTTAGTGTTTTTCATTTTATTGGAAACCATCACGTTGTGAAAGTCATTTGGGAAGAATTTTGGCGTGAACATTCTTTGGAAGGTGAAGGGTCAAAATACTTTGAGGAAAATGAGTTCCATCGTTTCCCTATCCCTCTTTACTGAGTTTCGTCACAAAGTGGGTGTGTTTGTGGGTGTATTTTTGCCACTAGTTTTAAACACCTTTTTTTTAAAGACCTCGCATATCAAATCTCATCGACCTAGCTCAAAATTTAAGGCCTAAATACTGATAACAGAATGATGAACGGATGGACGGATGCACGGATGGACGAATGGAAGTAAAGACGGATGGTTGGATGGAGGGATGGTTATGTTAGGTTTTAACATTTATTTTCCATGGGTGGTGTCCAAATTGACTGGGGAGAGTTGCATATGATATTTCATTTGTAATTCACAGTATTTATTTCGGGCTCGTGTTGAAAGTTTATTCAACGTAGCGAATTTTGTAATTTCGTTACTGTGAAAATGAAATGGATATAGCTGATCCTTGAACACCGAACCTTTCATTCAATGACCGAATACAGTACCACCACACCATGGCCACCCATAAAAATGGAACGGCAAGTATTTAGGTTACTCTGTGAGGCCAAATAAAGTAGAATACTGATATGTCATTGCATCCTATTCTCTTATATCTACCATCTCCATATCAAGCCTTAAAGCTTACACCCAATTGGTCAGGATATGATACCTGAACGTCAGTGAGTAAGTAATGTCAATGATGCATTTCATTGTGCATTCAGAACATGCATACGTCACAAATGTATAATGATGCGGTAAACACTGTCAGAGGTAAGTGTGGCCCCTGTAACCGCAATGACAAAGGTAAAAAAATGTGTGGTTTTTTGTTTTACCCGTGTCATGGGTGGCATCACATTTGACCACAGAATGTGGCATGTTTTTTATGATAAGATTTTGGAATGACATAAAAACTTTTGCTTAAGTTCCAATCATAGTCATAAAATTTTATAAAGCTAATTATGGATATATAGTGAAGTTTTGTACAAATAGACACTTTGGTAGATTCTAGCATTCCTTTTGAAGCGATAGGAATCACGGTAGTGTCTTCCAAACGAAAGTCGTGACAACAAAGGCCCGTGAGTTTGTAACATGGACAATACTTCTAGAAGGTAAGCCCTGATTTACCGACAGTCAAGTACTTATATGATGTCTTAAACGTCTCAAGAGTATTCTAAAACAGCACCAGGTTCTGCTCTAATTACATGCTACAGTACATGGAGGAATACAAGGTAATGAAAGACAGATTAATTAGGACAAGATTGAAGAAAAGAATAAAGTTACAAGAAAAGAAGAGAGATCTGCGTTATTACTGAGAAACTATGTTCCACCTTGGACAGAACTGAGAGGCTTACATTTACGTTAATAAAAGCCATCTCTTCCCATCCTCTACTTTGCGGTATCACATGAAGAAATCGCGCTAGACGGTGACGAAAGAGTATATAAGGATACAACCTACATTCTATATCACTGCCTTGGGAGGCATTTTTTCAATACGATAGTTGACCTTCTGTATGACACGGGTAACGCATTTCATCAAAGCCAGAAGATGGTTTGTGTAGTTAGATGCCTTTGTACCACATCTATTGTTGAAGACTCCTTCAATGCCTATAATGTGGCTTATTTACTTACTTATGTCCTGTATTCACTTGTGGGTCCTAGGGCCTCTACAACGCCTATGCGCCATCGTGTGCGATTTCTGGAAATGTGCCTCAGCTCTCGCCAACTGTTTCTCAGTTGCCGTGCTTCCTTTTCCACTGTTCAGCGCCACGTACTCCTAGGACCGCCGCGTATCATGCCATCCTGAGTAAGCGTTTCTTTATTTCTTTGCATCGCTTGGTTAGCTATGGATCCGTCACCCTTTCGGAGAGTATGACCAATCCACTGCCACTTTCGTCGTCGTATGGTTGTTTCCTGATAAAGCTGTTCATTAGAGATATGGCGTCGTTGACACCTATTGACAAACGTCTGCGGCTTCCTCGTGATAGTGACGGTCACTCTTAAGGCACCACATCCATATAGCAGCACGGATTCAACGTTGGAACGGAACATTCGTAGCTTGTAGTTTAAGCTAATTGCCAAACTGTCTCAACCGTCTGTCTAGCAATACATATATGAGTTGATGACTTTGGCTCTAGACTGATAATTTTTGTTTTTGCTGAGTTAAGCCCAACAACCGCGACGTCTGCTTCCCTCTCCAATGGTGAAGGTCCATTATTCTATGAGACAAAATGCAAACATCGTCGGCGTAATCGAGGATATGGAACTAATTATCTATGCGGGTATAGTCCTTTAAGTGTCGGAATAGTTGAGGTGACAGTATTAGTCAGCTTAGACTTTCTGTTTTATCTTTCAGATCCTTCTATAGCCTTGGCACTAAAAGAACTAAATAGTTGCTCCATAGTCTGTTGTGGGGTTTAATCAAGACTTAATCTGCTGCAGGAGGAGTAAGAAGATGGAAGCCTATGTCATCGACCTGCCTAGTTACTGAATCTGAAACCAACTTAATAGCCGACATTTCTCTTAGTCATCCAACTTAAAATTTCTACCTTTTCCGTGTCATGTTTCATCACACTATGCAAATGGATCCCACCGAGCCCATTCTCAATCAAATTACATCATTATTTGCGCGTTCAATTGGCATCCTTCATTGAAGCGCGTTAATGCGTTACAAAAATATTTTTTATCGCCTTAGAAACACGCTTCAATGGAGCACTTCAAACAGAATAACAAAACTGATTTGCTCTTTAACTTCTTCATAATTGGTTGAAGGTATTGTTATTATTTTCAAACTTAAATCAACTTTGAAAGATTCATCCAGATGGGAGTCAATAAGGTCCTGTGGAAGTGCGAAACACTTTCTACCTCATAGATACTATTCAGGTCATTAAAAAACCCATTTGAATTGTTTTTTTCCCTTTCGTCAAAGGTGCTAAATTTAGAGGTGATCATAACTACAGTAACGCTGAATAATTTCATAAACTCATGTAAAATATTGTTTTGGTTACTGTAAAAATTAAAAGTACGTTTAATTGACCACACAAATATTAACTGTAGGTTAGTAGTCATTGCATGAGTTTTTTTTTATTTGGTCTCCATATATTGAGTCATCAACCCTCGATTCCCACACATAATCTTTACAACCGTACTAAAGCTCATGTTTAGATAAAAAGTAAATCGTTTTGTATCTATCTAACTAAAAAGAATATTATGCGTAGGTCATGGCCTGGCAACAGATACGTACTCGATGCTGATCAACGTAATCCATTCGTTTGTTTGATTTGCAGGTCTTCGAACCGGAAATAATCGGAAGTAGATTAAACGATTGTGAATGTTACACAATTTTGATGAGTGCTCTGTATACGTCATAGTTTTTCGTTTCGAATGATTCATTCGGCATGCTTCGATATTGGCACGTAGAGTGGGTTAAGAAAGCATGCCAACGGAAAGTTCGAAAGCTAGTCAATTTTTTTTGGTCTTTTTTTAGAAAAAGGTTGATGGGAAATTTTTGTTTTTTGAGATCACATGCCGTACCGTAGGAACATGGAAATTTAAAATAGAATATTTCACACCTTCAACTTTAGCTTGATCTTCCCTACAGCAGCTATAGAGCACGTATTGAATTTGTGAAAAATTTTAGGTCGGGATGACATTAATTTCCGCCGATTCTATCTGTCAGTCGGTGGGATGAAGGCAAGTGAAGGACATTCTTCATGCTAGGGGCCGTGATCTTTCGCAGCGTGACGTTCTATTTACTGTGACTTTGGTAATAAGGCTTCTTGAAATCGTAAACTCAGAAGACATATGCAACTGTCACTCATTAGATCTCAACGATCACTTTTGACCTTGTGATCTAGCTTCACGAAGCCAAGATTACCAGGATCACCAACATCTGGCAAACTGGGTTGTAGTTCCGATACCTTTATAGCAAAGTCTTTATACAAAATGCGACTTTAGCTGGTTAGGAATGAGCGATCGTGGACAGAATTTGATGTGCAGCTTAAGATCCATAATTGGAATCTAATTGGAAAGAAGCTGAATATATTGGAAGTAAGCGCAATAAAATGGTTAGATGCGGTTGAGAAGGACAATCCAGAAGCTTACGTGAATGTGCAGTTGGACTAATGTACGTAGTTGCCTTATTTCCTGATAGAAAAAGGAATGCTTCTATACAAAGCTGTTTTTATTGTAACGCTCAACGGCGACATTGTCATAGCGATGGGGGGGGGACGTAAATGACATTGGAGCAGCAATAAGAAGGACTTATACCAAATACATACATTGCCAGCTGTAAAACATTCGAAGACAAATCAACTTGTTTATAACTGGCACCACTTTTAAGCACAAGAAACAGGCAAGCAACTTCCAATCAATTTTACCATTTGCCATCAATCCTATCCTAGATGTTCGAAACAGCGAGCAGCGAATATGGAGTTCGTTCGAGAGTACCATGCTGCCGTTTGAAGATCCAACGACAGCAGGACGACCGAGTAAGTGATTCAAAAATAGAGAAAGGTTTTGAATGGACATGGAGGATACTTGGGGACTAGTCGACGAATACATACATATGTGAAGCGATCGGCACAATGTGCTGGCTACACGAGGAGAAGAAGCAGCAGGTAAGTGCGATAGTTGAACCCTTTGTTTAATCACCAAGGAGCTGTAGTTACACCCAACACTTACATACATCTAAGGAAGGAGAATTTCACTAAGCGTTTGAGCCGAATATACCCTATCAGTACCTAAATCCGAGCAAAAATATGGCTTACTTCGCCGATAAATTTCCGGATAAAGGCAATAAAAAGTGCTAATAGCACTCGCTTTCCATTCTGAATCATCCTATGTCGACCATACCCACATACGATTTTGAAAAGACATTTGACAATCTCAATCGAGCATTTATTTGTCGTGCCACAGACCTTAACCAAATGACAGCAAATGTGGAAAGAGAAACAGAAGTCGCGTTGGCCTGAATCTTTCTCGCCAAAACTTACCTCGAAGGAACAATAAACACAACCAACGAAAGTTAATTCTTCGTTGTCCAATCTTAATAGAGCCTTCTAACTCAGGATGGGAGAAAAAGCTATCATCCGATTAGCACTTGATGCCAGGTAGTCGAGAAGAACCCACAAGTAAAGAGTTGGGGATGAGTAAGGTACCTTAACAGACACCGCACACAGTGGTCCGTGACTTGGTCAATAACCCACGGATTTTAGCACATGTGAGTCTCCTCTTCTATTTGGCAATGTCACAGCAAAGTATAAGGCTCCTGTTCTTTAGTTCAGGAGGCTGAAGCCATCAGTAGAGGCTGTAGACGATCTGAGAATCCGAATCAAGAATATTCAATTCAATATTGAACTGTCTTACTTTCAAAGTTTTACAACAATTTGACAATTTGACAATAAAATCAAGTTCAGCAACATTTTTCTATATTTTTTTAGAGTGCATGAACCGGAGCGTCGGATATATTTTAATAGAATTACGTATTTTTAATCAAAAGGGGAAAACCATCTACTAATGTGTAGAATAAATGTTGAGCAATAAAATTAAGAGATATAAATCGTAAAAGCCATAAAAGCCATAGATATAGTAAATTTTAATGTTTTTTTTATTTGCCTAACAGGGTAATAAGTATAATTAAAATGAAATATTTTTAGTGATCTCATGGTTATTTTTTTTCGTACACACTGTACTCACATGTACGGATATTTATTAATATTCATTCACAAACAAGTTGTCTTAGGTTCGGGTGACTGATAGTGATAACGCCTTTGGCTTTGGCTTCTTATCACAACGACAACAATTTGTCATTATGCATGTGCCTAACGGATACGTAATTCACTTAATCACTTAATAATCGATAATTAATTTGTGCTTCTAATTAGAATCGAATATCTACGTAGATACATTGCAATCAAGGCACACACTTAGCAATAAAGGACATGTAGCGCCGATAGATAAATCTCTGAGTAGAAATATTTGATTATATCCAATTAAAGGTCAGATCAGAATTGTATCTGTGGGATATAAATAGCTGCCAAAGGAGTACTGACGCATAGCTCTAAATGCAGAAAATATGTTTGAAATGGTTGGGCGGTGTTTGGGTGGTTTTCTCTCGAATTTCGGCGAAAAAGTGCACACAACTCAATGAGAAATCTCTCACAGAGTAAGAGTCACGTAATTCGCATTTCCTGCTGGCTGAGTAACTCATGTTGTAGCAAAGATACTCAAGAATAGAATTCATTTTCCAGGGTGTAGGTACTTATAAGGGTACGGACATAGATACATCTCTACTGTGGATAACTGATCACAAGCTATTAAGACAGTAGCACAACACTCAGGCTCGCGATGTGCTTGCTCTACCACTGCATAGTGATCCCTGGCCCACTCTTTCTATAAGCCCTTATACATTAAGCTAGAATTTGAAGTGCGTTCTAGTGGATCTAGAGCAGGTAAGTGAGGTTCTATGTTGCTGCCTAGGAGAAGGAATGAAACACGTGAGCCAATGGACATTAACGATTCAAGCAAGAGGATCTTCGACCCACAGACCTAGCTTCGAGACGACGATAAAGACCGAAGCTCTGGTACCCAGAACAAGCTGCTGCAGATACCAGAAAACAGGAAGCAGGATGCCCGCGACGGCAGAAGAGGGCGGCAGTCTTGCCTCGGATAAAGACTCTCTAAGAGTCGTCGATCCTTTAAATATTAGAGCACAGTAAGAAGTTTAAATATACCCACTTTTTCCACTCAGATCCTTATGGAATGAGTCCTATACAATCCTCCAAAGGCGAATTACGTCCTGCATTGACTATAAGACAGTTACAAGACTAAAACTAACTTTGTCACCCAAACTCATTAGAACGCCCCGCAGACTGAAGTTTAAACTTCAAGTCATTGATAGTAATTCCTTAAAAAAGTCATGACATAAGAACTTATACTTAAGATACATAGGGTCTTGAGATGTAGTCTTGCAAATAATCATAACCACAGGTACATATTTGTTTTGAATTTATCACCAAAACAATTTGGTGACATTGATCATTCATAAGCCGACGTCATATCACTCAACATACTCGCAGCACGTCATTAGTACCGTAACTGCTGATTTTGATTGATGTCCTCATTGTTTGCGGATATCTTTAAACGCCAAAGTTTATTGCGTACCTACGAGCTATTTCAAGTAGAGCATGAGGTTTTGAAGTAAAAATTTCCATAATTTTGGGCTTCCCCAATGCTAAATCGATCACTTGCTAATTAAGTGATCATCGCAGCAGACAAAATTTGATGATATGATGAGGTAAAGTGCTAAATTTGTGGTGTGTACTATCTTTTGGTAAACAAATGTATCGTCATGGCAAATGACTTTTTACTTAGTGTCTTCAATTAGGCTTACGAACGTAAAACCGCTTTAATTCGTACAGTCCTTAGGCATCGCTTGGGATAAGGACATTTTGTGAGTATGCCAGGCAAAAATAATGTGACACAGGTTCGTGTCAAGTATGGGTACATGCATATTTTAACAGTGTACGAGATGTCATATGTTATAGTTGGACCTTTAGAGACCTTGCCACCAAAGTGCTCCTGTATATCCCTTGAAATATGTTGGTCAAAGTTGAAAGAGGCTTAGGGGTTTTTCTAAAAAGAGTCGTGCAGATGGTATTATCCGCTAGCATGGTGATTTGTCCTGTTAAAAGCCACGACTTTCTCTTCACTCTTACAACTGTTTAAACTGCAGCAGCATTTTGAACAACGAGAAACGATAGGAGAGTCGATAATTAATCTAGGAGTACGTGGCGCAGAACAGTTGAGAAGGAAACACGGCAACTGGGAAAGGTTTGGAGGGAGCTGAGGCACATTTCCAGAGGCCTTAGGCGTTGTAGAGGCCCTAGGACTAACAAGGAGATACAGGGCATAAGTAAGTAAGTAAGGTCGATAATCAACATGTGTATTTCAGTTATTATAAAAATATACCTTATTCCTTCGCCGTTATCGCAGCTACACACTTTGCTTCAGCCGTAGTTCTTATCGCAGATCTTATCGCTTATCGTAGCTCCAATACAAACGCAGGAAAATTCGTTTGATCTGCTTATATCTGGATAAAAAGCTCTTGCCAAAGTTCTTAGTACAAGCACAAACTACAATTGAACGTAGAATCAGCAAAGAAGAGAGAGTTTACTCCTACTAATACAATCCGTATCTACAGTCAGAGTTCTACCACATATGTATCCAAGTTGCACCTACTATTGCAAATAACCATAGCAAGTTAGTTTCACTTTCTGGATTTGGAAACACAGTCTCGCAGGATTATCCCCTCTGGTAAGTGTATTGCAGCCCACGTAGTGACGTCCTCCTTACCAATTTTACTTACCGGAGTTGTTCTAACCGTACGCCACGGGTTGAGATATGCCCCGAGGCCTGTGTGAATCCTACAATGCAAATACTTTAAGTACTTAATCCTGTTCCAGGATACCATGACCACTAGAAATGATATGTCGTCCATACTATCGCCATACTGTCTTCCTAAAGAAAGTTTAATTGAGTTTTATCCCAACGACAGTTTCTTACGCTGACGTGATGCGGATGTGAATAGCTATAGGAAGGAACTGAGTTGCCTTCATCAGTTAAATAATGTCTATAGAATGTAGGCCTCTCACTAGGGATATTGCTTGGTTTAGCTGTCTTCAGGCAGTCATCTTAATAAAGAAATCATTACTAGTATAATGGATCGATTACCTTCTCCAGAAGTGGTGGCAGTAGACTCCCTACCTCCGGCTGAAAGGAGGTTCCTTCCTTTCCCCTAATCGAAGGAAAGATTTTGACATATGAAATATTCGCTGTAACTGAAACAGTAGAAGGAATCATCGGGATGAGGATATTATAATATTTCCCTAACTCCGCGCTTTCTTTTTGGCCCCCATTGATACTTATTCTGGGCCGCGATTTGGATAAGTAGGAAAAGTTGGATCTTCTTCAGATAAAGTTTTCAATATGTACACGAAAGCTTAGCTGTAATATATCCTAGTTCCTATTATAAAAGGTTTGGGGATGGCTTTTCCAAACAGAATGTCGTTCATTCCACAAGAAGAATATACTTGTGGGTGCCATAGCTCAGTGGTTAGTCTGTGCATGGAGATCCAAGTACGAAGCCCAGAGAGTGCACTCAACGTTTTACAGCTCGACTTCTTGAGGGCACAAAGCAAACATCATAAAATCTCTATGTCCTTCGAATACGGCATAAGACAATATGTCATTTCTGTGTGTCCAGAAATGTATATCACGCTCAACAGAAGCAGTTGTGAAAAGCTAGGCCTTGGCGATCTATATGTTGAATATGTTTTATTTCCTTTCAAAATTGATGTAAAGGACCACGTACGTAGTAGCAACGTAGTCAAAAGGGATCAATTGAATGGATCAATACTCTGCTCCCTAATCCATACTAGTTCTTCTACCACTTATCAAAAAATTATCACCGCCACGTGTGGTGTATTCGTATTCTACACAAAGTTGCACTCTAAAGTGAGTGATGTGATTCTTGAGAAAAGTCTTGTATCGTGGAGAAGAAAAAAACCGACGACATGCTTATAGTACTACGAAAAAGTTGATTAAACGTAAATTTTCAAACTGGGGGGATTGGCTATGACTTGGACTTGAGTTATTATGAAATATTATGACGTCAATTTGTGCATGAAGTTTCTTTCATTTTTGCTTTTTCTTTTTGCAGCGATACTAGATCAGCTGGAGCCGTTGATTATGCACAATATTGTGATACATTTACGGAGGGATTTTCCATAACTACTACTATAGTTGAGGTACGGAGTTTGCTAGGTTTAAGAAAAGGAGGACAAACCCGAGAAAAGAGTTCAATGAATCAGAAAGTGGGTCAAAATTGTATGGAAAAAGCAAATTAAAATAAATCAAAAGGATGAGAGCATACGTTTAGTCATGCGCCTCAACAGTTCTTAATAATGACGAAGAAATTCAAGAAACCAAGAGTTAAGTTAATGCTTAGTAATCTTCTGCTTCGGAGAATTAGGTCTCACTTATTCGAAGTCGGGTCTGCTCTTCCAGATTGAATTGAATTTGATAGACTTTCAGTTTTTCTCTTTCTCTGATGTATAGCTGGACAAAGTTGACATTATTTCTATGAATGATGCATGCGGCCGCTTTGATTTTTTTTTTTTTTTTTGTTTCCAATGTATGGGTGCTACTCTCGACTTTCCCATCTCGCATGAGTAGTCTCAGTGTTGTTCTCTCAGTGCTTTATCACATAATACCTCCCCCCTCTCGCATCATAAGCACTTTGCTGGAGCCACATGGGCATCTATAGGTTAGTGATCAGATGCCCAACAAAAAGTCAAAAAGGATAATGTCTTCCTTATTTTGATGTCATTACTGAACCACGCTCTGTTTTAGAGATACTAGTACGTAGTCCAAGTTTTATTAAAGCGCAAGCCACAATATGATCTGGGGCTCTACGTAAGCTATCCTTTCGTCGATGAAAGCAATATTGTCCGATATGGTGCATGATGCTGGTTGCTGTTGCTACCAGATGAAACAGAAAGTAACTAGAGGCACACTATATAACATGCTCTCTTATTTGTATATATTAAGCACGTGCCAAAGGGGATGTGAATACCGTTTGAATGATATCAGGACACGGGAGATGTTAAAAAGAAAAAGAGAAGAAGGGATGAATTGAAAAGGGTTGGTACAGTAGTACTTCAAGCTCGTAGGTTTCAATATTTGCTTTCCATAGGTGGTGTCCTAAATGGCTGGATACAATTTTATGTAATTTTTGCATTGGTTTGTAATTCACAGATATTTTAATATATGAAATCTTAAATCAAATCTCAAACATAATTCACTGAAAAAGAAGTTGCCTGGGCATCTACATCTTATCTAGAACAGGGCTATGGTCGCAGGAGTACGATGAAAAAACGATCACTGTCTGTATAGAGAACCAGGTACACTTTAAGGCTCTGTACTCTGCTACAATAAGGTCTAGGCTTGTGAGAACCTGCAAATCACTTTTAAGCGAGATATCCAGAGGCAGTGTGGTGATCCTCAGTTAGATACCAGGGCATATGGATATCGAACGAAACGAAAAGATCAACGAACTCGCTAGGAAAGGGTTGACTTTCTTTTGTAGCAGTCCCAATCAGTTCCTTACGGAAGACGTTAGAAGGTGAAGCTACCGGCCGAGGAAACAGACACGGGGTTCATTTGGATATATGCATAACGGCTAGGGCGCTATGGCAGGCATTTAGCAAGAAGAGATTATAACGCAGGGGTCGTTTCTGGTTTAATTACCCGCCACTGTGTATTGGCCTTCACGCGAAGCGACTCGGTGTGCTCTATAACAACCATAGCAGAAGTTACAGAGACGAAGAAGATGTCGAATCTATTTTTCTCCTGTTGTGTGATTGTCCTGCCCTAACCGCTAGAAGAATGAGAACTTTTGATAGTAATTTCTTCTCGGAGTTGGAGGACTTAGGCAACGTTGAAGTGATGCACCTCCTGGGATTAATATCACTATCTGAATGGTTCTAATAGCGGACTTTCTTCACTACGTTCCCAGAGTTAAATGAATAAAATGGAAGAGAAGATGGCTGAATACAATACCACCACACTGTGGCTACCCACGTTCTGAAACGACAAGGGCATCCATTTTAAATCTTTAAGGAATTCTTAATGACTTGCATATTCATAACAAATTAACCAGCAGCACTATTTGACAGTCCTTTGCGTTCACATGCGCATATTATGGGCAACTTAAGCAATTGACAGCTAAACGAAGCTTAACGTAGAATTATGACATTAGATTCTGAACGAAAATTCAGCTCAATTCTTGTCAATATTTGCGCGTATCCATTGTTGCATAAATTAAACGCGACCATAGGTAGGTTAGGTACTAGGTACATATGTCATATTATTTTTGCCGCTTTTTATAGCAAATATGAAAATGAAATCGATCTTGACGGACGGAGCGAAAAGTGAACGAACAATTGACAAAAGTAAGAGAACTTTAAACCTTTACAAAAATATTTACTGAGTCCTACTGATCTATTCAACAATGTTGGTAACTGTCATCAAATTGGGCATAAAATGATCGCGTCTTTTATTACGTAAACTAGGACAGGAACTGATAGGAATTATGTAAAACGGGACTTTTGGTATAAATCTTAGCTTTGTACACCAGGCTTGTAGGAAAGGATGTCAATAAGTGAGTTTACCTTATGGCGATCTTTATAGAAATAAAATCTACAAATCTAACGAGAGCTTCTTGAAAAATGTAAGGTGCGCTGTGGAATTTCCAGCCAAGTTAATTTAATTATGAAATAATTATAAACTGACGGTATGATCTAAGAATTTGTAAGGTACTTTTATTTTGAGCAAATTTCCCGCTCCAACTATGTCAAGGCAATACCTGCTCTAAAAGCAAACAAGTTACCACAGCGTAGGACATTTCGTGTAGGCAACTATTCCCTTCCACGCAAACTAGCACAATATCCTTCATGCACTAAAAACGTCTGTCCACGTAATTAAGAGAAGCATTCTCCCACTTGCACGTACACATAATGATGCAAAGGATTCCATTTCCAATACATACGCCTACACTCACCTATTTACCAAACTATCTCCTGTGTTGAGGTAAAAAACAAAGAATGTCCAGAATCTTGCACATACACCGAACCCATTCGATTCAACACACAAAAGGTCATCATCGGGACGTTTTCCATTTTTGGTAAAAAAAAAAGCAACCAACAATATCTGCAAATAAATTCACACCCGCCCCCTTTTTTTTTTTTCTTCCAACACACGTGCTATACCTATATCCATTGCCTACCTGCGTCAAATTGCAATACTACACAACGACGACGACGATCTGTGACAAACAGGAATACCTAGAGCTATGCCTTCTGATTTACTCATCGCCATATCCATCATCACCTACTACTACTACTGCCGCCTATATTCGCACGTCAGATTTTTTCTTATCTGTGCTCCGATTAAAAACACAGAGGGTGGCAAAAAGGGGCAACACCACCAACAACAACAACAACAAAAAAATACACAAGTCAAACGGCTACAGAAAAAATATATAAACTTCTTCAATTATTAGTCTCACTATACAGTCTCTATCGATTCGCGGATCAAATAACACACGCGGGCACCCAACGAACGCAACTCGATTTATTTATTTTCTTTCCAACACACACACCCGGTGTTCTAACTCGAAATTATTCTTATTCTCTCAAATTGAGTTCTAGTATTATTTGTGAAAAAAAAAAAAAAAAATAGTGTAAACCATGGCATCTCTTAAAATGGAAAACAGTGCAAAATGTAAGTGTATCTAGATAGTTTTGTTTTTGTCCGTCTACTAGACGATAACGTCAAGTTGCGAAATTACTTAGAAACAATCCGGACCTACCGCAAGCGATAAGATTCTAAAATTTACGATCACAAATTCAATTAAATATACACTTAATGGCCCATTGAGAAAGTGTTTAAAGAAAAGAAAACAAAAAAAAAAAAAAAACAAGTGCCAAATTGTATCTTAAACAAAAAAAAAAAAAATGAGAAAGAAAAAACCCGTTTCTCATTGTTGACTTTGAATTTAGTCAGATATGCTAATTAATTTCTATGTTCGCCACGATGAAAGGGGCAATTAGATGTGAGATTTTACAAGTTTCATTCAAAAAATATGCATAGTATCTCATCTATTTAAAAGTGTATCTATTGAATGAAAAATAACTCATGCTGAACAATTAGAACGGCTAACAAGAGACTTAGTCATTCACTTTGTGAATTTTTTCGTCAATAAATGTCGATAAGTGTTATTATGGGCTAAAGCAAACATTTTGTTAATAAAAGTTTATGTGTTACTTCCAGTGGGTAGCTAAATGATGATTTAACTTTCTCTCTCTTTAAACTTTGCCGCTGTCTTACAAAAGGTGTTTGGCACACTTTACATGGGTCATGGATCACGGTCAGATCTTTCTGATCTTAGATATCTTACAGGCTACTTTCGATTCCTTTTAAGACGATATCCTTCCTTTTCATTGAAGTTTAATCTACCTTAATTGCCTTCGATCCTCGATCTTCAATAGCATATGTATATAGCTGCATAGAGTGTAGCTTTTGCTGTCAAAAGTCAAATGACTTGATTGGAATGTAATCTGTCACGCAATATACTTAGTCACGTGTGCAATAAAATTTTGCAGTTGGACGGACTAGATAAGGAGAAAGTTATCTTAGAAATTAAACGTTATGCCTTGTTTTATTTCAACTAGATTAAATCATTTTTGTTTATAAAGTTTGCACAATCCAAATTTATTTATCATGGAAATAGATCAGCCAAAATGCCAAAAACATATGATCAGTTTGCTTGAGCTCCGTAATTTTGTTAAAGAAGATTTCAAAAGATTTCTAGGTACTCTCAGAGTTGAAGAGAGATCAGAAGCTATCGGATAAATTTGTTCATGATCATCGCGAGGATCCTTTGATCGATCAGTTCAAAAAGTTTAAAGTTGTGACAGGGTTTGTAGAGCATTTTGGTAATTTGAGAGAGAAGTCTTGTTATATCTTATGCTATGATCTGCAAAGTGATCTCAATAATGATCTTCCAATCCATAGAATGGGGCTCACTTTAAGGCGATCGGCCATTCCAATCTTTGAACGTTTCTTTCCTGTCATCTACAAAGCGATCTCAATGGTGATCTTCCATTCCATAGAAGGTGGCTCGTTTACAGGCGATCAGCCAATCTTTGAACGTTCGTTACCTATGATCTACAAATCAATCTCAATAATGATCTTCCATTCCATAGAATGTGGCTCGTTTCCAGGCGATCAGTCATTCCAATTTTTGACCGCATTTAAGATCAGCTTGTGGGTAACTGTTGTAAGATATCTAACACTCTTCTAGGCCAACAAATATGATCAACTAGCGATCATTCTAATTTGAAGATCACTTACTAGCAGCTGGAAAATATATGAAATTCTTAATTATTGCTCACAAAATTCTAGAACCCAACTATTCTCATGACGTGCAAGATGAAATCGAAAATCCCTAAATTGTACAAAATTTTCTAGCGCACAACTCATCGAAAAAATTGTGTAGCAACCACCTTACGTCATGAATATCATGACAAAACTTCCCTCCTATGACGTACAAGGAAATTATGTTAAAATTCCAAAACCGTATCTCCAAATATGGATATGCTATCTAAACCTATCTCTGATCATCGAATTCCTCATTCCTTCATAATGTCACTCGCTCTACAACCACATGTACACCAACAGAAATCATGTGTGTAAAGATATGCGATTGTCAATGCGTCATAATATCGAAATTGTGTAACAGACGACAAAACTCAAAAGGGTATACCCCGACCCGACCCCCATCCATCTATGAGCGACGACAAAAAAAAAAATAAATTCAATGAATGAACTAACCGGCAAATGAAATGATTAGTCATATCTCACATCAAATTTCTGAAGAAAATCGCTCCCACAAAGCTTGACTAATCTCATTTCGCCGGTACGAACAAGTCCACCACATACCACACACAAAACGTGCGTCGGCATGTAGTATACAAAATAAACAACAAAAAAGCTTTTCACACAATCCAAACCCCAAAGGCCAGACGTTCGCTCTATCCGATACCACCTCTCGAACTCGCGATATTACCTACAAACTTCAGCAGACGGAAAAACTCTCTAAAGACTCGCACAACGATTTCTCAATGAACTTGACATTGTTCTATATCCACATGGTCGTCTTCTCTGTATACCTACGCGTAATCCTCAAAAAAAATACATATATAAATGTATTTAGATACAACACTATGCCCAATGAGTGAAGGATTCTTCATGAAAATTTCAAATGAGTCAATTTTACAACATGGGGTTCCTATTTCATCCCAAAAAAACGAATCCCCATCCACCACATCCACCACACCACAAACAAAAAAGAAGGGCCGGGCTATAAGATACATAATAGAATGGATAGCCGGCATTTAGCCCAGGCCAGACACCAGACAGATAGATGGTATGAGAAAATCTCCTTAGAAATTCCCATGCCTGTCAATGTACATATATTAGTCATAGGAATAGGTTATTCCTCTCTTTCGTTTCTTTTTTTAGTAGTGGTTTACTCTGGTGGTAGATACAATTTTAATTGGACATACAATCGCACACCAACACCCTCACAATATAAATACGTCATACTACATCGCAAGCCTTATTACTCTCTCACACACACACACACAATTCCAAACTCACAGATACTTAATACTGTATACATGAAGTTCGAGTTTATAATCTAAAAACATAAAGGTAAAACCATGTAGCTGTGAAGTTGTTAGTTGAGTTAAGAACGTCGAATTGTTCGCACACGTCCTCCAGCAGCGTTAAAAAAAAGTATCTGCGAGTTAAAAAGTGATTTAAAAGAAATTGTGTTTTATTTTTTATTTTTATAATTTATCCGAAATATAAAAATATTATACTTCAAGTGAATAAAGTTTAAAAAAAAAATTTTAAAAATTGATCCTCAATTAAATTAAAAAAAAAAAATATTTCAACGATCATTTTGAAATAAATTTTGTGAATTCTAAAAAGGAAAAAAAAGTGAACAAGTTTTATAATTAAAATTTGAGGACAATTAATTTACCGTTACAAAAGAAAGACGAGTGACAAATACGAAGCTACAAGATATTTCATGATCGGCGATTGCGTATTTATCGACGGTTTTTACAACAGCCATCGAAGGCAACGAACGATCGTTTTGGAACCTTTTGAAAGTTTATATGACTGGTTCGCTGATTTGTTAAGATTTATCTTAACCTTACTATGTGGTGTGTGTACCTTTTTTATATTTATTTTTATTTTCTTAAACATAATTAGTAGAAACTAAGTGATCCTCCCTCTTTTTGATCCTTTAGTTTTTACCTGCGACACATTTTTTTTTTTAGTTTCCCTGAAAAGATCACAAAAATGTATTAACAAGATCGTGTCACGATCACCGCCTATACTCTTTTTTTATTGCCCTTTATAAACATTTTTGAACAAATAAAATGACAGACAAAAGGTGTACGCACTTAAAAAGGTGCGCAAATGTTATAAAATCTGCAACAGAGTCATAAAAAAGACCTTATAACTATATCCGTTGATTTATTGACATTTAAATGACTTATAATTTTCTTTTTTTTTAATTTTAATGACGATGTACACAGTGTATTTAGTATTTCGTTTTTTTTTTTTATCTTATCGATAACTATGTGCCGATATTTGTCTCAAAGTCCATCAATGACTCAAAGAAATGATTTGAGCTTTTTACCAATTAGAGGGTTAGATATAAATTCAAATACAAATTAAACAAGTGCATCTTCTTTTTGTATCTAATCTTTGGCGGATAGTCAATTGTGATTGAAAGATGTAGGAAAACCCCCAGGGGGTTCACCATTTGTATCTTATTGTCTATTTCTCTCATAAAATATGTACATAGATGTATCTATAATGGTTTTTTATATTTTTTTCATTCTAGGTGGTTGCAATTATACAGCAACCAAACGAATTAGCAAAACGGCTACCATAACTAGTATTAGTAAAACCCAAAGAGCCACTCGGTTCAACGTGTGGTCCAGTACAACAAGACTCATTGCTGTAATATTCTTAATGACACATTTATTGGCTATCAGTCAAGTTGACGCGATGGCCATGCGTACGAGACAATTGAAAAAGCGACATAGTATAATGAATGCAGCTGTTGATTGGGAGAATCCATGCGGCGGTGTGTTCGAGGGAAACATGGATGATGGAAGTCCGCAAAAGAAAATGGTATGTATAAACGAAAAAAACCTATAAGATACCAAATAACCATTTAGCCCATTTTATAGAAGTTTTATTAAATTTTTGCATTTTTTTTTCTATTTCTCTTTTTAGCGGTCAATGAATTTACTGCGGAAAGCTACAAGGGATACATTCCAAACGTTAAATGCCAGTAGAGACCAAGGAATTGACATTAGTGATATGAAAATGTGGTTTACACACAATCGAACGTACAAATTCTTACCAAAGTTGAGGATAAATTCTACTGTAAGTACCTATTTAAAGTTTATTATTCGTTTATATGTGCTCGCCTTTGATCCAAAGCTCCCCTAAAAAACATTGATCTCATCAAGAGACAGAGAACTTAGATTTCAGTTTCTTTCTGCCGAAATAGTTTCTTTGGATAAGCCTTTGACAATTGTGCATTCTACAGATAAATAAAATTATGTAAATTCCGTCGGATAAACTGATTTCCAATGCAATTTGACAAATTCCAAGATACAAATAGTAATAGCAAATTTTTGAAGTATTTTTTGAAAATAATGACATTTCTTCAAATTTATCCATCTTGGATAAAATTTTTAACAATTCAATGTATTCCATTTATCTTCGGATAAATATTCCATCAGCCATTTACTCTCGGATAACAAAATTATGCACCGGAAATTAGCTCCTGGAAAAAATATTTTCAAATTAGACTTTAATTCGTCTGTGAGTCACAGGGATAAATCCTATTGTTGAATTTCGGATAAAGTTTTCTTCCACAAAACTCCTCTCGGATAAATAGTTCTTTACATTAAAATTCTCTAAAAACATCAATCTTATAGAATTGGTCAAAACCCAATAGATATCTCATCTGTATCTTATGCGGATAAGACCGGATAAATTTTATATCCAACCAAATTTAGATATAATAAGATTTTTTGAAAATTCCAATCGAATTACAACCCCGGAGGTCTAATAAAACGTCTATCAGCCTTAAATTGCAACAGCGCCCGCTTTCGCTTTATGTTTATGTACACATTAAAGATGAGAAGTTAATTTGATTGTGTAGCGGTTACCGCATTATACTATAAAATTATCGCATCATTAAAACAAGTGGAAGAGTCAAACCTCTGGGAGGAGTTCGGCCCTGGCTTATGAATCATACACAACAACCTGAAGAAGCACACAGAGTGTCAAAACATTTTGACTTCGTAACTTGTTCTCCTCTTTAACAAGGTGCGAATACACCAAAGGATACAAACAAAGAAGAAGGCGCACACAAAAAATTCTAACGCTTGTTTTAACACTATAAACACCATCAACAGCCGCGTATACTGTGCGTATCGTATCGCAATCGCTCGTGCAATCTAGCTCAAAAAAAAAAAAGAAATAAAAAAAAAATAAGAGCTTTAGGTGTATACCTATGCTCCCGTGTGTCTTGAACCCATCCACTTTGATGATCATTAAAAGCGAAAAGAAAAGAAAAATAAAAAAGAATGCACAGCACATTCGCCTTGTTGTGCGCATCCCATGAAAGAGTGGGCTGCTAAGTTGTATCGCCCATAAAATCATCATCCGATTGGCGGCGTTAAGAGGCTGTGAAAAAAAATACGTATACCGCTCCTGGGGCCCTTCTTCGTCTTCGCTGTTGCATGTGCATACATAAAACAATGGCCATGATAATCGTTGATGATCCATCAGACGACGACGAGGCAGAGGAGCCTTGTTTTGTTTTTTTTTTTTTTTTTTTTGAGCAGAGTGGTAGAGAGAAATTCTCATTGCGGCGGAGAGCAGCCATAATGACAGGAATCTCTCAACCAGACGCCCGAGGGCGGTGATTGAGAAGTCAGCTAAAAAATACAAAAATATTATATGCATGTAGCATTTTCCTTCTTCTTTATTTTCTCCCCTCTTCGAATAAAAACAAAAAAAAATATTTTGCCGAAAAGCTATCTAGATATTTAACACTACGTCATTGCGTCGCGTTCAGCTGATTGATTGATATTTTTTTCGCTCACACACAACACACATGTGAGGCAGAGAAACTGTGACCTAACTTTCCAACTTTATGAATCACCCGCACAGGCAAGTGTCGCCACAACATGGGTGAATTCCCCCAGCCAAAGACACCTCGCGTATTCTTATCCGAGACATGTATATTTATTCGCGGCGCGATCACGTCACGTTCCATCTAATATACCGTCGATCAATTACGAAGCGTAGAGAAAAAAAACTTCCACACGAAAGCTTTCTGCTTATAGATACAAGTACAGATATTTATAGCACACTTGAAGTTCATTCGTAGACTGACTCGCTTGTTATGAAATTCAAATTGAGAATGTGGGTCATTGACTTATTAGTAGTAGCGGCACGCTGCCAATCACCTGGGGGAGCTTTATCCAACGAGCTTTTTTTTTTCAATCAATAAAAACAATAACAATCATTATCGCAGTCAATTAATTTTTATTTTTTTTAATTACAGATCGCACTCAAGCGTTGGTACCGCAGTATGCAAACATTTGTAGCATCAATCTCTTACCTCCATACAACACAGCGCAAGTTCGACGAGATCAAGCTTAAAGAGAGCCCCGTCTCGACGGAACTCAAATCTCTGCTGTATGACGCGCGTACTATTCTCTGTGAAATCGAATCCACAATTAACCACACAACGCCGTACAATCGTGAGAAAAAGCTAACCTCCCTCAGTCTGGAAGCGATGAACAAACGTCTCAAGTTCCGCACCAAGAAGCAGCTCGGCGACAAACTCTATCAGATCGATATTCTTGATCTTAAGTTCGTCAAATACTATCTGTTGGACTATTTGCACAAAATGTGGCTGGTCCTGAAAAAGAACAAGGACACCTACAATTTCACCAACTTCAGTGGCAGTGATAGCAGCTATGTGAGCTCGAGCAGCCGCAGTGTGAGTAGCAATGAGATAAACGCATCTCGAAGGCGTTTAGGCGCCGCAAAGAAACACCGACCCACCAAAAGGCCAAATCCAAACAAACCCCGACAAAGACTACACAAAACTAACAACAATAACAGCTTGTCGACAGCGTGAATAGACTACAGATAGATTTTCGTTTTTAATTTTAAACTTAAGCAAAAGACTATGAATATTTATACAGTATTACCTCTAAGTTCATCCTCAGAGTTATGTCCTTAGCATTGTACCAGTATGAGGTTTTAAAAAACAGCGCACACATTCATCCAATCCTATAACTTAATGCATTCCATTTTGTAAATTTTTTATTTTTTATATATTTTATCGTATTTATTTAATTTATATATAAACCTTAAAACATCTTGTGCATCTCGTTCCTATTAGTACTTATTAGGTTTAAGATAAAACAAAAAAAAAAAACTATAACGCTGGACGGTTAGACGCATCTGGATGTGAATTTCTATTCTCAAAGAAATTCCATTTTGCAGAAGCGATTTAAAAAAAAAAAATGTCCAAAAGAATTTATATTTTATTTATTAATCTCAAAACAGAACAAGTTTTTTTTTTATATATATGTATATGAATATATATAAAGTAATTGTTAATATTTTTCTGTGATGTAATTTAAGAAAAAAAGTAATTGTATTTAGTGCTTAGATGATGAAGAATTTCGAAATGATGTGTATCTCTCTTAATTGATAAAAATTTATTTAAAAAAATAAAAATTGTATAATTTAATAGGTAAAATTAATTGAATATAAAAAACAAAAAAACGGAATATTATTGTAATTGTAATTAAATTGAAAATTCTTAAATTATTTCTTTAGTTGATAAGTTTGCCCAAAAGTATATATGTATATTATTATACATTCCAACGACAAAACTGATTTCTTTTGTAATAAAATTTTAAAAAAATTAAAAAAAAAAAAGTGTTTTCAAATCATGAATATCAGCTCTATTAGAAAATTTTGCAGGATTGAAGTAAGTGTTTCAATGTGCCTTTTTGACGAGAGAAAATTCACTTACAAAGAGAGCTGGCTATTCAGCAGTCACCCCAATTCTTGAACTCAAACACGACAGTCGAATCCTACTACACTGCCATCATTGAATGAAAGGTTCGGTGTTCAAGTCCCAACCATATCCATTAAATGCTCGTAACAAGATTAAATAGATCACTCGGAAATCAGTTAGTGAATTTCGACATAAACGCAAAAAATACTGTGAACTACAAATGAATGCAAAAATCTCTTCAGTAGTCCCACTACACTAACTCTTGCTTATCCCGCGTCTTCCCTTTTACAATTTACTCACTGGTCATACTCCTGTATATGAGTATAAGGGTGTCCATATTCCTCTGTTCTATAAAAAAGGGAACCTTCACGCACTTTAATACCGAAGTGATACTTAGGACGCTGAGCTAAACGCAGTAAAAATCCCGAAAACTGGGGGGAAAGCAAAGGAACCTTATGTAGAGAAAATTAATCTACTAAAGATGCTTCAAGGCTGTGTAAAGTGCTATCAAAGACACACACCACATCTGAGACCCCACTTAATTCCCAGTCTGGGGAAAAAAACAGATCATATAGAGAGGAATTGATTGAGAGGTAAGGACCTCTAGGAAGAAAGACCTTCAGAGAAAATAAAGTGGAAAAAATTGACTAAATACATGTTTATCAACACCCAGTCCCGTCTGAATTTTCCCTATGATGCTAAAAGCTTGCAGGGAACACGGCTAGCAAAAGTATTTTTTCCTTGCTCTAACTCTACATTCACAAAGCTTGGAAAGAAGTAAATGACATTTTCATACCCAAAGCGGGTAAGACAACTGACACACAGCCCACCAATCATTCTCCCATCATTTGTCCTAAAAACTCTGTAGGGACCTCTCCACATCCACTCCGATATTAGTCACGACTGTTTAGCAGCATGCCTTCACCAATGGACGTTGTGTCGAAACAGCCATTCATGAAGAGGTAAGAACTATCAAGCCTTCAATATTGCGAAGATCAATAAGATGGGCGCTGGACCATCTTAAGAAAGATCCTATGCTCTTGGACTGGATTGAAGTCATACTCAGGCAGACATATGGCACATACATGGCTGACCGCATGAGGTGCCCCACAAGTAGCAGTCGTATGTTATCTATTATGGCTTCTGGTCATAAAAATTGGACACACGGGCTTTGCTTTACCAGAAGTAGTTCTTATTCAGCAGTTCTTGATAGTCTTAAGTACTGTATATGAATTCCCTCGCACCCGAGAATGTGATGCACTTAACCAAGCCAAGTGTTGTCCATCTTTGAAGCTAATCTATCATTTCCCTCAATGTCGTGGGACCGAACAAAGTATGAAGCTAAATATGTACACAGACGAAAGGTATCAACAAATTTCGAAAAACGTAATAGAGTCAGACAAGGTTGCATCCTTTCGCCATTCTTTTTTATAGTGGTGATTAGCGATGTGCTTAGTTCTCCACTGTCATTGGGTGCAAATGAAATTCGATGGAAACTTTCATCTCAATTAAAACACCTTCACTACGCTGACGACACGTATGTTTACTCTCCTGCCAAATGATAACAAAAGTGAAGACAGAGACTACCTTTGTATGTCTGAAAATTGACGCCCCAAAAACAAAGATGCTCGACGATGCGATGGTAGCAATTCTCATTGGTGAACAATTGGTTGGGAGATTAGAAAGTTTCAAATAATTTGGAAGCATTATCTTAATGCGCGGCCACACTAGCCTTCCCATGAACGTCATTTATTGAAATAAAAGCAACCGTTTTCCTATCTTCTCACCTAAAATCTGCCTATCTCGTTGGACATGAACAGTGGGAGAACCGAAGCAGATGTCGCAAACAAATTGAATTAAAAGAGCGAATTCTGCATTTGGAATGTTGTCCTAGGCTTAAACACCAAGCTTAGACCGTTTCGTTTTATTCTTAAGTCCTTGCTGTTTAGAGGTGAAGTCCTGACAACTCGCAGATAGCTGAAACTCATTGCCAGAAATTGCACTCGATGGCGCGTAGTCGTAGTAGAGGCACTAAAACCCCGCAAAGGGATACGTAAATCAATAAATTTGTGACTCCATTATTCTTCATGCCTCCTGTCCCTCCTGAAATGCGACAAATTTATTTCTTGCTTCATTTTATAGCCAAGACATGTGTTCTCTTGTTTCCAGTAATTATCAATTCCTCAGCTCATTAGTGGATATTCATATGAAGCCTTAATTGAAGGCTTAATTTCAACGGAGAGCATCAGACAGTTAGGCGACCACACACCGCCTAAAAGTCTACCTGTTAGACAGGTACCTGTTCCTTTGAACTGCCTGCAAATTTAGCTTAATCCTTATACCTGGATCTTTCCATGCACCTGTTGCTTTACTAGCAGACATAGTGGGACTATTTAGGGACTTAAAGAAGGACTATGAAAGTAATTAGTAATTGAAGGTATGTATGTACATATGTATCAACCTAACCCATCAGTACTAATGACTGAATGGAAAAATATCCTGCGAGGGCACTTTATTGCTTGGCCTTCAATAAATGTTTAGGTCTGTAGGTGGATCCTGCTACGACTAGAGCAAAGTTTGACCTCCTTCTGTCATAAGGATGACTCACCAATTTTTGAGACTTCAATGCATGGACTCGAACTTATCCCAAACTTCTGATTGGAGATAAATAAAAGTTAAAAAATGGTTGCCTTACTAACCTGTTATAGCCATCAACAGATGTGTATTTGTATCTTGTTTATTTACGGTTTTGAAAACCCGTCAAAGTGTATTTTTAAATATTTTATTTACTCATTCCGTATTATGTGCTAACTAGTACAAATTAATTGGCGTACATTTATTGTTATAAAGAAAACTTGTTGCTTCGTTAAGACCGGTTCCGTAACCCTAATTGGCATAAACAAAGCCAAAACCCAGTTATCGTATATGACGGTATTGTTTTTGGGCAGTGCTGTACTCTTATATTTATAAATGCCTAAGTTCTTAGCCATAAACTTTATTTTATAAGGCGGAAAATGGGGCCTCAAAGGAGGCAGTTTTTCCATTATAAACTGAAAAAATATGAAAAACCTTTTCTTGGCAAACTAAATTGAACATCAAATGAGTAGAATTTTCAGAAAATACTTGAAATAATTCTTTTTGTTGATGTTTTTGTTTACTTATTAAGATTAACAGCTCATATACATCGCGTTAACATCAAACTGTTAACTTAACAGATAACTTCGAAATGAGCTACGAAATTCATGTTCGAAAGTGTTTGGTTTGTGTATAAACTTACTCTTCCTCACTCAGTGGTTTGTGTATTAGAATTACATACAAATTGTCGTTGTATATGCTAAAATAGTCTACGATTACGATTGGTATAGCACTTAGTTCCGAATTGTGCCGCACAAATACGGCGTATCTTATGTGTCGTTATTATTTGAATTTTACAAATGTAGATAGTGGTTGGGTTTTGTTGGAGTGGTGAAGGTCTTATAGCAGGTAGACTAAAATCAGATGTATTTTCTGATATGTTCTTTGACCAAGGCCTAGTGCTTATTCTGTAAGTCACGGCCTACGGAGTGGTGAGGTGTCGGAGGATTTTGAGATCCGATATTGAGTGTGTCAAGCTCCCCGAGGGGGTAAAGGATCTAAGTAAGTTTTTTTTTGTGTGATTTCTGTCGTTGTTTTGATTTTCGACTAGTCTTAAGAGGTGGCCCAAAGAATGAAACAATGCAATCACCTTAGATAAAACTAAAACTTCCTTCTCTCAGAATTAGTTTTGAGAAGCTTTCTCATGACAGTTTTACTCTTGAATGTTGTCAGACACTCGCGAGCGATGGGCTCGTGAAAAAAAAAAAACATTGATGGCATTTTTCGAACTTGGAACCTCATGCATAGAGTCCAACGCACTAAGCACTGAACACTAAATTTCCCACTGTGGGACCTACAAAGAATCCAGGTTTAATGTTTCGCAACTTTTTTTTCACACGAATATAGGAGTAGTAATACTCAGCTCCAGTGGCCAACATACCTATGGAACTTCTTAAATCGGAGATCCCCATGGACTTCTATCAGATTGACGATAAGTGATGGAGAACCCTCAACTCATGTTATGTCTCAAGATAACTGTGGGTGCACTACAAGAAAGTGAAAAGAATGACCAGAGTTAAGGCTTCTCATATATGTAGGACGTACGTGAGTCACTGCTTGAACTTTCGCGTGGCCTTGTTCTTAGAAGACACAGAAAAGGATACCAGCTACCTCCTACTTTAATTGCTCAAGCCTCAGCAGAACGAGGATAGCACTTTTCGGAGAGCGTTCACGTAAAGACCAAAGTGAATTGTCAAAATTGCTAATACACCTAGCTTAGATAAGAATCATCTGGGAGCATAATGGACTTGAAGACGTCCAAGTGACGATACACAGCTGAAAAAAATGACCAAATCTAGACTATGCTGTGAACAAACAAAGATGGCATAGAATATTGCTTGTGAATGCCTCAGGGATTTTAAAGAACATTACCGAGCTGGTCACCAATTTGTCTTAGGTCGTCCCTATATACCACTTCAACTCCTTTTAGTATTTGGAATTATTGCTGCTCAACTTGCACTCACGTTATGAAGAGACCGATCTCCAAATAGTCATCTCTTAACCTCGTCATTGCTCTCGAATATTACACAGGACATTATGGAGCAAAGGGAAAGCTATTGTGTCCAAATCTGTTGAGGTATTTTCGATAGCCACCGTCCCCGGACAGGAACTTCTTAAGATGATAGTAGCAATGTCCCACCATTTCGTCCAGGCTTCATTGTTAGGATTCCCTTTGCTCGTCTCAACTGGATTGCCAGAATACTGTCGATTTTACCAAAAACCAATGGTCACTTCTTCCTCTTAGGTCCTACATCTTCTTCAAAAACCCTCTCCAGGTGGTACAGCACTAGCTACTAAGTATGGACCTACGGCTAGGAAAAGATAGAGGAAGGGGATCAGCAGCAGACAGGTTATGGACACTGTAAGAGTGACAGTGGACGATGACGTTGTGGCTTCTAAACCATCTAAACCAGAGTTGAAATACCTCGGAGTTACTATAGATACAAGGTTAACTATTAAGCAGCATGCAGCGGAGAATGCAGCAAGAACAACGCCTGTCCTGCCAGAGATCATGCCAAATAATTGAGGGCTTAGCCAAAAGAAAGGACTACTCTTGGCAAGAGTTGCGACGTCAATATTCTCGAAATATGGGCATCATATCATACAGTAGAAAGACAGAGTTTATAGAATCAATGAGATTATGCAGCGCCTTCCAAACTTCATCATTATGTATGACGCAGCATGCTGGAATGGCGCCAATAGCCCTCCTCGAAGCGAAGTGATAATCAAGTATCAGGAAGGACAAACCTGGAAGAATGCGAATATAGAAGAAACTCTTCTAACAAAGGTGGATGGAAGCAGAGATTGATTCCCAAAATATATAGACCTTTCGATTAATAGGTAGGATGGAGAGCTGAATTTTTACCTGCTTACTGGTCATGGGTTCTTCAAAGCAACATGCACAGATTTGGGCATGAAGACAACCTTTATTGTCCAACGTCAACAAAAGCAGTGGAAATTGTGTGATAAACCATACTCCACTGTTCACGATATCATGATTGTGCGCCGACTTGGCGTAGTTCCTGAGTTATCTTGTTATTTGGATGTTGCTGAGATAAAAGCCAATGGAGACTGCTGAGGTAACACAACGGAACTCACTTGGTCTAAGTGAATGTCTTCGATTAAATCGAGGATGGTCGTCAGTAAGGGCTTACGTAAGGGTACCTCTTTCGTCTACCAGTTCAAATGATGCCTAGCATGCCTTTCTCCAAAGAGTCAATCCGACTTTTACCGGTTCATGGAAAATTTTACACCTCTTTGCATGCACAAGTGAAATAGTTTTACCCCAATTAACAGCAACGCGGTAGTCTTTACGCTCATCATTGCAAATTGCTCATTGATTGCTATTGAGGCACTTAATGTCTCCATTCAAAGGCAACCTACCAAACCCGACTACATATTACACACATCGCGAAGATGGCAATTAATTAGCGACGCTTATTATCTCACAGCTACTAAGAGCTCATAACAACTTCATTAGCCAGCCCACCTGATTAGGCATGCATGCATGCTCACACTTTCATCCAATGAAGCTGACGCGCTTTGACAACCATTTCAAAAATCCATACTATTTGATCCAGATCAAAGCGTAATAGACCGCTGAGAATCCAGTGTATCAGTCCAGCCTTCGCCACACTCTGCTTGTCACAAGATGATTCACCATACAACGCACAACGCTTGATCTGATTACGGAGAGAGCAATCGATACTTTGACGCACACGAAATCCCTCAACTTGTTACACTGACCGTATGTATCGATTACGAGTGCGGTCTTTTAGTTAACACCTGGCACCTTAGATGCCATACGCATAACACATGTCAAAAAGAGACACCACCAAAGTGGTTTGGGTGCGTTTCGCATCACTTCCTCTATCTCACGGAACAAATCCACTTGTAATGCAGGAAGACTGAGCTCGCATCCATCGCTCATTTTGGCTAGGTAGGGAACGAACGAACGAACAGGGGATAAACGATAACGCCGGCAGAAATGTATCTTAAACAAATTGCCGCAAGCGACTCGAATCGGCGCGGCGTGGCGCGCGATTGTCCGCTCTACGAATGTGTGGGCTCAGTCGGGCGTTAGTGCGAAACGCACCGCACTTGATGAATGGGATGCAGGAAGTGTTCGAAAGCTGCGAATCGAGAAAACCAGGTTAGATACGAATACGAATGCGACTGTCTGTCTTTACTTTTTTTTTTAATTAATTTCTCGAAATGGAGTTCAATGAACACAAGTCGATAGATAGCGCGAGCTCATACGAAAAAAAATAAAAAAAAAAAAAAACAATTGAGATACTTTTAAATGATCGCCTCAAAACGTAATCTCCGGAGACAAGGTGAAGTCTTCTTTGAGCCGTGCTTTTAAGTGGGCATGAGGGATCGTCAAGTGGGCTTTTTAATTGAAACAGAAGTCAATTATCCCCGGAACAGTTTAGTTTGTATTTCAATTGAGAAATGGATTGTTTTGCGTGGTAAGGAATTTAAATTCAAAAGGATTGCTACTAAGGGTATTTACTATTTTGTTTGCCAGTTTTATGTACTCTCAACTTAAGGAAATGCAAATCGGACGGATGGGGTGACCTTAGACCTTAAGTGGTAGGTAGACTCTTACACTTGCTCTCATTTTTTGGTATCAAAAGAAAACCTCGACCAGAGAAATATTGCACCACAATGGTAAATCCAATGTCAGAGGCATCTTAAGTGAAGCTGAAAAGAAAACCAGACTTCAAAATTTGTTGCTCAATCACGGAAATGTGTAGAACTTCAAACAATGGCAGCATTGAGTGGTGCAAAAAAAAAAAATGGAGTATGGAGGCGGATACATAAAAGAAGATGGATTCCTTCTATTTGTTCAAAGTTTTGAAACAGTTTCCTGGTTTATCCTAGCATGAGATGAGATCACCATCTGATAGTTGCTACCATATGCAGTTGTAGTTTAAACCACAGAATACCCAGCTAGAAGATTGACACAATTAGACAACAATTAAGGGATCACCATTCGCACGATGTGGAAGTAATCAGCAGCTCATCGCTACCAGCATAGACCTTTGGAATTAGGTGAAAAATGATTTCACATCCACACTAAGGCAGCTGATAGCTGATATCACCAGGAAGAAGCTAGCTAGAGGTTCTATACAGCATGAAGATGAGAGGAGTACAACATACCGTGCAACTTAACAAGCGTAACTATGTACATCAATGAGCTGGCTACAGAAGCAGAGAAAGCTACCAGAAGATGTGACCGCTGAACCGTTTACATAATCACTAAAGAGCTTAGAAGTGGTCTAGACTAGTTCTAGCCAACACACCATGAAGGCTTAGAAGGGTCGCCTCTTATTTCGGATAAAGAACAATTCGCGAGGTGGAAGAAGTATTTATACCCGAATACGTATCACCACTCGCAGTAAGGACTACAGCGATCAAAGAACTCAAAAACAATAAGATGGTAGGCAGAGATAGTCTTCTTGTCTGTAGGGAGAGCATGAGAAACTGAGAGCTTTTCTGATGAGTGGAAGACTAGAATGATTGTGAAGCTTCCTATGAGAGGTAACCTAATGGATTGCGGAAACTGGGGGGAATGGTGTCTGAATCGACTCGGATGCTTTGTATGTGATTTTTGCATTTGTTCGTAATTCACAGCATTTTTTCGTGTTGATATAAACCAAGTTCTGAACGAATTATTTAGTATTAGTTACAGTAATAATAGGTTGGATAAAGAGCGAACACCTAAAAGGTACATTCGATGCCGAATAAGCAGGTTGTCGCTCCGGATAGGACTCTCTCCGCTATGGCTAGCATTCGTTTTTTTGGTTTGCCTTACGTAAGAAAGAGGGATTTCCGATAAATTTATAGTAATTATCGTCTCTTTATACTAGGGATCACGTCCTTCATACAGGAAGGTTGTCTCAGGAAATCGAAGTTGCTAGTGATGTACGACAAGGCTGAACTACATAGCCGATTCTATTTTATTTAGGAGATCAGTAACGTCCTCCATGCAGCTTTGTCAGCGGTTGGTGAATAGACTTTTATATCTGAACTCAAGTACCACATAATGGAAGCAGGTTCTGAAAGGGAGTGAGACATCGTTGAGCTTAGGTTAGGTTGGTAAGGTACATGTACGGGTGCGCTTGTTGACAGCAGGTGTCATAGGCTGACTTAGACCACTATGGATACATTGTGCCCAAAGATTGATGGAAACCTAAACCTATTCGACCGCTCAGCTAAACCACATATGTGTATGAATCTCAGGAGTTTGGTGAGGTCTATCTTTCCTAGATCGTCCAGCTCCGAAAGAAAATAACTCCCTAGGCCTAAAGTATCTTTCCTTTTCAAGGCCAATGCTGGACTGTCTCAAAGTAGGTGACGAATAGATTCTATTTTTCTTCGCCCCACCGTAGGCCATAGTCAATTGTTGCTCATCTATTTCATCAACCAGACTCAATTATTGCACGTCGATTGCTGCGAAAACTTCTCGGTGTTGTAAGCATGTTCTCTCATTTTGAAGTTTATAAGCCAACACCAACAAGAGTTTACTCCAGTGATGCCACCTTCCGAAGGTATTCTTAGCTTGAACGTTCCGCTCCATCCGCTCTAAAGACCTGCATGGCAACCCTTCTGATCAAGTAAATGTCCTTGTATAGACCGTATAGTTCGGAGTTATATCTTCTTCGCCACTCACCGTCTAAATAGATGGAACCAAAGGTCACTCAAAGAACTTTTATCTTAAAATAGCCAAGGGCATCCTCATCCGATTTTGTCAAAGTCCATGCCTCTTCGCCATACAGCAGGAGTAGTGTCTTAAAAGGAGTTACCTTTGTAGCTGGAGAGAGGGCTTCGTTAGGTACTCAATTGCCTTCTTAGCCCATAAAAACACCGATTGGTAAGAGTGATTCTTCGTTTGATCTTCTCAATAGTGTCATTCGCGGACAAAGAAAAAGTCCTTTACTACCTCGAAATTGTATTTGTCTGTTGTGATATTCTGCCCAAGAAGCCGATGTTGAGTGTCCTTTTTGTAGACAGCACATATTTCGTCTTGCTTTCATTTGCCGCTAAACCTTTCCTCGCTCCTTTGATCTCAATGCACGCAAATGCCCACTGACGGCCCGCTGAGTTCTTCCTATTATGTCAATGTCATCGGCGTAAGCGAGTAGTTGTACAGTCTTGAAGAAGATTGTACCTCCGGCATTGAGTTTCGTATATATCTCTCAAGTACTACATTAAAGAGATCGCATGATAGCGTGTCGTCCTGTCTAAGACCTTTCCTGAGAGCAAACAGTGCCGTTTTTACCGACTTGATTGGAACAGCGAGAATTCTACACACTCCTCTCTGTACACGGCAACTTTAAAGTCGAAAAAGGTGGTCGGTATCGATTTATATTCGTGGGTATTGGTTCTGTCATCATTTACGTCAGTAAATATCAGTATCGAGTAAATATATATATATATAAAGGGACTTGACAACTTTGAATTTAATTTGTGCACGCACTTTTTCACTAATCATCAAACTGTTACTGTCAATTTATTCAATAAGCTCAATATTTTCATCATGGTAAAGTACACGAACGAGCAACGTCTAAAAATTATAAAAATTTTCTACCGAAATTCCGAGTTGGTGATCGCAACTTTAAGAGCGTTAACTCCTATTTTCGGTCGTACTTCTCGCCCAAGTAGACAGGCAATAACACAGGTCTACATATTATTTGTGTGATGTTGCCGTGTCTGTGAGACAACGGCTTGGTCGTTCAGGCGTCCGTAGAAAATGATTCAAATGAGTCAATTCCACAGTGTTCTCAAGAATTGGGCACCGTTCAGACGTATTATGGCGTATTTTGCGTAAGGATCTTGGTTTACATCCATAGAAGATCAAGCTGACTCAAGAATTGAAGCCGATGGACCATTTGAAGCGACGTACGTTCTCCGATTGCGTTCTGAAAGACACTGTCTTAATTCCATACCACTGTCATAATACTCCCTTAATCCATCCCTCTATTACAGCGGCTCATACTTTTATTACATTTGCAGCCTCCAATTGAGGCACACGCTTATTAATTTACACATAAACTCCAAAATACCCCTCACTATAATCCATCGAATATTTTAATTGCAAAAAGTGATGAATACATTTGTTGATTTATTTAAACGAAATGGTAAATAGCGAATTAAAAAAAAAAATAACAACAATGTGCAAACGATTTTGTTAATCGTCAATCAACACACCGCAATCCAATGCCAACACAAAACAAAAAACTAAAACATCGGATATATATCTAATTTAATTGCCTTTCATCGGATTGCAACATAGCAGAGTTTACCATCTCAAATTTGAAGCTCAAGCGATTTAAGTAACAAGCGATACGGTAAACTATCGAGGTCAATGTAAGAGACCAGCGATCACCCCAAAGCTTAATCAAGAAGCCGCAAAATTCCAATTTTCGGCAGCCACAATGTTCGAGATTAAGATTATTACCCCGTATTCGCGCAAAAAAAAAATTAGATTAATTGCTCTATTGTTGCTCATTGGCTGTGCGCATAAGCGATAGTTGATTGCAAAAATTGCACGATCCGATTTTCGGGATTAACTTGGCGTTTTTACGCTGCAATATCTGAACAAACGACGGACGGCGGTGGGGCGAGCGATTGTTACCTCTCTGCGCGACCGATTAATCCATTCTCATTTGTCAAGATTTAATCGGGCAACTGACGCTCGAAATAATGATTAATAGTCGTTTCAATAGATGTAACTGTTGCATGCGCGGTCTTTTCTTCTCATTCGTTTTTTTTTTTTTTTTTTTTTAAATAGCTCTTACAACTAATTTTACGAAATTTTTACACCAGAGCCCAGAGAAAGTTCCATAATCAATAATAAATTCCATTTGACACTTTTGTCATGCAATTGATGGAGGTCTCCGGTCTGCTAGGGTTGCGATCGTACTTAAATGTATCATTTTGTACTCAATGACACTTGTCTGCATAGCAATTTTTGTCTGGTGGTTCTGTTATATGAAAGTGGTCGGATTTTCTTTTTTGTAATTTACCGCAATAGGCTTGTCTGTAGCTTTAAGCATAGTGAAAGGGTATCTCTGTACATTGATCATATTGGATGGATACTCCATGGAGAGAGCCAAGCCCGGAATGGCGCATTTTTGCTGAATTTTTCAAATACCTACAACAAAGTGTTTTGGGTAAAAGAAATGAAAACATGCATGTGAACATTTACGACTTGGAAGAAAGTCATAAGTGGACACGGCGCTTTGTGTTTTATATCACCACCGTGGAGCTTCTTGCATCTATTGTGTCTACAATTGTGAGTACAATCTGTCGGGCTATCCTTATTTTGTGCCTTTTACTTTACGCTGTAGTTAAAACGTTCATTCACATACTTACTCACTTATGTATGTCCTGAATCCCCTTGTGGGTCCTAGAGCCTCTGCAACGCCTAAGCACCATCGTGTGCGGTTTTTGGAAATGTGCCTTAGCTCTTCCCAACTCCTTCTTAATTGCCGTGCTTCCTTATCGACTGTTCTGCACCACGTACTCCTAGGACTGCCATGCATCCTGCCTTCTTGAGTAAGTGGGTTCCATTACATCGAATGGTTAGCTATGGACCTGACACCTTTTCGAAGAGTGTGACCAATTCACTGTCAGTTTCGTCGTCGTATGACACGTTCTGTGATAAAGATGTTTGTTAGAGATACAATTTGGCCAGCAAATCCTTACAATGTTGCGTCACACTCTCCTACTCTCCTCTCACTCTACAGTGCTAACGCAAGTATATTCTAACTGATTAATTTGACCACCAGCTTATCTAAAAAAAAGCTTATCTTAAATTTTGTTTTACTAGAGAGAGCAGTGATTGAGGGAAGATTTGGTAGTGTTGCCGGCATCGTGTGCAGTGGAACCTTTGATAACAAGGGGACACATCGATTGAATATACATAGGTTTAAAGATAAATTGTATAGGAGCAACTGTATGATGAAACCGACATTCCACAAATGAGAATTCTCTTTGAAAGATCCCATCCATCACTCAGCAGATGCTCAGCAAAGCCCGAGACTTATCTTTTTTCTAATTTGCAATTGTTTCAATCCTTTCTTGAGAGGCTTGGCCAAAAGCCTATTCCTAGTACACCGCCTATCAATCATGTCCAAGGCCAACTGCATATTAGCACAGACAGTTCTTAGACATGTCCCAATAGAAAGAACTGCAATGTCATCTAAATATGCAATAGATCATTTGAGAGCGGTCAGCAGAGAGTCCACCCATATACATCATAATAGGGAGACCAGACACCACCCTGTGGACAGTTCTTATACCCCAGGCCAATGTCCCATTCATCAGCATTGCCTTTATCCACAATACCAATGTTTCATCCATAGCATGGCGTCTGGTCGAGTCACAAATGCAATCAGAAGTTGTATTATTGTAAAAGCTCTCTCTATGTCAATGAAAATTCCTGTGAATTCCTGTGAAGATTGCCTTCAATTCTGAGGGATCAGATTTTGCAGAACAGACTCACGCTGGTAGGCATGTTGCATTTTCAACCAGTCTCTCTATACTTTTTAGTAAGAACGAAGCCATACTAATGGGTCTGAAATTTTTAGCAAGCAAGTTTTGGTATAAAAGCCACTCTAACTTTGCGCCAGGAAGTAGAGATATATCCTAGTGCAAGTCCCGCAGTGAAAATACTTTTTGAAGTTGGCCGCAGCTGTTGTATTCCCTGTAAGGCTGGGTATAGTCCATCGGCTCCATGCGTTTGGAAACTATCAAAAGATGCCAAAGCATATCTGATAGTCCAAAGTCGGGTATTCTGATTGGACTTAAAATTAGCTCTCGTGAGCGGAAGAATTTAACTTAACCTTGTCGTTGTCTGATTTCCTGAAAAATGAGTCTCCAGCTTTGCGGCATCCGCTTTTGTCTCATTACCATCAGACCTTTTAAGTGATTTCAGTCTGTCCTTTTTGAGGGTTTTAACCAATCTACTAGCAGCACTAGAATCACTTTTCGACAGCAGAATTAACTTATTTGTTTTGATCTGATCAGTCCTCCACTAAACCGGTTCGGAAGTTTTCTGGTTTCTTTCATAAGTCTTTGCAAATCTGAATTCCAATAGGGTACTGGAAGCTGCAAGAGGTTATAATCTCTGGATAAAGTAGCCGGACAGGTCTTGAACAGCATCTTCTGCCTTCTGCCTCGTACCAAGCTTAAAAACAGTTTTGACACAATTTCCCAAATTTTCTCTATAAAGAATCAAGTCTGTTTTCCGCGAATTCCTCCTATCCTGTAAAGTAATGACCTCGCCTCCGGTTCCAGTTAGCAATTGGCCTGAGAAATCTTATTGATAACGTCAGGTCAAATATATCCTTTCTTCTAGCTCTAACAAAAGTCAGCTGAGATCCTTCATTGTTAATGAGAAAAGCCAGATGATAGTATAAAATCCAGAAGATGATATCCTCTCACGTTGGATTTGGTTCTTTCCCAGAAAGTTTTCTGAATATTGACATCACAACATAATAGTAGTCCCAACAGTAACAGCTGCCGGTGGAGGAGGCATCACCGAATCTGTTGCGGCCACCAAGTCTTGTCCGCAAAACTGTCCAAGCTTAGTTGCACATCCGGTACAATTAGACAAGCCCTAGGCCTTACGGACCGCTCGTCACAGAGAACAGAGGCACCACCCAAGCCACTTGTCTACTACATATAGGATCAGTAGAAGCCTTGAACTGGAGTAAACGGCAGACATTATCCACTATCTACTAAAAGCTATTTCTTGGATCGAGAATAGCATGCTGGACCCAACGTTCCTATACTTTCTATGCACCTAAGCTCACTTTTGGTGTTATCTTGACCTACAATGTTAAGGGTATGAGATAATTGCTATCCAAAGCAACAACGGAGGAGCCCTTTCCCGTTTACGTCTGCCTCCTTGCAATATAATGTTGACAGCAATATAACCTAGCCCACACAATGGCCACAATTCGAAAGAATCACAGCTGAATACAGCTTTATGAGTAACGAAATCTAAAAGCAAATGTCAACAAGAACCTGAAGGCTTATGATGACGTGCGAATAAATTCTCTGGCGTATACGTAACACTTTGGAGTCATGCAACTCGCTTCCTGTAATGGTAATTTGTCAGTGTGAACTTGCTTCACAATAAATTGGTACAAACCACTGAACGAACTGAGAACTAGAAACTTGAAGTATCTAAGCTAAAAGTTGCATATTAGAATGAGAAGGATTAAGTGACTGTACCGCTTTCAAAGCAATTTCTTTTATTTGCCATAATTAAGACCTACTTTTTTAAGCTGTTTCATTCTAACCTATCACCTGCTCAAAATTTCAAATGAAGAACCCTTTAAATTCCTAGCTTAGTGGTGCATCTGCAACCAAGTCTACCACCTAAACTGTTGTATAGGCCTATCACATTACATTATTTAATCTCCACAATCCCATCATAATATATGTTAATCAAACCACTGACCACAGTTCTATAACATTACTCACAACACCATGACAACGTGAAAACTAGTAAAACAAACAAAGCCATCTGAGAAAATTCGCACTCCATTACATCACATTAGACATCAAAACAATGTTATACACGTCATCGGAACCATAGAAAGCAAATTGACCGCCCGCCGCAGCGCCACACACATACACAAGAGTTGACCACGTGCAATAGTCAAGTCGTCAGTCTTTCCGCAATCTCAAAACGCCTTTTAGATACAAATAATACAGTAAGCCAATACACGAGATACCGGTTGACTGTAAGCCTCTTCCGAACAGCTGATTGAAGTTCATTTTCATTCATACGAAGAGGCGGCTCTCCGAAATTCATTCTCTCTCACAGCCGAACAGGCTTAAAAAGATTCATTTCTCGCGCTGTGCTGCGAAATTAAAACCACTGTAGAAAGTTCCCCGGCCAGTTAGACGGCTTAGACTTTCGATCGGTACGGACGTATCTCTCAACGGTGCTAACAAGCGAACTTTTCCGCATTCGCCGCTAACGTCGGAATCGGAAAACAACAAAAATTTGTTGATCTAATCAAGTATCTCAACAAGTATCTGAGTAGAAAAAATAAAGAAACGGAAATACGCGCGTCCAATCCTTTCTAGCAACTGCTAGGCTACTGGTCTTTATTTTGTATCTAAAGGTGGTGCACGCGATTTCGCATTGAATTTCACGCACTAATAGTTTTAGCCGTTAGGAAATTCAACCAAGTGCTATATTGATCCGCTTTTCCGAACACAAATTAATTTATTTTTTTTTTTTTTGAGAATAGACAACAACGCCAAGTGAATGTGTATCGAACAGATACAAATCTATCTATGAACGGTTGTTACGCTATTGTTTGCATGGGAAAGTGAAATTTTTTTCTTCTTCTTCTACTCCAACCAATCCATTTCATTTGAGTGATGTTCAATTAAGTTAAAGATAAATAATAACCGAGTTTCATATACTTATCTATAGTGTGCATTAAGTATCTCATGCTCTAGTGGAGATTCGCATAAAATTATATCTTGATTCAATAAATATTGATTTTTTTTTTTGTTGTTTTTGCTCCATCTCTTCCGGATATATCATAACCCAACTCGTATCTATATATATTTTGTGAAAGTTTATATAAAAAATATTTCTGTAAAAGGGATTATAGTGAAAAAAACCAAATCACTGTTGGATAAGAGCTGAGAGTTTTAAAATGAGGTCCAAATTGGAATTAGCTGGTTTTTTGGTCGCAGTTGTGCTGGTGTTATTTGGGTGTGATGCCAAACCTACAACAGAGTCTAGTGCAGCGACTAACACCAAAAATGGTAAGCCAGTTTTTTTTTTTCTCTCTTCTGATTTATCTTAAGGTCTTGAACAAAAACAAACATAAATAAATACACACACAGGTGAACTATATTTAATGTCCTAAGCTTGTGCTGGAGTTTTGGTCGTTAACCAAAAAATTGATTTGAGTTTGGTTGGAAATTTTGAATGGTTTAAGACCTTGGGATAGTAATCTAGTATTTAGATTTGTTTTCTTAAAGGTGACAACCGGCATTTTTCAGCGGAGCTACTTTAAATACTGGTCCTTTGCTCTGAAGTGATCGATTAATGCCCTTTATTTGTATGCTGCACGTGACATTTAAGAGCTAATTATGTGAATATTTTGAATATCAATTGAATGAAATGGCATAAACAAAAGTGAATAGATCACCAACTGATGGTAGGATGCCTTTAGGATATGTTTTAGTATGAATGGGGTGTTAGTTTTTGCTGGAGTCTTATATGATTGTGCTAAGCGCGTGTAAGATACAAGATTAGTAATTCAAACGTGTCGCTTTTTGGAATCTGTACCACCAGGATGAAGTGGTTAAACTATTGCGCTGATAGTTTGTATGAATAATTCACTAAAAGTACTATAAGAGGGACTATCTCTTCATCTTCGTTTTTTTTTTACTTTATCTGTTAGAAGTCTTCGAAATATCTGTACTGTATAGCTGTAGTCATATTTCTTAGTAGCTGAGGCATAAGTACAAAAGATTTGGGCTTTGACCACAAGCAGCCCAGGATCTAGTTTCCCGCAACTATACCTTCTGTTGGTGATATTACCCTATAATTCTGTGGAAACCTCTGCGTAAGCTTTTCGGGTTTAGCATCAGTTTCTTTTTCCGAAATTCGGTGCTGATGATCTGTTCTTCACTGAAATAGAAATTCCCTTTCCGGGTGGTTCATACAAGTCGTCTTTGAGGGCATCAAGTGGTATACCTCATGGCTGTGTTTTGTTACCTACAGTTGTCCTCATTTTTATGAGCGATCGCTTGTCTAGAACCTCTAGTCCAATCCCTTTCTTTGGTAATGGCAGTTCTCTTAATTTTCGATACTCATTTCTTAGCTTACGTCCCTGCTCTTGAACCGTAGAAGAGGAACTGGGAAGTATGCTAAATTCATTAATTTTCGATCTTGACTGGAATTGGAAACCTCTAAAGTGCAATAGGATTCCTCTGCCTCTCAAACGATACCTGCAACCATAATCCCTGACTGCTGTTTGTATCACAGAGATCGAAACAGACTTGTTTTGTTTTTTAGTAACATTATTCGATGAGACAATCACATATTTAAGTTTGCTAAAGATGAAGCACAGGGACTATGATTCCTGAAGCAGTGTAGTTTTACCTCGATTTCTAGAGCACTCATCCGCCCGAATTGGAATATATTGCCTACATCTGGTGCACCTAAAAACATTCCCTATTCTAGATAGAGTTCAGAATCGCGCTTCAAAACTTTTAGGCGAAAGAGACATTGAGGGCTCCTTAGTCTCAGTTGAACATCGCAGAAATGCCTCATGTGTTTCCTCTCTTATCGCTTTTCTAAGGCTTAGTTAGTCGTATTGAACCAACAAATTTAGTATTGCAGCTTATCACCGTAGACACATTCTTCTGGAATGTGTAGCAATTACATGATCTAATTAACCTTCTAGGCTAGTTTAAACCATGTATGTTAGTTTTATATTCATTTTTTTCTTTTTTGGTGAAATGAAGAAGTTCTTAATTACAGCCATCATCAAGACTATCTCCTCTGTCCCTCTTTCCCATTTTTCAACACGCCTTTTATGCCACACCCATAGAACAGCTGGTTCCCTGGAATAGTATTGGCCGTTTATCAGATGGTCGCTAGAGATGGGACTGTGAAAAAATAACTAGGCCTAGATAAGTGACAAATCAAAAAGTGTACGTAATAAAGACCGCTGTGTCCAAACTCTTCCTGTTTCGAGTGTCTTTAGAATAAGAAGAGCCATTGCTTCCATATGCTTTCAGACTTATGTACGTCCCATTTTGGACAAAACTTATAAACTTATGTCCCAATGGTGTATATCATGAATTTTAATAGGGTACATACCTACTATTATGTACGATTCTGGAAATTTGTTTAGTACAGTCAAACAGAAGGCTTGCCAGCGGTGCAGGCAAATGATTATACTCCTTGCTATGACTGACGGAGGATTCACCCAAAATTGGTGCAAACTAAAGTAAAATCAAATAGAAAGCGGTGAGGTCAAGACTTTGACTTAACCTTTAGTTTGCACTCGTTTCAAGATATTTTAAGAAATTTTTAAATAAAACATAGATATTGATTGTTAGATTTGATTAGAAATTCTTCTTAAGTATTATACAGGGCGTTGCTATAAAGCTGTGCCAACTGTATGTATTGGTTTGCCTTGGACCAATGCAATCCCTAACTTTTCAAACATACGCCGAGTTTTCCTGTTTCAATGTTTCTTCTAACAAAGAACAGGGAGTTATACATAAGTCCTTTCGTCTATTCAAAATAAAAGCGAATTTTTGAACGTTTCTTGACTTAATTTATTCTTCAGCATGCACTTGCTTGATGTCCTGCTGGATTTACCTCTTCTGCATACATATTTCTATATAGGACAGAGTACATAATTAAAGCGTTTCTCCGACTCAAATGAGGTGGCTTTTCATATGAATCCGACTGGAATTTTATCCTATGGATATGTAGTCTGATGATGATATTAAGGCTATAGCTACACACGCACAACATGAGGTCAACTCTCTCAATACTCAGGACTGTACTTGGTTAGGCTTCCAATCAGTTCTAAAATGTAATTGTATTTTTACATTTATATTACTCCACAGCTGATCAAAACTCAGGGGCCGGAATCTTTGGTGATTTCATCAAGCGTGGATCAAACCTATATACATACTGTTTGTCCAAGTGTACAAAGGGTTCTGGACTTGGTTGCCTTCGACTGATCCTCTTAAAACTGAGGTTTTATCTGTACAAGAAGGACGATCATGATCGGTCTAACTCAGCCAATACAAATAATCTTGAATAAGAAACTTTTTTGATCCAAACATGTCGAGTTGAAGACATCCAAGGTATACTGGCAGTGTCAGGGTGCATTCGGCAAAACATGTGGTATGTTACTGCATAACTGCTATGTAAAGACCACTTTTAACTCATGCCTAATGGAAAAGACTTTCGTGTTAGCACGGCACTATTACTAGACTTTAAAGGTTTACTATCACCCACATTAGATTTTTGATGAACTTACTTAATTACTTAGATGATCCTACAGTTCGGGGTGAACTTGGACTTTTACCAAAAAGCCTCTCCACTAAGCTCGGTCTTTAGCTATTTGCCTCCAGTTGCGCACTCCAAGTTGCTCGAGGTCCCTTTGAACTTTTACGCGCCAACTGCGGCTAGGAGGTCCTCTACTGCGTCTTCCATCTTGGGTTGACTCGCGAGCTGGAGTGTTGGTGTCCATTTGCTCTACATGTCCCAGCCATCTCAGGCGTCCAATATGCAATCACTGTACGTTTAAAATAGTTAATAGAATTTTAGCTGCATCCCAGGTTATACAGAAATCTCGGGAAATGAGATCGCCGATGCCATGGCCAGACAAGGCTCAGAAGAAGACTTCTCATGACAATACTTATAGCCTCTATTGTCGGTTGGGTCTCTCAAAAGCACAATTATGTGTGGCGTGGCTCTTTAGAATGCTTCTTGACGTCTATACGAAATCAGTGGCATTCTTACTGTCTCTTCGCAGAAAAGGCTGCAGGCAATTATAAAGGGACACTTCACTTTTGCCTAGCTTCTCAACATGCTAGGCTTAAGTGATATTACATTCTTTAACGTCGCTGGAAAGGCGAATGACATTGTTTAGCACTTTCCTAGTGAGTGTCCTGTCTTTGTTCGCATCAGGTGGTGGAAGTCATAATACTATAAGCTCATCCATCACTTGCTCGTCTGTGGAGAAAATACTAGTGAAATCGAATTGGAATTCCTACTAACAAGTACGGTCTCATAAGTGACATTCCTTACTTCCTCAGGGTCCATATGATCTACAGCTTGCACTTGGTTTAGAACCAAACTGAGGAGAACACACACCTTCCGAGAGTACCACAACAATAAATTCTTTTAGAATCCCATAATGTAATTAATTTTATTTCAAATTCTGATATCATAAACTTCCTCACCTATTGCTGCAAGAAGCAAACGGAATAAAAGAATTCTTGTCATGTGCAAATGCAATTTAAAAATGCAAATCGCTCAACCGCTGAACCGCTTGCCAAGAAACTCGACCCATGACTATGACTCAAAAAGTCGAAAAGGCTTGCCATTACAGCATACCAATTACAAAATATCTTAAACGTATCCATAATCGAAACAGATTTATTATTTACCGGCACCGGGAGTGTGCGAGTATTATTAATAGGTCTGCACGTTTGATGGTCACGTTGAGATACACGTGTGACAATTTTTTCCAAATCACTTCGCTGCCAACTGAACAAAACCCGCGTCACGTTGAAGTTGAGTCTAAGCAAGGTGAAGGTCAGTTTTTTTTTCCAAAATCATACCCCAAATAGCCTTAGCAAGTCACTCATTTGTCTATCTACCATTAAGAATCATAACTCACAGCAATTCTGTGCAAGAACCGAAAAACAAAAATTGTATCTGTAAGCCACCCACTAACCGAAAACACAAAAAAATATTACCACATCCACATCGGCTGTCAGGTTATATGGCGTTGCCATGTGCAGAGTTCATTTACTGTGAAATAGATACAAGATACTTAGTTAAAGCTTAGGCTGCTGCGTGCACTTTAATTACAGTCCGGAAGGCAAACCGTTAGTGTTCTACCAGGCGAAGGTGTTGTGTGAATATACACGTATCTAGTGGCTTACTTAAGAGCCAAAGACAATGGGTTGTGCGGGAATTAAGTCTCTGGGGTTGGGCACCAACTGGGCTTTTAATTGACATCATCTCGTGCAAGGGAAAACAATGCTACAGTGAGGGTGTCATTATGATGTCATTTCGTGTAAAATCGTTCACTCAGTCATTAAGTCACTTGAGCAACTACACACGCATGCGCGAATGAAGACAACTTTCTAAAAAAAAAAAAAAAACCCAAACGAAACTGTGAGATACAGATTTTTACTTACTCCATTTCGATTCCCTTTGTAATTATTTATATTGTACTACACGTTGTTGTACAATGACTGTGTGAGTTTTTTTTTTCTTTTTTCTTTCAAATAAATACAATTTTTCGCGCGCAAGACTCACTCATTGCTGAAATGCGCGCTAAATTTGAATACAATTGCTATTTGGTTTTGAAATCTCACTTGAGATGGGGGCGAAAGCGTTGTCTGTTTCTTTCAACATTTTAATTAAATTTTTTTTGTAAGACATAGATACACGGATATTTGGTAATATATACTCTGAAAGCTTAAGCTTTAATTCCCATATCGAATAAATTGGACTTGAGATACTCGAACACGTTCGTTAACATTGATATGCACTTCATTAGCAGTTATCGAGAACATTTGAGTACTAAAATTGTGATGATATTGCCAAGTATGTTCGCACAGATTGGAGGTTATTGCTCGTAGTGAGTGGTTCAATACACTGTAAGTTCAATCTTATGCGATGTCGCAATGGACAGCTCCTGGTCGGTTGGTTTATTTTCGTTGAAAACTTGTTTCTAAAGAGTGAACTCAATATAGTTGTCGTACTTGTGGTGGACTTTGCAGTCAAAATTTCATTCACAAATGTGATCATAGTCGTCGTTTTATTGCCGCACTCATTAGGAAGAATTGTATTTGATTATCAATGCTTAATATGATGGGAAGACTTGTGGCTAAATATTTATTTTTTCCTCGGTCTGCTGAATGAACCAAACAACCTAGGACTTGATGGATAGATCTTTTGAGAAGGAAACAATAATACACAAGTGTCCATAGTACCAATTAAGACCAAGCTTAACCCTTTAATTACTTCCAAAATACATATGCAGTTCGGGAATGCAGGAGCTCTGTGAACTACATAGCTAGGATGGCTAATGGTCCCAAGTCACACTAGGATGGCGGGAAATTCGATTTCTGATGAGACTGCTAGACAAAACACGAAGAAATATGTCTCCACTCTCTGTCATACTTATGTACATTCCTTTGTGAGACCTAGCGCCTCTATCACGTGTGCCTCAGTCCTGTCCAACTTTTCCTGGTATCATGCTTATGCTTTCGTTCTTGATAAACAACCTTGACATTGAAATACTGACTTAAAGGGCTCCCGACCCTTGTAGAGTCGCCGCCTGAGACACCGCTACAGTTCCGGGCAGGTTGCTTTCAGTTACGGAGACAATCTCGAACTTGAGGACTGGGATTCGAAGATCCTCTTGGCTGAAGCACTGTTGTCCATTTGCTCGATTTGGCCGAGCCCATGTAGTTAGCATATTTTGGCTTTCTTTTCCATTCGCCCTCCTCGCATAACCAAACCTAATATCCGACGAAGGATTTTTCGCTGAAAGGTGCCCAGTATTTGCTCAGCTTTTTTTGCGACACGTCTGGATATGTTTTGGCTTTATTCCGAATTAGGCCATCGCCTAGCAGAGCTCAAGACGATGAATGCTGTCATAGGCGTCTTTATAGTCGATGAAAAGGTGTCGGGCCGGAAACCAGACTGATACGTGCCGCTTAGCGCCTTGTAGAAAGGTTTTAGACGTTCACACATAACGTTGGATAGGATCTTAGTTCTTACATCACGTCGTCTGAAGACGACGCATTCAAACACCCCATCACATTAACAATGTCTTCGTTTGGTGTTGTGCTGAAAATTGTGCTAAGTTGATTATAGAAGGTCAGACGAGGCTAACACTGGATTTTGGTGCCACGGCGCACTCTAGTCCGGAATTCAGCTGTAATAATCCTATAGCAATATGGCTGCTATGATATTAGGCTTTTGCGAGCTGTTGGTGTTAGTTCCAAGCCCACACTGTATTCTCGTCGGCTTCCCGCTGATCCGCCAGAATAAAGCGTGTTACGTGTTTGGGACTGGTATTGTCCTGCTCCTTACCATCTTATTTCTCTAATCTGGACTTCTAGACTTATTTCTAGGATGTCTAGACTATATCGCATGAATCCACTCTCTAGTTGGAGGTATCTGGCATTCTGGCTTGGTTCTTCTTTTCCCGAGTTAAGAAGCGTCTTCACATCCCAGAATCCTTTTTTTGTCCGAGTTGTAATTTCGGTTTCAATACCTTTTTGATTTCAGTACCGCGACATACTAGCCTAAGTCATCTAGCCTAGAAAATGCTAGACATAAGGACTAATGTGTTTGGGACCACCATGAGAAGGCAAAGCCAAGAACAGCAAGAACTTGATTGTTGCGCTACTAGCCCAATCTATGTTTTGAGCAATGCAGACTCGATAAGAAAAAACTGCAGAAAATTGAATCTACTACTCTAAATTGAAGTCTTTATCGGTGGCACTTCTGGATGAGGCGTTTATACTCACAAAAACTTCCTCTGTGACTCTTTCGAATTTGCCAGTAACTTTGGATGTGGTAAATGCTGTTACTCTAAGCTTCTCATCAAACACAGTAAAGTGACACCTAAAAAGATAGGTATACCTTGATATAACTACGTCTAGGATAGCTTTGTTTGAGTACTTCAGTGATGCCTTGCCTTTTCCAGCTTCACAGCACAGATGTTCATTACAGAATCTACAATAAGACTAATGCAGAAAAAGATCCCACTGGTCATTACCAGAAAGATAGCCTTGTGGAGAACTTCTTTCAATTACATGGATAACCTATCTGAAAAGCCACCAAGAGCAATCCTAAATCCGTAATTTTCGAGTAGCAGGATGGTTCGCAGATGATTTTAATTACATAGAACTCTAATCAAAGTACAATGATTAGTTTTGACACCCGAGGGTTCACTATATTTATAAGCATCAGCTTCGCTCTTTAACCAAAAGTGAGCATGTATCTGATAGCAAACCACCCAAACTCTGTACATCAACTTTCGATGCGAACATCTAACATTCAGTCTTTTATCAACATTTTATAAAAACAAAATCTATCTCCACACCAAAACTACTCATTGACTTCTGACCAACGCTTCATAATTTTTTGATCAAATATTTGCTGATCGATTTCAAGAAGTAGGACGATAGAAAGGACTGTTTTTGAGGTCACACTTTCTCATTTGACTAACAATTATTCAAATTTTTTATTTTTTTAAATTACATAAGCTCATACCAAAATGTGACAGTAAGATTATAATCAGTAAACCTTTTTTTGAAAAGTGTATAATTTGTGTCAGCAAAGACTTTACCACTTCAGAGATTTGACGGCATCATTTTGTTGTGTTGTTCAGTAGACTTGGACATGACGATGACAATTTGGTAATTTTTCGTCAAATTGTAAGTACATCACGTACGTTACTGTGATGTGTTAATTGCAATACACAAATGGCAGCTATAGCAATTATCAAAATGTAAGATACAAATTTAATTGCAGTCTGAAGTAAGGTTACCGTATGTGATGTAATATTATGAAGATATATTTGTTCCAACCTAGTGACAGGTTTTTAAAATGCCTAAAGTAGTTAATAGCTTCTGTTCAAATGAAAAACAATTGGCGTGTGTGGTAGACAGAGTTCTGCCGGAATTAGGCTTTTAGTGGAATCGAACAAACATTCTTTTGAACATCAAATGCCAGAAGTAGTTGAAGGCACTTCAATGGGTTTTGTTTTTTTTTTTTTTTTTTCGTGGGATGCTATTGAAGCCATTAATAATTTTCTCACGTTTCAGTCAGACCAATTTATCGTTCTGATTGTTATAGTTTTGTTATTCGACACAGCGTTTTCAAGACAGTAACCTTGGATTAAAATTACGCCGCCGTCAATTGATTGGAATCAGCTTGGAGCTTGGACTTCTAAGCAAGCATATTGATAACATCCTACTTGCTTTAATTATTTATTGTTACAATAGTGAATACATCATTACAGATGGCTTGATGGTTTAATTAGTGTCCATTGTAGTTGGAATTGGGTCTAATGAGTCTACCTAACTACTATAAAGCAATGTTACAAAGTAAGATCGTTTCTTTAAATTTGTCAGGCGAAAGAGATAGAATATTAACAGAATACTCTGGACAAAACGCGGTAAGGTAAAGACTAAATGAATCCACAATTAAATCAAACACAACTTTAGGCATCTTTATAGGCATAATTTCCAGTCACACCTCCTAGTAGCTCAATGAAGGAAAATGCGTCTTAGAGTAGAATAGAGAGGTCATTGCAACACAGGCACAGAAAGCTGAGCACAGACGAACTACACGTAATAGTCAAATTAAACTTCCCCTGCCCCCTTATTGCTGAAAACAGGCGGAGTATAAATTGCCCTGTTTGTGAAAAAATGTGAAGACCTAACTATAAATTTCTCGAGTTGTCTCTTTCATTCCTTTTGAACAAAATGGCTGCGACCTAGCTGTCAAACCAACCGCCTAGATCTTTACTCTTAGATATGTGTGTATGTGTGAGCTTTGTGAGCTCATATTTGATTTTGCGTGAACGTCAGAATACAATTACAAATCTCGGCCGATTTAAGCTTAGTGAAGCGAATGTGTCAAAGGACCTGAAGTTGACTGTCTAGTTTAGTTCGTCTATAATGGTAGGTACACATTGAACTAGGGGAACGAGGTGGTTAATGTTTTCTGTGGCCCTCAAGGTAGGATCTTCGCCCATTTTATATTAAAAACCCCTAAATGAAGTTGCGTCACATAAAAGCAACACATGTTTCCCAAACATAACTTAAGAAATTATAAACAGAAACCGTGCAGATACTAGTTTAGGCTCTTGGTATGTCCAAAAAGTTCACAAGAGGCAAACGCTTTCTGGTCCACCTAGGGTAGTTGGAGGCCTCGTGAAAGTTGTCAGCTTTCTTAATGACACAGATAGTGTCTTGTGAGCGCTAGAGCCGGAAAATAAGGTGCCCGAGAGCACAAGAAACTTGTTGATTTACTCAGCAGTGTGCGCAGGCACGCATTGTCTTGGTGCAAACACTTAGCCTGTGCCTTAGTACATTTTGGAAAACTTGTGATAACTTAGTCTTAGCATACCAATTAGCAGTGACTGTCTGACCAGCCTTAAACGAAATGGCGGCGGGCATTGAAGTACATCGAAATCATAACTTTTGTCCCTGACTTTTGTCGTTTGGCCTTTACTGGAGGATTCACACCTTCAGGGCTCTATACCATGGACTGTTGTTTGGTGACCGTATCGTACTTGTAAAACCAAGACTCAACATCTGTAGCTATCTTCTTGAAGCAACATCCAATTCAATTTGTGGAACCCATCGAGCTGACGTCGTGACACAGCTATGGCATTTTAGCCCAGTTCATCCGCTATCATCTCTTGTGTCATCCTGGCATCTTCGTAAATTTTAGCCATCAGCAGAGCCACATTTTTATCGTCTGTCGAGGATTTAGGCTGACCTTCTCGAGATTCGTCTTCCACAGAAAATTTGCCAGTTTGGAGCCTTCGAAATCACTTTGAAATAGTAACAAGAGATGGTGCATTTAGTTCGTATGCATTTTGGCATTCATGCAAAATTGTGATTGGCGTGAGTTGACGTCAAAATCCGAAGAGTGTTGGCGATGGAACTTCAGCTTACGACACTAATATTTTTCTTTTTCTCGCCTTCATTTTTATCTATTATTCAGAAAATTTGAACTTTCTTTTCATTTCAAAAAAAAAAAAACTCCTAAATTGAAACCAACTAAGCAAATTTTTTCGTTTTCGGTGATGAATTTCATTAAGAACACCCCCTTTTCCTTGACAGCTGTCAAGTGTCAAAACCAAAACATCTTCCAAAGTTATATATTCTCTTACCTCAACACACATTTAAATTTTCACATAAGAAAAACAAAAAAGAAGTCAAAATTCATTTGATCAAACAATAAGCCGATGTAAGCAACAAAATGTATAGCTTAAGCTGCCGTAAGCAGCTGTTTACACCTATCTGTTAGATACATATACACATTTGCGCTACCATGAAAAGAAAGTTATAGCTGTAAGTGAAATATGCAAAAATTTATCCAAAGTAGCTGTAGAAACACAATTGACTTCGTGTATATTGTGTTACCGAAAAGTTGCAAAACAATAGATCACATTCGTTAAAATTGCTCAAAAAAAAAAAAAAAAAACAGAAAATAACCTCTGGGCCTACAAACATTTAATGATCGATGGCTGTGCCACAATAATGCTACTTACATTACTTGCATAATCTGATAGCAGATACGTGCGATTGAAAAGGAATTTTTGCACTCACCTCGACAGGTAATAATATCAAAGCCCAAATGTTTTGATGTCGAAATTGGTGGCAGTTGTCCTGAAGGTGATTTTGAAGCTTTTTTTTTTTTTCTTTTGCAGTTGCAAATTAGCGAAACGAATTGAGAGGTTAATTAGAAGGGGGAACTCTAACTGATAGGAATCAGTAAATGCCTAGTTGAGGACTCAAGGATATCCTTTATTGCTATCGTTTCAAATGTCTACAATCACTTTCTGTTGACCTGTGTTAAAGGTCCATTGACATTACTATTCAATCGAAACCTTCAATGTTTGCTTGGGGTAAAATCAGGGGGCTGTTTGTTTTTTTTTTTTTCAATGCAGTGTGTTGAGAGATTTGCAAATCCTTGGCACGTATCCGGGAGTAGGTTGAATAGGTAGGTGTAGTGGTTCCAATTAGCACTGGATGGTGTTTTGTTAGTACAACTAATATGAACTGGATGTCTAATGTCCGTTGCCCTAGCTAGTGGGCGATAGAACCTATACATACATATGTATAATAGACAAGGGATTCTTTTTCAACTGAGATATACATAGCAACGGCGACAGTGTATGTTGTATTGGACATCTACTTTGGTGTAGGGATTGCTATTATTCCGTCGATGTCTTCTGTTCAGGATTTCTCCTTTTTTTTCTTATAAATTGGCTACATTTCTCTAGATATCCCTCAGTTCAGAATCCACCTGCAATTGGCTTTTACTAGACAATTAAAAGTTATTTATGCCTTGACTCCCCCAAGGAAAATATGAACTAGTAAGCAGTTTAGGTCTGAGCTTGGTCTAGTCAATTCGTCAGCATGTTCATTTTTACAGATGTTATCGTGCTCTAGAAACTTTTTTTCTAGGGTATTCTGCACCGCGACGAAGTAGTCTATTGTGCCCCCTACTTACCTTGGAGAGGTTTGTTGTGGAGAGTACTCCTTCGCTTACAATTTCTTTGGAATAGTATTTGAGGGTCATGTACTCTTACTTAGCCTACGTGAGAATAGTTCCCTTTAGAGCTCTCTCCCCAGGCCGGTTTTTTTTAAAGAATCTGAGAATGAGAAGTGGGTCCATGGTTGGCATATTCCGGAGTCTCACTTGAACTTCGTTTGTTCTACCTACAAATACCCTCAGTTTGCAATGTCCTGTAAAGAAGCCAGTAAAGACAAGTAGGCTATTCTTGCTAAGGCATATGCAAGCTTCGAATCCTTTTCGGTTGTAGCATCCCAGTAGTTTCTTAGCTTGACCTAGGCCTGCGGTATTGTGACAGGTTCTTGCCCTGTCTTCTTTTTCCGTCTGCCTGAATTTTTCGCGTATAGTGTGATCCCTTCTTCCGCAGAATAGTTCAGGTCCAGCTCATTTGTCCGCTTCTTCATTACCTCTGATGCCGACGTCTTCAGGGATTCGTTCCTAGTTCATTAACTTTGTTAAGGTATTCGCACACAAGCTGTAACCTTGTGCATCTCATTGGCAGTTATTGTTGTCATACATGCAAGATAACATATGTAGTAAGAGCCATAAACCCTAAGAGGATTATTTTAATCTCTATTCATAATGCAGTTCCCAAATTCGAACTAATTGGTAGTTTCGTCATGCCTTGTCGAAATTTTGTGCATGAATTTCCGACTTTTCCCTATACGGTCCAGTTCACATGTTCACTAAAGCCTGGTGACCGTAAAATACGACGAAAATACACTGGTTGGGAACTGCAGCTTCAAACAAAACCATCTTCGGCAAGAACGAGCATGTCCCATCACAGAAGTGCGTGGTCTCGAATAGAATGGTCACTTTTCTGTGGTATAGTCAAACGATTACCAACGTTTTTTGGGCTCATGTTAAAGACATTGATGTGAACGAGATACTGGATCCAAAAGACGACACTACATGCCACAAAGTATGGGGCAAATTAAGCTCAATTGCACATTGGGGCTTCATATAAGTTTTCCCTTGTTGGCACTCAGGTCTAGAGATCCAGGAATATTTTACCTAAGTTTGTGAACTGGGCAGATGTAAGGTAAGGTCGAGATATGAGGTAATAAAAGCACAAAGTACCAAAAGGAATCTACAGATGCAAACCATCACTCCAAAGCAACCGTATGTTTAATGTCCTCTTGTAAGTAGATCTACATGTATCCCTGTCTGATAATTATAATCTTCTAGCGTGCTTCCTCAGGGGACAGTCACCAGAGAGTACTTATGTATGGGTATATCACTGTCCTAATCTGATTTCTAGCTAGTTTATTAATTGTTCGCCCTTTTTCACTGTCAAGCTCTAGCCATAACATCTTGCACATCCTGTCTATTCCAAATTGGTCTATCTAGGGTTAGCCATGTTGACTAATCTGTTAAGAATGTCTCTTTTAGCAAACACACATATTGACTGTCAATGAAGATGGTGATATCCCAGCTAGAAACTCCTCAAGGAAAACACTGCATAAGCCTCAGAGTCATCTCCAGATTAAACTGACATATCTAACCCTATAGAAGACCTAAGTTGTCGTCTCTTTGAGCAAATGATCCATTTTATACATGTCTCTTAACCCTGGTGTCCCCCTTCTCCTTTCCTGACTACGTTTCACTTTACAACTCAATCCAGATACTCAAAATGCGCCTCCAGAAATCTATCAAATTGAGTAGTATAAACCACGCTTCAGACCAACTGAAACGTACACTTTTACTAATTTCTTCCAAGGAAATCAATTCGCAGTGCCTCTAAACACATTTGAGCTAATTATACACGCCACTTCGCAAATCAACACAAACGATTAAGTTCCCACTAAGCCATAAAATACACGAAACCTTATCCATCCATATACGAGTCTAGATACTCCTCGATCGGTAGGTACCGCACAATGTTTTGTTATGTTATGTTATGGAGCGGAACTTGGCACTTAACCCAGCGCCAAAGTCGATGCCGTTATTCGATCTTTTACAATGATACCCACAGATAGATCTCTTATGATTTAAGGTTTCAAATTGAGATACATTTATCCCCCTTAGCTTTCAGGGGTATCTATTTATTTATACGCTCATGGATCTTTGCAGATCGAGTGCGATTATGGTTTTTGGTTGTGAAATCATGTGGCTAACCCTTGGCACATGAACCGAATTCCGAGTCAATTGATATGCGTGTCGATGTCGGCGGAGTGTGACATGATTCAACAAAGTATCTAGCATATGGATGGGAAAATAAATTACACAAAACGTGCCAAAGAACATAATTAAAGCTAATTACAGTCATGAAAGCGATATAGCAATTCAATTGAGCAACACATCTAAATAGGTCATATGCCAAGGAACATCACGATTCTCAACAAAACAGTGTGCCAGAACCGAACCATTCACAAGAATACCAAATAAACAATGCTTCTCCCCCTTCTCATGATGGCAAAATTAAAATGCACATCTCATCACACCTTAAGCAAATCGAAAAGGTTTCCAAATAACCAACAACAATAACTCTTCTGAGCCGTTCCCAGCTTTAGCACAAAGAACCCCCGTGCTGTCATTGCCTGAGCATGTGCATGGATAGATATCATCTTCACTCACCGACTCGGATTCGGCATTGACATTATAGTCGACTGTTGTGCCGTGGAACATCCAAACATGTAGCGATCTTCAAAAAGAGACATTCAAATCTAGCACATGTTCCAGGTGAGTCCACCATTAGACATGGTCAAACCACGATCGCCACGGACATCAGGCATGTTTTAAAGAAGGTCAGAAATTTTTCTGTTCCTCATGACCTGAGTCACTTGTGCCTTGGAGCCTTGAAAAGGTGAACCTTGTCGCCCCAGCTGGTACCTAACGACCTGTCAGCTCGCAGTTTATCTCAATATAATTGACTAATTTGATGTCCAATTTGTCAAGACATCAATTAGCATTGTTAGGCTACCCTTCAATGTCAGCGAATCTAATTGCGGAGCGCTTAAGAATTATCTTCCCTCCTTTGTTCTAGCTAACGACATGTGATTAGATGGCAAGAACCTGAACAATCACGAGTGGGATTTCTTTAAATGAGTATCCACGCATTTGACCCTAGGCCAAGATACATAGATTTAAAGCGATAATTCTTCGAGTAAATAGATGCCTGCTGGCTTGATTCTAGCTGTAGTATCTCATCGGCATCTGCAAGGTTATTCAATGCGAAGGAGGTGCAGTCTTTTTTTTTGTACTGACACGACTCCTATTGTGGCAGAGTGTATCTTAAGATAGATTCGTGCTGTGCAATGTTTTGAGGCACAATATTATGGGAAACTCATTTGGATGACATTGACAATATGTTTTATATGGCATACAGATGCTTGTAAGCGGATCCATATCCGAGGCAGTATGAGGCCTTTTGTGGTGCTCTAAAGTTCAAGCCATTGTTGAACTCAAAACGATGTTAAACGAAGCGAGGTGAATACTGACGTGACTCTATGCTTAGGTTACGCTTGTAAATGGAAGATTAATAGCTGTTACCGGCGTTGAAAGTCTCTAATATAAGTTTTTCCAACTTTGACGAATGACTTATGACTGCGTGCATCTTAATTTAATGAAACTCCATTTGTTTTGGTTGAGTTTTCAAACAAAAATTAAGTGTTCGTTTTGATGGAGTGTCATTATGTTGAGGATGGTTTGAAAATTAATGCGAATTTGAACAAAAACAACTCGGTTTCATGAGTTTGTATGATTCGTCAGAGAGTCAAGAGATCCACCTACACTCTTTGGTGAAACAATAGAATTCTTAAACGAGGTCAAATGCCTCGGTCTAACTCTAGATGAACATGACATAGACAAAGCCAAGATTGCATTATGGACCAGCAAAAGTCTTATTGGAAGAAACTGGGGTCTAAACCCTAAAATGATGCTATGGCTTTGCTCGGCGATAGCAAGACCAATTGTCACATACGGATCACCAGTATGGTGGCAAAAGACGCAGCAAAGGACTACACAGGATAGGCTGAGTAAACTGCTTGTGTAGGTACTGCCTACTGCAGCCCTGGAGGTTATTCTCGACCTACCACCACTTTATCTTCGCATAAAGAGAGACCCCATGGTTAACGCATCTGTGCTTATTATAAGTTAGTTCATCCAGACATTGCACTAGAACTTAACAAAGATGAATTACCTTTACAGACAGACCCAAATACAAGTTCAGTCAAGGATCGCAGGAACTAAAAACATTTGCCAGTGATTCACATGTCTATTACACAGATGGATCCAAAACAAATGAAGGAATTGGGACTGGAGTAAACGTTGCTACCATTTAAACTTTCATTTACCTACGAACAATTGCAACTCCGTATTCCAAGCCGAAATTTCCACTTTAGAACTTTGCATCAGAGAGATTTTAAACAGATCGATAAACAATAAGAACATTTGTATTCTTTCAGATAGTAAGGCAGTTAAGGCTTACGAAATAACGTCAAAAATAGTCTGGAATTGCCTTCAACCAGTACAAACAGAGTATATCTCATTTGGATACCTGGTCACAGTGGCTATGCAAGTTCGTCATCTTCATACATGATGCCTAGACCATTCTGCGGATTGCCTATCACCACAGCCACAAGCTGTATTTTAAATTGGCTGAAAGTAAAAGCGCACTATAACTGGATGGCAACTGAAGGTTTCATACTGACTTATGCCAAACTCCTCTCCTAAAAACCCGCAACACCTCCTTCAACTCAACAGAATTCAGATTCGCATTGTCACAGGTTTTCTGACAGAACGCTGTCGAGGGGATAGAACAAGCCAATTTATGAAGAATGTGTAACGAAGACGAAGAATCAGCAGAACATATACTAAGGGACCTAATATCTGACGAAGAATTTTCCGGTCAAAAATGTCCAATATTTGCTCAGCTTTCTTACTCATCGTCCAGCACTCGGCTCCATACAGGACTGGTAAGATGAGCGTTCTGTAGAGCATTAATTTGGTCCTTCGAGTTAGGAGATTTGAACCCAGTAGCAGCGGTTTGCTAGGGTTATTCTTCGTCGGATCTCTACAAAGGTGTCATTTGTAGGATTGATATTTGTTCCGAGGTAGGTGAACTTCTTAACTACCTCGAAATTAAAGTTATCAACAGTGACGTTAATTAATTTTTGTTTGTTGATAACATATACTTCCTCTTATCATCGTTCACTACAAGATGAACTCGCTAGGCCTGCTCATCAAACGCCTCTATGATGGTTTGCTGGGAACTTCCGATGATGGCAATATTGTCTCCGTATCGCAGCTGTTTGACCTATATAGGCACCCTTATGACTCCTTAAGCCGATCCGGGCCACGAGGGTAAAAGGGTGTCTAGGCCACTTCAGCGTAGGCATTCTAGCTCATTCTTGTTTTCGCTCGCCAGATGGGAGAGGAGGTTCTTGCTGCTGCAGCTATGATCGGAGGTTACGAATTTCATGCCTGTCGTAAGATTGAGTGCCTACGAAGAGATGAATAAATGTAGGGACACGAGGCAATAGAGAATACTTCGACCAGTTTAGACTACAAACGAACGAAGTTCAAAAAAGAACTCTTACAAGTGAGCCAAGTCAACTAGTACGTCTTTTCTTGATTTCTTTAGTTCATTTAGGTGATGAGCTTCTCTAAGACAGTTTTCTCTTCCCAAGCAAAGTAAAAGCCCAAGATTCTTGACAATGATTCCCACTGCGTGAGACACAAATTTTGTGATATGTGTCGTGCGATACTGTATTGCCTCACCTTGTCGTTCCATTAAGTGCCATTTTGTGTCTTTGCTAGTTATGTCAACCTCAAGACATGCCTTAACAGTTCTTAGTGTGCTGCTCCCTGGGCACGAAGCATAACTGGATTCTAGTATTGACAAAGATGATGTGGGATGTTCCAAGCTTAATCTCGTAACCTTGCATTCATTTTATATCGTATGTTACAAAACACTTCCCAAGAGGTATTACATTTGGCCAAAGCTCAAAGTATTAATGTAATCTAGTAGTAATATCCTTTACCTTAGCCACAAGTCTTAATAAACATCTCAGCAAATGTATTTCATGTTAACAACATTAACGTAATCCCATGATTCCTATCTAAACATCATGTACGCATAAATAACTACCCGAAATGTATCGTTAATCTTATCATGCCTAAAATCAATCCTCTCTGATGTAATATAGGTATGCATACAAATTAAATAATAAAAAAGAAATCGTATCCCAGCAATTAATAGTAACAAAATCTCTTAATAGCATATTAGTGAGTGAGAAAGAAATCTCAACCAATTCAACGACGACGTCGACGAGACGACCAAATGTCTTGCATAACTTTCTCAGTAAAAAAAAAAAAAGAGAGAGAAAAAAAAGCCAGCATCAGTTTAACAACGAATTAACTTCAAATGAGCAGAAATTTACGACTTCTGCGATAAGAAAAATCTCTGTTAGGTCCGAGTACAGCATCCCAAATCAATTCGCTTGTTGTTTTTGTTTTCATCTTACTTTAGTCGCCGCCGCCACCGAGCGAGCGAGCGTAGCGTCATAATTTGCACTAAAAACAACAACACAAGCAGTAACCTGCCTCAACAACTTGTCTCGCATACATCTCGACGCGCATTGACATAACCAGATATAACTCTCACTCTGGGGCTCCAGCATCACTAAAAGCCCCTTATCTACGGCTATAGACTTTCGTTGAAGTGCCTTTCCGGCATTTTGCACCCCGCCGGAACCACATACCGCTCCCTCCACACCACCACACCAGTTATCACTTTCACTGAATCAATCCATTAGCAAGTTCGTCGATCGTAGATACATCTATACATACACATGACTGGACTTTATTTGATTGGTAACAAAGGCGACACTCGCAGGCATATTTCGTACCTAGTCTTATCAATAATTCTCGTATCTATCTACAGACCGGTAATCAGATTGTGATTTAATTAACAATAACTAATCGATGGATACGATTTGTTTGTCTCTCGATCATTAGATGCTTCATGTCACTTGGATAAATAGGAAGTTGCGCAACTTTCTGCGGCGAGACCATTTAAGAGCGAGACTCATAATGCAAATCACGATGTGTTCCATTTAATGAATTTATTTGTATTTGTCACGTAATAAGCACTAAAGCAGGAGGATAGTGTTGTCTCTTCCACTTGAAAGTTTGGCAAAAGTAAACATTTCTCTAGATATTCCGCTTCCGAGATACATTTCTCTGTGTGTTGCAAGATCATCTCATCTCTCTTTCGCTTTGTTTTGAAAGTGAAGTTTGTTTTATTTGAAAATAATTCTAAAAGTTTGTCAAATATATACAATGAGACTCATTGAAGTGAGCAATATCGCACTTGATAGCTTTGGATATGGTGAAACCAAGCTCTTCACTTGACGAGAGACTCTCATGACACTCAAAGGGCCGATCAATGGAGAAACTGAAGATAATTGCCTCGTTATGAGCGTATTCATCTGACTATTTTGAGATCAAGATTTTGAACCTGGCATTAGTAAGAGGCAAAGTTGTGTGTATGCAACTTGTATCAGATAGAATGTATATTAGCGAATCTACTCATACTACACCTACTTGTTGTTTGTGAAAAAGTCGTTGACCTTATCCGCGAAAATTGGTAGTTTTAGTCAGAAATTAGTGTGCAAAGTTAAATACCAGTTTGACCACTGTCAATGACATTGTCACAGATTTGGAATACGGCAAGAAAAATTTTATAAGAAAACGAAGCATAAACGGTTGTATGAGTTTGAGATTTTTTAGATGCAAAGAAAAAAAAAGCGAGAGTGGAAGTGTGTCAACGGCTGACCCATCGGACTAGAAGCTGTTCCGACAACAACATTTATACTTGAAAAGTTCTTACGGTTCTAGTGGTTGGGCTACCGATCGTTCATAGATGAAGGTCATACATATACGTGGGTAAAATAGAGCTATAGAAAATAGTAGCTACTTATTTAATTATGGATAAAAAAGTTAGGTTTCGGTTGATATTACGTGAGCTGCATTATGATTGACAGAAGCAGTGGGCCAGTTTAGAATAGACAGACAGACAGACTTCAGGTTTTCAAGAGTACATCTTAATAATTCGAAGAACAGTTCTTGTTTGAAAGAATCAAAGTTAAACTGGATGTTTTGAAGTCGCCTTCAAATATGTAAAGAAACGAAAGAAATGGGTCTCAACTTTACAATTTAGTTCTCAGAAATAGAATAAACATTTAAGTTTGAGTCGTTAAGAACCAATTTTTAGTTCAATAGAGACCAGATGCAAAAATGTTCTGAACCCAAAGACCAAACACTCTTTCTTGCAGAGTGATAGATATTCTAAACATACTTACATGCATTTTCTGATTTACTTATATATATATGTACTTATATTCCAGATCATCAACTTAGGTACTACTTAGTCAACCCAGCGCTATGATTAATAATAGGGGGTCTCACGATTGGTTCCTAAATTTCTTTGGAGCCATTCGACGACTGTGGAAACCTTCATAGCCCGAAAACTGTTACTATCGTTCAGAGTTTCTTCTAGAGACTTCGATACTGAGGGTTTTTTACACCAACTCATCGTTTGTCCTAAATATGTACATGACCGTAGAGATCCTACCTGTAATTCTTCATTGTTACTTTCTCCTATAAATAAATATGTATATCTGTCATTTTGAAGGTGCCTCTCAAATCCTTTTTTTGTAACTCCTGTAAAAAACATCCATTTATAAGTATAAGTCAGGCTTTTGTTGGTGAATTTTATACTTACCTAGGTGGCGCTACTATCCGTGGTGGACCTGGGCCCAAACCAACAAACCTCTCCAGCCAACCCGGTTACGAGTCAGCTCCCTCCAGTTGCGCACGCCTAGTTAGTTCAGGTCCCCCTAGACTTGTTTGCGTCACCTACCGCGTGGTCGTCCTCTACTGCTGGAACTTTGGAACTACATGATCCAGCTGTCTTATTCGCTGCATGCCAACTCTTCTGATCAAGTCAATGTCCTTGTATAGGCCATCTAGTTCGGCGTTACATCTTCTTCACCCCTTACCATCTAAGCAGATGAGACCAAGTATCACTCAAAGAACTTTTCTCTCAAAATAACCAAGGGCATCCTCATCCGATTTTGTCAAAGTCCATGCCTCTGCGCCATTCAGCAGGACTGGGATGATTGTAGTGCCTTATAAAGCGTTACATTATTAGTCCGACATAGAGCTTTGTTACCCAGGATCTGCCGTAATGTGAATATTTGGTCAATGGTGGATCTTCCGGGCCTAAAACCGTGCTGATAAGGACTTACCAAGTTGTTGACGACCGGTTTTAGGCGTTCACATTAGGCTGTATTAATGGCGAAGCTTATTTGCGTCGGCGATGTTTATGGCGCAGTGATTTAACATCTCCCTATGTAGGTACTCATCTAATAGATCGCCGGCAGCGAATCCCTTCGGGTCACGCGACGCGATTACACTTGGCAATAAACACAGCCTAATACGGCAGACAGACATATACCTATATAGCTGACGCAGCTCAGAGGGTCTCCTTACTTCAGGATCGGGCAAACGACAGTGAGATTCCATTCAGCGAGCATACTTTCATCCGACCAGATTTTGCAGATAGCCGGAGGCATGCTCCTTACCAGCTCATCCCCTCCTGCTTTGAAAAGTTCGGAGGCAAGGCCATCGGCTCCAGCAGTTTTGTTGGATTTGAGTTTAGATATCGCTACCCTCACTTCCTCCTGATCGGGTTGAGGGAAATCTTAACTATCATCATCACTGTAGAATTGTTCATTCTGCCTGACAGCGGAATATTGGTCATAATCGCCGTTTAACAGTCTGCAGAAGTGTTCCTTCCATATCCTCAGCACCGACTACTAGGTTGCAATTTTCTTTCCTACAGGTTTCTCTTCTGGTTTTGAAACACTGCCATGTTGTGAATTTTATATGAAACGGAAGAGTTTAAGGACATGCCCTTTCACTCAGCTGAATACATTTTTGTCAACAGAATTGGTGCTGTAAAGAGTCTATTTCATTCTAGTCAGGCATGTCTGTAGTTGGAAGTGGAATTAAAGGACATTCAGTCATGAAAGCATATCCCAAATCAGCCAAGACCGCCTTGGCATGCCTATAAACACTGTTCAGCAAAAGAATTCAAACCGCATTAATAATGGACAAAGCCTTCACCAACACATGTCCATAAGACTCATCTCAAACAAACTGCATCCGGGCATCAGCAGATCAACGACATATTCCCCCCAGACCTATAAACCATGCCATACGGAATGGACTTCTTCACTAAGCATAATCTATCTGCAAGCGACACGTGACCACTGCATTATCGGATATAGTCAACGTGCATTAGTCACACTATACTTCAAATGGAAGGAATTTCTCAAGACTAAAACGTGCGAGCTCAGACAGAAAGTCACGAACAAACATTCAGCAATGCACGAGGTCGTACAATAAAATTCTAAGTTCATAAGTTTGGTATGTCAAGTTAAGCTGCTTATGATTGATTATTGAAGGAAACTATGTAATGACTAAAATACGTTTGGAATATCAGTGATGAACTATGATTTAAGATCACATCCATCCGCTTGTCTATTTTCTGTACACACAAGATTGCACAGTCAAACCAGTGGCTGAGTGAGTAACAAATTAAGTTGTAGAAGGTCTCCACATCCTTTCTAAACACTCCAAGTTCAATTACCATCAATTGAGATTGTTATGTCAAGTTTGTTTAACAATTCTCTTCACAACACAAACTACTCTTTGGCTAGGATCATAAATCATTAGAACAGACCTACATACGTCGTGTTACCAGTTCTCTAACAAATTCTCAACGCGGAAGATCATACTCTATGTAGATGATTCTAACGATCAACTGTCGATGTATCTGCATTAATTAAGTCCCAACATTGCACCACAAGTATCTTGCATCGCTAATCGATTATAAATCCATAAAAAAAGATACTTTAACCCGTCTTAATATGCAATAGAATAAATGGATCCATAACGCTGCACACGCCGCCGCGGCCGATTGCATTAACAACATTCTCCCGCCGATCTGCACGAATCTTTTAACAAACGAATTGCAATCCATGACTAATTGAGTCGACTTCATTTGCCACAATGATATAGTTTTAGATTTCCCCAGAGTCAGGCGTGAATCCAGGTGCTCTGCTGTTAGCAAATATGTATCTACAAGTAGTTTCTTTTATTTGTTTCTATTTGTTTCTGTTTGTTCTAATGACTATATGTAGGTACTTGGTTGTTCTCACGTTGAGTCGGACTCTCTTTGTGGCTCAGTATGACATTGGATTGAAGTGTCCGTACATAAGTCACTCACTAACTGCGGCTCTTAGAATTTTAAATGTTTTCCGCATTGTTGAAAAGTGGATTTAATGGACAATGAAATTGTTTCTGTGATTTTCCAGATATACACGTGAGAAGTTTCAGTAAGCCACACATATGTAAGCTTGTTCTAAGACGGGTTCAGAGGAATTACTTCTATTACACTTCAGTTGGGTGATTTTGAGTGATCTTCTACTAATGTGGTGAATTAAAGACGGTGAATGTACGTTTAAGTTGGCTCTTTATCAATGACCGAAATGACTTAAGGTTGCTTCCTACTACGCATCCACAATTACTTGTTCTTTTAGTGCTTCTTGTCGCCTAGCAATTCTGGAATTATATTAGAGAATTCTTTCGACTAGAGCACTGTTCTTTAATAAAGATGACATGTCATGACTGGAGCTCCTAAAGTTCGTTTATACATACAAAAGAATCCCATTCCGACGAGTTTAAACTTTTTTTCTTATTCTTACTTATTCTCCAGCCTTTAGAACACTAGTGCCCAACACGTAGCACGCGGGCGCCTTGTAGCCAGCTGTTTTCTAGGCGCCTGGCAACAAGCAGGCTGCGTTGTCCTTGTCATCTAGCCCTTGGAGCAATACCAGTTGGACACTACTGCTTTAGAATCCAAACCAAGACTGATGTGAGCAGTTTGGAAGAAATAATTGTACCAGAATCACTCTCTGTGTAGGTGGCGTGACTCAGCTGGACTACTGTGCATAGGGTTCCAGGTTGGAGAACGAGAAAATACCAGCAACATTTTCTTACAGACCCACCAATGTCAACGTCTGCAAAACTTCCAAGAGTACTCGTATTGTGTCATCAAAAAACTTTTACCTTTCGGACCCGTAAGACTCTTCTTGAGAAATATATACCGCGCACAACATTCATAGCTGTGAAGATCTAGGCCCTGGTTTTATACTCTTCTGTCAACTTTTTCATTTTAACGCACTTATCATATTGGCTTTGACAGCTGCAAGAGATCTCTTCCGTTAAATCCTGTAACTCCTCGGAGGTTGCGACCCATCATGTTCGTACTTCAACAATGCGCTTGAGCTGTCTGCAACGCAATCTTAAAGAACTCGAGTCCTCTTCGACTGTTCTGTGCCACGTTTGTTTAGGGCGTCCCGCTACTCTGCCTGCTTGGGTGAAGGAATTCCACTCTGTGGCTTATTTCGCAATGGAGTTCTTTTCGCGCCGCAGTGTGTGTCCAATGCACTGCCACTTTCTCCTCCGTACAGAAGTGCTAATAGGTTCCTGGCCCGTTCTCATATAAAGCTGTTCGTTGAATTGAAACTCCGATGCTACGTTTGAGCGGAACAGCTTGGTTCTTAAGCTGGTTGTAGATAGCATTCCTAACACACATCAGCTGATAATGTTGAGTTGGGCGCTCGTATTTGAAGTGCTCAGGGCTTTTATTTTATCTCCATTAAATGGAGATCCACTATCCACTGTAAAAGGAGACAAAGTCCAGCAAATGCCATAGTTTCCTTCCCCCACTGAAGTATGCATTACTGATAACCACGAGGAACAACAGCAGTGACAGTATGCATCCATGACGTAATTTACTTTGGACTTCAATTTCTTCTGACACCTTACCATTCTGCAAGACGTGTCACACTTACTGCCCTCGTATGTAGCCTTGGTAATAGCTATGACTCTTCTACAAGGGCATCCAAGTAACATCTCGAGGTCTATAAACAGCTGATGTGGCGGAGACATCAGCCAATGCTTGGCTCTATTATGATCCGGCCGATGCGGAAGGATCCAGCACGCCTCTTCGACGTCAAGAGTTGCATCTACGAGTAAATGCTCCTTTATTCTTTTCAACTAACACGGCTGTCATAAAAGGCCCATCTTTGTCTAGGCATACCTCATTAATCATTTGATGCATGTCTCCATGTTTCAATAGTTTCGAAGGTTGGCCATCAACGGTTTTGTCATTTAATTTTGTTAGACTTTGTCAAGGCAAAAAAACTGGGTTCTGTTCCTTCCCTTTGACTTTTCTACTAATCCCCTTTGACTAAACACATCTAAGGTAAATAGGTTACCTTCCTTACTTCGAACAGATTGCCCTCTGGCCCTAGGCCTTGTTGCCGGTTGCTTAGACTTCCTGTGGAAGTCACAAGATTCATGTGCATGCTTGCGCTGGGAGACTACATGGACTGTCTTACTCTATGCAATATTTGCTTCAGCTTTCTTTTTCTAGCCTGGTACTACTCCCATACATCACATATCACTTTTCAATTGGAACCCTCTCATCCTCATTATGTGGTCCGCGTTTTCCAGTGCTTCTGTGCATGTTGGACAATAAGGGTTATCTTCATGCCCAAATCTGTGGAGGTATGCTCTGAAACATCCATGACCAGTAAGTATCTGCGTCAGGTAGAAGTTCAGTTCTCCACTTTTCCTATTGATCCAAACGCCGATATTGGGGATCAGTCTTTGAGTCCATCTACCTTTGTCGGAAGAATTCCATCAAGCTTGCTGTTGGTATCGTTGATCTGTTGACCTGATATTTCCATGCGGCTTCCTCAATGAGGAGGTCTATTCTGTATTGACTCTGGCTCCTTCCGCTTGTATAAATGAACTCTAGAACTACTAAAGCAAAGTTTTTGCTTAAATTTTACATTCTACCTCGCTACTTGCTGCTACTCTTCACCGAAATAATATAGTCTTCCTTCTGCCAATGCCAACTGACTACCTTATCGCTGGAATGAATTTAAGAAAATATGTTAAGTACCTACTTTGATGGTATGGGCCAATGTTGAGCTTATGTAATGGATCGTTTTTTCTTTTTTTTCAAAGCTAATAAACTATGGATTTTTTCGATTTTTTTCGATGATTTTTCGACACCGAACTACCTATTTGTCTTGGTTACATGTTACAAAATCAAAAGGCCAAAGTGTTTTCATTTCTCCGATAATGATCCAATTAGGAGTTCATTTCTTTGGAGCGCGCCCACGTACATCACACCTTTTGGACTAATCAAAAACTCCGCGCCGCATGGTGTCAGAGTCAAGAGCATCACGGCGGCGGCGCTTGGTTATGCCATTGCAACCGGTCCGAAATAATAAAAAACACAATCCAGTTTTTCTTTTTTTTTTTTTTATTAATTTCACTTAAAAATTGCTGCTGCACTTTCTTTGGACCCACACCGCAGCTGCTGTGTATTTAAAAATACATACTCAATACAAAATAGCCACAATGAACTAAGCTCTCAGATACTTTTCAAGTCAAATACTTGTAAATGTGTGTATCTTGAAGATTACATTGACGCTGGGTGAAAGTTGATGCTGCTTCTTGAAATTCATGATCTCTGATCGATAGCTAGGGGGGAAATAGTTTTTTTTTTTTTTTGTTGATCTTCTATGGAATAGCCACTTTAAGTCCATTTAAGTGAACAGACAAGAGCTCCTGTGTGGACGGGACACGTCGCACGAATCCCTATGATGGGATGGATGCCCCCATCCCCTGAGACTTGTCAAGAGTGTCAGCGAGAGATATTTCTTTGGGAATTCGAGTTTGAGGTTTCTTGTCTCGTCTCTGCGGAACGGACGGACAAATCACTGATGTCAGAGTTACTTAACGAATGGCTTTTATTGGGATGAGATGAAGGCGATGACGCCAAGTTGTTTGACATGTGTCATGTTGACCAAATTGGATGCAACGGAATCTGAAATCGATCTCGCGCGAACGGGTGAGAATCTGTTTTATGGTGTCGAAGATATGCAGTGCATTGCATTTTCAATTTTGTAAGATGTAACAATCTTTTTTGATAGCCATAGATACATATGTAAGTAGCTATGCTGTGAAGCAAATGAGGGCGATGGAATTGTATTGATGTTGAGATGATAATTGAGAGAGCAATGACCAGTGGGCAGTTAGAAAGTCGGTGAGTTACTTGACTTTGTACTTGCTCATGGAAAGGATGCCCTTAGTCCTCTTTTTTGAGAAGTTGATTTGATGTCGTTTGGCATGTTTTAAGCCAGTTTGAGAATTCCAGTGAGTGAGCATTTCTTGACGTTCCCACCTATTGTGCAGCTGAGCACCTTTTCTGGCAAGCTCCTCGGCGGCTACGTTGCCAGGGATACGCCCGTGTCTAGAGACTCAAATTATTCTGACTTTATTGTATGTAGCAAGCTGCAAGAGAGGTTGGAAAATGCTCAATACTAGCTTTGACTCAAAGTTAAAAGATCTGAGACCCTTGAGAGCTGCTTGGCTATCTGAGAATAGGTTGATATGTGATCTACGGAGGATTCTTCTAATGCATTCTCTGACGCAGAGCTTGATAGCGAGGACCTCCCCTGAAAGATTGTGATTGCTTGCCCTAGAGGAATAGATAATTTGAAGTTTAGACCAGAGATTCCTGCTCCAGACCCACTGGACGTCTCCAATCCGTCAGTATACTATTGTAATAAGGAGGATGTTTGGGGGATTTGTTGTCACCATTTATTTCTAAGGGATTGGGTCTTACATGATCCGCTCCATTTCGATCTCTCTTTATGTTTTTAATCAACTCATTTTTATGTTCTCATTTCAGATAAGTTTCCCGAGGAAGACTCTGACATGCTGATGGAGCCGAACGACTTTTCCCCCGTCTCTGTGATACGTTCCCAAAGTCGTCAATACTTCCCATCAACCACAGCCATCTACCGCGAAGAGCAACCACACACTGAGCTAGATGCCCCACAAGCCGCACAGAATTTCTATCCGTCTTTCTATAGAGATGCCCCACCCTTGGGACACTCTCGCCCGTACTTCTCTGGACCTCTTCCACTTGATGGAGCACTGCCACATCCACAGAAATTCGCCGCTCCACACCCCACTCGGGGTTTCGATCCAGCTATTCTAGGTTCCGGCGATTTCGGTGTCATTCGGGGAGGAACTTTCTATCCAGAGGACGAGATGCCATACCATCCAGAAGAAAACAGCGAATACAATCAATTCTACGGAGACAACGCCAACAATGGCCACGGTCGACCACAGGGAGATGGACTTGTGACAAAATTCACATATCCTGAGGAACAGTTCGCCAACTTCCGAGACTTCGCTGACATCAATACCCCAGCTGATTCGGCTTTTTCACAATTTGTTGTAGTTTACGCAGCAAAGAATGCCACCACATCCTCTGCTCACCATCCCCGACCGAAGAACATCTTCGAACAGCTGGAACTGCTCGACAAAGAGAAGGCGCTTGAGGAGAAGAAAAACCGTATAAGCAAGTCAAAAGTCAAACTGACCAGTACAAAGCTCGAGAAAAAGTACAAAAAGAAGTCAGCTCCCAAGGATCTGGACTACGAACCACTTTTGGCGCTGAGTTAAGCATCCTGCGTGCTGCCAAATCCATCACAGGACTCTCACTAAATTATCTATGATACACTTAGTACGCGTGTAGGAAATTCTTTTTTTTTTGTTTTTCTTCCCTGCCACGCCTTCAATGAACAACACATTTTTATTTTTAAATTATATATATAAACAAATGACTATTTTAATAATATTATTTACCATTAAAATAAAATCGATTACAGCACAACATTTTTTCATCATAAAATCGATCGCGCATAAAACTTTATTATTTTATATAAACTACAATGTTAGTAAATTCATCAAAAACACATACACACACAAAAACCCATACAGAGACATTGCAATTCATCAAAAGTGAAAACATGTATTTTTTGTTTACATAAATCTATAACTATACTTAAATTAAGTTGAAAAGTTAAATAATAATAAAAAAAACAAAAAAACAAGAAAAAATATATATTCCACTATGTGTAAATTAAATTAAAAAATTAAATAAAAACAAAGAAAAAAAATAGTAAAGAACAAAAAGGAAGTTTTGTAAAGAGAAAACTTAGTTTTTAACATTTTAGATAAATAGTTTATGCTGTAAGGAATATTAATTTTAAATATCCTAATTTTATGTTTACCTAAATAAACTGATTAAAAACGTTTTATATGTAGTTGAGGTTTTTTTTTTCTTCTTTATAGAAATTTTTATTTTCTTGGTACAAAGACAAATTCTTATTCTTCCCTGATACTCAATGACTTGATACTGGTATTCGTCAAAAATTCGTTAGTCAATTTTCTACATCCTCCATATCAGGGGTATCAAACTCAAACTCGTTTTGTGCCATTTTTTTGTCTGAAGTATGACAGAGGGCCACATTGAATAGAGATTTCTGAACTTTGACAGATGATTGTGACCATATTTTCTAGGCTACATCTGTCAAATTGGCTGTTGTTTTATTTAATCGGTTTTACCAAATCAACAAGAAGAGTTTCAGGGTTCGACTACATAAATGATTAAATTGTTTTATGAAAGTGGGACTTTTGTTCGAGCAAAATTTCGCATTCATTTCTGGATGAATGGGTTCGCCAACAAAAAAAATTGTCAAATAAGGATAAGGGGCTATAATGATCCACACGAGATCCACCGAAATGCAATACATCTAGAGAAAGTCACTGTTCGTTCTGGATTTTGGAGAGGCGGCATCATCGGTCCAAACTTCTTTGAGAACGAATTTGGCCAGGGTATCATAGTCAACGGCCCATCGGTTGATTGGACCCAATTGTAGCATACAACGATGACACTCGTTTTCAACAGGACGGCGCTACGTGCCACACAGCACGTGCCACATTTGACATTTTGCACGAGCAAACAATCCGACAATCCAACAATCCGGCAATCCGATAATCCGACAATCCCCCAATCCGACAATCCAACAATCCGATAATCCGCAAATCCGACAATTCACCTATTCGCCAATTCGACTATTCGCCAATCCGAGAATCCGACAATCCGCAAATCCGATAATTGTGCAATAGGATAATCCGACAATCCGACAATACGCGAATCCAAAAATTCGACAATCCGATAATCCGCAAATCCGACAATTCACCTATTCGCCAATTCGACTATTCGCCAATCCGAGAATCCGACAATCCGCAAATCCGACAATTGGGCAATAGGATAATCCGACAATCCGACAATACGCGAATCCAAAAATTCGACAATCCGATAATCCGCAAATCCGACAATTCACCTATTCGCCAATTCGACTATTCGCCAATCCGAGAATCCGACAATCCGCAAATCCGACAATTGGGCAATAGGATAATCCGACAATCCGACAATACGCGAATCCAAAAATTCGACAATCCGATAATCCGCAAATCCGACAATTCACCTATTCGCCAATCCGAGAATCCGACAATACGCGAATCCAAAAATTCGACAATCCGACAATCCGCCAATTCGAACATCCGCCTTCTGGATAAGGGCAGTATATGCTTCATTCCCTTATACAAGGTCCCTGTCCATCCATTTTCTAGGTAGATAGGACTGATTGTTCCGATACGTCAACAGAAACAACTTATACGTATGATTCATGATTGCGAACGTTGTCAACAACATTGCCCTTGCTTTCAAAAAGACTGGCATAAGGGAGAGCTTCCTATATCCATTCGTTAAGCCTGACCAGCCGTTGCACGTGGATCATATGATATACTCCCGTCTACCGTGAAGAGCTTTCAGTATGTTTTGGTGGCAGTGGATCCATTTTCCAACTTTACATACATACTACCAAAACTAAATACTACCTCCTATAAGATCATTGAATCTACTTAAACTTCAGGCTCAAATTTTTGGACATCCACAACACTTGATTTCGGTTAAAGGTTCAGCATTGCTCAAAGAGGAACATCCGTCATCACTTAGTTACGACAAGTTTTCAGAGGGGAAATGGACAGTTAGAAAGGGTAAACAAGACCATTATCCAAGTTCTGACGCTCCTGTCCGTTGAGGATCAACTAAAATAGAACAAGTTTGTCCCGGAAGTCCCATGCGTAATCAATTCAACCAGCGAAGCACTGAAATGCCCTTCAAATTGATGCTTGGTGTAAAGTTGTGCAAAAAAAACGACATCCATCTGAAGCACCTACTGGAAGATAAAGACAAGGCTAAGGGACAGATATTAGAGGTTCACAGAGGGAACAAAAATACTTATGACAAAAAGAAAGACAGCAGACGCAGCAGAAACATAAGTCCATTGTAAGTCGGTGACAGTCAAATGCACACTTACAAAGGTGTAAAAACAACTGTCACAAAAGCGTCATGACCAACACAGCAAGGGATTTATTTTCATTGTGAAATCTATCTTACAACAAACTATGTCTGCAAACCTTTGTATCCAAACCCACTAGTGAGTCTAATTCTCTAGATACATGTGTATTGACTGGGTTATGTTGTCGCGCGTTACCATGATACATTTCAGAAGTCAATAATATCAGATTTATTGCTCTAAACCACTCCCAGCTTAAAATCAGCTCAGCTGTTCACCCATTGTTATGTTAAGATAGTATTCTCTTAAACTGAGAACAAAATATATCCTTTGGTAGGTTAACAGAGTGCAAGTTTCCGCATATCAGCTGGAGGCTATTGGCGCACTCAACTATCTGATTTGAATTTGAATTGCATATTCACGCCCTGGGGGAGAAAGAACAACAAATTAATTACCACGGATACCTATCTACTGTGTGTTCTAATTTATTGGTCAACTCGCGCCAAATCTTTGTGCTACTCGCGCCGGGCAATGACCATGGGAGCAGCAGTCGCAGCAACAAGACAGACCACCACCACACATTTCATCACAAGCAAGCTCAACAGCAAGTTTGGCTACGGTTCTATTCGGGGACAAATATATACTTCTATTATAGGCGTCTACTCTTAGGTTGACTCCACAGTAGAGTGGTCATGACTCAAACCTCCAATTGACTGGAAAAGTTGACGCGCGACCCAACTCACCGCGACAAGGTGTTCAGCAGAGTCTTTGTCGTCGTCGTAGTCGAGATTTCATCTATTTATGGTGGTTAATAATTATCAATGTTCTTTTTGTCTTAGCGAGTGTTGGAATTTAGATAGTCTTATTAATTGATTTTTTTTTTATTACCAGCAAATAGAGTCCGTCCATTTGGGCTTAGTTATTTACGGGGCGTAATGTAGAACACACCTCGCGCTATCGTACACTGTCAACTCTGTGATATGTCAATGATTCGACAGAAAAAAAAAATAAGGGAGTATGGGAATTGCGGAAATTATTCTATTTAGTTGCATTTTAATGATGCATATTTGATTAGAGTGTTGATTTAATTAAATTTTAATTACCTGCCCACAAGTAAATTAATTAGTCAATCAAAATATGCAGAACTATTAGTTGACACAAGATCATTGATCTACTTAGAGAAAGCTATAAAATTTATAGGTTAAGGTTTATTGTTTTATAATTGTATACAAACAGCATTGTATCAGATGATATCTCAGATTTGTTATGAGGTCCGGATCCAACAGGTTCTTATTTGGAACAAAGTCTGTAAGGTCAGGCAAAGCACAATATAAGAGCGATTCGAGTTCTGAACCTCAGAGAGAGTTTCTGAAACTTCGTGTCATCATTATACACCCCAACGCATTGTTCATTTCAAGAAGAAAAGGAGACCTTCAACAAGTATTTAGGTCCCCTGTTAGTCAAAGTCCAAATGCAACATTTTCGAAGTGATGACAGATTCAAATCCAAACAACGACGGCTCGAACATGTTATTCAGAGATGCGTGTCATTCAATCACAATGACAGCTGCGAAAGACTCTTTGACAGCTGGGTGTCAACTGACAGACAAAGCTTCAATTAACAATGTTGCCATCAGTCATCATTTCAAAAGTTGTTAAGATCTAACGACACAAGAATACTCAAGTTGTTGGAGTGCCAACATTCCGCCTCGAAAAGCATCCACTCCGGATGGACTGAGCACTAAAGAATAACAACGCGGCCGATAGGGCATACAAGTTGTCCCTTAAACAACATGGTGTGCTCAACTGAAAGTAACTGCTTCACAACTTGGTTGGATGGAGCAGTTTGTTTGTGCCCAGGTCCATTATAAACTCTAGAATAGCCGAAGTAAGTAAGTAAGTAAGTACATATCCAAATATGTTTAAGACATGCATAGAGATCCCGTCGCCTGAGTGCTACCTATTATTGAGGAGAGGGGAAGGTTTGAAATAATAAGTGCCTCTGGTCTGTCTGCCATTAGTTAAGCCTCACTTTTTTGCATAATTTCTTAGTTGTAAACTAAAAACCATCCAGAGGTCACTCAACACTCCTATTTACACTTCATAAAACTTTTCTTAAGCATGGAAACCAGCGGTATACGGTCGGGTCTATCGATATTGGTACCCCTCCTCAAACACAGAAGTGTCAAGTCATGGTCTTGATAGTGACAGTAGCCAGTCGCGATTGAATATGAGTGCCGTTTCACAACAAGGAGTCACCTAAATTGCTGCGAGTATGAAAGAAACAATTGCTATAGATATCAAGTCGAGAAGAGCTCAAGATTCTTGGTACAATTATCTCTCTACTTGGTCCTTGGACATAAACGTATGCCAGACAATTAAGAAAAATGGCCACAAGCATTGTTCATTTCAAGAAGAAAAGGAGACCTTCAACAAATATTTAGGTCCCCTGTTAGTCAAAGTCCAAATGCAACATTTTCGAAGTGATGACAGATTCAAATCCAAACAACGACGGCTCGAACATGTTATTCAGAGATGCGTGTCATTCAATCACAATGACAGCTGTAAAAGATTCTTTGACAGCTGGTCGTCAACTGACAGGCAAAGCTTCAATTAACAATGTTGCCATCAGTCATTATTTCAAAAGTTGTTAAGATCTACCGACACAAGAATACATCGACCAACTTATGCGATGGGAAGGGGCTGCCTCCCAAGAGGCATGGAGGTAATCAGCAGTACACTGTGCTCCATCATACAAGACTATTCGAATACGTGGTTTACCGACAACATCTAGAGAAGGAACAACAAACGAAAAAACTATGAGTTCGAATTATAGCGACTCTAGTAGCAAGGAGGATCGAGCAAGAGTACTTGGTTGGAAGTGGCTGCCAGCAGAGAAGCCAACACACTTGGACCAGAAATAGGTCTGTTGTGATACCACAGAGTTTGGATCTTGATTCACCAATACTAGTTAGAACCATTTAGAGCTTCTTGTGGAACGTAGGAGACTTTTTATGTCTAGGTCCTTGTAGTATGAAGCTCCTAAGTGAAGCATCCTTCTATAGGAGAGAGCTAGGCAGACACAAAGAAGGTGAGGAATAGTCTTCTCCTCTTTCTCATCCCTGGAGAGTCTGCAAGAGTCGTTTGCGAAAAGGCCGAGCCTTGCGCTTGCCTTTTAGACAGTGTCCAGTGATGGCACCTATTGTTGTACCGATATGCAACCTGTAAATAGAAATCAAAGTCTTAGAGAGCTTCAAATCCAGCTTAGTTTAGTCGTCTGACATGTTATACCACTTGTCCATCTAAGAATTGTACTATAGATTGCATTTAGCATGACTTGTTTACATGTAGCGATTAGTGCTTTTTGTGGCATAATTTGTACGGCTCTTTCTATTCTGGCGTGTTATTCAGCAAGAGGACTTACATCGCATAAAAATGAGAGAATGAGTGAATAGTTTAACTACTTTATTGCACTTCGAATACCTAAAAAGTATTAATGTCAACAAATCGTATTTCAGACAGAAACAATGCTTCTAGCTTCTACTCCTGATTTATGGAATCCTTGCCTCCACTTTCACCTCCACTGGCAATAATTCATTGCAAGAAACGAGTCATGCAATTAAACTTTCCTGCGCAGACTGCAAATTTCTTGACAAGAGTTATAGGTGTATCAGTCAAGAGACTGTAGACACTAGATGGAGCGCTCATCACAAAGCTGTTAAGCCATTGAAATAAAATTTTGTAAAGATGTGTAGTTTCAATTCTTGAACTCCTTTGTGTCCTCAGAAGGAAAATTTGGATACAAGCGGTTCTGCGACCATACTCTTATCTCCTGTATGCGAGTTTACGTTTTTATGTTATCTTTCATTCTGGTGATATGATATTTTGGAAGAAGTTGTGCAGCACAATATTTCTGTAGTATTTCTTGCAAAAATCCATGCTCACTCTAAAAAAAAGTTTTATAAAACTTAAGGCACTCACGAGTTTTCTTTATGAATAAAAAAGAAGAAAATTATGCCAGGCGAAAAGGCTCAAGATGCTGTTTTGATGTTGGGAGAGGAAACACGAAGATCCATGTTAGAATGTCAGGATACTTCTTAAATTTAAATCGGTCTAGGGCCATGGCAAACATTGCGTCAGTTTTCTCACCTTTTCAACAGAAAATATTGCTGAATAGAATGGAAAAAGAACTGTGTACTGTTGTTCCAATGTTTACCACGAGATTTACGATTTACAGAACTAACAGACAACAGTATCATTTGAATGATATCTGCAAAAATAAATTTAACAGATGCCACAATTTTGTCAAATGGGTGTAAACTTACTTTACCGCTCGGTTGCTACAGCTTCTTAGTCCGCCCCTGATTCACAGATAGGTATCTTTGGAGGCGAGGACTCAGAGAAACTCACATAAAGTTGCTTGAAAAGATGTTTACAAGAATTTGCATGCAAGAAGCCTACAAAAGGGCTGAGTGAAGTTGCAGTTGCAATATAGTACCATATCAACAAAACCTTGACTATTTGTCACTTTAGTGGATAATTTTTGGTGAACCTCTTATAAAGGCCAAATTTTGTTCGCCATCAGGTGGGATATCAAATACTTTTCCTGACAAAATTTGTTGAATAGAAAATATTGGCAACCATTTGAAGTATTGCACGAGATTCTCATCTAACTTGGTTAACTTTTAAATCTGAACCTTAGGTCCCAATCACAGTAAGCACTAACCACTTCACCAATACTTACTCCTATATCCTCATTAATATCTTGCGCCACTAGTGTCTTTAGCTCCCACATACTCCAGACAAATTGTCATAAAACCATCGTTCAGCTTGATTATAATATAAGTCATAAATAATAATTCGTCATTTGTATGCACCTGTTTGAATCGTAAAGCAGTTCCATTTGTGAAATATGGTTCATTTTCAGATAATTATCTACCGCATTGTCATTTACTGCGGTGTCACGATAAACGTCTGACGTGCGATTAATTAAGTATCTTAAGAACTTTATGCATTCGCTTGGCAGTGGCTTAAGCCATAAATTCCGCCTCGCTTCAACTGCACAAAGCAGGCTTCCGAAGATACCTACATACTATATCCCTCCAACCAACCGTCCCTGCTTTGTACGTGTCGGCAACGATCGTGAGCCCAGCTGGATGGAGTGTTAAATACAATTTAGTATCAACTCTACTGAGATAGCCTGGTTAGCGTTGCATTGCAATTTTATCTCCGTCGGTGAAATATTGCCATCGCCATTTGTGTGATCGAAAACGATCGCGTAGGTACGCAGAACGTCTTCATGCGGTTAAGGATGAGACGACAGACTAAAATAATCTAACCATTAATTTTAGTTTGGATGATCGTCGGGAATACTGTTTATAATGTCTCATTAGTGTCTGGCGAACTTTGCAACCAAAATATTCCGACCAAAGAATGAGATGGATTTTCATAAACATAAATATTGCCTGTGACAGGCAGTACGTCTCAACTGACTTATGGAGGTGGGTCGATGGTATAGTAATCGCTGTCAGTGGTTCATGGTAAATGAAGCTATTAATGGTGAAAATATGAGGAAATCACTGGCACATGACCGTCATTACGCGCAGGCCCTTTCATTTGGCGCTGAACTTATGTGAACTATAATTACTGACTGTTGAAAGCCTTTCAACCACATGATGGACTTATAGGATGAGGAACTAGATCGCGGATGATGTGGGCGCATTATGCTTGAAATTGGAGTGAATGAGTGATTACAGTTGAGGCCATGTTTGTAATTGAGGCTATCAATCAAATCAGTAACAAGGGGCACACAAGTGTTAACTTGTGGATAACCTATTTATGAAAGGTTTTTTTGTTTTTTGGGGAAACAGCAGGTATTGATGAATGAGGTGTACAGTCAGTTGTGGTCAGGAAGTAAAAGTAACATGTTGAGGTCCATGTGATTTCGTAAAACAAATGTGATTAATATACCAAATGATTGCACCCGCTGGTTCTTCTTTTCATCAAAGAAGCTGTCCCACTTTTCTCAGTTGTTAATAGTTTTGTACCTCTTAGGTCGACAGCAATCTACTTCAACTAAATTTGTTCTCAATTTATTAGTTAATTAATGAGTTGATATACGAGTGCTATTGGGCACTAATGTCCTTTAATATCATAGAGGTACTACAATCACATGAGGAGAATCTCATCGGAGTAGAAGGAATAGGAAAAGGAGAAGTATTTCAGCTGAACCTCGATTAAGTTACAACTCATTTCAAGTCAGTATTTGAACATTAACGCCAGTAGACAAGATTTCTTTCTAGGAAATCCGGACCCCTTAAGTCCTACATTACTTTATATAAAACTTTGAGTGTTTTGAGCAGTACATCTCCTTGTAAGAATGGAAGCGACTTACAGTTTTATGCTTGAGTAGTGCAATGGGTTTTGAGGAAGCTTCGTAAGACCTCTGCTCGAAAGAGGTCGTATTTTCTGGGATTTAAACGTCGACCCTATGCACAGCTGATCTATGGAATTTTTTGTGTTCAGATCCCGATGTAATAATTGCCAGAAAGAGAGTAAAGTTCACTCTTTGCTCCTTGTCCATTGATCATCGTCATATCAAAGAGCAATTTTGGGACCGTCAATGGCAGCGTAAAATAAAAGCAGTAAGTCGGATCGACCAATTCGGTGAGAGGACAAATCTACAAGCTCAGAAGAAAACTTCAAATGTTAAAGTCTGTGCCATTACAGTCTTACGCATATGATATTGACCTAGTCTGAAGAACTGAGTGGTTTGTCAGTGTGGTGTTGGCAAGAGGGGCAGAAACATGCATTTAGTTGCCAAGGAAAGCCTATAGATTAGGAAGGCAATTGAGTCCCTTTTGCAATGAACTACTACTTAGTCAGAGAAAAGCTCCTCGTGTGATCTTTGGTCCGGTCTCCATAAATGGTGAGTGAAAAGCATACATTCGCAAACTATAGGGCTAATGCAAGGACATTAACTTACCAACAAAAGTTTATATGCAGCGTTTCAGTTGGGTGAGTAGAGGGAGCCCAACATTCCACGCTCGAAAAGCATCCACACCGGATGGACTGAGCACTAAAGAATGACAACGCGGCCGATAGGGCAAACAAGTTGAGTTGGTGTGCTCAACTGGAAGTAAATGCTTCACAACTTGGCTGGATGGAGCAGTTTGTTTGTGCCCAGGCCCATTATAAACTCTAGAATAGCCGAAGTAAGTAAGTAAGTAAGTACATATCCAAATATATTTAAGACATACATAAAGATCCCGTCGCCTGAGTGCTTCTTACAACTGTAGGTGTTGTGCGTGGTATATAGAAGGGACCTACAGTTTTATGCCGTATCTAAAAGACTGGGGGTTTTTCAGAAGTTTTCGCATGGCAGTAACACTCTTTGATGTTTGTCAGACGTTCACAAGGATTCAAACTTGGAACCCCCTCCTCAGTAGTCCGACGCACTAAGCACTGAGCAATGGCACCCACTTGCCAGGCAATTAGGAACTGCAAAAGTTCAGCGCTTCTACCTTTGGAAGGAGGTCCTCCTTGACTGACTCGAAGCAGGGATAAAACCCATAATAGATGTTAATACCCGATGGGTACAAGGAATGTGCAGCCGTCTTTTGATGATGACAGGGCCGAAAGACTTACATACGGAAAGACAGAAGATCTCCTTAAACCGTCGTTGGACTTATCAAAGGACACAACATGATACCACATGAAAAACCAAGCCTGAGAAATTCTACAAAAACTGCGGTAATGTAGGAGTTCTTAGGGATGGAAAGCCAACACATATCATGACGCAAAATACGACAATTTGTGGTCTCCGAGTTCTTGTGCGTGGCTCGGATCCTCCTGCACCTCTCACAGATAGTGGCGGTATTTTCGGAAGATTTTGCATTTCGTCGATTATTAACTGAACCAGTCTACTTTAATTTATCCACCACGTTGCGAATAGTCCTCTCCGAAGGCCGATTATGGCGAACGTAAAATGGGCGAAGTGCGAGAACTGTTGATCCCACTGTCATAAAGCAATTCAATCATTTCCACATGTTTTTGAACATTATGAATCCTTGTGTCAATTTGGCTAAATAAGTTCAATAATATAGACTAAATTTAATAGATGTAGCTTAAATAATGTGGGTGTAGTCATATGTCAAAGTTAGGAAATCCCTATTGGAAAACCTTTATTTACTTATTCTTCTGGTAAAAGAACAGGCAACATCAGAAATTGTTGGGCGGAGAGAGGGGGGCATTAGACTTTTCAATTTTCCAAGTGCAGGCATATGGTGGAAAAGGTTGAGAACCACTGATCTAGAAGGAAATGAAGGTCCAAATTCGGGTCTCCATAGCGTTGCCATTCTAACCTCCGTCGTTAGTTCATCCGAAATGTGCTATTGATTGATTCGTTCAAGACAGTCCTTCCTAGACACAAGGCTGTTATAATATCCCATCCACTAACCAGCCTCTACTACATCCTGTACAAGACATTCTATTGCATTGTCTCAACCCAAAAAAACAAAGATTGTGGTTTTCGTTGTCTTTTATTTAGCCAACCAACAATTCAACAACAACCAATTCTAGCTCCATTCAACTGTACAACAAAGGAATTTTAATCCTCTAAAAAAGTGAGCACTCCCAATCTATGACACCACTCTGTCAGAATCTGTTTGTTAGAGTTTGTGTGAAATGATTTGTTAGCTGCTACGTATAAGGCGCATGAATATAATTAATTAATCTTAATCCACTCACTGTCATGTGCGGTTGAGGGGGCTTAACACACTGTTTTTTTTTTTTTTTTTTTTCGTCTTTGGAACCTACTGCTGTTCTATAAAATAATGGAGTGTTAAACCATTCTGACAGGTCTTTAAGACGATGCGAAGCAAAAGGAAAAACAACACAAACTGGAACAATTGAGAATTTCAGTTCTAGTAGTTGTCATCTTGTGTGATTTAAATAAGCCCAGCCCAGAGCTATACCCAATCTAAATATCCATTCCATTGTCTCACGATAAAGTTAAAATATCTCAATTAGTGTCAGTAGTTACATTTATTTAAATCGATTTCGATCACGCCTTCGCCATCGCCATCGATATCGTTTGTTAATGTCTTTAAGGCACCAAGTAAGGATTGTACAATAAAGTTGTGGATTTACGGTCATACACATAGCCCGTGGGCATCGAGAGTTTTAGGCAAAATGTTTACTGTTTCCGTAATGGGTCATGACATTTAACTTAATTTGCCATATAATTGATTTCTGAGATTGATTGTGTTGTAGTGCTTTTGTGACATACGGTGCAGATTTTTGATGGATGATATTGCTTAAGCTGTAAGCTTTTTTTTTTTTAAATAAACCCATTTGTTGTGAAATCGTAATGAGAAAATTTTACGAGTGCTCTTCACTCTTTTAATTTAGAAAGTCATCCTTACTCGAAGTTGGTGGTCTGTACAATGATCCGCAGCTAACTAGAATCAGACATTTCTTCATTCTTGAAGTCATTTAGTACTGGCATGTCTGTAGAGGACACAATCTTCTTTTTGTGTTTAAAGGGTGAGTCACCGTCAAATGTACGCTATGTTAGGAGAAGACATCGCTCAAAAACTTAAGTACTTAGATAGCGCTACAGTTAAGGGTGAACCTGGGCGTCAACCAACAAGCCTGTCCACTCAGTTCAGTCTTAAGCTAATTGCATCCAGTTGCGCATTCCAACTTTTACGAGACACCTGCGGCTAGGAGGTCTTCTACTGCCTCGTCCGTCCGGGTCTGATTCGAAGACTCTGACTCTGCGTTGGTGTCCATTCGTTCTACATGTGCTAGCCATCTCAGACGTCCAATGCTCAGTTTTTTTACTAGGTCGACGTCACTGTACAACTCGTATAGTTCGTTGTTGAATCTTCTCCTCCACATTCCGTCAATACAAGTGGGACCGAATACCATCCGCTTCATCATTATCTGCTTTCAATAATGTCTATGTTTCAACGCCATGAATTCTAACTGGGTCTTATACAAAGTCTCCTTCATTCTTCGAGATAGGGCTTTACTGTTGAATTATCAGCCGCAGAAAACAGCGGTTGGTATCATTTTCAGAGTTAATAGCAGTAGACAAAGTCCCTTACTACCTTGAAGTTATAGCTGCCCCCAGTGACGTTCTGTCTAATTCGTCGTTGTTGCTTTGCCCTTCTTGTTGACAGTGTCCACTTGGTATTGCCCTCATTTATCGCTAAATTCTTTTTGGCGGCTTCTGATTAAATGCTTGCACCAGTCGATGACAGCGCGCTGAGTTCTTTCAATCAACATCGGCGTATGTAAGCATTTGACGAACTTTTGATAGATCCGCTCATGTCGCATGTCTCTCAGTACAGTCATTACTTGACCTTGATGGAGCAGCGAACGTTCTCCATTGTCATCATGCACAGATGAACAAGTTTGGCAGGGATGTCATAGCTAGCCATGGCTTTATGTATATACTTCATATCTGTAGATAAACCGCCTCAAAACCGATAAAGAGATAATGAATATCCATGTGAATTTTCTCCAGGATCTGAGGAAGTGTGAAGATTTGGTCGATGGTGGACTTACCTGGCCTATAGGGAACAAATGCAAAAATCATATACAACTTTCTAAATATTGTCCGAGGCATAGGTTTTCTTTATCAAATAAGAAAGAGTGGGAGTAAAATTCTTTCAGATAGAGCTTCTTAATAATGGAAACGCTCGGCGATGGAATATCGAAGGCTTAAGGTATACCCATACAATAATAAGTCCTGCATAATTGGAGGAAATCCATACAATGGTTCAAGAAACCAACCTCCTTTAGGTTGTTAAAGAGCTGTCTTCTCAAACATTTCAGTCTATCACAAGCCATGCCCTCCCATTCGCAGAGTGCGTGGGATATGTCCTCTAACTGACTGTCCTTACTGCTTTAATCTGTGATATACATAGCTTAATTATATTCCAAAAGTTGTAGCAGGTTAGCCGCGGTCACCCTATGTTCTCCCTGATTTGACTATCTGTCGATGATATTGTGCTCAGACCATTTCTTTTAAAAGTTATGTTCTGAGCCTGTCGTGGTTAATCTGCCGGCGCATTTACAACCTATATTGGAAAATTTAGACGGCCTTTTTTATGCAAAACGTAACACGTGACATCGTATGCAGCCTTGATACTAGTAATTGCTATTAATGCATCTGGAACCACTCTCCTGCACAAACCACTTCAAATTTGTCGATCTTAGTAACAACTAACACTGCCTTCGATACGTCAACTTATTGAACTGCTGAGGTGTTGCTTAATGTTCCAAACGTAATCATTTGGCTTTGAACAGATGTTCGAGATACATATGAATGCAGATGATCTTTGTTTCTACATATTCCCACATTGTTGGTCGTACTGACAGAACCAAATTGATCGTTGCAATTCAAAATTAACTGCCAAACTCCAAGTCTACAAGGACAAAAACATAATGCCACATTTACTAGAATAAATAAAAATCACAAAACAATTTAAATTCATCAACAAAACAGTCTTATCTCAGCAAAACATCACAAGATCAGCAAACATTCAAGTTGCACTTGAGTAGTCTTGCATTTACCAACATTATAGCCAATTATGCAAACAAAATTAAAATTGATTTCACCACAAATTGCCTGCACAATGAGATTCATTCACAAGGTGCTGCATAACATACCTAGAATGCTCCGCTCACTAGATACACGCGATCTGAGAAGCAACTCAAAACAACCAACGTTGCAACAAAAAAAACGTTGACTATAAATTTAATTTGCAAATGAGCCGTATGTTACCGATGTACCAGATACCAAGTACCGACAGCATCTACATCGTCGCATTAATAAAACAGATACCCATATGCTAATTAATTACCTCGCTAGAATTTATGGATTGACGGAAGTATATCAAGGATGCCAACACTGCTTCACATGAGGAGAGCAATATGAAGAATAGAATAAAAGAGGAGTGCCTCAATCATCTCAAGAATGTCTATTTACCCCCTCAAGGGATACAGTATTGATTTCCTTGATCTCAACAGACAATAGAAAAATTTGTATTTTTTTGCCAAAAAACTTAAACGCAAATAGAATACAAAACAGCTCCCACCTGAAGAATTCTAAAAGGCCAAAACGCCAAATAGATACGTTTGTATCTATTGTTTGGTTTCGATTTGACCATGACCAAAGTACCTTCAGCTGTCGGGCCACTTCAATGAGTAGGCATTTTGTTGAAAGAACCAAAAAAAAATGGTTGGCCTGCGTTGGATATGTATCTCATAGTTTCGGGTAATTTCATGCGCCAAAGTGACAGAAGCTAAAACAATGGGCGCTCTCATTGGGGTGTAGTACTCAAGTGGTAGGCCTCTAATAGATTGCTCCTGCATTTTTGTGTGTGCCTTTGACAGGCACATGTGTTCACTGTGTGACATGATAATGGAGTGTAGGCCATGAAAATTATTTCTCCAGATTTATTTTTTAGAAGGTAGTTGCGGTTAGTGGGCGTTCTAACAAGTTATTATAGATATCTATTGTGTGTTGCGTATTGTTTGGTCATTGGTCAAAGTTACGCATTGCGTTTGAAATAGTTGTTTGGTTAGTGTCTTTAGAATCTAAGGCACTTACAGTCAAATGAGATTGGAAACAAGATACTTGGTAGGAAGGTGTATTATCTGTATATACTGACACGAGTCACGAATTGCGGAAGTCTTTGACCGCTCAATGGGCGGTCCCTCACGTCTTGCATTGCATTGTTGAGGAAACAAAAAGGTTGTTAAAAGTGGAACCATATTGGAGTTATACCGAGGTTATATGCAGTTTTTAAGTGGCTTGAAAGGTGCTGACAACAAGTTGTAACTGTATACACAAAGGATTAGTAAAAACCTTGACAATATACGAGTACACTGATTGACAACTAACTAATTGCGCTCATGGATTCTGCTAGAAAATTTGTAGAGATTTGAAAGGTCAGAAAAAGAAAGCTTCTGTCTTCTAAAAAGCAGCCCATAGGAGTCCCAGGACTAGCTTCTCACAGCGTGGTGTAACCTACAATTTTGGGTGGTATCCAAAAGGCAGAGAATTTTTAAAGAAACTTTCTCATCACAGAAGTACTCTTGGATGTTTGACGGATGCTCGCAAAAGGTGGTGATTCCTGAGCTGTGAACCTGAAGCACAGACGTTCAATGCAATAACCACTGAGCTATGGTACCGATATCTGACTGAATGGGTTTCGCATCATTATTTGTACTAAGCAGCACTTAGATTAGCTTGGGTAGGCGGAATGAGAAGGAGAAGGAGAAATACCTCGTGCCACACTCAGATCAGTGCTTAACGTTTCTTATATCCATCGTATAACAAATAACTGCTCAACTTAATTACTTACTTCGTTTCGATATACAAATCATCCTCATGTTTTGATGAAATTCAGTTTCATGTCTGTTGAACTCCTATTGTCAAAAGGTCTAAAAAGTTATGGAACAACGAATTTCCCAGGAAGTTGTTCTTTGAATGCTACAGACGTGAGAAGTGGCGAAGAAACTCCCTCATCACCACAGTCAGTCCCTCAAAAGGTTATAAAGGAGTTATGAGATCACCATAAAGACTCTAGGCACCATGATGGACCCATGCTATCGCCTTAGTAAGTCTAAAATGGCAGAACAAAACCTAAAGCCTAAATCAAGTCACCCAAGCCCTCGATTGCCCTACAGAAGCTGAGAAGGTCCTTCGATTGGTTACAAGAACCTACCTCTTCCAGACAGGTAAAGAAGTGCCTTCCTAGATGAAATACCTTCACACTATTCGTGCGTAATATATGATAGTCTTAACCTGCTGGCGTGCCTTCTTAAAAGACAATTACCAGAGAGTATCCCAATCATAATCCTAGCTTCTGATCTCTCTAGCTTAATGATTTCCACTGATCTTTTGTGGTCGATCTCTGGCCACAGAGCTTTGGATACCCTATCCCCATCTATATTAGTCCATCTGCGGTTGGCCAAGCTGTATATGGAGTTGGTGATGTTTCTCTCGGCAACGCATAGCGGTGCCCTGATGCTGCTGGTGACATGACGGTTCATTAAATTATTATTATTACTTCGTCTGAATACGTTCCAAGATTTCACATACATATACAAGGTTCTGGAAACATGGTCTCTGTCCAAAGCTTATCGCGAGGAAACTATGAGGCACCAGTTGTGCCACCATTGAATATAACCATTCACTAAAAAGCATTCTTAAACAGTGAAGACACCTTATGATTTGCCAATCTTTACTCCATCTAGGCATGTAAGAGTTTACGTGCAATTGGAGGAAAGGTCTGTGCACAGTTTTTTTCACACGTGAGACTAAGCTACGGATGGGTAGATTAAGATACGTATAAATTGTACCCTAGAGCTATCGACCGAATAGTTAGGAAGTAACCGAGGTACAGAAGGTGCTATGACCAACATATGGTACCAGGCCTTGAATTGCTGGTTTCTTTGTCTTTTTTTTCCCTCTTGCGACGCAGTTCAGAGAACTTTTGCATTCAACCACCGACTGCACGACTTAACCAATTATTCTCAGGACTGAAAGCTTAGTATACTAGGACGGGTAAAGATGAAGAATGCAAGACCTTCTATGCTTCCAGTAAAACTATCAGTAAGAAATGGGTAATGCTTCCTTAGATGCTCTCATTTATGTACGCTTCAGTGGCACATGCTATCCTTCCATATGGCTCACAAACCCGACAGAACTCTTCATGAAATATCGCGCGCTAACATTTAAAGTGCTCGGTCATAAGAAGCATTTCCACATCAACCCTTATTCGTTTTTTTTTGTTTTAAACTCTTGCAATCTATGTTCACTGAGGAAATGTATACACCTTTAAAATTCTCATTTGAAATTAAGCTAAATGCATCGCTCAAATCCCAATCAAGTAAGTCTTGCTTCACAATCATCATCTTCGGCAATAAAATTTTTTTTTTTGTTTTTGTTAAATTCATATGAATAATTGCTATCGGTTAACAAAGTCAAACAAAACAGAAAAAATCACGTTTCATCACTTAGACAAACGGCAAGTAATTACCCGAGCCATAAAAACACATTTCCCTGTGAAGCAATAGTCTTCTTAAGCGCCCATTACCCATAACCGATTTTCCTCAGTAATTAACTTATATCACCCTCGTGCAGTACGCGTAATAACGTTTAATATCTCAAGACCTCACGTAATTCACATTCACACTTATTACTCGGAATAAAAACTAAGGGAACAACACACGACACAAATGACGACGCTTGCGTTCCCAACCTAATGACTTCTTGACATCAAATATTGAGAGATTTGTAACGGTTGTGCTTCCATCAGCGTCAACATCAGTATAGTAATTGTCATCATTATGTTTGCCGTGTGCTAAACGTGGCTTCCAATCTATCTATCTGTGTATCTATCTATCCAATCACCTTCTTGAAGTCGAGCATCCGCAGAGTAAACAGCACTGTGCAGTCGCGCACTGAATCTTTGATTTGTGACACCTACGAGCAGCAATGGAGCACGCTAACTATAGATCACAAGCAGATCACTTAGGCTAGCAAGAACCACGTACTATTCGGTGTAATTGCTAATTGTGTTCGACGTCATGAGCGTTAAAATGCCGCTCAGGTGGATTAATCCAAAAGGAGAATGGGTATATTTTGTCGATCGAATTAAGACATCGAAATTTGATGCCGCAACGTGGAGGGCTGCGCCACTGGAGACTGACCAGACCATCCGTGCGGAATGCAGCCACTGCGACGGCGCTGCACAAATGGCAATCATACAAATTACCGATTGGTATCGCTGGTAGGTTAGGTACCTTCTGGAAAAGATCTCGGGGCACAGCCGACTTAATTTCATTTCGGTGTACTTCCAATCTTTTGGGACACGTAGCCAAGTGGCTATGGCCACGGTCATTTTGATCCAAATCGGAATGGGCTCACTTGACGGCATGTACAATGAGTGTACTTTGATGGAAGTAATTTTAAAGATAAGATTTCAGTAGAGATATGGATACTTAGACTTAGACTGTTGTTTCTTACCTAAATTGGTATCATGGTTTGGGTTCTATGGTTGGCTTATGTTCTACGAGTTTAGATTACAAATAGCTAAAAGCAAGGCGAAGGGCCTACACTATGCATAACGCAATCTAAACCAGATATATGTTCCATGAAATGAAGTCTATAATGAAATAATGTGGAATATAGAAAGAGAAATCTGCGTGAACCAGGATTTCTACTTGAACAGTTCCAGCAACAACACTATTGAGTTAAAGTTGGAGCCTAAACACAGATTAGTTACTGAACATTCAACGCAATCAGACGAATGGGCTGATGTCTCTATAGACACCCAGGATGGTAGGATACGTGACAGTCCAAGGAGGACGTGGAGCATCTTAACAATAGTTGAGAAGAAAGCATGTCAACTGGGAAAGAGTTGAGAAGTGCTGCGGCAGATTTCCAGAAACTGCACACGATGGCGCGTTGGCGTTGTAGAGGCCCTAGGACCCACAAGGGGATACAAGACATAAGTAAGTAAAGCCTTTAGATTTGTATAGCCGGGATCCTAAGACTTAGTCTTCGTAGTCAATGAAAATGTCCCTGATGGCAGGCATGGAAACAATGTTACGTCTGACACTTTCACACCTCTTATTGAAGATAGAAGCGGCACTGTTTGTTCTCAAGCTACCGCTGATAATGATGATTACAATCGCGTACTTTGAGGGCCTTTTGACAGTCTTTGACTGTAAGTGGTTATTGGTGACTCCTAGAAATAAAAGAGGTATCGTTAGAGGACTATAGAATGTATACTCCAAAGAGAAGTATAGAGTTAATCATTCCTATAGAATCGAGTCTCATTTGTGACCATCTCAACTTCTTCAAGATTCTCGGGTTTGTAAACACAGGCCACAGGATTCCAGCTAACAAATGTTTCAGAAGAATTGAAGAGGTGCCTACCAAAAAGAAAAACTTGAAAGTTAGTCACTGGTCGTAAGCTCTATTTCAGAGTACAATTCAGTATTGTCGACACAGAAATATCAGATTGAAAAGCCAAATCCCAATAAAAATAGGTTACATTGGGCTTGTGTAGGAAGAACTCTTAAAGTCACAGCTTGTTGTGTCCAACAGTGAGATAGTTCCAATCTTTATTTAGAACATAGTTCCATACATACATGTCTTGTATCCAAGTCGTAAAGACTAGGAGTGAAAAAAGTTAATACAAAATCACGAGATAACGTTTTACACTGATGTCTCCAAAATATTTCCCCAGAGAAATAGATCTAAAGGCTGGACACAACATCCTGGTGGTTCTTCATGACATAGACTTAATGTCAGTTGTAGGCAAGCCTGCTATTCATGCATACTGTGGCAACCCCTTTGTAGCAAGTAAGTCCTGTGTTATCCATATGCACTAGTACCCAACAGATGGCTACCCTATTGATGTATACATATCATTTAAAAGGATTCTGCAGATCTTCACAAGCATCAAGCGAATTACAACTGAGTCCAGACCCTTTGCAACTGACGGGCTTGGCTATCTACTTCACAGTAATCGTTCTACCAACTGTCCTCATCCCGCTTATACTTATACAAGTGTCGTCCTGAACTTGAGAGGCTCGATTCAAAGCCGCTTTTTGGAAGTCTTGCGGAACAAACAACGTTCGTCTTTTAACTGTTGACTGCCAGTCCTTTGCTGCTATCATAATTATTCCCTAGTAGTGCTTCAATTTAAATTTTTTTCTCCTGATGGACTACGAAGTTGGCGTAGGTCTTAGCACTGAAATAGTTTCAATATTACCAAGATCTCTTCGACTGCAACTAGCCATATTTCGGGAGAGGGAACCTCGCCAGGGAGAGTCCATCTGCAGATAGTTTTTCAGATTCCTCAAGATCTTTGTATTGAATATATTAAGTCTTCTTCCACTCCATTCTATTCCATAAGATTATTATTCCTTGACAGCTGTCAAGTAAAGAAAATTCTTGAATTCCAGAGCAAGATTTATTTCCCACCTATACGGCTGTACATTTCTATTCATGTAGACCCCTTCTCTTGCAATGAACTAGAAGTTAGACCCCTTTTTACTTAAAATCGATTTCAAGAAATTTCTCATCACCCAGAGCCACTTAAAGGCACCCACATTTACTCACTTTTTGTTGGCAAATCTACGCTCTTTTTTTAGATATGTTACGTCTAATTGCCGTGCTCATTATTTCCATGATCGCACGTCAATCAGTCATGCTTATGCAAATTTTCAAACAATAAAATGTTTACCTTGTCACTACAAAAGTCCCTATTTGTATATGAGATCCTTAATGCTGTCAATTCGCCATTCGAATCAGTGAAAGTATAAGATTCCTTCGCCTTCGGCCAAATGGTCTGCACTAGGAAATCGGAAATAAATATAAAATAAATTGGAGCTTATGTAACCCCACCATAGAAGGAAGAGAGAACACACAACAAACAACCGATTTACTGGCTTCTTACTGATCAGTGAACAAAAACGCAACGATTTGCAGCAATGTATCTGTCGTCAACCGTAAAACAGAATCAAAGCCAACTCTCTGGATTGCGTAAAGGCGACAGCTTAAGTCCATTTTGCAAGCACACCGCACCGATCCGGAATACGAAAGAAAGTTAATTAGATCAGGCTATTTATTAGATTTGCTTTTGTTATTCAACACAACAGCACAAAAGGTGTATTGTGTGTGAGTGAGCTGATGTATCTCTCTAAGTTGGACAATCAAAAGTATCTATCTGTCTATTTTGATTAGTTTGTTCCATCTCTGGAGTCTCTCCAATCAATAGAGCAGGTAGGTTAGCCAACAATCATACGACTTTATGGACTAAAACGATAGAAAAAAAAAAATTGAAAGTGAAACTGTTAGCGGCTTCCGTTTTGGTGTTCATAATTGCGCAGGAGAGGAGTTTGTTTTGATTTTTAACGAACTCACGTTTGGCTTGAAGAAGATGTCCAAAAAAAAGACACAAACAGAACTCTAACAACTTAATGATAGACAGCCTAATTGCGCATAATGTTGTGCATGGAAAGTTCAGTGTATAGCTCAGGTGTACCTCAAGGCAGTCAACTAGATCGAGTTCATTTTCTTCTATTTTTATTTGTTTTTTTCCTACCAGCAAGACGTTCACTTCGATGGGGGGTTATTTAGTTAAAGATGTTGCATTGTGACACAAAAAAAGGTTCAGCGACGTTCTATTGTCTAAAGACTTGTGATGTTCGATTGAGGTGACTGCACATCTGGATGGCACAAGTGTTTTGTAAACAACTTTCAAGTTTACCCGTCCTTTTAAGGCGCCAGTCGAAGGTGGTTATTGTAATTTAAAGCGAGTTAGAGAGTTTTTTTGTTCTACCTTTTGATCTTGGGCTTAATGTAAGTATTTTTTGTCACTTGTAATTGGTGTGGATGGGTAAGATTTTATTGCTTGATAATCTGTTCAAAGAACATACATATTTCACGTTCTGCATATATGGCGAGACTGCATTTTTTGAATTGAACTTTCTGTAGGTGTTTTTGTACATCTGCCATGATGCGCACTTGTACTATCGCAGACGTGTGGATCTATAGAGTGAGTTTGACAGCACATCTTCAAGTGTAAAGCCTGGAAAAGCTTAATCTTGACCTTCACAACCATCCTATGGTTAAGCTGGCTTCTTATTTCTTTGCCTTTGCACGCATAGTTTTCTTATTTTAACGTAAACCTGATAAAGATAGAATAATCATGTTAACAACTATTCGCAGTATCTCATTGCCCTGGACTGCTATTTCTCACGATACTGTCCACAAGGATGTAGGGTCATGTAGGTCATGTTAATTCCTCACTAACATTTGCATTTTACTAACTGCCAACAGTCTCTCTGCTTGCATCCCAGCCACTTCACCATCTGTCTAGCTTTCTTCTCCAGGATTATAAACTCGTCTAATTTTTCCCCCAGTTACTATCTTTCGGCTCTGAATTCCGGGCAGTAGAATACAAATTGTTCCAAAGGGTGTCTGTGCAGTTAAGGCAGTGTGGATTGCCGTCATGCCTGAACCTGTATAAATATGTCCTGAACGTCCATAGCCTGTAATAGTCTGTCTTATTAGCAAGCTAAGATCTCTATGCTGTCGATTTATCCAGCTATTGTATATCCATCTGTCCGCAACTTCGTTGCCATTCGAATTAACTGATCGTCCTTTTTTGTAGCCCTGTATCGTCGGATGTTCTTCCTCTTATTCTCTTGTATTTGCACTTCTCCTCAACTTCATTTGACAAGAATTGAATCGGTAACTCAGTGGCTACAAGCAAAAATCACATCGCGGCATGTTGTTTGAATGTAACTAATTATTCTCACTACCACTTCCGTCCCAAAATTTTAATTTTCAAGGACTCTACAAATACTTGTCATTTTTAGAGGGTAATTGATGGCACCACTGATTATTGACAGTCCTGATACCATCAACACAGCGCTGTGCATACTAGACCCACTGTAGCCTCTGCTGCCTAAGGGATGGTATATTTTAAATGCTGTCTCGAGCAACGGCCGAAGAACTTAAGCCCCGCCATTCAGATACCATGCACGAGTACATTTGTATGTCCACAATATGATTCATTACAACTTCGAGGGCAATGTAATCCGCGAAGCCAACTGATGGTGAGATCTCGACTGATAATTCGGTGCATACACCTTACCAAGACCTCACTACCTATTTTAAAGACTCAGCAGAGACATAATCAGAGTCAGTAAACTTGTTGTTTTAATGTTTTTTGGTAGTTCCGCTAATTCCTTGATACTTTTAAGGCGTGTTCGTTTATACATAGTTAGAACTGAGTTCCCTTCTTGCCCACAACTTTTTTTTCGTTGAATTTTCAGTCACTTTTGCTCACTTCAATTTGAATCATTCGCTCTTTCGTATGAAAATTTGACAATCAACTGAGTCAACGTACAATATGCATTCAATTTAAGACAAACACAAAATGGACCGGTGGAAGTGTTTAACAGATGGTTCCGAATACTGCACTGAAGAAAGCACCTTCATATTTCTAAGAGTGGGGGTAAAATTCTCTCAGAGAAAGACAAAGCTTCAGGAAAGTACTGGAACTGGTTAAACAAAAAGCGACCCACTTTTAAGACGTCACTTTTTTTTGCCCAAAGGAATTTCTTGACCTAAAATTCGCAGCGCGGTGAAATTTCTTACTCTTTTGTGAGCTCTCTGTTCTGTAAAAATTCGCTATTTTTCGCAAAATTTCGTAGTTCTAGTCAGTACGGGAACAGACGTATAATTTCTATATTGCACCCATACTGACTTTTCGCTCAGTTTCGTTGACTTTCGTTCACTTTTGCACATTCCGTACGGAGCGCTGATCATAGACAAACTAATATAGACGTTCGTCTTTACGTTCCTTTCACTTACAAAAGTTCGCATGTTCGTACACATGTAGTCACAGATAGGTAATTTGAACTCCGCGTACTTTACAAAATTTTCGACAGGGGAACGTAAGAAATAAAAAAAACAATCGTGGTGTTCCTTTCTTTCTTTTGCACACCACATTTTCAGTAGACTGTCATTCAATTAACAACAACAAAATGTACAGAACGACGAAATGGCTGAGCCCGTAAAAACTATCGCCGACTAAGAATGTGTGCGTGAGCTCTGATTGGATTGTAAATACATTCAAAATCTGTACAAAACTAGCACTTGGGGTAGCCAAATGTCAAATCGACCGAAGAATACCATCTATATTAGCTTGTCTATGATTCTGTACAGAGTGCTGAGGGTGACTACATCTTTACATACGGTCACATTTTCTTAATGCAATTATGGGTGCGCTCAGATTTTGATAGCACGCGAATAGAATTTTCGTTCGATTATAACATTAGCTATCGTACGCTTAATGCAATTATTGTTGAGGCTTTATCCGTATGGAGTTTTCAAAAAATGGAAGTTTTGTGGACAAGGACAAGAGTGAGTTCCTCTGTAAAGGCTTCGTTTAATATGAGATATGACATATAATACAGATGAGTGGAAGTCAAAAATGACTAACTTATTGAAAAGGACCTTAATTTGGATTCCCGTTCAATGCTTGCACATTTACCAAATTTTCTTGTGAGACATAAACATACATACATAAACCCGCTCTACACTCGAAAACATTTAAATTCATGAGACGAAATTGAAATAGTTTCAAGCCAGGCGCCTTTCAATAGCCTTGGGTTGGATACGACATCCCACGCGATTTTCTTATTTAAGAACCCAATTATCACTTTTATTTTTTAGGTGTTGAAACAGATTTCTTAAACTGATCAAAATAATCTTTAACAACCTTGCCAGAGTCACGTAAAATTTGTATTTAAATTGCATTGCCATTTCATTTAGATATTCAGAGCATCCAATCGATTGCAAATTAGCCATGACTTTGATACCACAACTCACGGCTATAGAATAATTTTGAACCATTTATTTGATAGCTCTCTCATCGAAGAAGCAATAATAAAATGGGGCGTCTAATGACTACTAATCTTTCTGACGTAAATCAAGTTGAATCGAAGGAATATAAATCCACTATGTACAAGAGATTGTTTCTATCTATTTATACCGTGACGGCGATTTGGGACTGGAAAACTCTGCCCAATGTTGCGCAACAATGACTGTTCACATTGGTAAAAACCGCATCCGAATGGATTCAGTGGTTTTCAATTTCATCTCATTCATAAGTTTTGCAAAAATAGAGTTCGATTCAGTTTATGGGCTCGTCGTTGATTGTAACTAACCCAACTTCCCTTGATCTTTTCCTCTTCAGTGGAGCCAAAAGCATGTCTCTGTACCTACATTCGTGTCGTAATGATCACTCCCTCGATCACCACCTGCACAAGTTTCTTTTCGAAAAAAGATTCTCTCCTTCACTCACTGTCACCTTTTAAGGTTTGGAATGCTTGTCGGAGACTCCTCCGCTTGTCATAGTGTCATTTTCTGTTAAGTTCACTGCGTGACACCTTCCACCCACACACCAGGTGATCCTCATTAGCTGTGCACATTACCCATACAAATACAGTTCACACCCCAAAACCAGCTGCCAGCCATCTGCATACTGATCTTGCAACAGATTCCGCCTGATCCAACAAGATCAATAACTCACCCATTATGGCTCTATTGTTCTCCTGCTATTGGCGGCTCTTATTAATAAGAAAATCATCACGAAGCGTGTGTATGTCTATACATTCTGCGCGCTGCGGCGGCTCGGTATCTTTTTTCTTCACCCACAAAGTTCAAATGGCCACATTCTGGAAGAAAGAGAAAAAATACAAGACATCGACGGGGCTTTAATCCGTTATTTGAGTAATACCCCCTCATTGGCGGGGAACAAAAAAACGTGAAAGGGCGAAGAGATTTTGCCATCTAATAGCTCAGCTCTGTATTCCGTCTAAATCAGAACGCTTCGTTTTGCCGCACCGCATCTGTGTTGGCCAATTACCCCAGATGGATTTTTAAATGCCAAGATACACGAGTACTCAGGGTATCTCAGAGATGAGCTTTTGTGAAGCTATTTATGGTTGCAGGCTATTAAACGTTTCACAAGAGATTCCCAATAATAATGATGATGATTCGTTAAGTATCAATTGTTTTGTATCTTCAAAGATGTATCTTAGTTATGACAGTTAATGCAAACCGGTTGAGTCATGACTCATGATACAATGGCAATGGTAGTGCCATCAGTGTGCAAGCAATCTAACGATTCAAGAATGTATCTAATTGAAGTACATATCTGGATCATGTCGACTACTGTTGAAATTAATTGCATTACGATTTGCGAACACGTTTTTGCGGTGCAACGTCGTTGTTGATTTGAATGCCAAATTGATGGGGATCTCGTTCACATAATTACACATTGCACGTTGAATGTAAAGATCTGGAAACGTTTAAACTTAAACTGTGGGAACAAATTTCCAACTAAGTGACCTTAGATTGTGGATAGAAAAGACTTGTCAATCACAAGGCTGGTAGGAGTTGATAGATTTAAGTCAGTTTAACCTTTGAAAATGTCGACTTGTAATGTCTTTAGGAGGACACAAAAGTTCCTTGGGGAAAAGTATTTATTTGTTGTTGCGTAGACCAATTTAAGGATTTATTTCACTGAATTCAATTAGACCATAAACATGCGAGGGTCACCTAAACATGGCTCAGATCTAGACGTGATAAGCCATCAGACTTTGCCTTCCAAAGCGCCAATACGATCCTTATAAGTGCGATGTTTAGACCGCGATTCGTTTCTTGTATTTATCATTCGTTACTTTTAATGCCTTTGGAGTCTGTCTAGGGTAAATAAAAAAATGGTCTAACCCAATTGACCACTTGTCAATCGATGCGATCGAAAGATTAAGGTCTAAGTTTGATGACTTACTCATAAGTTTCGAAGAATGCAAGACTGAGAAACCCTTCACAGTGACTTCCCATTCCACTAACACCAACAAATATAGCATCATCATGAAAGAGGTTGTCAAGACAGCTTTCTGTTCTTTGGCTTATTGGTTGGTGCATAACGTTCAAGGCTACTACATACCAAAAGGTTCAGCTACATATCTATGTTAAGTGATTCAAAAGTTACAAGGCTGTGACAGACACCGGGTCAAACTCATAAGTTTTCCTTGTTTCCTTTTAACAAAAGACGGGAGGGATATCATGGAGTCAAGTAAGTACAACACGTCCGGAGCTTCAGGTTAAAATCTAAGGGGTCTAGAACACATGGTCTTCAAAGCAGTGAAACTTATAAAAAGTTGCTGCAACGAACAGAAATTCCAATACCTAAAATGGGAATAAGAGACTGATACGGCAAATGAAGTTTGCCCAACATTGAAGAGACTTAAAAACAAAAACAAGCTCGAAGAGTTATTTTTGAGAATCTTTAAAAGATCCAACTGATCCTGCACTTAGTAATACTGTGGGTTTTCCACCCACTAGACTCACCTTCTCTTCCACCTTCAGTCCTTGCGGCACTACCGTCAGGCATTTCATCGCGGGGGACGGGGACTTCAGCCTTAAGTTCTCAACAAATTCACTTTGCCAGCTTGTTGCGTTGCATTCCTTTTAATCCTTCAAAATGAATACCACAGTCTAGCTGATTACATCCCAAACATCTTCTATAGTAATCACCTGGGTATGTGTCTGTGTCTTCGCTGTCGATGTCGTTTTACTGCTGCCTGTCTGTGATTGAGTGTTTACCCAAATTGTTAATCAGCAAGTGACTTACTGACTTATGGCCTGTATCTCCTTGTGGGGCCTCTACAATGCCTACGCGCCATCGTGTGCGGCTTCTCCCCAACTCTTTCCCAGCTGCCGTGTTTCTTTCACGTCTGTTCTGCACCGTGTACTCCTAGGACCGCCGTATATTCCACCATCTTAAGTAAGCGGAATCCATTGCATTGCGTGGTCCTGTCCTCGTTTCGGAGAGTGTGACATATGGAACATGCGGCAAACAGTATCTCCAGCTGCGTCAACTGAAACATTCATGGCAGCAGCCACAGGAATTCCCATCTCAATGTGCCTATTGATTTGAATGTCTGTATTGGGGAACATTCTGTGTGTCCATCTGCCTTTATTAGATCTCTGTTGTCGTTCTTCCAAACCTATCCTTAGTGGTACTTCAGTATTACTTCAGTTCGTCACTCTCGATGCTGTTGTCCTGCTCGGACTATATTTTTGTTCTGCTTCTTATACAAGATGGCATTTTAGCCGCTATATGTACACACAAAAGTGGCGTCGTAAAATATTGTTTGGAAGACACTGTATTCTGTAAACTAGATCTGTCTTCTTCCTGTTTGACATCGTCTTCATGTCAGCCACCAAGACTTGGAAGTTTCTTAAAGTACAGGGTGATCTCTTGGTATGGGGCATTTCAGTTACAGACCTGAAGACTTTACTTCATCCGATGTTAATCAGTTCATTTCCAAACTTGCTGGATACATACCAACTCTCTATCTAACCTAAAATGTAAATTTTCGAAGAAAATGATTCTACCACCAAACTTAAATTTTATTTACCTTAGCTAATAATCCAGCTTAATACTTGTGTGCACTTGGCTTAACTTGTTATGTTCTCTAATGTTAAAGTTTGAATTATCTCTATCCAAATTAGCCACCTACTCCAAATACGCAATATCCCAAGTACAAGCTATGCACAACCTCTACTCTCCTTAGCAAGCAACAAATTCTTCAGCTAACATTCAATCCAATTACCCATAGATGTCCTATTGGATATTTCAGAACTCGTACAAACTCACAAAATTTCATTTGGCTCATTATTCTTCGACATAGCCAACACAAGTCCATTGACCTGAATCCATCACTAGTGCATGCAAAGTTAGTCCCCACAACAATACATCACTGCCAGCCAAGAAAGAAGAACTCCAGCCGCAGTTAAGTCCTGGTATCAGGTTCCAAGATCTATTTGTTTTTCTGCATAAATAATCGCTAACAGTTTGTTTGTGTTGTCACTGGATTTGTCATCGCTGCCCGAGGCATGCAGCAGTCTTGTTCCTGAATTGCATGGCCTGTAGTATCTATTATCGCAGATAGTACACAGTAGAATGTAGCGCTTGGAGCATGGGCAAAATCGTTAATGAAATGTTGGTGGGTTGCAAATTATCCGCATGTGTCGCAAGACAAACTATTTCAGATACTTCAACCGGTCTGACATACATTGCACCATTGATCTTTACATTTATAGAATCGTCCCCGGGCAGCGAAGCTCTGTGATGCACGTCCTTGGCACTGTGATCTTTTATGGCATTGCATGTTGCAGTTGGATTGTCATCTGTTTGCTTTTTTTTTTTCTTGTCTTTTAAATAATCAACTTGACTTGGCACAATGATTTAGAGCACAGACGTGTGAGATTGAGGATTGTCTCTGCCTCTTTCGGTGGTAATTTGTTGGAACGATGACAAATTTGATGCCAAAAGTTGACGAATAATTTCAAAACTGTGACACTACACTCTACCACTAATTCATAGAGTTTAAAGTCTCTTCTGGCAGCACCTACCCTCTCGAGCTCAACCCCCCGACGACACAATTCGGAAAATTTCTTTAAAAAGCTCAACTTAGCAGCTTGTAGATCTGCTGAACACTCTCCGAAAGGGTGACGCGTCCAAAGCTAACGAGGCGCTGCATTGAAAGCCGCTTACTCAAGATGTGAAACGAGTACATGGCGCAAAACAGTTGAGAAGAAAGCACGCCAACTGGAAAAGGTTTGCGAAGAGCAGAGGCACATTTATAGAAAAAAGAAGACGACGATGCGTAGGTATAGCAGATGTCCTAGGCCGCACAAGGGAATACAGGACATAAGGAAGTAAGTACCAGTAAGCTGTGATCTGAGAATCAGTTGGGTATAAACTGACAGGCAGTGAACCAGGAGCAATCCGATTGCAATCTGTTGTTGTTAGTCGTACAAAATAGAAACAGACCCGATATTGGACAAGAACGAGATCACAGCGTCTGCCAACAGCAACGGCTAGAGCTTGTTTAACACAATTTAGGGACCACCTTACTTTGAAGTAGAACCAATCAATACCACAAGATGTAGATCCTTTAAAAATGCTGTCCAATGTCTGGAAACTAAATATTTTTTTATCACTGAAAATGCTTAAGAGGTCGGAATTAACATTGTTGAGGACAGCCAACTTTGATTCAAGTATCATACATAGAGAGCGCTATAAAAAATACTTCCAATCAGACCTTAAGTCTATGTAAAGCAAAACATTTCCTTAGTCACCATCTGTGAATAGAATGGAACACTATTCCCATAAGATATACCCAGCCCTAGTCTACTTAATCATCTATCATTATCAAATACCAAACGCCAAATATTGCGAAAATATGTATCTAAAACTAGATAAATCGCTTCTAATTAATCACGGCTCCACTTTTGAACCAAGCCCAAGAGCTAACAAATCAAAAAGCCTTCTCAGTCGCCCCAAAAATTGCAACATCGACGACTCCGTCGTAACTTGGTATTGAATAACACTCGAACCTCTGATACCCTCACCAGCCAGCGTCAGCGATGCGTTTCAATGTCCTCTTCGAGTCCAAATCATCTGCAAGGTGTAATCGAACAACAAAAAACTCTGTGAACACGCGCTTGTGCTTGTGTTGTGGGTATCCCATTACGGATGCGTTCAAAAAACAGAGTCAGACGAAAAACACTATAAATCAATTAAACGCTAACTTTTCCGACGTCTTCTGTCTGTCTGTCGGTTCGCTAATTTTCTTATTGCCATTTGTTGGATTTAATTATTTCTTTTTTAATTTCATTTCCCTCTCGACGACTGACCAGCACCCAGACTATCATTCGCTTAAGTATAATTGAGCAGTGATCAGGTAACATCAGTGGCTTGTGGCGCGAACAACAAAACAAGACTCGTACTACGTCACAACAAGAAGTAAGTAATAAAGATAATCGCGTCGGGGCTGTGTCTGTTGCTGTTGACTCAGTCGCTTGGGTGGACTTTAGCTAGACTCACAGAGAGTGACCACCTTTAGCGGTGATGTCAACAGCAAAGCCCAGCCCAGAGGCACCAGCCGCTGTAAATAGGTAAACCATGAGCCAGGGATTATTGAACCATTGAAGATGATCGAATAAATAATTCAGTGAAAGTTTCACTTTCTTATCTCGTTGGTTGTTTGCGATGTGAATTCGGAACCTGTTGCTACTGACGATTGTCAAAAACAAAAAAAAGGAAGGGGGGTCACCAATTTTCATGAAACAGGAAACCCTGTGGACATGAATGAGTCAGATGAGTGCTTGGAGAAATTTTTTTTTTTTTGTGGATGCACTCGACAAGTTTCCTGATCGGATCGTGAGATCGAGGAAAAACATACGAACAGCTCGAGTTAGATGGAAAAATCCACTTCTGTGTTGCGTGTGGGAAAATAATGTGGTATTATCCGTTAATGGAGTATTTCAATGATCTTCGAGTTATGTTTGGTCTTTTATGAAGCACAGACTTTGGTTGGTAAGAAAGAATGGTAATTTGTTTTTAATAGTTTGACTATAAATATTCAAGTTTATTTTTTTACTATTATAATCAATAAAAAATACAGATTCATAAATATTTATGAAGACTCTCCAAACCATAAGCACATTTCATTTTCTTTTGAATGACCTCGGTGTGCACAGTATCACATCGCATATTGATGTGGCTACATTGGCTTCCTCATTTGTAGTGGTCATTAGATAAAGGATGGAAACTATTCTACCAGTTGTTGTGTTGAAGGTATAGAAGGAGTAACTTCAAAAGAATTGAGGTTTCTAGTATGATAGGAATGTCGCCGTCAAGATTTGGGTTTCATTTCATCTATCAACATGAAATGTGGTGTAACTATGAAAAGACTTTTGAAAATGTGGCCATCAACTGTTTGGAAGTTTTAGGTGGGATGATAGTCTAAAGGATGATAATCTTCCAGGCTGAAATATGCGCAATTGAGGGGCGCATCCGAATCAATCTCGAAAGAGGATACAGTAACTGCAAAATAGCAATACTCCCAGACAGTCAAGATCTGTATGAGAATGCCTCTATAAACTCCATGAACTAGGCAACAAGATTACCCTCTACTGGATCATTGGACACGTCGGAATCGTAGGTAACGAAGAAGCGGATGCTTTGGCAAAACAAAGAGCCGCAGAATCATTTACTGGACCTGCACCATTCTGCGGAATAGGGGATCAAGAAGATAGAGCAAGAACCTGGAACAACACAAAAGGCCTAAGACAAGCTAAGAAACTAGTGGGAAACTACAGTATGTATCAAATATCTACAGAGAATATGCCAACGTTGGAGCCGCTTCTCATTCTCAGATTCTTAAAAGAAACTGATCTAGAGAGAGAACCCTAAATGGAATTATTCTCACCTAGGCTAAGTAAGAGTCCATACCCGTCAAATACAATTTCAAAGGAATCCTAGGCGAAAGGGTACTCTGACGAGGTAACAAACCTCTCCAAGGCTAGTAGGGGCCACAACAGACCACTCGATCGCAGTGCAGAATATCCTTATACAAAAAAGAAACAGATGGGCATTGTCTGTCATTGTCATTGACATAGAGGGAGCTTCTGATAATCGAAAATGTCTTGGCCTTGAAAATGATCCATGAGCGGTGTACTTGAAATGGACTTTCGGTCTGACTCAGACACTACTTAAAGTCGTCACCATTTCGCTCTCAGATGAAGTCAAATATTTTAGGAGTAGTTCTGGATAAGAAGCTTCTCTGGTCAAAACATGTAGAAACAAAAACATCGAAGTCGGTATCAGTTTTCTGGCAGTGTAAGGGTGCATTTGGAAAGACGGACTCTGGGTCAATACGGCCATGATAAGAAAATTTCTGGCTTATGCGCCGGTTGCTTGGTAGAAGGGTCTTTCTCATAAACATGTGGTTGTCTCTTGCGCCAAACTGCAAGGAACAGTTTGTCTTGGGTGCAAAGAACAGTTTGTCTTTCCAAATATTCCGGGCTCTGCTCTACATCCACTGCTGAATCTCTCCATTCTTGATACATATATCACGGGGTGTTGGTTTAGAGCTATTCACAGACATAGACGAGGTGGCTTTTGGTATAAGCCGCACTGGAGCTTTGATGATCTTGCTCGACACTTATCCTATGACCCTGGTCTTATTGATATACCTTCTGATGCTATGACTCCAAGGCGCAAGTATGTATTCTAGTATTCAGGACTGGCTACTGACAGCGTTTGAGCCAGAAATGGAGTGTTATCGTATTTACATAGATGGTTCCAAAGCCTATCAAGGATCAGCGGGTGGTGACTACATTACACATTTGGTAATCATGTCTGACAGTCAAGCTGCGCTTAATGCCTTCCCTGAACTGACGAACTCGCAAAACACTCATATCTTTGCCACAAACAGCAGCTATTACACACGAATTATTTTCTAATTAACTCATGAAGCACTTAATGATGATGACGATAAAAATATGCGATTAAATGCCCACAATCCGGCAAGTGTCCATTTATGTCTCATTTCTCGCATCCCAAAACCGTCTGGTATCCTACGTACTTTCAACATTTCGATACGATATCCAACTGGCAGAAGACGACTTGGCCACTCTCCTTACGTCACTCACTCGTGAGTGTACAAATGTGCAAAACTTACTGCAAATCTATTCGGAGCAAGGTCTTAATTCCGAAAGTTGATCAGCTGCCTGCAAAAGTCTCTCCATGGCACAAGTTGTCGCATCGGAAGCGACATCTTTCCCAATATCACACACCAAATGTACATATTTCGGTTGTCGTTCGGTTAGCTACGAATCCATGTACACATTTGTCCTATCCTCACACCAGATGTGTTTAGAGCTGAAATTCATCCGGGTAAAGTTAAACGAATCCATGTATCGCAATCGCTGTGATTACACATTGCTGTTTAAATTTAATCGTTAGCACGATACTCCTAATCAGTGATCGATAAATCTAACTTTTAAAGACAACGAGGTACGAGTACGTGACGTTTGAGTTTGTTTTGTTTGTTGGAGCACGTCTTGGACTTAAAGGTTGCTCTGGCACCTTGAACTCTTCGTTGTTGTTGTGTGCTTGACAATAATTGACAATCAATCTAAACGTTTAGTGAATTTCAATTGGATTTCGGTTGTTTTTTTGTTATGGTCATTGCGCAACAATTGGTGATCCGAAATTCACTTGGTGTCTCCTTGCCGGCGTGTCGTTTTGCGTATGCAAAGTAGCTAATGCACTCAAAGTAGACGACAGTTCTTCGGTCATGTCCACACGTTTGTCTGGATGCCCTGAATAACGAACAAGGTTTTATTGTTTATGACAAGCACGTTGCTGGGTAATTCTGAAAATATCTCGCAAACGGATCTTCATTTGGAGCCTAGCGATCAGTCCCATAGGACGAAAGAATGTTTCTATGACGGTTTATGGAAAACCCAATATTTTTTGCGTGTTATTGATTTCTTTATTTACAATAACTTTAATCAATCGCGGTTTAATTAAGTACAAAAAAATATCTTGTTACTTAGCAATAGAAGCTCCTCAGCTCCCGAAGTTTATTATACAGCTGCAGTAGCCAGATGCAGTAGCCTGTTTCTATTACATTTTAATCAAACAAAACGGCACTAAACAGAAGTGGTCGAACTATACCACTTCCTCCACTACAAAGCAGATCTGGCACAAGCTAGATCTCAAGCGATCCTACAACCTAAAGAAGCTAAATAGGTCCCATATTAGTACCATAGTAGGTGCCATCACAGGACACTGCATCATTGGAAGGCACGCAGCTAGATTGGGCCTCCCATCTAACAACTTTTGAAGGAGCTGCGTGGACGAGAAGGAGGAGGAGACTATCATCTCCTGTGCAGCTTACATCCGCTCTCAATCCGAAGGAAGTACCATTTAGGCGAACTCGCTGACTTAGACATCAATCATCACGAGGCTCATAATAAGCTCCTGTTGGTCACAGCTCCTACAGTCAACCAATCTTCCATAAACCTAAGTACATGCGAAGAAAATAGAGAAACCAGAATGGAAGAAGAATTTTAAGAGTTTAGATTAGGTTGTTACAAAAGCACAAAGATTAGCTTGCATTGGTGCCACCAGTGCGATGAGAACTACTCAAACTGCAGGCCGAGAAGCTATTCTTAATCCACTACAGTACAATATTCTCTGCACCCACTACAGAGTACATCTAGCCAGATCTAGATAGATAGTGCAGCCACATACTGAATGCCGAATCCATAGTAATACATACTGATGGATCAGAATGGACACCGGCGCGTGTAGTGTCTGGAATCTTCGTTGAATCACTGGGTATATCCAGATGTATACGAATCAAAGACGAAAGCTGGTTTTTATCAAGAAGAGGTCTTGGCTTTGCCTACAGCACCCCGTGAGTCCAGAAAATATTAACTACTTTATAAAAGCAATTACTGCTACAGAAATCAAATCCAAGCTTGTAAAGTGCTGTCGTAAAGAGGTTCTTGCAACACAGCACAAGGTTCCTGGGTACGAGAATGTCCCAGTCAATGAAAACGTTACGAGCTATAACGGATTATGACAGTGTGCCAATAACAAAGACTATCTCTGACAAACTAATCAATGCAACTAGCATCTTCTCCTTTCGGATCTCGGTTTCGGATCACTTCGTCACGGACACGGATCTATGATCTATGTACCTTTTTTTGTGGCGATTGTGTTGAAACTTTGATTATGTTGACTGCAATTAATTTGCCCTCACACTTTTTGGACATTGTCTAAACATTGTGAACCCTATGTGAGCGCCGGACGTACAACTGTGGTATAGGGGCTTCCTTTCAGCTTGGAGGACAACATTTTTCGATCACAGGCGGAATTTTTCCGCCACTTAATCACTCCTACGCCGATGATTGATATCAGCATCACAAATTGCTTTGCTGTCGATCATAGATCCAAGAATTTTTTGGACTTGGGAAAGTCTTTTCCATTTAAGTAAATGTCTAAAATAGGCCGATGTGAATCAGAGACGCTCTGCCTTTTTTTTCATCCAGTTTGGTACTCCTTTCCACCAAAACATTCATCCATACATCAAGTGTTCATTGCTTGACTTATGATAGTTCCATTGTCAGCCAAGTTTACCTATCATACTTTTCTTTTAAATAGATAATCTAGAACTGGCGACACGCTTCCCTGGTGTAGCCCAACTTGGATTTGTAGCTCTTCGGTGACTCCTGTTGGGGATCAGCTGATGATAAAATAGACCAAGATTTTAAGAAATTAGCTAGAACAGAGTCAAGAACACAGTTCACGTCATCTTCTATATCTACTACTGTTCAGCATATTATTGGAAGAAATATGGTTCTTCTCCTATTTAAGAAGCCAACATCGAAATAGATCCTTACATTCTCAAAGCAGCAGATAATTTAAACCTCTAAAACAATAAGACTCATCACATCTTGTCATCAACAGCCAAAAATTTCTAGGTTTTCTCCGTGAACTTGATTTCAGCTCAACCAATCTTGGTTTAGACTTTTTTTGTCTTTACCCGAATGGCCTATACCCTTCCCGAAATGTTCTATGCTTAAAAGTTCCATTGAATCTTTGAACTCTTAAATTTGTTGCCACCCATCATCTCTTAATTTAAACTTACAAACTTATGCTTATGTCATTCTCCTCACCAACTAATCTGAATTATTTTCGTGTCGTCAAGACACAATTCGTTATACGATCGCAACATTTTACTACCGCTACCACTTTAGCAAAGCAAACTTTGCCTTCCAAAATAATATAGCCCACGACCAGTTAAAAAAAAATCCAATTGAATACGTGCTTCGTGGCAGTTCTCATATTTTATTCAGAACCAATCTGATGGCATGTTGTCATTATACCACCAACTCAGCTCTATACCACTTCGTTTGCCTGCTTATGGTTCACTCGTACCTACCGCCGGCGATCAATATCGAGAATCAGTTGTTTTCCGACTCGCATTCGCATTCGCACTCAACTTGCTCCATATTTATGTACCAACGAATTCAAATGGCCCAAACGTGATCGTATTCGCATTCTTGCGACACTGACAAAAATTTAGGAATACCAAACTGCCAACAGATTTTGCAACCACTCAAGTGGCTTATGTTTGTACATGCATCCAAGAATCTAAGACCAATTGTGTGGTAGGTTCGCTTCCTTGATTCGGTTGTTGCGGTGAATTATGCCTGAAGCGTGCCAATACCAATAAATCAACCTGTCTCACCGATGCTAGTAGATCTGCATAAAATCCGAGCCTATGCACAGTCAAGGTGCAGGTCGCAACACCATATTTACATTGGAAGCGTAGTAATTGGGATTTTCTAAGTCGATGCTCTGATTAGTAACGAGTTCATCTGGAGCCTGAAGGGTGTTAAATGATATTTTATTGGCCAATTGCGATGTTTTATTGGCCTCCGAATGTCTACGCGAGCGGTTATAAATATACTGTGAGAATGTAGTAAAAATCGAAAAACTTGCAGTACAGTGGTCTAGTGATTTGAAGCAATTTTAATGAGCTTCTGTTTAATTAGGGGTCATGAGTGTTGTAATTGCAGCTCTTCGAAAGAATTAATGAATGGGAAAATCAATCTTGACTGCTGGAACTAGTCATTACAGTCGGGTGGGCAAGTTTTAGTCAAGTGTGTCGATGCAAGTTGTGGGAGATAGTTTCCATTTGTTGTTTTTCGAGGCCCTTGAACCAGTTTAATGACGTTACAGTTTTATCACAAAGTAGTTGACTAAAACTAAAAGTTTTTTACCAAAGTAAAGTCAAACAAACCAATACATTTTGCTGTAACTGTGCGTACACGAAGAATGACAGTATTTGTCTAATTTTACGTGTGTCGGTTCGTGACGTTATGTCACTTAAACACGGTAGAAGATTTTCTGCCATTTTGTGTTATATTTGACTGTGTCTAGGTATAGGGTGGGCCATTTAAGCCTTCTACACATGGCAACCCTATAACTCTCTGATCGAATTTGTGTCATGAAACAGTTCACGTCGGGTATTATTGTGCAACTTTACATTCCAAACATGTTCTCAGCTGTGAAAACACAAGTGCGTATAACGCCACATATCGATTGAGGCAAGTTTTAGCGCCCATCATCAGAAGTTTACATCAAAAATATATCCTGCAATCTTGATAATGCCCAGGCAGTCTGGCCGACGGTCCGATGAGAATATTGAGTCGTTACAATTCCTTGCAGTTGGACATCCCTTGCAAATCTATCCGTCAACGCATAATTTGTTCCGATTTCAAATCATTCCCGTACAAAATTCAATAGCTCAATTCGATAATGATTTACAAGCTATGAGGCTCATTTTTCCTTGAATGGGACAGTACCAGTTCTGCACCAATAAAAAGTCTCAATTTTTCTTCAAAAAAACTTTTCACAACAAAGCCGTTTTCCATTTGGACTGAAATTTTTTTCAGAACGAATCATTGGACCGTTCTTCTTCGAGGATGATGCTGGAGCAGCCACAACGGTCCATTGAGAGCGTTATCGAGACCTCATAAAGAATTTTTGAAAACAATTTCCCACTGTAGATAATTTTGAATTCCAAAAAAACGGTGCAACATTATCAGGAAGTTCTTCACGAGTTTGAACAGCAGTGATGGCCACCCAAATTTATTTTAAATCTATCCGTTCGTTGGTGACAAGTGTCATGGACCAGGTTTATGTTGCGTTTTGCGACGAACTGATTTCTGAGTGACCCCTTATCAACACCGTTCCCAGTCAAGCAACTGGCATTGAGCTCACAATAAGTCGAAACTAATCAAATTCAACGTAAATCAATGAGTATAAAAACCTATCAATAATTGCATCAGAACACCGCCCGCCTCTTACGGAAGCTGTACCATATTCCCCCCAAGAGAGTTTACCTAACATTGCGTGATCCAGAAACACGTTATCTCAAAATGCTGATGGTTATTGGCCACAACCCTGTAATACAAGTCGCATAACTAGACCACTTTTAGCGCAATGAAATCAAGATGCTCACTTCTTCGCACGGAACATGCAAGCATTCGCCTCAAAGGATCAGATCAAATCCAAGTCGGCAGCTGGTAACTTAGCCTAACTTAATTAATTATTGGCGCGGCCAAATTAATGTAATCTCCTGTGGAATATCAAAGTGCGCGTGCTTGCCACCAACATGGCTGCACGCAAAGTCAGTGGTTCCTTTGTTTTCCTAACAGCCCACGACCAGGAAAAAATATTTCAAGTATTTAGTCGATCGCAGTCATGTTCGTGTCCAGGGTGGTAGTTTTTTTTTTTTTTTTTTTGTTCTCCTGACCTGGCCAGTTTCCGTAGAATTTATTGATGGAAACCTACATAACCGAGGTATGTGGTCGGTAGACAATTTGTTTACTCAATGTTGAGCACAGTTGCCTGTCAACTCATTGCTAATGTCAACAACGATAATATGATGTGATGATAGTGTGCACAGTAGATTAATCCTGACGCAACCGCAATATTCATAAATCAATCAGAGTGGTCCATACGGTTGACTCAATATCAAGAGCACTAACTTGAAAACGGTAGCCATAGGTGATATGCTGGAGGTGAACACAAAAGATGCTGGGCAACAGATATGCAAATTGAAGTGGGTTGGTTGTGAATTAATTCGCTATATTAGCTTTGAAATCATGTGAAGGGTACCTTAGTTGGTGAAAAGTGTATATAATAGAGTGCCTTTGAAAGTGCCTAAGTGTCGCAGCACCTTCAGTAATCATGTTTTGTTCATCGGTTTTTGCAAAGTTAATGAATCATATAGTTCCAATGGTGACTAAGAGAGGGAATTTGTTTATTTGGCTGACAATTTCTTCAGGTCTGTGGACCCTGTAGGGGTTTTCATCGAGTAGAGCTATAATTTGGCAATGACATCTAAAGACATATTAATAGACATATAAAGCATTGAAGCATGGTTTGTTCACTTTCACTCCTTAGAAAGCGCTGCACAAAACAAGGCCAGGTAAAATCAAACTCATGCTCATTCTTAACAGACAACAGGCAGGGCGATTGTAACCATTCCTAACTACACAAACGGCGGCCTTACGAAGAATGATGCGACTCAGTACATAATGACATTTGCAGTAGCATGACACAGACACAGAGGTTGTCAAAATGCTCAGGGCACTGTACAGGCAATAAGACAAAACTTGGCGAGTGTTTCTTTATCAACCTAAAACAATTATCAAGGAACTCATAACTGCTTCAGATTTTAAAAGTCTTAAAAGTCTTTAAAAAGTCTTAAGCAACTAACCACTGTTTGCCTTTTTTCTCTTATTCCTCCTTAAATCCGAATATAGGCTGCAGCCACCCTCTTTAAACTAACCGAGCAGGTCAGTTAATGGAAATAGCCAGCTCTGACATTCTCCCCGAGAATGTGACCAATGATCCAGACTGATAGAGATCTCGAATAATACAACATTCACCTATACTGAGTGCTAGGCTACAGAGATATTCCAGGGAACTGCAGGGCGGATGAAATTGACAAACTTGGCACAACCCTCCTAATCGAATCCGATAGGACGGAGATTGGTATGACACTTGCTACTTGTAAACAAATGCTCAAACTGGATGCTATAAGGAAGGCCAACGCTCTATGGGAGCACTATCCTTTCAGAATATCTAGAGAGCTTTAGCCCAACCTTAACCAGAAATGTTCAAACGAACTGATGTTTCTGAAACGTTCGGACCTGAGCATCATCATCGGTGTCCTCACAGCATATTGTACGATCAGCTTGCACGCCAGACATCTTTTAGGATTTGCAGGGACGAGGAGGAGAAGAAGAAAACGATCCCTCATCTTCTCTTTAACATCCCTGCTCTAGCATTAATAAGGAACCTTCACTTGGGTTTCTATTTATTTGATGATCTTGGTGACCTGTCAAGGCTACCTATCAGATATCTTCTGCGCTTGGCTTATCAACTTGACCCCCTATCAATTTCCAAACTCCTCGTAGTCTCCTTATTCTGTCCTTCTCATAGGGGTGGTCTCAGTATTGGTGTTTAGATCCAGTGGTACCACAATGGGCCTTTAAGGTCTGTTAAAAATATAGTGCTCATCTGTATCTGAGTACCACTCTAACTAATGACTTAACACCTGGCATGCGATTATAATAAGCACACTTCCACCATCCGTAAGAGGTGTCCAGTGATAATTATATTTGAAATCTTCGCTAGTTAGCCTTAAGCACTCCTTAAAGGATTTTAAGACACAATCTGAGCACGGGGTCACACGTTTACCCTCATCACAAAGAAGCATAGGTACCTGATTATGGTGCTTGAAAGTCAACGTTGCATAATGCGGTTTCCCAACAGAAATCAAGTTAGAATGACATCGTAAGCCTACTAGCCTCTAGAGAAAATCACAGTTTGTTGGGATTTATTCAAAAATTAATTGCATACTCTACGAGTATAATACAAATTGGATAATCAACATAAAACCGAAATGTGTTTCTAATATCAAAGACGCTATCGAATGAACCCCGTGTGGCAACTATAATACGAGTATTATCATCGCCATCACGAAGAGTTTCGTTATCTGCGTCTTCAGTGCCACTTCCCACTCCCATCAGTCGTTAGCGTCTGCAGAAGAAGGCTTCTGTGACATAACACATCCAACAGTGCCGCTGCGCTGGCTCTATGTCAAAGATTCATTGGAAAACAAGCTCGTCTGCTATTTTATTTGCACGGAAGCAAAACTTAATGTGAGCCCCGCCGATGTCTCGATTGAAAATACAACATTAGACACAGCATAAGAAGCCCATAATGTATAGTATCCGTGGTGCTTGTATCAAGGAATCTGCTAAAATTTCATTTCGAATAAATCGCACAGCGTCGATTGAAATCGCAGCCACTAAAAGAGAAAGGCATTCGTTCTTCTCCTTAAAGGGGATGGCATGAGGGGATTTGTCCGTTCGCCTAGGATGTCATCAATGGTGGTAGCTTCAACTCTACTGGTGTCGAGACGACACTGAGTCTTCTTCTTCTTCGTTTTTTTGTCTAGCATTAGTTCGAGGAAAACAAAGTGAATGTACTGTCTAGGTAGTGATCATTGATGCAGAAGGGAGTTATCACGAAAAGTATGCACTTTTCAGTTGCACTAACTTGTAAAAACATCCATTGATACCACTTAGTTGTTGACAGGAGAAACTTGAAGATCGGTAATAAATCAATATTATGTGAGCACATAAAACGGCTGATAAATCTTTAAGTGAATATTTATTATGCACGTTCTGTTGGACCGTTTTTATTGGCTTGCTAAATATTTTTTTAATGGCAGTTTGGGTATTTTCTTCCGGCTTGAGTTAAATACTCGTGAAATTGTTTTTTTTTTTATGAATACTCATCGGACATTGGTCAGTTTTGTAGTAACACTCAAATGTACTGTTTTATGATCAAAAGAATAACTCTTTTCCATACAAGTTTCATTCAATGAAAACTGAAACTCATGAAAGAGATTCGTTCGTAGGGATATTTTCCATTGCTAGGTGGAAACAATTTTAGTTCTTTTGAAGAAGTTGATTGCGCTCTAGATAATAGATGTTAGAATTAAGTAAATTGGTTATTATTATTCACTATATTACTTGCATGCGCTATTTAAATGTGTATTCGTAGTGTTTCTTATAAAAGCTTAAATTTTGAGTGTCAGTAAAAAAGTAGGTAAAAGTCGTGTTGTATTGGAATGGAAAGTGTATGGCCAGCACTTAATAAAACGTCCATACTCAGCTTTATACTTACTTCTTACTTTTATCTTCATTCAAATCTTAGATAGCGCTGAATCGAATTGTAGACAACAACCATTAAGGAACTAATCGTACTATCAGCTTGAAACAATTAATGGTTGTTGTCTACAATTGGAGTCTACGCCCTCTATGAACCGACTTTTTCCACACTTTATGTTCACTTTTGGTTACTGACTAAATTATCTTCAGTTTTCGTTTTGATATTGCTTTATGTGCAAAAATTAACTGAGCTGGCTAATCACTTTCCAATGAAACACGGCTAAATATATATTCCATTTTCTTGATATACATTTTTGGTGGCTTGAAATCTCGACTTATCATTGCTAACGGACCAATACAAATCGCTGATCAAAAAACTCAACTGCTGCTTATGCTTAATGAGGTTGTTGCAGTGAGTTCCCAAAAAGGTTATACTCCGAAATGTGTGTACATCTACTTTGAAGTTTTCATTGTCAAAGCTTGAAACTTTGGGAGCTTCATACGTATGTACATGGCATGGAAACTGGATATGTTTAACACCGTAACCTTTGAAGGATTAGTTATCTAGAGCAATTTTATCATGGAGTAACCCCGGATTACCTTTTAGTATCATCACACACTGGATGAATAATGCGGGGTAGAATTTTGCATACAAGAACTGACTTTCATTGTAGTGTTATTTTTCTGCTAATTTGACAATTCGTAAAAGGAAAGTACGAGGTTATAATTTTATAAAAATGAAGGACAACTAATCTAAAAGTAAAATACTTATTTCTTAAACCAAATTTGGAATTTTATTTGATCTTGCAACAGATTTTTCAGAAAAAAAACTGCTGACAGTTCATCTTTGCACCCTCTGTTCAGACCACAGATTATTAGATTAAAAACCTTAATCGTATATACATATGTATGTACGTATCTATGTATCTCAATACTATTTCTCACAATAATCAAATTTGTGGTGCTACCATTTGTTAAAATTTAGAAAACTATTCTCTTGTCAACGACCATACCACGCTGAAAATATCGGTTCTCGTCCGATCACCGAAATCAAGCAGCGTCGGGCGCGGTTAGTACTTAGATGGGGGACCGCTTGGGAACACCGCGTGTTGTTGGCATTACTTAACTTTTTTGACTTTAGCATTATTCACTAATTTTATGTTTTAGAGAAAAAACAACTTCAAACTTATTACACTTTTTAATTTTGTTCGCCTATATCTTGTATTTTATAGGTACATTTGAATGTGCATTTAACGGAGCTACTTTTCTAGTCTCACCGATTACTTTTAAGGTCCATTCATAGCTAAGCGAACTGCGAACACGAACGAGCGAATATTCGCCAGTTTTGACGTTTCATTCACAGCAGCTCTAGTCAATGCAATCGGCGAATTTCATTTGTCATTTACCAAGGAGACATAAATTTGTGATGTTAAACTCTGTCAAAATGTTTTAGTCGCGCGAATGTGGATTGCGTGTCACATCTGTGGAATGTGAATAACATCATATGACAGTTCGCAAAAGGTATTCGTGGAAAAACTAGCGAATTGATGATTTATTAGCAGAAATTAATTACTACTACAAAACGATAGATAAATTAAGTTTTTTTGGGAATAGTAAAATTGTTAATTATTTGCCTTTAACTGTGCTAAAAATGATAAATAAATGTTTCTCCTCCTTCGCACTGTATAACCTTCCAACAACCAACCGACTATGCTTCAAATTTTTCTAAAATATTATACCATTTTGTAAAATTTTTTTAGAGCAACTAAATATACAATTTTGATTACAACCAAATCTCGTCTGTCGAATATATGCCCACCTCCTTGTTCCTTAAATAAAGTTAACCACGAAACGATCACCACTATGGCCTTTGGTCATTTTCGCAATATCTACACCATGGTGGTTGGCCGATTATCTAAGCATTTCTGGGAACTCATAAGAAATAAACAATTTACGGTTAACAACTCGCATGCGCAACGCAATTACTGAGACATCTAAAGTGATGCGCTTTTCGCTGAAATTCCTGATTAGGGTAATCCTCGCTAAAAGACGGGTCAAGCCATAATAACGTTGCTATAATTTTTTCGATAAAGTTTCCCCAGTCGATTGCATACTTGACCAAACCATCCCAACCGCAGTAGAAAAAAAAAAAAAAAAACCAAACAAAAAGATAGAAAATGTTGGAAGAGTTTTCAATTAAAATGAAGCCTTGTGTTGTGCCATTTGTTGCAACATACCCACACACAAAGTCTGAGATGGATGACTTGAACGAAACACTTTTCACAGAAGTTGTCAGAGGCGAGTCTTTGTTGTGCGCCGAGTGAGTGTTGCACGCACCCTACTTTGGAAAACATTTGTTGTTTTTTTTTTTTTTTTTTTTTTTCGGGTGTGCCACTTAGCATTGAACTTGTGAACTTACAATGATGCGTCTAAACACATCTAATCCATCAAGACGAGCCCGCAAACCCGATGAACATCATAATCTTGGCGCTGTCACACCAATGACACAGCTTAAATTAGAAAAATAAGCAGAATGAGTACTGCTGCATGGTGTTGCCAAACGAGATGTACATACAACAAGTGCGATGCGTTGGCAAAATTAATTATTCAATTGAGTGACTAAGGTGCTTGGAAGAAGCACTTTGAGTGGATTTAAGTAGACAAGCAATAAGCCAAGTGCAATTTGTGTTTTACCGATGGATGTTAATGTTTATTTAATTTAATCGTTTAATTCTTAGGTGCTTGCTGTCAAATAAATTAAGTGTTGAGGATACGATGCATTAAGACTTATATTAGAGGTGCATACTAAGATTTTCAGCATAAACAAATAAGTATGTAAACCTACTTGTATTTTATTATTTTTTGTCAGTTGACATCACTTTGAAGTTGTAATAATAACTAAGGGAGTCGAGACATCAAATCAATATCTCGGCATACGCGATATCTTACATTGGTACCCTTATGCCAATGTAATAACGTCTATTATATTTTCAAGAGATTACATGTCGATGCACAATAGCTCATGATATGTTTGCATATCAGAAAAATAATTACAATTCAACTCACGCCCCAGGATCCCAAAAAAAATTTGGTATTTTAAATTTTAAAACAAATCAAAAACATTTAAAACTAACTTAAGAAGAATTAAAATTCATAATCAATCATTATTAAACCAATTAAATAGGACTGTCATTCTTAAGCTTTGTCTTCTTTAGGAAATATTGAGGGTCTCAACGACTATAATTTGAATTTTGCGAGATTTCCCAAGTGTCAATGTAAGACTGTTTCATGGTCGAACAACGCATATTTATTGTCCAAACTTATTAACTGCAAATCTCCCAAAAAATGGACGACGCTTATTCGAAAATGAAGAAAATCGAGCCTTTAGTGCCATAATATAGATAGTAGAAGTAGTAAGGGCTGTCAAAAGTCAAATACACACAAGCTTGATACTGCGACCACAATGGGTTGATGTAAAGGCTCAACTATAATTGAATTAATTATTAAATTGAATTGAATTAATTAGTATACAGCAGTTTTAAATTACATTTTCACCCAGTTCCGTCAAGTTTTCGTTCACTTTTGCCTCCATACATAGAGAGCGCTTTCATTTCCATATACATACTTACGGCAGCTGAGAACAGCTACAACGTTTAAGAGCAGGACCATATGACTTAAGGGCCAACCAAAACCAACATTGGGAAGCATAAGCTAATGTCATAACTAAACGAAATGCTTCCCTATGTTCTGTCAACTCCAACCACTGACCATAATACTTTTGCCCGCATAGCTTCCTGTCAGACCAATGTACAATTTTTTTCTCTCTCGTTGTTGGTTTTTAGTTTTAATTTTTCGCATAAAAAATGGATAGTAGCAGAAATTTAATAAAACGAGAAAGAAAACAGAAATTATTTGAACATTTCTAAATATGAAATAAAAAAATAAAAAAACATTAAATGAACCTGTGTGACATCTTTGCATATACTCATCACGGGAGTGCTTGTAACTTTGATATTTAGTATTAATTTTCGGTAAAAAAAGGTGTTGAGTAACCTTCATGAACATGTCATATTTAAATCCCAATAATTTCCTCAATGATAGGACAAATAAGTTATCATTTTGATCAGGTCTACAACTTATATCAATTGTTAATGAATACAATGTCCTCTTAATCATAACAATTTGATTCTCGGGCACTCAAATACTGCATTTTTGAATAGATATTTCTTACTCATAAAGTCCTAATTAACATATTCTTAAAACCCACTTCAATTTAAGTCGACCGGTAGGTACCATGCTCTGTTCTTCTTCTTCACTACTAAATTTAATCAAAGCCAACGTGTTCTGGTATCTCTTCCATCCTTTCCAAAACTCTAGAATTCTGAGTATCAGAATACTCTGTAGGATTGGGGTAACTTATAAATAAAGAACAACGCTTAGAAGTGTAAAATAACAAAATTATTTACACTTAACTCCTGACACAATCAACATTTTAAAAACCAATTTATAAAACTGTAATCAAGTTAATTCTAAAAAAAAATACTAATAACATACATACCTTGGTTATATGTACATAACTTACTGACAACAGGGCGTATGTGGAACAAATTTTCCTTAATCGTTTCTGTACAACATAATCTATACTCAAAACAGTGTTGCCTTTTTCTTTCTGTCAATTCAAATCAAAGTAATGTCATTTCGATTCGACAAAAAAAGAGCTTTACCTTAAATAGCAAATGACATTCGTTTTGATTGTGACCCCATTCCAGGTCGGAGGAGTGGTAGCAGTACAACAACAAAAATACAGGAATCTCAGTACATATTTGGTATATGCTAGGTTCAGTCATCACGGTTAGTCTGCAATTCTTTGATTATGATTTCCATAAATACGGCTAAATGGCATTTCGTACTACGAATTGAGCCGTGTATATCACTGCAATCGACCTCCGTTCGTTGCCAGGAAGATAAACATTTATGGTAATGAGTTTTTGGATAAAACTCATTCAATCTGCACGCGCACCACGATGTATTGTGACATAGTATCTACTGATGTGGCTAAAATATAGTTTTTGCGATAGCAGTTACGTTTTGTGCTACCTAAACATGCTCTGTGGGTGGGATTGGTTCTTGATAGGTTTTCTATGTACGTTTACGACTGGTATATAAATATATGATATATTCTTGAAAGATATGACATTTCGAATAGAATTTGACATCTTGAACAAATCGTTTTAGATCGTGGATAGGATAATAGTTAAGTAATTGTACGTTTAAATCTTAAATTAAAAGAGGATGATAAATGTTTTTTTTTGCTTACGACCTTTAGAAGATGCCCAAACATCAGGCTATGTTTTGTTAAATAATGATCATCACTGTCATCACTATTTAACAAAATGCTTATGGCTCTTCAAAGCCTATGTTTAGCTACTTACTGACTTTACGTACGCAGCATAGCAGCTGAGCAATTGCAACGTACTGTGTGAACATCTGAAGCGTTTCTGCAACACACTAATCGGCACGTACCAGTGTGGCTTCCAGCCCGAAAGATAGACAAAACCACATTTTCACACTCAAACAAATCTTGGAAAAGACCAACGAACTTCAAGTCGAAACGAATGGACAACAATGCTCCAGCCAAGAGGATCTTCGAATCCAAGCCTCCAGGTTTGAGACGAAGAAGAACGCACAATTTTGGGTACAAAGACTAAGTAGGATGCCAAAAAAATAGAGTGTTTAAAGTGCCCAACCAATAGAATCCGCTGACTCGTAGTTCCGTCGTTTTTAACTGACAGCTCAATTGAATACTCACATTCTTCTGGAAGCCGGCTCATAATCAACGGATGGATGAACTTCTTTTCCACTTTTTCCATCCATCGATCCGTTGGCAGTATACACATGCATAGATTTAAGTTCACACATTCGCGTACTGAAGTTTACGCATAAGAAAATTGAGAGTAAAGTGCCCAACCCATAGAATCCGTCGATCCGCTGTTCCGTCGACGTTAACTGACAGCTCGATAAAATACATACAACCTTATGGGAGGCGGCCCATAACCAACGGATGGATGAACTTCGACGGACAAAGTAGGTTTACTTTCTACTTTTTCAATCCGTCGATCCGTTGTCAGTACACACATTCACGTATTTAAGTTCACACATTCACATATTGAAGTTCACGCATAAGAAAATTGAGAGTACGCATTTTCATTGGTGGAAGCAGAGAGAGAATTAAAGAAACTATCATCGCCTTTGACAATCAGCTGAGGGTTGTGACGGATTCTATGGGACTGTTCTATCCGGCAATACGTCAACTTCAACGTCAACGCAAAACGGATCGACGTCGACGGAAAAAGTAGAAAGTAGAAAGTAAACCCACTTTGTCCGTCGAAGTTCATCCATCCGTTGGTTATGGGCCGCCTCCCATAAGGTTGTGTGTATTTTATCGAGCTGTCAGTTAACGTCGACGGAACAGCGGATCGACGGATTCTATGGGTTGGGCACTTAAAGCAATTTCATTGGTAGAGGCTGAGAGAGAAGGTAGAGAAACTGTCATCGCCTTTGACAATCAGCTGATTGATTGTCTATGGGACTGTTCTATCCGGCAATACGTCAACTTGAATGTCAACGTTCAATAGAACGACGGAACAACGGATCGATGGATTCTATGGGTTAAGCCCTCAACGCCTGTTTAATTCAAAAAAACCAAATGCGAATTCTTTCTCCTAAATGTAGCAACTGTTTACAGTTTACACGTGCATGACATAAGTAAAAAGTTTCCAAATGTGACGAAACCCAAAACGAATGCTACATCAAAGGCCAGCCCAACGAAGAAAGGCCACAAAATGTCTTTAATGGTTCAACGGTAATAATGTCACATAAATCGTCTCTGGGACGATAAAAATCGCGCATCATTGTTTTTCCCCTAGGCAACAACAAAACATCAGCAGCCAGTCGTGCAACCAAACCACGCCGAGGAAGATCTACTACCACCAAGTGTTTGTTATGATGATGCTTTAGTATTCCCTATAGCCTGGCGTTTCTCGTAAAGTTCCCATAATTAAACGAGAAACATTTTATGCTAGATACCCATTGCGGAGGCTTTAAGTTTGCGCAACTGATTGTTCATCATCATTTTGTGGCCGCCCGGCGGTAAGTTCCACACTGAGGAAGCACTTCTACAAGCAAAGTGATAAATTTTGCGATTATGTTCGGCGAATTAGAAACCAGACAAAGCCTTACCGCTGACAGTCTATCTTGGAAGCCTATGTGAAATTAGTTGTCCCATATGGATTTGTTATTGTCGCAAACAGATGCCTTGATGAAGATGATCAACAGATGCTCTAAGCCTTTGATGATGTGCAATATTGGATTGTTAGTTAGCGATTAATTGAGATAGTCTTAGATGAACGTGATTTGATTACGAGCCTTTGAGAGCAGTGCCTTTGGCTATGAATGGATTTATTTTAATTACGTAAAATAAGGACTGTTAGCGAAAGTAAAGATATTTATCTGAGTGAAGGTAGCAACTAAAGCGAATGGGTTTTTGTAAATTGTTTAATAAATATGCAGCCCTAAGGAAGGTTGCTGTCTAATAAGACTTTTACAATTACACAACGTAAATATATCCTAATTGTTTTCTTTTTTTCGAAAGGAAAAAAGTCCCAATTTTAAATGAAAAAGAGTGAAATACCGTCAGCGAGCAAATGGAACCAGCCACCATAAACTTAAAATACACCCGGCTGACAGTTGTTGGCCTAAATTAAGCGTAAGTGAACCGCCGAACATGCTTACTTATATATCCCCTTGGGTGCCCTAAGACTGTGTGCAATTTCTGGAAATGTTTCTCAGCTCTCCCCAACTTTTTCCTAGTTGCCGTGCTCCCTGTTCCACTGTTCTGCGTCACGTACTCCTACGACCGCCGCGTATCCTGCGTAAACGGGTTGCATTGCATCACTTGGTTAGCTATGGATCTGTCACCCTTTCAGGGAGTGTGACCAATCCACTGCCACTTTCATCGTCGTATGGTTGTGCCTATAGGTTCAAGGCCCGTTCTCTGATGAAGCTGTTCGTTAGAGATACGGTGTAGCCAGAATATCCTTAAGATTTAGCGAAGTTACCTATTGACAAACGTTTGTAACTTCCTCGTGATAGTGACAGTCACTCTTCAAGTACCACACCCATATAGCAGCACGACGTTGGAACGGAACAGTCGTATCTTGATGCGTCAGAGGCTAAGCTCTGCGGAGAAAGGGGCCAAATACTGGTTGTCTAATCATCTTCATAGTCCTGTGACTAGTCCAATTCACACAATGGTACTTCCTTTAAAGCTCTTCGTTTATTGCTTACTTTTAATTTTCCACAAAATTACACAACTTATCCATAAACCGGAATCAAAATCTGATAAGCATTGCATCCATGTCTAATGACCTCACTTAAGTGATGGAACAACTTCATTTGTATAGAAATCCAACACTTCCAGACTTGACCCTTCAACGTACAAAGGCTCACGGAGAAACCTAAACCCGGCAACGTGACGTTCATAATGAATTGTAAAAGCGCACGCGGTAACCTTTTCGTATCTATGTGCTTCTTCTTCTTGCACTAACATCCACAATTCATATGAATCATTGTGCTCTCTAACTTGATAGTTGGGGGGTAGTTGCTGGTGTTAAAAGGTCAAGCGTGATTTCGTTTCAGGCAATTTCATCGTCTTCGTCGTCAGTCGTATAGATGGGTTAACTTAGATAGTTGCCATTCGGGACACATGGAAATGCCATATGAAATGTGAGAAAGTGACTAAGTCATAAGGATGCAATGGAGAGTGATAAACGCGCAACTTTAATTGTTGGTCACTAGCAGTTGCTTAAGATTGATTAGGCTTTCTAGAGGAAGAGCAATGCATAAGTACATAGTGGCATTTGTGCATTTGAAAGGCGAAAAGTTATCCTAAAATTAACGAAATGCCAGTGTGGATCATTAGTGGAATGAGAACCGCAGTGCCTTTCTCTTGATATGCTAAAGGTACCATCCGTAGCCGTGGGCGTACATCCATTCCCCAGTGAGCAGAGTAATTGTCATTTTGTAATCCACTCATCAAATGTGAATGCATTATGATGTACAGTCGTACACACTAGTTGAGCCAGGGTTCAATGAGAATGTTTGCGAAGACATCATAAAGGGGCACTATGCACATTTGTTGCAAAATATTGAAGTCACGTTTTGTCGCATATGTACATTCTCTGTGTTTGCTAGAGTACCTACACCTTGGTATCTGATTGACAGGCAACAGCTGGAAGCTAAGAACAGTTTCTTAATCTAAATCGAAGGCATTAAACATTTTATGATTGATGACGATTCTAAATCGGTACAACTAGTAGTTTCGACGTGCATTTTTTTTAATTTACTCGGACATTTGGAAATATTAGAATTTTTTTTGAGGATTAATTATATTCATCATCAGGTTTACACTTCTGAACTGACACTTTTGACTGACACTTCTGATACACAAGTAAAAAAAAAAAAAAAAACCTTTAGGTCAGAGTAGTGGCTGCCTAAAAACTGCGAGCTAGACATCCCTTTGATAAGCCAACATCTTTATCCATTTTTGAATCACCTACAAACAAGTTAAGCTTGTTTTCATCCTGTGGGTCCTAGGGCTTATTTCAGTGGCTTTAGTTTCGGATAGGTAGTCATTTTTAAAGAGTATTTAAGGTTAATACAACTAACGGACACTTAACCTGCAAAAACCCTGAGTTTCGTTGGTATGAGAAGTTTTATAGCACTTAAGTGCATTTCGGCTTACAAACATAGGATTTTTTAAGGGTAGCAGCATAGGGCACAGCTGCATTATTAGGAACATATTCCCGAAACTCAGGCGAAATCGGATGAAGTATTGTATCCCAGCAGAGAAAACTGACAAAATGACGAAGTTCAGCTTCAGAATGAGATTGCCATTTATACAGACCGGTCTGAAACCAATAAGGGAACTGGTTCAGGTATTTATTCGAACGACTTGAACCTAGAAAATTTTCTAAAACTCCCGGGCCCATGCAGTGTTTTTCAGGCCGGGGTTCTAGCTGTGATCAAAGCTCCGGAACTACTTGAAATGGGATCCATATCCAACAAGGATATTGCCATCTTTATTGACAGTCAGTCTGCGCTCAAAGCGCTAGAGTCTTTTGTGATCAAATCTAAGCTAATCAGCTTATTGTTCAAGCCATCATGCGCACAGAATAGCGTAAGATTTTGCTGGGTACCTGAATATTGTGTTAAATGAATGCGCCTATAGACTGGCCAAAAAAGCTGTGAAACAGCATCAGGGCACCTCCGCCAGGAAAAGAAGTATTACCAATTGTATACACAACTTTGCTATCCTCTGATGGGCTAATCTGGAGCAATATAGGGCATCGAGAGCTTTATTTATGGCCAGAGATTAACCATAAAAGGTCAAGTGAAATCATCAAGCTGGGGAGAACACAACACGCACATTAGGACTATGATCGGGATCCTCTCTGGACATTGAAGACACGCCAGTAGACTAGGGCTGCCAGAATCGGATATTTGTAGGTATTGTGAGGATCTACACGCCTCAGAGGATGTCACATACATACTGTGAGGGCACTTCCAGAAATTTTACATACAGGCGTGTACTTTTTTAATCGTCTGCAAAAAGCAAGTTCATTTAACCAACTTAATTTCAGCAGGTCAATATAATGCTTGGACATGATTTAGGCTTTGAACCTGACCTAAGCTAATTTATCTCATCAGGCTTCATAGCTTTTATATGTGTAGTGTCGGGAAATCCAAAGGACGTCCCTCGTCGCTATTAGGCAAGTATTTACCGTGCGCCCGTGAATATTTGCACCTTTTTAATGATTTTCCCATATTTTCCCGAAGGAATATATAAATATATACAATTCTCACTGTGTTAATCTCAACTAGGTGCGAAAAATACTACTAATGAGGTGATTAGCACTCAACTACTGCTTCACATTAAACAGAGTGTAGTGGTCGAATCGAGTTCTCCGTGCAAGCGTGTGCAAATGAACGCACAAAATTACGTAACTTGTCATACGAACGAACGTATGTATTAAAATTCTGTCCTACGTAAGCGAACGGAACGTAATTTTTGAGTTCATTTGACGATTGTACTAGACTGGAGTTACAAAAGTTATAAGCCAAAAATTCAAATAATAATCAGTAAACAGTGATTCGGCTTGGTATGTAAGGTCCAGATTTGTCATTTGAAATGAGTGCGTTTACGAGTCCTTGACGTAGGCTAAGTCGCGCTACCAAAGGCGTACATTCCGTTAACGACTTATACATTTATGGAGGACGTGATTCAACCTCCGGCTAATTTTATTTTACCAGTGACTCTGTACTGCACAGTCTAGCACAGGATTTTCTGCACCTACTCTTGCAGTAGAACATATTCGTGAGAAGTGTATTTTTTTTATAATCTGCACATGCCAAAAAGGATATAAATACCCTTTTTTACTGATTAACAGGGCACAGGCGTTAGTTGATTTGGAAAAGAGAAGAAGGGATAGAAGAGTTGGTGTAGCGTACCCTACGAGTGGCGTTTAAGTCCATCGGCTCTTGCCGTTTTTTGAAACATGACATCTCTAGGCCTTTAAGTAGCAGTATTATGGGAGCAAAACGCCTTGAATGTCATTTCACTTACGTTCTACCTACGTTCCACACAAAAAGAGACGTAAACCCATAGCGTAACACCAGCTATAGTGCCCAGATTGCACTGTCGTTTAGGATAGAAATAAGTACTTTTGACTGGTAATTAGAAGAATGTTTAGGACACGTTTTGACACATTGAACAGAAAGTTGTATTGATCTGTTCTAATAGCTTCCACAAACTTGTGCTGTTCTGTGCTACTTTGCCAGTCAAAGCTACAGTCGTGGATATTCTTTAAACAATTCAAAATAAAAAACAATTTCAATGATTTCATTAGAGAAAAGAAAAACTATATTGTTCCTTCTGGACCTGTTTTTTTGTTTTTGTTTTTTTTTTTTTTTTTTTTAAATTAGTACAATGAATTAAGATTAAAAATTCCTAAATTAAAGTATTCAATCAATGAAAATCTTCTTTTACGAATAACGTTCTATTATTACTATGATCTAGTTTATACATAAAAAGTAAGTTTTATTTTGCTTTGTTTTGTCGTTTTGTATCCGAATATATATATATATGCATATGTATATTATTGGGTGAATGGTATAAATGGCGGCGTGAAGAATGCATACCTTGTCGATTGCTTATCATCGTCTCTGTCAATTATGGATTTTATTTTATACGTTATTACTAAAACTAATTTATAACCAACGATATAAATAGTCAAAAGAAGGGAAGTGCTTAATGATTAGCTTGTATATTATGGTCTATGTACAACATGTGTAAAGAATTAGGAGTCCACTACGCCTGCTTCGTTCACATCATCATCGTCGTCGTCGTCATCGTCATCATCATCGCGGGTATGTAACTCTGATGGTTTGGCCTTGTCCTTTGTGATAGTGGTAAGTGTGACTGAACCCGGTCCGTTAAGGAAATGACTAGTTACGTGTTTTTGAAGTTCCGCAGATGTGCCAAAATAAACTTGACACAAATCGCACGCATATCTCTTTTTGAGTTCTTCTCTTGGCGCTGAAGCCTCTTCCTCCTCTTCTTCGGATGAAGAATCGGCCGAATCAGAGCTTTGGTCGCTTGAGTCATTGCTGTCGTCATTTGATTCACGTTCCAGTCGTTCTCTTAATTGTGATTGTTGGTCTTCTGTTTCGTCTTCCTTTTGTCCATCATTAGCGTTATCATCATGATTTACTGTGTCTGCTGTTTCTTCGGCATCTTCTTCGTCACCGTCGCCGTCGCCGTCGAATTCTTCTTCCTCTTCATCCACCTCTTCTTCTTCGTCTTCTTCTTCATTTGTTCTTTGTTGTTGTTCAGAGGCCTCTTGATGACTCGACGTTTCAGAATCTTGTGAGTTACTTTCGCCTGGGAAGTGCTCACCTTCGACACTCAACTGGCCATTGGTTTCTTTGATGTGTGCCATCATGTGATGTATGAGCTTCTCACGGCGTGACAAATACAAGCCACAGATCTCACATCCCCACTGGAATGGACCAAATGGTTTGGCAATTTTCGCTTCATTCACTTTGTGTTCGATCCAGTCTTTTTTGGTATCGAACTTCAGGTCACACTTGCTACATTGGAGGTACTTTTCGGGTTCAATTTTCGGTGGCTCGGGCCAATTGGATATTTCAGATTTGTGCAGTTCAGCTATATGACGTCGCAGGTTGTTCGAGCTGATGAATGTTGATGGACAGTAATCGCATTTAAGTTCACGCTTGCGTTTCATCGTCTTTGGCGCGTTTACATCGACTGGCGTCTGTGAAAAAGAAATATTTTTAGAAATTTAAGACTACAATTCAGAAGAAAAACGAAATAAGAAAAACAAAAAAAGCATATTTCAACAACAAAACAAGCTACAACACAAGTACAAGAAAATCACACACTGGACAAGCTTAAGCGTCGCGTTTTGATTTTTACCTTTTTCCCCTAAGTGCTTAAGCTCACCTGTTTGCTATCACCTCGAAAATGCCACTTGCGGTGGACCTTTAGCGCAGTCATCTGTGCGAATGCCTTTCCGCAGATATCGCACACATACTCCCCATTGTCATTGACACGATCCAAGTAGAATTGATTCGGATCGGCAGGTCCTGTGTCAAACATAGCTGCAAGCGGATTATCCGTGTACAACTCCATTTCGTGCATCTGAATGTGTTTGGTAAACAGGTCCTGATCGGTGAATTTCTGTGCACAAATGGTACACGCGACCTCGGGTAGTTTGATCATTAAATTCGCCGCTGCATTGTCTCCCATGACGGTGTTTTGCGGCTGTGATTGGCGCTGCTCATGTGCCTCATCGTCATCTCCGGTTTTATGCTGAAAGAAAGTGGAGCCTTCTTTTTCTGATGCCGCACCAGCGACACCAGTTGGTAGGGATTTCTTAACACACGACTGTGCGTGATTCTCCAACATTTGTTTGTCAAAGAATATCTTCTTGCAGAGCGAACACTCTGAGGGATCGGCGATCGGAGGATGTTTCTTGTAACGATGCACCCACAGACTCTTTCGGCCACTGTACACGTTGCCACAGTCCTTGCAGGAGTAGTCATTTGAATCGAACTCGTAGTGGGAATTGATATGAATCGCAAGCTTCTTGTTTGTATTGAAATTTGACGGACAATAGCGACACTGATACCAATACAGCGGCGCAGAGGCTTCCATGCTTTGATCCATTGGCGGTAGAAGCTCATCATCGGCTTGTGCACTCTCATTGCCATGGACTGATTTTTTATGCAACAACAACTGCTCCTCGGTTCGGTAAACAATGGAACAGATATCGCACTCGTACTGCTTGACGATCATTTCGTCCTTCAGAAGCGTGTTGTGTATTTTAAACATGTGCACTTTTAGGCCCTTCTCATAGGCGAATTCAGCATTACAAAGCTTGCATTTAATGAACTGCACATTGCGAATTTGATGATCGATTAGCATGTGGCGACGGTAGCTCTTTTTGGAGGAAAAGCGTTTCTGGCAAATTCGGCATCGCATACGCCGAAAACGTCGATCTGCGGCCAACTCCAGACTTCTCTTGAAAAGCGGATCTATTGCCTTCTTTTCGCCAGTCTCATCTTCTTCATCGGGTACATCGTCTTCTACGATTCCACCTTCCCCAGCAGTATGGGTTCGCATATGATTGGAGAGCCCAATGTTATTATTAAAGACTGCACTGCATAGAGGACACTCTTTCAGACTCGCTGTGCCAACGGCCCCTATAGCTCCGCTTTCAAGTTTTAGTTTCTTTGGTGTTGGCGATTCGGACTGATTCTCATCATCTTCGTTGTCATTGACGACCGCACCGACGGCGATGCCTCCTTCAGTATTAGTCGGTCCACCATTTGTTATAGACATCAGGTCTTTCATTACATAATCATAGCGACCCGTGTATGCATCGGCCGACATTTTATCTATTCCCCGCGGAGCACCTTGTACCGTCGGCGAGTCGACAATATATTCAAAGCTGTTATTACGCACTTTATCCACCTTCATGCCGTGCACCTCGATCATGTGCTCACGAAGATTCATCAATCGCGGATAGCCCACTCCGCATATTTTACATTTGTAAGTCTGTGGCAATTGATCCGGATGCTTAGACTCCATATGGCGTAGGACATTATTATAGTTGTTGTAATGCTGGCCGCAAATATTGCAGCTTTGAGGTAAGCGAGAGAAGAACTGCGGCTTTGAGGGTGTTTCTGACTTCTTCGAAGGTGAACTCTCTGTCGAGGTAGTTGTGGTGAGCTCCTTCATCAGACTGCTCTTCTGGGCTTCGTTATTATTTGCCAAATGCTTCGAGTACACATGATCCAAGAACTTCTGGTGATTGTCAAACTTCTCTTCACATGTGATGCAACGCAGTATAACAATGCAATCCATGTTGTTGTAGTGCCGCTTTCGCTCAAAAGGATCCTCAATTTCCAAGCCACAGAATCCACAGTGACCCGGTGAAACGTCCTTCTTTTGATAATCTGCATGTTCCTCATACACATGACTACGAAATTCTAGCTTCAATCGGTAATGTTTTGAACATATCTTACATTCGTATATTTTATTTACTAGCAATTCTTTGGCGCGCAACTTGTCGGGCGAGCAGCCAGCTGCGTCTTTTTTTAGTACGCCTGCATCAATCAGACTGTGGTAAATCTTGTACAGGTTAATACAGTTTCGTTTCTTTAGATGAGAGATAAACAGTGCCTTGGAGTCGTTTTGTTTGAGACACTTAAAGCAAAGATTTCGCGGCAGCGAGTGATACTTCTTCCGCATGTGAGCCATAAAGTTCTTATAGGTTGCATGCGTCCGTAGGCAGCAATTGCAAGTCATGTTCTGATATTGTTGAAGGAAGTCATCATGACGTTGCATGAATATAACTTTCTCTTCGGTTAGTAATTGCTGATACTTTTCCGGTTGATCATAGTCGAATAGCCCGAGTTGTTCGGGTTTAATAGGTCGCATTACTGTTGTCTTGGCAACATGTTGTACTACAGTTAGTCCCTTTGGCGTTGGTGTCGAAGCAATCGCGGTGATACTTGTGAATAAATGTGGATGAAGATTGCGCTCATGACGGCGCGCATTTGCTCGTGTGGAGAATTTCAAATTACAAGCACGACACGATGCTTCTTTGACTTCATTGCTAGCAGGAGTGATTTCTAATGATTTATCTGTTATGTGTTGGATATTCTTCTCTCCGTCGAAACTGTAGTCCTGAAAATAGAAATGAAAGTACGCTTATTAAATACATGTCACTACATAAATACATATTTATATCGAAGGAAAGAAAAACAAAACCAAGATCTCAATGAAGAGATACTATGTATCAAGCAATACTAAGTACAAATTAATAAAGTATAACCCTAGAATGGGAGGAATTCAGAGGCATTGTTTCCAATCTATATATTGCAGCTAGAGGAGAAACTTTCAAATTGCGCCTAAAATCTTATGTGATCTGGGACATTTGCATCTTGTTTGGTATACAAGAAGTGAAAATGCAAGTTCTTCTTTCATGACGGCGAGGTTACGATTCGGAGTAGAAGGAGCAGAACCCTCCACTCTACTGCATTCTTTTTGGTCCACCTGTGTTGTTTGTTGGGTTGATCGGTTCTTATTCTATCAAGCTTGATACTCCTGCTGTCCTGCGATACATTCTTTACTCAGCTTCTCTTAATTTGCCGTCACCTTTTTTCGCTTAAACAACACTCACATCAGATCTCTTGCTTGTCTATCAAAGGCTTTTTCAATATCAGCCATATGCAAAAAAGATGGTCAAATTCCCTAGGTTTTGGATCACTCTTTTGTTTCTATTACTCACCTGACATTATTTTTGTGCTGTTCTTAACAACATCTAGAGGAAATTTTGCAGCCAAAATGGTATGTTACACGCAGAAGAGAAACTAGAGTTGAAAACAGTTTACGCAAGTTAGTATTAAATGCATTTTGCATAGAAACGTTTCATATGGGTTACATGTTGAGATAATTTTCAATTTAAAACTTCGACGACATAGTAAGCATCTAAATTGTTTAAGTTTCTTCGAAGCAGTAAGCTTATCCTTCAAAATATCAGCTATATTTATTGGAACTCTCTTGCTGACATTCCTTGCGACTGGGTCGCTCTGCCGCTGTATGAATTTCAACAAAATGTCATCCACAAATGGACTTATTGATTTTAAATGTTCCTTATTTATGTGGGAATACATAAGCATGTTGAGTGGCAATATCAAGCAAGTGATAGAATATACGTACGGCCTAACGACTACATTTCCATATATCATAAAACTTTATTATTTCTTCCTCATTATAAAATGGCATAGTGGACAATAGAAGGAGTACGTATGGACACAAAAGTCACATGGTCTTGGAAAGCAAATCTACTACACCCTTTTTAGCGATCGTCTATTCTAGTGAAGCTTCTGTGGAATTCTTTTTAATTTCTGTACTGCGCCGACTTTTGTCAACTGCTTTGCTAGTAAATATTTTGCAAATGGTACACTTGTAAGCACAGAGTCTAGTGTGATGTTTCTTGAGGTTCCATCTATATTTGAAACCATTCCTTATATGACATCATTGGGACTATTAGAAACGTTTAACTATCAAACGTTTAACTTTGTGTCTTCTATTATCTATTTGAATTATTTCATCATTCAAGTATCGAGAGAAGCATTCCAAGGTGGTTTTTGCATTTCTGGCTTCATTTTGTGGTCCAGGGAAATGCGAAATCGCTGAGGACTTGGTTTGGCTGTTGGTATTTTATACCATTTATAGGTTATAGGTATTAAAACAGAGTCACATGTTTTGCGCAATGTTTTGGCTTAACATCGCCGTATACACAAAGATATATTCGCATTGTCTAAGAAAAGAACATGTCAAATTCATCTTAACGATAAGTAAAGCCCAATTACGTATTCCTACTTGTGTAAGAATTCTAAGATTCTTTTTTCTTTTTTTTCAATGAGCCTCCCCTGTGTTTCTTCCTAGTCTTCTATAAGCTTGATTCTTCAGGGAATTATTTTACAGCCTAAAATGGAGACAGCTGATAATTAGAGTAATATTTATTTTTTTATCGGGCAAACTGCAGAGCAGAGGAAAACCATTGAAAAAGAGTTTGCTTAACCTCAAACCCACAATTTCGAAAGCAAATTTAGCCCGAAAAGTGGGTTTTCTAACTTGATTGTGTCGACCGAATGGAATGGATGAACGTAAACTCAACCAATGAAGTATTCAACCTTATTACTAGTGGCGTATAAGTCACAAGGATCATACATAATTATCCGCTAAAATCGCTATAAGAACATCATGAATAAAAATTGCCCCAATATTTATCTCTCGTTGGGAAACCTGGTATTGTAGCAAAGTACGAAATCGAACACAGAGGTATTACGCTGTATGTGGAAATGTACAAATGTCTTAAAAGTACAGGTAGCATTTAAGGGAAGGATTTCTTCTCTCCTTGATTTATTTTTACTTAACGAACTTAACTTTGATGGACTTACCAAATAATTTAATGATGGATGTACAGCAGTCACAGAGGCTTGTTTTAAGCCCAGTGATGCCAAATGCTGTTCTTTCTGTGACAAATTATCGGATCCCTCTTCTTCAGTGCGTTCCAAGAAAAGTGTTGGATCTATGTCTGATTCATCATGTTTTGGATCATATTCCTCATCATCCATTGGCTCATCTTTTATGTGCACCGGTATTGGCTAGAAAAAAATTCTCATTATTACTTTAAATCATAATTTCTCGTGTTAGAACTCACGTAGACCGTTAACGAGCGTCGTTTCTTTAGCGACGAAATTCCTTCCAAAATCGATGTGGCAAGTGGACTGTTTTCATGTTCATCGGCTCCGTCTTCGTGGGATCCACCGCCGCCACCTCCTCCTCCACCACCGGTTCCTAATCCTCCTATTCCGCCCACTGGTCCAGCAGTGAGTGGAATTGCCGAACCAATTTGTTTCTTCTCGATTTTCTTGGATATGTCCAACCAACTGCGTTGTTTGTTCTGTGATGCTACACACCGGTTCTTGAAACTCTGCCACGAGTTTAGGTAACTGATACAAGCATGGCATATTCGCAGCGATAGCCGATCAATAGGCGATACCTGAGGGGTTAGATAATAAATTAGTATTTAAATTTCTTTAAATTTAAAGCTTTAAGTCCTTAGAGGGGAAAACACCATATGGGGGATAGGAATTTTGGAGTATGATGTTGGTGGACTCCTACTTATTAATTAATAAGGTGGTAGTGGGATGTGTTTATTCAACGGAGTAGGATGAGTATATTAATCCTTTGCTATGTCATTACATAACAAATATGTGGAGTGTTCTGAGGACTGTTGGTGCTAGGAGTTGGGGTGGTGGCATCGCAGGTATTCGCAAAATGTGATGCACATAACTAACTACATTTGTGTATGTAGATCGAATTGCAATTATTTCCTCCCCTACGGGTGGGAAGGCATTACCACTAAATGAGTGGAATGGGGTAATCAAAACATCGCGCGTTGTGTTATCATAAGGACACACATACTTTTGTGTGTTCCTTTGTTTAATTAAGCAGAACTGATTGCAACAGACATAATGATGATGGTAACCATTTAGTGTTCGATGAATCAAAACTTTAAGGTTATTGATCCCGAGGAAAAAAATTGGGAATCAAGCCACTCCCTGAAAATTGATTTCCTATCCCTGGCTCATGATTCATGACTCAATCATTCGACTGCCATATCAAGTTTCTATAGGTTTCTTCAGGCTCAAAAACAAAGAGCAAGTTCTTCTTTATTATCATGGAGCTCATGGTATCTCTCTTGCCATGGGTAATTTGATACTCAATGCTGGCTCTCTCTAGAAGATCTTCAAGAACCTGACCCAAGCACATGCAAAAAAAAAAAAAACCAAAGAAAAACATTGACAAAATGGTTGTCACATCGATTTTGCTGTGGCTACTTCTTCTGTGAGACAAGTGGCATTTCCTGTGATGCCTCTGCTGTCATCTTCGCCTCACACAACCACCACACCACGTCAGTTGTGTCCTAACCTAAAAAATAAAAAATTAAAACAAAAAACCCAACCGAAGCAAACATTTGCAAACTCAAAAGAATACTCAGCAACCCTCGAGTTTTCCTCCCTTAAAAAGTATGTACATACTATCTCTGGGCATAGCACTTGAGGCGTTTCATCAGCTTTTTTTTTTTTTGGACAAAGATTCAAAGTAAGGAAGAAGCCAGTATTTTACCACATGGCAATTCCAAGAGTCATCTAGGTATATGTATTTGGTTTCCCCCGGTGCTTCTACCCTCAGATTTATGACTTGACAACGACCAGCCACTGGAAATGATGACAGCAAAAATATGACGATATACACACGAGAATCAGCCAACTGCTGTTGTTTCTGCCATTTAAGTGGGTCTAACGAATCGAAGGAATGTCTACTCGCAACGTTGTTGTTGTTGTTGTTGTAGCGCTACCACAGAGAGAGTTCCATCAAGATAACACACAGTCAAAGTAGAGAACTACCCAGAACAGCTGGGAATTGCGCGAATGCAGTGGAAAAAACCCGAATTTTGGAATACATCGCCATTAATGAGCCTCTCGACCCAGCAGATTGGTATCCAACAGCTTGAATTTTGCCATTCGAAACTTCACGTAATCACTCTCTGTGTCGCTGTAGTAAGAGTCATCATCGTCGTCGTCGTCGTCATCATCTCAAGCGCGTTGTGGACACATGACACACAAGAGAGATATACCAGACCTCGGCCCATGAGCAGAAAAGAGATAGAAACACCCAGGACTCATCATCAGTTCAGTTGTAGTAGCAACAACCGACATGGCTATTGCCATCACCTACCGACGAGATACTTCGTTCAGCTTCCATTCACCGATTTCCTTTTCGTCTTCGCTTCGGATGCACAAAATTCGGTATTTTGGTGGTTTTCTCACCTGGCCGAGCAGCATCTGCGGCGTCCTTCCTCCGAGGCGCGGTTAGAGAACAGAACACGAAATCAAAAAACAAAAAAAAAAAAAAACACCGACCGACTATAGCATGGGCGTGGAGGGGAAAAAGTTAGAGGGACACGAGGACGTAGTCGGGGAGGATATACTACTTCTACTGACCTTAATGTTGACACAAGATTGGATTTTGGTAGCTAGGGGCTCCTTATCAGCCGCATAGCTGTTAAAAATCGAAATACATTCACTATCCGGAGCTAGGCACAAGCGACAGCAGTTCTGACGTGCACGTAATATTGATTCTTCTGTCATTTTACACCCCGAGAGCCCGACGAATGGTGGCTCGCCTCTTCACTTTATTGGGTATAAAATTGTGTGTTGGAGAATTGCTTTTTTTCCTTTGCGTTTGTGCTCTGAAACTAGCGGTTTTCCCGATTAAAAAACGTGTATTTTCATTGTTTTTTTGTGACGAATATTATTTGTAATTGTTTTGATTTGTTTCTTCCTTTTTTTTTGCTTCTTGTTCTTCAGTAACAAAAACACACACCAGAGAAGAAGAAAAAACGACCAAACCGCACGGGAAATAAACTGACACTGAGATCGGCTAAAGTGATACAATGGAAAGTAGGACTACAAAAACGAGATTGGATGTTGGAACTTGGAAGGGTTGAAAAATGTGCAAAAAGCGAATACAAAAATGTGTTGTGGAACATGTGGATGGTGTGTACGCATTGGATTGTGAGTGGGTGGGAACAGTTTTCCTTCGACCGCTACATATTTATTTAATTTATTGAACTCTTTTGTGATATGCTTATAAAATATTTATTAGAATACAATCAATGGCAATAGATTGAGTTTTATTCTTAATATTTCGCCTCATTTATCCTACGCACACACCAAGTTATGGAATCTTAATTAACATTACTTTGTGAACGCGCCCAAATGAGAATCCACAACATGGACTGGAAAGTTGTTTGTTAGTGATTTTGTTTTTGTATTTACCGGAAGGATAATCTTGGAAGGAAGACCCTTGAAATTGGAAATGTTTGTGCCGTCTTCCAGAGGATATTGCGCGTTAAATTGATAGCACATCTCTTATTCAAAATGTTCACAATGGTAATTGTCATGGATAGAATCAAAATAAACAGTCGTTATGAGTTCTGAAATGCTATAGATTCTAAGAAAAATGCCGGTTTTTTTAAACTTCCAAAATTCTACTTTTATAGATATTTCTTTAATTTTATGCATCGACAACTCAAGACTAGATCTAAAAAATTCGTCAGTCTTGACGTATCATTCACATTAACTTTTTCATATAATCGCTGCAATCGGCGAATTTTATTTGTCATTTACCAAAGCAAAATGCTAAACCCTCTCGAATGTTTTGGTCGCGCGAGTGTGGATTGCGTTTCACTTCTGTGGAATGTGAATAAAATATTACAGTTCGCGGAAAAATCATCAGCAAATTGTGTGATTAAGGGCACATTCACAGCTCAGTGACCGGCGAATAAGCGAACTGCGAACAAACCATTTTAGGACAGTAAAAGGCAAACAATTGACAGTTTGTTCTTGTTCGTATTCGCAGGTCATTAAGCTATAAATACCTTTAGGTCATAAATAATTAGTTGAATGAAGCTACCTGGGTTTTTTCTGTAATTAACGCCAAATAGCTCTGCATAATACACTAACCCTTAGGTGGACTTATTTAACATAATTTAGTATCAATACATCGTTGTATGAAAGTGCAGTTCGTGGTAGAAAGTTGATAAATAAATTTTATGTATTAATGGTACAGTCCGAAGTGTTTTACAATTTATATTTAAACCCACCGTCTACTGACACCCTTAAGATTTTCCCCAGAGTGTCAAGTGTCAATTGTCAGAAAATCTGTGACAGCTAAATATTTTCTCTTCTGTTTATTTCACAAGACTCATCTTTTCTTTGGAAAATTCGACCAAAATATGGATTCAGAAAGTGCTACAATGGAAAAAACTGCTGCAGAAAAATTAAACGAACGCAAGGAGCGTTTAAAAAATCTACATAAGCTCCGCCAGAAGGCGAGAAACGAAAACCATCAAGAGGTTGTCGCAGAAGACGCACGAAAAAAGCTCCCCAAGAACTGGGAGGCAAGAAAACGACAAGCTGACTGGATCCTAAGCGACACCAAAGCGAGAGAAGACGCCGAAGCTGATGGTAAGGACTACGATCGTCTGAAGATGTTAGAAGTCTCGGCCATTGATGCTACAAAAATTGAGAAAAAGAAACAGAAAAAGAATCCAGACAATGGTTTCTCAACCTTCGAAGCACAAACTGCGCGTCAATATAGTCGTCTTGTAAAAAACATGGCACCACGCGATATGGAGAAATATGAGAAGCAAAAGCGCGAGCTAGGCGAGGAGGCATTCTACTGTGGGCCCAATACAGTGTTGCAAAACGTTCACAAGGACAACCCGGAAGCGATCAATAACATGGTTAAGGATTTAGAGACACAAATCGATCGGAGGAAGAAGTATTCTAGAAGGAGAATATACAACGATGATGCTGATGTCGACTTTATTAACGAACGCAACTCGAAGTTCAACAAGAAGCTGGACCGCTTCTATGGAGAGTATACCTCAGAGATCAAGCAGAATCTGGAGAGAGGAACTGCCATTTAATGTACTTCTTCGGTTAGCTTTAGTTTTAAGATTAAGCATTTGAACATTGTAAGAAATAAAAAGGCACACACTACGGGAAATAATAACAAAAAACTTTTATTTATGCAAGAGACGTTATTTGAAAGACGGTTCACAAAAGCTAACTGTTCTCTCGTCTACAGATTCGGAACACTGTTCTTTGTAGGTACAATCATTCTGCGTGCAAAGAACACTGACATTGAGCAGATTAAAACCTGCATTTGGTCCAACTAGAATCGAATTTGTATACTAAAGATGATTTAACGTATGCTTAGAGCTCTTAAGAGAAGCTCCTGCCCATAACTTATGATTTAATAACTGAATCTGTATACTTAAAAGCTGAACATAACAATGAAATACACCATTTATAAAGCTCATCTTAATTTATTAACACCTAAGGCAAAGCAAAATTTTCCAACGAAAGTCGTTCTGCTTCTTTGTTGATTTTTACTATAGAATCTTCTGAGATTATCCGCACCACCGATTCATCATCTTCGTTATCATTTCCATCGTCTAAAACACAGAGCAGGCCATCATCTTCAAATGTAGGAAAGAAAAATTCCGGTTTGTCCCACTGCGCACGTGTTCCAAGGCTATAATGTTTCTCAGCTGACATGTGCCTTAGCAGGTCTAACGTATTTTCATGCCTACGGTTGCATGTTACGCAGCGTAAGATGTGTACCTGTCGACGGACATAGTTTACAGCCTTTACTCTTTGATAGAAATTCCAGCCTGCTGTCTCTGCATCGAAATCGAGCTCGTGCTCCTGTAGCATGTGCTTCTTTAATAAAGTAAAATCAGCGTCATTTTTGGAGCAGAACAGACAAGCGATGGGAAGTTTCTCACTATCCCAATCGAACCAGTCCGAGTCCGAGTCTTCACTGCTTTGTATCAAATTATCCAAGTTATCCACTTCGGGTACCTCGACAGTTTCCTTTTGTTCTTTTTGCTGTCGAATGGCATTACGACGACTTTGTTCGATGCTCTTAGTGTGCTTTGGCTTCTCATTGCGATAGTTGATGAGAAAGAACCTATCATAGGCATGGTTATTTGGATTGATACGTTTGTGGCCCTTTTTTCGCATGTGCTCCTTGAGCGTGACCCGATCCTTGAAAATTTTCTCACAATATAAGCAGATTAGGTTCTCTAAATTCGATTGAACCTTCTCTAGCAGTTCATCAACATAGACTAGGTTTTCCGGTTTACCAAGCTGTAAGAAGTGTTTTTGGAATAGATGCTCAAGGAACTCAGAGCGTAGACCATTGATTACGTCACGACAGTAGAGGCACTCTTTGGAAAACTCTCTGTCTGTCCGTTCGAACTGATGCTTAGCCAGAGCCTTTTCCAAGCGGGATTGGTGTAGTTTCTTTCGCAATTCATAGTCCTGGGGGAGAATATCACTTAAGAGGTAGTACTTTTCGTTTTTCGATATCGTTCCATCAGGTAGTTGGTCTAGCAGCATCGTGGTGCAATACTCCTCCAACGAATGCCCTGTAAAATAATCGTCAAAACAGAGAACTTGTTGTTAAGATTCTTTACCTTTGAATGTTTCAATCCAATAGAGCAGGTATTCCCGCAGATCAGCAACATCTTCGACGTCGGCTATCACCAGTCTGTGGGTACGGAACAGATGCGCTAAATAATCGTCTTTTGCCTTCTCCCCGGAAAAGGGCAATTCTATACCGCATTGTAGGCAGCTAAGATTGTTGTCGTCACTTGCGGTTCCTGTATTTAATCGTGAGATAAGTCCTGTGGGTCGATTATTTTCAGTTAAATTAGCGTGTTCCATATTAAAAACAACTGCATCACAGAAAATGAGGAGATTGACAGCTTTTTATTCACCACAGTATTAGACAACATTAAGCTGTCACTTTTTGTTCCTGTTTTTGTTTACTTCGAGTGTGTTCAGTGCTGTGCTCTTAAAGAAAATATGTTTTTAACAAAGACTGAACTATAATAGTCGGACGCAATTGGAAGCTTATGTCAAAATTGAATGCTAAGTTTTCTACAGTCACTCCTTTCCATAAGTATATAGGGGTGTGTGTTCAGAAGCAGCTGCCAAGTAGTTTCGTCATTTAATTTAGTGTTTTTTTTTTTTTTTTTAAATCAATTTTTTTGAGAAAATTGTTTAAGACTATGAGAAATTTGATGCAATTTGAACGTTATAAAATAATTTTAGAACATCCACCAGCTGTCCGTCAAATTTTCATACGAAAGAGCAAATGCAATCGCACTGTTTTGGAAGTGAGCAAAAGTAATCGAAAACCTTACGAATTGTAACCAAAAGCTGTAATTGATAATTGAAAAACTAACCGATGAAACTACTTCACAGATGCTTGATTTTGAACATTAATTATTTAAAAAAGATTGTACACTTAGCAGTCCTTACATTGATTAATATCAAATTTGAATTTGGCAGTCGATGTACATAGATGAATATCAAATTTGAATTTGGTATCAGTTATAAAAAAAAATCCACCACAATCCATTTAAATTTGATCAAAGCGTTTCATTCAACATGATGTGCACTGAATACTTATGTGATCATACCTGGTGCACTATTTGACTCTTTTACTCCGAAAATAAACGAGCAAATTTGCGATTACTTTTAATTATTGCAATGCCAATCTGAAACCAATCTAAAAATAAAAATAAGCAAATTATTAAATGTATTGATTATTGTGAAGTGAATATCAAATAAACACAGGCAAGTTAAAAAGAGTAAGTTTTCTATTACTCTAGGGGAATAAATGAAAATTAGATACATTAACGATAGCTATCTCAAAAAAGATAAATAGATTAGCGAGTGATTAAAAAACAAGTCTTTCATACTTAATTGCATATTGTTGAGTTCAGCGTACAAAAGTAATAAATGAGTCACCTTTTTTGCAAAGCCAAGTTTAAAAGGGAATGTAGTTGCATTTTCTGTTAGAATTATATTTCCTTAATATTATTTATTAACAATATAATTACAATACAAACACTTAGAAAAAATAAAGAAAAACTGCAATATAACATTACATCTCTTTAGAAAGAGTTTAAGATACGTATATAGTATCTTTTAAGAGAATATTGATATTTGAGACGAGAATCTGATTTAGTTCGACTATACGATTACATGCAGAAAGGAAGATATTTTTTTGTGAAGATGTTGATAACTGCCAACAGTATAACCTAATTGAAGCCTTACAGAATTGAAGTCAGAGTTCTTTATAAAATATTGTTTTTCTTCTTTCATGATATTGCTTTAATATTGACCTTAACTGCAATGCTTTATTCAAAATTAACCAAAAGACTAACCTTTCAATTCTATTTACTTTGATTAATATTAATTAAACGTTGAAGTCTAAATCAAGCTCAAATACCTAAGGCAAATCGTTAAATTGGATTATTTTGTGCTTGAGTTTGGCATGTGCGTAACTAAAGGGTTGCATTTGCATATGCAACTAAACGGTTGAGTTATTGGGAGGGTTGTTAATGCAATCTTGATGTTGAGTGGCTAATCATTCACTGATGTTTACTTAAGAGTTAGTAACGCGTATCAAATTGATAAACAGAATTCGATATTGCAATTCAAAGCATTTTGTAAAGTTTTGATTAAATGTGTGGCTGTGTATTTATACATATCGACAATAGGTCTGTTACCGTACTTTCTGCACTAAAATTCGCAGCTCACCAAATTTCTAAGAGTGGGGGTCAAATTCTCTCAGAAAAAGACAAATTTCCATAAAAGTACTGGAACCGGTTAAACAAAAAAGCTGCCCACGTTTTAGACGTCACTTTTTTTTTGTATTGATTTACTTCAAATTATCTTGCCAGCCAACAACAACACACCCATTTGACAGAATTCATATTTTTGGTCAAGGAATCGCAGCAAATCTCTTACTCTCTCGTACGCTCTCTCTTCTATGAAAAACTACGAAACTTTGATGTACGGAAACAAATATTTGCTATTCTTCGTCAAATTTCGTAGTTTTAGTCAGTACGGGAACAGACCTAATACTTCTTCAACATCTTACCTTCATCATGATGAAATTTAACTCCCTTAATACACTTATTTAATTCACTTTTATGTGCCGTTGAGATTTGGTATTATTGCACTTTGTTAAAGCGACTAAACTTTGCTGTCACTTTATATAATTTATTTGATTATAGGATTTACATATATACTGTATTAGCCTTTATGAAAAATTTAAAAATTCTTTGGATTTATGATGCTTTGATCATGATGTTCAAAATTGCTTTATTAAAGTGTGACAGTATTTGACCTTATGTCACTTGTACAAAGCGTAAGGCCAGAATCTGTTTTATATCTTTCAAATAAACTCCCATTAGAAGCCTTGTTGAGTTGGTAACCAAACACATTAATAGAGGAGAAATCATATCTACAAGCACCAGGACTGATATAGTAGATCAATATCATATAAATATTCACCAGATTGAAATTCTGAATTTAACCAGCGATAGTTGTCACAGGTACTTAAAGATAATGTTAAGGGAATCGAGAGGCGTTGCAGTAATCGGAGATAAAAAGTATGTTTTGCTTCCAATGTTATCGGCATACGTACATGTATAGATTTCAAGACATTACGACATTGTGATAGTGAATAATTTGAGGTATAATTAGATCGATAAGCTTAGATGTAGCCGCTTGTAGCTTGTTGTGATCGTCTTAATTAGTATATTATGTTGAAAATATGTTATTTCTATTTATCTAACAAATTTGCTCAACACTTTGCAAAAAGAAAAAAAAAAACAAGTTGCCACGCGATAACTTTCCTTTAAGTCGTCGTCTGTCCGTTTAAAGTCCTATACTTCTATCTCAACAGATCGTTCAACTCTGGTAGCAATATTGAGAAATCACTTGGACATGCCAACAAGGCTCCAGAAAAAATACGAAATACGAATGACTTGCTAAAAGTACACACGTGAATAAAGAAATATTATTTTAAGATGAAAACATACAAATGGTCCGTTCAGTGTTTAAATGATATTAACAAGCAATTAAAGCAATTAAACTGATAAGAATGCTATTTAAATTAATTGTTATAATTTATTACTTTAAACAATTATCACATTTAATGTCAAACTGTTAGGTCGTCTCACGCATGAATGATAAAAGTCCATGAATTCTTGAAATAGACTTTGCATTTTTGTTTTTTTTTTTTTTATTAACTCAAAGCAGATAATCCAATTTTTTCGTAATTACTTTGCAAAAATATGTCATCCATGAAGGGTACCTAGTCATAATCTTGTTATTTTGGTTCAACCGAAATAAAATGACAAACATGTATACTCTTTTGCGAAAACAATACTTTTTCTACTGATTATGTGCACTTTGGGTGAATAATCAAATTAGATTTCTTCATTTTTAGAAAAAAATATGACCAACGGGATCTTTATATTTTATTTTTTATTTTATTTGAAATCCAAATGACAGCGGTAATTATTCTTTCATTGGATTAGTACTCCCTTGGGACTCTTTCTTAGAAGAATAAGAGCGTCCCTGACAAATTTCCTTCTGAGTTAAATATTTTTTATGTTGTTTGTATATTTTTTGAATAATTAAAAATATAAGAAGTTGCGAGTACGTACTTTAAGGCAGCTGAATACAACTTGATTTGCTAGTTTTGGTCTCCCGCCATAAGTTGTTTCTAAATTTGATAAAGAGTTATCATGAGCAGTCAAAAACGATTGCAGATAGCCAATCAGAAATGCTTATCAGTAAACATAGTCTCTTATATTATCCAGTATCTACAAATTAGGCGGAGGTTATAGAATCTTTAATTAAATATTTCAGTTTACAGAAAGGATAATTCAATCCGTAGACGAATTAAAGCCAAACTTGCTGGAATCCTTGTGCTACAAGTCTAAGAGCAAGAAGCAATCTTTGAATTGTAGCAAACAGCTTCATCGAAAACAGAAGAGATGAAATTATGGTACGCTCATAGAGTATGCAGTATTCAAAACAAACCCGCTCTGCACAAAAAAAGAGAAAGTTAGATTCTCACAAGAACAAGAAAGGCCATGTCAAAAGCAATTCCAAAATATCAACATGGCATTTGAATCACTCCAGAAATTTTCACGTTGAACTCTTATCAAAAGAACTTACCTTGTAAACTTGCACACAATTTAAACATAACATGCAGTCAATCAACTATTCAGACGTATCTTAATGTTTACAAGTTCTTGACCGTTGTCTGCTAAAGTTGTTCCTTGGAGATACAGTTCGTCCAAAAAATCATGAAAGTGATTCACCTCACTTATGATTGTCATTACTTTTTAGAAAGTTATTTTAAAGGCCTAAAAATGATAAACTGCCAGGTTTGGGAGAACGTTATCTGAAATATTAAAGTGTGTATTGTGGTATGCTGCATACATAGTAGCTTTCGAAGAGAAACAGTTAGATAGATAGAATCATACGAATTCGGTTCTTAGGTCTTGAATAGTAAAGCCTTAAACTGACGCAAACATAACCCAAATAATTTCCCTAACTTATTTTCTCAGTCTTCAAAATGTAGTAGGCAAACCTACAGCATTTGGTTTGGATTTTCATATAATGGGTAAACTATCAATATGTTTACCGGAAATGTAGGCTTTTTGGTCAATAACAGTTTTTGTTTCCATTAAAAATGAATATTAAAACCTAAATATATGGAAATTCGTTTAAAACGGATCGTTGGATACCACATCCCCATTTTAAGAACCTTGTTCTGCAATTGGATTGCACAAATGCCGCAGTAAAGAATAATATACTCGTCACAAGGGAATATTACTATCCGGAGAAGGGTTTGTAGAAGAACACCCCAAAGCCAAGTTCAGCCAGATACCTGGGTATAATTTTAGATTACTCTTTCATAAAGGCTTTCAGCAATACGTGAATGAATGAGAACAACACCGACGGACGGCAGCAATGGAAACCGTGCTACCAATAAATTGTCTGAAACAGATCACATGAACTCGATGCTAACATTCGAGTGGAGATTCAATGCAAGAATTCCTGACAGAATGTACTGGCAGAACTGGAGAAGAAAAAAGAGTTGGCATTCTATACCTGGACGGTGGTCCAGGAGCCAGAGTTTATTGTGAAGCACTAGGAAATAACGATGACTGCAGCGTCTTTAAAGCCGAAATCACTGCCATTACGCAGGCTGCTGAAATTATTTGCGAGAGTAATATCGTTGGAAAATGATAACTGTGTATATAGACAGACAGCCAGGCAGCCATTAGGGCTCTGGACTCTGCTATAATTAGGTCGAGGCTGGTGATAACCTGCAAATCACTTTTCAACAAGATACCCAGAGCCAATACGGTAACCGTCAATTGGGTACCAGGGCATATTGATATCGAAGGATACGAAAAGGCAGATGAGCTTCCCAGGAAAGAGTTGCCGCTTCACATATCGCAGGCTCTTTCTTTTGTAGCAGCTCAAATCAGTTCCTTAAGGAGAAAGGTAGAAAATGAAGCAATCGGTCGTGCAAACAGACACTGGGTTCATCTGGATCTGGATATGGCCGGCTTTTAGCAAGAAGAGATCAGCAACTCTGATCAAACTCAGTCATTGGGCACGTTCCGCATTCTAGACAGGTAGTCAAACGTTTCTGATTGGTCGAAAGATTCAGTTTTGACTACAAAGTAAGGCATTTCTTTTTGAGGTAGGGGTCTGCATTTGAAGGTAAAAAAATTCTCCCTACCTTTTAAGACAATGCGCAAAGTGTCAAAAATTCGTTTGATGTTTCATATATTAGGCCTTACCTCAAAAGTAGGCCTAGAGTTCGGAACGTGCCCATTATAATGCACGGGTCGTTTCTATTCGAATCTATTCGTCACCTGCTGTGTTGCTGCCCTGCCCTACCCGTTAGAAAAAAGCGAACTCTTGGCAGTCATTTCTTCGCGGAGCTGGAGGCCTTAAGGCAACATTGAGCTGATAGACTTCCTGAGATTCATATTACTATCTACGTGCTTCTAACAGGGGAGTTTTTTTTTATTAGCGTTCACGGGGTTAAACGATTTTGCACAATGGACCCGAACTGTTGGACTTTCCTGTCACAAGGCACCAAACCTAACCTAAGAACCTTGTTTCCTCGAAAATTGGGCATTTTTTCTAATGCTTTATTGTATTCTTAGAAACTCATACTTTTTTTAAAGAAAATCTACAAGAACTACAGAAAAAAGTGAGTCTTTCGAAAACTGAGTGTCAGAGGCGGTTTTTTAAACTCCCTACAGTTACACTGTACATTTTTTCAAAATGCCTGGTCTCATCTCTTCGAAAAACGAACACATAGAATAGCATAAACATTATAGGGTATATCTCTAATATTTCTCCAAACTTAATATACTTTTTGAATAGGGTATATTAGTCCCTCTGATTTCATAAGTTTAATTTCCATTACTCAAATCAGTTAATTTAAGGACTAACCGCTTTTTCATTAAAAAAAAGAGAGAGAAATATCAAACGGGAAAATTACCAAGTTACGATTGAGCACCTTTATCTCTCGTCATTTTATCTTCTCTCTTTTTCGCTGCATGACCTCTCCACAGATAACTAATAATTTATTTATTTTCTATCCGCCGTTATTTGTTGTGTTAATTTCATCCCGCATTCGTAAGTGTACATACAACAAGAAATCAATTGTTATCACGAAAGTCAATTGAAAAGATAATAGCCATACCGGCTATATTTTTTAGTATAAAAAGAATCGCATTGCCGGTCAGAAGTATATTTCGCATTTGCTGTTTTCTAGTTGAAGGTCGTATCTCCGCTAAAGAAAGGTACATTTTATACTTTCTTTTATTTATTTTTTCTATAAAATTGTGTCGGAAAAAATCTAGAATCTAATCTATTTTTTGTAGTTCGTTCTAACAAATAAAATATGTGTGATGTTCCTTTTGTAAAGAAACCATTAAAGTGCATTCAGAAAAAAAAAGCTACAATAATAAGCTATAAAATCATTTAAGCAGTGAAACTTTTCCAAACCGCATCCAGACAAGTTTTGAGTTTAATTTTTTCTTGTTTCTAATCTCTGTCTCAATCGCCGAAGCTCTGTAAGAGCTTTGAAGGCTTATAACATCGGCACTTCCACTCAACCTTCTCATATGCATGTACAGATACATATTTACGCCGAGATTCATTTTAAACCTGACCGCGATTTGCTTGTCTCACCTTTAAGAATTGCCACTTAGAGGAGACGGACCAGAGGCGAATGCATACTTATAAAAATGTTCTGATTTAAACTGTTGTATATCGAGTTCAAGTCGAAATGACCGCAGATGATTTTTCACACTATATCAACTTTGCGGGTGAAAATAAACTTTCAATTTCACATTGAAACCCGGTGCGAGTAGTTTATTCGGTCCCGCAGTCGAAATGGCATTTCAACGGCTACCGATCGCAGTAGTGCTGCTAACAAGTTCATTAGTATCTGGCATTTTAGCTAGCAATGTGATCGTGTCTATGGAGGCTCGAATACGCGTGCACAATAAAACTGTGGTAGGGCATTAGTTGGCCAATAACAAAAGTTTTTGTTTTACCGCGAATTTAATTGATCGCTTGGCTAGGCTTTGAAGAGTGTTATGTTACAAAATATCGATTGAAATTTCAAATAAATAACGTTTGGTAATTTGAATTTTTTTTTGTTTCTTACAGATGTCTTACAAGGTTGAACCATTGCCAGATTCCTACGCTTTGTTGGGCGAAGGACCCCATTGGGATATTGCAACGCAAAACCTATACTTTGTTGACATCAATAATGGAAAGATCTTGCGCTATGATTACAAGCAGAATAAGGTGTACAAGAGCCAAATTGGTAAGTACAAATGATTGTTGACATTCGCATTTCCGGAAATGATCTTAAATGCGGAAACGAGTACTTATTTTAACTCTCCATTGACTTTTCGATTCAAATATTGCACAAAGGGCACATGACTAAGTTAGATAAACGCTAGTTCTTTGATTGGCATCAAGACTTCGTGAGAAGCTTATGATTATGAGACTTTTACAATTACATATGACAAGTATTTTTAGTGCCAGGTGCACTGTTGTTAATTACCATTCAAAGCAACTTCTCGTTGTACATTACAATAGAAATATGGTGAATGATAGTAATTATCTTATAATCGACCCCATTTCCATAAAAAAAGACTTATGGTGGTCGAGCTTTCTAGGAAGGCTTTTTAGGTTTAATGTTGTAAAAAGACACTATTCACTTTAAAACCCCGACAAGGACTTGCTCGCTAAATCGTGGTTTCAATCATCCATCAACTCATCTGTTGATCTCTTTTTAGCACAGCAACTGACTAATCTTTGATCTTTTTTTTTAGAAAACGAAACCTTTGCTTCGTTTATCGTGCCAGTAGAGGGCACAACCGACAAGTTCGCCGTTGGCGTGGAACGTCGCGTAGCCATTGTCAGCTGGGATGGTGTATCAGAGACTTGCAAAATCGACAGGGAAATTCTATCTGTTGAACAACAAGATCCCAAATATAATGATAACCGTTTCAATGATGGTAAATGTGATCCTCGTGGTCGTCTATTTGCTGGAACCATGAAATACAAGGATGAATTTGCCAACCGTTACGGACATCTGTACAGGCTAGACGAAAATGGACAGCACGAAGTTGTCAAAGGTGACGTTGGGATTTCAAATGGCTTGGCTTGGAATGAGAAGGCAAAGAAGTTCTACTACATTGATACCACCGATTTCGAAGTGAAAGAATACGACTATGACATTAATACCGGTGAAGTTAGTAAGTAAAAATCAAAAAATGTACTATAACCTCAAATTTTCTACATGAAACCCCATCTTACAGAAAACCCCAGGGTTGTCTTCAACTTACGTAACTTGCGCGATGGCAAGAACCTTCTTCCCGATGGAATGACAATCGATTCGGAAGGATTCCTTTACGTCGCCACCTTCAATGGATCGACTATTTTCAAAATTAATCCAAAGTAAATTTATTTCATCTGAAATATTTCGTTAATTTACAATATTCCATTCATTTCTATAGGGATGGTAAAATTGTGCTTGAAATTAAGTTCCCAACTGAGCAAATAACTTCTGCTGCTTTTGGAGGACCAAATTTGGATATTTTGTACGTGACAACCGCTGCGTTGATGGGCAAGGAAGCGCCGGCAGGAACCACCTACAAAGTTACTGGTTTGGGTGCCAAGGGACTACCAATGACAAAATTGAAGTTGTCAATTTAACTTAAGATATTACAAAATTACTTAAGTATTTTATACTTTATTTGTTTACTAAAATAAAGTGCAATTACAAATGTAGATGTGTGTATTATCGTGTTTGAAAACTGTTTGCATAACATTTCAGATGAGTCAGTTTCTTTTTATTTTTGACGGTCAGGGTCATTGGTTTATCAATTGACTAAATATAATTTAAAGCAAATTTTAAACCGGATGATCAGCGTTTGTAGTTGTTCTGATGTAAGCTGTGGAAAGTTTTTTTTTGCAAAAATTGAGTTAAATTACGCTAAAATATTTTTTCATTTTAAGATCCTGGTAATGTTGTGATGTCGGTCGAGTGCTCTACTTAGTCGGATTTAAGAAAATTTATTGCCACATCGAAGACTACGTTTGTAACTGACACATCCAAAGGGAGTCTAATGAAGAAATGTGTGTGGGAGGGGCACAAGAGCCTGATAGGTAAAGAGTGTACTTCTAAGATACTACGTTTATATGGCGAGTTGAAGCCAGGTTCAACCCGGCTTGAAATTCATATTAACGCTCATCGAGTTCAAATGGAGTTGACTCAACTCGACTCAGCTAGCAGAGCTGTATTTCTAGCATATGCTGACATAGATTTGTTGTCTTAATTTCTATCGTTTTTTGGATTAGTTGGTATCTAATTGCTAGTGTTTTTTCCACCGGCTGTTTTTTCTGAATCGTGTCTTGGGGGGTGCCCCTGTGTCCCCTTCTGTATACGCCCTTGCATGTACTCATATGTGCCAAACAAAACGCAACCGATAAGGAGCTAAGAAATAAAAAAAAAAATAGAAAACAAATGAATCATTATTCGTTATTCTATTCTTTCTTCGTTACCCTATTCTGCCTTCTTTTATGTATTATGCAACAAGTTTGATAGCAAACATGTAAATTTTAAATAAAGTTATTTAGCATATTCGCACGATAGTTTCGTTTTCTATAAGCTGTGAGCCTTCCGCTTTTATGTTGGAGAACTGGGGCAATTCAAATTCAGCCAATCGAAGTACAAATAATAAGCAAGTTATCATCACGAAGAGAAGCTAACAAACCATTAAACCGTACTAAGACTTTGGTAAGAAAAATCTTGTATATAACTTGCTGACAAATGTTTTCCACGCCGTCATTTACTATACCTTCAATGCTCAGCTTTTTTTCTTTGTCGATTTGGATTTCTTCGCTGAGGGAGTTGTAAAGTTGGTCAACTTATACCTTCTAGGCAACTTACCAAAATTTAATTACACGATTCAGCTAGCAGAGCTGGATCGAGTTAGAAAAATGCACGATAAATCTGGGTTGAGGAGTCGAAATGACATTTATGTGTATGTTGTTTCTACTTTCGTTTCTTTCTTTAGGGTGCCGGTGTGAAGAAAAACCTAGATCGAAATCTTAGTTCGATCGCTCGATCCTGCTTATAAACGTAGTTCATGTTATGGGCCCCTAACTTCTTTTGTCTATCTTTTATATAAAAAGCCTAACAAGTTGCCCTAAGATAAGATTCGATTGTGTGCAAATACAGGTCCATATCTAGGCTTTAGGGTAATTGCCTGGCAAGAATAATGATATAAAATTGTAAATGAAATGTAGTAAATAAAATGTGTGATAAAGACAAAAACTATTGAATTTACTAATTTGGCTTAAATAAATAACGATAGTTAGTATAAGAATTTGTTTGTTTTTGTTCCAATCAAAATTTTAAAAATAATGGGTAATAAGTGGAACATCGAATTTCATAGGGGTAAAAAATATGGAGACACAAATTTATAGACATCCGATACGTAAAACCTAAAACTTGGTCTTTTTCATAAGTGCTTCTTCAATATTTAAGGCTTAAATACACTTAATACTTTTTGAATTCCTACTATTATTTTGTTATTTATTTTTTTCTTTACATAAAAGTCTTAAAGTTCGCAGTTATTTCCTATTGCCCTACGAACACTTCCAATTGATACAAACAGCAGCTAACTTCACTTCTATTTACATCCTTTGTTTCTCTCTCTTCTTTCTTTCAACACATCATTTTTTTCTATATACGTTTTAAAAGGTGATACGTCGTACGTCGTATATTATTTCTTTTTCTCCACCAGATTAAAAATAAATAACCCTTTGATTGTGTCTCTATTTGTTTCTATTTTTAAAAGAATACCTTTAACAAATTCCTTTGAAATTGATAAGCAATTAATTGCAAATTAGAAAAGAAATAAACGATGAATTCGTAGAAAAAGAAAAAGAAAAGAAAACAAAGAACTCTATGGGTACTCTTTTGTGAAGGTTATTACTCCTAATCAAGTAAATGGACTTATAATTGAGCTCAAGCCTTGGTGGGACTATTTAGAAACATGTGTTAGCATAACTATTAGCAAAAGCCTTAAAAGCTGCTAATTTGTTTGAATGAAGTGAAACAAAAGAAACACCAAGTCGTCTGTCTACCTTTAATCGCTGATAAGCAGATAGAAAAAAAAAAAAAACAAACGGAACAAAGGAACAATCGAAAGAAATAAATCGAAGAAAAATGGGTCGAATTTTCTTGGAACATTTAGGTGGTCATAAGCTGTTCAATTGCGGCCAATGCAATGCTAATCTAACGAATAAAACTCAATTGATTAGTACAAGATTCACTGGGGCCACTGGTAAGTGAAAGGAAAGACAAAGTTATATTATTGTTAACCGATATTCCCTATTCTATTTGCAGGACGGGCTTATCTCTTCAAAAGAGTTGTGAATCTTACATTTAGTCATGTTCAAGAACGTGTTATGTTGACTGGACGGCACATGGTCCGGGATGTTATGTGCAAGAATTGTGCCCACAAACTCGGCTGGATGTACGAGTTTGCTACAGATAATTCACAAAAGTAAGTAAAGGTTTTGTAGGCAGCTTTAACTTTTGCTGACTGGCTTTCATCAGCCATTAGCTTGACATATGCAGGCTGAAGTTTCTAATTTGTATGCTTGGTAAGCAATCCAATAAGTATGTTCTTTTATTGTCTGAAATTTATGCAGCATACCTGTGTAAAGTAGTTGAACTGACATCTCTTACATGCTAAGGAATAAAATGCACTGTAGTAAGCCTTAAATAAAGCTTATGCTTTTTGCTGGGATGTTGTCATTGTGCGTGTGTCGTTTTCTGTTTATGCATAGACATGAATTGGATTATGCGTGGGATCGCTGTGCTCATGTCAGTATAATCTCATTTGGGCTCTCCAATTATTCGGCTTGGTTTGCAGATGTATACAGATTGGAATCTCACTTCATTCTAATTGGCAATAATGACCCAGTAGTTTGGGCAGATTGCAGAGAGAATCCTAGTTAGCGTTTCAGTATTAAAGGAGTTCAATTCTGATTGAAATGAGAGAATGTTATCATGTAGTTCAAATTAACATCTTTCCTACGTCCGTATTGATATCTTCTAGTCCTTTGTAGCGTGAAACTGTTTTCTAACATTCGAAGCATTTATGTTACAATGCAATGCTTATGTATGTACTTATGTCTTCTTTTCATCATCCATTCGTTTTCATTTCAGATACAAAGAGGGTCGTGTAATCTTAGAGTACGCTCTAATAACAGAGTCGGAGGGTATTCAATCAGATGCTGGTATCCGAGACTAAAGACTTTCGTGAAATGTTACAATGTTCGCCGCTTTATGCAATTTTTATGATTAAGTATTTACTTTCTGGATTGATTTTATCTTTTTAAATAAAAAGTGTGTAATCCATTTGAAAAACATGTTATTTTTTTTATTGTATTTTAGTCGCTATTCTCATGCTAAGTATGTGGTGCTTTATCTACTAATAATTCAATATGAATTGGATTTCACATTTTTCCAGATTTCTGTGCTACCGCCATGGCATTTTCGTTGGCAATCATTTGAAACTCTTGGAAGCGCTGAGATACTCTCTGATTCATTTTTAAGTACTTCTCCATGCAATTTAAAGAACATTTTTCCTGTAAAAAGGGAAATATTTATAAGCAAATAGTTTTCGCCAATATATTTGAATTGAGAACAAACCTCTTCTGGTTTCAGAGTTCGTGCTGTAAAATCCCGTACACAGTCACCGAAACATAGCTCCGATAGTTTGTTGTATGAAAGGAGAAAATCTTGGAACTAAAAATAAATGGAAATTGTTAAATAAGTAAAGTAATAAGTTCGTTTGTGGTGGCTAATTAAATGTAAATAGTGAAGAGCGTCTTAGAACAAAACTAAATATAAAACTGGCCAAAGGTGTATTTTAAATTAATCTACAAGAAAAGTCCTATCAGGCCAAAGCGTTAAATTGACTGAAACACCAAGGCCACAGACACACGCTTGCCCTGAACCCAGTAACAGGCTCCAGAACAAAACGTCATGGAAACATTACTTAACATTGAAAGTAGAATTTGTGATTTTGAATAAAAAAATAGCCAGACCTCCAATGTAGAGGTAAATAGAATCGACGCATGAATAAATAATGGAATTTAGCCGAAAAAAAATCTTTTATCCTACCACTTTACATGATTTAAAAAGTGTTGGTGTCGAACGACCGACCAATCATAAGGTTAAAACCTAAAGTATTACAATTTATGTGAGGTAAAAAACGAATTTACTAACAGTTTTCATTTGGTCCTTATCCAAGGAATCGATAGAAACAGTTGCCGCACTCATTTTATTCAAAAAAATTAATTTATCCTTTGATTTCTAGTAGTCTTTCTATTATTTAAGAAAAATACGATTTTTCTGCAATGAGGTACTGCTGACAGCTGCTGACATTTAGCTGGCTGTTGTGGAATGTATTTGATAAATTTGTAGAATAAGACAGGGATGTTATAGAAAAAGATTTTGAAAGTTCAATTATTAGAACAGGCAGGAGATGTTATTATTGTTGTTTTCTAGGAAATACAGAAAGAAAGAAATATATTATAAAAATTTCATTGTTGATATAAACCCTCATTGATGGAGGGACTGGTAGCAATACAATTTAGGTATGTTCCCGCATTGACTAAAACTACGAAAATATACGAAATTTGACGAAAAATAGTGAATTTATGTTCCCTAACGAAAGAGACGCGTGCCGTGGCTCAGTGGATAGTGCGTTGGACTACTGCGCAAGGGGTTCCAATTTCGAATCCAGAAAAATGCCATCAAACATTTTTTCTCGGCCCCATTTCTTCCGAGTGTCTGACAAACATTAAAGAGTATTATTGTCATGAGAAAGCTTCTCAACAAGCTGTAGGTCCCTTCTGTACGTGAAGAAATATATACAACGCACAACGCCTTGGCCCTTTATCGGCTGCTTATGGACTAATATTTATTTTATTTTAACGAGCGAATAAGAAATTTCCCCGTACTGCGAGTTTTAGTCGTTGTTGGCTGGCAAAATAATTTGAAGTACTTCAATACAAAAAAAATGACGTCTAAAAAGTGGGCAGCTTTTTTGCTCAAGTCGTTCCCGTAAATTTGTGTGCGTTTGGCTTTCTCTAAAAGAAAATGTTGCCCCCACTCATAGAAATTTGACAGGCTGCGAATTTTAATGCTCAAAGTGCGGCTACAGACCTATTTTCAACAGTTTTCGTCCAATAACCTCAAAATCATATGAAATTTTTCAAAAAGTGGACATAAAATTTTCAGCCGTCACTAACGTAGGGTTGCTGCCAAGGGCCTACACCACAAAACTATAAATACTACATGTACAAGTGAAATACTACGCATTGTGTGTGGTGAATAGAATATTTACGGGATCCACCGTGAGGTATTTAGTAATGGTCAAACGGTTAGCTCTCAAGTTTACAGCGAAGAACTCTATCAACGCCAACTAATTGGAAGAAAAGGAGTATTAATTGAGCATTGCGCAATATGTACATAACAATGCTTGACCACACACTCCTCTGACGATCCCTCACAAATTGCAAGTTTGGTTGGGAAGTTTCAATGCAACCACCGTAGCCAATGAACCAAAAGTTAAACGAAATAGAATTCAGTATTTAAAACAAGTGAATTACAATATAACTAAATACTTATTTTATTTCTTAATAAATGTTACTTTCTTTTAACAATACATACATATATAATATATTTACAAGTAGGTACTATTAAAACTACAAAGAAAAACTTAGTGATTTTGCTTTTGTTCCATCATTTTACGGGGTAATGTCTTATATAATACAACTTTGCCCAGCTAAAGCAATGTTTTGTTTAACTTTATAATTATAGCTAACGAACTAAAAAATAAAACTAAACCATTTTAATGTAAGAAACAAACGATACTAAGATTAATAAAAAAAAATTTAAAATCCTTACAAACAATTAAAACCGATCTGTTTTAAAATATTTAGTTTATTTTTTGTTTTTGTTTTGTTTATCGAAAATTGTTCATTCAGCCTTTGAAGAAAAAATGAATTTGTTCTTGGAAATGGAAAAAGAGTGACCCTAAGTGTGTGTCGGCATTTACAATTATCTCTGGCTGTAGGTTTTGTAGACACGTTGTGTACTGCGTGTGGTAATTGCTGGCGATGGACTCAGTGACGTTGAAGCCGAATCATTGTAATCTGTTGGAGCTGCTGTACCACCGGCATCGTTTAGTATATCACGCTTCTTAAAGTAGTCGATGAGTTTTTTGGTCGATTTTATATGTGAGACTATTGTTGCTTCGGACTAAGGGCGAAATCAAATAAAATCATAAGTCATATTTGTGTGACTGAAAAGCCAAACTCAGTATATACTTACACTAGCAGTTAAATTCATGAATGTGTAGTATTTCTCGAGGACGCCAGTGATTTCCTTGAATCCGTTCTCACGGAGATATGGTCGAATGGCGTTCTCGTTTTCCTCACTGTCGGTAATCAAGTGACCGATGAGAATGCCTGCATAACTGCCCTTGAGTGTATGTTCCATGTGGTGACCGGCTTTTTGGAGAACTATTTCAAAAAAAAGTATTAGAAAAATCAATATTGCTTTTGGGAGAAAAGTTGACTTACGATTGTTGACGGTTTCATCAACCTCTTCTTGCTTTTTCTTCTGTTCGGTGTTTTCGAGAATAGCATCGGTGTTCTTTTCAACCAATCTAAAATTAAATACATAAATTTGGGCGAGGTTTTAGTGATTGTCTAGTTAGTGCTTGTTGGTTTGATAAGCTATGTATGAAAGTTCATTCCTTTTAAAGGAAACACCTCTTGGTGGGACTACAGCCTCAGAATTTTAACATTGATGACGTTTTTGTGTAAAATCTTACCTTGCCAACTCCTCGCATTTGTAAAAGTATTCAATTAGTGCCTTTATCGCTGGAACTCTATCGGCAATACTGTTAAACTCTGGTGGAGCCATCGCTTTCATTATGGTCGTCCGATTGGCCACCGTGTGCATTGTAAGGTTGATCAGCAACAGAAGCACCTGCACATAAACACAACCAATTAGAGTATTTTCCTTCATAACATCACAAAAAAGACAAAAACTTACCAGCATACTCAGTTCGAAGACACACCGCTCAGGAATATAGTTGGGAGCCTGCAACAATATATGGAAGCTGGTGTCGAAAATCTCCTGCCTCTGCCCGATTAAGGCACTTCCATTTGCGTCCGCGTCAAATGGATGCGTAATATTGATTAAAACTTTTAGCGTAGGAATCAGCGTCTCACGCACAACAACACCAGGATTATCCTTCGAGGTGAAATCACTCGTCGGGTGTAGACAAATTTCTCGATCACACATTTTGTACAATTTAAACAGAGTGTTTATTGCCTCACCATTACTGTAGTGTAGGATGTAATTTTGATTTTGCTCATTTAACTGCGTGACATTTTCTAGAACACGCATACACCGTTCGATTGTTTTCATGTTATCTAGCAGACTGGGTGTCCACTCGATTGAATTGTCTTTTTCTGCGTCGGTCATCTGGCGGCAACATTCGCAGATAACTTTGATTATATGCTCGAGACCACCGAGATTACGCAGTTCTTCTTTGAACCATTCACCGGCACGCTTTGATGTCAATGAAAGCAATGTTTCCATTGCCAGCGTTCCTGATGAAATCGTGTCCATGTTCAAATGTGTTGCTTTGCCTTGACTTTTGATGTCTTCACAAAGCTCTTTTACTGTTTTTTTGTTGCGATTGTAGCTGGTCATTTCGGCGGCATTCGCTGGATTTGAAGCATCCGCTTCAAGCAGATTCATCATTAACTCCAGAGAGTCTCGATCGAGATCCATGTTAAGTGCATCCTGTGACAGAATAAACATTATCGCTGAGGTACAAAGTCCCAAGCTTAAATCACCATTGGCATCACTGAGGGCCTTGAAGAATTTCGTGACTACTCCGTGCGCCCGTACATGCATTCGGAAGGCGGGAGTCATACACTTTGAGGCCAGCTTCAGGGCGGACAGGCAACGAGTTGAGATTTGATTGTGCGGCTGTAGAGCTTCGAGGAAGTAATCAACATCGTCGTTGATCTCTTGGTATTCGCCGAATTCTTGAATTTGATGAGCGGTTTTCACATTCCGCACCACCGTGTAGTATTCCTTTGCTTTTCGTTCACAACGCACCGCCGTAACCGGTTCGTCATCAAATTTATTGGCGCCATATGGCTGCTTTACTACACGCGTTAGCTTCGGCGGCGGCACATCTACTGTGTCTTCACAGTCCTCACTGAAATCGTCAAATATAGCGTCGGCAGCGGCCTTTGCCGGTGCTGGTGAGTCACTGGCACTGGGCGCCTCAGCTGATTGTTCGCCATTCAGCTCTTCGTCCCAGCGATGCTTGTACACGTGACGTTTTGGACATTGCTCTGCCACCCGGCTCTTGAAGATACTACCCTTCTTCTTCGATATAACCAACTTCATTGTGGCCGGTTGCTTATCCATCATTTCCTCCTCATCTCGGCTGAGTATTCTAGATTCGGACTTGGCCAATTGTTCAGCGGCGGCTGCTCTCTCCGCTGCTTCTTGCTGCTCACGGGCGTCTCGCTCCAGCCATGTACGCTTGAACTTGTCCTTGATCTTGTAGTCACGTCGTTGTTCTGTTTCTTCAGGCACAGACGACAACTTCGGCATCACTAAACTTACTGGTTCCGCTAACGCGTTAGGAATTGTATTCATTTGCTCAGATTCTAGAGGAATATCTATTGAGGAGGTACTCTTTGAGGGCGCGTCCACATCTAGTCTATTGAGTGCTTCTGTGGATGCTGGTATTTTTGCTGGAGATAGACCACCCTCCGCTGCCGGTAGAGTGGCATTCTTTCTCTTGCGCCCGTAGCTACGTAGCACAGGAGGAGGCGTCACAATCGGAGACTGAGATGACTCGTTTTTATTTGCTGGAGATTTGATGGTGTTGTTGTTATTGATGTTATTATTGCGAGTTACACGTCCTCCACGCTTGGCTACAATTTCAACTGGTGGTGGTTCAGACGATGCTGCTGCTGCTGGTTCTTCTTCAACTGGTGGCGTTTCGACTAAAACGTTTGCGTTTTGTCGGCGCGTCGTTCGCCTCGTCGGCGATATAATGACTGGCGGTGATGGAGACTCAACAACTGGCTCTGCTGTTGCAGCAACTGGGGCCGGTTGAGTTGATTGAACGCTTGATTGTGCCGCTCCTCGTCGAGTTCGTCGCGGAGTTGTGATTTCCTTTGGCGCTACATCTTCGGCAGGTTGAGTTTCCTTGATAACAGCAGCAGGTTTAGCAGCTGGTTCTTTTGCTACTATTTTTCTGCCTCTTGTCACCCTTCGCGTTGCTGGCTCTTCTTGTTTCTCTTCCACCACTGGTGGCGGTTGTGATTCCTTTTCTTCTGCTTCTTCAGTATCTGCTTCGACTGCAGCACCACCGGTCAGTATTTCAAGTATATCCTCCTGCAACGGTTCTTCGTTGGTAACAAGTTCTTTCGGAGTATCCGTTGCATCTTCGCCATCCATCATCGACTCTAGCCGCGACTCAATGTCGGATGGTGGTGCCACCAGCGAACTATGCTGACTTGTCTCCAAATCACTAGTAATATCACTCGAGCCCCGGCTTCGTATCACGCACGCTTCCTCGGGTATAGCCTGCGCCAATGGCGTACTATTACCCTTTGACGAAATGCTTCCCAGTACCGATGACTGCGAATCAAAGTCTCTCTCAGACATCGCTGGAGGAGATATGATTGTGCGATAGTTCTCTGTAGTCTGTTGCGGCGACGGTGTCTTGAATTCACCCTCTTTCGCTGCGACAATGTTCTTCAGATGTTTGTGTTTCTTGCTCTTCGATTTCTTTTCTTTCTCAGGCTTCTCGTTAGATACTGCCGAGCTGGATGCTGTACCTGCTGCGGCAGCTGCTGCTGCAGCTGCTGCTAGTGCATTCCGTATGACATCGGTCTTAATAATGAGTTTCAGTCTCTCCTTCGGCGGCTTGTCGGGTGAGATTTTTACGGTACAATAGTTGAATTCCTCCGGTTCATCTGCGACTACTGGCACCGGAACCGACGCACCGGTTGGTGATGGTGGTGGCAGGGGCTGAGGAGGCGCAGCAGCTGGCAATAGTGGCAACGGCTTGACAATGACTTTCGGTATTGGAGGACTTACTGTGGCACTTGGTGGACTTAGGGTCGGTTCCAGAGGTCTATCAATTGGATTTATTGGATTTTCTATGGAAGTTTTATGTGGCTCGGATACTGATGATGAATTGAATGCAATTATACTATTTGTGTTGTTGGTGTTGCTTTGGAAATCGTGCTGCGGTGAATTGATTTGTTCCTCACTGTCTGTGCTGACCAGACGCGATGTACCCTAATGAAAAAAGACAATAAAAAAATTTATCATTTATTCCGATGTGCAAGATTGCTTTCGATTGATTGAATTACATTTTGTAGAACTGTTAATTAATAAAAACATATAAAATTAAACATAAACACGAAGATGAATTAACTTGACACTTCTAATGGGAAATGGAAATATAAAATGCGCGCGATCGTTGTTGTTTTTTTTCTTTGCCTTTTATTTGGCTTCGTCGCTTTGACATGTGAAGAGTAAGAAAAAAAAAAAAAATTGTGTGAAGAAGGTAATAGAGTAGGCATTTGGTGAGTTAGAAGCAATAGATTTTGGTACATTTTTAACTAAACGGCTGTCAAAAATTGATTAGTCCGGGGGGGTTATGCGGGGGTAATAACCTTCCAGACAAGCCATTGGAGCAAGATATCAAAGCCAATTAGAAAAGAAGTGAGTGAGAAGTCGTTTAAAATTCCAGTAAACACGGCACATTGCACAGTTAGAAGCTGGATTCTGGGAGACTAAGTGATTCGTATATGTACCTTTATTAAAATTGTGTCTAGGTCAGAGTAAGCCGGGGGAAATATTGCTAAACGGTTGCATTTATAGGATGTAAATGGAGAGAAATTCGTTGCAAAATAAGGGTACGAAGTGCGTTGGAAAAAAAAATATCCCTATCCCAGTTCATATAAATTTTTCAAAACACATTGGTTGTTTGGAAATAAGGCACTAAGGTGCGACTCTCCAACATTTGTTTGTTTCCCATTCCTGATTTATTAGGTCCCTTATGCGAGGAGAGCGAATGGAGGAGAAGATACAACCGCGAGCTCACAACTCTGTGAGCTGTACCAGGATGTGGATGTAGTCCAAGAAACCAAGATACAATGCTTCAGCCAAGAGGATCTTCGAATCCCAGGCCCCAGGTTCGAGACGGAGAAGAAGACCGAACCTTCGGTCCAAAGACCAACTTGTCGCGGATGACAGAAAACTTGGTCTTCACTGGAAGCAGTGTGCCCGGATCCGCAGAGGATGGAAGGCAACGATGTCTCAGGAAGGGTCGGGAGGCCTTTAAGTAGGGAAGTAAGTGAGTTCCCATTCCTGAGACCATTAACTGCGGCACCAGCTAATTTTAGTCCACTAAAGATAGAGATGTGGCAGATAGCGGCTAAGAAGGCATGAGAAATATTTTGCACAAGCATTTGAAAATGAATAAGACCTGTCCGCCGCCCTGGGTACACGCCGTTCGACACATGGCCTTTTCTAGTAATGTTGTAACGCAAGGGAAAGAAAGAAAGAAGGATTGCTGCACAATCAATTTACCACTAGGTGTTTCAGAAAAGTCGCCTCAGGATATGGAACTTGTATGTCCGCAATCCACGGATCTTTGTGATCACATAAGCGCATAGTGGGCGGGGTAGTTACAGAGAAGATTGTTTGCCTCTTTTGAAGTATTAAGTACATCATAAATATGTTAGTCAAGACTTCAAACATCAGCTTATGTTTTCATACAAAAACTCACCTTAGATATCCGCAGAACAATCGGAGGATGTTCAGGATTGGGCGTCTTAGGTGGCGGCGGCAAAGGTGGATGTGCCACAGGCACGATTACCGAATTTGTTGCCGGTACCGGGACAGTCACCGGTGTGGGCGTAGTTACAACAGCAGCCGGCGCTGTTGCAGTTACTGGAGTTTTAGGCACTAGCATATCCTTCAGAGGCGTCGGACTACGCTCATAGTCATCCTCCTCGTTGTAATTAACAATCTTTCGACTGCGCGATGTGACTCGAGACGGTGGTGCTTCCGGCTTCAGTTTTTTCTCCTCCTTCTTTTTCTTCGGCTTCACCATCGTCCGCTCCGAGGATGTAGAGTTCTTCCGCTCAGCGGAAGACCTTGGAATTTTCAATTTGATCGGATCCCTTTGATGGGGTGTTGTTGAACCACTTGCCGGGTACATGTCCCTTATTGGCGACGGTGGCGCCCTTGGCAGGTGTTGTATAATCTGCGTGGGAATGAGTGTTGCTGCTGAATTGCGACTTTTGAAGAACTTCTTTGGTTTCGGGGCTTCCCGTGTTGGTGAAGAGTCACCTTCACCAGTGCTGCCCGTCGCCGCGTCTGGACTTTGACCAGGACTCATCTCGGCCGGTATCGATTGCAGGGCATACGTCCGCGTCGAAGTAAAGCCCATTTTACCCCATTTTCCGACAGTGCCCGCGGAGCGTGCAGCTGTGGGGCGATTTGTGTTCTCCTTCTCCTTGATCAGCGAGTCCAATGGCACGACGATGTTCTTGCCCCACCGAGCCATTGTGTCCGCGTATAATTTACCTATTTTATTCGGTCCGCCAAAGTCGTCCTTTGGACATCACTCGCGGGGTTGTTTATATTTACGTCTTCTTTTGTGGCGAAGGCAGCACCACAAGCACAAATTGAATGAGTTCACCACCTTCGTGTGGTGAATTATTTGCTCGCAGTTGCACGCACCACAAATGTCAAACGATAAAAGTGAGTATGGACGAAAAAAAAAAATTTAATATTCCAATTAAATTGCGTAAAATTGGATAAACACTATGCGGTTGTATGCAAAGATAGCAATAGCTGATGCAGAATCTATTAAATGCCACTCTGCGAATGAATTTGATAGGGAAAAGGCGGAACTTGAGGAATGAAAAGTGCACACTGTGGGGGATGCCTGTTGGTTGCGGAGAAATGTAGAGATTTTGGTATAAAAACACACCCGGCCGATTTGTAATGAATTCGGATCGAATACGGAAGAAACGCGAACGATAGTGAATATTATTTGAGAATAAAATATACAATTTTTCGAACTAAATGCCAATGTTTTGTTAAAACTACATTTCACTGATTTATGTACAACGAAGCCATTTTTATTTTTCTGAGATTTTTTTTCTATTTTCACCACGATGTCAGTAGTAGAGTAGATGTGATGGTTGTTGGACTAGATGAGAAGAAATTTCTGCGGACGGGTTGTGTTCGCAAGGTTTCATTGGATATTTGCTTGAAATATATACAGGAGCAAGACTGAAAAAAATTTAATTTAACGAAAATCGGACAAAGTTTTATCCGGTACATACAAGTCGAATCGACTTCTACTCGAATAAAGTCAAATGAAATTTAATTTGCGCCTGCAAAACATCTCACGGGAGCGCTCGAACGAATATGTTTTTATTGCACATACTTCATATTTTCAAAATCTTATTTTATTTTGTTCTACCTTACAGCCAAAATTGTAAATTGAAACAAAATAAGCCAGTATAAAAAAATTGAATTTAAATCCAAGTTTAAGTACTTAAATTGGTCTCCGGAGGGCCAACTCCGAGATTATGTAAAAAAGCTTAAGTTCGGGCCTAACGATGGAATACTATAGACTTGGGTTTTATTTTCGTATTCCCGTAACTAATGTCATATTGCAGATAGCAGAAGAATATTTGCAGAACTTCGAAACGCTGAAACTATTTTATTTCAATTATTTACAATAATTAAGTATTTTTGCATTCAGAATAATTGCACAATGCTCAGTGCTTGTTGATTACTTTAAAAATATTCTTTGGAAACTTTCTACCATTTACCACATATGTAAACGGTGTTTCACTTGCACTCTCGGTAACATCGTTGCAAGAACTCTGATTAATCGGGAACATAAAAGACAAATCAATGTCATATCGAGGAAGTTTTTCTCTGAAAAAAATAACAGAAATATAATGCAAGAAAATTTATTTAATAAAATTTTTACCTTAAGAAATTTGCAACATTTTCACCAAGTGTCGGTTGGCGTGATAGTAGAAGTGCAGATAGATATCTTGGTGATTTGTTTTTCTCAGCACAGTGCATTATAAGTCCCCAGGTTTTGTAATCCGTATCTATTATGTAGGTGTTGTAAATTCCTTCATCTAGATATAAGAAAATAGAGGTTCTTCATATATTTAATATTCTCGTACGGTAATTCTTACAAATATCCTCTGTATGCATCCAGTGGGCTGGTACTTCAAATTGTGGTATCATCCATGTAATGTTGCCTTGAAGCTTTTCTCGTAAAGGATCTTCTGCGTAGATGTATGTAAAGTTCATTGTAACCTGATGAATAGAAAACATTGGAATCGAGGTTAATTTCGATACATTGATCCAAGAGTATAAATTCTTTACGGCAGAAGAAAGAGTTCAAACCTAAGCTTAATGGCAAAGTATTACTATTTGTTGCTCTAAAACTTCAGGCAAATACATTAAAGCTCTACGACTTGTAGTGTTTATTTAGTTTTCTCAGCTGAAATATCTTAAGTCAGGCTTTTCTGGCACCTAGAATGGTTTTTGAGATTCTCTGCAGGTTTATCATTCTTGTGTCTCTGTCTGGGAAAAGCAAAATATAGTATTACTGGTACCATGTATGTGCTTTAGATACAGTCACCCCCTCAACTTAACCTACCTAAAAAAAACTTAGAAACGTTATCAAAAGAACGACGTGTTAGTACCAAGAATATTCTACAAATAATAGATCATCCATCATTAAAAATTTTCTTATATTTATCAGCTGAAGACCATATTAGATAAACCTGAGCTGATATTGAAACATACACATCCCACAAAAAAAAATAAAAACCTTTCCCCACACCACAAGTATATCTAAAGTTAAGGTCATGAGCAAATTCTCCATAATCATCTCTAGAAACCCATCAAACTGGAAAGAAAAACAAACGTGGCAGGTCAGAAAAAGGTTACCCGTACTTGAATGCACAGTTTGCTCCTACTTTTCAATTAAATTTATTATTATTCTCCACCTGGCATCTTAAGTTCAGTGGCCTTTCTCAACACACACTCCACTTTCTAAGTCCACCTTTGTGACAAATCTCAAAGCAAAAATATAACAAAAAAAAAAGAATATTATTATTCAATCGCTGTTTCGCCAAGAGTTGTAAAAAAAACTTTCATCTGACAATTCGAATTCTTGGGACAAAAATCAAGAAAATCTATGCACGAAGCTCAACCCATTCCAGTCAAAAAAAAAAAAAAAAAAAACAAATTACAAAAAAGCCACACATCACATACAATAAAGAAGATCTTTCTTGTTGCAAATGAAAGCAAAACCTGATCACACTACTAAAAACCATCTTCGATTTCTACTTTTTTTTTTTCTCCAAAAATCTGGAATAATTCAATTCAGATCACAGAAAATGCCATAGCACACCTTGTTCAATTCAATACTCACATGTTGATCTTGATCCGAGAATGTGAAATGACTTTGCATGCAAGCATACTCTGGCAATTCCTCCGACGAAGCATAATACTGAACGACATACCAGAATCCCATCATCGATTCCAAATCAAAGTTCCGTATGGCCTTCACCTGTAGGTCAGAAAATAATCAAATAAAAATCCACAAGACGTATGAAGTACACGTAGGGAACAAAGATTGTGGAACAAATCAGTTCACTAGGTGCAGGCGATGAATAGAATACGCTTAGCCTCATCAGGGCCCGCCATCATCTTCCTCAAAGATTGGTGGAAGAGTGTTTTCACCCGAAAGCCCAACATGCATAATAAGTATCCACTTTAGTGTGTGTCTTGGTCAATGGGATTCCAAGTCCAATTCTGATTCCAAGTAGTCACACATTCTGTCTGCCTTCGCCACCGCCACCATTGAAACCCATTAGGCACAGTTTCCACGGTGCTGCTGCTGCTGTTGGTGAATTTGATTTTGTGTGCTGATGCCCGGTAGTACTTGCCTGTTTGTCGCTGCGCCCGTCCCTGGTTCGGTTTGGTTTCACTTCTTCATTTCAGATGCATTTTCTCTTTTTCATCATCATCTTCTCGCATACAACATAGTAGTAGAAGAAAATGTCTACAAAAAGAACACACTATCATGAGGCTCCCTGTGAACAGCAGCCTATCTGGGGTTTAGCGTTTATTTGAATGTTTATTCGCGTGCGGCATAGAGTTATGTGCGAGACACACCTTCGGCTGTGTTGACACATATTTTCTAGGTCTGTGATAGATTTTTGCTTGCGCCTTGCATGCGAAAGTATCTAGTATGCAGACTCCTGGCACAGTCTCAAATAGATCGATAGAGTAGACCGACCACGTGCGACACTAAATTGACATAATTTGTTTTTGTTTTTAGAACTTACAGCAGGGCAATTCAGCTTCAGATCGCTCCGACGCGATGACCTTGAGAAACCGTACATCCATGATGTGGCCAAAGATACACACAAGAGGAGTATAAACACCTGTATCCTAGCATTCATTATTATCACTTCACACTCAATGAGAATTTATTTCACAAAATAACAAAGTAAAAACCCACAACTGAAAACACTACTTATTATGAGCTAATTAAACGCCGAATGGATTACAGCTTCATTGCGCAGTGGCTGTTGTTATTCTTATCAGCTTTAAACTTAAGTCTGTGTGTAAGACTGTTTCCGTCGTAGCGTCTTATTTTTAGATATCAAAGAGTATACAGCTGCCAGAGTTCCAGTGCAAGCCGTTGCTCGTTACTGTGCCACTGGGAATTGTGAATAAAATTGTCCGCTGGACAATCAGTCTGGAGTTGGGGTTTGTTTAAGTAGGAATACGCGCAGTTCCTGCTTGCCAGTGTTCATTGCGTGAGCAGATGATTCATTATAACTGGCCGAATGTGGGCTTGAGTTTGTTTTTTATTCGTTTTAATTGAACCGATGAAATCCATTAAATGAGTACGTTGAGTTATGACACTCTCCTCTCAGTCTATTTAGATACAAATTCAAAACAAAACATATTTTGAGGTTTTTATGGGAAATTTTTATGATGTATCAAATGGATATGAGAGATACGTGAAGGGAATTCACAAAATAGCAAAAACCTAGAGAGGAGCATGTGTTAGGCAGTCAGTCTCTACACAATGTTTCCTGCAAGACACTCATGTCTCTTTAGAGCGATATAACCCCAAATCAAAACATTTAATAATGTTCGAGCATTGTCGAATGCTGTCACTTTATTTAAGACGTGAGCAATTGCTTGTATCAAAACTAGACGTAGTCACGATCCCTCACAGCAACACTAATGCCAAAGCGATTGATTTCAATGACTCAAGTGACTTTCTTGACCAGACCATCTGGCTTGGGTCTCACACATTGATGCTTCTACATGCATATGTAAGTAATATGTATAAGTAAGTCAGTCATGCTGATACCTGTCATCCACTTGCATATAAATAAATAAAACAGATCTTTGTTTTCTGTCTGATTAGAAATATAGAGCGAAATTTTTCAGGTTGCTCAGGGAGTACAAGCAATCGTACAGAGGAATGTTTCAAACTCTTTCAGATATTTCTCAGTAAACATTTGAAGCATTTTCTAGTGGTATGTATCCAAGACAGAGTAATGTCCGAGGGGAAGAAAATCCCTGAATTAAAAGAAAGAGCTCACTACAAAGCACTCAAAAGCAACAGGGCCATAAGACTTGACGGCAAGCCCATAGAACTCACTGCAGTCCACATCGATTACATCAAATATGTACTACTGGACAAACGGGTGAGAGATTTTCCAATATCTTGGAAGTATTGCCTCAATCAATGGTGGAATCGAACTTAAGGCCAAATTATAATTCAGCGATAGCTAATGTATTAATTGAACGAAAATTCTTCTCGTTCGTTGTCGAAAAGTCAGTCAGGTTGAACTATAATACTTGGTAGCAATCGGATGCTAATGTCAAAATTTTATGTCAAGTTTTCTTCAGTGCAATCATTGGGCACGTTCCGAACTCTAGGCCTACTTTTTAAGGTAATAGCTAATATATGGAACGGCAAACGAATTTTTGATAGTTTGCACATTGACTCAAAAGGTAGGGACAATTTTCTTACCTTCAAATCTACCTCAAAAAAAAAAAGCCTTACTTTGTAGTCAAAACTGTGTCTCTCGACCAATCAGAAACATTTGACTACCTAGTGGCTAGACTGCGAAACGCACCCATTTTCATAAGCTGCTTTCATAATAGGAGTTCGCAAGCATCTGTCAAGTAGATTCGCCGGTCTTGCAAAAGTGACCGAAATCTTAACGAATTGAAGTCAAAGGGTATTATGATGGTCACACAATACATACATATACATACTTTATATTCGCACTGTTTCAGAAATGGTCGCACGAAACTAATTTGTGTCCAAAACGAAGCTTAAAGATCAAACTGTTCCGTTCCAAGGCTGAGTCATAATTTTATGATTTCTTCATCACTTAAGCGCATTATTGAATCTAAAACTTAAAGGGCATGCTTGCTGGAAATATAATATGGGGTTTGTGCTCCAGTGTAGTCTATCCTTTTTATCAAGAAACTAAGACAAATTCTGCATTAAACTCGCAGAGAATTATGCCGACAACATCCAAACTTCATTATGGCCGAAATTCATAATTTAAAAAAATAATTAAAACTACACTGAATACCTAATCAGAAGGAAATGAAAATTGATTGCAGTTGACCCATGCAAGACACGAGTCAAAGCACTCTTCAGAGTTGTAAAGTGGGCGTCAAGTAGGGAAAGTGATAGGGCATGCATGCTTAAGTAGAATCATCAAGAGCATAAAATGCTCTCTCTAGGTCAAATTCACTTTCAAAAACTATACTCTTGATGGTCAAGAGTTGGTGCCTATATATCATTTACAAATCTGCTATTTCAAACCATCAATGTGAATCTCATTATCATGTGAAAAAACATAATTTATGATTGGGTATAATTGTTTTTTGTTTCAATATTACTTACTCTACGTACTGTTCGGACTGTTTGAGAGCAAAGGGTTCGGTCTTCTGATCTGGCACAGAGCTGTAGGTCTCTTCAGATTTACAGGCTATTAAATCTCATACCCAGATTTAAGCCTAAACTTCCTAATGAAATTCTGCTCCAGAGAATGTGAGTACATAGTAAGAACATTAGCCCCACTCCTATATCCATCGTCCCAGATTTTCAGAAGAACCAATAATCGCTCGGTCAAACATTTTCCACTACGAAATATTTCTTAGACAGAACTCCTCGCACCAAACGGAGGTCTTGTACTCCTTCCCACTCGATAAGAACGTATATATTCACTAAGATAATCAGTCAGCAATCAAATTTACAATAGCTAGTCAGAAGAAGCTGAAATCAGTAGAATTGAGTAATAACATCAATTTTTGGGCTCCCAGAATGTAAGAACGTACACAGTAACAAAATGGCATAGTTACTTTACTTATGTCCTGTATCCCCTTGTGGGTCCTAGGGCCTCTACAATGCCTACGTGCCATCATGTGCTGTTTCTGGAAGTTTGCCTCAGCTTTCCCCAACTTTTTTCCAGTTACCGTGCTTCTTTCTTAACTGTTCTACCGGCGCGTATCCTGCCATCCTGAGTAAGCGGATACCATTGCAAGGCTTGGTTAGCTATGGACCTGTCACCCTTTTGGAGAGTGTGACTAATCCACTGCCACTTTCGTCGTCGTATGGTTTTACCTATAGCTTCATGGCCCGTTTTCTGATAAAGCTGTTCGTTAGAGATGTAGCGTAGGTACCTATTGACAAACGTTTGTGGGTAATTTCATTACTTCGCCAAACTGTGGATAGCATCCTAAACGCAGATTTTACTTTGCCTATGCGGCTTTCTATACTCAGTTCTGTTCCACCATCGGTTGAGACAATATTCCTAAGGTATTGAAAACACTCTACTCTCTCAACCGTTTGCCCAGCAATGCATGTATGAGTCAATGAGTTTGGTCCTAGGATGATCATTTTTGTTTTTGTTGAGTTAATTTTCAGCCCAAAGACGTCGCTTCCCTCTCCACAATTGCTGTCATTTGGTGAAGGTCTATTCTTCTATGAGACAGAAGGCGTACATCATCTGTGTAGTCGAGGTGCTTGAGTTCAGATGTAAGAGTCTATCGAATTCCTCCATATCCTGTTGAAAAAGCCGCATTAAGCACATCGCTAATCACCAATAAAAATAGTATTGTTGAAAGGATGCAGCCTTGCCGATACCCACTTTGGACTTCGAGTTCAGACACCCTTCCTCTGGATGTGAGTTAGCAAAAAATGGATGCACTAAAACCTGTGAGACTTCTGGAACCCAAGTTCACCCAGCTCGACTCTCCAAAAACAGTATCCCAAGGGATAACCTTTTCTAAGCTTGCAGGAGTTGTGATGACCTTTGTAGATGTAGAAAAAGGAACAGCTAACCATCTGTGGGACTGTAGAATGCTAAGTTCCAAAAAATACACCAAAAGCCAAAAATGAAACTTAAGAAGGGAAATAAACTAAGTACGATTGGAAGTCATGCAAGTTAGGGTATGTACCATTCAATGCACTACACACAGAAATAAAGAGTCTGTAAGAAAGACTACCAACTTACTATATCCTATGTTGCTTTAGGACATAAGCCCCGCTTCAGTTCTTCAATATTGCAAAAGTTCGATTTTATGCATATGGCTCTCAAGATTGGGTTAATCGATTTGCATATAACCAAATATTTATTCTCTAATAAGTATTCAAGCCGATCTTATTCCAATGCCACCCGAGTCTCTTACTAGCTTAAATGCAAGTACTTTTAAGGCAGTACCCATTCTCTGGGGCACGCAACTCCACTATCCCTTGAGAAATCATATGTAAAAGGAAGAATTTCTATTCTTGAAACCATTCGAAAGAGGGAAAATTCTCTGATGCTATTGGTATTTTTCTAGTTCCTGCTCAATGTCGTGTGCAAAAAAAAAAGCAAAAATGATACAGACTTCTACCAAAGAGTTTACAGACCTCTTAACCCATATTCGCCTTATGTATATAAATCTTTGCCTTCCACGCAACTACTCATAGACGAGATCTATAACGAACGACGTTCAATGGTTGCTTTTGCTTGTACGCAAGGCGTATATGGTTGGATAAAAAGAAGAAACACACATATTGTGGCCTGCACGCACTGGTTTACGCACTTCATCCAAGCTGGGGTGGGGTTACCAATCAGAGGCAGGAGGAAAAAAAAATATTAAAAAAAAATAAAGTGAAACAAAAACTTTACTGTCTTTGTGTCTTGAAAGTGGACACAAACGGAAGAGTTTCGTAGCTGAACCCAGTGTGTGTATATAATAGTTGTCCTACATGCTCCATTTTTATTTTTTCACGGAAGCCATACGTTGACTTGTCCAACCAACAGAGTGTCTGGTCTGGTGCGCTCATAAGCGCTTTCAGCTAACATTGAAATGGATTGAATGTGGCCAGGCTACCAAGCACGAAGAGAGCGAGTTTGGTGATAATGACCGAGTCTCAATTGAATTGGTTTGACTCTAGCCTTGTTAAAATGTGGCTACATCTAGTTGGACACTTTTTTAGAGATCCTTATTGGCAATTGATAAAGATAATACGCATAGTAAGAGTTTTGAGCCGGATCGGCTTCTCATGCATATTGAAATCGTAATTCCTTGGCACTTATGCTGCAACTGCTTATCAATAATTTTCTTTACACATGAATGCAACTTACTCGTTTCTGATGATCTGATGAAGTTCAATAACATGTCGATGTTAGTTAGATCCTGAAAGAAATGCTTGCCAATGATTTTTTACCTGGAATATTGGGGTCCAGGGCATTTGCAGAGGAAGTGGGTAGTGTCCTCTATATCATCCTCATCGCAGCATCATCTGCAGAGTGTTTCCTCCGTACGACGCAGTTTCTTTCAACAAGCATGGACAGTGAATAATTCTATCGGTCCTTGCTGTGTCAAAAGTTGACCATAATTGCTTTGTAGTTTTGCAATTTTGTAGGGAATTCCATCTTAAGTTAGCCTCTCTCATAGCCAGTTTCCCTGCTGAGAGCGCAAGGCGGCGTGGTTATGGAGGGGTCAGTCAGTTCTAGTGGGTTCGATGAAGCTTTTCTTGCTAATTCATCTGCCTTTTCACTTCCCGGGACGACCTCATGCCTTGTGCTGTGTTCCAAGAATTTTAAGCCCTTCGCGACAGCACTTCACAAGCTTGGATTTTATTTCTGTGGCAATAATTGCTTTGATAGCTGCCTGGCTGTCGATAAAGAAGGTAATTCCTTTTGGCGGTAGTGTTCTGACGGCAGACTCATGGGTGGCTGACAAGAGCTCTGCTTGGAAAACACTGCTGAGATCTGGGAGTAATACAGATCTGGATATTCCCAGTGATTCGAAGAAGATTCCGGATCCATTTTTGATCCATCTGTATAAATAAATATAGATTCAGCATTTGATATGTGGCTGTTTTTCCACTCTTCTCTGCTGGGGTAAGCTGAGGTCAATGGTATTTCGAAGTCAAAGTAAGGCGTAAAGTAGTCTGTCGTAGGTGCATGGCCAAAAAATCTGCCATGAATGATCGCGTGCCCTATCGCATTTGAATTCCAGATCGCAGTCTGACTTATTCCTAAGGCGCAAATAGCAGCCGTTAATCTTATATAAATGTCTAGTGGAGGCAGGTTAAGGATAGCCTCAAGGGCCGCAGTTGGAGTGGTTCTCATTGCACTGGTAGCAGCAATGCATGCTTTGTACCTTAGTGCGAGCTTTTAAGTAGGCGGACTTGTTTAATGCTGGCCACCATACAAAGCCACCGTAGGTAAAAGTCGGTTAACATGGCTTTGTAACGAGTTGATGATTGTGAATTGTGTCTCATACTCTCGGCTACAGCAGCCACATTCTCGTCTGAGCGCACCGTACGACTACGTAGTGTGAAACTAATGTATCCTTACTAGTTTTAAGCTCCATTTTTCTCCGCTCTTCTTGCACCCTAAGACTAGGATGAAATCTAACTGACATATTTCGAATTTACTACTTAAAGCTTTTGGTAGCTGTTCCAAAAAGTTACTTAGTTACATTTTACTTTTTGGCCCACAGACAGTTTGCCAAAAAGGATGAGGCGTATTGAAGTACAGATATAATTCAGTTTCTTTTAAAGAATCTGTTCTGATATCGTCATCTTTTGTCTTGCAGGCAGGAAGACAGAAGATAGATCTCTATCCTTAGAATAGATACTTTTAGAGCAGCATGAGCCGCAGGCCTTATTTTGGACGTAATTATCTTCAGACAAACAAATTAGGAAAAGAATAAGACCCCACTTCCATCATTGGAAGTATGTAGTTAAATTCTTAGTTTCGTTCAGAATTTGATCTTTTATTACATATGGAATAAACACAGTCACTTTTCTATTCCCCCCCTCTGCCGAAAGGTCTAAGAAACTAGTTATTTAGTGAATACCACACCCATGTCTCTTTGATTGGACTAAAACTTTCGGTTTCTATAATTTATCCCACAGGTGGGATATGTAAATTTTCAGCCATTTAATTCTTTTACTACAGATTGTCTACAGATATGAGATTTTCGCTCATCACACATGGCAAACGCATCACTCGCTTGCCATAAATAACAAACTTTTTTAAAAAGGAAAAAAAATGTTAAAAGCGTACAAAGACAACAATGTCTTTGTTAAAACTTTCCTTTAAGCAATTGACTTAATTAAACGAAGTCAAAAGACCAAACAGAAAGAGAATTCTTCTTCTTCTTCTCAACTCAATAACATCAGTCACCAGATAGTGTGAGGTGAAAACTTTATAACAATTGAAGATATCGGTAGCACAAACAATTAATTCGAAGAATGTTCCCAGAACGGTGATTAAATTAATACGGAAACAATAAAAAAAAAACCAACCTAAAATAGGTTAAGGCAAGACACAGTCTGTCTGTGTATAGCAATGGAAAACTGTCTCTAATGCAATGTACAGATTCAATTGAAATTTGTTATTATTTAATCAGTTGCACTCTTTCAGCGACACTCTCCCAACATTTCTCCAATGCAGCAGCACCACGCCGTCGTCGTCGTCGCCCAAGCACTTAAGTACATTACACGTGGAAGTATCATCTTTCATCCGTATAAGACATCCGTGTAATATGTGTGTAGATGCATTGTAAAAGTTTAAAATTTTCTTCCCATAGGGCATTTGTATTAAGGTTTGTAGAGCGCCAACACGTGCAACTGGAAGCAGTTATTATCTCCGTGTAATTTGTGTTGAAAGTATAAGTTGTCCAAGTTACAGGTAACTATGTATACTCACATTCCTTCTACAAACATTGTGTGCTATAATCCATTCAAATGGAAAATCAATTTCACTTAATGTATCACATACAATATGCTCATCGCGTCCTTGCTTTGCTCGTATTTTGTGGAAACTTATACGGAAGAGTTCCGATTCGAGTCGGAGTATCTAAATTCACTTTCCCTCAAAAAGCGGCTCATGCAGGCCCATCACGAGAGTTGAATGAATGAGCAAGTCTTCTTAACTGTTGTTGGGTCAGAGTCAGACAGACAAACACCATCATCATATGTATATTCATCTTGATTCATAAAATGATTTCATATACTACATAGTATGGTAGTTCGCCGAAGTCATCGAATGTAGGTCGGAGAATCTTCAAGGCGGCGGAGAGGGGAATACAAAGTTGACCATTGACTTGTCGTATATTTGCGTGACTTTTCAATAAGTTTTCAGAAAATATTATCGATAAATGCGAATAGGTGAGTTCGGATAGATTTGAATACAAATCGCGGTCGCAATTTGTATCTTTTTGAACTTTTATGACTGCTCGGTGAGAACGACACATTTCACATGGAAGATTAATGGATTGTTTGCATTGGAAGACGATGTTGACAGCAGGAAATAAATTTAAAAAATAACTACATTTTGGTTCTGTATTTACTTTTTGAAGAAAGTACATTAATTAGTGACTCGTTGTGCATTTAGACGCACACAATTTAAGTCTTAATTCAAGTTATCACTTATGTTAGGAGTATCGGCCATTGTCATGAAAGCAATGTTACGAATATCAGATAAACATAAAAGAGATGATGTTCAGCTTTTTGGCTAATCATTTATCTACTAGAATCTGAAATACAGTATCCAAACCTCATGAGCCTCATCTATTCAAAAATATTCTGATGTTTTTGTGGTGCAACAAGATCGCCCATACCTAGTAGTCCAAAGTCGGGTTTGGTAAGGCTGCATGCTTTCACCAATACTGTTTTTATTGGTGAATTGCGATGTTCTGAATGCGGCCTTATCAACAGGAAATGGAGGAATTCGATGGACATCTGAACTCAAGCTCTTCTTCACCAAATGACAGCAAATGTAAAGGAGAAGCAGACATGTCGTTGGGCTGAAAATTAACTCGACAAAAACAAAAAGAACGGGCCATGAACCTATAGGCACAACCAAAGGATGACAGATCCATAGCTAACCAAGCGATGCAATGAAACCCACTTACCCAGGATGGCAGGATACGCGGCGGTCCTAGGAGTACGTGGCGCAGAACAGTGGAGAAGGAAGCACGGGAACTGGAAAAGAGTCGGGGAGAGCTGAGGCACATTTCCAGAAATCCCACACGATGGCACGAAGGCCTTGTTGGCCTTGTTGAGGCGCTAGGACGCACAAGGGGATACAAGACATAAGTACAAGTAAAGTATACCTAGATCGTTAAGTTAAAAACTACTTCTGTTATGCTATGTAGTAAAATTCAAAATTTATTTTCGTAATAAAACCTATCAATGGAAATGAGGTCATTACCCAAGCTGGCGGGTTGCATTCGATTACTTTTACCAGAATGAAATTCATTGGAATTGCAAGCAAAAGTTAACACCTACACAAAGATTGTAAACGCACTCTCGTAGGACTATCTGCTGCCAATTTCCAATGCATACAAGTAGTTCTCTATTTGAATAGTGTTTCACTGTGTCAATAATATCAATCAAATAGAAAATGAAAACATTCCTTGACACACAGACACACATAAGTCGTCGCCGTTGTCGTCGTTGACGGCACGGCGACTGCAATCAACAATCAAGAGTCAAAGAACCACAACACCATTAGAGTACAAGAGGCGCATAACATGTCAACAGACAAGACACGGATGTACACATCTCGTACCAAAGTGGCTTATGATGCGACAAACCAAGTTGAAGTTGAAACAAAACGATGACAACGACAACGACTATCACGACTATAGCTGAGGAAAATCGCGTTTGAAAATTGCAATGAAAAGTGCGCGAAACGACCAAAAATTAAATCATAGACAACTTAGCATCCTGAAGTAGCTAAGAGAAGACGGTCGACGCTCATAGAGAGAGAGAAAAAAAACAAAATCAACACACAATCCCAATCAGGTAAAACCAACTTTAGATAAAAAGTATCTCAAACAAATGGTGCCATACGCCGTGCCGGCCGCCCGCCCTCCGCAGCGTATAGAATAGCCCATCGTACGAGACACTAAACGCGAGTGAAGCTGAAGATACTTACTCGTACATGTGACCAAATGAAGCACGTTAACTATCCACCTCGCGCGCATCTCAACACACTGTACAACATCTGAAAGTAGCCGGAGAGTATCTTTTCAATGGCAATGGCATTTCTTTTTGCTTTTCTCAATTTTTATTTTTTTATTTTTTTTTATTCGTTCGTGCTTTCTGCGGCAACTTTTCATTTGTTGTTATACTGCTGGTTCGTCGTTTCAATCTCCTCTTATCGTGCGGTGCAGATGCGAAGTGTATCGCTTTGGAAAAGCAGGTGTATTTACCATTCTTTGGTTACCCACGGCACGGTGTAGACGCGCGTTTTGTACCATCTAATTGTGCAAGTTGTCATCTGTGAGAGAAGACACTGCGTGTATCAGATATCCGTCTAAAGTGAGAGCTTTTTTTTTGCCTTTTTGATTTGGCAAGGTCCTGAGTACAGATTAATTAACTGTTTGCGGGGTTTTTATTTGTATATCGCATTTGTGCTCGTTTTGTATCTAATCGTGGCTAAGAAGATCCTAGATGCTTGTGGTGTAAAAGGACAATTTAATTTCTACGGTTTTTTTTTGTTTTTTTTTTGTATCAATCGATTGAGTGTCGCTCGGCGGTGTTGTGACCCACTTGGCAGCACTGCGTAGAAACACATACACACATTTAGTTTTCACTTAAGGAATTTAAGGAATATACACTTTTATCTTAGTGTGTCAACATCTCTGTCGATACTAGGTACATTAGTTGTGGAAGCAGTGAAGTGTTAATGTGCTAACAGATACAAGATTGTGATCTGTGTTGCGTTCGAATCGAGTGCTATCGGGTGCGCACTTGAAATAAAAGTAAAAACGGTCTATTTCGAGAGAAAACAACACCGGGACCGGGAGGTGCTAAAAGGTGGAAATTTCCAAAAAACATTAATAAACTATATTTTGGAATTTGTTTAAGAGGTAATTATAGAATATATTATGTTTATACATATGTATATGGTTTGGCTTATAGAAAAAAAAATTGTCAACCTTTTATGCCCGCACAAATAACTTCTCTTAACATTTGTATAACAATCATATAAGGGTCTTGAACTCAAAGGGTTTTTTGGGGCGCAATGGGTTCCACGTTTGAGTCCAGAAAGATACCATAAGCTTTTTTTTTCACAGTCCCACTTCTTGCGAGTGTCTGACAAACATCAAGGAGTATTTCCAAAGCATGAGAAGGTTTTTTAAAAAACCCTCTACCTAAAACTTTAGGTCTCTTCTGTACGTGCAGTCCGTGAGTGAGAGAATAGAGATTTTTGGATTCGCTTGTAATTCACAGTATTTTTCTGTGTTTGTTGTAAAATATACCAAATGCTTTTCGGCATACTCAGGATCGAGTACTAAGCTTATGTAAAGTCCAAATTACGTTAGCAAAAGCATAGATCAACTCAACTTGTTAATTAATTTGGATCTGTTCTTACAATAATTTCCAATAATGTTCAGGCAGACTTTTTTGGTTTTTGTCAATGGGGCCACAATATAGAGCAGTGACACATTGAGTCACATCCTGTCACTTCGTTTTAACGATACTACTTTGGCCATTGACTTACAAAAAGTCTGTGTTTTTTGTTTGTTTGTTTGGAAAGATCTTCTCCTTTTTATATTACGAGCCTTAAAAACAAAAACAAAACTTTAGAAGGATTTGACGAAGGGGAATTGAAAGTTTCAATATGTATAGATTAGATGGGTATTCGCATAAGTTGGTGTCAATGTAGCTATAGCCCGGTAAACGTTGATTTTTTCGCTATAACGAATACGAATTGTCACCATACCTCGCTTAACGTTGTGTGTCTTCGCTGTAACGTCGTTTCAGCACTTACTTTTCTATGCCTCACACAACGTTATTTTGTTTAACGTCGTGTTTTCCAGGAACGCAATAACAACGTTAACCGGGGTATGTCTGTATTTCAGAAAATTTTGTTCTCTTCAGCTTCCATAACATCTATTTAGTTCTGTGCCAAAATGGCTTGTCAACATGACTTGACATGAGAACGGAACTACTGGCATAGATTACTCTGGGATTTTGACTTTCTTACTTGAAATGTTCTTCATGTTTCGTGATGACATCTGTTAAGGAGAATTGTCATAATTCCAGGTTAACCCTAAAAGATAGCAGATTTATATAAAAAGATAACAAGTGGTGGATAGATATAGTTAAAAACGTACACTACCACTCCCCATCATAAATACAGACTATATTGTTGTAGTCCCGAAAAAAAAAACCTCAAGAGGACAGAGCTAAAATAAGCTAAAATATTAATTATAAAATAATTATACCCTAATCTGAGCGCTATGTCTCCAAATTTAAATATATTTTTTTTTTAATTATTTACCCCCTGCGGGTACATTGTATCCCCATTCGCACAAATTTTACAACAATAACGAAATGGCACACTTCCTTAAAATTAACACAAGTTCATATGTTCGACTACTTTGCACATTAACGGTTACAAAAAGTGAATGTTCTCTGCATTCTAATAGGCCTAAAGTAAAAAAAAAAAAAAAGAATAACACCTAAACACGTGTCTAGACCAAATATCTTCCGAATGTTAATAGCCATAGCATAACAACAAACAACTTTTGCATCAAAACAAACATCAAATTTTATTGTTCAAAAATTTACGAGACTTTTGTTTAACGCTCTTCATTTCGTAACGAAGTCAAAAGTAATAAATGCATAAAATTAAGTGATATCATTTGGGTCACTATTCTTATCTTAAAAAATACTATCTAACGTTATTTACATCTTAAAGATTCCCAATATTTCATGGACCAGACGATAAGTAGTTTAGGATTTTTCTTTTTATTTTTATTTAAATAGGTTATAAAAATATCTGCATAATTATTTTGCCTAAGTTCGAGTGACCTATTAGTAAAATTTGGCATAATTTGTTTCCAATGTAGTTCAGAAGAATATTGGTTTCTACATTGACCTATAAAATGAGACACATGATAGATAGATATGTAGTTAGAGTGTAGTTGAAAATTGATTAATTGCAATTCCTCCCATAGTACTTAAGAAGGTTTTTTACGTTGAGGTGTGTTTGGTACCGATCTACTTTCTTTTCTCTCATGCATGCGCTTACAATCTTTTTAATGTGGTTAGACATCAACAAAACAAAAAAGTTAAAATAGTTTATAGTCTTAAAAGTATTATGTCTGCGTTTGTACTACGTAGCTAGTAAAACGATCAATGTAATACATTTATAATGAGAATCTGCGTAAGCAAGTGTAGTGTACGAATAATTGTAGCTGTGGCTCTTAACTGTTAGTATGCATAAACAAATACATAGTCGCAAAAGCACAAAATAGGTAAGCGATTAATGGGTTTCCAACATCATGGGTCTGAGTCGTCTTTAATAATAATTGATCCCATGTAAGAAAGTTGGTAATTGTTTTTACGTGCACATCGTTGACACTTTGTTCAAAATTGTTATGAGGAATTGAAAGAAAAAGATAAACATTTTTGGACATAATTCAGTTAATTTCATTAGCTTTGTTTGAAAAGTACTTTTCAAGTTAAATGAAATGATCATTTGCAACGCGCTCACGGTTATTTGTCTAGTTATCATAATGACGCCACCTTTTGATTCAGATTCAGATCTAATTTGTGTCTTTGAAAAAAAAACTAATGGATGAACGTATAGCCCAAGTATGGAGTTAAAGCTTTACTTTCTAAATACAATTACCGCAGTTTTAAATAAGCCACGTTGCTCCTCTCATTAGATTTGTACTGTGTTTCAAAACTTTCAACAAGTACCCAAAACATTCTGGTGTGTTCCGGGGAACTATGGTATCGAATGGGACAAAATAGCACATAAATTATCAAAAATAGGATCCGACCAAGACATGCCAATGTTTTAAAAAGCTGTTCTATTTTCCTTAGAACTTCCTTTAAGCATTGAACTTAATTTTAAGAGACAAAAAGCAAAACTAAAACAGTATTTAGAACTCAATAAAACGGGACACCAAATAAAAAGTAAGGTCAACGAATTAGAGATTTAAATATAGCACAGGATGCATCTTATAAGAGCTGAGGTTATTAAAGAAAAGTGACTCACGGGAAAGTCTTCTTCTTGCAAACATGTTCGGATGTGCGGAATTCCAGATATTTTTTACCTCTTGACTATGAATATGCTGATATCGTTTCCAGATATTTGATTGCATTTTAGCCACAACATGGCCTCTTTAATTGCTAAATGGTTCACCTATAATACAATGGTTAAACATACGAGAGGAGATGTTTAAAATGAACTCAGCTATATACTTTGACAAAGGTCTTCAAAAGGTTTAAATACACGGAAATTTCGCGGAAACTACAGTTCTTCTTAGATCTCAGGCTCGAACACCAGTAAATACCAAAAACAGGAGATATCATTAGAAAGCTTCTCAAAAATCATCTCCCTTTACGGTATGATGTCCTTTTATACTGTGAGAACCACAAATCCGCCCAGCCGTTTAGACTGAGTACATATACGCAGACAGACAGAATCAGCAGACCACCTTTTAAAGCTTCTCTATCATCGTATCAAATATCAAATATCAAATTCCCCGTTATCTCAAGTTAGAATTTTTTCACGAATCCAATACTTGAGCTACGTTATAGGTGCAAGTAAAAAAGGCAAGCCCCACAGGCGGAACAGTGGATGTGCCGTAGAGCGGATGGTTGTGATCCTTCTAATCCCTCCCGTTCAGGAACAAAAAGTAGAGGTTGGCTCTATACTGACAATAATTTTTAACAGCTTTGTTTAGGCTTTTGTTAATATTATTAACAACTCTCTATTTTCGGTATTCGTGGGTGCCGTGGCTCAGTGGTTAGTGCGTTGGACTACTGCGCAAGGGGTTCCAAGTTCGAATCCAGAAAAATACCATCAAAAGAAGAGCATTCACTGTCATGAGAAAGCTTCTCAAAACCCCTCTGCACTTTGGATACGGCATAAAAATGTAGGTCCCATCTGTACGTACAGAAATGTATACCACGCACAATATGTACAGCTGTGAGAAGCTAGGCCTTGGCCCTCTATGGGCTGCTTACGGCCTAATATTTATTTATTTATTTTTTTATTTTCGGTATTAAGACACGAGATGGCCGACATTTAAGGCGCTACTGCGCAAAATAATAAGAATTAAATCTTATAACAAAACAATTGCGTCTCTGTGGCCTTATCCTGTTGTGAAAGGTTTTTTATATATAGCCTCAAGTACACTTAAGAGCATACATAAACTAATGATGATCATCTTAACGTTCCCCTGACGAAAATTTTGTAAAAAACGCCGAGTTTAAATTTCCTATCTTTACAAGTGGACGAACGTGCGAACAAGAGGTAACTATTAAGACAATCGTGGTGTTCCTTTCTTTCCTTTTGCACACCACATTTTCAGCAGACTATCATTGAATGGATGCGCCCATAAAAATTACCGCCGATTGAGAATGTGTGCGTGAGCTCCGATTTGATTTTGCCGGAAACGTCAGAATACATTCAAATTCTGTAGTAGTTTTGCTCTTGTGTGAGCCAAGGGTCAAATAGACCGAGGACGACCGTCTATATTAGTTGGTCTATGATTAAATGTTGCTTAAGTGATGCCAAACTGCTCTTGGATTATCCATAGTTCATATCATGAAGTTATGTTTGATTCTAAATCCACTTAAATGAATTGTGAGTGAAATCAAGAGATTTTCTTCTGCTTTTTGCCGGAATGAAGTCGTCTTGCTTGACGTTTCTGTTTTGTATTGTTCATTTAAGAAAATGTTAAATAAATATTAAGGACTATGAGCCTTCTATTATCCAAATACAGGTTGGTAAGAAGCTATGAATATTTCGCTGTGAGAGGTGAGACAATTTTAAAGCCTTGAAATTGCATAAAGTGCTTATTACCGAACAATAAAATTAAGTAAGTTTTCTGCTGAAAGTGAGTTTTAAATTACAGCAGCTGCATGCAAGGTCAAGGACCTCCGTTGTATACATAATTCGAAGAGTTTATTTTCAGCTTCACCCACCCAAAAACTGCCTCCTATGCAGATGCTAACTATCCTTGCATAAGCAAGATAATTAATCTGTTTAGTAACTGAATATTTCTAACCCAATTCAAGACTAAAGTAGATACTTATTAAGCACTTAGAGCAAGGCATCTATGTATAAGTGATATTGCAATTAGTCAACGTACTTCCTCTTCTGTATTGCACTCTCTAATACTTCAACTAATTATTAATTAGAGCACATACCCTCAGCAATTTAATTATCACACGAATTATAACATTAATATGAGCAAATCAACATCCATGTCAACATTCTAAGTTTATGAATGAAAATATACATCCATCCATCATATGAAGCAACGTAAGCAAACATGACTTTTTTCATTCATTCGAAGCAAGGCTACGAGCAACAAACTGATATTGTCCATTTTTCATATCTGATGTCCACAATCAGCATGAATGAATTCAAAGGCATATTAAGCCCTCAATCGAGTTTCATTCATTCATCCATCGTGGTATCGTGGCATCGTGCGTCGCAACAAACACTGCGAGTTCAACGATTAATTAAGACCCTCGCATTCGGGGATATAATTGAATTCCAACACTACACGCCACGCTGCTGTAGGCCAAAAGATACATAAATACTAGATACACACAGAACGAAGGAAAAACATACATTTATCTCGAGGCGTTATACGACCTGTTATGAGAGGTGATTATTAGTAGGTGGGGCCACCAACACCACCTAGTCAAGTAGAAGTAGAATCGTTAAAGTGAAACCAAAATTCGATTTGATGGGGCTCAAAGATGGGGTGAAGATGCTGCTTGCACCATGACCGTTCCGTGGTATATTGGAATTTTGATTGATTGAAGATTTCTCTGCATTTCTGATTGTTCAAGGTTTTTATTTTTTTTCCGGACACAATGAGATAAAAAATGAAAGTTCTCTCCATAAACACACACACACACTTGCACTCAAGTCGAATAATGAGTTGCACAAATTGGATCTTTTATCGGCTTCGCCATGGCTTCCTCCTTTTGATTAGCAAGTCAAATAAAAAGCTCGAATACCGCTCCGAATGCCTATAGAAAAATAAGAACCTTTTCCATCACCAAAAACTTGTATAAATATTTTCCTATGGTGATTTGTACTTAAAATTCTCTCGAGAAAGATGTGGAAGAAAAAAAACGGTCTAAATTAAATGGAATTCGATTTCTCTAGCTTTGAGTTTGATAATTACCGTCAATTTGTTGCTACACTTCCGAAAGATCAATTATTTACAAGCACACGGTCTGTCTGTCTGTTGGGAACCATTACGCACAGTTGAATTACCTCGGCTAATTGCAATTATACGATTGGAGGTTTATTTTTTTTTTTGTCGAGAAAACAACGTTTGTGGGTACTATTATCTATCTCGGGGATTAGAAGGCTTAATAGAATATTTGAAATTCTTCGGATACACAGTTCAAATTGACTTTCACTTTATTTTCTTTTTTTTTTCTTCTTGCAGACAGACATCACACACAGGCCATAGAGAATATGAGAAAGATGCGAATTAAGAAGATTTGGCTGACGATTGCGATTTTCCTTTCACTTCAGGTAAGTGGGTATTGATGGCTTAAAGTGATTTAATATCCAACGGCGAGTACATAATAATTTTAGATATATGTTGTGGTTATTTCTTATAATCGCCCACACGAGGTTTTGTAGTCACTTTCGGTGTCAAATGGACTGGGTGTAGGCTTGGGAGTGTTGTATATTATAAGCTTACAGATAAAGTATTCATTTTGTTGTCAATCATTTATATGGTATAAAACTTAAGAGTATTTTGTGTAAATGGCACAGGCATTAGGGATTAGATCTTTCAATATATATGAAGTTATATAAGTATTAGTTAGATCGCCGTCCGAAAGCACCGACCTCGAAAAATACCACAAAGTTTTTCAAGAAAAAAGGGGGAGCAGTACTAGTACCATAATGAAGCTTCTCAGGCTCTCTCTAGTCCGATCGGATGATGTTCTCTTTTATGGCCGCCAAGGTGGTGATGTGCAATGTCCCCCGTGATGTCAACGGTTTCTTGAAATGTGCCTTAGCTCTCCCCAACTCTTTCCCAGTTGCCATTCGTCCTTCTCGATTGTTCCGCGCCATGTACTTGAACTATACTAGAACCACATGCTCTCCAACTCCATTTCGTCAAAGGATTACAAATCTACCAACTCTTTCTTTTTAAAAATTAACACTCGATGATGGATGTAAACAGTCCTTTTCTGGGACTTCACTAGTTGGTGGCGTGTGATAAGAACCATATCACCACCTAGTTCAGCCAAATTTCACTCAACTAAAAAACACTGCTGGTGCTGCTGGTTCCCATCCTGAACGGAGTAAATGAAAGTTAAAACAGGGATTTTCTCTGAATTTCAGCGTTTTTCAAGTCGAAATACGTGAGGGGTTCCATCTACTCAAGCAGAACTCTAGATTCTTCAGAACTTTGGCTGTGATTTAGCACTGATCATTTAGCACTTTTCCAGCTGAGTAATCGCCACATCATCGTCTAAACGCAAAAGTCTTGCAAGACTGTCCTACAACTAAAATTGAACTATGTATAAAAGGGACCAATTGTTTTACTCCGTGTCTAAAGCATAAACTAATGTCATAATTGACCGAAGTGCTTCCCTATGTTCTATCAACTCCAACCGCTTCCTGTCATAAGAATCTACAATTTGTTTCCTTCTCGTTGTTAGTGTTTATTTTTTGCGTAAAAATGGATTCAATAAAACGAAAATTAAATCACAAATCATTCGAACATTTCCGAATATAAAATATAAGCAAATATGAAACAAATAATTAATGTAAACACCATAGGGGTGGGTAATTTGTACCAACTGTCAAATTCGCATATGCAATGAGCGACTGACAGCGCTCTCTCTTATGTTCGGTAATGTTTCCGAAAGTGACCGAATCTAAACTGGGCTACAGATCATGTGTATTCGTGGGTTTACATTTGCATGCATATGAACCCAAATGTTGATTATGTTTCTCATTTAAGAGGGCCTCGAGAATTCTACTTCTGACAGTAATACTGTCATATGCTCGCCAGAGAACCCATTAAACAATTTGTAGAGCTGTCTACTGACTAAATCAACCAATTTTCGAGCTGGAAAGTGCTACGATTGAAAAATCAGCATTTTCTATGATTTAAACTTTAAGCCCCATCCACAAGCCCAAGGTACACAAGCAATAAATAATAAAGTCCGAGTTAATTCTGTTGCATTTTCCTTGAATCATTTTATTTTCAGAAAGTTGACGATCTCTCTTAAAAAACTCTGGTGGTTAATCTGTAACCAACCTTATCATATAACTCCGAGAACAACTTGTCCAGACGAAAGCCAAAGCTAAGGTCAATTCTATTTGATTCCCATAGAACTTCAAATTACTTAAATTGCTTCACTTTGACTAAGTGCTACTCAACCACAGAGCTAATGAAAATACAATAATTAAAATTCATTTAACTTTATTCGAATACACGTGCTTTAATCTAGTTCTCCTACAGATAGAATTTGCGTTTAATAGGGAATCATAAAACTAAAGAAAACTCAATCAACTTTAGTTAAGTTGAGATAAGCCGATAATATGTTTTAGATAAAAAGCTTAGCTTAATTCAAAATTTGTGTACGATTTAACTGAAAGTGAAAGTGATTAAGATTTAAATATTTGTGTGCTTAGTAATATATTTCTATCGAAACGAATCAATGAATAGTTTCGATGAATTTGATGTAGATACAGATAAAAATAATCTGTTTATGGATAGTGTCACTCTTTGCTCTGGAGTAACGAATTTGGATCAGTTGTAGGCTTAAGTTTTCCCTTTTGAACTATTTGTGAGAAAGCGAAAAGTCGATTGGTCGTGTAGTGAGAGTTTCATCAATTTCAAGCCTTTGATTTAAAACTTTATATTTCGTCGTTCAATGAAGTCAAAATCCTGCACGTTAACAGCCACCCTAAATGAGCAGAATTATGAATTAGCTAGGAATGTTAGGTAATTTGGTATTTTAAAGCATCGTAGAACATTCATCCGATTTTCCGTTCTAAGTTACGTCCGTTACTAAGTTACACGCAGGATTAGATAAAGTAGATCGGTGCCTTGTGAGTAGAAAGTCACAATTTATGTCCATTGTGCCCCATCATTTAAACGGTGTAAAGAAAGTTTCGCTTTTAGACAGCCAGACAGTGATATGATTCTCAAAAGGTCCATTAGCACAACGTTGTCAAGTTCTTCAGCTCCAAGGAAGAAATGACTACCAAGAGTTTATCACACAACAGGTGACGAATAGATTCGACTTCTTTTTCGTCCCTGTAACTTCTGCAATAGTCATTATGCAGCATACTGAGTCGCTTCGCGTGAATGCCGGTACATACGCCAGAAACGACCTGAGCATTATACCGACTAACCAGTTGATGTTCCTGTTAAAGTCCGGCCATAGCCCCTGAACTCAGCGTCTTCTTGCTCGATTTGAGGCCTCCTAAATTCTACCCTTAGAAACTGATTGGGACTGCAAAAGGTAGGAGCTCTTCAGGCTTTTCATTTCCTCTGATATCCACATGACCTGGTACTCAACTGAGGGTCACCGCATTGGCTCTGGATATCTCGTTTAAGAGTTATTTGCATTTCAGCTACACGTAACTTACATTTGTATTTTTGTAAAAGCTAATAATCTATTTGTGGCTTGTTAATTGCGATCGTTCTTTAATTTGAAGACCGTCTTTCGATGAGGGCATTTAGACCAGAACTTAATGCTCGTGTCACTCTCTTATCATTTGATCCTTTATATGAAGGAACTAATATAAAACTTGCAGGAGTTGCCTTTCCAATGTGGACGAGCGTAGGACACATGCTTAGAAGTTGACTAATGCTATCTTATTCTTCCTCATCCGTTTTGCAGAAGGCGTTGTACTGGATGCCAAATCTTTCTACATGTCGTCCTATAACACAGGTTCCGGTGAGAATGCTTACTGTTTTGGAGAGGTTTCCTCTCATATGTCTTATGAGCCTAATGGACCTCGTTTTATCGAATTTCGGCAGTAGCAGCCTAGCGATATTACAATGGTCGAGTTGATGCCATCGATGATTGATTTCACTTAACGCGTCCGCAAATCCCTGGTCTGTTACAGTGACCTGGTATCATTCCATAACACCCATTTCCAATTACTTCACCTATTTTACAATCTTTCTCTACCTTCTGGTTTATAACTAAGAACCCGACACATACATAAATATATACATATGTGCATCACACTTTACAGCCTCAAAAGCTCATCATATTCCAACCCAGTTTTCCTACATAACTCTTACTTTTCTTCTTTATCGCTTCTCTTCCATCTTCAGTCCTTTCCAGGGTATTGACTTGGAGATCCGGGAATCAACAACAATTTTTATCATTTTGGTCATCTCGTATGACCTCTTCACCATTGCATTTGTTTCAGAATCTTGCTGTTGAAACCAAAGCCAAAGCCAACTATGACAAGTGAAAGCGAAATATAAATTTCTAAAGGATAGTAGTCACCAATTACCATCTACCTGCTAAGTTGCCCTTGGAACCATAAGAATTCCCAACGGCACAGGAACACTCATAATTTTAAACAAATCGCATCTTCGTGAGCCATCACATAAAGCTAGCTTTCGATGGAGCAATAGTCACAATTAAACATGAATCAATATGGAAAGCCAAGCAATAAATGTACCCCAATGCCCATGCTATATAACCATCGACAATACATCAATAGAGGTTTATCAATGAAGAGAGTCTCACGTCATGGAGCATCTTCATCATCATCTGCCGCCGCCGCCGTCGCCGGCCGCCCAATAAAGCGAAATCCGCAGACCCATCTGCTATACGAAGCACGATTCCAAAAACAAGTGTCCGCGATGTGATTCCGTTGAATCGAAAAAGAAAACTCATTCCACAAGTCAGTGACGTAGAGCACGCCTGACCCATTTACCTAGAGAGACAGGTTAGCAATGACCCTATTCGCGGTACTCACAGCATTTTACAACTGCACCAATATGTATGGATGGCACTCTTCCAACTTCAATCGAGAGAATTGTCACACATTCTACTGCAGCTTAAGTGTGGATTTTTGCAGTAGACATGTAGTACTTCATAGATACGTTACGTACATCTGTATGCATATAGTTGGGCCCGTGCCTGAAGTGGTTTAGTCGCTTGAGATCTGAGTTTTCAGGTGAAGTCGATGTTGATACAATGTTTTAATGAACACAGAGCGAAAATGCCGATGGAAAGAGAATGTGTGTGGAAAGAAGGAAGTATGAAGAATGGAAGACCTATCTGTTTTATGCACATATAGCGCATCTATATCACACAAACTGTGATGTGATGAATGACAAATGAAGGCGACCTGCTTGCATTCAAATGAAGACCTTTTACATATTTATTAGATGCCGGCTACGTCATTATTTGTCTTTGGAATGCTTTCTAATTGCACTGAGACAAACTGACAAACTGTGTCTTGTGTTGTGACAGATTAGAGATTGAAGTGTGAAGGTTAAGTTCAACACGTATGACATCTATCTAAAAGTATTACAACTGAAATGTGGGATGAAATGGGTAAAAGATGGCAATTTTGTTATCAATTTCTGCAAAAGCAACTGCATGTCTGAGCCGTACATGAAGCTTAACCTACATTGTCATTTGCTAACTCCACCTAAGAGTGCTGTAAATTTCAGCCACAGGTTCACAGACAGCAAATTCCATATAATCTTTAGCAGACAGGAGATTCCTAGAAGCTTTTGTATACAAATGAAAAAAAGAGAGCAAATACAGCTCCCATGACGTATACACTTTTTAAAATTTAAAATTCGGTACCTAAATTTCGTATGCTGAATGGTTAGTGTATTAAACGTGGGAATCTAAATAGATCTAGTACCCAGGCAAGTACTGTGATGAGAATTCTTATATTGGCCTGGAATTCGCTAGATGCTAGATTGGCAAAACATGCTAGGAAATTAGAAGAGTTATAGCTAGAATTAGAAAGTACTAAACGTATACCCCGTATACCCTGTTTATATGAGCAGATTGTGGGATCGGATTGGGAACGAATTGGGTTTCAATCTGAGTTTGATCGAGTTTGAAATCGTGTAATATATGACACTTTTCCCTTATAAGCGGAGTTGCTTTTGCCAAACAATTAACCCTTATTAGCCATATTAGCACTGTCATCCCGGTGCCAAAGTATTCTAGCAGCTAGATTAGCGAGGTGTTGGGAACTCGGCCATTTACATTCAATTTTCATGTCGGTGAGTTAGTCCTCATGGAGACTCCTTTCAGTGAAATAATTCTAGTGAAATAATCCCACATTAGTTGCAGGAGATAGCTTAAATGATAATGAAGATGGTATTTCTGTCTATAATGATCTACAAAGAACCTCCCTCTTGAAGGGGTCAAGAAATAGATGCCCTTCTTGATGGAGTTGTCAATGGCGAACTTAGATCACATAGAGTTCATAGGGAGGTTTTTTTTAGCTCAATATTTCTCAGCTTAGCTAGCCCTAAAAACCGTAACGAGCAAGAGTAAGTCTCTGCAAAGGCCTTCATTTTTTATACCTAGTACTTTCCGTAGATTCTCCCTAAGTTTGCAGTGTCCAGATACAAGCGAGGCAGATACAAGCTTTGAATCTTTTCTGGTTGTAGTTTCTCAGTAGCTTCTTAGCTTATCTTAGCCTACAGTATTGTTCCAGATACTTGCCCTGTTTTCTTTTTCCGTTTTTCTAAAGTTTTTCCGCAGAATGATTCAGGTCCCGTAAAGGATTCTGCGGCTCCTTGTCTTGCCAAGGCATCAGCTTCTTCGTTAGCTTTGATCGGGACGTGTCCAAGGATCCGGTAGAGTGTGACCTTGTTGTGCATGCCTAGTTCATTAATTTTATGAAGGCATTCCCATACAAGCTTCGATTCAATGATATAGGAATCAAGAGCTCTAAGGTCTGCTTGACTATTTGACAGTATTGCTATTTTACAGTTCTTGTATCCTCTTTCGAGAATGATTCGGACTCACCTATCAATTGCGCATATTTCTGCCTGAAACACACTAGTACTTTTGCCCATGGGTTCTGAATGTTCCGTTCTTGGCCCCTCCTGCACTCGTTCCTTCCTCGGATCTCGAACGCAATTTGTGCATTTTTGGTAGGACAGATGTGCTCAATGTAGGATGAATTAGGTGAGAAGCTTTGACGGTTAATTAATTGTAGTACCTACATATTTTGTAAAAAAGTATAGTTTTTTTCTCAATTTTTATTAACTAAAATTGATTGATTCTTCGTCGGCGGGTTACAGTTTTTGTCACAATATGCCGCCATTGCTTGACTCCTGTCAGGTAAAAACTTTATGGTTCAAAGAAATGAACGAAAGTGTAGTTTTTTGTTCGATATAATATAAATACCTTGTCTGTCAGCACATATGACCTAAATTAGATCGTAAAAATTTGTCAGTCAAAGTGAGATTTCAAGTGTCACAAAACTTTTGTCTATAAACATATACATGCCCATCCCTTTAAGTTGTAGCCAAATGTCGGTGTAGAAAAATAGGTGTAATTGTTAAATTCACTCCTCTGACATATTCGTAAGTCTTTAAGGTGGCACCCTGTAATTTGACTTCACTTAAAGTCAGAAATGATCTTTTTTGTACAAGAAATAATTATTCAAATTTGCCTTCACGCACTCTTCTACACAAAGTCATAAAATCTCCATACCTAGTCTAAAGCCACCAATTCTATTTCTGTCTGTCTTCATCTACATCCTAGTAAATAGCGTCTTACGTCTATAACTGATCTGTAATTGCACGTCACCCATTTCAAAACAAATTGACCAATTGTAGGCACTTGCCCACACGTCGTTTTCGCGGCCAAGAAAAACTTTCGTTAACCACGCCACCAACAACGGCACCAGCCACTGCTGCTGCTGCTGCTGCTGCTGCTTATGCGTGCGGATCAGATTGGATTTTATATGGAAAGTTCTCATCAATTAGCATCGCAGTTCTGACTTTCTCTTAATTCTTATGCTGTGTGCATTTTAGAGGTCAACCTTGTCATTAACTAGTTCCTTTTTGCCTGACTCTCGGTCCCGACAATCTGTCTGTCTGACCACCACCAACCACCACATAAGTGTGTAGATGCGTATACTGGTCGAGAGACTACTCTCACATGGATTCCTTTCTACTGCCGATGACGACGACGACGACGACGACAACGTCTGAGGAGGGGATGCTCGATGTCAAGCATGAATGGTCTTCTGATCTCACAACACAGCCTCTCCGACGACAACGGCGACGATGGCGACATGCTGGTTAAGGGGATGCCGGAAGCCAGATCGACACCAGTTTCTGTAAGTCGTACATTCGCCTTGCTTTCGATCAAAGTCGCTCTTTCGCCCGATGGTCAAACTCAAATTGGTATTATGTAAATTATCTTCCTTTTCTTCTTGAATGTGTACATTGTTTACTGCGGCATCCCATAACGCCCAGAAGGCACACAGATAGAAAGAGATAGATGACAGAAGTGACCCTATTAAATCAAGTACACATTATTTTATAATTGCAAATGCGATTCGCTTTTCCTCCTTTTTCGCCGATATAAAGTGGTATCTGTCAATACGAAAAGTCTCAGACAGACTGAATTTTCGGCGCTTTTTCTTTTGTGTGGTCCCGCTTTAAATATATAAATTAGGGCGCAGATACATCATTCGCGCATTTAGCGGATCTGAAACAAGTTCTTTAGATTGAGATGATTTTTAATTTATCCGCACAGCTGAAAGGGATCTACATGGAGTTTTCCTTTTTTACATTATTCTCATGTGAGGAATCTCGAGGTGAAAGTTGTTTTCACATATGATTGCATTAATTAAATTTGATTTAGCCTTTTGAGATAAAAAAGGAACAATGCCGGGACTTTTCTTTGATATCCGTTGAAAGTGGTCAAGAGTTTCTACTTCAAAATCAGGACTTCTTGTTTTTTCTCTTTCCTGCCAGCAATTAAGGGTGGTACTTATATATGGTACTTTCTTATTGCATCGTAGTTGCAGTTGTATAATTGGAATTCATATTCCCATGGGAACTGCCTGTGGGAATCATTTTCCATATAAATAATGCGGCAAAATGCTGTTGTAAAATAAAGAGTTTTGTTTAAACAGTATCATAATATTTGTTTTTTAATAAGCTACAAGGCGCTTACTGAACAATCATAAGCGCAGCTACCTTAGGCTTTCGCATTTTAGCAAAGCAAAGGCTTTACATTCACATCTGTGCATGGGGTTCCAAGTTCGAATACTCTTTCCACAGTAGTACTACTGTCACGAATAGCTTCTCTAAAAATCTCTTTGCCCTTTGGGTATGGTGTAAAACTGTAGGTCCCTTCTGTACATACATACACTTCAGTAGGTGCAGCACACACCACACGTACAGTTGTGGGAAGTTGGCCTCTTTACAGTGTCTAAGCCTCAACCATGGACACTCCTCTGTTCTTAATCTTATTTAAGAGACCACTGACTACATTAGACCTTTGGTCTAATCTTGAGCAGATGAATGTCGGAGCGATTCATATATACACGGATGGATCTAAGACCTCAGAAGGAGTTGGTGGTGGTGTTTACTCACCTTCTGCCTCCGTCATCACTGTAGCGTATTTCAGGCGGAAATAATGGCAATAAAAGAAGAACTGTCATGGCAAAAGTGTAGCATTTCACTGAAATTCAGGCAGCTATCAGATCTCTGCAATCATCCACCGCCACATCAAAGGTCGTACTAGATTGCCACTAATCTCTGATGGAGATCTAGGCTAGGTGTCAGGCCACAGAGATATACCAGGGAACTGTAAAGCGGATGAAATTTCCAAACTTAGCATAACCCTCCCAATTCAATCCGAAACGATGGGAATCGATATGCCACTTGCCACTTGCTACTTGTAAACTAATGCTCAAACTGGATGCTTTAAGAAAAGCCAACGGGACACACTGTCCTTTTAAAATATCTAGAGAGCTTTGGCCCAACCTTAACCAGAAACGTAGAAAGAACTGAGTATCATCATCGTTTTCTTCACAGGATATTGCCTGATTGGCTTGCACGCCAGATGTCTGAACTTCGCTTCAAATGATTTCTGCAGGGACAAGGACGAGGAGGAAATGATAACTCATCTTCTCTGTAACCTACCCTGCTCCATCAGACACCTTCTGCGCTTTATCCGGCTTGTATTCCTGACTTAACCCCCTATCTCCCTCTGTTTGTTTAAACTACTTTCTTGGTTGTAAAACCTAGCTGCCAAACTCCTCGTAGTCTCCTTATTATTTCCTTTTCATAGTAGTAGTGTCAGTATTGGTATTTTAGATCCAGTGGCACCACAATGGGACTTTTTAGGCCTAAGTGAGCTAGTGTTCATCCGCGGAGTCTTGCGAATAAAATACCAAATCCATTCATGACAACATGAAGACCAAAAGAACAGGCATTGATTTAGCACACTAATTAGATTTATGTAGGAAGTAGCCTGTAACGTACATTCACCTGATGACCAGATATGCATATTTTACCCTATAATTGGCCCAAACTTAGTCCTCCTATGTTTCCCTTTGCATAATCAAAAAATTAAATTTATTTATGACGTTATAATATGCACTCATCAATCATAAAGTTCATTCATCTTTAACACACCATTTACCACTCTTTGATGTCTAAGTGCACATAACATATTTTAGTGAATCTTTTTTCTTGTTTTGTAGGTGTTATTTTTATATCATTTTATTGTTATGGTCATACAGGATGAATACCAAGTACAGACATGTCGGATATTAGGTCAAGATCCATGGTGCGTTTGTTCCACATTTATTGATGGTCAATGTTTCAATGGCAAACTAGCAATTAATCAGCACTTTGCTAGACTTTTCTATCAAGGAATTTATTAGAGTGCCTCTTGATAAGTTTCCTCTTTCACTCTACTGACTAACGACAATATATACCTCACAGCGTAATAGCATCGTCTAAGGCAATACACAAGTTGATCTCAATTGCGGTCACATATACCAGCCGACGGCATAACTAGTAAAGATATCAGTCATATATCATTTTAAGGAAAATTTTCTTGTGACAGGTTTCAAAGAGTGCACAGATCTAAAGTAAATATATGTCACCTCAAAATCAGAACCAACAAGCGAAACTAAGGCTTATGCAATTTTTGTACTTGTGCTTGGAACTTTCGAATTTGATTTGATTTGTCTGGAGAAGATGAAGGACTAGTTTGTGGTTATTATCTGTGGTGAACAAGAATTTGGAAAGAAGAGGAACAGAAATTTAGTTTTGGTTTTTTTTGTTCATCTAAAATTTGTTGAAGGAGTTTTGTTTCTTTTCTAAATGTCAACGACCAAAAAGTATAAATTCGACCCAAAAAGGAAGTTCGCATGCCAACTCTTTTGATAAGAATGTTTTTGCTTTCAATTTCTTATAAAGTATCTTAGCCTTGCTAATATTTTGGATTTCAACTGCTCCTAGTTGAAGAATGATTATTATTTCTTCCAACTTTTGTTTGATAACCTTAGTCGCATAAGATGCCAGTCCTGCTATAGGAGAGGTCGGAATACTGACAAGGATATACCACAGAAAACAATTCATTTAATGAACTCTTATTTCACCAGAACATTGAGAAATATTATTTCCCTTTTACAGATTGCCTTGGCAGAAGAAGTTGATGTGGTTAAGGCAATTTCGGGTGACGATACCTCAGAACACGAGAACGATGTGGATCAAGTGGCCCAAGAATCGGATCAAGATAACAGCCCTAAAGTGCACTATCAACACAATTTGCAGAACAACCCTGGAAGAGGTAACCATGTTGTTCCATATTTAAGACATTTTTACCATGTTTTTGTTTTTTAGTTAATCACCCAGGCATCCAACTAGCTTTGAGTCAGCCATTTGGCCCGCCACCGCCGCAACAGCTTTCCTACCAAGGACCACCGCCACCTTTACCCCTTAGACCGCAAAGCCTTCCCGATTTAAGTGTCAGTGCATCCAACAATAACGAGATATGGGCTTCTCCTGGTCAGGATATGCCAAAAATAATTTCCTTAGACGTCAAATGTGAAAAGAATGGCATGAAAGTTTTTGTTCAGTTCGACAAGCCATTCTACGGTATCGTCTTCTCCAAAGGCCACTACAGCAACATTAACTGTGTTCATTTGCCTGCGGGGCTAGGTCGCAGCTCAGCAACATTTGATATTGGTCTTCATGAGTGTGGAACATCTGGAAACACTGAAAATGGCCTCTATGGCTATGGCCATGAATCAGGCTCTGGCACATACTTTGAGAATATCATTGTCCTACAATACGATCCACAAGTTCAAGAAGTCTGGGATCAGGCGAGAAAACTTCGATGCACTTGGCATGATCAGTATGAGAAAAGTGTCACATTTAGACCATTCCCTGTTGATATGCTCGATGTGGTGAGAGCGGATTTTGCTGGCGACAATGTTGGCTGCTGGATGCAAATTCAAGTTGGCAAGGGGCCTTGGGCATCGGAAGTATCAGGCCTTGTGAAAATCGGACAGACAATGACTATGGTGTTGGCCATCAAAGACGATGATGCTAAATTCGACATGCTGGTGCGAAATTGTGTGGCCCATGATGGAAAACGTGCTCCAATCCAATTGGTGGACCAACGAGGTTGCGTAACCAGACCTAAACTCATGTCTAGATTTACGAAAATCAAAAACTTTGGTGCAAGTGCGTCAGTCCTGTCGTATGCTCACTTCCAGGCGTTCAAATTCCCCGACTCCATGGAAGTTCACTTCCAGTGCACGATTCAGATTTGCCGATACCAATGCCCAGATCAGTGCTCTGATCCTAATCTCCAGGAGGTTCATCATCTTCAAGTCGGCCCAGAATCACAATATGGACCACCACCGCCACTGCAATTGGACTCATATCACGTTGGTAACTCTATTGGCAAGCGTCGTGATGAACGCCGAGTGAGACGTGCACGTGCAGTTGATCCCGAGCAGGAGATCGGTCTCAACCGAATAATCAAAGTCGTTTCCTCTGGCGACTTGACATTCGCCATCGAAGAGAGTACAAACACAACCACAGAGAATCAACCAACAACTATGGTGTTCCCAGCTAGAGAAGATGGACTCATATGCATGACCACTCCTGGTTTCGCGATAACTTTAATCATCCTGCTAACTACCTTAGTCGCTTCCTGCCTTATGTCGGCCATCCTCTACGTCCGGTTACGCCCATTTTCGATGTCAAAAAAGGAACGCACCGTGGCTTTCACGAATCCACAGCTGACAGCTACCCTGTCCCACATCATTCAGGGACAAACTACCGTGCCAAAAAGTCGTAATCTATCATGAACGATCTAGTTAGTCTGTAAACAACAAGTTTAATTTATTTATTTTGTATTGTAGGAAAACATTACATAAAATACTTTCGAGTATTTTTTTTTATCTAAGCTGTATGCATCTTGGTGGTAAAAAGTTGACTTAAAAAAGAATTTAAACGAACAAGGTGCTCTAAGTGTGACTTTATGTAAAATGTTTTTTTTTTTTAAATATATATTTTACATGTATGTCTTTGACTTTAGTACAACTAATACATGATTTTTTTCAGACTAAATTTATTCCTCAAGAACTTGAGTATGAAATTGTATCGAAATCTTATGCTGAAGTTACTTCTCTGATATTTGTCTACAAACCACTTTTATTTTCTGCGCTTTTTATTCGAGAATCAAGCATATTATTTCAATTAGTCATTTCACTTTATATTTTAAGTATAAGTACAATTTTTTATTGATGCATAGTTGTTAAGTATTTATTTCGAAACTTAGTAAATAAGTTTATTATTTCTACAATGAAAGAAAAATAAATAAAAAAAAAAGAAAACATAATGATATTCATACAGCATATGTTTAAATAGGTTTAAAAGGATATTTTTTTGTATCTTAAACATTACAACAAGGTGCATCACTTTATCGTTAGATAGAGTTTTTAATATAAAAAAACGAAAAACCAAGACTTGAACAAAAAATATTTAAATACTTAAATACTCTTTGGGGCGTTGTGATCTATTTCATATGATTATATTTTTATTTTTCTTTTGTTTGGAAAATGCATTATTTTGTTTTAAAATTTATCTTTATGACTAATGTTTAATTTTCAATACACATACCTCACACGACCTATCCATTTTATTTATTTTAAATATTATATAGATCCAATTGAATATTATAAATAAGAGACGAAGATGTATTTCACTTTGTTGTAGAAATAAAATATATCGAAAAATATTAAAAATAAATGATTTTACTCTATTTTTGGACCATAAAAAGCTGTGGATGGACTACTGTGTATAGGATTCGAGGTTTGAAACGTAGAAGATACTGCAAACTATTATTTTCATGATCCCAACTGTCACGAACAGCAGACAAGAGCCATTTACTGTCATAAAAATGATTTGCAAAAACTATCTGCCGTTCAAATACGGCAAGCAACTGAAGGTTCCATCTATATATTCAAAAATGTATACTGCGCACAACAACTATAGATTTGAGCAACTAGGCCTTGGCCTGTTTGTGGCCTAATTTTCATTTATTTATATTTTAGATTATAAGATCGAATCTTTGCGGACTTTTCACCTTAACTAGTCTACACCGTCATGATTAACCATATGTATCGGTCTGCGGTTTAGAAAGAACCCAACATTATTTCCCCCAAAAAATTGGACTACTTTTTCAAACTTTCAGGTGAGGCGACGTCGGTTACTGCTCTGACATCTGTAAATCAGTTTTTTTCTGATTCCTAATAAAATATTCAGAAAAGAAGCGTTATACCCAATTCACAATGTCGCGTTCGCGGTCGCACTTTCACATATTGAGTAGAAACAATGGGTTCTTATGGGGCAATTCGAAATCTTACCTCAGGGGTTCCCAACGCTTTAGATCGTAGATAAACTCGACCTCTACGTTTGAGTAGAGCTACTCTCTACTTTTTCGTGCATCTGACAGCTCTGGCTATCAGTTGTGACAACCCACATTGTGACCTGTTCGATTTCATGAATTTCTACTCTCATTTCTGCGACGAATTTCTGTATTTGATATCTCAGCAAACATAACTTATATTTTGTCGTAGACATAACCCCTCAACGTGCGACTACTCTGGGGCGACATTTTGAATTGCAAAATTTGGAAGGCATGGACCTTTTGATGGCTTACTTGCTACAGATTCTAAGTTTTCTTTTTCTATTCCGCAGAATGGTATAGAGCCTATAAAGTTTAGTTAGTTTTAAATAACTACTTCGTTCATTCCTTAAAACTCTCTACTCTACCATTTTTCAAGTAGAATTCTTCGTTGTGTATATGTGCCAGAAAGTGTATCAAAATAAATCTCTGTAGATCTTTGTCAGATAGCCAAGCAGCTTTAAAAGCAATGACTGTAATAATACAAGTATTGTTGTGCCTTATTGGTATGCATGATCTAATCTAGCTGCTAGAATACTTTTGCGGAGGGATGACAGGTTTGTCACTAACGAATATAGAGGCCTCTAGGACAAAATGTGTCATTCCGATGCAAAAGCATTCTAGCAGTTAGACTAGCGTAGTGTTGAGTTCGCGGCCATTAGCTATCACCTGCCAAATTGATTGTCGATAGAAATAGTGTTGCCAAACCGAGAGCAAAGCTCCACAAAACTCTAAACCATATCTTGTATCTCTATTTCTATTGCAGATAAGGACATAATTTTAAAATTTTTCTATATACAGACGTCTATCCGGTCTACTAATTTAGGTGTGCTAAACTGCCAGTACTGAAATTGCAGGCACATAAAATGAGTGAAATTTAGTTTTTGTTTAATTCTGCCTAACGATTAAAATAGGGGTTACAATCCAATTTTCTTTGGATAAATCGAAACCGACTGAAGTGGTTGTACGAAATGAGTGTTTCAAGTGAATTCTAAAACCAAATTTTTATTCTCATCTAGAGATATTTTTTTTTTTTTTTTTGTGTAGGTAAAGTTGACACACTCAACTTCAAATATTTCAAAATTGATAAAATTTAGGTGAGAGCCGAATCATACGTTCAACAAAAATAACAAACAAAATTACAATCTAGAGTTTAGATTGACAAATTTTGTGTCAAAACTCAAAATCAAAAGGGTGGGGGTAAATTTCCCTCAGAGAAATTTCTTGTACTAAGACTCGCAGTATAAGGAAAGTTTTTACTCAATCGTGAGCTCCCTCTTTTGTGAAAAACTTCAAAACTTTGACGTACGGGAACAGGAATTCACTATTTTGCGTAAAATTACGTAGATTTTCGTGAAGATAAACATAATAAGGTATGGCAACTTATTTTTATCTTTTTCTTTAGAAGTGTCATACTTCAATTACTGAATTTATACTGATTTAAATTGAAATTTATCGTTACAACTATCAGAAATCATGGATTGTTATTTCGCATCCTATTAAAAGATAAACTAATAAATACATAATTAATAGTGTAATTAAACCAAGTAAATACAAATTTTCTTTTAAATAATAACTTGCATAGGATGTGTATTTAAGTAAAAATAAAAATGCTGGCACTTACTTTTATATCTTTATTTTAGTTCAGTTCAACTACAATTAAATAGTTTACTTTAATTTAACTTTAGTTTCTCATAATTAAATAAAGATTTAATTAAAATAAATAAATGTTTTATTTTTTTTTTGTCACTTAAACATATGAAAATTCTTTTGCTAATTTTTGTTTTTTTTTTTTTACTTTCATGTTTCTCGTTTGTCATTCAGATAGATTTCATTTAATTTTTAATGAACAATCAAAATCAAAATATTATCTAAGTACGGTTAAAATAAATAAGTTTTTCTTTTATTAGACAACTAAGTTTATTTTTTGATTTATGCAAAATTTACTAATAACGTAGACTTAACATTTCAATAGCGAATTTGAAGTGAAATTTTCCAAAGTTCCATGCTTTTTAAAACACCAATTCAATATATATATGTTTTTTTTTAAATTAAACTATGCAAAGAATAATTATAAATATAAATAAAAATAAAATGCACCAGTCGAGCACCAAACATGTTAGGAATTGAGTCTTTTTTTTTTAATATGTAAGTCTTAACTTTTGTAAATTTCCATAAGATGGAGACATTTTTGTTTTTTTTAATGAATTTCAGGGAACTGAAGTCAAAAAAAGGAAACGGACAGTTGGAAAATTACTAGTATTGTTTTTTTTTTGTGTTAAGAATAAAAATGAAAGCACACATTTCTTATTGCATTTTCGCCCGAAAAATTTGTAAGAAACAAAAAATAATTAAAAAATAAAATAAATAAATTAAAAAATAAAAATTAAAATAAAAACTTTGCTTTGAAATAAAAAAAAAAATAAATGAAATCAGTCCATTCTCGTGTTGGGAAGGAGAACATCTCGTCTAGCTTCATTGTGAAGTTTCATCGACAACAGCTGCCGTCGCTACTACGGGTGACTGATTTGGTTGTACCTCATGTCGCATGCGGAATAGACGAAGCGTCATCCACGATGCAAGTGATCCCAGCGGTAGCGGTGTTTGTTTCTCTAGTGCTTCCTTCTGCAATTGGTAACGATAGAGGAGAGAGCCTGCAATTAACGCTGAAACAATTGTAGCAGAAATAACAACAATGAACAGTATGCTGAATCCAGGGACAGGCATGCAAATGCCGTATACCACGTCCTCGGAAATTTTTCCCTGGAATACAGTTACAGCTTCTTGTTTGGTATCCGGGCTGAAAGCCAAATCGGCTTCGGAAATAACTTCATAAAGACCACTGACTCCAACGTCCGCGCTTCTCGCCTTGCGATCAGAGACAACAATCGACCGCCTTCGACGATACTTGCCGTCTGATTCGTCAGGATTGTCAGTGGCATTTTGAACAGTTTCCTCCTCCTCATTGCTGTCGGTCGCCGCTCTGTATACTGGTCGCAAATCGTCATCGTTCTTAGGCTCCAAAGAACGTGGTCCAGCTACAGGAACTCCCATTCGATTCTGGGCTTCAAAGAGTCTTGGTCCCTGTGGGAATTTTCCAGCTTTCTTAAGTTCCATGTATTGCTCCTTTTCAACATCGTCGTCATTATCGAATAGAGAGTCCAGATCGGCCTCGTCCTCTTCCTCGTGCACTGGACGTGGTTCCAAATTAGCGTTATTGTTCTTTTCATTCATCTTGAAGTTGTCCAACATATTCGCAATGCCATTGTTGATCGAAGACAATTGCTTACGATTGTGGATTATGTCATCATAAAAGATGTCGTGATCGCGATCATTTTCTGCTCCTGGACCCACAACACTGTGCAGATCATTGTTACTGCCAACAGCATTGTTATCTTCTTCTGTTTCGCTACTTATGACATCCTTGCGTTCGTGTACGTTGCCATTTAGCTGACAATGGTCCAGGCAACCGTGGCGGCAGATTTCAACTTTACATTTGATGTGCACACTGAGCGCATCTGGGAATTTGAAAGCGTGGAAGAATGCATAGGTAATGACGGTGGCGCGCTCGTCAGGTGCACGTGCCTTCAAGAATCGTGATATCATTTTGGGGCGCAGCACACACCCGAATTCGTCGGAAAGTTTTATAATGTGACCCGAACCATCTGATGCGACACACGATTTCACGCGCATGTCAAATTCACCTGAAATATACAAAGTGAGTATAGATAATCGTCTTATGGGTTTTACATGGTTCTTATGAGCTATGTGGTAGGTACTCCCTATATGGCAAGTTAGTGTATCGGTTGAAAATACGTACTTCTTGGAAGTCTATTGCCATGTCATTGACGAAGTCAAAAAGCAATAGGAATCTTTTGTCTAGGATGGATCTTTCTACCCAGGACCATTCTCTAGTACATTCTCTGACATAAAAATGGAATAAAGGAATAAGTAACTCAGCTTAGTGAAGGACCAAATCTTTTTTTTATTTTGGGATGCTACCCGAGTGGCTTTGCATTGGATAAGCAATTTAGATGTAGCTATCAAATGGCGGGAAAAAAAAATATGGCTAAGGTTAAGTTTTGGAATAAAACCGAGTATTAAATGTGCAGAACGGCGCCAGGAGAAATAATAAGTGTTATTAATGTTGGATTAGACCCTTATATGTTAGCACTAGAAAACTGCATGAATATATTCATTGGCCGTCGTGACTCATTCGCTAAAAAGCGAGCCCTTCATAGTCTCACGCATACAGAAAACAAGCACGTGGGACTTATGTAGGATGAGATTACGAAGCTCACTTTACCAAATGAAATGAAAACGAATCATCATGGTGTTGGTCTTAATGAATCTATTCACAAAGGCAGTTAAATCTGATTCACGAGCCTTTTTTGGGTTTAAAAGGTACGTAGAAAACTCAGAACAGAACAACAAATGCGACATTTTTTTATGACAGGAAAAAAGCAAAAACAAAAAGCAGTGCACGCTGGCACCCACCTTGTTCCCACTTACACATCTCAGTCAGCAGTCCACTTCACTATAATACATTACCATTGATTATGGAACACGACAAGTGGCTGCCTCCACTTATGCTGGCATCGCAGTAGCTCATTCTGTCACTCCAATTTTCCAAGATCTTGTTGATTGTTTCGAGCTGTAGCTCACGGGTAGCTTGGATGATTTTGGTCTTAAGTTTTCAATATTTCTCTAACGTTAAGCAAAAAGGTCTTAAGACAGAAACTGCAGTTTTTTTTAAAACGAAATTGAAAATATGTAAGTTTAACCAAACCAAATATTTTTGCATTTTTCTGACTTATTGCCTAAAGACTTATTTAATACCGATGGGAAGCAGTTGTGCTAGACTTAACTCGTTAATACCAAAGAAGAGAGAAAAAAATTCAGTAAAACCCAATCAAAAACCCAAAATGCAATATTTGACTCAAGACCTTTTTGCCTAAAGTCGAAGATTTTCAAACGTTGCTTAGGCGCAACGCGACTCATTTCGTTCGGGAAACATCTGTTAGTGTCAAAATAACTGCATCATATATCGCAACTTATAGCCAACAATTAGCAAAAGTGGATGAATCACGGTAGCTGTATAATAACTGACGACCAGAATGGACACCAAATAGCTTTTTTTGACAAACAGTTGACAGTTTTTTTCAGGTGAGTTCCCCTAGTATCGCAGAAAAAGAACGGTTTGGCCAACTACGCCTGTCTGACTTGAGGCGCGCCAGAATGTTAGCGCCTAGTTGCATGCAACAGTTTTGTTCATACCTTGGACAAATTATTTTGAATTTCAATAAGAATTCCATAAAAAAAATGACTTTAAAACCCTGACCTGTGGCCAGAAGCAATAACGGCTTAGGTCTACTTTTTGACGCTTTTAAAGTTTTGATTTTTTTTTTGTTACTTAACTCAATTTCGACTTAAGTCGACTAAAGCAGCTTGTGGCCACTGATAATCTTAACGAAATATAATATTTTCAAAATTTCCAAAATAAAAAATACTTTTTCAAAACTTTCCGCTCCGGGATATGGCCTAAAGTAAAATTGATTTGTTGTAAAAAAAAAGTTGGGTAAGGAAGTGAAAAGTTTCTTATATTTCTCTGCCAATTGCAAGCCATTTCAAGTATGAGAATTCTTAATTGGCAGGGAAATGTTCTCAGAATAAGCAAAGTTACTTCGGCTTCCGATTTTGAATCTAGCACGGCACTGCTACTTTCCATAACTATTTTCTATATTCTATTTTCACATAAGCTTCTATCAAAATAAACTTCTGGGTAAGTACATGTCTAATTACAATCTACGCAAATGCAGTCTCCGTTTGGGCATTAATTTTACCTATCGTTAACAACAAGAAAATCACTTAGTTTTATTTCCGTTTTATAGCTTCAGAGTTTGGTCATCTTCTTGTTTGACCCTGTTCAGAGGTTACCGTGCCAAAGGTGAATCGAACCTAATCTAAGTGTGTAGCTGTAACCTAAACTAGTAGTAAGCTCTTGAAATTCCCAAGTTTATAGATCTTCTTTCACTGCCATAAAAAAGAGATCCCATTTAATTTGCATTTATTTAAGTAATACCAATTAATAGAAGATGGCTGGCTGGTAATTAATTGTTATCGATAGGTGGTCTAAAAAATTCTCTCTCGCATCCATAACATTTGCTGAGCGGCGGTGTGTGTTCTGATTTTTTTTTAATTAACACCCCTAGACACAGATCCTATCATCGCACACGCATTCGCATATAATTCTCAATTTGATTACACTCATTAAAAACCATGTAAAACTAGCTGATGAAAATTATCTTACCCCGATAATCATTGATGGCCACAACAAGTGTAAGTGTCGATCCCAACGGCACGATGCCACTAACCGGAGGCGCCCATGGTCCTTTGCCGTGTTGTATTTCCATCCAGCAATCGACGTTATCGCCTATTAAGAGTAAAGTAATAAACCTTAATATAATTGTTGTGTAATTATGATGCAACCAATAATTATGGAATTTATAATCCGACATCGTCACACCACCGACCGCCAAGTGAGTGATTGTGGTGTGTTGTTGTGGAACGAGACGAGTTCGAGACAGCAGAAACCATTCGATCGAACAGGATCACTTGGACGGATCGGATCGGATCGGACGATCAGAAATGACACACAAATGCGTTCTCTGCACTTTGCCGGTGGTTGAGTGAGCCTGAGCATCCCGACCGACCGATTACTCACCTCTGAAATCGAGTTGGATTACATCTAGGTCTGCAATTACCATCGGCGGCTTAGATGCGGTCTTCTCGTAGTCATTAAACCACTCACATCGAAGGCGTTTCGCCTCATCCCAAACCTCAAGTAGGTCTTTGTCGTATTGAACGACCACCTGCAATGATCAGATCGGAGTTTTTTTCTCTATATCATTGGATTATTAATAAGATTACTAACCGTATTCTCATAAAATTGACCATGTAAATCAGGCTTAGTGCCACATCGTGAATATGATATCCTGAAGGAGAAGAAAGTTTTACCCGTCGATGGGGGCACGTAAACACATCGTGGATCACTGTGTTGTCCTGAAAAATAAAAGTTTAAACTAGATTGTTCTCATAATCTTATGAAAGATAAAAATACCTTTAGAGCTGACGATTCCCTCAAACGGATGTGAAAATGTTAAATGCACGTCCATGTGATCCTTCCCACACATTACTTCTAATGATACTATGTTTGGCATACCGTCCGGCCTTTCCAAAGGCCATATTTCATTACCAGCTATAACTATACTAAACTGTAAAGATAGGAAAAATATGATTTACATTTAGTTTTGTTATCTATTTGTATCAGGGATAAGGTTAAAGTTTTCTGATACAGCGAAAGAGACAATGGATATTCTTTAAAAAATATTCCAAACCAGAATAATTTATTAGAAGCTTGTGTATGAAGTTTATACTCAAACTGACTTCTCAATTTTCAACTCTCACCTTCAAGTGTTATCCCCCGGAAACCTGGGCAACCTCTTCAAGGATATAAGAGAAAAGGTTAAACTGGAGTTAGAGACTTTTCCAGAGCGCATCATTCATAAGCTAATTAGAAGCGTATTGAAGTTTGGCATGAAGGGATGATATTCAAATAACAACGCCCAAAACCTCTCAGAGGCGAAGCTGTTAAGATTGCTACTGGCAATCAAGGAAAGGTCCAACCAAAGTCACCTCTTGTCATGAAAATGTTAAAAATGAGAGTAAACGCCGAGCTGAACTGGCGCAAGCTTCTTTAAGAAAGAAAATTAAAGCACTTACAAGCAGGACAAATTCGTCCAGGTAAGACTTCCTGGTAGTACTTGGACTGTGTGGAAACAATGCTACTGCTGCTGCCGAATAAAAAGTTCAAACTTGACCAATGACATTCCTGTTTCAGTTCGTCAAGGGCCTATGGAAAGAAACTATGTTAACTACGTAAATCTATGTAAATGCGGCCTTATCTGCTCGGCTCGTTCGTATTGGCAACAACCTGCGCTGGGTTTCGTTGTCGTTCCTCTCTTCGTTGCTCCTTCATGATGATTGCCACGGTTTCACTTACGGCTTCCCAAGCTTCCTGGGTGTTGATCATCAGTCTCGTGATGTTCTCTGGGATTCACACTCAAATTGTTCGCCAACACGTTACGGCCTTCACGATACCGTGGACTGGGAAACTTTATATGCTCCTCGTTTTCCACTGCTTTACTGCGCACATTGAACAATAAGGGTTGTATTCATGCCCAAATCTGTGGAGGTATGCTCTGAAACATCCATGATCATCTGCGTCAGGTAGAAGTTTAGCTCTCCATGTTTTCTGTTGATCCAAAAGTCGATATTCGGAATCAATCTCTGCGTCCATCTACCTTTCTTAGAAGAGTTCCATCTATCTTGTCAATCTTCCAGGTTTGTTCGTTGTGGTAATTCATTATCACTTCGACTCGTTGCTGTTGGCACGATATTTCCATGCGGCTTTTTTAACGAGGAGGCCAATTGGCACCATTCCAGCCACTACGCACGCTGCGTCGTATGACGTTGTTCGGAAGGCGCTGCTGATTCTGCAGCTTCTATCTTCCTTTCTATTTGGTGCTGGCCCATATTTGGGAGCCAAACGTCCCTACTCTTGGCAAGAGTAGTCATTTCCTTTGTTTAGGTCCTTTGATATTTGGCGTGATCCTTACCAGGGCAGCCGCTGTTCTCGCTGCCTTCTCCGGGGCATATTGTAGATGTTTATTTAAAGTTAACCTTGCATCTATAGAATAGTATAGAAGGCTGCAGTCCTCCCTCGCAAGAAAATTCTTGAAGGCAGTGCCGCTTATATCAGGGGTAGAAGGGGAGGTGAATTTAGTGGGTGAAATCCCACACCGTTACTGAGTACGGGCTCAGTTTCATCTTTGATAGATTCCCTAGAGTAAACCTGAACTACGCTGACAAAGTTTGTCTACATCGGATAATGGACGTCCACTTTTTGGCCTACAATCTGGAAGCTGAGGCAAACAAAGTAGGGCACAAAATTGACAGCCAAAACAAAAGCCCTGAACATTTCAAATACCAGCGCCCAACTTAATATTACCGGCCAGGAAGTATTGCTTTATGGGTGCAGCATCTGAAAGGTGTACACTGTTAACACACGTAGGCTGCAAGTCTTCCTAAATAATTGCTAAAGAATCATTTTGAGGATTTTTTGGTCGAACCGTATTTGCCTTAACAATTAGTTCTATCTTTCTATCAAATGTGCTAAGGTAACAAATTAAATGAAAATCATTTCCCCTTGTTTCAATCTAGCCAGTCATTTCTACATTTCTACAGCAAGTGTATGGCTGTTATTTAAAATGTGTGACAAACTTGTATAAATGTTTTCCACTTTTTTTGCTCCAAATTAAGGTTATAGAATCTTACAGAAACACCACAGAAGAATTTAACTTCTTCCATCTTCGGCCAGAGCCAAGAAACTCTCTAACATTCTATACCACTGCGCTCCAGCCAACTTACAGTAGCACCAGTTAGCATGCATTTGAGAAACATTGGCAGTGGCAGCGCAAAAAACCACAAACATGCTGCTGTTCTTCTTCGCTTTAATTGCATTCAAATAATTAGCAGCATAAGCTGCTGTAACGACTCTTCACTGTTGTGCTCTTCGGAATCCACAAATAGCATCCGACATTTGACTATTGCCGAGTGTGTGTGCAGCGCAGCAGTAGCAATAGTAGTGCCACGACAAACAATTGTACTTTTGTAGAAATGCACAGAACCGTTTGCATTCTCAACACACACGTGAGTAAAAATCGACTGCAGTTAGATTTTTCCTGGAAAAACTCATTCAAGAATTCCGTACAACCGTTGCACTGCACTGGTCTGAGCCATAGCTAGAACAAGAGTCAGAGCCAGCGAAGCCTCTCCTTAGGAGTCTGCTACCAGAATTTTTTATATTTAATTTTTTTTTTGCCTCTCTGCTGCAGAGTTTCACGCTAAGTTCTTGTCATCATGCTGCAGCAGACATATATGAAGCCTAGACGGGAGTATGCGCCGATTGCGGTAAAACTAGTTAATGGCAGTTAAATCATAAAAAATGTCATTATCATTTCTTAGGCTTGACCAGAAGACATAAAATTGTATATGATATTTGTTTGAAGCTGTTGGAAGTCTGTTTTTTTTTTTTTTGCTCTGCAACTTTGTTGGATGGAATATGTTGCATTCATCGCGAGGTGTTTTGAGGAACTTTGTATTTAGAAGAGATGCTTTTCAATGGGAAGTGCTAAGCAGAGTGAAGTTCATTAACTATCGTGGGGAAATACACATGGAATAGCCTAATAAGCATAAAAAGTTAATAAATCATTGAAATGACGCAGAAATTCTGCATCGTATAACATGTTGAAAGTAACACGCGACCGAGATAGTTTCGTGTTCATAAATTAGGATTTTGTTTATTAGGGGCACAGTATATCGAAGTAGACGTGATTATGCATCTCAAAAGTTATTCGATTTACCCAGTCAATTCTACTATAAAGTAAATAACATTCTCTTCTACCAAAATAATTAGACCAACAAGGGTAAACAAAACGTCGTTTAACTAAAACTTAGCTCAATTTTGTTTGAATGAGAATGAATTCGCTCCCCTTTCGTACGAAAATTTGACAGCAGACTGGAGAGAGTTATGAAACCTTTATGTAAGTCTTCGCTCTCAAAAAAGTTTACAAAAGCTGGGATCTCGGCTTCGAATTAAATAAACAGATAAGCTTTTTAGCGAGAAAAGGTATCTATTGTGCGTAGTACATATGTACATCCACAGGTACAGATTTACAGATTGATTAAATCTGTTTGGAGATATACAAGTTCACTTATATCGCTTTTTTGTCAGGATTCAGAACAGTGGTTCCCAACCGGTGGGGCGCATTGGAACTCTAGCAAGAGGGCATAGACACGATGTGAATTGTGAATTTTCGATGCAAAGAATGTGTGGTCGAGAGCCCAGTCGGCGAAGAAACGGGTCAGTTGAAACTTGGGCCAGTTGAATCTTGTAAATTCGTCAATTTCTTGTGCGTGGCGTGCAATTAAATGCCTCGGATTCTTCTGCACACTCTCACAGATAGCGGCGGTATTTTCTGAAGATACTGCATTCCGTCAATTCTCGACTGAACCCGTCTAATTACATTTATACATCTCGTTGCGAATAGTCCTCTCGAAAGGACGATTATGGCGACCGTAAAATGGGCAAAGTGCGCAAAATGTTGTTCGAGGAGAAGACCCACTTTCATAAAGCAATTCAATCAACTGCACATTTTGTTGAACATTATGACTCCTTTTGTTAATTTGGCAAAACAGATTTAATAAAACAGGATAAATTTGATAGATGTAGCTTAAACAATGTGGCCACAGTCATATGTCAAAGTTGGAAAATCCTTATTGGAAAACCCTTTATTTACTTATTTTTCTGGAAAAAAGAATATGAAACATCAGAAATTGGTAATTTTTTTTTGGCGGGAGCAGGGGGGGCCTGAGGCTTTTTAATTTGCCAAGTAAGGGCATATGGCGGAAAAGGTTGGGAACCACTGATCTAGAAGACAGCGTGTCGGGCTGGTCATAAGTGAATGTTAAATTTGAATAAGATTTCATGGACTCTGAAGATGTGTACTTGTATGTGTTATCAGACTATGGCCAGAAAAAGACCCAGTAGACTATAGTTTCCCGCCTGAATTACGCCACCTGTTCGCTAAATCAAAACTTGCCCTCATAATCTAACAAGAACGTTAAGTACCTATATTAATTAATTATAACGGCTTCAACTACAAACAACGACCATAAATCTTATATCTCCTAGTCCGTCACACTTAAATAAAATGCAACGCAACACTCTCTCTTTACAAACTTGCTGTTTTCTTTCTTCCCCCAAACTATCAGCTACATTGTGTTACGGAAGTAGTAAAAGTTTTCACCGGTGGAAATGTATTAAGCGAAATTGCTTTGCCATTGCTTAATGTGCGACAAAGTGGTATGTCCAGTTAGTTCGCCACTCATACATACTTACACTACTATAGCCTTGACGTTGAACTAGCTCCAATCTTATGTATAAATGGTTGCACCCGAGATAAAAGGAGCGCTGTGCATGGGCATTTCTAGATTTTTTGTTTTTTTTTTTTCAATTTTTTGAGAAATCAGCTTAAAAAAAAAAAGATTTCACTATTCAAAACTAGTCTTAGTCTGGAAAAAGTGCGCCTCCTGTGGTGGTGGTGTGGCGAATCCTGAAGCGCACGATTGGACAGCACTAAGACGACGACGACGACGACTTGTTGCAACGAACAGTGAAGACATTCGATGGTAATTGCCTGACTTACCACAAGTAAATCGTGGCACACTTCGCAAATCACATTATTCTCTTTCTATCTCCGGCGATGCCAGTTTGGATGGGTTTTTAGAGGAACTGTTATAGTAATTGACTATCTAAGCAATAGTACAGACGAAAGAGAATGAGAAATGTTGAACCAGTATCTGTTTGATGAACAGAAATGAAAATGAGCTTTGGCAGTAATCGAAATTTCACATGAAACAGCGTCAACGTGGATTGATGGTAGCAAATAGAACGGAAGCATGAATTAGATGGAAGCAGTTTTGTCCACAATTATTGCATTGCTAATTGTCAAGGTTTGCCGTGAAGAGTTTAATTGACATTAGCGTAATTTGATGGTAATTACCTCTTCAGTTGTCTAAGCAATTGGTCAAAATGAAATGGGTATAATCCAGTCAATACCTTTATTAACGCACTCCTTGTGTATGAGCTCGAAGTTTCACAGCTTTAAAAAGGCCTAGAGGGATGTACTCGATGGGATGGCAAATCACCCATAAGCTGCATTACATGCATTGCATTTGTTTACAACTCTTAAACGCCAAAAACCGTTCCCTTAAACACTGAGTTAGGGCTTTACAACCTGCATTAAGTAACGTAGTTAAGTAACGAGTTTTTCAGCCTTCCTCCAATGCGTATCAGTCCAAAGTCATCTAAAAATGGAGGCAAATATCCTTTGCAATCTCCACGGCGTTTCATAGCCGCTTGTACTCATCAGGAAATAATGTCCTTTATATCGATCTGATCTATTGTAGTCCAGAATCTAAATTAGCCGCCGATAATGGCGTGTACACTCGATCTTCCTTAGAAAGATGAATATTTGATGAAGCGATGAATAAAGCCAAAAGTTCTACGCATCCGATTGAAATCATTTATAAATTTTCAACGCACTTTAATGTCTGGTACCTTGGAAGCTATGTTTGATACATGTCTTTGATATATGTCTTTCAGGAATATCATGAACGCGTTTCTAATATCGGGCAAGATGCAGAGTCTTCCTTTTAGAAAACTGGGTCCATTAAACTTTAATTCAGACCGGCTTAAACTTGAAGGAGACATCCCTCGTGAGAGACTGTCCGCTAGGTTATAGTTAGTACGAATATGTCTCCATTCAAAATTTGCTGCAGATGAGATCCATGCTAGTACGATGGCAGAGTCAGACCAACAAATAATGTTCTTGAAGCTGAGAGGAATCGTGAATTGAGAGGAAAATGAATGCAAACTAGCATCAGCAAAGCCATCAATTGAAGAGTGGCGTTAGGTACTCGCGGTAATTTAATTAAGTCTATCAGTTGGAGCTCATCGGAGAATTGTTTCCACTGTATGTGGAGGTGAACAGGAACTCTTTCATCTCAACTTAATTTCTGCTTCCAAATTTTTAGACTTGGAATGGCGATGTGAGAAGCGAAATTGATCAGACTAAGGATCCCAAAAAAGACCTAGTGTTTTTGTAACCTTTCCATTACTCATCTGAAGAAATTCTTCTCTCTCTTCTATTGGGATAACCGATAAAATATCAGCCGGGTTGGAACACCATTTCCACGAGTGAAGACCGCCCTTATGAAGCAATGAAATATTTGGAATGCAACTGAGGGACGACGCAGTAGAGGGCCTCCTCGCTGCAGGTGGCGCGTACAAGTTGAACATCAACCTCGACTAACTTGGAGTGCGCAACTGGAAGCAATTAGCTAAAGACCAAGCTAAGTGAAGAGGCTTGTTGGTTAAGGCCCAGGTTCACCCCGAACTGTATCGCCATACAAGAACAAAAAAAGAAGGAATGCAACTGAGATTGGGTACCATAAGTGTTGTTCTTACTGATTCTAGAATTCTAATGGACCCTAGTAAGGTTTGCAAACTTCTCTTTCATACAACAATTTTAATACAGAATATTTCATTAGGATTAAAAATAAATGATAGCGCCATGTACACCATAAACAGACCACGAAACGAAGACTTGTGTCACCGTACATTAAATGAAATACTGCTGTATTTGGAAACACAATTGTTTACTTCTCCGAGAAGCCATTATCAAATTAATAATGGCGATATTTACAATAGTACTTCAATATAATCCACAAGCAATCAATCTGTTTGGCACTTGTTTTTATTTGATTCATAATCGATACTCTTCGAACTGTTTGCATAGCTATGTTTGTTGTATAAATATTTATATTTAGATGAGATTTTTAAAATGCAACTCATGATTCTATCCGGTTATCTCGGAGAATGTAGGAGGTGGCTAATTTGCAATATATTCTTTTAAATAAATTAAATAAATTGCAATCATTGGGTGCAAGAGAGATACTAATTGACAAGGAACGAGTACGAGTGTCTCGTAAGTATCTCTATGTCGCTGTTGCTTTAAAACGTCAACCTTAAGCTGCCCTGCTTCGCTATTTTAATAAACCAGTCCTCAGTGTGTTCTATGCATTCAAATTTGTCCACCTCAATTAAGTTGGATCACATATGTGTATAAAATTTCACCCATGTTTACTTTACAGCATGTGCCTAATGTCTATCCAAATATGTATCTTTTCATTTCCCATACAAGGTTTGCCAATCGATAAAGAAAAAATTGGCGGCAAATGTGTGTGGTCTGTCTCATCTTTTTTTTTTTTCGTTTTTTGATCTCGTAAAAAGTATCTAATAAACAAATAAACAAAGTTTATATCTTTTCATTTAAAGAACACTCTCAGGTGCCCTTAAATGTAATCAATTTATATAGTTAAGTATCATAAACAAAACCATAAATATTAATATAAAAAAACTGATAACAGGTTAAGTAGCTACCACTTTCTGGAAGCCCATTAAATATGGTGTATGGCAATTTCAACCATAACTTTTTATTGTATTACCTAGTACTGTCAAGGTTAATTATGTGTGGCTGTGTGTGTCTTATGTGAAGAGAATTATTATTAAATTGAATCACCATCACGTCTTGGAATATCAATTGACACTCTTATAACATATAAGTAGAAATTCCGAGTGCTCACAGTTTAGATAGATATCTTGAAGTCGACACAATGGAACGGTGGCATAAAAAAATCGCTGTAGTAACCGGAGCTAGTTCGGGAATCGGTGCTGCCTGTGCTAAAGATTTAGCCAAGGCTGGAATGATAGTGATCGGTTTGGCGCGTCGCGAAGGATTAGTTGCAGATCTGCGTGAAGAGCTTCCGGATGAAGCAAAACCTCGACTTCATACACTTAAGTGCGATGTAACAAAAGAAGCGGAAGTTATTAAGGCGTTTTCCAGAATTGAGGAGAAATTCGGTGGAGTTGATGTGCTCGTCAACAATGCCGGAATCCTTCGGCCGACAACACTTTTACAAGAGAATAATACAGCAGACCTGCAAGCAATTTTAAATACAAATGTTATGGGAGTGGCTTATTGTACCCGGGAGGCTTTTAAGACCATGAAAAATAAAAACACCGATGGACATGTGGTAATAATCAACAGTCTCGCTGGACATTGTGTACCCATTGTTCCTGGAATGTCATTTAATATGTACGCACCCTCAAAGCATGCTATCACAGCCATGACAGAGGTCTATCGCCAAGAGTTAATGGAAAGCAATACAAGGATTAAAGTCACAGTAAGTTGAGAAAGTTATTTTTTCGAAAGACGTGTTTCAAAATTGATCCTTGTGCAGAGTATAAGTCCTGGTGCTGTTGAAACTGATATTTTCCCTGATGAAATAAGAGCAACTATAAAAGATATGTCTATACTAAGACCAGAGGATGTATCAGACGCTGTCATGTATGTCATTCAAACACCACCAGGAGTCCAGGTAAAATTTCGTGATTTCATGAACATAAAATAGGGGCACGACTAATATTATCTATTTCAGATTCAAGAACTAGTAATTAAGCCGATCGGAGAGAAATTTTAAATTCAAACAATGTAGTTGCCCGCGCTCGCATGTACACTTGTTTATTCTTTTTCTTTGTTTCTATTGTCTACACAGAAATGTATACGGAATTAAAATGCAAATTATTTTTGCCAAATCTGAATTGCTGTCTATCATAATTTGTTATTGTTATTGTTCAGACACCTGAATGAATCACATTTTCGTGAATGCAAAACGATAATGATCGGCAGTTTTGTACACATATCAGATTGTACGAATTACAAGGAAAAAAAGAAGACTCAGTTTATCTACCTATAACTTCTATAAAAACTTAAGAATTCGTAATCGGATAGCCTACTACAGAACTACATTCATTTCATGAACTCATAGCATGTACAACTGAAAATTGTCCACCTTTGGATACAAGAGCTTTAAAACAAAAACCGCACATTCGATCATAATAATACGCTTAATGTGAAGAGGCCTTAGTTTTATATTAAAATCTAAACAAAGTGGAGATTAGGTAGTACGTAAGTAGTTCATTTGATCATAGAATAGTAGAGCAGACAATTAGCGAAAAAATATTTCTTAATTGGATTTGATAAAACGATCAGTAATTTACTTAGAATGAGTTCAACATAATAGCTTTGAGCTAACATTGAAGTGAATATTAAAGTGTAAATGACTACGCAAAATACAATGAGGGACTTTTACAGTAACCATTTAATATACGACTTTACATTTCAACGTATATCTCAGCTTCTAGACTGAACAATGCATAGTCAAAGCTCCATTTCCATGCAGCCGTTTTTGTTTTGGCTTCTGGTTATAATATAAAGAAATCCTCCTTACAATTTAAAGCCGCCAATGGCCAATTCCCCTTTAAAACACAACCAGAAGGGGTGCTAAAGAAAACGCTGGTGCAGCTGCGACAATCGCTTGAAGCTAGACTCCCTTAGCTGGATCCAAAGACCCTATTGTGGTGAGGCTTTCTCTTATAGGCATCAAACTACCACACATTAATATAGCTGCGGACGTATATAGTGTTCGAAACAATTGGCTAATATCCTTGTGCAGAGTCATTGAATATACATATGTATATCAAAAGGGTCTTATAACTAATCAAAGATGTGGCAAATGTGGCAGTACTTAACTAAACTCAGCACAAAAGTTGTATGCACTTACTACACCTGTTTTTATTTACAAAAAGTCAAGATTGAATTTAAAACAAAACTCACTAACTTAAAGCTACAATTACTGATAACAAAAAACACGGTAAATCAATAAATATGTATTGAAATGTCAAGTCAAAAATAATATATCAAACAAGCTATTTACTTCAAAAGGGAAACAGTACACAAATGTATGAGAATCAAAAAGTAGGCATTCCTCTCATGCTTTTCAACAATTGCAAGTAACGAATTGTTTTAATTTCTTTCTGTTAGAGTCATTTAATCAATGATTTAATTATTATAAATTATTAGTCTTTCGATGTATATTATTGCACCGAAAGGTGTACTATACTACTTGGATTGCCTTGGATTTTACTTATTAAATTCAAGCTCATTTAGTTGAGAGCAGACAAGCTATTGATATTTTGTTACTTTCTAGTTGTATCATATAATTTTGTGAAGAAAAAGCAAATCAACTTACCATTAAATGTAAAATAAATATATGACTAAGGCAAAGGTCCCACAGTCGTGTAGGACCTTTCTGTGGGCTCCACATCCTGGAGCAGTATCTTCTCTCTTCAATCTGCGAAAATAAAAGAAAAAAACATATTTTCTTACTAACATATTGCTCTATTTTGTAGATACATACAGCTATACTATAAGCTACGGATACTAGTTTGTTCTTTAATTTATTCAAAGCCAACAATTCAATAATTGCTGGCAACGAACGACTTAAGAATCACTTAACTATGATCGATTTCTCAACCTTAAATGTGCATCTAATCAGTACACCTGTAGAAAATCATGTAATCATCATAAACATGAACTGCATTTATCATAATATCTTTCAACCGCATGTTCATGTTATCTCAAAAAATATGTCACTCTTAGCTAATGGATTCAATTTGTGTTTGAAGAGTTAACACATAGCAGAAAAAGAAAAAGAAAAAAAACAACAACAACAACAACAAGAGCAAAAATACTCAACAGTTCCCAGAACTATAAAAATACAAGATCGAACTAGCTATCGTTGAGTGATGCGTTATCCTCTTGAAGCGCGGCAACAAAAAGCATATCACAAGTCCAGTAATGCAATCATATCTGCAGCCAGCAATATTCAGGAGTACCTACTTCGTACAAAACATTCCAGACGCGATCCGTGCAGTATATCTGCGTAGCCTTGGCCAACCTATTCTGTATGCTCGGGTTTTATTGAGTATTTGCGGCAATGCCAAGCCACTCATCATCTTACGTCTCGCATTCCGATTTCGATAATTCTGTCGGTTAAAGAGCTACACCAGCAGTAGCACAGGTCTCTCTGCTTCTTGGCCAATCATAGAAGTTACCGCGTATAGCAGTGGACTCTACACACTTTCCTAGCTTAACGAGTTTTACTACTACAGCAGCGACAGAAAAGATGTTGTCGCACTTCTTGTACGCTCTTTCGACCAATTTATGTTCTCAAAGTCTAGCTGTAGGAAATTTTTTATAATTACTAAGTGCGTCCGTCTTAACGATTCTAGTCCGTCGTAGACACAACAAAAAGCAGAACTTAAAACAAACAAAGACCAGAAGAGGATGGCCAGAGATTGGTATTCCATTGGCCATATGGGTTGTTGTTGCTTTGTTGTTGTCGCCGTCGTTGTCACCGTGATCAGCAAGATCATCAGCTATAGTATCATTTGTTTAAAAAAAAAGAAACACACGACACACTACAACGGGGTGAGTTTGATTTTCATATCTACAAACCTGAGACTAATACAAACATTACACGTTTCCGATGAATTTCATGATGAAGCACCAGTCAAGCAGAGAACAAGGAGTACAGATGCAGGGATACCATCTGTATATAAGAGGCGAGTTGTTCGTGTGGACAGATTCAGGACAGGGGTCTCATGTAATGGGTAGCTGGGATCAAATACGTAGTTGCATTGTGAATGGCGAAGCTTCTTTTTTTGAAGATGAACAACTAGTTTTCGTTTTTCATTTCCTTGTTGTGATTGTCAACTTAAACGTTTTCTGTTTTGTGTCTTTTTTACTAGAATTTTTTTTTTTTTTTTTAAGAAGCAAGAGATAGCAACTACTTCTTTGTAACACTGCCAGAGTGTATACTTGTCGGACTGAAGTTTATCAAGGATTATCTAAATCCATATAAATAATAGTCGAATGATGAAGATAAACAATGACCAAGCCAAAAAAAATAATTCACACAAACTGACAGCCCTGTTGTACAGAGAAGAATTGATGAGTACAATGGACAAGTAACAATTTATACTCCGCTCGATTTTTACTTGACGAGAACAATATTAGGTCTGTTTACATACTTTCTGCACTAAAATTAGTAGCTTTACAAATTTCTAAAGGTGGAGCTAAAATTCTCTTAGAGAAAGACAAATCTCCAAAAAAGTACGGGAACGAGTTGAACAAAAAAGCTGCTCACTTTTTAGACATCACTTTTTTTTTTTGTAATGATTTACTTCAAATTATTTTGCCAGCCAAAAACAACACAACTTGACCTATTGGGTCAACAATATAACTCTGGCCGCTTTTTTCGAATTGAGAAAGTCAACGCGTTTTCAACAGTTCACTACTAGAATATTTTAGCACCAGAATGGCAGATTTGTCGCTAATGAATCTAGCCACCGCTAATGAAAAAAATTGACTAGATTTTAGCGACTTCCCTGCAAGAAGATATTCGCTATAAAAGTTCATTTACAGCTCAGCGAACTGCGAACACGAACGAGCGAATATTCGCCAGTTTTGATGATTCATTCACAGGAACTGTGCAGACCTTCACTTTTCTAAAGTGGCTCTACAACTGTTTCATCTTTTAGGGGGAACTCCCTGTCCGCTAGACAGCTAAAAGAATACAAAACGATTCGCTGGAACTAAAAGGTACTGAGAAGAAATCGACCAAGACTACTTCGTTGAGGTAAGGGTAAGGCCTTTTTCAATTTGAAACCAGAATTTCTAATCTTTAACTATTTCTCGGTTAAAACTCTCATAAAGGTGCAAGTAATACGACTCCGTACTGCACTTTAAAATAAACATTTACTCAGTAGAATTCTCTCTTGTAGGTCTTACATGAATTATGTATGTACGACCAGTGCTGGCCATTACAAATAGAGTTATACAAGAATATGTAGAATTATGGTCAAATGAATTCATAGGAATACATCCATTTGGTGATATAGAACAAAACAAAAAAAAAACAGCGCACACACAGAATCCAGTACAAGCATGGGGGAGCAACAAGAAGACGCAGAAATCGCAGCGCAGAAATGAAAACGATTGTGCAGCGTATCCAAACTAGGCACTGCGACCACGACGTGAAAAGATGGAAATGGAATGCATTATTGGATTTCTTGGTGTTGTTAAGTGCATATTAAATAGACTAATGATAGGTAAAAAAAAATGAGCTAACACTTCGTCGGAGTCGCAGAAAAGTATTCAACCGTCCATTGGATGGACATGTCCCGATTTGGCTCGCTGCCACAGAACCGCATTCAAAACGGGAACGGGAATAAGAATACAGAGATGGAATAAAAAAAAAATAGGGAATCACTGTAGTCAGCTTCTCCAGCTGGGATGCCTGTTCTAATAATGTTGCTCTTCCACTAGAGTTCTTTGCTGGCGAAGATCTTGCGCATCCTGCGAGTGGAATTTCCATTGACGTCAAATCATTGCAACTTATGGCTAAGTTAGTAGCTTGATGAATGCTTTATATAGTAAATTAATTTCTTTATGGCAATTATGTATTAATTAGTTTAAATATGATTTTATTTGAAGCAATGATCTACTTTATAGTATTAGTTGGATTGGTGCTCTGGATTTCGAAGAGCCAACTGAACGTAAAGTCTTATGGTCAATAATTGGAATAAGTGTTTTCGTAAATATACGCTTGAATTAATCAATCGCAGGTACTGTGACTTGTGAGAGCTGCAACATATTTTTTTGTTCAGCCTTTTTAGACCTAAAATAAACTGAAAAAATTCTACTAGCACAAGGCAACTGTATTGTAGTATAGTAGTATAGCAAAACAGCGTATTTTGACCAAATTTTACAATTTTTTACAAAAATCTACATAAGTTTATGTTAGCCAAGCATGTGCTAGACCTGCTCTAGGCTTTTTGGCAAAACATGGGGTTTAAAACCAAAAATAGTCCACTGGACTTACCTAACAATCATAACTCCGATAATCACCTAAGCACCGCTGGTATAGTGGGAAAAGACCAACCAAAAGGTCACATGGTCGGCCCTTCAAAGAATACAACGCATAGTGTATGTAGGAATTACGGGTGCAATGCGCTCCTACCCGACAGCTGCGTTGGAGGTTCTCTTAGACCATCCACCCCTACACATAACTATTATGAAGACTGAAGACACTAAAGCATCAACTTCTGTGCAACAACTGCTCCCCAAACTTAGTTAGACAAATGAAAATCATTGAAAGAATCTCTCTGCTATCCAATCTAGCAGTGAGCCTCTCAGACTTCATGCTTAAGGGAATCCATCACCACTTTGAGGTTACATACTCAATCCGGAGCTCCTGTGATAATCATCAAGTCAACTAAACATCCTTCTAGTTAGATTGGTATACTGTTGGGTCGAAGATGTTGAGTGGGTCTGGAGCTGGAATCTCTGGTCCAAACTACAAATTATCTGTTCCTGTAGGACAAGCAATGACAATCTTTCAGGCAGAGGTCCTCGCTATTGAGCTCTGTGTCAGAGAATGCAGATAGCCAGGCAGCTCTCAAGACTCTCAGATCTTTTAAACTTGAGTCAAAGTTGAACTGTTTCCAAACATAAAAAGTCATAAATAATAATGGGGTCCCTGGACACAGGGGCATCTCTGGTAACGAAGCCGCTGATGAGCTTTGCTTAGGCTCCATTCATTGGCCCTGAACCTTTTTTGTGGCTTACAAACTAACCAGATAAGTATAGAGGTCAATAGATGGAAACGTCAAGAAAGGCGCTCCCACTGGACAATCAAACAATTCATCAACTTTTCAAAAAAGAGAACAAAAGACATTCTTTCCATGAGCAAATACTAAGTCAAGCAAATCACTAGCTCTGTCACTTATCATCTTAGGAAAATGGGCCATGTCCAGTCGGACAAGTGTCGTTTATGTCTTGAAGACATTGGAACAGCGCACCATATATTGTCCAGCCATAGCTCAACTGAGACTTAAGTACTTTAATAAAGGCTTCATATCATCCTCTGATGTCTCCTTCTATACAATCCTGTAAGGCAATAGCACAAAGGCTAATCGATTTCTTTTATCCCCGATTTAGATGATACTAGAACTAAAAAGTCGAAGGAATTTCTGGATTTTAATAGGAATACATCGAAACATTTGAACACCTGCCTTGATTATCGGTCACAGCAGTGAGCGTCTCATCATATGAGTATCTACTTGATCTGCAAATTCACAACTTCCCAAGAACCCGTCTCTTTTCAGCAATTTGAACCTTGAACCTCATGTCCAAAGCACCAACCACTGAGCCCCCGATGATTAACTTCAATAATTGCAAGAGTTAAATGCAATTCCAACAAACATTTCAAAGCACGTAGATAGGTACTTGTTTTATAATCAAAAATTATGCCCTAAAAGTCTTACTTATGACCGCACACGACGCAGAATCGCCTCTCCTTACCCCTAAGCAGTTTTTGAAATCAAAAACGATCACCTTAACAGCTACTGATCGATAAAACACAACAAAAAAACCGTTTTTTTATTCCAAGAATTTAACTCAAATAAACACATACACCAAAGTACGTGATCTTATAACCGTACACCCTCAATGAAATCGATTCAACTGTAAAACTCGAATATTCACACACGATTCCGAATACAACAAACATGATCCGATGAACAGGTTCACTACTGGATGCGCGAATTCCTTCAAATTATTATTCCCATCAAAACCGTTCGCGCATCCGTTCACTTGTTATACCCGTCGCTGTTGTCGTGGTAGTCGTCGTCGTCGTCGTCGTCGTTGTCGGCGGCACGGCTGATCCTCCCAATCGTGAGCTGCTGCAGAAAGCGAAACATAAGGCAAAATCAAAAAACATAAATAAATATAAATAACCAACAATTGCGAAACCGCAAAAACGACGTAGTACGAACGGACACGTCTGTGGAGACGACCGACTACGGCCGGCTCGGCGCACACATTGGAAGCAGGAACAAATTTTTTTCTTCAGATTATTCTCTCCAGGCTAACCGGATCCCGAAATGAAATTTCGAAGGAATGTTCACCCAAAGATGCAAAGATGTGTGTATCGTTGGTTTCGCGTCATGGACATCCCTATCATCATCATAATCATCCATTCATAACACGATATGAGGTTGCCTCAAGTCGCCTTTGATGGTGTTTGTGGTAGAGTGGTAGAGTACCAGGAATGCATGTCCCACCGTCATCAATGGTAAATTTTTTTTAAGTTATTTGAAAAATGTTGCACTCTGGATGCAAAGAGAAGAGAGTACTACTTAGCAGCATGTTCTAGTACCTAATCAGAGAGAATGTTAGTAAAAGACCAATTGAGGATGATGGTGATTGCTGTTGTTAGGCGTGGTACCTACTTAAAATTGAGGGAAAAGGGTCATGGCTTTTGCAGGATTCCAATTGCTATTTGCCTCAAAGCTACATACACGAATCGATAGTTATTATTCAAGATAGCAACACGAATTTCAATTCTGTGGCATTAAATCATTTTTCATTCTAGCACCCACTCAAAGTAGCCCACTTGATGGCCATAGGATAACAGGGATGAAGGAAATATTTTGTTTGCAGCTGAGTAGAGCACGAACTATGACTTTCTAAATTAATTATGTAACCTAGAGCTAGAGCTATTGCATCATCGCCTTGAGAGTAAATGATAGTGACGTGACTTTTCTATTGCAAATTTAGTGAATAATCGTTCCACTTTCTGCAATGCAACAACTGGACCATGTTTAAGAGCAATCTTATTTTTTATTGTTTCAACAAAATTGCAGGTTTAAAATGTATATCATACATACAAGCAATTGTGTGAACTTTTGAAACATTTTTCAAGTAGAAGTCTCATAATGGTGCCATCATATCAGAAATGCAGTACCTATTGCGAACCCTCTACATAAAAATCTATATGCCTATCAGCCAGGTAAATCAACTACCCATGCTCTCCGGGACCTCACAACAAGGATCGAGAAATCCCTAAGAGACAAAGAGTACGCAGTTGTGCGCGTTCTGAAATCGCCTTTGATAACATCGAATACGCCAAAATATACAGATGTATCCGTTACACAGAAGTAGATAATAGTAATGTAACTGGATAGAGTGCATGCTAGAAGACAGAAAAATTAATATCTCACTAGGCGGCAACAAACTTAGGCATTATGGACCAGCAAAAGTCTTATTGGCAGAAACTGGGGTCTAAACCATCATCTCCACATAAAGAGGGATTCACATGATTGGTACACAGATGGATCCAAGCCAAATGAAGCGCTTGGGGCTGGAGTATACGGAGCTACTACTAAAAGTTTCATACATGCACCTATGGACAAGTGTAACTCCGTATTCCAAGCCGAAATTTGCATCAGAGAGATGTATTCGAAGACAAAGAACCAGCAGAACTATGTCACTGTGCCTTCTTAAGCAGAACACGTCATCGTTATTTGGGTAAATTCTACCTTGAAGCAGAGGATATTACTACCAGCTCACTCAAAGACGTAGTTGATTTCATAGTCAACACTGGAATGCTGAATGAGCTCGAGAATGAGGAAGTTACAATAGGCCCATAGAGGCCCCAGTGACAAGGTGACTAGTTTCCACCTCAACCTACAATTTACAATCTAGGCAAGTCAAAACAAGACATTCTTTCTACATATGCTGTCATAGATTGCCTAGAAAGATAGTGAATATCAATTATGACTTCTTGGATTTTCTCCACAATCTGCCAGTTGGTGAAAATTTGTTCGAAAGTGAACTTACAGATAAAATATTAAAGTCAGAATGAGAATGGAAAGAAATTCCTTTGCTTCCTGTTTGGAGTCAATGCCAATCTGCAAAGAACTCATAAATGTTATGCGTGTTTTAATTTAACCACCAACAGAAGGATTCTACAATTTGCAATAGAAAATTTACGATGATGGTCGGATTGTACCACGTGCCTCATCACCAAACAGATCTGGGTCAAGACAAGACCTACAAAGATGAGAAAGATTGACAGACTATAATTCACCCAGTATGTTCATGCCAAACTCTTTCTCCACGTACCTTGGCGAATTGGTTAAACTGGTAATCTATAGGAAACAGCTATATTCATGTGGTATCACAATGTTTTCTGTGGTTTAAGTGTGTCTATATCTTATGTAGCCTGATACCTAATCGAATACTCTTAGACACGGATCAGGCGTTCACATGAAATGGGGTTTTTCTTTCGAATTAGTCCTACTACTCTCGCACAAAGTGACAGACGTCCTTAGGACCACCCAGTAATGGAAAGTACATACACAAACTACAAAATGTAGAATACGACATGTAACATGGTCTTTAAGCAACGAGGTGGTTATAACTTTTGCAAGAATTGAACTAATTACTCGGCACATAAGTCATGATCCATTGCGCTCAATTAAAACTCCGACCTAAATCACTCATTGTCATGCATCTCCATTCTACAGCTTCTGCTATTGTCAAGAAATTATCATTGAATCTTCTTCCTCCTCTTTACATGAATGAACCCATTGTCATCGTTCACTTTATTGTCCCGCAAATTAAGAACATTTTGCCGGTGTTGCCTTTGCCGAAGAGAAATAGAATTTTCTACTTTAAAAAAAACTATATTCTTTTCTTTCTTTTGCGATTTAATGTGCAAAACAAAATCGACCAATTGATTTTCTCTTCTTTTCCTACGCCATTACCCAGTATTTGTTCCATTTTTTTTACTTTAATTCAGTTTATGATTGTATTTCAATTAATGATTTCACTTACTTTCGCCATTTGCGCGTACTTGTTTCGTAGAAACCGGCAGCAGGTTAAATGCAATAAAAATTAAAAAAAAAAATAAAAAATAGAATTCTCTTGCAAAAGAAAGAGAAATTTATTTGCCTCCTCTCGATTTAATGAGTCAATTATTTATTGAAATTCTATTAAACTCGTGTATAGTTGAAAGAAAATTTTACAAAAAAAACACACACACTTTATTCCCCCCTCAAATAAATTTCGATCTTTTTTTTTTTAATCAAAAAATGTAGGTACTCTAACTGTACGGTCAAATGTATGCCAAAAATATAATAAATTTCTCTAAACAACAAACTCTATATGATTTAATCATGAAATATAGTTAAACGAAAAAAAAAAAAAGTTTTAAATTATTTTCTTGGCTGGTTTTGGTGGGAAAAAATTTGCATTCAGAATCTTTAATTATCGATTAAGAGAATTATTGATGCGTGGCATAGTTTTCACATTTTTCGATTTTTCCTTTTTTTGTTGTTTGTTGAAAAATTACGGTAATAGTGTTTATATGCAAATGTTGCGCATACGCAATAGAAACTCATAACCACACACTACACAGGAGGAGGGGAATTCATTGTTTGTGCGCAAGCGCTTTTTTTTAACGACTCGACGCATAAATATTAATCATTTTGAATCGGGTAAAAAAAATGTTTACCCGTTATGACACATTTCGGCAATTACTGGACGTTTATTTTGATTTACGAGCAGACATCTTGTGGCTACTCCCACGGAATGCTTTTCTCTGTCATGAGATTTTCATCCCGATAAAAATTGAGTTGTGAAAGTCTAAGAATGGATCCATTGTGTGAGCCTTGGATCGATGTCGGCTTATCTGTCAGGTGTTTGTTTTATTTTGATGGCAATTTTTTGTAATTACCACGTGCCACGCCTATAATGTCAATACCAGACGGCAACGAATGATTGACAGTTGACTGACTTCGCGCACGAATGACGTTTTTGAATGGAGAAAATATGTAAATTAGATGGAAGATGAAATGTCGGTCAAATTTCGTACTAAGTGGGTATCGCAGATAGATATATCTGAAGATTTTAAAAAAAGAATGATGATTAATAGATGTAGGGGAACGGAATGTGATGTTAGCCCGAGGGTGAAGCATATTGGAGAGGTGCTGAATCTCTTCTTCTTTTTTGTTTTATCGTATTTGTATATTTATTGGTTTTGCTTTTGAGGATGTTGACCACTTCCGGATAGCCGGTGGGTTTTTTTAAGTTTAACCCAAGATGACTTATGGAGAAAGAGGGCTTTAGATAGTGTTAGTCAAACATAGACAAGTGTTAATCCGTTCTTTAGCAGCTATGTAGGTACTTAAAATCACTTTATTAGCATTATGGCGCCAAAGCTGAATGCAAGAGCTCTTAAATAATGTTTCTGAATGTTACTAAAAGGCTCAGAGTTTAAACTTAAGATTGAAGTGGCACGAAATAATCAACAATGTAGATCTTGAATGAATGGTATCGAGAGGGAGTTTAAGGATCTGAATTTTTTTTATTTTCAAATTTTTTGTATGTGTTTCTCACGCTTACTGGATACTGGCTACAGCCGAATTGGCCGCTAAGATCTAAATTCAAGCCTGGTAACTCCAACTTCAACATTCTACATCAGCCGTTTGTTTGACAGAAAGAGTATTATATTTCCACCTCTGCATATAAAACTGGGTCTTATGAAGCAAAAGACTGTGTCAAGTACTGCATTTCAGCATTTCCTTGCCTTTGAAAAGATAAAGGCCGGTGTGTTTAACGGTCCACAGATTCAAAATTTCACTAAAGATGAACATTTCATTGGGACAATGATAGAACTTGGTTGGTTGGCATTCAAAAACTTTCTTGTGAATTCCAGAGTAGAGAACTATACAGAAATTGTCCAGCAACTTTTACATAACTTCGAAATGCTCAATTGCATCATGAACATGAAGGTTCATATTCTGCTAGCTATCTTGCTGACTTCCCGCAAAATCTAGGTGCATTCAGTGACGAGGAGGGTGAACGATTCCACCAAGATCTAAAGATCATGGAGGCACGGTACCAAGGTAAATGGGATATATATACACACATACATACAAATGATGACTGACTACTGTTGGAGCATCAGGCGAGATTGTCCACAGAATGCACACTCCAGGAAAAGCTTTAAACGAGCACTTTTACCTTGATAAGTATGTATGTTAGCCGTTTGGTTAAAAAAGTTTACTATTTTTATGAATAAAATTATTTTCTTTGAACATTTGGTTTGGTAATTGTTTCCTTAATTTGTTATTGTATGTATGTTATTTAGAATGAAAAAATAATCAAAATGTGACGTGATAAGAAGCCAAAATAAAAGGCAAAAACAAGTGTCAGGTCTTAGTCAACGAAATGCGTGTTCCCCAGTGTAATGTATATCTTAGTAGAAGGGTATACATATCATTTGACACGCACTGATTGTACCTATAAACAAAAGGTAGGTACTAAACATTGGGATTGGGCATAGTTTCTGAAAGTTTTTATCGAACATTTACTGTATTCATAATAACACATGGTTGAAATTTATGTATACTCCTCGCATATTTACAAACCCGGCTTAAAATAGAACCCAAAGAACTATTTCATGTGCTGCTTTTTCGGCCACATCAATCGTTAAACGCTGACCGTAAAAATTGTTAATTGTTAACATCTTAAGTTCAGTTAGTCATATTGTTTGTTTAGTAATAAATTTCACCAAAGATTCGTCCCGAATCAATGTACCCCGCCCTAGATCATGTACAATGCAATGCATACTCCACCTGTAACATCATTTATAACCCATAACCCATATTCAATCGAACCTGACATTCGGTAACCTCCCGTAAACGATCATCAATCACGCGCAACTACCGATCAAAACGAAAAAACAACATCAAGAGGAATCCGAAAGAAAAAAAAAACAAATTATTTTTATTACCACTAATCGTAACTGTACATACATAATTTATTACAATAATACTCTCCATCGGAACATATTTATCCTTCATTAGACGTGAATTACCGATGCGTATGAATGATATTCACTTTTCCCGTGGCCGAATCATCATCATGGACGGACAGAGTGAAGGAGAATAAAAAAAACAACCGTTTATCTCTTGGTGTATGTCTGTCTACCTTTAATACCCCCCAAAGATCTTACAGTTTCGATTGTATCTTGACGAAAGCACACACCCGAGGCTCAAAGAGCTATCAAAATAACTCCATTCTTCATGGTTATAAGTTTTTATGAACTTCGTTCCACGTCTGCTGCATCAGTCTTAGCAGCAGCAGCAGCAGCACAAGGTGTATCTGTGACGACCTTTATATTTTCCTCACTTTCGTGAGACCAGTAATTAAGAGCAAGCTCTTCGTACGTGCCGTGCCGTGCCGTGCGTTATGAGATACATTTCATCGTTATTAATTACAGAATAACCACCTTTTTAAACTGACGTCGTCGGCGCTGTTTGCCCACAAAAAGATACTCACGTTAAATGAATCGAAGCTTAATGAAATAATGTATCGGTTGTAAGTTTTATTGAAACTCATTTGACATCGATAATCTTATGATGAAAGAGATGGATCATCGTTACATTGTATCTTTTGCAGAACGAATCCGATGCTATAAATTTGAAAACATGGCACGAAACAAAAATCAACAGACGCAACACGTTTTTTCATATTCCATGCTTAAGATACTTTAACATGGCTTAATGTGTAATTGTTGTTCTAGCTATTTATTTATAATTATGTTAGCGTTACGTTGGGTGATGATAAATGATCATCAAATCGTCATGATTAACAGGAACGAGCGGTTTGTGGTTTTGATTTATCTGCAGTAAATCATTATATAATTAGATTTAATTTATTATTTCAATGAAAAAGCACACCGACACGAATAGCGTACGTCGTACGTCATAAAAGCAATAAATAGAAATTACCGTTAAATACAAGAATTTTTCTTTCATGCGATTTGCACAGTTTTAATTGGGAGGATGTGTATTGTCTATTGGTATATTAGCCGAACTAAGATCCAAATTGTTTTGCGGCATAAACTAGTTAAAAGTATGCCTATATAAATTTTAGAAGAAAAACTGGTTGGTATACTAGCTTTAAATTATAACCCCACTCTCTTTAAACAGACATGTCGTGAGCATTGCTAATTGTGATTAAATCATCTATTATACTACCTTTCCTGCGAAAAATCAAGTTCAAATGCAAGTTATAATGGAAGTAGAAGTTCATGAAGCCATTGAATGAGAGTTTTTCTGCTCAACTTCCATCCCTATCCATTCAATTCTCACAGATTATATACTTTTGTAGTTCGCTCAGAAAGCACTTGTTGTGTGAAAAAACTTATTCGCAAAGAAAACAAATTGGTTTCTCGCAACAACTCCTCAACGCAGGTTTTTCCTGCATTTTTCTAACTCGACACCGCTCTGCCAGCTAAATATTATTTCATTTTCTTAAATTGTTTACGAAATAAAACAAAATTAGCCAATCAAATTCCAAAATTTATTCGTATTTATTTTCAGGCCAACGAGGAGCATTTGATTTGTTCCCGTACTGACTAAAACTACGAAAATCTATGAAATTTTACGAGAAATAGCGAATTCCTGTTCCGGTACGTCAAAGTTTCGTAGTTTTTGCAAAGAAAAGAGAGCTCAAGAGAGAGTAACAAATTTCCCCATGCTGCGAATTTTAGTCCAAGAAATTTCTTTGGGCAAAAATATGAGTTCTATCAAATGGCTGTGTTGTTTTTAGCTGCCAAGATAATTTGATGTAAATCGTTCCCGTACTTTTTTGGGGATTTGTCTTTCTCTGAGAGAACTTTAACTCCGTTCTTAGAAATTTGATAAGCTGCGAATTTTAGTGCAGGAAGTACGAGAACAGACCTATTGTTCAAGATAACTTATATTCGAGGCATAACTGCGAAAACTCCCTACAAAGCCGAATAAATTTTAATGACACCAACATCTGTAAATAAAAAGCACTGATTTTTATGCCTACGTATAAAATTTACCCATTCTGCATGCGGATAAAGCAACAAAAAAATTCGGCTTCTTTCTTTGTCCATATCAATGTCTGAGTCCTTAATATTATAGATAGTATTTCTACTTCCTTACTTAATGCTCTATAGAGTGCTTATCCTACCAGTCCTGCTGTATGGAGCCGAGTGCTGGACGATAATTTAGAAAGCTGAGCAAATATTGGACACCTTCGAACGCTCATACTTCGCTGGATATTAGATTCCTTATGCGAGGAGTGCGAATGGAGAAGAAGATAGAACTGCGAACTCTATGAGCTGTACCAGGATGTGCCAGACTACATTGGCTCGGCCACATCGAGCGAATGGACAACAATGCTCCATCGAAGAGGATCTTCGAATCCCCGCCCCCAGGTTCGAGACGGAGAAGAAGACCGAACCTTCGGTACAAAGACCAAGAAGTCGCGGACGCCAGAAAGCTCGGTCTTCTTAACTGAAAGCAGCGTGCCCGGGACCGCAGAAGATGGAAGGCAACGATCTCTCAGGCAGTGACTCAACAAGGGTCGGCAGCCCTTTAAGTAAGTAAGTTAAGTATTCCTAGTTCCCTTTTATCGTGTGGTGAATTTAAAAATAGAAAACAATTGCCACCATCAAACTCCTTTCCAAATACAATAGATGAAAAGGCCTTGATATTGAATGCACTGCTCGATGATAATCCATAGGACCGACGCAGGATTCTGTGCTTGTCTGGTAGAATAGCTAATTTGATTCCGCGGTGTTCTTTAACTCGGTAGTATGTCGGATTACTGTGTATTGGATTCAGGGTTCGATTCTCAGTAAATACCAACAAGTTACGCTCTTGCTACTGTAAAAACGAAGCCCATGATCATCTTTGGATTGCTTATAGCCTAAGATTTATTTATGTTATTGCAAAGAAGATTTGAGACTTTTCGCAAGTTATGTAGTAATACACTTGTATGCGTCTGGGCTGTAAAAGGAAACCCCATAATGCTTTAGTCTGTCTACAAGAACTTAATTAAAAGAAAAATTCAGAGAATTCTGTCTAACGGAAGTACTCAAGCATATGGTGCTTTCCCTTATAAAAATAATAATAATTTTAATTAGTATCTTGTGTACAATTATTATGGGCAAGTAAAAAAATAAATTCTCATTAGAAAGTGAACCAATTTGGATTCAATATAGAACACCTATACAATGGGATGGGTTTTTTTTTTCACACCACCTTTTCATTCGATTGCCTTGAATTATGATCGTGAAAAGTGAATTCTTTTCTTATGCCTATCTTCTGGAGAAATTAAGAAACTTCACCAAGCAGCAGCTCTCTATTTGCATATTTGAATGGTTAAGCATCCGCCTTTCTGTTGGGAAATCAACACCATCAAACAATAATTACATTATTATTATTAATAGAAATACTATCAACAATGCTATTTTCGTTACATCTGATGTATGCATGTTATCTGAAAAAAAATACGAGTATATCCCCCTTTTTTTTTGAGCCACATGAATCCAGTGAATACATTTCCGCAGAATAACAGTGTTAATTTAAACTTAAGTTGCATCGAACCATGCAACCTTGTTGCCTCTTTCATGGTCATTAACCATGCATGGTAGGCCAGAGGCAGGCATAAATATAAGTGGAATCGCGCACCACCATAGTAGGTATTCTTCTTCTTAAAAAAAAAACTATAACAACCAAATAGTCTAGTCGGATAGTAGCACCTAGTGTTGCATTTTATACAGGCTATATGCGATAAAAAAATGCAGGTCTGTGCTCTACTTGCACTCCTGCTGCAGTTCCGCCATCTGGAAGTATTATCATTAAATTACTTTACGATACATAACAAAATATTTACTTAAGTGTTTAAAATTACGACGCTATATTAAACAAAACTGTAGCTCCATTTAAGACCCTAAATTACATACATATAATATATGTAGATAGGCCAAAATTCTATTTAGGAGCTAATTTCAAATTGTTTCTTTCAATACGATTCATTTTAGAGCAGGTTTTTGGACAAAACTTTTCAAAAGCCGCCCCTAACACCGAAGAAATACCCACACATTACAGTCGGTCGTAGAATTTTTTTATTTCTTATCAAGTTATCTTCAGTGGGAAGGCTGATACAGGATGTAGTAAAAATTACCACTCAATGAAGCTGATGTCATGAATATCGTTGAGCGGGTATTGGGCAGCGGATTGCAAAAAATAATAAGGCTTTCTGGACAACCGAACCTTGTTTGTCTTGGATGATGCAACCACCGAAGCAACTTCAGATGATTATATATGTTGATAGGCTATGAAAAAGAGTTTCTACAAGATCTAGATAGGATGAAGCTTAGACCATTTCCAAGAACCCAATTACAGTCGATCGTAGACAGAGTCTTAGCGAGATAAATATGTACATCTGTTGCCTGTTTCAGACAATTATTCAAATAGAAGAAAACAAGGAAACTTTCAGCCAAGTGGTAAAAGATTTTGGATGCTGTTCATGTGCACGACATGCACTATGCGCAAGCATAGGAGTTATGGAAAACTCAGTCATCTTCGCAAACTGCCTACCCTTAGGACATCGGTATTCGATTAAAATCTTAGTGTTGCTGGTAAAACCATTGACCAGATGGGTAGAAAACAGTCCGGACTCTCGAAAGATCTGAAGATTCAATTTGACTCAAAAGGTTTGTAACAAAATGACCCTGTTCCTGGCTATAAAAAGAAAATCAACACGGTCTGACGGGTGGACATCTAAAACTGAAAATTAATACATACATTACTCGAGAGATAATTTTGACGAACGTTTTATGATGGAAAATCTAGTTTCATTACAAATTAAGGAAAACTTAGGGCAGGTCTTATGGATATGTCTTCAGCTGCGGTGCAAGTATGAGGTCGACTAGTTACTGCCAGCTACTGATACAGGACTGGAGTGTAGTCGTATTTTCACAGATGGTTCCAAAACTGATCAAGGATCAGTGGCTGGTGTGCTTGTGGAAGACGATAACACAAGACTGCAATACTTATTGGGTCAGCATGCCTCTGTTTTACAGGCAGAGACATTTGCAATGGCTGCGAATCACATCGTTAGGAATAAGTAAACGGTCGTAATATCTGTGACTGCAGTAACACTCAAGCTGCACTTAAGGCCTTGCTAGACCCTTTCATCCGAATTACTTGGTGAATGCAAGAGAGCCTTGAACTGTATCGCAAGATTCAATTTATTGACTCTCATCTGGGTCCCAGGTCATGCTCTCAGAAGTAAGTGAGAAATCCGCGGCATTCCTGCATTCCCTCAGCAAAAAAGTCTGCAAACAACTTATTGGCGTTCTTACGGGGCACTTCGCTTTTGCTAAGCACTTTAATATGATTGGCTTAAGTGAAACATCTGTCTGCGACGCTTGAGGAAAGGACCACGACACTGCGGTACACTTCCTATGTGATCCTCCTGCCGCTCGAATCTGCAGATTCTAGGTGCGAATAGGGTGAATACTGTTAATGTAAGCTCCTCGTCACTGAAGCGCCTAATCGAATTGTAAAGATATAAATCGACGTGAAATGTACAGTAAAATGACTTTTGTATCACAAAAATAAAATAGAAATCCCTTCTAAGGTCTGCAAAAAAAAAAGCCAAACCGTGTCATCAAATTTTGTTCCACGAAAAAATATCTCTTTTATTGCTTAAGATGCTAGCCATTCAAAGAAATTTATACAAATTCTTTGCATTCCTCAAATTAAGACGGCCTCTTTCAATAGTATCTTTTCAACCTCACGCAAAATGATCAGAATCAGAAGTCATGCAATTAAATTTTTTATTACAATCAGAAAAAAGAAATTAAAGTGAAAATGTGCAAAGAAATGCGAATGTAATGAGAGGAAAAAATCTTTCAATCTTTATAGTTGATTTGCTTTTAATCGGCCGATCTTAAGGTAGTCTCGGTCATAAATCTCTAAATGTAATCAACTTAAGTAGAGATAGATGGAAGGAAAGTAAGAACTTAAAATCAGAAAGTGAATTTGAAGTATGTAGATAGATATCTAGCTTTCTTGGGAAAATCTTAATGCATTGACCCAACATTTTTCAGTTTATGAGTGTCGCCATCACCCGCATGCCACTTGAATGTGGGAGTGGTTAAGATATAAAGTTTGGTATCTGTAAGATCGCCTGATAGGAAATATTTCGAATAACTTCATAGAAATAGACGAAGAATTTCTTTCTCTAATAATGACAAGTATGTATGTAGGTACATATATAACACACTCAAAACAAACTTTGTTCTAAATAATTTGTTTTTAGTTAATAAGCGGAAAATTTGAGTAATTTTTTTTCTTACCACAACAACATCAGTTGGAAGAGACAAGATATGGTTCAGTGCTGCTCTGTAATTGAATGTTTCTTTTTGACAACGCATACGAGTATATATGCTAATTATATTGTTATTATAGAACAAGCGACCCATTTAAGTAAAAGAGAGAAAAAGTAAAAGTTCAATTAATAGATTTGACTCAGAGCTTGCTACTTTCTAGGACTAGACAGAGATCAAGTTATTAATAGTTTTGTAATAATTTTATCAATAAGCTAGTTAAGATGTGAGCCCCATGTTTCAACTTACTTATGTTAAAGAAATTGAATCTGTCATCTCGCAGGTAGGTATAATGCAAAAATTGGATCCGATCAAAAATCATCGATTTCAAGCCTATAAGCCAGTGGCCAGGGCGCGCCCCCTGTGAAGGGTCAATGCGACTCTAACTTCATGCACATGCAAACGATTTGAATTGGAAGTTTTTGATATGTAGCTTGAACAACATGACCGCAGTCATTAGTCAAAGTTTAGAAATCCCTATCGGAAAACCCTTTATTTACATATTTTCCTGGAAAAAAGAGCATTTAACATCAGAAATTGGCAATTTTTTTGGGGGGGCATGAATCTTTGCAATGTGCCATGGAGAGGCATACGCTGAAAAAAGTTGGGAACCACTGCTATAAGCATGTATCTATAGAATGAGCCAGAGCCTTAAGCGAATACCGCAACATCATTAAGGAGAGCCTTAGCTACCTGACGCAAGCAAAGAAGTTCCCTTAGTACGAGGATTAGTGTATTCAATGGAAGAAGGCGACGGAAAATTAAATTAGAAACAACTGCAGCGTTTAAGGAGAGAAGGAAGAAAGAAAAGGTACCAGCTTGACAGTTCAGGCACTTCAAAGTCTCACGAGCATAACAGCACCAAATTTAGAATGCAGGTGCTTCGAAAGAGCGAAAGGAATTAAGTCACCAAAGCACAGGGAGTCATTTGGCGATTGCTTAACAGATTGAGTGGTTCATAGGGCCAGAAGAGACCCTACTAACATCTTTTGATGAACCAATACGCCAGACTTTCATAGAAAAGTTAACAAAACCGAAATCGTGGATGCCAAAAAAGTCGGGCTTTTCAAATTGAAGCAACAAACTAGTGTGCAGCTCCACCGGGTCTCAGCTAAGAACTGTCTAACAATCTGCAGCATTTTTTAATCAACACAGTGGACGTCAGATAAAACAAGGACCACAGGCGATGGAAAGCAGCTGTGCCCAATGCAGAAGCTCACAAATTTGAGCTCGTTTTCAGAAAGAATAAATCTAAAGTTTGTGATTGTTGATTGATAGAAATTGTCTATCTTTCAGAAAGTTGGAGAGTAGGAAGAGGTATAAGAACCTCCATCTAAATCAATGCCCTAACTACTATAGCAGTTGCAGCTGTCTCCACATTTCATAAACAAAACATACACCAATTAGCAGAGATACCGCAAAAAGATACATCCATCAATCGAATGTTAGCAAAAGTGATTTATATCTCAGACACATAATAGCCACCAATCTTTTGTTATTCAAAATCAAAAAAAAATCTTTACTGTGTCAGTGTTGTGTCTTGAATATACAAGCTGCAAATTCTCCCTATTTTCACAAAACTCTGTTGGTATACTCTATTTTATCTTTCAAAAGAGAACTAGGTGACTAATTGATAATTTTGCCACGAAAAAGACAAAAGAAAAAAAAAAACTGATCACACACACGTTTTACTGTTGAACCAACTATTTTGCATAAATTGCCATCGTCGATACATAAGAAGTGATCCCCAAAACCTAAATATCTTCACTCTCCCCACCGAAAGCTACTTAAGTAGATAACTACTCCAAAAAAAAAAAAAGAAAAAAATTAAAATGCCTATCTTAGATTTACCCGACCAGACTCAGTTATTCAGTTAGATACACATTCAGATATTTATTATTCAAAACAGGTCTTTATTAGGTTAGTCAACTTTATACGTTTTCAATATTTATCTGTGCGCTCGAGAGCCGCCGCGCACCACCAAAGTGATCTGTTAGTACCACCAACACCACATATGGTGGACGAGAGTACACCAATTTCGACTTTTGTGTTTGACTATCTGTGTTAAGATCACACATATAAATACTTGTAACTGTAACAAACTAAACTGCGCTGATCAGACTGCCAATTATATTGGTGACACTGTTTCTTTCTTTTTTTGTACCTCATCATTGGGTGGTAATTTATCTGACTAAAGCCGGCGATATTGCAGACAAAGTAATATGTAGATACACTGGTAAAATTTATCTATCTACATCCATGATGAATCGCAAGAGGAAAAACTGCCTGAATCATTGGGCATCGATCATTTCATTCATGGAATCGATCGTTTTAGCTCCGGTTTCGAAGCCGGTGTAGGTATATCTTAGATACATTTTAAGAGTCGATCTTGCTCCGACGACACAAACAAATTCCAGCATGTCAATCCTTCGATATTTCAAATCGCACGACAAGTTTTGAGTTCTGATTTCAGGAAAATCAAAAAAATAAAAGAAGAACTGGATTCATCAAAGCGCCGGCGCGGCCGTCTCTATAGAAGAGGATCGAGCAGTTTTGCCCCTTTTGCCAAGAATGTTTGGTTCATTCGTGTGCTTTATTTTCTTGTTCGTCTTTTGAATATAGATACATCTAGCTATATGTATTTTGTTCGAATATTTTGAAGTAAAACAACGGATGCTGTGTTAGGCCACATGTGCTGCGTCAAGATCTAGAGACAGAGAGAGAGAGAGATGTGAAGATCATGCCTGGTCGTTGTTGTCGATGCAGTGTCCCATTTTTTTCTTTTCTTTTTCTTTTTTTTTAGCAGTTTATTGTTGGTCAAGCATTTTTGGTTAATCTAAAAGCACCGGCTTTAAGATCAGAGACCGCATTGAGTGAAAGAGATATTCTATGGAAAGTAGTCGATGATGTTGTCGCCGATCTTGGTGACGCTGATGCCGATGCTGATGCATTAAAAGAAATTATTATTGTTAGCCGAGTTCGAGATGTTTATGAAGTGAAATTTGAGCAACAAAATTATTTAAATTAGAAGGCTCATATATGCTTGTAAAGTTATTTTACAGTAAATATTAGAAAGTTTTTTTTTATGTTTATTTACGGGTTCTGTTGTAATATGCACAATGTAGTTTGGTTAGCACGATTTTCTAATCGATATATTGACACAAAAAAGTGGGCAAATGTTTATTGGCCATGGTTACTGATATCTTTAATTGGGTGTCCCCTGTGAGGCATCGTTACATTTCACTTTCTAATGAAGAATCTAAAAATGAATACAGAAATGTGGAAATGCATCTTCTTTTTTGTGGAATTCGATTACTGATTAAATATAAGGCCATGTATGGGTCATGGAAAAACTGTGTATACTGGTTTTATCTATTTAGGTAGGTGGAGGTGATAGTCTGGAAAGAAGCCCGTTTAGCGCAAATATGCACCGCTTTAGCACCACATCTCATGGCTGGGGGCTGTACCACAAAACTACAAGTACAAGTGAAATTTGACAACTGTAGAAATAACACAGCATCATTGCATGGTTAAGCTACACACAACTTCAACAGTTGTCAAATTTAACTTGTAGTTTTGTGGAATAGGGCCCTGGTAGTTGATAGAGGTAACTAATCCAAGTCCGTAGATTTTCGACATCTCAAAATAGCGATACCTACAGTGTGTTGCCTGAGTACTCTTTAGTGCTTTCTACTCAGTTTCAATTTGCTTTTTTTTCAGTTTTTCGAAATTAGGAGTGTCAAGATTACGCCAAATCGCCATTAGTCTGAAAGTTTCCTTACAGCTCAGCGAACTGCGAACACGAACGAGCGAATATGCGCCATTTTTGACATTTCATTCACATTTTTATCTTCTCGCTACAATCGGCGAATTTCATTTGTCAGGTCAAACTCTCGCGAATGTCGATTGCATTTAACATGTGTGGAATGTGAATAAAATATGACAGTTCGCAAAAAGTATTCGTCAGTGAATTGCTGATTTCTTCGCAAAAATAAATCACTTTTTAGGTAACTTTTTTTCTATAAAATGATGGATAAATTAAATTCTCTTTTTTGAGAATAGTAAAATTGTGAATTGTATGCCTGTAAATATGCTAAAAATGGTTTATTCGCAGTTCACCAATTCACCAAATTCAGGTGTAAGCATACTCTTTAAAGATAAGGTATGGTAAGGTAAGGATAAGATAATGATATTCACCTTTAAAGGATGTGTTTTTAAAGGGTTTTTGTATTAAGGTGAAACAGAGGAAAATGTTGTAATATCCGTGAAATTGGCTTTATTTGAAAGATAATATATACACGGCATCAGGCCATTGCTTCGTGGGTAATTTAAAGGTCTAATTTTCATAGACTCTTCGCAGTAAATCAAGCTGTATTTCGGGAACAACGCGTCTAATTTTGACTTCCAAGTGCTCAATAGTTTCTGATTTAACGAGGACTTTGCATAGGTATGCCCAGAAACAGAAATCTAATAGCGTCAAATGTGGTCAGTTAATAGAACCTTTTCATGAAATTATTCTTTCACCAAAAGTGATGAATGTTCAGATTACGCCATGTACTCTCCGCCGTTAAGTTAAAAACTGCTATCTTAGGTTAGGCTATGTTTATGGACGCCTTTAGACTACCCTGATTTCATTGGGAAACCTAAGTTTAAGCGACCGCTAGAGTCAACCATACAGATGATTATATAAATTTCAAGAGTTTGTTCAGCTCTTTATTCCTAGATCATCCAGCTTCGAAAGGAAATGGCTCTTAGAGTGTGTTTCCTTCTAACCAGTGCCAGTGCTGGACCGTCACACATTAAGTGACAAATGGATTTTATTTCCCCATCGCCGTGCTACATGATAACCTATCACGTAGTGCTCTGTCACGACTGCTCGTTTATCTATGCGACATATTCTCCATGAGAACTGGCACTTAACATAGCCTCACCATATTGGATACAGAAATATCGTCTAGAACAAAATGCTAAGAAAATAAATAAAACAGGGTTCTGCACAAGACCAATTAATCTGGTTAATCATTTTTTCTACCTCCACTAGAACTTGCTAGAGTACATGTGTTATAGAATAAAAATTAAAGCCAAATTCATCTTCGCTCTTAGCAAACAAACCATACCATAACCAAGCGATGCAATGGCTCCCGCTTACCCAGGACGACAGAATACGCGGCGGTCCTAGGAGTACGTGGCACAAAACAGTTGTGAAAGGAGTACCACACACGATGGCGCACAAGGAGCTACAGGACATAAGCAAGCATTGACAGACAAGCACTAGCGTTCTTCATAGGAACTACTACCATGCCCAATCTATTGGCAGCAAATTGGAGAAGACCACAATTAAGTACGAATGATCTCTGTATATGTTACGTTGACACTGTTGCACACAAAGTTACCCAAGATACCTCCTATTCATTGTACAGAATAGTCACTTTAATAACATAGAACCATGACGTCTGTTTGCACAGTGGAGAACCTAGTATATACCACTTCTATTAGTTACAGCAACCCCCTTCCACTTTATACTCTATTATAAAAAAGTAAAATAAATATAAGACTGTAAGCAGGTCATAGAGGGCCAAAGCGTAGTCTCTCACAACTGTACATGTTGTGCGTGGTATACATTTCAGCACGTACAGAAGGAACCTACAGTTTTGGGCCATATTCGAAGGGCAGAGGGGTTTTGACAGGATTTCTCATACTCTTGAATGCTTGTGAGATACTCGGAAGAGGTGGCGCCGTGAAAAACTTTTTCTGGATTCGAACTAGAAACCCCTTGCGCAGAAGTCCAAAGCACTAACCAAGGCACACACACTATTATAAAGCTTCGAAATATTTGACTCTGAAAAGTTCGTGCTATTATATGATGCAATGATCTTCAAGCTATGAACAAGATCCAGAAGGGTTTCAAAGAACTACATTTTAGCACCACAGGGCAAATGATTCAAAAGCTTTAGGGCTATGGAATATTGAAAAAATTTTAAAAGCAGGGAACCTACTGAAAAGATTTAAATTGAAAAAGTATACGAAAGTGGAAACTTACCTTTGAATTTAACGAAATTTTCAAAATAGTTATCCAATTGATCTGCTAATGCGAAATCAGCCTCTTATATTCACTCAGTTCTTCTCAGATTTATTTCAAAACACAAATCTCCTCAAAACACTTTAGAACTTTTTGAAAATTTTGTAAATTTATTTTTGCTATAATTGCTATTGTTGACACTAACTAAAAGCATAAATAAATAATATTTCAATTAGAACAAAGTTAATCGTTTTTTTTTTTTTTTTAATAAATTATACAGTTCTGTTGAGAGGAATTTTTAAGCTCTACTTAAATCGTTTATAGAATAAGGTCGTGATTAGTGACGATCAATTAAGAAAGAGTATTTAAAAAAAAAACCAAAACAAATTAACAGGTAGTTTTGGCAATTCAATAGACATACCATTGACCTACGATCAACCAAAATTTAATCAAATTAACAGTTTCTCTAATAACAAATCATAAACTGTGCCATATAATCCAGTCAGATCGATCGTAAAGCCTTAAGAAGAAAAAAAAATCTATTTGATTTGTTGTTTCATCAACAACTGTATCTGATAAAAAAGAATACAAAGATGAAGCAAAAAAAAAAAAAATCACTCAATATCACCGCGACGATCGACGAAAGAGAAAGAGAGACGAAAAAGATACAAGATACAAACTTGTGCATCCACTTGTCGGTTGGAAAGACTTTGTGAAATCAGACACCACCACACCGCATCATGGCACACTCATGGTTTACACTTCGCCGATTTCCAAAAGAACCACTGGTAATCAAGCGTATCCAAAAGATACTAAATTATCTCAGCTCTCTTTTAATTGACTCCAGAATAGTACGCTGCACCACTGCACTGCAGCTCATCATGAGATACGATAATGTAGTAAATTCATTGAGCTTACTGTGTGCGTAAAGTAGGAAAGGAATATAGTAGAATGCGGCCAACAACAAGAAAAAGGCGGGTTAACAGCACTATCTTTGGTTCGATCTCTGTATCTAGTATCCATTGATTCAATCAACAAATCATAATTATAATAATATAGACCAGTAGATCAATGGCATGGCATAAGAAATCATTAACAACAATTGTTCTGTTTAACGGTAACCAATTATAACAATGTGTGCCTGCACATCACTTATTTTCAACAAGGAGATCTGCCTTCTTTAGATAAAAAAACTGTATTATTTACGAATGTCACAGGTAGAAAGCATGAAGAGGTCACTTCAATTTTAAATTATGACAGCAAATTACTTGTAACAACCGAAAGCCGTTCTGTCGTCAAGAACGTGTTACTTTCACCATCTCCAGATACTGTATCGCTTATACAAAATTGTATTCTTATTTTTTTTTTTTTTCTTTTTTTTTATTTGTGGGATTCTAAACTCACTAGAATTTGGGAATTGCACTTTCAATGTAAAATGTATCTTGAGCTCACTTCAAGGAAAGAGAAAAAAATTCTTTCGCATCCTTTTAACCAAAAACAAAACTTAATAACCGAAAAGGATTAAAGATAAAAAGGAATTGTATTTCAACCGATCGCAATTTAATGAACCCACGATAGGCACGTGCTCGTAGTACGAACGACAAACGCAAAATAGCTGACCCAAAGTGTACAAGTCTTGGCTCTAACCTGGCAGAGCGGTATTCTAGATATTCTTGAGCTTGAGGTTGAGACCAACAAGATACCACTCGGTTTGTACTCAAATTGGAGTTGAAAGCGGTTAGAGAGATAGATACCTACCTCTGCTTCTTCTTCTTCTGGTTCCTCTTTAAGCCACTGATTCGTCTTATTGTGTAGTGTTACACATCTTCGATGACGACGATGATGATGATGATGGCTTTTTCTTGGTCGTGGTGTTAACGCGAGATGGTTTCTTCTTTTTTTTTGCTATTCGCCTTGTTCGGTTATTCCGGTGAGCATTTGACACTATATTTGGTGTGGTAATATGTGTTTAGATGAAGAGAGTTGCAGTTGACTGAGTTTTGGGATGAAACGGAGTAGGTACTTAAGTTTTTTTTTCTTCTTCTTATTTAATTAATTAATTATACAAACATAGCTGTATTGTATTAAGTTAATGCAGTGCACCCTAAATATACGAAACGGTTATCATGGAGAATATGATTTATTTTTTGAAAATTATTTATGCATGCGTGAGAAAGATTATTGATAAAAAAAAATAATTTGAATGAAAGAAGAGTAAAAGTGCAGTTTGACACGAAAGGGAACTGCATCCAATTCGTATCTCGAAACGTATCTACATCTTAATTAATGTATGCACAAGGAAAACTCCAGTAAATCACTCTTGGTCACTCTCACTCGTTAGTCGTGAAAATATCGGGGTTGGACCTTTTCCACTGAAATAATAAATAAGCTTTTAACTAATATAATTCAATGTGTATAGTGTTTTTGGAACTTGGAGTATTTTAAAGAAATAGTTACACATAAATACTTAGCAAATGCTCTTTTATAAATGTTAAGCCTACGTCAAGCATTAACCTGACACTTTGCTATTGGCAAACATGTCAATGGGATTGGACCTATGTAAAAGGTGGGCTATCTGGTGGTTTATTTTTAAATCATTTTAAATCAGCTGTTTCCCGCTCGAAATCTTGATAGAAAGTCAGAATCATATCTCCGCGGAATGAAATAAGTCGCTTAACGCTGGAATAACGTTGGGAAACTTATTTCCAAAGTCAGTGCTGTGTAGCCCAAACAGTGCGTTATTTGAAAAGAAGGTTTGGCCGAAATTAAGCCCACCGCGCCTGCTGAGACTGGTATGCTAGTGAACAACACTCATGGTCCCCGTCGTTGTACGATGCGCTCAGACAAAAATGTGGCTGCTGTAGCCGAAAGTGTGAAACTCAATTCATGAACATCAACCCACATCAACTCGTTACAGAGCGATGTTAACTGACATTTTTTCTGAAATTGAAGACATGGTTTTGGAAGCCCTCTGGGTTATAGAGGATGGGGCGCCATGTCACACAACCCATGCCACAATCGATCTTTTGCGCACCAAATTCCCAAATCGTGTTATCAGCCGTCTTGGCGATGTCAATTGGAGCAGCGATTTTACCTCTTTGGACTTTTTTTTGTGGGGAACCGTGAAAGACAACCGTGGCCAACAAGTTATGCCAACAGTCCGAAAATTCGTGAGATGCAGCCCGAAATTTTACCTCTTTCTAAGAGAATTTTAAGCCCACCATTCAAAATAAATCAATTTAAAAATTTGGTACGGAAAGTACGCAGACAAGCCTATTGACGAACATATTTGGAAGAGAAACAGCAGATGCCAAAGACAAATTTAGAAAAGTGAATTTTGCTCATGATTTTAAGAATAATAATAGGTATGAGTGGAGATAAATACAATATGAGTATTAGAAGGAAAAAAGGCCTTAACAATTTATTTGGATTGCTCGCTGCAGAGATCATACTTTACGTTTCAAATGATGACTCAATCAGTCATCTCTTGTCATCAGTATGGCTTAAAATGCACCTCCGCTCAGGGCTTTTTTATGTTTGTTTTCTAAAACCTTGCTTCCATTACTACAGCAACACTGGCTTTGAGCTGAAATGTTCACTCCAGAGCGGATTTTAGAACATTGAGACACTGTGTTTTTTTTTTTGTAATTTCAAAGTCAGAGTCAGTGTCAGAGTCCAGCACAAGATCGCGATGGAACAGGTGATCACGTAGAAAGGCATTTCTTCTTTTTCATCGTAGCCGTAGTCGTCGTTTGTTTTTCTTCTCCAGCAGCGTTTATCACCATCATTCATACAAAACCGCTTTACAAGTATTTCTACTTCTTGTGTCCGTTTGGCTTTTTAGTCCATCCCGCCATCCCGCCACCCCTCCATGCCGCCCCATCTGTATTCCCCGTCTTAGCCGTGGCCTGTGGTTTTTTTTTCTGTGTTGAATTGTTGCCCCGTCTTCTTGAGTGTTTTTTGTTCTTCTTTTTGTATCTTCATCTTGATGGTTTTTTTTTTTTTTTGTAAATAACTGAACCGCTATATTTTACTTCTTTTTTACTTGCATATTTATTTTTGTTTTCTCTTATTTCAATCGTTCGTGTCGCTTTTTTCCAAGCTTATTACATGTTTGTTCGCTGGGTCTGGTGTGTCTTTCATTTACTTAACCGCTTTTCCACTTTTCTTCTTTTCTGTGGGTTTTATCGTTTTGACTGGAACGTTTATTCTTCGAAGTGGTCCTAGACACGTTGTTTGCCATGATGCCTGGCCTGGCATGGCATGGCCTGGCATGCCTGCACTGCACTGCCTGGTGCATGGCTGATGTGTTTGCGTTTATGTTTGTATGTGCAGAGGGTCGCTCCTCGTACGTATTCGAAAGCTATTTGATCCCGCGAAATCTCGTTCGATGTGCGGTAGGAATTCAAAATTGAAAAAAAAGAAGAAAAATAAATAAAAAAATTCAACCTGATTGGAATTTGGTTTTTACTTCTTTATGGCATTTTTGTTAAACACGTGTACACGTGTTTTTATTGCATAAACAGAATCGTAAAAATTTAAGAAGAATAATTCCCCTACATCCATACATACATATGTACAACAGTAGAAGTAATAGTAGTATGTAGTAGTTTATCGAATGATTTTGACTGGTCGAGTTCCCAACACTTCGCTAATTTAGCTGCTAGAATACTTTTGCACAAGGATGACAGATTTCGTCCTAGAGGCCGCTAAATTCGATAGCTACAAATCTGTTATCTCGGTGCAACAGTATTCTAGCAGCTAGATTAGCGAAGTGTTGGGAACTCGGCCATTGGATTATGTAATCAATTAAAACTATACTTTTGCCGAACTTGTGCGGACTATTGTCTATTGTGAATTAATTTTTTGTACCTATCTTTATTCACAAAAGGCATACATACATATCTTCTCCTTCTTAGATGGCGCTACAGTTCGGGGTGTATCTGAGCCTCAGACAATAAGCCTCTTCACTCGGTTTTTAGCTAATTGCCTCCAGTTGTATACTCCAAATTGGTCGAGGTCACCCTAAACTTGCGCTCGCCCCCTGAGGCGACACTTCTGCGTCGTCCCTCCAGATTCGATTCGAAGACTACGGGCTGGCCGGAACGTTGGTGTCCATTCGCTCTACATGTCCTAGAGCGTAGACATGTCCAGATGACCAGTTTTTCGACAAGGTCGACGTCGTTCAACCTTTTCCTCCAAAACCCGTCAACGAAAAGGGGACCGAATATTTTACGAGGAATTTTTCTCTCGAAATGAACTAAGACATCTTCATCCGCTTTTAATAAAGCTCATGTTTCAACGCCGTAAAGCAGGATTGGAATGACCAGGGTCATACACAGAGTCTCCTTAGTTCTTCAAGATAGGGTCAAGGTAGACAAAGTCCCTTAATACCTTGAAGTTGTAGCTGCCTACTGTAAAGTTTTAACCATTTCGTCGGTGTTTATTGTCCCTTCTTGTTGACAGTTGCCCTTCTGATTCAATACTTGCTACAGCCCGCTGAATTCTTCCAATTATGTTAATATCGTCGGTGTAGGCATACTAATAGCCCATTGCACGGTAGGAAGACACGCCCCTAGACTTGGCAAAACGGCCAATGATTTTTGTCGTAGCTACATGGACGATGAAAAAAATGGACCTCCTCTTTTGCATTTTTATACGATTCTAAAAATCATCGTCCTTCATTACTTCTATAATTAAGTACCTATTCGTCACTGCTTACCACTATCTAAGTTCTAAACTAAAAAGAAGCTGATAATTTTCATTCACAAACCATTTACTACTGTAATCCGCGGTGAAAACTACTGCACCAACTGAATCACACACAAATGAGTGGAAGCAAACTGTAACAAGGAAACTTCTAACCAAAGTTGAGTACATTTTGAAATACATACCTACACAAACCGCAACAGGTTCAAGGTTCAATGATACTCGTTTTGCCACAGCACACGTTGTGGTTAGCTGAAGTGTCAACAACGCGTGCGCATATGTGTAAATACTGCGAGTGTTATAGATACTCTTTACTAGATACAATGTACCCCCTATTAAACCTCACCTGGCCTCTAAGTAACAATCTGATTATCAGAATACAGCTACAGACCGCTACAATGTCGTGTTTCTGCTGAAACTTGACAGTCAAATATGTGTATCGTATAAAATCTAGTAATTCAGCTAGAACTAGCGCGCTAGTGATTGGGTTAGTCATAGAAAGTTAGTTAGTTGTTAGTTGATTTATTGGAACATTATGGCGACACTGTTTTTTTTTTTTTTTGCGCGCGCGCACGATTTTATGCCGTTCATTCAATTGTGTTACTTTGATGTACATACGTATATAGATGCATAGTCTTAAGTGCATTATTTCGCATTGCATTTGATACAGCAATAAAAAAAAACGTGACATAGGATTGAGCTTAGAACTTTAATAACGAAAAGATGTAAAAAAAAGTACCAGACAGTTAAGAAGTTGAGCCAAGAAAGGGTGTAAACTCTTTTGGAATCTATCCTTCTCCCTTTATAGCTATCATTGAAAAGCATCATTGGAAATTTTGATTTCCAATTTTAAGACGATTAAGCAAACAATATTGACTTGGTATTGTTTGGTATCAAAATAAAGCTTGTATAATTTTTTTACAATCAAAAATTCCTAATTTTGATTTACCCTTTTCTATAAATCCAATTTTATTATTTCACTGATCAAAATCAATTTCAGTGAACAGCTGATTCTCGTTTCTTTAGTTTGAAACACAGTCGTTTCACTAATGTGTTCTATTCTCTTTCTGTTCTCATCTGTCATTTTTCCTTTCAATGATCAACTCCAACCTCAAAATCTATACTTTGTTGTTGCTATTTACATATGCTATAACTGACTTGTCAAAAAAAGGAAACCACTGTTCAAATGATTTGTTCCAATGATGTATTTCATTGATAGGTACAACTGGTCCCTAAAGGACATAATTTTAAAGGTATGTATTTCTTTCCTATTATGTTTCACATCAATTAAAGGATCCTACGAGGATGAAGTTTTGAATTGTATTTGATCTTTGTATAAAAGTTAATAAGACGTCAGCTTCAACAAAAGAAAATTGTATAAAAGATATGTACATATGTACCTTCTTTTACTTCAAATATGTACGAATTTGTAAGAATTATTGCGAAATTGCATCCTTTTATTCAAGAAATTTAGTAACAAAAAGCTTAATGGCTTTCTTTTTGAATAGCAATCTGTCAAGCTATAAGGTGCAAGCTAAGGTGCATTCACAGCTCAGCGACAAGAGAATGGGCGAATCGCAAGCAAACCATTTTTATTACATTTAAAGGCAAACAATTACCAATTTTACTATTCCCATACAATAGAGCTTAATTTATTTATCGATTTAAAAAAAAAAAAAATTAAATTAAAATTAAATCAACAATAAACACTAATCTTTCAATTTTCCACATTCGCTCGAGTTTAACCTCACAATTATTTTTTTTTCCTTTGGTAAAATGACAATTGAAATTCGCAAACTGCACCGACTAGATAAAAAGTTGCTGTGGTGAATGAAATGTCAAAATTTGCGAATATTCGTTTGTTCGTCTTCGGAGTTTGCTGAGCAATGAATGGACCTTAACACATCAGTTGATTTGTTTGCAATATTAGATCCGTTCGCGTACTCTCCTGAAACAGCGAATTTTTACGAAAAGCTGTTCGCGTACGGAGAATTTTAGTAGTTTTTAACAAAAGAGAGCGCACACGAGAGTAAGACATTTCCGCATGCTACGAATTTTAGTGCAAGAAAATTCTGTGGGCTGGCTTAGGAAAACTGTCAAAGCTGTCAAACCAGTGCATTTTCAACTTTTTCATGTTCAATCTGAGAGAATTTTACTCCCACTCTTCGAAATTTGATAATCATCGAATTTTAGTGCAAAAAGTACGCGAACGAACCTATTGTGGCGCGTAATATCTAAATTTTTAGCAAAGAAATGGACAAGAAGACAACGGTAAGTTAGGTAAGTCCGTGCAAAAGTCTGGATACACTTAGACCCAATTTTATTGACCAGGAGAATTGACTGGTATCCGAGAAACCTTTACTACCACTTGAGAGTGGTTGTGGCTGAGACTTTGTTGTGCATGAAATGCCTAAATGGGGTCAATCAAGATGGGCTGAAATTGAAAAGAATGCAAAGGATTATTGGGGTGACTAATGCAATCGAACCCTTAGTGCTGTTATGCAATTGTGTTTGGCTTGCTAGGGTAACTAATTCGAACCCTGAATACCTATGTGGTGGATTGTGGACACAGTGGTCTTCAAATGTATAAGGAAGCGAGAAAACTTATATGCTAGGCACGCTTCTTCTTCACAACTAGGAGCAAATTTTTCTTTTTTCTAATAATCAAATACTTAGCTAACAAACAATCCAGATAATTTAAAACAGCAATCGACAAATCTTGTTCCTGTAGCTAATATCAACGTGGCAACGCCTTGCAGTGGAACTTTTACTTCTCCAGACATCTCCAAACTATGTTCCCTTGGAGTCCATCGTGGTTTTTAAAGACTGATGACTGGTTAAAAGTTTTCATTTATTTATTTATTTCTCATTTAATGACATTTAATTTCATAAAATGTTATTTAGGTCCCAACATATCTTGCGGCCTGACCCATTTCTTGAAATCCTCTTCTTTTACGCCCGCCTTTAGAGCTTCTTGTTTCAGAGTTGTACCATTTTTGTGTGCTGTCTTTGCTATCTTTGCGGCCTTATCGTATCCAATGTGTGGGTTAAGAGCCGTCACCAACATAAGAGATTCATTCATAATCTTTTGGATACGTTCCTTGTTCGGCTTAATGCCGCTTACGCAGTTCTTGGCAAATGCTTTACATCCATCCGATAAAAGCCTAATGGATCTCAATGCATTCGACACAACTAAAGGCTTGAAAACGTTCAATTCAAAGTGCCCGTTCGATCCACCGATTGACACACCTACATGATTGGCCATTACCTGAGCTGCTATCATAGTCAACGATTCACATTGAGTTGGATTCACTTTTCCAGGCATAATCGAGCTACCAGGCTCATTTTCGGGTAAAGATAACTCTCCTAAGCCACAACGTGGTCCAGAGCCAAGAAACCTGATATCATTAGCAATTTTCATTAAACTCACAGCGATTGTATTTAAAGCACCATGCACTTCGACTGTTGCATCACGACAAGCTAGAGCCTCAAATTTATTTGGGGCCGTAACAAAAGGCAAGCCTGTGAGGGCTGCTATCTTTTCGGCACACTTCTCAGCGAAACCAACTCTTGTATTGAGCCCCGTACCGACAGCTGTTCCACCCAAGGCCAATTCAAAAGTATGAGGCAACACAGCCTCTAATCTCTCTATAGCATATGTCATTTGCTGAGTATAGCCACTGAATTCTTGTCCCAAAGTCAGTGGAACGGCATCCATAGTATGTGTACGACCGATTTTGATGATATCCTTGAATTCTTCAGACTTTTTTTTCAATGCATCTCGAAGAGTTTCCAGCGCTGGCTTTAACTTATTGCACGACTCCAACGCAATCGAAATATGTATGGCAGTGGGAAATGTATCGTTGGAACTCTGCGACATGTTCACGTGATCGTTGGGATGTACAGGTTTCTTTGAACCAAGTTCACCTCCTAAGATTTCTATAGCACGATTACTGATGACTTCGTTTACGTTCATGTTTGTCTGCGTGCCGGAACCAGTTTGCCAAATGACCAAGGGGAAGTGTTCGTCATAAAGTTCACCCGAAATGAGACCATCGCATGCTTTTGACACAGTTTCAGCAATTTCCTTTTTCAAGCCAAATTCCATGTTAACCTCTGCGGCAGCTTTCTTTAGAATGCCCATTGCTTGAATTACCGGCTTGGGCATCCTTTCTCTCCTACCACCAATCGGAAAGTTGATCATCGATCGCATCGTTTGAGCCCCATAATATTTATCACAGGGCACTTTCAGCTCTCCAAAGGTGTCTGATTCCTTGCGGAAACCTTCTTCCGATTTATCGCTCTTAAACCGCTGGATAGTTTTCGCAAAATAAGTTCTATTCAGTCTCTGAAGAAAGCCTGCACCTCCTGGCTGCCTTAATGGTAAAAAAATCATTTTCTAGAGAAAATATATTTTCTTTTCTTAGTTAAAAAAATATTTGTGTAATTTTCAGTTTTCAATTAAACGGCTAGCTGAGACAAATTTCAATGCTAATCGTTAGTCGGTAAGTGTAGTATACTCTATATATAGTATTATATGAAGAGGCTTAGGTTAGCACTTTCTTATTTTCAAAGCATACACAACGCCCTGATGATCTGAGGTTCAGCAGCTTGTCCAATTTTGAACTTAAGAGTTCTTCTTGATTTTGGAACGCTTGAGTCCAGGGCATTGAAAAGAAGAGGGTGGTGTCTTCTACAGCTCCCTCATCGCAGCATCCTCTGCAAAGTTTTTCTTCCGTTCGACGCATACTCTACAGAGTTTTTCTCCCGGTGAACCCAGTTTTGTCTAACGGTCTTATTTTCCCTATCACCGAGTATGCCTCGATGGCTGTTACTGATCTCATACGGTATTGTGAAACGCTGAAGTTGAGGCTACTATTATGTTATGATGCTAATGCTCAGAATACATTCTGGGGTAGCAGCAAGTGCAACGTGAGGGGAAATCATCTTCTGAATTTTATACTATTATCTGACTTGGTCATTAACAATATTCGCTCTCAGCCAACTTTTTTTTACGGCTAGAAGAAGGGAAGTAATCGATGTTATCGACGTTATCGAATAGATTTCTTAGGCCGATTGAAAGCTGGAGAGTTCTGCCAGAGAGGTCCTTGTCTGATCATAGATACATATATCGCCTTCCAAATTGAATGCGAGGTCATTACTTTGTACGAAACGAGGAATCCGCGGAAAACTGACTGGTGTCTTTTTAGGGAACAGTTGGGCAATTGTGTCAAGACTGTCTCAAGGCAGAAGGTAGAGAATGCTGTTCAAGACCTGACCGGCAACCTTATCAGATGCTTGCGCATACGACGCTTGGTTCTTTCTCTACCTAAGGATGGCCCTAATTGTCTTTTAAGTTGCCATAGCATCCCACCTTAAGTCGCCCCCCTCCTCCTCGTGGATAGTTTTCCTGCTTCAAGCCTGAGAACGTAGGGTGGAATGTTTATAGCAAGAATAGAAGAGTGAAGCCTCGTATATCTTAAAAATGACGTCATTTTCTGACACCCTGGCTTCTACGGCATAATGGCAGCATCTCTTTACTTCTACAGATAGATCTTATTTTGGCAAAACTATTTCCTTATTGCGAAATATTAAAATATAAATAAATAAAAATAAATAGTAGGCCGTAAGCAGCCCATAGAGGGCCAAGACCTAGCTTCTCACAACTGTACGTATTGTGCGTGGTATACATTTCTGTACGTACAGAAGGGACCTACAGTTTTATGCCGTATCCGAAGGGCAGGGGGGTTTTTGAGAAGCTTTCTCATGACAGTAAATACTCTTGGATGTTTGTCAGACGCTCGCAAGAGGTGGGGCCGTGAAAAAAACTTTGGTGGTATTTTCCTGGATTCGAACTCGGAACCCCTTGCGCAGTAGTCCAACGCACTAACCACTGAGCCACGGCACCCTCGAAATATTGCTTCTCTCAAAATTGAATGATAAAACAAATGGTGATTCTAAATTAGCACTACTCTTTAATTGTTTTATCAGCTGTGATGACTTACTTAATATAACATACATTAACCAGTAGATATGTTCGCGCGTACAAACAATCCATCTCTTAAAAGTATATGACACTTAACAATTTGACTGACCACGAGTCAACACACACACAGGTTGGGGCTCTGGGAAATAAACATATCTACCATTTATGGGAGTAAATTTACTCCCATTACCGTCGCATCTTTGTTTTTATTGTTGCATCCATAAAATTGTTTATCAAGCGTCACGAGCTCATCCAGAATGCGCGCCGCCCGTCGAACTTCAATAATGCAACGAATGTAGATACATCATATGGAACTAGAATGGTGACTTCTATGGATGTAATCTACTATTCTAAAGGCTACCGTTTATTATATGACTAGTAGTTATTGCAATTGCGAATGCCATAACTTGTTTTATTTATTTCTTTTCTTAAATAGCAATGCAACTCATGATTGTGACAACCAAATAGGATTATTTGTAACGTTTTTATTTGATTTTACTAAGAGAGTTGATAGATAGATAGATGCCAAAAAATACAGATGAATTTATTTAAGTTCAAGAGTTGAAATGCACATATGCCTTTAACTCTAACTCTAACCAACTTAGATATCAACTGGTGCTTCAATATCTAGCAATATCTCTTTTAGCTTCCTTAATTTTTCAGATTGTCTCAATGGTTGAGATCTGAATTTATTGTGGAAGAGCCCTTCGGAAACCTGCATAGCGATTGGTTACAAAATCAAGTGAGCAGTACTTCCTTTAAATCGTAGTAGTAGTCTCTGGCCAGAAAGAGTCTTAATTCTACGCAAGTAACATGGACCAAATATTCCTTATTGAAAACGGTGAAAGGTTTGTTGAAATTAATTTACCTTGCCATATGTGACACCATGTTTGAGTCCAAAGCCTGTCAAAAAGTCAGTTAAATGGCTTTTGACAGGCAATCAAGTTGCAATCAGATGAATATGGCTATGAAGTTTAAATATGTGTACAAAGGGTGGGACATCTAGTGGTTTCTTTTTAAATCATAGGTTATTTTGACACTGACATCTGTTTCCCGCTCGAAATCCTGACAGAAAGTCAATATCATAGCTTTGCGGAACCAAATGTGTCGCTTTCCGCTTTAAAAGCGTTGGGAAGTATTGAAAACTTATTTCCAAAGTGAATGTTGTATAGCCCAAATATTGGGTTTTTTCTTTTTAAAAAGAAGCCTGCTATGTGCAAGTTTATGCAGAAAGTTCATGACACACTGCTATGCTAGTGGACAACACTCATGGTCCCCTTCGTCGTACGATGAGCACAGCTTTTTGGTCGCGTTCGCTCGTGTGTGTAGCTCTATTGGTTTTCTGTATACTCATGACGCTTCTGGCATTGGCCTTATTATAAGGTACAAACATGCCAACTTCATAGCGAAGCTTATTCAAATTTCTAGTAAAATCGGAATCTTACTCAAGGCCTTACGTCACACCCTAAAGGGCTGACCATAATTGAATGACATTTCGCTCGGTTGCGTGCTTCGTTGAGAGCAATTTCATTTGCACATTCCGTACGGAACGCTGAGGAAACGATATGACATATGGCCATCTTTCCATATTGCAATTATGTATGCGCTTGTGTTTTGACAGCGCGCAGAATTTTCGTTCGATTGTGACATTAGCTTCCGCACGCTTAAAGCAATATAGTTGGGGCTTGAGAGATGCTTACTTATTTATCATCGTTGTCTGGTTGAGATTGTTGTCCTTTCATATTCAAAAACACCTACCAAACTTCAATAAAAATCATTTTTTTTTTTATTTATTTTTTTTTTTTGTATTCTCACGCATTAGACTGTTGCTTAAAACCTTGGGATAAATTGCTTTCAATAGCCGTTGTCGGTTGTAAGATTTGCTCCTTTTTTCTCCCCCCTTTATCTGGTAAAAATAATGAGAATAGAGCCACTAGCGCAATGATACCCACATCTACATAGAACAACATATCGCAGTTGCTAAATACTGCCAAACCGACAAAGTTGCTTCCGGCAACCGCTCCTAAACGGCCAACCATCATTATGAGACACATAGCCATTGCACTAATATTTGTCGGAAAATATTCTATAGAAATGGTGCTCACAATGCCGCCACAATTGCCAGCACCCATAGTTAGAGTCAATAGTATAACCGACAGGACGAAGGAGCTAACCCAGTGTATCGTCAAGCAGCATACTGCGGCAATAAATAACCAGGCCACTGAAACATAAACCAGATTAATAACTCAGAATCATATGCGAATATTATAAAGCTTACTTAGAAGATTCTTCTTTCCAATCATATCGATAGTAAAGGCGAATACTAAATAAATTATAGTGAATCCTCCACCAATTATAGTTAGAACTTCAAATGTTCCAGTATCGACGGGACCATTACAAATATCTACGTTATTTGTAGCATTTGTTGGTGTTACAGAACTTGTCATTCCCATGATTTCACATACAGTATATCCTTCACCGTTTCTAGCCACTAACTGCGCCAACATTGTGGGGAACCTAAAAGTACATTTAGGTAAAATAAATTTATTTCCTTTTCTAGTTAATTGTACACTTACCACATAAAGGTCCCTTGTGCAATTCCATAGATAACAAACATAATACAACAAATGTTGATTGTATGCAGAACTCGTTCCTTGTAGAAAAGTGGTACGGTTTGACTCCAGACTAGCTTAAAGGCATCCTTTATTCCGTGTATATTACTCAAACTGGCTCCCGAGATTTCAATATACACTTGCATCACGGGATATTCGCTCTCTGGCCTGCCTGTATTCCATCTGAATACCTTTCGAAAAGTCTCTAAAGCAAGTTCATGTTTACCCTGAATAAGAACATATTTTGGACTTTCTGGTGCCAATAAGAGTCCGCACAGTGCCACCAAACTTAGTATAGAATTGGATAACAGAAGCACCCTCCATGGGGAGAATTTCATACCGAACACTACACTATCCAGCTCCATTGGAAGAATTCCTATAGCCATTCCTGAAATCAACTAGTTATAGGATATACATATGTACGAACGAAGATTAAAGTTACCTGGTAAAAATATCAATCCAATCGGCATAAACATTGATAACAATGTGACGTATCTCACTCGGGTATTACGCCCATGGAACTCTCCCAGAAAACTAAAGACACACGCTTGACACCCAGATATGAAGAATCCATTGAAAAATCGAAATACAATCAACATCCAAATGTTAACGGAAAATGCCGAAATCACAGTAGTCAGAAAGCTAAATACAAGTGCCGCTCGCAGTGTTTTAACTCGACCCCAGGTGTCAGCAAAAAATCCCATAGCATGAGAACTAAGAACAATTCCCAAGAAACCAGACGAGGCAAGGAAGCCCTGTTCAGCTATTGTTGATTCGAGATCACATTTTAAAAATGGCATTACTACACTTATGCCCATAGTTTCGACCATAACTGCCATAAAGCAGAAACCACTTACAAGCAGCAAGAAGTAATGGAATTTTCCAGTTCCTGTCAATGCTACTGCTTCTTCGAAGGAGTAAATCTTTTCTGACGCAGTCTTGACTCCATTTTTTGATTTTTCTGAAAAATAAAAAGCACAATGTTAATTCTTCTCATATATTATGGAAATTTGAAATTTGTCTGGAACGGAAAAGAAATGTCCTATATATTTATGTATGCATGTACTTTTGCCAAAGAGTGATTCATTTAGTGATACCTCTTTGTCTATAAATTTTTTAACAGATAGCGCAAGAATCGTGTTAACTTTTCATCATATTTTAATTTAGTATTAGGCGTGTTTTTTTCGTATTCTATATAGGTTGAGTTGTTAGTGTATTTAATATGGAAAATATATTTTAAGCCTATAAAACACGCCTATCGTTTGGCATTTTATTGTAGAAAGATTAAAAGGCTGAACAAAAATAGAAGAATGGTCTTGGACGACCACATCTGTAACAGTGCAAATACAAACAGCAGCAGCTTTTGGCTTCGATTCGTTAAGTTTTCGGTCAGTTTTGTTCACGATTCTATAACGCAAAAAATCCAACAAATTAAAATTTGGGGAAATTTTTTACGCTCTCGTGAGCGCTCTCTTTTGCGAAAAACTACGAAAATTCTCCATACGCGAACAGCTTTTCGTAGAAATTCGAAAAATGTTCCTAAAAATTTGCTGTTTTGGGAGAGTACGCAAACGGACCTATATATTCTTAATTTTCTCACAACAAGTACGATATTTTTATTAGAATAAACCCCAAAAATTACTTGACAGATGTCAACCAGTGTTAAGCAAGAAGTCAGTATGAACCAACAGAAATAATATTTAAAAAATAAATGTCAAAAATTAATGGATAGGAAGAATGTCAGATTTCTCCAATTTAAGAAAGAGTTAACAAGAGTGAAAATTTTGGAAGTAAGCGATTTATAATGGTTAAATCGTAAAGACTATAAATACACCATCTCCGGACTACTGCCCAGGTGGATTTATCTGGCAGCCATAAAGTGAAGGATTTTAACAACCATAGATTCTGGCATAAAAAAGGAGGCATCTCAAAATACAGTGGCCAGCTTTTGAGCCACTAATTTTGAACTAGATCGTTGAAAATTTAAATATGAGTTCTAAGAAAAAATATACAGTACGAATGAAAACATTTTCAAAATTTCCCCACTTTTCAAAAAGAAGCGCTTTTCAAATAATTTTACAAGAAACTCTATTCTATTATAGCAATCGATTTAAAGGAATAAAATAATTAATCCGACACAGGCTTCTTGAGCGTCACGGCTTAGAAAAAAACTCTAGAAAATGACCTCGTAGTATTAGGATTAAGAAGAAATTGTATACCACAATGTTTCCTTCAATGTATTTGAAGTACATATGTACAGTCAATTTTTTATTCCAAAACTCACAAAAGCAACCAATGTAGGGACAAAAAGGTAAAACCGAAATCTCAATACTCCATACGTTTTCGCAGAAAATCAAAATTTTAAACGCGTTTTGCTCAAAACTGGAAACACTGGAAATTCGTTCCAGATGACTTCAATGTATAACAGGACGAGTACTATGTTCGCGAATGATAACTTGCAAATTTAAAGGAAACAAACACTCATTCTCTTAAAATTGTTCCATTTCGTAAGATTTTTTTTAAATCACTTATTTTCAAATCACTCAGGGTATAACTTCAATGGGAACAAGACTCACCAAATTCTCCATCCAATTCGATTGCAAATGCTGGATTTTCCATTATTTTTTCTTTTTTTTTTTAATTATTTTCTTAAATATATAAACTTATCAGGTACAAATTACAAACTACAAAAGATGTTTTCTAATTCTCTTTTTTTCTGACCGTTTTCCGAAACTTTCCATCTACCGATATATCAGTCTTACGAGCGTTGATGACACTAAGATTAGATCCTACCTTACGTGAACCTTTAACCGATTTTTTCCGTTGTCAATCTGTTATCTTAACTCTCAGTTATGGCCCCCCTTAAACTCATTGTGATAAAAATTAGAGCACATTCATCTTTATGTATACTTCAGATATTTACAAACGATTAAGCTGTGTCATTCAGTCTTGTGTAGGTTTTGCGCACTTCTTACAAAGGGCAATGTTTTGAATTAAAAAGTGAAATGAAGTTTTATAAAGATTTTACATGAAACTATTGAAGTAAATACCTTTTGAATAGTTCATATGAGCCATTCATAAATGCTGATGAAATAGGTACCTCCTCATCACTCGTGGTACAGAAAATTAACAGATAAGAAGGTGGTTTTGTTACCATAGCATAATGTTTGGGTAAATTATCTTAATTTATCAGATTAGAGAAGTCGTAAGTCGAAATTCGTTTGAATACTGTAAATTTGTTTTCGCAAATTAAATAAATAAATAGGATATTGAGGTCCTTTGCATCAAGACACTAAATTCCATTTTGGGCAGTCACAACTCAATTCTGTAACCGCAGAAAAGAATGCGAATCTAAAAAACAAAAATGTTACTATCATAAAATACTTGGCACTGCAGTCGATTCATCAAAATTTTAGAGAAACCTTGAAGTTTTTTAGACTTTCTAATCGGCACATTCCGCATTCTAGGGACTTAGTAGTCAAACGTTTCTGATTGATCGAGATATTCAGTTTTAACACCAAAGTAAGGCATTTCCTTTTGAGGTAGTGGACTGGATTTGGATGTGCAAACTGTCAAAAATTCGTTTGCCGTTCCATATGTTAGGCATCACCTCAAAAAGTAGGACTAGAGTTCGAAGCGTGCCCAATGTACTCTTCGTGTTTACAAGTGAAAAACTAAAATGACAAATTTGGAACTTTATCCAAAATTGTGTGGTACCTGGAAAGTGAACGTTCACGAAAAAGGTTGTAAATGTTTGTTAATGGGTCTACGCATGATCTTATTGATTTTCTGACCAAACTGTAACTCTAACGAATACCCTTACCAGAGCGGCAGAAGACGTTGTTGATTGATCACACTTTTTTGGAAAGGTGACAGATCTACAGCTTGACACGCAATGTCTTTGTTGCCCTCTGTATGGCAGTGTCTAAGTTTTCTAACACAATCTTATACGCTTCTATAGGTAGTTTAATTCCCTTTTTGTTTTTGGAGAGCTACTCTTTCCTCCCTAGCGCTACTATCCAAAACAGCTTGTCACCCTTCCCGGAATAAGTAATAGTACAAGTCAAGTCAACGCTCTTCTGATCTGATCTCTTCATGATCACTATGATTACAAGTAGCACTTCTAAAACCTAATCTAACTTTACAGAAATCTTCTTGACACGGTTCTAAGACACTAATTAAGCAGACTTAAATTAGCCTTTTTTAGCGGAAGCCCACAGCAATGACTAGAGAAACATATTTTTGCCACCAAATAGACTTTGTACAGTGTCTACTAGTTGTTATTTAAATGCTCTTATAGCCCTGAAACTGCTTACTCCAATTAGGCTTTCTGAAACGACCTTATCTATTTGGTACAACTCCTTCAGAGGTGGCTTTTCTAGGAGGGAAAGCTATTTAAAAAAAAAAACCTATTTAACTTCCGTCTTCCGTTTGTATTTGTATTAAGTTATAAAACTGCTTGTGCAAAAGCTGAAAGTAAATATTCTCATGTATTAGCCAACTTCTTATTTAAAGAGATTCTCTTAAAATAGATAACAACTAAGATTTAAAAAAAAAAAAAAAACTTTCAAAACAACAACTTAATTCTCGTAGATAACAAATAGATACGTAATTCCAATAGGTGAGGTTGACGCATGCAGATCTTATCAACAAAGGTGATACCACATATTTATTGGTATAAAACTTACACCTTCTTATTTGGCAATGATCTTCATATTACCTCTTCATAGATAGAAGAGATGTAATAAATTTTGCAGAACCTCAGTGAATAGTAAAAGTTTTTTGCAAGTAACAAAGATAACAGCGGCAAATTCTATGACAAAATGAATTTCGTTCTCATTTAGTTTTGGTAATTGTATTTTTTACAATTATAATGTTTAAACATCATAAAAATGCCTAAAATGGTTTGTATCTATGACGCTGTCTTAATATACGAAAAAAAATTCAGAAATTTTCCTATAATGTAATAAATGATAAGCGTGTTATGTCTTCTACACATAGATATAAGAGTTATTTAAGTTGCAGTAAAAACTGTTGCTAAATGGTAAGTTGCACAAAAAAACACTGGCCTACAAAACAATACTAAAAATAATCTATCCCAAAATTGTGTTGTATTTCTTCGCCAACGGGCAAGTGGGAAAAGATTCATCCCTAGATTCAGGACACCAATAATTTGGCGGGGACCTTGCAGCAATCATGACGATTGTTATTTGGTCACATTCTTTCTACTTAACGATTCACCTGCGCCAGTACCACCAACATCATGAACTTATTTTGAGCCAGATAACATGGAAATTTAAGAAGTAAACGGTGACACTTTTTCAGATTTCATGCTTAGTGAAGTAAAAGATCCTCATTCATTCAACCAGAATGAGTTAAACGACTTGATAGGAGATTTATTAAGGCCCTTAATAACGATGGCGAGTGTTTTGAACAAATTTCCTGAGCCAAGCGGAGAAAAGTAAAAAACGGTTATTTTTTATGGCCCACAGAAAAGACGGTTGATCAAAGATCCAAATTCGAATCTATGATCCAAATATCCAAATATGAATCTATGAATAAGCGCGAAAAAAACATGTAAATCATTGTTTTTGCTAGTCTAAAATTTTCTTTTGAATTATAAATCAGAAAACTATTTACAATTACAGGACATGTTGTCAAATTTAATACATCTTGAGTGTAACATTTAATTTGACTATTTACATTCTCATTTGGATCGATTTTCTTAAAATCTCGAAATTATCTTGAGGTGAACAATTTCACCAAGATATACGAACAATGGAAGAACTATGCCAAGAAAGATGGTTCACCCAGATGATGGCAGATTATTAATGGAATCTTTATCGGGTTCTAAAGCAAGCTCTTCATTCTAGGAAGTCGTATAAGAGAAAATTTTGTACAGATTCTTTAAAAATAGAAGATTTTTCACTTTTGACCAGTGTAATGACCCCGAATTCGAACTCTTTCTTGGACCAGACTTTAGGTGTTAATCGTGTAATGTATGGTGTAATCTTTTCTTAAAGTTCTTTTCCACCTGAGAGTAAAATTTAGGCGAGTAGTCTCAGGTCACTCTTGGGAGAAATTTCGTAAGTGGACACGGATCTGAGAGCAACTCATAGAGAGCTGGTTTACTGCTCTCAGCTTTCAAAGAGTTGCTCGCAATTGGACACTTGTTTTTTTACTCTGAGAGTAGGTAGTCGCGAGCTAGATGCTAGAATGCTAGAAAAAAATATATTGCAAAAGTTTGATAGAATTTTATGTTTTATGTTACGTTGCGAACTAAAATATTGATCAGGAAAGGGCTTAATGTTGTGTAAGAACTGCAACAAAACTAAGCGATGGGTGTGGTTATACTTAATGTACGAACGATTTGTTGAGTAAGCGAATATCTATACATTTGTTTCTGAACGTAAAGCCAACTTTCGAATCAAGTTATGTGACATCATGATAACTACTCTCAACTAATAACTAAAGTGCAAAAAGTGCTATCCGTAAAATTTACTATCAGAAATTTCGCAATCCACTTTTGATAGTAAATCACAAAAATTTTACACTTAACTAGAGAGTTACTCTCGAGAGTTTACTAGCGAAGTTCTCTCAAGTGGACACGCAAGTTCCATAGTATGTAGAAAAAATATTTATAACGATATTATGAGGCCAGCACACATACCTTATATAATGGCATAGAGGAAGGCTGTCTGAGAAGTGCGAAGTCCAAAGTGGGGTTCAGCAAGGCTGCATATTTTTGCCAATACTATTTTTATTGGTGATTAGCGATAGGCAAATGTGAAGAGGGAAGCAGACGTTGTTGTTGAGCTAAATCTGCATTTGGGGTGCTATCTACATTTTGGCGAAATTATGCAGTAATGTTCCGTTCCGGAGGGTGACCGCCACTATCACGAGAAAGCTGTAAACATTTTGTCAATAGTTGTCTACGATACATCTCAAGGATTATCTAATGAACAGTTTTGTTAAAGAACGGGTCAGTGGATTGGTCACACTCTCCAAATGGGTAATAGGTCCATAGCAAACCGCGCGACTCAGGATGGGAGGATACGCGGCGGTCCAGTACTTAGCGCAGAATAGTTAAGGCGAAAGGAAGGCGACTGGAGTTGGGGAGAGCAGAGGCACATTTTCATAAATTGCACACAATGGCGCCTAGGCATTGTAGAGGCCCTAGGACTAACAAGGGGATACGGGCCATAAATCCAGGACTATAAATGGGCAATAAAGCCCATCAAATAATCTCTTCGTTTTTCTCATAAATGGCTCTATATACTGATTAAAGAATAATAATTAATAAAAACATCAATTTATTATATTGTTCAAATATTCACAGAGTCATGCATTCTACGAATATCAAATCTCATAAAATTACAAACTTTTGGTTGTCTCTATTACAATAGAATAGAGAAATATACAATTTCTCAATTGAATATGTATGTATGTACATCTATTATTTAAGATCAAAAGGCGGAGATTCTCTGTTCGTGTACGGTCCCATTGGTGCAATTATAACTTGAATACTTAAATTATTCCGATTCGGTCCAATAAGATGGGGATTCACTTCTTTTGTATCTATAGATGTCAGTTCTTCATATGGCAGCAGATTATCTAAATTAAGAACGCGACTTTGATCCGAAAAATATTCCGTTCGTTCCTGTACGGTTAATATATAAGTTATTTCATGTTGCATCCCGCTAATTAGAACAGCCACCTACAAGTAAAAAAAATCTATATAAAGGCTTTCTTATGCTAGAAGTAGAATTTTTTACCTTAAATCGTTCTTCTTCAAGACAATTCTCTGTGCACGTGACCCGCAGGCGCACAGTCCGTAAGGAAAATTCTGGCAAGTCCTCACCCCAAACCATTTTCGCTTTATTGTACTTGACACCGCGTGGAAAAAATTCAATATACCATGTAACTGACTGATCTGGTTGATCTAAACAGGAAACTTTAGAATTTGCTATTCTTTATTTCAAATAGTAGTACTAACCATCTTCTCGGTCGGCTAAGTTGCGAAGGGAGAAAAAAATTGCCTCGTAGTTGGTATATTCTGGAATTTGGTAAAAGTCTTTAATGTTAAAGTTAACGCTCCATAAGTCATTCGAATAGAGGCGTGGTGTGAATTGTAAACTTCCTGATTCTGATTTCCTTATCTCGTTAACATGATCTTCATGGCCTCCTAGATTTATAATTAATTTATTTTAAGCATTTAATACATACAAAGCTTCTAAAGCTAATAAACAAAATGACATACTCAAACGTTTAAGAGTAATTATACATCTTACCTGAATGGTAACTCATTCCAATCGCCATTCTCTGGGCAAAAAATTCCCTATGATAGGCAAGTATCGGGAACAACGTCAAATGAGCCAATTCCCTGGGCGTCATCATGGCAAATCTTATATGCGAAACAGTCGATTCGATGAGCTGCTTAAACATCGCATCCTTCTCCTCCATCGTTAGACTCTCCTCATTCTCAAGGGAGTACTTACGATGTAGTAACCACTTCTGCAGAATACCAAACAGAGCATACTCACTCTTGACCACAACGTCATTTTGTTGCAGCAAGAGTATTAAAATTTGCGTATCAAGTTCTACAAAATCCTTCGATGCGCTAACCATTTCCAGATTCCATTTGAGGAAGCTCTTCAACGACTCCGTGAGATCTTTGTGATAAGGGCTAAATGCAATTGTATATTGCAGCCAAGACACCAGATATCCCTGGGTTGCAGCCTTAGCAGTGTGCGCGAGCATGAATGCCACACACAGTTGCACTAAATCCTGAAAGAAAAAAAAAACATCTTAAAGGCTACTCTTGAGGTAAATCAAAACGGAACGCACTTTAACGTTATATTTATCAGCTAAGGCTAAGACGGGCATCACAGACTGCAGTGTAGCTTTCATTTGGCCGACATATAGATACTTAAGGAATTGGGGAAACACAGCCGCGCAACAGGGCTCCTCGTACAGTTCAATTATTCTCTTGCGACACTCATTCCATTCGGGATTCATCAGCATCACCTGAAATACCTCGCTACTGGCGCAGAGTATTACCCGATGAGCTGGATACTGATTACCGCCAACAACTAGGATGATGTCCGACATCAACTGTTCTGCGTAGAGGTTTGCAATCTTCTCCAGAATACTGTCAGTGTTCACTATCTGAAAGAACACAAGCGATTGTCGAATAAAAAAAAAAGGAGACGTGAGAATTATCGATTACCATTGTAGATTCTGGTGGACTTTGTTCGTCGATTGACACTGGTCTTACACTGGTTTCTTCATCCATTCTGCGACAGAGAGCAACGCAAAGAGCTCGTATCTAAGTTGAAGTCAATCTTCTGGGCTGACAGACGCGACTCCTCAATGTGTGTTCTCTATTTGATTGCAATTGTACTATGGTTTTCAAGCCACAGTGAGGTGGGCTGTTAATTTATACTTTATACAGAATGGCAGGGCTATGTGCAACATTATATTTTAATGAAAAATGCAATTTTATTCTTCAAAAAGTTACGATTATACTAAAAGGATTCCTTAAAATTCTACACAACAGCAGCAGGTGAAAAAACGTCAACAAATAATTGACAGCAATGACATCTAATTGTAAATGTAACTGCGCAGTAATACATGGGACCAATTCACAATGGTTGGTTTTTGTTGCCATTTCGGAAATTGGATATTTTAACGCTGATCAGAAAATTAAGATAATTGAGTAGCAACATTTAAATGGCATTTTTTGTTTAAGAAATGTTTTTTTCTTGTTTGCTTAATGGAAAGCCACTTCTCTACTTCAGAATATTTGTATTCTGATCAGTTACGTAGAATATTCGGCTCCTGATCGATAAACAACAAACACATTAAACTTCTCCATATTTAGGAATAGATCTATGAGAAGATAGCTAGAAAAAGTAGTGAGAAGTTAACATGAGCCTAACCTTAACAAAGAGTTGCTCATTCTCACTGGTGATCTACTGTTAAGTGCTGTTATGATTACTTCCTAAAAATTTTTATTTCCCCCTTAATTGGGAAGAATTCAACAATCTATATGCCAATTCTGGGCTCGAATCACGTCTCGTTGAACGTATCGGCAGTTGTACGAAAACGGTATACGATTGAACGTATTGGAATTATGTCCTACGAAAGCAAACAGAACGTAATTCACACGTTACTCGTTTACGGAGAACTTGTTTTCTAAATCTTTGTGATTCAAAAGATGTTGATCGAATCAAGTAGATTGTGTACAACTTGAATTGAATCAAAATTAACGAATCAAACGAATTACATACTAGATCCCCGTCTGTATCAGCAGACGAAGATATTTCCTCCTTCTCCAAATGCAGGCCATCGTTATATTTTGCTTGTATTGGGATGAACTTCCTTGCGAGACTTTTATAATTTAATTTCCCAAAGTTTTTGCTAAACATCACATGCTTAGTGTCAGTGTACCGCATCAAATACTTTGCTGAATATGTGATTGATGACTAAACTTTGACACGACAAACAAAATTTCCTGTGAATGTAAACGTTCAAAAATAAATTCAAATATCTACCTAAGAAATAACACAAAATATTTCTTAAGGGTTCTCTATGAAGTAGAAAATGTTCAATTTATGTATTTGTTCGATATCTTTAAAAATTAAAAACCTTTTGTAAGTCTTATATTTACGCTCGGGAGTAAATAAAAAATAACCAAAAAGAAAACAATTAAATGAAAAACAAAACCATTAACGGAACCTCTTATGAATAGCGGTTTATCACACAATCGTTTACAGACGTGAATAAAAATGCATTTTTTCTTTAATTTAACTAAAATCGAAATAGCTTTAAGCTTCTACAGCTCGTCGTGACCAACGAGTTTTACTATATAGCTTTGTAATTCCTCCAGACCGCGACCGCCCTCGTACTCGTTTAACTTTTCGCCATTCTTATAGGCAAACAATGTTGGATAGCCTTCTACTTGTTGCTCTTGGCAGAGTTCTTTGTTCTCTGATAAAGTGCAATCGACTTTAGCTATTTTGATTCCAGAACTTTTTATTTCTGTCTTGGCAGCTAGTTGATCCCAAACTGGGCTCAATTTTTGGCAATGTCCACACCATGGTGCGTAGAACTTAACAAATGTTATTCCACTATTGACAGTGTTCTCGAATTCATCGGCGGTCAATTGAACTACGCCAGCTTGTTGCTCGTCCTTCTTATCGGAAGCTGCTTCGACTTCGGCCTTTTTAGCTGCCCCACCGAGCATTTTTTGTACGTACACCTTCAGTTCGTCGAGATTGCGCGAACCAGAATATTTTTCAATCTTCTTTCCATCTTCGATCCAGAGGAGTGTTGGATAGCCTTTAACTTCGAAATCCTGGCAGATGGGACGGTATACAGTACAATCAATCTTGGCAATTTGAACTTGGTTTTCATGTTGGAATGCCTTTGCCAAGTCATCCCATGTTGGGGCCAAGTGCTAAAGAAAAGTACAAAATGTTACAAATTCATAGAATAATGCAGATATCGCATTAATTACTTGGCAGTGACTGCACCATGGAGCGTAGAATTTGACGAAATGGTTACCACTGGATACATGCTTTGCAAAGCTTTCTTCAGTCAATTCAACTAGCTTATTCGCTGGGGCCTCTATGTGATCTGGTTTTGGTAGGTCATCGTCGGTGGGTATTTCATTTTCCTGCAATAATTTTCAATTTTATTATATCAAAATCGTTTGCACTGATATTGTTGGCTTACAGATCCAAGCTGAGCCTGAATAAATTCAGTCAATGCTGGCATATCCCGGCTACCCATAAACTTGACAGATTCATTTTCGCCCAATTTGAAGAATCGTAGTGTGGGATATCCTAAATTGGAGCAGTAAAATGGTTAAATAAATTTCATAAAATTTATTTGACTTTTAAGATTTCACCTGTAACTTCATGTTCAGCACACAATTCTTGGTGATCTGTGCAATCCACCTTTGCGATAATCACTTTGGCATCTTCTTTAACATTCATCATCTCGGCCAGTTGCTCCCATTGTGGGTGCAGACGTTTACAATGCCCACACCTATTTTTTAAGATTTTATACATTAATACAGTTATTTTAAAAGAGTGGGAACGATGTTTGGTTTGCATAGTAGTTTTTTTTCAGTAGAAAATGTATTATATGATCTAGAAAACCCATATTTAGCTTCCTGGTCAAAAAAGTATGCAAAATTCTTAAACTGACTCATTTCTTTTCTATTTAAAGAATAAATAAAAAAAACATCTAAATGACTGAAAACCAGTTAAATTAAATTAACTGGATGGATGTCTAAAATAACGCAAACCTATAGAACAAAAACTATACTGCTGCACTGCAGGAGCTCTCTATGTCAGACGATTCAAATTTTGGAAAGCTCTGGTAGGCAGACACCGTACCAAGCTCATGAGCGTTTCGTATTTCCTTTTAAGGGACTGAACACTAAAGAAAAAAGCATGGATTAAAGCTATGAACCTGCTTGAGTCTTCAAGCGAAATATAAGGACTACAGTAATCCGATGTGTAGGTCCAAATTATAATACAGGACTGGACAAAAACGGATGCAGAGGGTAATATGGATAGCAAATGAACAAAACAACTTAAAGGCAATAATTTGTAACGAAGAAAAAGATAAGAAAACATATGTATTTGCTCCAATGACAGCAAATAACGCTATCGGCACAAAAGATGACACCGTACAGTGTTTATCTCTTGCGCGCGATGTCAATCTATTTGGTAGCGAGTACAAGTAAATTGAATAAAAACACAAAATTCTTGGCACGCTTCGGTGATGTACATCTATACTGACAAAATTGGGACATAATGAAGTTAAGCATTATTTCTCTGCTTTACTTTTTTGACGGAAAACAAAAAGTACATAATACAATTAAGATACAATCTTTGCTAGCTTCTGCTTTGCTATTTCTACTCCTAACATGTTCATTTATGGCTGCTCTTCAAAGATTTTGCCCTTGACTTTGGTCAATTTTGGCCGCCAATATACCAATGGAAGCGATCCATTTGTGAAGAAATCTCACACAAGTTCGAACGACTCTGTACGCAACGTAGCCAGTAATTAAGTCAGATGTTGTTTCGTAACTGAGAACATATTTTTGGGTACCTAATAGGTTTATCCAAAAAGTGGGGAATAAGACAACTACCCGCACGACATCACATCTACTTATCAAAATAAAAATTTAAAGAATATCTATCGAATGATTTGTCACGATTCCCAAACCAAACTTTTTGTATTTTTTTACTGTGAAAAAACCTATAGTAAACGTTGGAAGTACATATATAGTGATTAATATATGTATGTATGCTTGCATATATAAAAGTACATTTGTACCAATCTATCAAAAGACAAGAACAAAAAAAGTTGTGATGTGCGCCGCCGAAAAAATGGCTCCCAATCCCCATTGTTCTTTGTTAAGCTCCGTATACTGTGTATACATGTCAAGTAACTTTTATCAATAATCTAAGCATGGTATTTTATTTCCGTTAACCACAGTCAATCATCGCCAAAGACACAGTTTTCAATATATAGTTACCAAATATCATACACATCATTACTTTTTTTTTAATTTTCCTTTGGCAATCTCAAGTTGTTGGAATCTTCAAGTATTTAATGAGTTCTTGTACTGCTCCCCGTTATCATGAATAGAGATTACGAACTCAACACCCCATAGCAAAGGGGCTTACATCAATCAAACTTCGGGGCAATATATGTGACAACCCCTTAACAATAGAGAAAAATAATTGCCGTACCTAATGAGTACCGAAACTTTGTGAATTTTCTTATCAGACTACGTGTACTTTTGCTGATCAACTGAAATGACCAACTGTTTAACAGACACACGTCATGAATAGAGCAAGTAGCAAATTTGAGGATATTTTTCTTTAATTCGTTTTTTTTTTTTTTTTTTTTGTTAACTCACCAAGGCGCATAGAACATGACAAAATGGTTGTTTTCCTTAATAGCATTATCGAAGGTCTCGGGTGAAAGAGCAATTGCGAAATTTTCCTCAGATTCACCATCACTTAGGACTATTGTGGGACACAAGAGTGCCAACAAAAGTAGAATGTACGCGGCCATTTTTTCTCTTTTCTTTAATTTATTTCCGGAATAAGTAACCGGCTAAAATATGATTACCTTTGCGAACTTTATTTTAAGATGAAACGAGCGACAAATACAGACTAGACGACCGGCAAAAATGGAATGGGTTATTTTAGGTGGATTTTTCGGAGTCATATGAAGAAAATTCGGAAGAAGGTAGATCAAAATTTAATGACATAGATTTGTTTCTCTTTTTGCCAAGTAAGAGGGAGATCAGTATAGAGTGTACAGGGGCTGACACTTTACTAGGTTAAGTTTAACTCGTATATTACCTTAGAGATTTTCCTCGGCTGAGAACTTTTACGTTACCAAGACTTAGTAGTGTGCGCAATAAATCAAATTTAAAGAGATAGAGTCAAAATGGAACTATATTTCTTACTCCTTCTTGCCCATGGAAAACAACATAAATACACACCGCCACTCTTGTCTAACCTAACTTCATCTTACCATTATGAAAACCTGAAAGTTTCCTATTTTATGCATTTGAACTTCTTTTGGTCAGTAAACCATCGAATTAGAATGCGCGCATTCCCAAAAATTCGCTTATCTAGTTGCTAGAATACTTTTGCACCGGGATGACAGATTTGTCGCTAACGAATCTAGCGGACTCTAGGACACGAAATTGACTAGATTTCAGCAGGGACTAGCAACATAGACCTTCGCTATAAAGTAATAAACGAAATTAGTACTTCTATAAATGAACTAAGCAAGTCAAAAGAAACAACAGCTGTCTGTATTTTTGCCTTGTGTTGTCAAAAAGTTTGTGAGTTTGTAAATCTTAATATGTCTTTCGATATTTTATTTACTTTTCTAAATTAAGTGTGGCAAAAGTGGTGGTGGTGGGTATGTGTCAGTTTATGTATGCTGTAAGTTTTTAATTTTACGGAAAGGAAAAATGTTTATATATTAATCTGTCATCCGGTTGCAAAAGTATTCTAGCAGCTAGATTAGCGAAGTGTTGGGAACTCGGCCACTTGAACAGATTGTACTAGTTCTCCCAGTTCCCACTGCATAGTAACCCATGTGTTCAATGCGCTCAACTCAAGTCACAAATGAAACATACCTTTAGACAAGACAAGTGTCAAACACTCTTGCACTAATAAAAAAAAAATTTATATTGTTTGCACTATAGATTTAAAAGTTTTTTTTTTTTTAGATAGAACCTAACTCTTGTAAGAATTTCACCATAAAGGAATGGAATTTTTAATGCTTTTCACTTAAGCCTAATTGACGACAAATATTCACAATATGCCGGAGGTTCCTGTTGCTGCGAAGATTACTGCCGACGATCCTCGCTTTAGAATACAACCACTTCAACAGATCGCTTCGGCATGCTCTGGAGGAGTAATTACATCCTTAATTAGTAAAAAAAAAAAAACAGAAACATATATTTAAAAGTAGTTTAATTTAAGTTAACTATTCCAGTGACGCCGTTGGACGTTGTGAAAACTCGTATTCAAACGCAACAGAAGCTGCTACTCTCAAACAAATGTTTTCTATACTGCAACGGTCTGATGGACCACCTATGTCCTTGTGGTCCAAATTCAGCTTCCATGAAAAATCATATCCACCTTAATGGCACTGTTGTATGGAGTTTTATACATAAAATCGATGAATTTCTTTCATATTTCTTTACGATTTAGGATGCGATCTTAAAGATAAGCCGTTCTGAGGGCGTAAGTGCACTATGGTCTGGTCTGGGACCTACTATGGTTTCAGCTTTACCGTCGACTGTTATTTATTTTTTTGCGTACGAGCAAATTAGGAATATCTTAAAAGACTTACACAACACGCGTTTCGGGACAACTGGTATGCCTGTCTACGTCCCATTGACCTCAGGAATTACATCTCGTGTTATTGCTGTGACGATTGTTAGTCCAATTGAACTGATAAGAACAAAAATGCAATCACAAAAGATGTCATACATAGAGATGACGCGTTCCGTTCGTAATATGATCAACGCTGAGGGATTATTTGTGCTATGGAAAGGCCTACCGCCGACAATATATCGTGATGTACCTTTTTCTGGTAAGGCACTTTTTTCATTTAACGTGATTTAGCATGTCTGATGGGATTTTTAATGGTTTAAGGGATCTACTGGACTTGTTATGAGGGTGTAAAATGGTTCTACCAAGTCTCGGAACCATCGTTTGGGTTTAGCTTTGCAGCCGGTGCTTTTGCGGGTTCGGTAAGTTTAAAATAAAATTAGTATATGTGTTTTTGAAAGGGTGATGATAAAGTGCATTATGGCTAGTTTAATATGTAACAACGGTGAAGATAAGATAATCATTTTAGATTATTGCACCTCTTACATTGTTTACTTAGCGTGCAACAACTTTAAAGGCGCGTAGAAAAATAATTGAAAAACGGAATAAAGTAAAGATAAGATGAGATATAAATTTACTTCGATAACTATATAGTAGTAGAAAAGAAATACTTCTTAAATTGCTGCATTATCAGCTTTGAAAGCATTCCAGTCAATGACCGAAAACGTGAGGCATTCCCATGCTTGCGATTGTTCTAATATGGTTCATAATCGCGCCTTGTTCGACAAAATACAAGCATTAGAAGACCTTTAAAAATTTGTTTTTTTTTTATTTTCAGATTGCTGCAACTATTACAACACCTTTCGATTTAATAAAAACATACCAGCAGATTGAATTTGGGGAACAGGTCATCTACACAGGTATGTTGAACTTAAGATCATCCCATTCTTTATTATATTCCATTAGACTATACTTATAATTAATTTCAGATAAACCAGCCCATAACATTGTTGAAAAAAGTACAATCCAAAGACTCAAAGAAGTCCATAAAGCCCATGGCATTCGTGGTCTGTTTGCCGGTCTTGGACCCCGTTTAGCTAAAGTAGCGCCTGCATGCGCTATTATGATTTCCACATTTGAATATAGTAAAGCGTTCTTCTATAAACAAAATATTCGCAAATTCGATGACACTGTACGGAAAGTAGTTGAACTACACTAAGGGGATACCGAATGTGATTATGAGTGCGAATGTAGTTGAAAAATTGTTTTGGTTTTCTGTTTAAAACAATAAAAATGTTCCTTGTTCTTTTATCAAACAAATTAAACACTTTTTTTTATTTATTAATAACCAAATAAGAACTATCTTACAGATACAAGAAAAGAAAAATGTTAAGTTTAACTTAAGAATGAAACAAATAGGAAAAAAACACAAACAAACCACACAGAGCGAGGGATGAGTAAGTCTCTTTTATTATTCTTCTTCGCTGGAAACGTCTTGTGGTGCTCTACTCGCTACTGTGTTATAAGTCTTCGAGGAAGTAAAGTTTTTTTGAACATAAGCTTGCCTGCCATTGATGCGATTACTGCTCGATGCGGAGTATGTCGATGTGGAACGATAACCATGATCGACTTCGGATTCGATATCATCTTCACTGATGTCTTGGTTTTGTTGATGCTTAGAACGACTTATCGCCGGGCGATTGTTTGCAATTTCTTCATCCTCGCTCAACTCCGAATCTGAATAGTCATGCCTTGAACTCTCGTACTGAAGGATTTCGTCATCACGAATATGTGACGCACCTTCAACAAATGCAGCAAACCGTAACGGGTCCTTCAGCTTGGTCATCATGCGCCACTGCTTGCAGTCTGGGCTACTACAGAATTGTCGTAGATCATCGAGAGCTTTTGTAGTTTCTTTTACGCCCTGTTCGTAGTACTCCTCGCTGGTGAGAAGGCGCGCTTTCGGGGGGAACCGATGTAAATACGCGAGGCGAATTCTTCGCAGCCAAGACCGAGGAAAATAGTGTGTCACGAATGTGATTATAATTATGGCCGCTGATGCTTCTTCGAACTGACTGGAGAAGTAGATAAGGATTAGGGAAATCAACTGCAATCCCCATTTGATAAGATCCTTGCTGCGTTGATTCTTAGGCGGTCCGAACCGGTAGCAGAAGACAAAGCTAATTGCCCCCGTGATAAGAATGTACCAAAAGACGTAAGCCTGGTAAGTGACGATTATCAACTGAAGATTCTCCCAAAGCCTTTGAATCACATAAATTCCAATAGTCCATCCACCAATGAGCACTCCATACATCATTGGACGGCGGGGGAAGAGTTTTCCCGCCAAATATATGAGCAACATAAAGGACGAGCAAATTCCAATGAGAACCCCTGTTATGTAGTAGAAAATCGAATTCTGACTCAACTTTGCAGCAAAGCTGAATGTGAAAAGCCCTACAAACATTTGAATTATCTTCCAGAAGTCCACCCGAATCAGCTGTAACCGTACGCGGTATGTTTGAAGGGTGTCAATGCCTATACATTCCTGTGCGAAGGGACTCAATTTACGGCGAGTCTTTTTCTGAGAGAATAAGTTAATGGAGAAAATTGACTTTTGTTCCTCGTAATGGGACTTGACCATCTCGGGACTTTCGCCCTCATACTGAGTGAAATCATCGTTCTCTATGTCCAACTGCAACTGAATCGTTTCGAAGATGCGACCGATTGTCTTCTTATTACCCCGATGGCAGTAGATTCTGAATGCGCTCTGATAATACCCCCTTCTCTGGCTTTCAGGAACAAACAGGACATGATCGCCGGGGTCCAAATAAGTGACTGTTTGTGAGGGAAAATATATAAATTATTTTTCGAATCGCCGATATGTGCACTTACCTTTGAGTGTATCTTGTGACAGACTGGGACTAACGAGCGCGGAAAAGACAATTAAAACATAAATATAATCCATTGTTGAGCATTTGTACTAAGATATTTGATTTATGTATAATAGGATTGTATTTTGTTAAAAATGGAACAGGTTTTTCACATTTTTTTGAAAGAGAAATTCCCGGCAGCAGTTGTTTGAGTTTAGAATCGGTCAGTCAGTTTTGACAATTCATGTTGAGCACGAAACCCAGCCGCTAATGTGAAAATTGAGCAATTTTTTTTCAGTGGCATTACCATTTTCAATTTGCTGATTTCATGAAATTAAATGAATTATCGTTTTATTAAAAATCTTTTCACATTGGTTTAAATAATTTGTTAAAAGATGAGCCAGAGTAACAAATACAAAGGAATCCTTCTTTCTCCTAAGGAATCCAAGAATACTTTTTAGTAATGATGTGCTACCAAAATATACTATATAGAAACTCAATCATCAACAGAAAACAGAAGCCCTGACCTAGGAGGAAGGAAGACCAAACGCAGGTTTGGAGCAGAAGCATTTTTTCTTATAAGCTTTGCTTATCGAGACGATCTCAGTTTCACCTGGAACCTAAAAGAGAGTCAGTGAGTTAAGTCTTGTGGCGAAATTCAGGGAAGTCTTGCGTTCACCAACCCAGATGTTGTTATAAGGTTAACCAGGGTCTTAAGTGCAGCTAGACTGTTTGGAGAACTCACAACATATTTGCATGCAGCTATGTCAGATGTTTATATGCATTACGTTTTTAAGCCCCTGAAACTAGCTTCGGACGTTTTTAGAATATTACGTCCACACATAACAAATAGACGATGTTCTCTCTTAGTAGCACTTTCCCGCATCCAAAAGGCATTTTTCACAATCCAAAAGAAGTCAAGCTGAAACCTTTATACTTCGTTGTTGTGGATTGACGTTCTAATTTTATTATTGTTGACAGAATCAAAATTAAAATACTTTTAAAATCATACATGCCTCCATTCCACATTTTGACAGCCAGCTTGCATTATTCGATTTGGATCGCATAAATTCGTTAAAACCCCGAGCTATTTTTTTTACTTGTTTGAGTAAGAGGAATGGAAATGAAGTGCATTTCGAATGGAGTCGACGCATTATAGGTACCTACATCATTTTGTCCACTTCTAAGTTCGTTTATGCTCCTTTCTTCATTCGAAACCGAAAGAAAATGTGTATTACATTATATATCCACTACCGGTATTTTTTTTAGAGCGAAATTACTTTCATTCGCTGAATACAACCTTTAACAGAACTGACATTTTGCCATCTTCGTTGCCGATGCCCTTTTGCGATCTTTTTTGCCAACGCTCTATTTATTTTTTCTCATATGGTACCTTTTGACATTTGCAAGTGGCAATTTCGTTCTCACCTGTCTGCTCGGAGTTGTGTACGGAAATTGTGGCGGCATAATATTTCTTTTGAAAACACAGAATCCAATTTTCAGCCGAAGAAATAACTTTTCTCAAAACTAACACTCAATTTTATCCATTTCGAACCACAACACACAAAGTAGGTCTAAATTTAAGAACAAACAACCTCAGTACTAAAGTACACTAAAACAACTCCTAAGGCAGTGGTAACGCAAAAAATAAAAGTGTGGGATTCATTGTTTCATTTACTTAAATAGTTAATCTCTGGTCACTTGTTTCACGGATGATGCGTAGGAGTACTTACAACAAGCAATCTCGCATTTCATTTGGCTTAAACTAGGCCCCCAGCAGTTGGTTTCATTACGCAAAATACAGAATTTATAATCAATAGTTTGCATTTCGTAAGGTTTACGGGTTAAATCCATCTTCTAACATACATTTGGGCAAAATTTATACACTAAACATGGTAAGTTCTTGTTACTAAAAGCAGAATCTTGGAACCATATTTATATGTACTTTGTTATTGGTTTCGTATTAACCGCACACCGTATCATGCATTAGAAAGAGAAAAGCTTTTATTTTTTATTCACAATTTCGCTTCGGTTCTCGTATTTTAGAATAATTCTTCTTCAGTAGTCACTCGTCGGGGGGCACAAAAAGCTAAAATACAAACCAGAGCTATGCTCAAATCAGTCGAAGCACGGCGGCCGAACACAGCGCTGCTCGAAGCAAAACGTAAAGCAAAGCTACTAAAGATGCAGGAACAGTCACAGCAAGAGGCTGCGGTTAAAGATATTTTCCAAAATGTAAGAGCAAATGCAAGCTTTGCATTCTTTGTCTAATACTGTTTTTGTGATAATTCTAATTCTATAGGCGGTGAGTGCAATTAACCTTGTTCAAGGATACACAGGAGTTATATACGATGAGTCGATGACGCAGCACAAAAGCCTTTGGGACGAGAACCACCCAGAAAGGCCTGAAAGATTTACTAGGATTCTAGACAGGTAACTTCTTCTAATTTGCATTTTTAGCTTGCGTGAGAATGTTTATTTTTATCTCTTGTTTTTCGTTTTGGAAAATTATTTAAATTAAATTAAATGAATTGAAGGTGCTTGTCAAATTAATGTAATCTGATAACCGTATAGAATTGTAGTTGTGTTGGATTCACTGAAATTAAGCTATTTGCTTAATTTGTGATTAGAAAGTCGCGTTATCAAATCAGGTTTCTATTATCTGCATAAATACTTACCCTAGATCAAACATGTTTATAATCGAAAAATAAATATAACAGAAAAAGAATGCACATACATAGTTAAAAATGCAAGTATGTAACACGAACTTATTAAATATGTATGTGCAGATAATAGGATCAGTTCAAGCAAAGCATTACATTGATCTATTGTTTGTGTATAACATGTCTTCTTTTCTCTGACGACCAGGCTATGACCTCGAGTAGAAAGACCCGAAGGACAGAATACGCAATTTTGAATTTTTTTTTATTCCTTTGTTGGGCGAGGTTAATGATCACGAGTATAATGGATCATAATCCTCCCACTGGTTCGCTTTTGTGGTTCGCCGGTTTGACATCGGAAAGGCCAATAAAGTGTCGATGTTTTTGCATTCGTATGTTCAAGCTGTTTTTTAGACTGTCTAAATAATACGATATACATTTCATATACAAACATATATGTAAAAAAAACAAGAAAAAAAACAATTTACCAAACAGTAGATAGAATGAAACATGTACTTGTTCTTTTCTTGTGAAACACATTTCAAAAGAATTAGTTAAAGTTTAAGGTAAACGTAAAACATGTTATCTATTCAGTAATTTGGGAACATACATAGGTAAAAATGTAAAACTATTCATACGGAGACACATAATTCTGATACAATGATATCATAACCAAACACATGTTGTAATTTGGATTCCAAACAAGTTTAACGAATATGTATATCATGGCACATTGTGCTTTGTGTGCTACTCAAGCTTGTTTATTTACATATGATGTACAAAAAACAATAAAACAGTTTTTAAAATTTCAAACAAAATATATTCTTTTGGTGAATTTCCCATATTTCTTTTCTAGATGTAAATCGCTTGGTCTTATCGACCGATGCCAGAGAATTCCTTCGCGAAGTGCAACAAAAGGTGAAATCCTTTTAAAACACTCTGAGGAACACTACAATCTACTGCAATCGACTGCACACAAGACAGACGATGTACAGTTAGAAGAATTAAGTTCCCATTATGACTCTATATACATACATCCGGTAAGAGGTTATCTTAAATTAAACCTGCTCTTATTTTAATATTTCTTTTTTTTAGTCAACATTTGACTTGTCACTCCTTGCCACTGGATGCACAGTTGACTTAGTCGAAAATGTTGTCAATGGGAACATTCAAAATGGCATGGCGATCATTCGCCCACCTGGGCATCACGCAATGAAAGCTGAATTCAACGGGTTGGTATTCTCCTAACAAGAAAAGGATTGAATTCATTTACAACTTTTATTAATAGGTATTGTTTCTTCAATAACGTTGCTATTGCTGCACAGTACGCCTTAGACTTGCTTAAGCTGAAGAAGATATTAATTGTCGATTGGGATATACATCACGGTCAGGGAACACAGCGTTTCTTTTACAACGATCCAAGGTTTGTATATACATACGCATATAACGGCATAAACACTTTTTTTTATACCCAAATAGAGTTCTTTATTTCTCTATACATCGGTTTGAGCATGGTACCTTTTGGCCAAATCTAAAGGAATCCGATTTCGATGCAATTGGCGAAGGTCCAGGTCTGGGGTACAACTTTAATCTTCCACTGAATAAGACAGCAATGTCTAACAGTGATTACTTGGCGATCTTCCAGCAAATATTGGTTCCAGTTGCAGTAGAGTACCAACCAGAGCTGATAATCATATCGGCGGGTTACGATGCCGCTTTGGGTTGTCCCGAGGGTGAAATGGAAGTGACACCAGCATTTTATCCGCATCTTCTCACACCTCTACTAAAACTCGCTCAGTCTCGGGTAGCGGTCATATTAGAAGGTGGCTACTGCCTCGAATCTCTGTCAGAGGGTGCAGCTCTTACTCTGCGAACATTACTTGGAGATCCATGTCCATTACTTGCAGAAGATCTTCAGCCCCCGTGCGAAAGTGTCCAGGACTCGATATTGAATTGCATTTATGCTCATCGTCCTTACTGGAAGTGCCTTCAAGTGCACTCTACCTACACCATGGAAGAACTTAATAATATTAATCCACAGCCAGATTTACATAAGGTTTGCCGGGTGTTTGTAGGAGGCCCACCATTGCCAGAACGATTCCCCACAAGAGATTGTCATCCGATTCAAAAACCAGAAACCATCGAGCAGTTGGAGATGCGTTTGAAATTTTTGAAAGCTGGTAAGTGAACAAAACAATATATTTGTGCGATAATTGTCATGTACATTTCTAGCAACGAATCTTGCATTTGCGCCAATCAGAGTTTGCTATGTTTACGATGATCTAATGCTTGAACATCAGAATATGTTCGAAGATGGTCATCCGGAACAGCCAAAACGTATTAAAAATATCTATGACATGCATTTTGACTACGGGCTCCTGAAACGCATGGAGAAGCTCCAGTCACGCTATGCAACTACAGACGAAATATGTTTGGCACACACTCGAGCTCATTTGAATTCTATGCGAAGAACCGTTGAGAAGTCGGAACTTGCTGCAATCGGCGAACGGTACAACTCAGTGTATTTCCATCCGAAAACTTTCGAATGCGCCACGTTAGCAGCGGGTTCAGTGTTACAGGTTGTGGACAGTGTTTTGAAAGGTCAAGCGCGCAGCGGAGTATGCATTGTTCGCCCACCAGGCCATCATGCAGAGTCTGATGTTCCACATGGTTTTTGTATATTTAACAATGTAGCTGTGGCGGCACAATATGCTATCCGTGATCACGGGTTGAAAAGGTAATTTTTAACGAAATGAGTGCGAGGGACTTACTTTAATTGTTCCTTTTACAGAGTTTTAATAGTTGACTGGGACGTCCACCATGGCAACGGAACTCAACATATTTTCGAAAGTAACCCGAATGTTTTGTACATAAGCGTTCATCGATACGATAACGGCAGCTTCTTCCCTAAGAGCAAAGATGCCGATTTTAATGTCATCGGCAAGGGCGATGGTGAAGGCTTTAATGTAAACATTCCCTGGAATAAGGTATGTCTGTTTTACCAGCTCAATGTATGGGAAATAATAGCTTTTTTTTTAACCTTTTAGAAGGGAATGGGTGACGCTGAATACATGCTTGCCTTTCAGCAGCTCATTATGCCAATAGCCTATGAGTTCAATCCGGAGCTTGTGTTAGTTTCTGCCGGCTTCGATGCAGCTATTGGCGATCCTCTAGGTGGCTGTAAAGTAACCCCCGAGGCATATGGCTTATTCACCCACTGGTTGTCGGCCCTGGCGAATGGACGCATTGTTGTATGCCTAGAAGGAGGTTATAATGTTAATTCGATTTCGTATGCAATGACTATGTGCACCAAATCATTGCTTGGTGATCCACTACCGCCGATTAGCACCCCAAGTGCAGCAACAAAATCAACTGTTGCCTATGGAAGTTGTATTGAGACCATTCAAAGCTGCCTTTCAGTACAACAACGCTACTGGAAACACCTGAAATTCAACAAAAAATTGCCACAATGTTCGGGCGAGAATAATAACGAGGATTTTCTTTCTGCTACATTCAAAAATTTGAATATCACATATGATGATGTTCAGGGAGCTGCTGGCGGTTCGATATGTAGAGCTCCCACACCACCACCTCCATTAGCAGTTGAAGAGAATGCCAATAAGCCAGGAACGAGTAAACCACCAGAGAAGGTAAAAACATTGAAGGAATTTGTTAGTGAGAATCTTGAGGTAAATTTTTAGATTTTAAATTAGAAATTTCTTTAAAAATCACATGCTGTGCTTTTTGATAGGCATTTCAAAACGAAGAGATGTTCGCGGTGGTACCGCTAAAGACGTGTCCGCATTTATCTCAATTGCGTCCTCAAGATGCGCCAAAAAGTAAGAGAACTAAATTGTGGTTGAATAGTATTTTCTAGCCTGTATTCCTTTTCTTAGTTGTCAAGATTTATTAATACAATTTAATTGTTGTATTAATTTTAAGCTACCCCAAGTCCACATTCACTGCCATTACAAACCGAATACTCTTTCCAAAGTCTGACATCCATATATGTATATACCGAATACTGTTCTTGTATTCAGCTCTAACTGAGTGCTTAGCCTAGGTGCATATTCTTAGAGAAATAGCTTTTTTTTTACTATTGCATGTGTATGATTTGTAGAAAGTCTTTTTTATATTTCAAGTTTCTTCTTACTCTTTTTCCTGTATCATTACTGACCTTAACCTTTTTCTTTTTTCCTCGCAGTAATAGACACAACAACTCCATGTCACGAGTGCTCCTCTACAATTGAAAACTGGATATGCCTAATTTGCTATAAGACTCTTTGCGGGCGTTATGTTATGGAACACATGTTATATCACAATTTAGACAGCAGTCATTCGTTAGCATTAAGTTATAGTGATTTATCCGTGTGGTGTTATCCATGCGAGGCCTACATTGACAATAGTAAACTCCATGTGTACAAAAATTTAGCTCATCGTCATAAATTTGGCGTTGATATGATATGGTCTTACCAAGATGACACAGCCGACGACGACGATGATGATGATGATGCTGATAATAATGGTTATATTGTATTGCAGACTAAGTGATATTTTCTTCCCTATAGATTACTTTGTAGAACGGAGTATTCCATTGATGATAATATTTTATTACTAATATCTTGTTTACTGATAAAATACTCACCATTATTCCGAATTGTACTCAAGCGTTGGTGTTCTTCTTCAATTGAAAGATGAAATGAAACCAAAATTTGAAATGAGTTTTTTTTTTGAATGCCTTTCGACCTAAGTATTAATCCTGAAATCAAAAGAAAAAGCAAATGAAATCTTTTGAAATTTAAAATATGATTCTTTTCAATCTGAAGCCAATACTCTGCGATCATCTTTTGGAATAAAGCTGACTTTCTATCAGTTACGAATAAAAAGGGTATATGTAACTACTAATATTGCTTTGTACAAATTTACATAACCAAAACTACTAAATATAAAATTCAACAAATTTATCGAGACATATTTTTGCGACTAGAAGTAACTAACTTCTCAATTAAAAGACGTTCAGCTGACAAAACATTATTTAACTGTTACTATATAGTTTTTTTCTTTAATAAATATTTATCATGTTAATGTATTAAGTTTTAATTTTTCTGTTCTCGTTAATTTTTTGTCTCTATTGACTCAGAATAATTCACAATAAAGATGATGACACGTAAAATGGAAGTTGTACTAAAAATAAACTAAAACTACGTGACAAGTACTAATTTTTGTTTGAGTTCCAAATATGACATGTTGAATATTCTAAAAGGTTTATGTAAAATCAGTTAGAAAGTTTAATAAATTAATTTTTATTTTCTTTAGAATCTAAACGCATTCAGTATCCCACTAATTTAACAAACACAAAATATTTATATATTTTATCGGTTAAAGTTATATGTTAAGAGATATATATTATATTCATTTAACTCCAAAACGGATTGGTTTCTTTTTTATTATCAGACTTTCACAGAAATTGATAAATGTATGGACACACATGTAAGATGAATACTGTCACTTGTATTGTATATACAAAGGTACACCAGTTCAAGAGATGTACGGTTAAACAAACATACAATAGAATAGTGCGAACAATAAGACATTGTTTAGAATAATTAATTAGTTTAGAATGGGTCCATTGTGCTGCCGATGTGTAAGGTAAGGGTGGATCACCCTCTTACTCTGGGAACCATTTACCATTTATTTTTACCAATTTTAGCCTTGCAGGCATTGTTGGGATCACTTAGATCTTTAAACACCTAATGTGGCTTCTCTAATGTTAGCAAGTGCGGGACACGTGCATAGAAGGTGACTGATAGTCTCCTCTGCTTCATCTCTACAACTTCTACAGAAGTCATTGTTGGGTATGTCCAGTCTTTGGTCATGCCTTCCTATAGCACAGTGTCCGGTGAGGGTGTTTACGATTTTAGAGAGGGTTCCTCATGATGTTAAGGGAAACAGACTTTGGAGACGGTAGTAAAATGTTACACCGATGACAGCCGTAAAAGGAGAGTAAAGACGAGAATGATATATTTCTTTAAAAAAAACCAGACGTTTACAAAAGTCGCGCTGTTCAGATTGATGCCGACCATAGGAGGTTTTCAGGTACCCAGACAGAGTATAAGACTACTATTATCAGTGATCTAGTTCATTATAATATTCTGTGTACCGACACATGTGTAGGAAATGTGTCAAATTCGTGCTTGGGTGGCGCAAAAATGGAAAGCAGTTATCAAATCCCAACAAATGTGAAAAAGTCCGGAACGTCCATATGAAAATGCAAATTAAATAAAAGCACTTTCGGGCATGTCTCATTCAAGTCTAAACAATCACCCTTATTGTCGTCGTCGTATGTCGAAAACGACCGGCGGCATCTGTCAGTCGAAGCGCTTGAAATTTTACATTGCGTAACTAAAGCGACGCGACTCAAAATTCCACATATATTTCAGATGAAATCGGCAATAAGGGTGAATAAGTACAATAAAGTCTAAACTTATACGGATGCCTCTTCTTAAGGGTACTGACAATGAAAATCTAACTGACCTTTTTCGTAGCTTACCTACAAACCAGATGAGAGGGGTACAACGACTAAGTAGCCAAACAATCGGAAAGAGCACTGCTTGTGGATCCCTGTGGCTCATCTAAGGCTCTATAATCTGACTAATAGCTTTATCTCACAGTGATACAATTTTTTTTAAGGAAAACGAAGTCAACATTTTTATTAAAAAATAAAGTATACTAACAATTAGATTTACTTTCTTAAACGAACGAATGCTCCTGGTTCTCTTGCAGCAGTGTCTGCATGAGCTTTCTTTGTCTTCTTCTTCTTCTTCTTTTCAGTTATTTTCGCCGTACCTTCTGTCGTTTCAGACTTATCCTTTGTCTCGTCGATCTTTCTTTTTTTTCCCCCTTTCTGCTTTAAGGGTTCTTCGTCAATAGCTTCACTATCACTAGTTTTCGATTCATCTTTTTCTGCATCTTCATCGTATTCTATTGTCACAACACCACGTTCCTGAGGAACATGTTTTTCTTCTTTCAATTTAACAATATCTTCTTTACTTATTGTCACACTCTTCGTAGAGTAACCTTCGCCGAATTGATCCAAATCTAAAATACCAATGCATGTTGGACGACAGCCAACATTTGTGGATGCAATCGCAGTAAGAGCTCGATTCGGTACATCTACTGTCCACATTTTTATATCTCCAGAACTAAAAAAGTAAAGGAAAATGAAGCCAAGTCATGGGTTTATCCGAAGACCTTGCTTACCTTGAGGCGCTGACTAAGATATCGTTAGAGATGCACATGGCCTTTACCCTGGACTTGTGAGCGTTTATCGTTACAGTCTCTGTGTCCTCATCAGTAGAAACAAACAAAATGGAACCATCTTCCAAGCCAACTAAAAGAGAGTCGTCAGATGCCCAGTAAAGACATACCGGCTTCGACTTGGTTTTCTCTGCCTTAAGAACATCGGCTTTCTTAATGCACCAAATCTCGACGACCCTTTGCCCTGTTATGCTGAAGTAATCACCCGTCGGTGACCAGGATAGACAGTCTGGTGAGCCTCCCAGGGATGTTCTACTCTTAAGATTAGTTTTATAAGCAACGCGACCTTTTACCAGATTCCACGTCCGCAGGACGAGATCTGAGCCAAGTGAAAGAGCCAGCTTGCCGCTTGGATGACAACTGACATGGGTGACAGGAGCACCATTGTGGGCTTTCTTCCAGTTTGCCCCCACTTGCCAGGTATTCAAGCGAACCGCTACCATACGTCCATCATCGCCAGCGGATAAGATATGAGTGTCATCCGAGGTGAATGCTATTGAATTCACTGTGCCTTCATGATTGAGCAGAATCTACATAATGTAACAAAGATTTATAGAATCACCCAAGCGAATGGCCTTTTTAGTGATGTACCTGAGACTGCTTCCTTGTTTTCATGTCGTAAATAAATATACGATCATCAGTGCCACCAGTTGCAATGAATTTTCCATGAACCGCCAGACATTTGATAGAGCCCGTGTGCGACTTATCAGCGAATGATTGTGCCAGTACCTGTTCTCCATTCTAAAATTGGAAAATATTTAGGTGAGAAAAAGTAATTGAGGAATATTTTCAATTCATGAAAACCTTGTAATCCAATTTGTAACCCAGAAGGAATTCTTCATAGGTGCCAACTATAATTTCTATGTTTTTAGACATGATTGATGTCTGAGGATTGATACTAGTGGTAGTATACTACTTGTACTTTAACTTGTTGTATAGTTTTGATATAAAGAATTTAATTAAAAACACAATTAATGAAGTATTTAGCGGGAATTATAAACTTTGCGTAGTGCCATGCGGGACCATGTGCCCGAAAATAGTAAACAGAAGAATGACAGCAATCGAGTGCATATGCACCCGGTTAAACGGATGATATATGCACCGCAGTTTTTTTGGTCATATGACAGCAGTGAGGTCGAATTAGCACTGAACGTATTCAGAAATTGACTTCTGCTCTTCAAGATCAAATTGAAATGCTTTTGTAGCATAAATATATTACGTTTAGGATAGGCCTTAAGGTTATTAATTGACGTAAAGTCTTAATATTAAAGCAATAATAAGTAGAACTAAAATATTACCAAAGGAATAATGAAAAATGTTTTTACTGTAACTTCTTCCAGTGAACACACTCATTGAAGACGGACAACTCAAAATAAAAGCAACCACCGATTGTGAATTACATTAATTTGACAGTTTAAATTGTTTACCAATCCTTTGAAATTTACATCTTTTAAGTTATTTAAACATTATTTAATGGTTATTCAAGAAAATGCGAAGCATTCAAGTGTAAGATGCCATCACAGCTTCCACATTTCATTCAAGAACATGTCGCCCACTCCACGGATCTTCAATTATCTCGCAAACATCACTCGACCTTAGCACTTCTCCAGAACTTGCAACTGTATGAAGTCCATAACAAACAAATCTTAAATTTTATAGATTTACAAAGCACTTTTTTAAGAAGAATCCAGAGCCAGTTAGCATTTCTCCAGCCAGAGGAAAATGGAGTACCAAGCCAGTCAAGTGACATCCTAGGCTCCTATACAGCTTGTGCAAATCCCACTCTTGGCGCAATAGTTTTCGGTAAATATATTTATCAACATAGAAACGAAAAAACAGTGTATATACTGCTAAAATGCTGGGATTTACTAATTGTATTAAGAAGAGATAGTGATGGATTCACTTTGCAAGCACAGTACGAGGACGTCGGTTCATTTAAAATACGCAAAGACAAAGATTTCCAAGTACAACTGGCGATTTCATTCATGAACGGGAAGGAAGATGTGTTGACAAAATTCCAGGACAATCAGGATCTAGCATCTGCTTTGCCAACTGCCGAAGAGTATCAAAGGATCCTTAACAAAATCAAAATGAAACAATCAGAGCTACTAGTCCATAAGGCCATTACAAAGAAAGAATTTGAAAAATTGAAGAGCACCAACATCTTTGGTTCAAATCTTTTGCGCACACCATGCCTCGAAGAAATGCAAATCCTCTTCAAATGCAGTGATAGCTGGATTAAGCTAACAGCAGACGATGACGTTGTTATCGGTGTGCCTCTAGTCAACAACTGTAGTAGCCGCCTGACAATTTTACGAAACATCCGAGGGGTATTGCAATCTTCTGGTGAGGATTTCAGCTACCAATATGCTCTGTATCAGTTAGATAAGTGTCTGGACAGTGTGGATAGTATACAAAGCTTCTTTCACGCTCAGGAACAGGAGAAATGCATTTGGAGCCAGTGTACTGATTTGTCTCTGCGTCCCGATGCCTTTTGTGTTCTAATTTTGAAGCTGAAAATTAATGAAATATTCGAATTTGGGGCCGTGCACTTGCCACTGTTCATATTTTATGATGTTAAAGAGTCAGAAAGAACATTTAAGCAGAAATGTTTCATAACAAAGCTATCTTTCCGAGACATATTCACCAGCGACATTTGCCGATTGAATTTCCATGAAAGGCACTTACATCGAGACCTGCTCACAGTGATTGCAACATCTTATAAAGCCGAGGCTCTTTTCGTGCACCATACAAATAGTTCAGCACTCTCTGATTACCTCTGTAGCAACATGGATTTCTTTAGGATAACAAACAACAAAAACTCTGTCGAAACAATGAATGTCGACGGGCAAGATGACGATACAACGTCCGAGAGTGTCTTCTTTTACAACAAAAATCCGGATTCTGTTTGGCATGGAACTTTACTATCACTTACTTACTCTAGTGAATCCTGCTCTGAGGTAAAACTCTACACAAAAACACAGCAAAAGTCGAAAATTTTCTTCAAACTCCTTCACACAGAGTTAAGAATAAAATGTGACATAAAAGAACTAAGCACCGACACAAGAAGTTCATCGGCAAAGTTAATCGGATTTGAGGCCGCTCTACGAGACGAATGTCGTTCATACTTAGAAATATGTTCAATCACAGAAATAGATAAATGTAAGAAAGAAAATTTACAAAACGCGTTATATTTGAATACATTAAAGACAGACATGGTGTTTAGAGATTTAAATTTATGACGATAGGTTAGTATGTATCTAAGCAAATTGTATATAAAATGTGTATGTAACGAATGACGAATTAAGTTAAATAAAAAAACCATTCAGGAAGGAAGACAGATGTTTTTTGTTATGTATTATGTACTAAAGATAACTGTAGAATATATTAATAAAATATAAATGTTGTAGTTTACAATACAAATGTTTTAAATTTTTTTGTAATTGCTCAACATGAGCTGGAAAATATTCTCCAAGGCTTGAATAGGACTGAAAAGAAATATAAAAAGGAAGTTTGTTTTAAATCAAACTGATTCTAAAGCGGCATATACACATGTTCATTCTCATCAAGCATGTAGAAGTGTATTAGTGGAAATTAAATACTTATACGTTGTGTGTTTGCTTAAAACAAAATCAAAATATTTTGTTTTTTGTTCAATCAGGCGCACTGGATTGATGTAGTGTATATTGGTGATTGACTGGTTGATCAAGCATAGTATAGCAATACGAAACTGAATGATTGAAGTCTCATGGTTGATGTGTGTACATTCATCGTCAAAAAGAACTAGTAAACTAATACACTCACACATGCTTGATGAGTTTTTGAGCTGTGTATAAGCCGCTTAAGAAATTAAGTCGTTGCAGGAACAATAAGACGGTTTGACGATTGATTGGTTGTGCCTTAAAGTGGATAGTTTGTATAATGAATTGGAAGCCAGCTCATGACTAGCCTTCTCTCAGATACCCAACTTTAGGTTGAATAGGTTAACTAGATGCACCATATCAATTAGACATGTCCAGCTACAACAAGTGACTGAGTCACTGAACAAAGATAATGATTACTGAGTTGTCTTTGAATATAAATGACATTTCATACAAACTAGACGTCAACAAGATGAATGTACTCATAAAAGACACGAAATAATTGTTAAGATTTGCATTTCCTGTTCGCCAAATCTTTCGTTTGTATATGAACAAGACGCAGACTCTTGAAGGCCTCAAAGAGAATATCCCTCAAGAATGCCAGCTCCTTTCGCCGGAAGTTCTGTTAAGGGAGGTGGAAAATGGCATAAATCCGGCCCGAATGGTCATGAATTCTATTGGCGATCACTTGGCCAATATCATTTTCTCGACTTGAATCGCCACATCTACCTACGTGCTACCCACATAAAAATATCTAGCTGTAAGCCCATAGATGGACAAGCCATAGCTTCACACAACACGTACAGAAAGGACCCAAAGTTTTATGCCTTATACGAAGAGCAGAGAAGCATAAATGTTTGTCAGACACTCGCAAGAGTCGGGTCTGCGAAACCTTGATGGTATTTTTCTGGATTCGAACTTGGAACCTCATGCACTGAGCCACATCACCCACAGTCTACTCACATAAATTTGTTATTTAAAAAAATGTCTTCCTCGATAGACTAGCAATTTTAAGCTTGTACGCAAAAAAATATGTTTATTTAATAGAAAAAATCTTTAAAAATAGTCTTTTGGAATTGTAAATAAAACATTTGACGAACAAAAAATATCGAATTCACTTTCTTTTCCTCGTTCGATAAACAATAATACACAATTAGTCAAGGTTTTAGGACATAACCTTACGTACTATCCCGTAGTCTTTGCTCTTCATCTTGTATAATACTGTCCAAGGCGTTTTCCAAATTCTGTGTTGCCTCGGCGAGTTCTGTATTATCACTATACGAGTCTTCGACAATCTCCTTTACCTTATGCAGTAATAACTTAAAGTTTGCCATATCTGTCTCTTTAGTATCGTCTTCAGTTACAACAGACAATGGTGCTGCTGCTGAATATGGTGTGGACATCTTTTTCTGATGAAACCATCCACTTACGTCAGACACTGAATAATCAGACTTGTTTGCATCTAAATAACTTCGATTTATATCAGCCCCGTGTACTAAAATTTTAAATACAAAGGCATTGCAACAAATATCAATTTTGAGAGAAATAAGACTTACGCGATCGTGATAGATTCTGTGATAATAGGTCTGCAGCTGCTCTTTTAGCAAATGCCGCACGATTTGGTGTACTCGATGTTGGATAGGAAAAACTTCCACTGTTATGCTGTAATAAATAAATAGTTTATAAAACCGATGTGATTCTGTCTGTATACAACTTACTGTAAAGCTTCTCATTTCATTTATAATATCAACCAAAAACTGCTGATGTGCAGTGAGGAAATTTGAAATTTCTGTCGTCGTTGATGTCTGTATGCACTTTAGTTGCATTTCTATTTTCCTATATAAACGAGTATAAAGCAAAAGCATTGTACCACCTTATCAGTTTAGAATAGTGAGACTTACGCGTTTTGTTGTAGTAGTTTATCAATTATGGATTGTAGCTTATTGGATGGATGTATTGATGAAGACCCTGATGACCCACCAAATGATGAAAGCATGAACGAGTCTTTCGAACGACAGATAAAGAGAACATTCATCATCCATATCAATAAAAGGAAATACAACTTACCACCATTTTTCAAGTAGTCCGTGACGGTTGGCTCACATTTGGTCTGAGGTACTGCTGTTGAGTCAGATACTTTTGTATCGATCGTCACGAGCTCTGTTTCATTGACTGCACTAATTTCATTGGCATTGCAGAAACCTGTTGTCTCTTCGTGAGTTCTTTGGAAAAATATGTTGCAGAGTTTGGCGAAATAGTGGGAGAATTTTTTTGGTGGTAAATCCTATAAATAAAATGTTAAATAATTTGCATTCAATCTAATTTATTTATTTCGATTACCTCTGTGAATACTTCACACATACGATGACCACTTTCGTGTTTGTTTGATGCAAAACCTGTGGCAAAACATTTCAAGCACAATGAAAGGTTTTTACATGTTTGGCATTTAAAGCGGATGCCGATTATTTTCTCTGATTGACATGATGCACATACGTTGTTGTGGATTAGCTTTTCAGTGTCTTCTATGCGTTTGACGAGAGCAATTAAATTGGCATAAATAAGAAATTTTGTTTGGGACGTTGACCATAAGCAACAGAACTGATACTCAGTGATACCGTGTACACTTTGACACTGTAAAATTGTGGATAATAAAATAAGGGATGTTATTGGAATTAATTAATAAAGAGCAACAGCCAACATAACTATATCATGGTATGTTTTGAAGGAAGAAAAGAAACTAACGCAAAATGCTTCGTAACCAATCGTTGGATCGTTGGAAAATCACCAATTTCCTATTCCCTGATACTGAAACAAGAACCTTACCCTTGCAAAACATTGCTCTAAAGCTGTCGGAATGTTGTGTTCCCCATAAGCAGTCCCTTCTCCGATGTACGTTAGAATTTTTGACAAAATGTGGAGTAGGTACTCAAAGGAAAACTTCGTCACATACTTGTTCTGGTCGCAGACTAATTGAAAGAACTCATAGACCAGTTGCTCCGACGAGTGTATTTTGCACAATAAAAGGAACGTTACTTTTATCTCTATCGGGGAGATAGAATGTCGTCGATGCCTGCAAACAATAAATTTTAGTTAAACTACGACTCCATGTATAAATTTCAACATACGGATCAAAGAGGTTCCAAAAGAAATCCGAGAGTACAGCGGTGGCAGTCTCCAGATTGTATGAAACCGACTTGGTAAAGTGTCCCAACTTCTCGCAGGCAAAGTATATATCATGGATCAACGAAGTGAGCTGGAATGGTGGAACCATATAGTTTCGGTCGACTTGTGTAATGTTGTACCGCTCCAGAACAGCCAGAATCAGCTTGTAGGGAATACTAGATGCTGAAAGTATAAATTGTTAGAATGGAACCAAAGCACCGACCATGCTCACATACTATAGAAGACTTTTTGTAAGGTGACCATCTTGGCGGCACACCTGTAGACTGTATACTTGTAAGAGCCGAACTCGTACTTTAGATGCGACATTACGGCTCCTAATTTCGGATGGTCGTAGGGTGTCCTGCCTTCCATTTGGGGAATGTAGTGCTGCGCTTGTGTTTCCATTTATTTATGCACAGTATTCAAATAAAAAATTTCGGCTTCTTGTTTATTTATGGAAAATTGTTAGCTCGTTGTTCGTTGAAAAAATGTCAAATTTAATTTCGAAATTGCCGACTTTTTCCTTATGTTGGCGCAACTGATATGTGACACATTCACAATATCCATCGAATAGTTATGGAATGTAAAAAAATATATTCAAAGTATAAAATATATATTATAATTTTAATTGCTTCGAAACTTTCCAAACTCAAAGGTATTTTAAAACATTTTCTTCGTGAGTGAAAAATCTCGCTGCTTTTATATTTTTGCTGTTACTAGAAAGTTTCTAAAATATTAATTTTTAAGTTGTGTTTTGTCAAGCAAAAATGTGTGTTGTTTTCCATTGATTTCTCTCAAGAATTTTCTTCCGGAATTCCAATGGAACATGTAATTTGTCTACCGCTTGACTGTTTATGTATTAGTGAATCTCCATATTTCTTGTTTATGTTTTTACAATGGAAAATTGCTAGCCCATATGGCATTAACAAGTAGTCCAATGAAAGAGTTTATGTGTTAGTTAGTGTATTGTGAGTGTGTTCCAAAATGAAATCGGGAAGTGAAAAGCTCTCTCAGAAGAGCCAATAGAACATGATCCGCAGTGTATTTCTCTTCGAAAGGTAAAAGGAAGACTTCTTGTGCCGTGACTCAGTAGTTAGTGCATGGGGTTCCAAGTTCGAATCGAAGATAATACCAGTAAAGTTTTTTCACGGTCCATCTCTTGAAAACGTCTGACAAACATGCAAGTACTATTTCTTTTTTATTTTATTTTATTCAGCACTTAAGTCTAGAATCAAAAATTATTTTACTTCAGTTGTAAAAAATATGGACCTTGGTGCTACATGTAGGATTCATGCTAAGCGGTGTATGTCACAAGTAAAATTCGTTCTTTTCCAAAATAAATTTCTAGCAAAGTTTTCGTCAACATTTTATTTCATTTATCCATTTTCCTGCCTCAAGGGGGCAAAGAAATTTTGAAATTTTTCTTGAACAATATCAATATTATGAAATTGAGTTTTAGTCCGAATTAAAGTACTGTTATTACAGTAATGTGGCCACCTTGTCAATACGTATGCCAAATAATTATAAAACAACTCCAACTTCACGTTCATTATGACTGTCATTATGCCGTAAATTGGAAACGAAACATCTTTTGTTGTCTAGTTGAGAATATTCACAAAATTTCTAAAACGAAAAATACAATTTTACTTAAAAATAAAAAAAAATTGCAAATCAAAAATATCTGATAAAACCCCCCCAAGCAATAAGGAGCACGATTTAAAAGTATATACAACATGAGTTACAACGACAAGGCCGACGGCATCACAAGGGAAGAATGGATTCTGCGTTTGTCGCAGTTTCCCTTCAAGCAATCGGACATGAATCGACTCATAATGAACTATTTGGTCACAGGTAATTAAAATAACTACCAAGAATAGGTATAACTATTAATTTATGATTTTGTGTAGAGGGATTCAAAGAGGCTGCCGAGAAATTTCAACTGGAAGCTGGGCTAGAGCCTAGCGTAGAGCTAAGCTCGTTAGACGACCGAATACTTATACGGGACGCTGTACAAAATGGACGGATACAGGAAGCGACTCACTTGGTCAATCAATTGCACCCTGAATTGTTGGACAACGATCGCTATTTGTTCTTTCACTTGCAACAGCTTCAGTTGATTGAACTCATTCGGTATGTATTCATTGTGCTTTCTCTTGATTTTTGTGGAATTAGGTAAGGGGATAAGTGATGTAGTGATTTGAGGTAGGAGTTCATTCTGTAGAAATATATACGTGGTTACGATAACGTTAGACCAGTCTCCAGAGCCCGAAGAAAAAAGAAGTTCTTCTTTCAAATTCCGATATTACGCAGTTAAATCATATATCTTGACCTTAGCAGGTAAGAATAGAGGACATTCCGCGAAAAAAGCAACGTCAAACTTGTGGTCGGTATTGACAGAAATTTCCATAAACTGCGTTTCTTAGAGGAGTTTCTCTTAGAACTATTGAAGCTACGCAGTTGTCATGCAGCTATGCACTAAATCTCTTTGTGGAAATTGAATATTGGTTTGTCGTTATGTGAATGGAATAATCAAAGCTCCATTAGGCTGACGGTAACTTAATAGTTTTGCGTGAAAGGTCATTGCACTGTTTGTAGTCCACGTGAGCGGAGCCGCAGGCATTCAGCTCGTTAGCAATAAATCCAACCTCAAATTGACTAGAACTAGACAAATGGATCCAAAAAAACTACGAAAGCTTATGTTTACCTTACTTTTAGAGTCAATCATTTGCCTCGCTTATTCTTTATTGAAACTACTAAGTATTCCTTTGAAAAGTAATCACTCAATGGTACAATAATATTTATTTTATTTTCAGTGCAGGGAAGATAGAAGACGCCCTAACATTTGCCCAAACCAAACTTTCCGAAGCCGGTGAGGATATTCCTGAAGCTCTTAACGAGTTGGAACGTACCCTTGCCCTGTTGGCGTTTGAGAAACCCCAGAACAGTCCCTTTTCTGAGTTGCTTGAACAATCACATCGCCAAAAGGTTTGCTATTTGTTTCTTTTCTTTTTTAGTTCCTAAAGTATTAATGTTTTTTTAAAGGTTGCCAGCGAGCTAAATGCCGCCATACTTAAATCCGAGCACTGCGAGGACGCAACACCGCGTGTAATGTATCTCTTGAAGCTCATCATCTGGGCTCAATCAAAATTAGACAGTTGTGATATCAATTATCCAAAGATGAAGGATCTAGAGGCTGCGCTCATTGAACCAAAACACGTCTAAGTTCTGTTTAATTAAGATTCTTATATCTCGGGAGGGGGAACCAAAACAAAAGAAAAAAAAAAAAACAAATCTGTTAAAACATTTATAATTATTATCCTAGCGAATTAGTTTACTTTATCCCTATTATTTTAGAAGGAAGGCGATATGATGTCTTGACTAATTTACAGTTTACCGTAGACGTGTGTGAAGTGCACGGGAAATTTTAATGTAAAAAATAAATAAAACCAACAACAAATTATTTGTATTTAATCGATTTAGTTTTTTTTGTTCTTAATGTTGCAACAAACAAAGAGGATGTATGTATTACAAAATAAAAAAACAAAAGTTGTAGAAATTTACCAGCCGAAAAAGAGATCCATTGCTTTGTTCATGATGCCGGAACTTTTCTGTGGTGCATTTGGACTAGCGACGACGGACGACTCACTTTGAGCGCTTTTGTATGCCACCTGGGATAGCGGGCGGACTTTTGACGTAGTTCTGTGAAAAGGGATAGATTAGGTTTAGATTTTTTAGGAGAAACATTAACTTACTGATTGTTTTCGCAGATATTCTCCTTGTCGATTATGTTTCGATCCTTGCACTGTGTCACACCGATCATGATGTTATTGCCTAGGATCTTTTCGTTATAGTTGAGTGCCTTATCGCATTCCAGGCGAGAGGAGAATTTCAAATGAACCCAGTTACCATTCTGCGACGGGAAGACTTTATCAATAATTGTGCCGCATTGCGAGAAGTGCGATAGAATCATTGAAGTCGCACTTTGTGGAAAACCATAGACGGTGATCCAGAACTCAGTGTATCTTGGTGCCGGTGGACAATGTAGAAGTTGCGAATTGTTGTTGCGATAGTCGAAGGGCAATGGATTTACAATTGGAGGTGAAGTAATGCGGGAAGCGTTGAAGCTGTTATTTGGAGCCGTTCCCAGATAGGAATCGTTTACGGATTGGTTTATTTGATACTGATTACTAAGGGGAGTACCATATTGCATAGATTGCTGGTGCAAAGAGACTGGATTACACCGGACTGGGGTTTGAACTTGATTGCGATCCGAGTGCAGAGAGTCGAAGAGGCCCTAAAGGTGAGGTGATGAGCATGTATTAGAGAAATCCTAAGAGTGATTGGAGGTGAAACATACCTGAGTTGGTGGCCCAGACATACTGGTGTTGTGACTCTGAATAGGCGTGCTAGGGTAATTGGTCGCTGGAGGACCTTGCTGGTAGCCAAAAAGTGTCTTCTGTCCCAGGGCAGACCGATTGTAGTCCTGTGGAGATGATGCACCTGGCGATGGAGCTAAAGAGCCAGTTACGCATACAAACGTGAATTAACAGAGACTTTTAGATGCTTACCAAAAGAAATATTGCGCCCTTTATTCGGAGACAAAGTATTGCTACGCGGAGTTGAGGGTGCTGTTGCTTCACCCATCAAGAATGAGGGTAAATATGGACTAGCGCCGGTCGCAGGGCTACCACTGGGACTTCCTAAGGTCATGGGCTCCATTTTTCTTTTTGCTTAATTTTCTTTATAATAGAACTTAAATAAACGAAGAGCAATTTCTTCCTCCGGTTGATGAGATTTTTTTTTAAACAGAAAAACGAAAGCTGTCAACTGTCAAACAATTCGCTGAATTCGCTAGTGACTGCTGATTGTGAACAATCTTACAGTAGAGTCTTGAATTGTTGGGTGAAGGGATATTTGTGCAAGCTAATTTTAAAATTGAAACAATTGTATGAATTATTTGAAAATAAAAGCAAAGTGCACGAAATTAATATTTTCAGTTAAGGACGGAAAAAGTAAAAACCATAGTGACACATTTGATAGTTTCTCAATATTTTAATAGAGCTAAAACATTAAATTAGTAAAACTAATTTTTTAAAATTTTTAGTCAGTATAAAGCTGATCACTTCAATTGTTTTCTCGATATCATAGAGAAATTTGATAGACACACATATGTGCGAATAAGTTTCTTATTTACAAACACAAGTTCGCGTGGCCGCCAGGTAATGAGAGTTTGGATGGAAAAATCAGAGAACAGAATTTACCAAGAGAGCTGAATTTGATTGAATTTCCTGAACCATTAATACCATTAATACCATTAAAAAACACTTCCCGTTGTTTGTCTCAGCCTGATTTAAGATATGCTACTTATTTAAGTCGATATTAAACTTCCGTTTGAGCACTGGAAATACGTATTAAAATTTCCACCGTTGTCAAGTCTACGTCAGAGTGAACCATCCTCATATATAAAAAAAAACAGCTTTCGTGGAGAATTTGTGATATCAAACTTATTCTTATTAGTGCGTCCATATCAAAACTACTATATAAAAGGACTTTACAAATTTTCACGTTCATTCTCATATCTTTCATTGTGACCTTACCTAGTTGATGGGCAACTTTCACTTTGCTCTAAAAAAAACTGTCAGTATTAACTGTCAGCCTTGTAATTTTTTTTTTGTCAACGTCAACTTTAAAAAAGTTTTGCCTGGTTTTGCAATCGAAAGTTGGAAAAGAAATTTCGTTAAAAATGTGTTTAATCAAATACTAAGTGCATCCTAAGGATGCACCTATACCCAAATAGTACGAAAAATAATTTTTCGCTCAGAAGACACGCTAATTCCTTGCAATCAATCGACAAGCAGTGCGCGCTACAATGCAGGCGGGTAAACGGAGTGGTTCCCGACACGTATTCGTCGTCTTGACACTGTGCCTCTTGTGGTACATAGTTTCATCTAGTAATAATGTAATCGGTAAAATGGTTCTCAACGAGTTCCCTTTCCCGGTAACTGTGACCATGATTCAGCTCTGCAGCATAACGCTGTACAGTGGACCGTTCTTCAATCTGTGGGGGATACGGAAGTACTCGGCAATTGCTTGGCCATACTACTTGAGACTGATTGTGCCTCTGGCATTGGGGAAGTTTTTGGCTTCGGTAACATCTCATATTTCCATTTGGAAGGTTCCCGTTTCATATGCGCATACGGGTGAGTGCTACACTTCGGTGGTCAAGGTTACCCCTTGAGAGGTCATTTAAATATCCGGTTTCTTAACTAATTTGCATAAATATTTTGGATGCCTATTAAAATTTCGTTGTTTTTATTTTGCAGTTAAAGCTACTATGCCGCTTTTCACTGTGATCCTGACGCGGGTTCTATTCAAAGAGAAGCAAAGCAATCTCGTATATCTCAGCTTGATTCCGATTATCTCTGGAGTCGGTATTGCTACTATGACGGAGATTTCGTTCGATATGTTGGGACTTGTCTGTGCTTTGGTTTCGACAATGGGCTTTTCTTTGCAAAATATTTATTCGAAGAAGGTAAGTTTGGCAGTATTTAGTCCGATACAATATCGAACAAATACACGTGTAAGTACACGATATTACTTTTCACATACCGCGATCGGTCAATCTCAAAAATTCAAGCCTATGATACCCTAGGATGATAATCATCTGATGATGGCTATTCGTTAACTTTGCAATAAACTGAATGAAATCGACAAGCTCGTAAGGAGTTTGTTTATTTGTGTTCAGAGGCAGACATGCATGTCATAGGTTTCATATTTAAGGGCTAGCGGATGGATTTTTAAAGCGTATACTTATAAATTTATAAAGCGTTAGAGTCCAGTGTAAATCTTGGCCTCAACCAACAAACCTCTCCAGCCGGTTACGAGCCAACTTCCTCCAATTGGACACGCCAAGTTGTTTGTTCTCCCCTACCACTTGTTTGCACCACCCATCGCGAGGTCCTCTACTGCGCCGTCTATCCGGGTGGATTCAAAGACATTCTTAGCTAGAACGCTGTGTACCATCCGCTTTACATGATCCATTCATCTGTATGCGAGCTCTTCTGACCAAGTTGATGTTCTTGAACAGGCCGTAAGATACATATGTTAAAAATAAATTAACTAATTAACTTTTTGTTTGTGAAAAGTACTAGAAAAGCTAATGATGTTCAATTAGTTCAATTCCTTTATCCAATTTAAGAGTTTGGTACCTAATTTTTCCATATATTACATTACTGATATTTATTTCATTCTTAGGTACTAAAAGATACTGGCATTCATCATTTGCGGTTGTTACATCTCTTGGGCAAATTAGCTTTGTTAATGTTCATACCGGTTTGGATATTTTTCGATGGTTTTAGCGTATTTCGACACCCAGTCATAGTAAGTAATTTTCTGATTTCTTTTTTTTAGAACACTACGTCATTTATTTAATTATTTGCAGGCGAATGGCGATTATCGCGTTATAGCGTTGCTATTTACTGATGGAGTATTAAATTGGCTTCAAAATATAATAGCGTTTAGTGTACTATCACTGGTCACACCGCTTACATATGCAGTGGCTAGTGCCTCGAAACGAATTTTCGTAATTGCAGTATCACTGCTTGTACTAGGTAATCCAGTAACATGGTTAAATTGCCTTGGCATGACACTTGCCATAATCGGTGTCCTCTGTTACAATCGAGTAAGTTTTTAATTTTTCAGTTAAAGAACTCAAATTAAACCGAGTCTTATTGTCTCTACAGGCGAAACATATTTCAAAATCAAAAGATTCGGTTCTACCGCTGACAAATAATCACTATATTAAATATGCACCCATGCAGAGTAGTGTTGATCCATATTATCGGGGTGCTATGCCAGGAAATGGCAATGTGGCGAATGGGCACAATAATGACAACAAATACTACACGACAACTAATAGTTTATTAGCAAATGGAAGTACGATAAGTGGCAGCACTAGTAAATTACTTTTTGTTTAGTCAATTGAATGCTTTAAAATTGTTAAATAAATCTTCTCCGCCACCCTCACCCTTAGATAGATCAGTATTTATTGATTTGGCATAGATTATATTAAAAAATATTTGTATATAGGTACGTACGCTATTTATTAATTTTTTTCCTTGCCGCAAAAAAACACTGACCGATCGAAGAGATTTTCTCAAAATTAAATCGAGTTATATAAATTTATATATTTTAAAATATTCTTTGTAAATATAAAAATATAATTTTTCACATACACATCGCAACCACGTTGTAAATACAGATGTTAACTAATTGTGATTTGTATAAAAAAAAAAAACGATAAACTTTAATAAAATGTAACAAGTGAGTAGTGTTAAGTATTAAAGCATTTTTATTGGGTATGAACCGTTCTCTTTTATCCATTTTAAGGCAAAATAAATGAAGACTAAATGAAGGGTTCCTCCCTTCTGATTAATATCGTCTAAAGACTAAATTGTTGTTTCACAGTTACCACCATGTGATTTTACTGATTTGGCAAACGTGAAACAAACACTTTGGTCAAGAATTTTAAGCTCATATAGGTTTGTAAGGTTTGCTAGCGTTTTGCAAGTGCTAGAACTGGTCATCATTTGTAATATAAATATTTAGCTTTATATTACGGAACCTATAATACCATAGTTTCTATTGTAGTTTTCCGATATATATTGTTAATCTAGTTGCAAGTCTTTAAAAGATCAATGCTCGCATTCTTAGGAGCAAATAACAAAGCAAATGGCCCAATGGGCCTTTTAAGTTTAAGTGTGCCTGTCCTCAATTGTATCTAAGCCCGGGCAGCAACTTCAACCTAGACTGTATAAAGTGAGAAACATAATCAGATAATCAGCAGATGTAAACCCACGAATACACACGATCTTATGAGCCAACACATAATAAGCCCAGCGTCGATTGGTTTAGTTTTCGGTGACTTTCGGAAACATTACCGAACATTAGGGAGAGCGCTCTCAGCCGTTTATTGCATATGCGAATTTAGCAGTTGGTAGAAATTACCCACCCTTATGTGTTTACATTAATGTTTTCTTTCATATTTGCCTATATTTGGAAATGTTCGAATGATTGCAGCTTTCATTCTCGTTTTATTAAATTTCTGCTGCTATCCATTTTTTTCGCGAAAAATTAAAACTAAAAACAAACAACAAGAGAGAAACAAGAGATTGTGTTGTCGGGCTAGTGGTTAGAAATAACAGAACATAAGGAAACAGTTCGGTCAGTTATGACATTAGCTTATGCTCCCCAATGTTGATTATGTTCAACCCTTATGTCTACAAGTTTTAATTAATTCAGGTTTAAAATCCAGAGTGCACCTTTTAAATACAGGATGAATTTTTACTCATTTGGTTTGGTATCACTGCCATTGTATCGTTCAGATGGCAAAAAGATCGAAATCTGTCGTCATTCTGATAGCTTCAAAGTACTGAAACATGTTGGTTTTGAAACACAAAATTGGCCTTTAAAATAAAAATATACCAGCAGCACAAACTTATAAAGTTAATATGCCAAATTTTTTCCATACTTCTTGCTTCAAGGTTATGCAGTTAATATATCAAAAATTGCTTCTCATCGACAAAAAAAAAACATTTTAAGCTTTATTTGTATTCTAGATACACCAACACCCAGTTATTTATTTTGAAAATAATAGTTTTGAATACATCTTATAATCTGGTTTAGTTAACAACAACCCAACGGCATACGTTGACTGGTTCAAAACCTAACTTCCGGTGCATGCTCTCGGAAGCATGATTTCCGTCAACAATGAATATAAAAATGTCTACATCATGTTGCTTCACAATGCGTTGCATTTCTGCAGTGCTGACAGTGATTCCGTAACCCTTTCGACGCTCGGGCTCAATAGTTTGTAGGAATCTAGAAAAAAGAAAATATCAACAAAATCAATAAAAACTATACCATCACTTTTCAATTCAAACAAAAGATTGAAAGTAAATATCCCGTCATTCTTAAAAATATTTTGTGGTTTCAAAATTTTTTATCTATAAATTTCAAAGCTTGTAAGGTACAAAATGCATCAGTAACAAGCATTTTAAACACCATACTCACCCAGGAGCGAAGAAATCATTTGTGGTAATCCAAGTAATAGGTTTCGATTTTCTAAAAAGACAAGTACCTCCGTTAATTTTAATACTAGATTGAATAACTTCCTTTGATCCATCATATCGGTAGTCCCATGTGTCGTTAATCATTTGTGCAAGCTCAATTGGAAGTGGCGCTAGGTGCAAATCCTTTGGAATTCTAAAATAATTATGCAAATGAAAACGGTTGACTAAACAACTCAGGTTATGTGCCAAGAGTTGATTTACTTTGAAAGTGGAAGTGCAAGGACTTTTTCCTTAGATATATAAAAAATATGCTCTGGCTTGTCATATTGCCAATTACTGCGCTTTGGAGATACAATTTTATCGAACTCCTCGAAGTATTCCGCATCAACGGAAATTGATATTGGTTGATGCAGCCAGTTAATGCGCTTGGTTTTCGCAATGCATTCAAGCAATTCAGCACCAGATTCCTCGACTGAACACAAATTTATCCAATAATCCTGAAAAAGTGAAAAAAAATATCAGTAGGTATAGGATACGTTATTGAAATTTGTATACATTTCAAATTTAACCAAAGTTGCGTGAAAATTTCTCCTATAAATATTACCGATATCAATGTAACAGTTTCTAATCCTTATATCTATGTTCGTCTACGGCCAAAAGGAAAATCCGCTTAAGTTGACTTAAGAATAAAATGAGTTAAGTATACCATAATGTTTCCCAATATTTAAAGCACGCACTGTCAATTTTTCATTCCAAAACTCACAAAACAAAAAGGTAAAACCGAAATCACAACAAAAAACGACTTAAGCGATTTTTCCTTGTGGCCACAGTATATGTTCAAGAAGTCCAATCAATTACTTCCTTCCTTACTACCTTCTCACCAATAATGCTAAACGATCATTCGTTCCGAATACTAATTCAATTCAATGTTACAATTTCAACTGAATCAAATGCATTGGCTTTTTTATTAACTTAAGTGCCAACCTTTTTATTTCCTCAGGAACTACCACCAACAATCGATGAAAAATAAATTTTAGAGTCATATGCGGCCACTCTTAGTGCAATGAAATTATTTATGATAAAAATTAAAAGCTCATCGACAGCTTAACTTCTTTCTGCACAAGAAAAAGCTCATTCACTAACCTTAAATAATTTCTAAATAATTAATACTTGCTAAAAGGTATTTAAATTTGATAAAAAAAACTTAACAACTCGCTTGGAGTTTGAAATTTCAAATAAGGTTTCTAAAACGTTGCTGTGTTAACGATTTTTTTTATGATTTTCGAATAATTTGTTTGAAACTTGTTTTTCATATGAAGTTTCCTACTTTTTCTGTTCGTGTATCCTTCCAGAACAAAGGAAGGATCACTTGTGAAGAAATTCAGTTCGCTTGTAGAGAAACACGGTAGTTTTTTTTTTGCAAAACGAGAAATTAAAAAAAATTGCTGCATCCTACGAAATTTATACCAAAAAATTTCTTTCTATAATAACTGTCAAATCGGTGCACTTTTAACTTTTTTGTTTAACACGTTCACTTACTTTTTCAGCCCTCCCGTCAATTCACTTTTTAAAAAAGCACTCATTTTTTACACGAATTGAATTTAAAGGTACAGAAAATAAAAACACTTATCCATGACTATAGTAAGGAAACGGAACTTACCTGCTCCGGTGTAATGGCGACATAAGTGCAATTTTCAATTTTTCCATTCCGATGACCATAGAATGTTGGCTGCCATCTGCATGATAATGTACCTGCTTTTCTACCTTCGTCAATAGCTTTTAAATTTTTAAGATAATTGTACAGAAGATGATGTCCACGTATAGATCTTGGCAAATGAGCCTTCAAATGCTGAAGCATTTCCTGAAGTTCATCATTTGAAAGCTCACGAAGGATATCATCACTATACGGCATCTTTTTAATTTATAAGTTTTATTTTTTACTTGAAAAAAAAGACTAAGCGAACAAACAAATTGTTGTTTATTTAAAACAGAAATATATAATTGCCCGTCAATGGTAAATGTTGCAAGTAAGCGCACTCGCGAAACACTGAACCGACGGTTTATAAACGCCCTCAAAGTTATACTCGACAAGTAGAAATCCATCACCTCTACCAATGCAATATTGCAAGGGTAAATAAGCTCACACATTCGGGTAGTGCTGTTCTTGGAAATGTGACGAATACCTCCTTCTTTGGGGTGATATCATAGGCAAAGCAACTGTAGTAATCGTTTTTTTTTGATTTACGGTTGATCGTTGAAGAGTCTGCGAGGATACATTTTTTTTTAATTAGTTCTTTAAGCCACAGCAGAGCAATTGTTTATTTTTTTTTCTGCACTGGAATGTTTGTATTATATGTGAAAAAACAATTCTTTAACAAGGTTTTTCCCCAGCTTGGTGGTACTTTTGTACACGGTCTTCTGATTCATAGAATACGTGTTGCATTTGTAGCTCACTGAGCTTATGCATTAGAAGAGAATAGAAAATCGAAAGCATTTTTGAAAGAGAGTTTTCTATAAATATTTCTGAAAGTCTTAGGGGATAGAAAGAAATCTGTTCGTTAGACTTAAGGGTGCTTTTATGTTTATAATGATTATATCTCTTGTCTTAAAATGCACATGTGCATGACTAGCTAGTTAGACACAACATCCATTCACATTGCAAAATTACATGATTGTGTGCTTTTAGTGATAAGAACAATAATAAAAAAAAATTTTCTAATTTGTAGAAAACTGATCGTAAAAAACGAGTATGTTACAATATTCGATTAGTTGCGATTTTTCATTCTGGCAGAGGAATGATTTTACTCATCTGTTGGATACATTAGTGATATCAACTATAACGGTCACGAAAAGCTTATCTGTTTCCAAGATTTGTATAGCCATCACTAAGATACCCTGCGATGATGATGCTGTTATTTTTTTGTATATTTGAATCTAAAAAGTTTTAAGAAAACCTTTTAGAATCAATCGAGCCAAAGGTAAGGAACGATAATGTAACCAAGCCAAAAGGAAGAATGGCTATCATGGAGAAATTATATTCCACATAAAGGGAAATAAAATAACGATTCAGCGAATAGTTTCATTATCGCATACAAACAAGGTTTGAATTCTTAACTTTTGTTCAATAGATCTAAAATAATGAAATTCCAAACCACAGTAGAGTTTATGCTGCATCTGATGAGCAGAGGAGTTTTGAGAAGTTTTATCGTTAGAGTAATACCTTTGATGCAGAACCTTTTGATTTACCTCATGCCGTTTTTGAAAAGCCAAAAAACCTGGTTGAATATTACCACTGCTGGTCATCCAGATAAAACACTGCTGTAGTTTCAGAGGCTGACTTACTTTGTTATGGCCAGAGGTTCGGAGATGATGTGTGATATCGCGTGTATGTTAGTTTGATGATATCATTCTTTAAAATCGGTTTACATATTTGTACTACCTAAAGTATTGCGTAATGGTACCTATTCTTCAAAGAATGGCTGAGGATTGAACATACAGAATTTGGTCTGTGAGAAAAGCAGGGCAGACCAGCTTAAACAGCCAACATATTTGTCAGCGAATAGTAAGCTGCAAGTGCTAATAGAATTTGCTTTTAAGACAAATAACTGAGTTATTGCGATAGAAATGAAGTATATTCGGTCATTGAATGAAAGCGTCGGTGTTATAGTCCCAATTTTCATTTAATTTTCACAGTAAGAAAAATGCTATGGAGTGTTCTGGGAGTCGATTAAAACACAAACAAAATCTGGTAGAAGCTGGTGCTGTAATCTCTTAACGTATAAAAGAATTCCTGAAGCCAACAAAGAGACGAACAGGAAAATCTCATCACTAAAAGAATATGCTTACCTGACTCGCAAAATTCTAGATAAATTCAGGAGGAAAGCAAATTTGCTGAAGAACACAAAATCACATCATTGAACGAATGTATAAAAAAAAAGTAAAAATCTAAAAATTAGAAAGGTATTATTTTGTGCTGAAAGGTCTGTTGGATTATATAAGTTGATTCATTTCCCTATATAATCCTAATTGATAAGAGTACAAAATGTTTGTAAAACATATAAGATTCCAAATAAAAGATATTTTAGAGTCATGGACCATCTACGGTTTCGGTAGTGTTCGTGAAGTCTCAGTAGCATACACTTTTTCTGTAACTAATCTTAGACAATATGAAATAAAAAATCTAATAAAAACCCCCGTACTTGGGTGACCATATGTTGTAGAGAAACTGCCTTTGTGCTTGATTGTAAAAAAAGAGATATGCGATAAATAAATGACTAACATTTTGATAAATAATTACTAATAGAGTGTAACTTGTCAAAAAATCCACCGTCGCGTTGCGAGGATTGAACAGACTGCAGTAATTATGGAGAGGAAAAATTAAGAGATGGAAGTGAAGGATGATAGTACCGAATCAAAAAATTTAGCGCAATGATAACACGAAAATGGAAAAGAATAAATGAAGATCAAATGCGAGTACCTTTGTTAGCCAAATGTTTGCCAAATAGATAAAGGCTAAAATAAAAGATGAGCTTAAACTGAGCACAACATCCATGGAAAAGAAACGTCGCGAAGGATATGTGTACATCCGTTAATTAAGTTTCAGATGTTGTGTTGACAGACCAAAGAGTGAGAGAGTTATAGTCAGAACATTAACTTGAGCCAGAAGGATGGTAGATGAATCAAAAACCGATCAAGGGTCAGGACTTTGTTTAATGCAGCAACACAGCACTTAAATACTTAAGCCTTGTCTGAAATACTTGTACCCTTGTCTTTCAGGCGTAGATCTTTGCTATCCGAATGGCATGTGAGTCTTTAGTGTAGACAAGCTGTTCTCAGCGCTTTGCTTAACCCTTTAATCACATCAAATAGATAGTAAATGCAAGAGTTTTGTGAACTGGGTCATACTGATGAATGCATTTACTGTCCGTTGATTGAAATTTCACCGGAGTCGGGGGAAGGAAAACTTCCGATGAGGTTGCTAGGCAAGACTCAGATGAATGATTCTCATATTTCGAACATGCGTTTAGTCTTACTATATCCACGATCAGGGCTTCCATTGATTATTGGGTTTTCTATGAACACAATTGGTTGTGGATTATCTTTGCTATACTTTGTTTGTGAAAGTCCTGCTTTCCCTTCATCTTAACATTCAAGGTGCTGATTCTGTGAATGTATAGCTTTTCATAACAGAGCACATTCTTGGACTGCAGGATACGCGGCTTTCCTAGGAGTATGTGGCGCAGAATAGTTGAGAAGGAAGCACGGCAACTGGGAAAGAGTTGGGGAGAGCTGAGGCACATTTCCAGAAACCGCACACGATGGCGCATTGTCTTTTTAGGGGCCCTAGGACGCACAAGGCGATACAGGACATATGTAAGTAAGATTTCTTAGACAATTAAAGTAAAATGGAGCTTTTAAAGGCTAAAAGCCTGTGAATGCAATGGGTTAGCTATGTCTGAGTGCAATGAAGCGTTCCATATTGCGGGAGAATTGACAGAAGTCAAAGGATCTTATATACAGCCAACAAACTGCTTATGAAAAAGGTATACGCACATAATGTAGTGAAAATGTTAACCGAGAAAAAAAGCACAGAAAAAATTGAAAATTACCAAGTTGACAAGAAACATTTTCTAGTAAACTGGCACACCAAGCTGAAGTTACGATGGCTGCCACTCGAGACACTGTTCGAAAACCCATCCTTTTCTAAAAAACCAACCCGGTGATAAAATTTTAACCAAATACCGAGTTGATAGCCGTTGTGAAAGCATTTCAAAGTGATCAAGGCAAAGATTTTATCCAACAAAAAAAACTTATCCTTGATAAAATGTTAAAATAGTTTGCCTTTATTTTAGCTATTTAAAAACAACCCACTTGGTTACACAGTTTTTCTTAAAACCAATTTTGGTAACGATGTTTTCCGATATAAAATTGTCCACTACAGCAAATGATGTTATGTCATTTTCGTCAGACATTGCAATCTTTTTGGTCATCGCCAGTGTAAGTAGTTTTGCGAATCCTTTTCCTTGTTCTTCTGGGACAACTTGCAGAATCCTAAAAAAAAAAACATATATTCAAAACAAAATAATATTAAAAACAATATATTAAAAATTCCCACCCTAGGCCGTAAAATTCGTTTTGAAAGATCCAGCCGATAAGTGCGTCGTCCTTTAGTCTAAAAAGTCCCAAAGTTGTGTTCAGAACTATCATTCCTCGAACGAAGTCAACTGAAGCTTCCGTATTGTGCGGCCAATGAGAGTGAACTAAATTCGCGTGCCTCTCTTGGAGAGGACGTAGCTCATATCCTTCAGTAACACTGTAAGTCAATTAAGTTTAAGAACTTTTATACATAGATAAACTCCATTCAAACCTTGGAACTTGAATACTAAGAGCAGTCTTTTGTGGAAGGACAAAACAAGTGCATGGTATTTCATAGTCATAGACGCCACCAAGTGCCTGTACTACTCGAACTATTTCATCCGCCAGGTTTGTATGTATGGCAGAAAATTGCAGCGTTTTTTTCCAATCGATCAGTTTAGTTTTAACGATGCACTCCTTCAGTTCCTGCATTGATTCTTCGAAAGTATGGAATTGTAGGCAAAGCATCTAAATGAAAATAGATTGATATTTTTGGAAGAGAAAACTTCGGAACGAAATATTCACCTCATCCCATTGTAGAAATATGTACGTTCCGTTGCGTGCAAGATCACCATATCTATGGGTGTAGTAGGATTTTTTCAACGGTTTCCACTTTTTACTAGCATTGTTATCAAGTTTTTCCAATTGTCTACTCCAATGGCAGTGGGTATGAATTGACATGCAGTGGTATCTATCACCCTTCTTTTTGTACAGCTGAATCAGCTCCAGAAGTTCAACTTCGGTCAAGGGTCTTAGGATGTCAACTTCTAATTTAGAGATCAATTCCATTGCGAGGTATGCACTCAACTGATCGCATCACACTTGGAGTGCATCTAAAAACTATACAGTACTGTGTCTAGGCCATATGTAAGACCATTAGAGTAAAAATAGATTAGATAAGTGACAGTATTCGTTTAAGACTTTTATTGAGATTAGTAGTTCTTATTTACAAAGCGGTTTACATTGCATTTTAAATGTTTTTTACAGCTTAGCTATGTCGATCTGAATAGAGTTCACAAAATGTTTGATAAGTTGACCACTTTTTTTTATAAATCCAACATCATTGAGGAAGTCGGACAGAAGCCCGAAAAACGTAATATTATAGAAAGACGAAAATGTCGTACATGATTTTATGTAGACAGAGCGATGAAGAACTCAAAAAAGTTGTGGGGATCCATGGCCTAGATTCGTGAAAAATTTATTAATTTTTAGAACGGAAATACTGTTGAGTTTCAAATGTCAGACGATTAACCTTCATCCATGTTGACCATTTGGCTATGAGTCCATACTTTTGGAAATAAAGATAAGTGAATAAAGGAGTGGAAATCTCGGACAAAAAAGGGCGACATCGAATTCAACATCCATAAAATCATCGAAAATTGATTTTTTATATGGGACTTTATGTGCAATTGTTTCGGACTTCGTGGAAAAATCGGAAAATTTCAGAAAAATGCGAAAAATTAAATTTTTTTCGACGAAATTATACATTCTATTGCATGATTTGATGATTTTGGACGAAAATTTGTTGTGAAGTTTGAAAAATTTGTGGTGAAGTTTGGAAAATTTTGGATAATTATGGAATTCATTATGATAAAAGACGTTTTGCGTGCATTTTGTGTGGAGGAGTTAACGAGATAAATAATAGATGGCGCTGTGCTGCATTGTCATTTTCTATTGATCAAATGTGAGGTTAAAGGTTTTGATCCAAAAGGTGGCGCTGTATGTACGTAATTTTGGTCTGACCAGTTTTGGCGGCATGAATTGTGAATTTGTAAACGAGATCCATGGAAAAATAAGCAATACCTGAGTAAAAGTTTTTCAAAATCCGCCCACATCACATTCGAATCCGAAAATTGCATTTTTCAAGTAATTTTATATGAAATACAAAAACTAACAAGTGCAAAAGTGTATATGTAGTCCCTCCCACCTTTTAGTTTTAATATTTCACTGTGTCCTTTTCTGATCGATATTTGGTAGGTAAGACTCATTGTTTCTGCCCGTGAGTGAGTAAGGCGCAGAACAACGTCTGCCGGGTCAGCTAGTGTGATATACATATTTAAAAGATAGATAGATTTTTATTTGAGTATGGATCTGATAAAAGTTTCGCAAAATTATCGCTTAAAATAGACGAACAAAAATAATAGATTGGTCGGATGTAATATATCTACATATGTATATACAGATATCTAAATTTGAAATTTTACGAATCGTTTTACCAAAAACATTATCATTTCCAAGTATAGCTAATTATATCTGACTAAGATAAAAAAAATCGCCCTTTTGCGGGGATTTCCCTAAAATATAAAAACTTTTGGAAAAGATTTATTGTTTCATTCCCAGAACACTTATCGTACCGATATATTTCAAAGGCAAATCATACATAAATATCTGTGGAATATGGTTTATTAAACTTGCAACTCGTGATTTTAAAGTAAAAGCGATTTAAAAGGATTTTAATATACAAAGTTTATAGAAACGGTAATGTGCCCTTTTGAAAAATTCCTCATCAATAAGATAATGACACAGATAAATGGCTTATAATAGCAGGTTTACAGGTGCGGTGAAACATAATAGAATAGAATAATGTCGACTTGAATTTATTTCCATAAAATATTAAAAAAAAGTATCTAGCTTATCCATTTTTATTACGTTTGAATTTATTTCTAGCTATCCACATTATCAATTATCATGGACAAGACAAGAGTAGGTAACCTGTGCTGTAAGAATCACCGAAAAGTTCACAATTAATTTCGGTGTAAACCAGGGTAACTACCTTAGTTCGTCCTTATTTATTATTATTATTATTTATTTATTATTATTAAAGTTACAGGATCCAAAGTGCAAAAGTTATTTTTTTGCTGACGATGCAGTTATCATAACTAAAGATCAAACGCTCGGGTGGGTGAAATTTTTGGAGGAAAATGGGTACTATGTATATTAGTTTAAATGACACTTAGTATATGTGCTTCCCATTCATAAGAAAAAAAATTGGGTAAGTGCGAGGAGGGCCTCGTGCAATAGTGTTCCGGACATTTTATATTGTCATTAAATAGAAGGCAATTTATTCATATCCTGCACAGGTACACCTACTACTGGTTTTGATATGAATAATGTAATGTCTTGTACGTAAGTATGTCCTAGTAATACTGAGCTGAGATTCCAGTCCATTTTAACTTACACTTTCAATATAAAACATGGCGTACCAAACTTTTGGATAAAAATAAATGTAACGGTACTTTGCTTGTTAAATGGTTTGAGTAAAGCAAAACACTGGCAATACTCGACATGCGAAGGAATACAGCATTTAGAGTTTTAAAAATTAAAAAAAAAAAAAAAATATTTTGGAAACAAAAAAAATTTAAAAAAATTTTAGTTTTTTAAACTTATTTAGTTTTCAAAAGCAGCATAGAGCTAACATATACGATCCATTCGTGCAAATGACTTCGTTTTTGAAAAATCGAAATCGAATGCAGTAGCAGCAAGAGAAGAGCATATAGGGAAGTCCATACGCTTTTCTAAAATCTGTAACTCAGAAACTACGTAGCGGATTTAGATGAAACTTGAAACTTGAGCAAATCGTAGTATCAAAATGATCTACTGTAAAAATTATTTGGATACAATAAAAACTGGGGGAGATACAGTGGGGTAACTAGATGCCCCATTTTTTTAATTTTTCTCAGAAAATATATAAAATATAGGAATTTTCTTATTATTTTTACAATCTACACGAAATTCTACGTATCTGCAATTTTTTTCATATTTTTACCGCTAGGGGGGGGGGGGGGGGACAACATTTTTCAAATGTTTGACGAGCTTTTTTGTTCAACAAATTTTGCCAGAAAATATTTCTTACATATATGAAGCCCTTGCAAAATTCTCTTTAATTTGATATGCCACATGATGGGGAACAAAATAATTTTTTTTTGCCCTTCATACAACGTGCCCAAAAAAGGGCTCCCAAAATGAAATTCATTGCCGCCATCTTTTGCAGGCTTCCACATAATGTATACATAGCGAAAGTTTCAGCTCTCTATGTCTATCGGTTCAAAAGTTACAGGGCTGTGACAGACTGACGGACAGACGGACAGACGGACAGACGGACAGACGGACAGACGGACAGACAGACACCGTATCAAACCCATAAGTGTTCCGTCTTACCTTTTAAGGTCCGGAACACTAAAAAGTGCTTCTCAAGTGAAAAAAAGTTCGAAATTTGGGATCTATGATCAATAGCAAATCAACTTGTGATGATGATATCAATTATCTCTCAATTATCTATTTACAATATTGGAAAATATACAAAAAAGTATGATCAAAAATAAGCGGCAGTTGAGATGAAGATGTTTCGCGTGACAGTAGAAGTGACAAAGCTTAATAGAATAAGAAGTTCAAAATATTCGAAGAAGCCTTCATGTAAAGATGCCCATCACAAGCAAGATGAACATGACGGGCTTAATGGGTATGTTTATCTTGAACACCGGTCAAGAGGCAATATCAATCAACGTTTGTCCACAATCGCAAAAAAAAGAAACACAGAAAAACAGCTGGATCACAGAAATGCAAGAACACCAGTTTTGATCGGTCTTAGTGACGAAGTAATCCGAAACATTGCGGCGAAAACCTAATCGAAAGTCTGGAGAAGTAAAGCTCACTACCTTAGGTAAACGTTGAACAAAATAGTCAATGAGCCGTTCAATTCTTCGGAAACGAGTGTTATAAAGCTTGAACACGAGGCTAGCGTTATTGACGCTGTATCTTGCTCCAGGGACGAAAAGAGTTGAGAAAGTAAAGATACTTAAGCAATCAAAGCAAACTAAATGAGTAAAAGAGCCACATCGTTCCACAACACAAAACGACAAGATCTGTAGGTACCCAAAGGCGTAGAGATGACATAAAACTGTGTAGATACTGATCACTAGAAGAGTATAAATGAGTGTGTAATCCTTTGCCTTAAACATACATAAATTCATCCGGTCTGATTGCTTTTACAGTCAGCTTGACGCACATGGTATGTTCACGGCACCAATCCCAACATCCCCAGTACACTAATAGCAGTGTTTTTTTTTTATGATTATGCAGGAGAGAAGTATAAAATAAATATATGTACTCGTATGTATGTCTGTATATGACACGGAATCATTGGAGAGATTTCTCAAAGCGAAGTCAAACCGTTTACGGAATCTGACTCAGAATCACAATTCCCATGCAATCCCTTCGTAATAATAAAAGAGCGAAGTGGACAAAGATACGACTCGATACAAAAAAGTATAACAAACCGAAGTAATGAAGGAAGTCTGTGAGTGGGCTGGCTGACAATCACAGCATTGGCCTTTCTATTCTTCATTTTATTACATAAATATTTTGCGCACTTACTTTCTTGTGAGCGATAATCATATTGCATTAGATGACAATATACTATATTTCGCTAAAACTCTTTTCCACTCATGAATACTAGTGGACTCAAGTTTAATCGTTTCTAGACAGACATTTTTATATGACGAATGATTTCGCTAATCTGCTATAAATTTCATTAGTTAAACGGATCACCCGCACTGATAACAGATACAACTGGGAAACTCTATAATTTTGCTCGCGTACACCGACGCGCCGTTATAGTCAAACAACCTGATAAATTAAGTCTTAATCAATTTAGAGAATATCCAACAGCTAACAGCTGATTGCCGTCAATTTGCTAAAATGAAAATAGAAAGTGGCAGAAGCAAAAGTACTCTTATCGGCGCAGAAGCGTGTTTGTCACGGCATAGTTCCCCATTTGATAATGGATTTAAATTTGGCAGACGAAGATATTTTAAGGCCATTGTCCTCATCTGAATTAGATGATTTGTTGTTGCTTTATAAAAATAATTATTCGAAGACGAATTTTCATTACATTTCCTTGTACACTCAATGCAAATGGAATAAGAAAATTGAGGAGCTCGATGGAACTGGGAAGGATAATAAGTGGAAGCCCTTTAAGAAATTTTTCTATACTCATCGCAACGGTAATTTAGCAAATGGTACATACGTGAGTTTACATTGGGATATGGTAAATAAAATCATAAAAAAATTGAGCAAAAATTTAATTTTTATTAAAATTTGTTTAGATGCTTAGTGTGCAGTTTTATAGTCTGGAACCATCGTTAGATGAGTTAAAAGAGTGCTTGTTGAAAACTAACCTTATTGACTGGAATAGTGGTCCCCTGGTAACGGGGGTTTTGATTGAAAATCATGAATTTGTTATGGATATATTGAAAGAAGTCGGAGCTGAAATTGAACGGGCACGAGAGTGTCATTGTTTGCTTTTGTCACCAGAGGATGCCTTAAAACTTCCTGAACAAGAGTATGTCAATTGTGATGTAAAGTTATAGCTTGAAATTACTACTTTTTTTTCTTAGACTCCCAGAAGGTTATGTACAGCGAAGAGTAATACCATCCGATGTTGACTTGATACATTCTATGTGGGCAAATAAGAAGGAAGGCTCATTGGACTATGTACGCGGATTCACTTTTCTTAATAAAACAGTTGGCATAGTCCGTTCGAGAGATAACACTCTAGTGGGATGGATATTTCAAAACGAATTTAGTGGCCTAGGGTAAAGTGAGTTGACCACTTAACAGTAGAATATTTGTTATTTTTAATTTTTTTGTAGAATATTACAAGTAGTTCCCGATGAGCAGAGAAGAGGTTTTGGACACCTTTTGGGAATCAAATTAAGTAAGGAGATTGCATTAGAGGAGACTGTGGATATATCAGCATTTATAGTTAAGGGGAATACTAAATCCGAGGGATTGTTGAAAAAAATCGGTTTCAGGCATTCTAGCAGATCTATGTGGATACAATGCAAGAAATTATAATTGATAATAACATGTATGTATTTGTGTGTTATCATCGCCGAACCTGGAGATGAAAAATAAATCGCATTTGTCTTTATCGTTAGATAAATAAATTAGATATTTGTTTTGTATTTTAGAACTAATTTAGAATTGATTGCCGTGATGAGCAGTGTATAGGTATTTATTTTTAAAGTTTCTAAAGCATATATTTTGTCAGGTAAAAAGTCGAATTATGGAAAATAATTAAAGATACATTAAATGAATTCGACTTTATGATTTCAAACGGGTAGTTAGTAAACACACAGAGGCGGTTCACTCAGTTAATCATCTGCATAATACCTGTAACTTATTTCTTAACACTTTGGCATGTGTTACTGTGCCAAAGTGAGTTCCTTTCCTTACGTAACTAATATTTTATGGGTGATAAAATTAAGAAACACAAAACTTAACTCCTTTCAAATATGGAACTTGCTTAAGGTACAATATTACTGGTTTTGTTGGAGAAGTTCTTCGAATTCAATATTGAGCAGTGGTCATGTAATAGGTATGGATTATTCATAGATCCGTTTGCGTCCCCTTCCAAAATAGCGAATTTTTACGAATTTTTACTCGTAATCATTCACCTTTTTAGGAATGCCATACTTGCCCTAAATTATATAGAGATACAAATAAAAATAATTATGCGGATAGTAAAACATAAGATATCATTGAATTTTCTTATGTATTTATGTAGTTACACACTATGTTTTTTTTTTTTAATTTCTTTATTTATTATTTATTATTATTATTAGTAAATCGAAAAATAAAAAGAAAAAAATCTATTTTCGTTTATGCCATTGATTTTTATATTAGAACTCCGAGCGAACATCACTTATATTCTGTCATTATCATGATTACTCAACTCCTGACTGCTCTAAACATTTCGAAATTTCAAATTTGTACGATTTCGAGTCCGCGATTATGACAAAAGTTGAAAAGTAGGTTAAAAACCCATTATAACAAACATTCCCGACTGCGATATTCATATTTGTCATTAATAGTCAAACTACACTTTTTTACAGGCTGCAACAAAAGTCAGAATTAAGTGCTGAAACTTTGTACCTACATCTAAAATACTTTGCTTGGTTTTGACTTTGGAAAAAATTGTCTGAGCCAAATTATCTCTCGCGCTGCTAATAGGCTTAATTTTTTTTGTAGATTTGAGCTCAGCGCTTGAAAATATATTGGATGAAAAGACAAAAAGTGTTTTTTAAACGTAAAGAGAACAAAATGAAATGGGTAGAAGCAGCAATGAAAAACGCATAGTAGTTTTCATTAATAAAATACGGATATTTTTCTCCAGTAAAAAAACGAAACACTACTATTTTTTTCATTGACCTTGGTCAGTTCTTCTACCTTATATCTAAATATAAGCTTTTGGCAATACTGTTTCCTTCCAATAAGATTGACCAAACATGTCCCATTCGCGGCCAATTCACAATCATACACCAAAACTTGACGTCTATCACAGACAGGGCATGTGTCAAAATAGCGCGTTGTTATATACATTTTTTGTGTGGCCTCGTCGTCGTCGACCGTCGTTGTCGCGAAGAAAAGTTTTATTTTTACTAAAAAAATTAACAGAATAAAAAAAGAAAATAAATAGAAAACCAATAAAACAATAAGTCTGACAAAGTGTTATTAATTTTTTTTATTTTTCTACGCCCCAAATACAACAACAATAACAAAAGTGCAGTCCCCTAGTACCGCCCCGCATCGGGAAACGCGCATCTCGTACAAAATATATATAAAAAAACTAATACCTTCTCCCTGCAAGACGGCGAATTAAGAAGCGAAAAAACTCGTGTGTCCTTTCGAATTTGCACACACAACATTTAGAAATAGAAACGCAAGCCTTTCTCTCAAAAAAATGGTGTGAAATCGCAGCCAAAGGACTAAAAATAAAGAACCAACATCGCGTCGCAGCAGAGTTCTTCGTTGTTTTATCCTCCTTTCGTTCGATTCGCCTTTCAGTTGTCTAGCTTGCATTTAAGTTTTGATTACAAATCCCCCCATTTCAATTAAAAGGTGAGTTCATGTTTCCAGTCGGCTCTGTTTTGGAGTCTGAATCCCAAAGTGCAGGATACGTAGTGTGTTCTGTATGTGTTTTTTGACGGCTTCAGTGCCATTGACCGCATATTTTGACATTTGTATGAAGTTTAGAAGCACGGTGGGGCCGTGGGGCTGTTTTTGAGGAAGAATTTCTCAAATGCGTCATTTCTTTAGACGACAACGACGAAATGATCTGAGTTAAACGCTCTCTGAACGACGACAGCTGAGCTGAAAAAACTTTGCAAGTTGCACAATAAAAAAAGACTTGCAACCATAATTTAGCTACCTATCTTGTGGGTTCATTGATATTTTTGTTGTTTTGCTGATTCGGGGACTCTGTGTGTGCTGTGTGCGACATAAAATGGGAGTGCAGAGTAGTCAGTTCTAGTGTTTTTTTTTTTTTTTTTACTTAAAATACCTAAAACCAAAAGAAAAACATCAAAAGAAATCTATTTTTTCAATTGTAATTCGATGTATTTTCGTTTTTTTGTTCTTTTTTGTTTGCAGTTATGTCATCCACCGCTGGTAAACGTAAGGAAATCTACAAATACTTGGCACCATGGCCTCTATACTCAATGAACTGGAGTGTACGTCCAGATAAAAGATTTCGCCTTGCACTCGGCAGCTTCATTGAAGAGTACAATAACAAAGTCCAAATAATTAGTTTAGATGAAGAGACAAGCGAATTTAGTCCTAAAAGGTGAGCACTATTCCAATTGTTGGGCATACAGTATATATACCTACATATATACGAACATTTAATGCGTTTTTCCTTTTATTTTTAGCACTTTTGATCATCCGTATCCGACGACAAAGATTATGTGGATACCAGATTCAAAAGGCATTTTTCCGGACTTGCTGGCAACTAGTGGTGAGCAATAACTTTACAAAAAAAAAAATGTAACATTATTTTTAACTAAACGTATTGTAGTTGCTTGTTTACTAAATACCCTATTTTAGTATGGTCATGAACTGAGGTTAAGACATACACTCAATTTGTTTCCTTTGGCCAAAGAGATGCCTAAACATGATTCACATTTGTTTTAAAAAAGTAATTTCATGCGTTCCGTATAAGATGTATAAGATGTTGTGCGATTCATTTACTGAAAACTTAAGATAGAGTAAATGCAACGTTATTGACTTCACGGCATCTTTACCCTAGAAATTGTGCAGGCTCTTTTTACGTTTTTATATTTACTTCCTTCTGGCTTGGCTGCTACTTTTCGTTTTACGCGCCAGCATTTTCCTCTTTGCCCCCTCTATCACCATTCGTATTCCACATGTAGAATTCATCATATAACTGAAAAAAGACTCTCAACTGTGAAAAATGGTGTCGGTGATGGTTGGATTGCGTTCACTGATCGCTAGCGTTCTTTAACTTATATCCTATATCGCCATCTAAGTTACAGGTTGCGGTTATTCATCCACCTGCAATAGGCGCTTAGCATATTGATGCTGATCGCAAGCAGTAGTTAGTAGAGCTATTGTAACCTGTAGATTGTAATGTAAACTACTCTTATTCCTTGAAATTCAAAGGACAAGTTTTAAACGCGCTACAAACTGTACGTTCTTTGTGTTAAATATCCAGTTGTGGATCTTGTAATGACTCGAGTTCTTTCCTGTCTTGTTTTCTGCCGTATTATTTCTAGTCATTTGTTGGTATTGCAACCTTTTGAGAGCAGGTCTCTGTTAAACAATAATCATACAAAAAAAAAAAAATGTTCTTGAGTATAGTGAGCTTTTAAAAATGGATTCTTTTTGCCAGGTGACTACTTAAGAGTTTGGCGTGCTGGAGAACCTGACACAAGATTAGAATGTGTGCTAAACAACAACAAAAACAGTGATTTCTGTGCACCCTTAACATCTTTCGATTGGAACGAAGTAGACCCAAATCTAGTTGGTACATCATCAATCGACACAACTTGCACAATATGGGGACTAGAAACTGGACAAGTAAATTCTTTTAATTTAAGTAATGTGCATGTAAACATATATCTATATGTTTTTTTTTTTTTTTTTTTTAGCCCCACGGACGAGTATATGTAGCTGGCCATGTTAAAACACAACTGATTGCCCACGACAAAGAAGTGTACGATATTGCGTTTTCAAGAGCGGGCGGCGGCCGTGATATGTTTGCTTCAGTCGGTGCTGATGGTTCAGTCCGTATGTTTGACTTGCGGCATTTAGAACACTCAACTATTATATATGAGGTAAACAATAATTTAAAAACAAAGAATCTAAATGAACAGAAATTTTCATAATGGCATTATGGTTTTTTGTTTTAGGATCCAGCTCACACCGCTCTACTAAGACTAGCCTGGAATAAACAGGATCCAAATTATTTAGCTACTGTAGCGATGGATTCATGTGAAGTTATTATTTTAGATGTTCGTGTTCCTTGTACACCTGTTGCAAGACTGAGCAATCATAGAGCGTGCGTTAACGGTATAGCGTGGGCGCCGCACAGGTATATTCAAATTGAATCAGTAATAAGAATTTCAATTAAAAAAAAATGGCATTGCATTTGCAGTTTTCCCAGAGAATATAGTTTTGAAAAACTATTCACGTTATGAAGCAAAGAAAAATTTAATTATATCATTAGACATGAGTTTGTTAATCATAATTTAAATAATTTATTAATTGTGATCTGTGGGTGCCGTGGGTCAGTAGTTAGTACGTTGGATTACTGCGCAAACATTTTTTCACGACCCCACCTCTTCCGAGTGTCTGACAAACATTCAAGAGTATAATTGTCACGAGAAATCTGCTCAAAACCCCCCTGCCCTTCGGATACGGCATAAAACTGTAGGTTCCTTCTGTACGTACAGAAATGTATGCCATGCACAACATGTACAGTTGTGAGAAGCTGGGCCTTGTGGCCCTCTATGTGCTGCTTATGGCCTAATATTTATTTATACTGATACCATACAGAGAGCTTTCTCACATGAGCCATAATTTAAGTACATTGATCCAGATCTGCGCAATATCATGCAGCACAATTCATTTGTTATGTTTGTGCATTATTATCCACCCCAATTACGTTTGTCGGGAGTCGAAAAGGGCTCAAGAACTGTTGAGTAGGTCGATGAAAAATCGCCACAATCACGTTTTTTGGTTTCGACAAAAAGCGTCTTAGTTTCGCTGTAGGAAAAAATAGTAGTACATACATACACACATAGCTTGTCGGTCGAATAAACTATGTAATCTAGATTTTTTATCTACAGCCGACTTGAGTCGTTTTCGAATCCAGACAAACGAAATTGGGGTGATTGTATGCGCGCATTGTGCAGTGGTATTAGCCAAATAAAAGTTGAGGCTTTTGTCTGTCGTGTAAAAACACGAACTGTTCCTTTGTCTTAGAATTTTACGATCCTACGACGAATGTGTATATCATCCGTTTTAACGTATAATCTTGGCTTCTCTGGGAAATAAATTGCAGAATTTCAAATTGAGTTTACAAACTTGTAATGCTTTTAAAACCATGTGATTAAAAAAATATTCATATTTGTATTTTTCAGTTCCTGTCACATATGCACTGCCGGTGATGATCACCAAGCACTGATTTGGGATATTCAACAAATGCCACGAGCAATTGAGGATCCAATTTTGGCTTACACTGCAGCCGAGGGAGAAGTTAATCAAATTCAATGGGGAGCTACTCAACCCGATTGGATTGCCATATGTTACAACAAAGCGTGTGAAATCCTTCGCGTGTAAAACCATGTAAAAACAGAAAAAAACTCATTCAAACATCCCACAAACCCCTCTAGTTTTCGTCCCCTTCCCTGCCATCACAATGCACATAACAACACACACCTGAATGCATCTTTGATATGTAATTTATTCATTTATAGTATATCCTTTAAGTTTTACTTTTCTAATTTATGTGAAAACAAAAAGCAAAAAAAGAAAATATGACATTCTCTGTACATCCACAAACACACAATGAGTATAACTACTATTTTCAGATATCTAACGAGAGGGTTTGATTTTTATTTATTTTTTCTTTCTGTCACCTTGTGTTTTCCTGGTTGGGTAAAGAAAAGTGGTAATCGTATTTTTTTATTTTTACATAAGCTTAAGTTTAAGTTATGCTATAAAATAGTTAAAGTATTTTTAAAGATGCATGCATGCATATGCAATCATATTTATTTCAATAAAATAAAGCATAGCATTATCAAATACATATGTTATAATAAGTACAGCTTTTAAGTTTGTAAAAGTCTAAGTTTAGTTAATATCTCAACTAAAACTTGATGGAAAGCAAGACAAGAATATTATTGTCACATGAGTTGATTTATAATTAATTTCTTTGTTCGATTAAATCTGAGAAAGAAATTTGTGTGTGCAAATTATTCTTAAATACACTTGCATGCATATCGTCAGTCGAAAATGTGTCGCATGTGTAATAGAAATTATATTTGACCTCTTGATGTAAAACAGTTCAAATATTCTCTAAAAAGCATTTCTTACTCATCGCAAGTGAGCAGCACATGTAGAAAGATCCTGCTGAAGATAGTAATTCAAATCTTACCTGACGATATGTACGGAAGACGAAAATATTAACTTGCACACTTGAAGTCAAATAAATTTATATTTTTTTTTGATTTAAACGAATAACAAGTTAATAATATTGCAATAGCATTGATCACGATTAAATTCACCGCCAAATGTGTTTACAAAACGAAAAAGGCGTATCGCAGTCAATTGACTAAACATACTTAGCAAAGTTTTTTTTTCCAAACATTTTAGAAGGAAATTTCAAAAAATAAGAGCTTATTCTAAGAATGTGTCCTACGTATTGCTTTTTTGTAAGTGTCTTCAAATATCATGCCCATAGCGTGCGACTTCATTCAAATACGACGCCCCCCAAGCTAACGCCCAAGAATAAGAAGTATTATCACTCAGTTTAGGTACTTTATCGATTACATTTAATTGATTTATAGGACTAAGGGCTAAGGGGGAGCTACAGTCCGGGGTGGACCTAGGTCTCAACCTCTACAGCCAACCCGGTTACGAGCCAGCTCCCTCCAGTTGCGCACGCCAAGTTGGTTGAGGTCCCCCTCCACTTGTTTGCGCCAGCTACTTGTCATACTCTACTGCGCCAGGGTTGTTTCGAAGACTGGAACGTTGGGCTCCATCCGCTCTACATGAACCAGTCTTAGTCGCAGCAAAACCCTTCTGACTAAGTCAATGTCTCTGTATAGGCCATATAGTTCGGCATTATATCTTCGCTACTCACCGTCTATGCAGACAAAGATCCTTTCTTCAGGATCGGTCAAAGGACGCTAAGGTCCCATTCATACTTTCGTCGGAACAGATTTTGCAGATTAGCTGCTGCCTGCTAATTACCAGCTCATCCCCTCCTGCTTTGAAAGTTCGGTAACAAGGCCGTCGGCTCCAGCAGCTTTGTTGGATTTGAGCTTAGATATCGCTATTCTCACTCCATTCTGATCGGGTTGACGGAAATCTTGACTATCATCGTCACTTGAAACCTTCATTCTGCCTGACCTGACCCTGCCTGTCCTGTTATAAGACCTACAAAAATGGTAATCTCAGGCTCTATTAGCGCATTTACACACTCGAATATTGAAGCCAAACAATCACCCTTATTGTCGAAAACGACTGGCGACATCTTTCGAGTCGAGGCGTTAGAAATTTCACATTGCGTAACTAACTAACTTTTATGCTGTTAAAAACAATTGCAAATACAAACTTTTGAATCGAAATAAAGCTATGTACGTACGCCTACCAGATCATCTTTTGAGGGAGAGATAGCGGACTTACAGTTCCTTTACAATTTCAATTTTTTTCGGGTCTTTCCTGACATAATTTTAGCCTCAATGTCCATTTTTAAAAATGCATTTACATTTTGTTGGACATAAATGAAACAAAGATTCGTCAGCCATTATGAATTTGACAATCACTTCCTTAAAAACTCGCCCTCATAATAAATATTTTCTATAAATCCGAAAGGAAGCCGATGTATTTTTTTTTTTTTTTTAAACACCCCTATTCTCGAACTCAAGTACAATAATGTATATGTGTTCGCAAGATACGAATGTGGTCGGATTCGTCAAACTCGAGTTCAAGAATAGTTTATCTGCTAATTCTTAAATGCATTTAAAACATTTTGCAGAATATGACCAGACAGTTTCTGAAAAACATCGCCACAATTTGGTAAACGAAATTAAGTTCAGTAGAATGAGTTTTACATAAGGAAACCTTGCACTCGTTGTAATGTTCAATGAGCAAGAAAAGAAAAGGAATTAATAATAAAAAAGTCCAACCTGTCGCGGCTGCAATAAACGATATGTCAAGAACTAATCCAAACGAAAACTGTGTAGGTTTCTTATATTATATAAAATCTTTCATATTTTTAGTTATTTCATTTTTTTAAACAATTATTATCATTATTGAAGTTAAAGTATACATACAACTATATTACATACAAGACGTACTTATCTGTGTATATTTTCATATTAATAACACAATAGTAATGTATTCAAAAATCTGCAGTTGCAAGAGAATAAATTAACGAACGAAATAAAAATAAAATAAAATAGAAAAATACACTCATAAAATCAAGACAACCAATAGAACTGAAATAAAATTAAATAACAAAAAAAAATTATATAAAAAACAGGTTAATTAAACACACGAGAGAGAAAAACAAGATTGTTGCCAAAACAGTAAAAAAAAAAACATAATAAGGTTAAAAAACAAAAAACCAACTAAACGAAAAAAACAAATCAAAAAAAAAAAAAAAACTAATACTTTTTCTTATTAACAGGAGTTTACGTTGCTGTATTTTACTTTTTTATTTTTGATGAGATATACATTTGTACCACAAAAGAAAAAAAAAGAAAAGACTAGATGCCGATTACAAAACCAATAACAATTCATTTTACAACATCTTTTAAACTATATTTTACAAAAAAAAAAATGCAGGAAAAAATCTCAAATTCACTGACGACAAACAAACTGAGAAAGCAAAGAAGTAAACTGGAAATAAAAACAAAAAAAAATATTTTTTCACTTAATATAAATTGAGTAAAAACAATATCTAAAATATATATTACTAATAATTTAAACAAAACAACAAAAAATAATCACCAAACAACTATAACTTTAGTAGAGTGCATACAAAAATTAGTTTCCACACTTAATTATTGAATTAATAAAACAAATAATAAAAAAAACACATACTACGTGCTGGAAACAGTTGTAAAAACATAAAGAATTTCTTAAACATAAACAAATATCAACAACACTAAACAAAGGTAAAATAAATTAAAGTTTTTTTAATTTTGTTTTCTTTTTTACGAATCACCAGGAAGCTATTAATAAAACTTTATCCAGTTTTATATTATACAAAACCGAATAAAATAATAACAGCTAATTATAGTAATTTCTGTATATTGTAAAAAAAAGAACTATAACAAAATTACAACCAAACATAACCTAAAAATGTGAAATAAACTAAACAATTTTTACCGCATGAATATAATTGAATAAAATAATAAATGGGGAATCATAAGCAGATAAGTAAAACAAATATTTCAAATATTCTAAGCTTAAGTCAATAAAAAAAAAACAAATAAAAATAATAAACGAAACGTTTAGTATGTTAAGAAAACAAAGATCTGCTCTCATTTTGTACCACATAAAATTATGAAATATTTAAAACAAAATTGTAAAAAAAAAACATTTAATAAACTCGAAGTTCAAAAACCAATATTATAAATGAAAATATTATAAAAATGAATAATAAAGATAATAAGGCATATATTTTTTTTGTTCAATCAAAAACAAAAGAAAACAAAAAATAAAATTAATCATAAAATAATAAAATAATACCACGGAATTACGAAAGTGACAACAGTTTTTATTTAATTTATTTTTAAACTTATATTATGAAAAATTAACAGTAAAACAACAATTAGGTTATAGTTCTATTTAATATTGAGTTTTATTTCGAAACTTTGTCTTTTTTTTTTTAAAAAATAAAAGAAATTATTTATTTCTACATCAATCAACAATAGAAACGGTACTATACGAAAAAAAAAACAAACAACAAAAATCAGCAAAAAAGAAAAATATATATAATAACCAAATTGTGACACAAAAACGATGATCTGAGTAAAATATTTTTTATTTTAGATGTATACTTAAAAAAAAAAAAAAAACAAAATATACCGAAAGAAACGATTTTTTAATTACAAACATTTGAATGCGTTTGATTTTTAAACGTCAGCCAGTTTCGGAATGATTGTCTTGTAGATTTCTACACCCCTGAGGTAGGTATCGGCCTTGAGAAATTCATCGTGATCATGAAGAAGAACCGGAGTGTGATTCATTGGTGAAAAACCTATAGCTGGAATTCCAACCTGAAAATGTAAATGTAGTTTTTTATCGATTTTTGTTTTGCTTTGGATAATGTAGATCTTTGGTAGATCGCGTCAATCTAAGTATGTAGAAGTATTTTGACCACATCTTTTCTTATTCACCCCAATTACATTTGTCGGGAGTCGAAAACGACTCAAGTCGGCTGTCGATAAAAAATAAATATGTCATTTTGTCTTCCGAAGAGTGTCAATCACGTTCCATTGGCTCTTCGGAAGCATCTTCTGAAAGAGCTTTTAGCTTCACGATTTTATTTGGGAAGACGTCCAGAATACACTAACACACATTATTCTTTTAGTGGACTACTTGTCAATGCACTATAACCAAGCGATTTTTCATTGTAAAAACAAAAAACAAGGAATATGGCGACTCACCAACACATAAATAGTAGAGCAGAAAACAAATGGCATGATCGATTGGAACCGAGAAAAAGAGAATTCTTGAGTGAAACCAATGGAAAATGACAATAGTTTTCTCGACCGACAAGCCATGTACTAAATTTTTTTCGACAGCGAAACTAAGACGATTTTTAGTCGAAACCGAAAACAATCGGGGTGATTTTTCATTGACCCCACTCAACAGCCGACTTAAGTACATAGTTTTCGACTCCTGACAAAAGTATTTTGGGTCATTAAATAGCAGAAGTGGAGCTATCAGAGATTTGCGAGAACTTCATGAATCTTTTTTCTAGTTTTTAACAGAAACTACGTTATTTCTGCCGCTTACCTGTCGAATATATCGGCTATCAGTTCCCCCTGGAAATACTTCGAGCTCTATTTTGAGGCCACTAAGAAATAACAAAAAAATATAATGGCTACCAATAAGTTTAAATTCACATCTACTAACAGTTCAATTACAGCAGATTTAAATGCCATCCAAAAAGGATTGCTTTCATCGGTTTTAGTTGGCTCAACATATGGTCTCTTTTGTTCATATTCAATTGAAATTCCACCACCAGCTTCTTCACACCATTGCATTAGCTAAATTAAAAGTGTCATATAGTAATAACAAAGCTCTAAAAAAAAACTTACATCTTACCTGTTTTTCAAATAGACCATGATCCACATTAAGAGCCAGACGGCAATCAAAAGCAACAACCAAAAGCGGTGGAACCACATTGGTTTGTACCCCTCCACTTAGTCGAGTCAAATTGATAGTCGTTACATCACCCACTTTCAGATTTGAATTAGTCTCCAAACGTTGCAATTCCTGAGCTCTTAGTCCCATCATTTTATTAATAATATACTGAAGCTTCTCCCCCGCTGTATTTTTATGCAAGAGTGAACCATGCCCAGCGGTTCCATTTATATTGAAAAAAATCCCTGGAATTTATTATATTTTTTATATTCTATTTTAAAATAAAGTTTTTTAAGGAAAAACCTACTCCATATGCTCCTTTCAGCATAGAATACTGGATACACTTCACCTGGAGCGGCGATTCCTTCGTCCAGTGAAAATCCAACATTGAGATTCTTAAAGTCATCGGTATTAACGAATGGCCTCATACCTAATCTTCCACCCAGTTCCTCGTCTTGAATTAAAAAAACATGTAATTTATGTTATTTTTTAAGTACTGACTTTCATGTAGAACCTGCAACAAAAGTAAGATGAATTGTTCTTTTGAAGGTAGCTCCACTTCGCTTGAGTGCTCGTATTGCTGACAAATATTGCATGCCGACACATTTCATGTCTTGGGCGCCTCTTGCAAATATTCTACCCTCTTCATCCATTTCTGCTCCGAATGGAGGATGAGTCCAATTCTTTTCAAAAACTGGCACAACGTCCATGTGCGAATTTAGAACAACAGATGGCAAGTCGGGTTGGGTTCCTGTCCATGTTATAACCACGACTGGGTTTTCTTTATTAACGGGGTAATATATTTTCAGGGGAAGATCCAGATCTGTTGCTTGCCTTTTAAGAAATTCAACGCAAGGTTCTATAAAAAATAAGATAGTATTGTAATTAAACTTGTCAAATAGATTATTATTATTTTTTATATATATTGGAAGTCTATAGTTCCATTCGCGTACCCTCCCAAAACAGCGAATTTTTACGAAAATCTACGAATTTTTACGAAAAGCTGTAAGCGTACGGAGAATTTTCGTAGTTTTTCACAAAAGAGAGCGCTCACGAGAGAGTAAGAAATTTCCCCATGCTACGAATTTTAGTGCAAGAAATTTCTGTGGGCTGGTTTATGAAAACTGTCAAAGCTGTCAAACCAGTGTATTTTCAACTTTTTCTTGTTCAACCCGTTCGTTTACTTTTTCGTAATTTTAGCTCTCTCTGAGAGAATTTTACCCACACTCTTCGAAATTTGATAATCTACGAATTTTAGTGCGAAAAGAACGCGAACGGACTTTACATGTATTGATGTAGACATTAAATTTAGATAAAGGTGAAAAACATGCTCGTTGATCTGTCAAAAATACTTAGAATGCTTTTTTGTGTTGCATGTAGTTTAATAGTAATAATTATGTAAAATGACCTTGAATACTTTGTTTACCTTTAACCGAACCCGCGTAGAAAGGCTACTTATGTATATCTTTTACAGTTTCAGAGTGTTCAAGTTGGTCGTCTAGTAACCCGAATCAAGTTCGGAATATTAGAAGACAACAAAGAATATAAAGAAAACATACTATTTTATATTTGATAGATTTGGAGATCGTTCACGGTGTCAGAATGGTTGCAAATCTTGGTTAACATTTAACAAAACTATATATCCTTTTCTTAGACTTTATGAGTGCGAGTTCTGTTCTCTGAACAAGAAGGGTATTCAAAAACACAATCTCACTTGTTTAAATAAAGCATTGATCACTTCAGAGATTTAAGTAGAATGAATTATTTTCGTGATAGGATTCATAAGCCAATCTTCTAGTTTGAAGATCAAGTAACCTTTATACCATAAGTAAAATAAATTAATTGGAAAATTCTTATTATTCAATAAAGGAACAAAACACATATGTTATTCTGTGAGCACAAATGCAACTAATGTCTGAATTGTAGAAAATAATATGTAGGATTGTACACAAATTAAATTTAATTTAAAAAATGTTATTGAACTTGTCTCAAGGTTACTTTCATTGATTTGAAATACTTCATACATATATCTATGTGGATATATTGCCAGTCACGATCACACGATCATACATTAAAAATTATAAAGTATAAAAACTTAAACTTACTCTTGCATTATACTAAAATACGAATAACTGCACCAGCTAATATCAAGTTAATCTTATTCTTACAAAAGGCATACTAGGAATATTATTAGTAAAAATATAAATCTGATCTGAATCACTTGCCATAATTTATGTTTGGATGAACACTTGGTATTTGTAAATACTCTCGGAAGTATTTGATTTCCTCATTATTCTCCCACAAATCACTCATTCTGTCTCAACTCAGTTACTTTACTAAATATGGGTATTTAACAAAATATTAAAAAAAAGCAAAAAAAAAAAAAAAAAAACAGAAAAAGCAGTTTTTATGTTGTTTAACTGTCAGTGGCAAGTAGTGAACTGAATGAAGAGAAATTGATAGAACACTTATGAGCGGAAACAATTTAGAGACTAAGCGAACGAACGTTAGTTTGTACTTAATAAGACAAATAAATTGTTTAAATAGTTTTGTGGGGAATAATCATATCAATTTAGTAAGAGGTTCACACATTGCATTGCGTTGCATTATATGCATACATATGCAGTTTTGTGGTTGATTTTTATCAGAGGCGTTGGGAAGTATTTTTAGTCTAAAATATGTTGATAACGAACTACTTTGTGTAATCAGCAGGTTAAAACCATTTCATTACACACTTGCTAATAAGGATCTCGATAAAAAAAAAAAAATTATATTAGGCCGTAAGAAGCCCATAGAGGGACAAGGCCTAGCTTCTTGAACATATAGTGCGTGCCGAAGGTCAAAGGGGTTTTGAGAAGCTTTCTCATGACAGTTATTCTCTTGAGTGTTTGTCACATACTCGAAAGAGGTGAGTGGTGAAAAACTTTTGATGGCATTTTTCTGGATTCGAACTTGGGACTCCTTGCGCAGTAGTTCAACGCACTTACCACTGATCCACGGCACCCATCTCGATAAAGGAAGATTTTATATGTATTTCTGTTACCACAGTTTTTGTGAATAAATGTTTAAAGAGAAACACTCCTCTAAAGCGTATGAAATTTTCAGATTTTGTCTTTCCTTATTTGCCTATAACTTTCTAGTTTTCTCGATTATTAAAAGTAAAACAATAATTGAAATAATGGACAATCAAAATGATTATCTGCTAGGAAATCCAGCATTTGTGAATTTTAATTTGAGCAAAGTTAGATTCTTGTAAAATTAAACAGTGTTCCAAATGGAACTAAATAAATAATTGGGAAAGAACAAAAATTTCGATTTCATTTCAAATTGTAACCCTAAGCTCAGATATGAAGTTTTAACTAAATTGCCTCATCCGTTTAGCCTTCAGTTCTGCGTACATCCTAAAGACAGATAGACAGATAGAATAAAATAGAGCTTTTCTATCATCGTTCACTTTTGCCTCTATGGGTTTGTATGTGCCATTAGAGAATAGATTCTTGAAGATCAAATACATCACCAAAAGTGCACTGTCTGCATGTTGGTCTTCACGTTAATCTCGCAATATAGTGGCCAATGTTATCGGACAATAATAATTGATTATTTTCTCCAAACAAAGACGATCCATTGGGCGAAACGCATACTGTCCCTGAAACCATTGACTTATTGTTTCATCCACAACATTATACATATCTCGAAAGCGGCCAGTGAATTGGTCACAAAGATCGATTTTGGATTTTGGCGCGAGTCGATTACTTTTTGTGAGGCTACTACCAATATCTGGACAAATTCACGTTATTGTGTCCGTAGATTCTTAAATTTAATAATTCTCAGAGACAGAAAAACTTATAGCTTCTTAACAGTTTTCACAAACAAACTTAAACAAATTTCTTGTACTAAAATTTGTAGCATAGATTTTGAAAAACAACAAAGGTTCTTCACACTCGAAGATGTTTTCGTTGTATTAAAAAGGTACTTTTTGCAGATGGTGTAATCAATTTGACGAATGGCGCTAAAGTTTTAATTTTTCAGTACATGTGCCAAAAAGTACAATATCTATACTGAGGATACACCGGGGATCCAAAGAATGGTTCACATTTTTTCAACGAAATTCAAAATTCATATGTGAACTCGTTTCAAGAGAATGCGTACTCGTTTTGCCTTTAAACTCGACTCGACCTAATATTTTAAGCAATTGAATCAAAATTGGGCTGAAGAGACAGATGAAATAACAAGTTATTGATCCTTTTTTTTCTCTCGGAGCTTTTATGCAATCCCAAGAATTTGAATACAATATCGATATACTATACAGATACAGGTACCTATTTTAGAAAAATTCGTAGAATTTTATTTATATTTTTTAAGATATGTGACAATAGGTCTGTTCCCGCACTGACTTAAACTACGAAAATCTAAACGTTCCTGTTCCCGTACGTCAAAATTTCGTAGTTTTGCACAGAAGAGAGAGCTCACCGGGTAGCAAGAAATTTCCCCATGCTGAGAATTTCAGCCCAAGAAATTTCTTTGGGCAAAAATATGAGTTCTGTCAAATGGTTGTCTGCACTGAAATCTTACCCCCACTTTTACAAAATTTGGCAAGCTGTGAATTTTAATGTACGGGAACAAACCTTATATAAGGCTAAAAGAAACTATATCAAAAAGAAACGAATGATTTTATTATTATTCCTTTTTGTCTCATAAAGACTTCCCTTATCAAAATAGACAAACAACAACAATGAGACTGATTTTATATTTACTTCGTCTGCATACGGGCGCTATGAATAGGTAGATACATACACTGCACAATATGATGGAAAAGTACTAAGCACAATTTACAGAAACCTTGACCTCACCGACATCAAGAAGTTGAGACCTTGATAAGGTAGTTGGGGGATGAACAAATGGCATTGCTAGTGTTCTCTCACGCCATTTATTCCAGACGTCGAAATATTAAAATTACGTCTAACTTTTAGTTTTATAACCCAAACCCTTGAGGAATTGATTTTCTTGGACATATTTGGTGCGCCAAATGTGTACATATATTCCTTTATACTCCTGGCTGGGTTGGGTGCTTCTAGAACATGTGTACTCAACGTAGCTCTTTGTGTATACGGCGGCGGCGATAAAAATTGATTTTAAAAGTGTTTTTGTGGGTAGACATCCCACTGGTTAACCGAATTTTCCCTATCAATAAACAAAAAAAAAAATACGATACGATAAGCAATTGAGTTTCACTTTCAAAATCGGAATTGCAATTATGTTAAATTTAACTTTGGCTTAGTTTGTATTGTGGTCAGTGTCCTACAGACAAACAGGTTATTGTGGTCAGCGTGTGACATTTTACTGTAATTAGTGCAATAAGGGTGGGTATGAAATATACATACTACACCGTTATCAACGGGCTGATAGTGTACACCAACCGCTAGATAGTCTATTAGCTCTAGATAATCCAAACAAAGTTATCAAAATAAACAAACGTGTCGTAAACTGTAAGTTTCTCGTTCTCTTCTTTGGCACACAACAAAACGCTAGGCTAAATAAAAAGTCTACACGAAGAGCAATATATATTTTACTGCAAAGAGAGGAGTTAAGTAATAAGGCAATTCAGTTGGCACTCAGCCTTCCACATAGCACATTGTCTTCGATAACATTTTCAAAAGAAACTTTTATATATTTTGTTTTTGCACAAGTAGAATCCGGTTAATTGAAATATACTAGAAACTTCAAACGCTGGCCCAATTGAAGGAACAAATTGTGACACAGTATCTACTATCTGGTGTTGCAGCATAAAGTGATTTTTTTATATAGCTCAAAATATTCCAATTGAAACTGAGAGACTATTGTCTGAACGTCGCATATCATCATGACTGCGTGGGAGGACAACGATGAAATTAAAATCTTTAGAGAATATCTGCAAATACCTAGTGTACATCCCGACATTGATTATGGTAAGATTCAGTTTATCACACAAAGTCTTAGCCTTTCAATTTTGGAAATTTTTGTCGGTATTTATTGATTCTGTATATATAAATAGACAAATCATAAACAAATAAACTATTCTGGGCTATTTTAGTGTGTGCAATTCGGTATGAGTAAAGTCTCAAGTGCAGTGGGTGAACGAGTGGAAATGTGTCAAAGAAAAAGGCGGTTGGTTACTATTGTTTTCGTAGCTAGATATCTGTGTTGGGTTTGACTATTATATTGAAACAAAGAGGAAATTAGTGTAGATGTCGATGTCCGAAAATAACATTAGTATACCCATTATATAGTTGAAATGTATCTTATGAAATATACTGCGTGCGTTAATAAAGACACTAATTTAAATCTCAGTGGAAAAACATGAACAGAATTGCAAAAAAACTATTGAACGGGTACCAAGACATTTATTTAACTATTAAAGCATTTATATAAAAAAAAATTAAGCGTGCGATAGGTAATGTCATAGTCAAACGAAAATTCTGCTCGCGCGCTGTCAAAATCCGAGCACACCCATAACAAATTAAGGAAACGTTTCCATATGTCATATTTATTTATACGATGTAATCATCCTCAGCGCTTCATACGGAATGAAACCCAGTCTGTACGTATGGAGGCAAAAGTGAACGAAAATCAACGAAAATGAGCAAAAAGTCTACCTACTGACTAAAACTACGAAATTTTACGAAAAATAGCGAATTTCTATTCCCGTTCGTCAAAGTTTCCTAGTTTTTTACAGAAGAGAGCGCTGACGAGAGAGTAAGAAATTTCTTTTCTGTCAAATGGTTGTGTTGTTAACTTGAAGTAAGTCAATATAAAAAAAGTGACGTCTAAAAAGTGGGCTGCTTTTTTGTTGAACCCGTTCTTTTACTTTTTTAAAGATTTGTCTTTCTCTGAGAGAATTTTACCCCCACCCTAGGAAATTTGGCAAGCTGCAAATTTTACTGCAGAAAGTAAGGGAACAGATCTATTATGAGTGTAGTATACAAGTTATGTGTAATCGAATGAATACGGCGCGACCAGAGCCTTAATTCAATTATGGTTGGCCTTTTAAGTGAAGAGCCCCTTCTTTTATATACAAAAAATGCAGAATTTCAGTTCAATATCTTCCCTCTTCTTCATATGGTTTAACTAGTGTCTGTTTAAGCGCATGTTGTATATGCATTCATACCGTGTTGCCCGAGTCTAAATTTTAACCCAATGTAAACTTAAAAGTACTCTTAAATTATCTAAAAACACTTCTTTTTAGGAGTCTAAAAGCAGAGGTCTTCATTTCCTTTGGAAGCCATTCTTTACATCAATATTCAATACCATTAATGTATAAACATTTTTTTTTTAGAACCATGCGTCGTTTTTCTCAAAAAACAGGCACAAAACTTAGGACTACCTCTAAAAGTCTATACACCAGGAGGAGAAGATAAACCAATTGTAGTGATAACATGGACAGGAACAAATCCTGAATTGCCATCTATAGTATTGAATTCACATATGGATGTAGTTCCAGTGTATCCCGAAAATTGGAAATATCCTCCATTTGGAGCTGAAATCGATTCTGAAGGACGGATATTCGCTCGTGGCTCACAAGACATGAAATGTGTTGGAATGCAGCATTTAGCAGCAATTCGTGCCTTAAAAAATGCCGGTGTTACGTTGAAACGAACCATTCATGTAACATATGTGCCAGGTAAGAAAATCTTAAAAATATAATCTGTTTCTATATTTGGAAGAGAAATTTAGATTATGGGTATATACTTTGTTGACTTCAATTCGTAAGAATTTAATCTTTATTATTTAAGCAGTGATAAGGGACTTTCTCATTCTAGATTTCGCAGTAATTTGTATGTACTTACTTATATGTAATTTAGATACAGTCTGGAAGGCTTCATTTTATTACTTACGCTTTATAAGTTTTTCTTGACTTAAGTTGATCTGAATATGTGCTCGTTTTCTTATCACCAGACGTAAGAATAATTTATAAATGGCAGTTTAAAAAGAAGATTTGGTGCTTCTTGTGTTTTATTACTATCCCAAGCACAACTTTGTTTGGGGTTTGAGATGCAGTTCGTATTCTTAAGAATACTATAAAAAGATTTATGTGAATCCACCGCTAGTAGGTTGTCCTCAAGACTCCTGTTAAAATTTAGAAAGGTATACGTTGTTCCCTGTTATTTGTGATTAACCAATACCTCAGAATGTGAGAAAAAAAAATTGGTTGCTCTTTTAGTCTTGATTCCTTTGCAAAATCTTATTTAAAATTTACTCGTATTTCCCAGATGAAGAAATCGGTGGCAAGCCTGGCATGGACAAGTTTGTCCGTACGGATGATTTTAAGAAACTCAACGTTGGATTCTCATTAGATGAGGGGATAGCTAGTGCTGATGATGTCTATCTAGTCTATTACGCCGAACGAAGCATATGGCGTTAGTATCGAAACAAATTTTATGGAGTTCAAAAGACATGTGGGTTCTGTTTTTAGATATTCACTTCAAGATCTCTGGAACTGCTGGTCATGGTTCCCTACTACATGAGAATACAGTTGGTGGCAAATTAACTTATCTACTCAATAAACTTATGGAATTCCGTCAGCAAGAAGTGGATCGTTTAAAAAATGATGAAAAGCTAACTATTGGTGATGTTACGACTGTAAATCTTACTCAAGTTAAAGGTGGTGTGCAAAGTAATGTTGTGCCGCCTTTAATGGAAGCTGTATTTGATGTTCGCCTTGCAATTACAGTGGATCATACTGAATTTGAAAATAAGGTAAAATAATTTATTTTAAATATTCTGCATATGGATATACTAAAGAATCTTGGTTTTTTTTAGCTGAAAACATGGTGCGAAGAAGCCGGTGGCGGCATTGAAATTGTCTATGAGCAAAAAGAGCCACGTGTCGAAGCAACAAAACTAGATTCAAGCAACATTTTCTGGGCAGCATTTAAGGGTGCTCTCGATGAACTGTAAGTTTAATTTTATTATACATGCATCTGATCAAATCATAAAATTTGAAAATATGTTAGTAATGTCTTAGATAGGACGCTCACGAGAGAGTAAAAAAATTTCCCCATGCTACGAATTTTAGTGCAAGGAATTTCTTTGGGTTGGTTTGTAAAAACTGTCAAATCTGTCAAACCAGTGTATTTTAAACATTTTCTTGTTCAATCCGTTCGTTTACTTTTTCGTAATTTTAGTTCTCTCTGAGTGAATTTTACCCCCACTCTTTAAAATTTGATAATCTACGAATTTTAGTGCAGAATGTACGCGAATGGACCTATTGTAAAAGTGCTCAATATTTTTTTTCTAATGAGTGGTATCCAACTAAGTTTTTTGAGAATGGGCGAATATTGTTTGTTTCAGGAGATAACAACTGTTTTTTCGTATTATTCCAAGTCGTTTATGTGTTCTAGGAACAAAATAGAGCTCGGTATACATCTGTCTGGTATATACTAACAGCCACGGCCACTCTTAAATTCCATTTTATTTTTTATTTGCAGAATGCCACGACTTTTAATCTTGTCATTAATGTTTCAATTGTTAATTGAATTAAATTATTTTCAGTGGTCTGAAGACGAAAGTACAAATCTTTCCGGGAGGAACAGATAGTCGTTATGTTAGGGAGGTAAGAATATCTTTCTAATATTAGTTTGCGCTCTTACACATATTAAATACTATTTTATCCTAAGGTTGGTGTGCCTGCTATCGGCTTTTCACCAATGAATAACACTCCCGTCCTTTTACACGATAACGACGAGTTCTTGAAAGCCGAAACCTATCTACATGGAATTGAAATTTACAAAACGATTATTACAAAACTAGCCAATCTATAAAGAAAGGCGTCCCGTCCTAAAAATAGCTTAAAAATAAAAATGTTAAATAAAAATAAAAATCTCAAATAAAATAACAATTCAACTTTAATTTATATTATAGGCAATTTTATTTATTTGAACCTCGACTACAATTTCAGCTTTCACTTGCACCACCATGGAACATTTCCATTGGAAATGGAAAAACTATTGTTGAATTTTTCTCAGACGATATGGTGGTTAATGTTTGTAAATATCGAAGCTAAGATAAATTATTTATTTAGGTATTCAACAGGAGGAACATCGCGACCAGTCACCTACCTGTAAGGCCGTAGGTGTTCCAGCAATTATATTCGATGCATCTCTCAAACCGACTGCTGCATTTTTCTCCCCTTCGGCAGCGACTATCTTCGCTTTGGCCTCTCGAGTAGCCTCAGCTTCAGCAGCCATAGCTCTCTGTAGAGCTATCGGTAGGCGTACATCTTTTCTAGAAAAGTATAAATCATACCCAAATAAAGTTTGTACAGGTGTACAGGTCCATACTTACATCTCAACTCTTTCAACTTTAACACCCCAGGGATCTGTTGCTTCATCGAGAATTTTCTGCATTAAATGAGCCACTTCATCCTTTTCAGCCATCAACTCATTAAGCATTTTGGTGCCAGCCACATTTCTTAGTGTTGTCTGACCCAACAACATTGTTGCTTCACGATAATTAGCCACTTGAATGACAGCGTCTAAGGGATTCATTAGTCTGTAATAGACCACGGCATCAACTTTAATTGTCACCGAGTCTTTTGTAAGAATTTCTTGTGGTTCAACATCAAAGGTCACCGTACGCAAGTCTACATTAATGTAATCATCGACACAAGGTAGGATAAATACTAAGCCAGGACCTCGCGCTCCTCCTTTTCTTTAAAAACAAAAAAATCTTAGCCTTATACTCTAGTCTTTGACTTTTCAATTATTCAAACCTTAATCTCCCAAGACGAAATATTACTGCTCTTTCGTATTCAGTTACAACTCGAATGCATAAAAATATGGACACTGGGAACGTAAGGATAACCAAAATAATAGAAATAATTATTAAAATATTCTCGGGCAAGTGAGATTCTTCGTTTTCAGCTAAAATATGTACAACATATTATCGCAGCCATGACTGTTAAATAAATTGATATTCTCACATGTGATTATGTGCCTTCTGGGGGTGATTGGTTCATCTGAATAACGGTACATTTTCTATAATTATTAATCCATTAGAGTTGAATTTTTTGAAATATCGTTTGGCTTCGGTCTAAAATTTAAGTTAAAATAAAAAGTATATATTTTTCTGTGACAAAGACAATAAAATAAAATAAAACTACACGTAATTTTTTATTTCATCAAAACGCAAGTGTTGTGCATCTATCAAATATAAAACATTTGATGGTCTAAAAAAATGTGTAAAGCGACGAATATACATGCAATTACACAATGCTGTGTAAATCAAATGGACTGTCTTACATGTTTGTGAAAGTATCGAACCGAAGCGTAATTATTCGTTCAATTAACAATGGCTTTCCTCTGAAGTTCACTGACCTAAGTCAACTTGTTTCCACTTAAGGAAACTTCAATAGTCATACCACGAGATAACTATGGATACACAGCATACAGTAGACGATTGATAAAAGTAATAAGTGACACATTTTAAAAATATTTTTAGAATTTAGTTTTAAAATAAAAAAATTAAGCTCATGTTCGTTGTTAACATTTTCGAATTGTAATCTCAATGTGTAATCGTTGATACAAAAGGCAAAGAGAAACCTCTAATAAAATGATGACTGGGAGACCTCTTAGAGCTAGAGGTAACAATGCAGTACTAGACGTTCTGAATTATTTTAATACATTATATATATTTCATTTAGGGGACGAAGACAGTGCGACACCTTTGGAGAAATTGGCAAAATATTTGTCTTACATTATCGTATTCCTTTTATTGCCACTGTCACTTTTATTTTGCTTCAAAATGGCCTACGAGTTTCAAAGAGTTCTAATATTTCGCCTTGGTAGACTTAGGTATCAAAATAACTTTAGCGTTTTAGTTTGCTCTTAAAACATCATTACATGTTTTAGAAAAGGCGAACGCGGCCCAGGTCTCTTTTTTGTTTTACCTTGTATTGATGAAATGTCTGTAATCGATTTACGTACGGAATGTATAAGTGTTTTGCCGCAAGAAGTTCTTACCAAAGATTCAGTTTCCATTAAGCTTGATGCTGTAATTTTTTTTAGAATAGAAGATGCAACAAGTGCTGTGGTTGAGGTTGATAATTACAGATATTCAACCTTATTGTTAGCTAAATCTATACTTCGAAATGTCGCTGGGACAAAAAAATTGCTTGAGTTTTTAGGCCGCAGAGAAGAAGTAGCGCTTTCGTTGAAAACACTTTTAGACGAAGCGACAGATGTTTGGGGTGTCAAAGTGGAGAGAGTTGAAATGTACGTAATTTATTATTCATTATTTTTATTATCGACTAAAATTAATTATTTTTAGAAAGGATGTCTGTCTGCCGCTTGCTATGCAGAGATCGATGGCAGCTGAAGCAGAAGCCAATCGTATAGCTAAAGCCAAAATTATTAGTGCAGAGGGAGAAAAACTTGCTGCAGATGCACTGAAACACGCGTCAGATACAATGGCTTCAACTCCTAATGCTGTAAAGGTTTGTATACTGGAGAATTTGGACATATATATTATTTATAACATTTGGATACACACACAACGTAAAGACGCACAGCACTGCAAGGCAAAGAGCCATAAAAGATTTTTGAGTTTAAATTCGGATTAGTGATCATTAGGTAGGTTCAAACCTATAAGTCTAGGAAGTACTGCGACCTAAATAGATCTCGGTGATCACCTTTTTAATGTTATTAAAATTGTGCTAACAACCTTAAACCGTTATAAGAGTGCTTCAGTCTTAGTCAAACTGTAACCACGCATTCTCATATGGCAGGCTTTTTCATTGTCTTCCAGATATGGACCATACTTAATGAAGTTTTATATTTAATATATTTAATATTTAATTTATTGAAATATCTTTCAGCTTCGATACCTACAAACATTGCAAACTATCTCCTCAGAAAACAACACAACTATTATTATTCCCTTCCCGAAGGAGTTGGGTAAAAAATGGTTATCATTGTGATGTAAAAATAAAATTGTTTTTATATGTGCAATATATTCGTAAAACTTATTTTAGGTCATATTTTCCATCGTTTGAAAATTTGTTCTCTCGCTGAAGTGTACATAAATTGGTATTAGCACAAGAAATACGGAAAAGTGAGACGGGAAAATTCTATCAACGCGTTGTAGCTTCTCCGCTTCGATCCGAAGAGAGAATTTTGGACATTATTATTTTTTTTTATTTCGTTCAGAAAAATCAGCCTAAATCAAAATTAATAAACAATAATTTGATAATGATAATTAATAATTGTTTGATTTGTATTGAAAAAAGTATGTAAATAATTAGGAATGTGAATAAAATTTGACAGTTATCAATAACTAACAAGCATTCGCTTATTCGCGGAAAGAAATAGCGAATAGTTGTGAATTGTATTCTCCGCAAAACGAATAGCATTTTAACTTTTTCTTTAAAAAATCGATAGAAAAATTAAGTTCACTTTTTCAGGAATCGTAAAATTGTCAATTGTCAATTGCCTTTAAATGTGATAAAAATGATTTGTTAAAGGTTCGCCCGTAAATATATCCTTACAGCTGTTCACTTTGATATTTTCTTAGCCCATGTACTTCGCGCTTAACATTTCACCTTTCTCTATCAGAAGAATTTTCGAGTCTGGCATCACTAACGCTACAAACGTCAGTCAGTTCTCGTTTGTTTGTAGAAAAATACTGATTTTTTTGTTTATTGAACTATTCAATTGAAAAAGAAAACTTAATTATGACTGCCGAAGTGTCTTTAAACTGCGAAGATTGGTCAATCTTATGCATCTCAGATGGCGAAGAATTTGGCCCAACCGCTGAAGAACTCGAAACATATTACCTCGCCCTCGAAAGTGGGAATATTCCCGATTTGCAATGGCAATGTCCAGGCCGAAGAGCACCATCTCCAGTTAATAGCAAGGAGGAGCCGAAAGTTGCTGAAACTGTAGAAAAGGAAGCGTATGTTAATATTTCCCTTAATTTACGTCATGCTTATCATTGTTTTCTGTTTTAGGCCAGCGAAAAACGACTTTGATTTCATGGATGATGTAGCGTTACCCCAAATGCGTGTTCGCAACCAAAATTCCACTCCTAAGTCGGCCAAAAAGAAGACTGCCAATTTTGCCGGTGTTATCGAGTCCCTCAAAAAGCAAATGATGTCGCAGAGCAAGGAAGGATCATGAGAATTCTTGTGGAACTCGCAGATATAAGATTTTTCTGTTGAGTCTGCTTGCACTTAGATATTAAAGCTGAACTTAAATAGAAATTAAAAATTATAGGAATAATTTAGTTATTTAATTTAAAAAAGCTTATCATCGTAGTGAAGCCATTTTGAGGAAATCAAGCGATTTGTTGCGCTCGAATGTTTGTAAATAAAAGATCAAGATGAAACGTTATATATTGAAATTGAGTTAGTTAATTATGAACTTACTCATTGCTTTTCTTTAACAGCAAAAAAAAAAGAGCAATCGATACATTAAGTTAAGCAGTTAATCTTTACATCTTTCGTGCAGAGAGAAGTGTATTTGCTTGTTACCCAATGTGTGTAGGCCGTAACAGAGAAATAAATAAATTGTATGAAGAGCCTATTTTCTTAACTGACTTAGATGTCGTTTACAAATCATTTTATCGCATAAATTTCTTAAATAAAAGAATACTACGCACCCAGCGATTGCCCACCTTATACATATGTATAGGTATAAAACAAAAATTTGTAGAAAACTGCAATTGAATCTTAATACTTATGGAGCACTTTTAAAAATTGAATTCTCGCTTGAAGATCTTACCTTCTAAAAGAATATTCCCCGACGATTTCGGAAACGTAATTTTCATCGTCAATTTGATCGTCACTGCAGCATCCAAAGGGTGCTACCATCAAACTTCAAACGCTATTTACAATGAATAGGTCCGTTCGCGTACTTTTTCGTAGAATATTAAATTGCAGTCTGATTGCATGATTGATGATTTTTTCACTTGCAATCGCATTTGACGTTGTCAGACAAAGCAAAACTATTGTTAAGACTGCTAAGTACACACGAATTTCCAATACATGACTTTCGCTGCTTACATTTAAGAACATTTTGCAAAAGCAATTTGATGATGAGTTTGCGAAAAGGGCTTACAGCTTCACAAAAAACACCTCTCCCCTTCGGACATTGGATAAAATTGTATGTCCCTTTTGTACGTGCAGAAATGCACACTACACACAACACGTACAGTTGTGAGAAGCTGGTCTTGGCCCTCTATGGGAAGCTTATGACCTATATTTTTTTACACATCTGTATGAATCTGTTGACGATAAGGTGAAAAAAAACAAACACTTTTTGAAAGTTTTAAATATTTTTATTGTTGTTATTAGCTTTACATATACATATCTTTGTCTTCCATTTGTCAAGTAAGAATTTTAGTTTCCATATAATTTTGTTGTTCTGTTTGTGTTTTACTTTGTAAGTATTTATAAGCAATAATTTTGTCTATATAATTTAAAATATTTTCTTTTTAAATTGTTTTATTATTCCATTCAATTCTTAAAAATAAAATTTTTCGATCTCGTTTTAAACTTAACAACAAATAAATACACAATTAGGTATAGTTTTATATATTTTTTTTGTTTGTTTTGTTCTGTTGCATAACATTACATTAAAAAGAGGATGGGAAGGAAACGAATATAGTAGAGTTAACATGTTTGCCTGTTGACAAGTATATATGTATATATTTATATAAATATATAATATCTGGGTGTGTTTTTCTTTCTTTACAATACAAACATGATTTCTTATTTGTTTTGTTTTTTTTAAATATTCTTGTATATGTAGTTTTTGTTTCTTTGTTAAGTTAAATAATATATTTTGTCATTTTCATTTATTATTTTTGCAAAAAAAAAAGGAAAAAAAAGTGGTTATTGATTTTTGTTTTAGTTGGAAGCAGTTGTGGCTTTTAATAGCCCGCGATCATTGCGTGGCGAGCTAACCGCATGTTTGCATGCTTCCATTGCTGCACTTGAGGTAACATTTATATTATTAAGATTATTATTAAGTGGTGATGGGGACGTTGATGAGTTTAAATTGACTTCTAATGGGCAATTTGCTGTGCTTATGTTGTTGCTGCTGCTGCTAGTAATTGTTTGATTATTATACTGATTATTACTTGATAAACTATTGACAGGCCGGTTCTGTTGCAACTGTTATAAACTCAATTTTAGAACGAAATCTAATTTCGATTTGATATAAATATTTACCTGCATTCGTGTTGTCACCGAATGGTAGCAGGGACCACACAATCTTACATCACTGAATAGTTTCTCATCGGGTAGAGGTGCCCAGAATTCTGAACAATCAGCACAAAAAATCTGTCCACACGACCTTTACAATAACGAAAAACTGCATTAATGTATTACAGTATTTTCATTTAAACGATTTACAAACATAAAAATAAGAAGAAAAGAAAAAAAAAAACAAAAGAACAAAAGAACACCCAAATAAATAGATGAATAGAGTGCAAAATAAATTAAATATAATTAATACGCGTGAGACAAAAAGAAAAGCTTTTAAAAACATTTTAAATAATTATCACACCGGCAATGATGTTTCCGCCTTCCCAGCCAAAACTCAGTCTGGCAACTGGTGCACCGTGATACTGCATGATCGGGCACCCAAAGTACACTACTACTCGGCTGTATGGAACTGGCGCACGAAGAGGCTCCACTGCGATCTTCAACAGCCTCCCACGAACACACTGAGAGATTTTCCACGTTGTCTAGCACAGAACACTGAAATTATATGAAAAAAGCAAAAGAGAACCCCAAATGTTGATGAAAAATGCCAAATAAACGCTGCAAAAATAAAGGATTCACACTCACACACTTGCACACAAAAAAGCATTTTATAATTTATTTTATTTTTTGTTTCTTTTTTTTTTTTAATAAACAATTACACAGTACGCTGTATTTTTGTTGATTTCATGCAAATGAAGCGCATTAAATTATAATAAAAGGAATACTTTTTTTTAAAAAATTCTATTTTCCTATTTGATTTTAAATTTATGAAAAAACAATTGGTGTGGTGGTTCCATTCGTGGCTTGTTCTAAAACTGTTAACTCCTGCGATGGGTTTTTTCTCATTAGTGACATTGTGTTATTTTCCGAAAGCTCCTCAGTGGCTATAACCGTTCTTATTGCATAGTTCTGAAACAAATAACGGTAGTGTTGAGGCAATATCAAAACGCTGCACAAAAAAGGAAACATCACTCGGGAAATTCTACTATGATATACTCGTAACATAAGAACGCCATTTTACGTTTACATCACAATTTATTGATAACAAGGGGAGCGGCATCTTCCACACGAGGATGCACACATAAAAATATTTTAACAGACTGAAACCACCGAACAAAGATATTATACATATATTGACACTCAACTAACTCTATGCATAGATATGCAAACACTCTCTCGCTCATTTTAAGTCAAGTTTTAAAGGATTACTCTTAAATCAAAGAGGGAGTTGCAATTGATGGGCAATTAAAGATATTGTGGCGAGAGTTTTATTAAACAACAGTAACAGTAGGTAGGATTAAAACTCTTTTTAGATTTTTAAGAGTAGTGGATCGAAAATTGTTAATTTAAATTATTAGTTTAATTATCATTAAAAAATTAAGATATAGGTTAGTATTGTTTTTTGTAAGGGACGCATGTTATCTTTCCAGAACAAAAGGAATCCAAAAACGAAACATAACCATTTGTTGCCCGGGAACTTTTGCTACATTTTCATTTTTATTTTTTCTAAAAAAAAGGAAAAGTGATGCATTAAGGGGATACTGAATCTATATTTTTTTGGCCCGAAGATCGACCTCAATTGTGTGGTGCTCTAATGAAATGGTTAATAACGATGACATTTGTATTATCCCTAGATCTAGGGCCTACCCGATTTGGTATAACTTTCTACAGCAGAGGGTCTTAAAGATTTAAATTTTAATCAGAGACAAAAGCAAAGGGGGAATTAATCACCCTTATGGTCGCCGTCGTCTGTCGAAAACGACTGGCGATATCCGTCGAATCGAGGAGTTTAAAATCGCATTTTGGGTAACAAAAACAATGCAACTTTCTCTCTCACATACATTTGAGACAACTTTTGTCGATCACCGCCTGGACAAATCCATCGCCAATGCCGAAAAGTCATGTCGTTTTTTTTTTTTCTTACAAGTCGTCGACGACAACGACAATAAGAATGAATGGATACGCGTTGAAGAACAAACTTTCTCCAAGAGCGCCACTGTATCTAATAATTCCTCGTTTGTAGCAATAGAATTTTTAACTTATAAGATTAAATAAATTTATATATCCCCATTCCAAAGCTTTATCGCTTTTGAGACTGATTTAAATGTGTTTTCCAATTCTAGCGGCAGAGAATGCAATTTAAAATATTAAGGAAGTTCGCTTGAAATTAAAAAATGTTAGTTTCAACGACCTTTAACCCTAATCAGCCCCTTTACATTAAATTTATGAGCAATAATATTTAGCAACCGAAAATATAATGATTACGCTGAGAAAATTTAGTATAGCAGCAAATAATTATAAAAAAAATGCTAATGTTGGAAAAAAAAGTGTCACCATCAGCATAAATGAATGAAAATGCATTTTAGGCAAAGAAAAATAGGAAAACTTTTTACAGCAAAAGCAAACTTAAAAAAAAAAAAACAAATTTAAACGGACAAAATAAAAACTAACCGGAGATATAGGTCTACTTCCGTAAAATATTGCACCATCATCACAACATCTCCTTTGATTTTTAGACGAACAACAGTAGCAAAGCTTTAACAAATTATTCTCTTGATTCATGATCACATCTACCTTTTCATGAAGAAACCAATATATAAAGAAAAATAAAAACAAAACAAGAAATAGTTAAATGAATGAGAAAGTGCGAATTAAAAAAAAAAAATAATAATAATAAAAAAGAGCAGAGTGCGTAGGTGAAGAGTTGCATTCGTGTACACAAATAATATTTGTTTTCGGATGAGAAGAATGCTTTTCTTATCAATCTCTGCCGGTTTTGTTTTTAATTATACCAGAATATATATACATATATTTCCATAACAACACCGTAAATATTAACAGAGTTAAATAAAAGTCAAATTTACCTGTTCGTCATTAGCAACTGGAGCATTGTTACAATTCGGACAGATTTTCTTTAAGAGAGCCATTCGCATTCCATGCAATTCTCTTAGGAGTGCGTCTTCACGAACCTTTTCATAAAAAAAAAGTATTTAAAAAACAAAAAGAACTACGATCACGATTATACTCACTTTGTGTTCGTGAACGATTTGTTGAAGTCTTATGTTTTGTTCGCTTAGAGCATGGGCTAAACCATCTGGGCAGGAAATTGCAATTTGAGGACGTTCCGGCATTCCCGGCGGTGTAAGTGGAAGTGATCTTACACCTGGAGTCGAAAACCTGGATATGGTAGAGCTAAAATGATTTACTTAAATTAAATACCGAACAATATTTTGAATTTTTCTCTTGTTGATATTTTACCTTCCATTTGTGTTCTTGCCATTTGATGTGAACTCTTTCCTTGAGTTTGTGGATAATGTTCGTCGTCGCCGATGTGATGTAGATGTGTTGTTTGCGACGGTTTCACATTTTCCACTTACAGATATCTCGAGTTTTTGATGTTCTGGCAATATAAGAATACTTTCTTCCATTGGGTTAACGGTATTGCTATTGAAACTAGAACTACTTATCATAGACAAGTTTGGCTTGCTATGAACTTTTGGCAAAATTGCTGCATTGGCTGGTCTTTTCTACAAAATGTAAGCAAAAAAAAAAAAAAACTTAAAAAGTTTCATCACTGTGTACAAGTGTAACACTCATGTTACCTCCTCTCTTTGGACAGTTTGAACGCCATCGACATAATCACCACCATTTGTGTTACTAAAGGGGCCTTGTGTGTTTGAGTCTTTGTCGTTTATTGTGTGATTTTCATCACGTTTCACGATGCTATTGGGTGAGTTTTGTTGCATTTCTGACATTGGCACAAGAGTATCGGTGCTGGTATTTACGGAACCGTGCCAAGCATTTTGCAAATCATTTGAATCATTTATTCCAGAGGGTGTTAGCAGATTGCAGCTGCCGTTATCTGTAAGTTAAAACTTTAAGTTAAAAATATTTACTGTTTTCTCTGGGGCATCTCAAAGTTAATGCCATATATTAGGAGATATTTGTGGATAGGAAAACATTCTTTGTTTATCAAAACCTCACCTCCTAGATCGACACTTTGCATTAGATCTGAATTGATATCGACTGGCTTTGAAATGCTGTCAACCACGTCATTATCATTATCATCACCATGATTCGCTTTAGTGCCGTTTATTCCATTCTCACTGCCGTTGTTAATACCATTAGAACCATTAATTGATGCAAAACTAACACCATAAAGACCATTCAGACTATACTCTTTCGTGATATCTTCGATAAATTTGTGCTCATCTAACAATGTGTGTTGTGTATCTGTGCAAAGCTCTGTATCAGTTTTCCGTCGGGCAGTAGTCAATGTTGGAGCGCTCTTAAAGTTGTCATCATCATTTTGATTTAGTTCATTTGTTAAATGTTGCAGCCTTTCAGTTGTGTCGTGAATCAAATTTGCGATAATATCTGGTGAATCCTCACGATCAGATGGGACATCGCTGATGGAATTTGTTTGCGAATTATTTACCGCAATCATTAAACTAAAAAAAAAGAACACACAATTCGTCAATTGAGAGTGTATTAAAATAAGATACACATAATTAAGTATTAGGTCATAAGTATTCATGTTTCATAACAGTAATAGTCTAACACGTCAGACGCTCGCAAAAAATGAGCCTTGAACCTCATGTACAGTAGTACAACGGAGTAACCATTACTTAAAGCATAATTCTTATCATCGATGCGTTGACGGTTAGTAAAATAACGAGATGTGCATAAAGGTACATTTATCACGAGGCTTTGATAGTTAAAACTATGTTAGCCCTACGGACAATGTCAATTATATGCAGATGTAGCATAAAAACAAGGAAAAGTTAATCTAAACTTAATCTACAAGAAGCACACAGGTTATTAGCGTCAACGTCTTCTTTTTTTGTTTGTCAATATAGGACAGACCGATAGGAATCTTTTCACCATCTGTGTTTTCAATAAATAAAAACAAAACCTTACCTAGGTTCAACAGTCATGTTTGGGTCGCTCGATCTCCTTGAAATTCCATTTTGATTCACACCAGCTGTTATGAGGTCGCCATATGATCTTGTCTTTGCCATTGGGCCTAAAATCACACCCATAAACATCAATCAAATACATACATACATATTTTTTTAAATCTTACTTGTTGATCCCTGTACCCCATCAGAGTTGCACGGTGGAAAATCTGCCACGTTCTGATTACCTAAACTTCCTAAATACACTTCAGTCCATAGTGATAAGTCTCTTACGTTATGTGCAGGCCATAAAACCTGGAAAATTAGTTTACCTCATTAAAATGATGAAAACAATTTACAACTAATACAATTTACCTTCTCCTTATTAGCAACATATAGTGGATTTCTATACATTGGCCCAGACAAAAATGGCCATACTGAAAAAGTTCGTTCAAATACCGAATTCTCGATGCGTTCCTTAAGTGTGTTGCAAAAGAATGTACCAAAAAGGCACGACAGTGAGTGCTGTGCTAACTTAATCTGCAAAAAAAAAAAAACGGATTAGAGATTAAAAAAATAAAATAAACTAAGATAATAACTCACCAAATAGCCCATACTAAATTCAAAACTACACGGAAATTGCTTATGGATTTGATGAACCAAATCTAGCCATTGCAGGAACACAGGACATCGTTCATTTAATTCATCCGATCCTGGACCATGACCGCAACGATCTGCAAACTTATGACCAAAACTTAGCCATTCCCGTTCCACAAGTATTCGAAAACCCTTTTAATTATTAAAATACGAATAAATTTGCATTCAAATGGTTATTTACACTGCGTCTTACCTCAACAGTTCTGTAGAATGGATCAAGACATAATTGAGCTGTAGCTACAAGTTGTGGCGTCCTATCCCAACCATCAGAACAGTGAACTAAAACTGGGCGACCTTTCTTTTCGATCGCATGACAAATAGTAACCGAAGCAGCTAATAGACCGGACAGATGTTGTAACCACATCGTTTTCTCAAGCAAACCAAGCCAACTAAAAAAAGCCAAAAATAAATGTATAAACTATACTATAGAGGTAATCAATCCAAACTCACTTTGGGACGTCTGGCGGTGAGGCACACAATTGTCGCAATGCATGAAAACTCTTCCTTATCACATGTATATTTCCCAAGTTCATGAACTCAATTTCGGCGCATGGATAATACTCGATACACTCACAACCGCCTCCCCTCGCTCGATTAGTAACCGCCGATGTATAACTCCTTGCATCCACGATGAGGATTTTCTACATAGGACAACCAACATGAAACATATACAACAATATTTCTGAATTCAAGGTATTTACTCTAACTTCATCCAGGCTAACTTCTTCGTGGCTACCATCTGGACTAGACGGTGTACTATCGCCAGATGGGCATAAATTCTGCCGTCGACTTTGTTCGCCCCGATCAAAGGCGCATGCCTCTGCCAATGCTTTCAATAATTGTTCATCTTTTGAATTGCGCCAGCCAAGCCAACCAACTTCTGGCTGACTACAGCGAGCAATTACTGCGCCGGATTTTTTATGTCGCCAAACTACTGCTGGCAAACGACGTGATCCACGGAAATTCGCCACATTATGCAGTGTCTCGTCTGAGATGCAACAAGGAACCAATATCTTTTGTGGATACGAGGGACACAATTTAAAGTCCTCGTTTGCGTGACTAATTCGCCACGATCCATTCAAGTCGAATTGCAAACGCTCGACTTCACGTCGAAAGTCTTCATCATAACGGCCCGAACGTTGTAAACGCTCAGATAAATCTGCATTCTCTCCCGATGACATGCCATCCCAAGTCCAGGTACAAAATGGAAATGCAAACAAAGCCTCCAGACTTTCAGGTACTCCAACCGATAGCGTGATGCGTCTTTGCCATTCCGAGCATTGTTCGGCCGTCTCAAAGGAACATTTAACTGTACTTGCATCTTTGCAATTAATGACCAAATGAAATAGGTCACGTGACTGTGCTGATTCAATGAGACCCAATGGTACAGAAGTTTCGGAATTAATCGAATTCTTGAGTAAAAAAATTCGATAGTTTGACAATGCTAAGACCCCATCATCTGTGCGTCCGAGGTACTTAACCGATTCACCAGCAACTGCAAGTCAAAAATAATACAGTAAACGAATGAATGCCAGCGGCATTGTTTTTCTTACGCTCAGTGAAGGGAACAGTCAGCTGTATATCTTCCTTCTCCATTGGTGGTTTGGGAAATAGTTCAGCCGCTCGAATCATGCACAGTGATTGAGGAGGTGATCCATCGGATCCCTCCATTAGCTATAAATAAAAAAGATAACAATATTAATCTACACAAAAGATTACTTCCTTTGAATCAAAACATTCCTTTCGAATATGTTTTAAAATTTAAATACCCAAACATATGTAGATGAAGCAGACTTAAAGACATACTCATAAAATTTATGTGGATGAATTACAATGTATAATGTGCCCAGCACGAAATATTTATTACGTCTGCAGGATCATAGCTAACTGCATGAGTTCCTAATCAATAACAGACACAATATTTATACTGAGGTTCGTTACACAGCATTATGATGTGTCGAAGCTTTCTTTTGCAAGTGTATCAATGCATAAAGAGGGGTTTTAATTTTATATCGTAACCTTTTCCTGCGTTTAGGTAATTCTATTTATGTAATAACACATCCTTGTAGGTGGCCACGTTCACGTGTCGGGCCATCGAATAGAATGTTGCCAGTTCAAAGCCCTCACAACAGCGAGGCTTTGCATTAAATAAGAAATATATATGGTACTCGTAGTTAGGTACTAAAATCTTTTGCATTTCAAAAACTACGAACTATTTAGATTTTGTTCAGCACTTAGATAATGTCGTCCAATCTGTGAAAATTTGGCTTTGCAAACTTGCTTGAAGGACAACAAGTGGACCGGTCCTTTCTTGGTGGGGAGACTCTTCTTTCAAGGCGAATGATCTGCCAGCGTTATTTACAGCCATAGTCGCCATCGCAGGGCACTTGACAACCTCACATTAAAGGTTAGCTCTCTAATCAACTACGCAATGAATAAAGTATAAAAACCAAAAGTGAGGTCAACAATCATCATTAGTTGCAAGGCGTCCACTATACTTGCGAAAGCAAACCCAACTATTACCCGTTTTGTGGTACAAAGGGTATAACAACAACCCACATGTCCAACAGCTACGCTAGAAGTTTTTCTTACACGCCGTTTAAGAAATGCATTATGAATTTAATGAAGACTTCAAAGTCAGAACTCCGACCAAAGTTTCTGGTTATAATCCTCTAATCCTTCAAGCCACAACCCTATTCAACTGGTATACTGACGGCTATAAATGGTCGAAAGAGGAAGAGGTGGTAGTTTATCCACTCCGCTAGGACAATCTAAAATCTTTCAGGCAGAAGTCTAGCTACAGAAAACATCTCCAAGCACTTGCAGATAATACCAGTGAAGTGTGAATCCCTAGACACCAATCACTGGACCAAATGAAGGAACCTCACAAAAAAAAAAAAAAAAAAAACACCTCTACTAAACGGAAAACTCTTATAGAAGAAAATCTTAAAGCAAGAGAAGAACCGATGTTGTCGAAGAAGTATGTTCTGGCTAGCATTAATCCAAATGGCACAAAAGATAAGGAAGTAGTTCTCAGCACCTATAAATGAATAGGTAAATTTGTATTGAAGCACATAGACAGAATATGCTCCCAATCAAAGAGCACAATACCATGCATTCGAAAAAATCTGCCGACATGATACATATGCACATAAAACACTTAGGATACTAACAACCCCACTATGCAAATGCCGGCAAAGAACTGCTCTCTCCTCTTTCACACCACCCACGCAATGGCGAAATTAGCAAAGCAAACTAGAAACCTCATAAACTCCAAGTCGCAGTCGGCAAAGAACTAGCAACAGCAACTACCCAATAAACTTCATCCTCGATGGTCGTTCCCCGCCCAAACCAATGGACAGCACGAGTTGCTACTTTACACTAGGTCTACATTAGCTCAACATCGCTCGAGCTTGATACTCGAAAACCGCCACACACGTCTCAGCCCCATTGTAGCAAGGATTGTTAAAAAAAACCTACAAAAACTCTGCGTCCTAAAGCGCCTTGAAGCCGCCCAAATGACGTGAATCTATTCCTTGAAACGAACCTCTCGCAACTGCTTCAAGAAAAACCACGAATGATAGGACTTCATAAACTCAAACCTCAATGTATAAATATTTTCGACAAAGAAATCTAATTTTAATCCAATAATCTTACCTTTCAGAACATTTATAAATGCATTATTTTGAATTTAAAATTGTTTGCTAGTGTGCACACATATGTATGTACATATGTATAAAAATGTTACGATTGAATTTCACATACAGGATGAGCCGAATACATGTTTTTCTTTTTAAAAATGCAAAACCAAAATTTTTTTTAAAAAAACGCACTGTTTGGGCTACACAGCACTCACTTTAGAAATAAGTTTTCCCTAGGTCTGTGCCCGTACTGACTAAAACGACGAAAATCTACGAAAAATAGCGAATTCCTGTTCCCGTACGCCAAAGTTTAAATATTTTTTCACAGAAGAGAGAGCACGCAAGAGAGTAAGAAATTTCCCCATGCTGCGAATTTTAGTCCAAGAATTTTTTTTGGGCTGGCAAAAAAAAGTGACGTCTAAAAAGTAAATAGCCTTTTTGTTTAACCCATTGCCGTGCTTTTTTGGAGATTTGTCTGTATCTTAGAATTTTACCCCCACTCTTAGAAATTTGGCAAGCTGCGAATTGCAGCTGCAGAAAGTACGAGAACAGACCTACTATTTCCCAATGTTATTCAATCGTAAGGCGATTCATTTTGTTCCGTGGAGGTATGATACTACCTTTCTGTAAAAATTTCGAGCGGGAAAAAACTGCCAGTGTCAAAATAGCCTATGACTTAAAAAGTAACCACCTTTTACATACAACAAGGATAGGCAAAAATCTGGTATCTTTGAAAAAATACAAAGATTTTGAACGATTCTGGATTGACTTGAAATAGACTATAAATTCTGATTAACTTTTATTCATTACTCACTCGTTACATTATTAATTGCCAATTCATTATCCTATATATAATAAAAAAAGTATTAAATACAATAATTTAATGTTTACTACAACCTTTCAAAAAGAAATTCATTTTTATAATCACGCAAGCGATTGGAAAGGAATGCCCAGAATAAAGATCAATTAATGTACATAAATTTGCAGACACCTAAGAGCGAAACCGACAAAGCAATAAATTTTAACACACAGCAGAGAAATAATACCGATATGAAGGAATAAAGCCAAGATAAAGAATATCTATCTTTCGTTATATTCAGATAATGCATTCTTATTTCTGAAATATTAATATATATTAAAATATATATAATATGTAAACAGTTTAAATAAACTCAATTTTCAACAATAAGAAGATACAAATACAAACTGAAATTATGGGAGACGTTTACATACAAATGAAATAAGCTAAAAAAAATGTTTCTTTTGCTACATCTACAGTCGAGGTATTAGGCCAAATTTCAAATTTGCATAACGATTAATAAACTTGTTTCAAATAAATTTTATTTATACGCAGTCTACGTAAATAATTTCAACAATATTTTGATCAACGCGGTGTCCTCTGAGTAACCAAATGATGAATAAACGATGAACGTTAGCGCCATACGACTTTATCTGTGTCACATGGCTTGATTTTTAGCAAATAGTTGGGCAAATAATACAAATTCAGGTAATTAGAGATAGAACATAAGTTTAAGAGATCTTTATTTAAAAAAACATAAAGTTGATACATTTAAGAACTGTGCTTAAAACTAGAGGCTTAGATATTGCCTGTCGAGGTTTCGAGTCTCGATTATATTAGTCAACCCTGTCGTGAATAAAATTTCCCTCGGAATTTTTATATTGTATGTGGCTAACCTGAGCAAAAACTAAATTCATGTAGAATTCCAGGGGAAAAAATCTATCGGAATTAACGATAATCCTAAGTGTGTTCGTAGTGTACACGGTACAGACCGAGTCCCTTTTGCATATGTCGATCAACGAACTATTCCATAAAAATCGTTTAAAACGACAAATTTGACGTTTCGTATTGTGTAATTCATTCAAAAAAGTTTCTTATTACTGTGAATAAAATAAATAGATAAATAAATTTGATATATGATGAAAATGAAATAGTTCGTTCGTTCCGGATCAAGAAAACTGTTTGAAATAGGATTATGCTAGGATTACACGATTGACGATTTGCGTCAATATTTACGCTTTTTTGAGCTCCAATCGACATCAATCGTGTAAAGGCACAATTTTTCGCGTCAATCTACGCCAATTTGGTTGACCCCCTGATTGCCCCAATTTCCGTCAATAAAAATTTACGCGATTATATCAATCGTGTAAACGAATCTATTCAAATATTAGCGTCAACCTACAGCTAAATTGCGTCAACCAAATGGTTGACGACTCGAGCGTCAACCACAGGCGTCAATTTCCGGTCAATTTCAGAACAAAATTGACATATTCCGTAAATTTCTTCGCTGAATTTTTTTTTATTGCGCTTGCCAAACATGTACAAGCTACTGATATATTTCTTTTTTCACTTTTGGACACACTTTTATACGATTGTAATCGAAAGAAATATTTATTAACAAACTAGAAATATTTTATTCTGAAAATATTTATGAAGGGAAATTCATTTATTACTAATGACAGCAAGCGTCAACCAATAGTCAATTTGATTGGCATAAAAAAGCGTCAATCGTGTAAACGGTGTGATTGTATGGTTGACGGTTTACGCTTTTTTTTGAATTTCCGTCAACCGATATTTTGGTTGACGTTGGCAAAATTTAAACCTTTATTTCAATCGTGTAAATCGGGGAAAAATTTATTTACGCTTTTTTCAAAACTATATCAATCGGGCGTAAATTTATTGATGCTAGATTTACGCTTTTGCGGCAATCGTCTAATCCTAGCATTATGTTTCAATTGACGTTTTCGCCCTAACCGGATTGAGGGATGAAGTATGAATCGAATCGAAAGATGATTTAAGTGCCCAACCCATAGAATCCGTTGTTCTGTCGTTTTCAACTGACAGCTCGATAGAATACACACATTCTTATGGGAGGCGGCCTATAACCAACGGATAGATGAACTTCGACGGATCGAGTCAATCCTGTTTCAATTCAATCTGCGTTTATATGGCACTCAACCCGAATAGATTCCGGATTCAATCCGGTGTATAAATGTGGTACATTTTTAGAACTCAAAATATTTAACGTTCGAAATAAAATTTTTTCCCGGAGCATATGACATTTTTCATCCGCATCAAAATTATTGCCGATTTTATATGTTTGTCTGCTGGAAGGAATGGGCTTATCAAAGTGTAGATTTAATTAAAATAAGTAAAATATATTTAGGTTTATAATAAGTAATTGAACGTTATAGAGTAAGGTTCGTAAGGCATATAATGCCCTATTCATCTGTTTTAAAACAACAGGGAAGAAGTATGTAGTACGATAGTCAGACCCATACTCCCGTATGGTGGAAGGCTTCGTACATAAAAGAGAAGTTGACGACGGAACATCAGCGAGTATTGCGATCATGGGCGCTTTGCGTACCACGCCTACGACGGCAACACTTAAGATGCTCTTAGATCTTCTTGATATTTTAGGTCTTCTCGACTTGGAAACTCCATACGGGTCAATATCCGGTAAGTAAATCGCCATCTTCATTGCCAGTCAGGCTGCGCTCAAAGCGCTGGAGTCCTGTGTCATGAAACCTGAGCAAGTCAGGGATTGCCGCGCACTGCTCAAGGCATTATGCACGAAGAATCGCGTAAGATCATGCTACGTACCTGGACACTGTGATATTGAGGGAAATGAATGTGCTGGAAGACTGGCCAAAAAAGCTGTGGAACTCCCATGGGAGAACGACACTAGCAGCATCAGGGCACCGCTGTGCGTTGCCAAGAGAGATATCACCAATTCCATACACAACTTGGCCAACCGCAGATGGACTAATATAGATGGGCATAGGGTATCCAAAGCTCTGTGGCCAGAGATCAACCACAAAAGATCAGTGGAAAACATTAAGTTAGGGAGATCATAATTCACAAGTTAGGACTATAATTGGAATCCTCTCTGGACATTGTCTTTTAAGAAGGCACGCACGGTTAGGACTATCTAAATCTGATATTTGTAGATATTGTGAAGACCTACACTCCTTGGAAGGTATTACGCATATAGTGTGCGAATGCGAGGGTATTTCTAGAAAGAGATTTCTACATCTAGTAAGGCACTTTTTTAGCAGACTGCAAGAGTTAGGTTCTTATAACCCAGCGAAGGACTTTCTTAACTTCTGCACGGCAATCAATTACTTGGCGACTTGATTTGGGCTTTAGGTTTTGTCCTTCCATTTTAGACTCACTAAGAGGATCGCGATGAGCCCATTACGTTGCCTAGTGTCTTTATGATGAACTCATAATGCCTTTATAACCTAACCTAACCTATATACATTGCTGACATAATATTTATGAGAAATAAAAAGAAATATTATTTTAATATGTACAGAAAAAATATAGAGGGAATTTTCCTGGACTCTAACCCTAACCTTCTTAGTCAGGGCACACACCATTATTGGAACTACCATATCCAAGTATCTCGCCGATAAGGAGACGTCCTCGGCGTTTTCTACGATGCCAATAGAAAGAGAAAAGGAATCGAATAGGTGAAGTGAAACTCATTTCCGACGACGAATTTCACGATAGTGTTTATAGATAGATTGTGAACTAATTGAGGGCTGCGAGGATCTTAAGCGATTCTCTCTCAATTAAAACAAAAGCATAAGCATTTGTTTATGATATTACCAAAACGGCCGGCGGTAAAAGAAAAAATTATGAACTCACATATTAGAATACAAGAGAGATCATTTTCCAAATTCTCTTATAAAATATCCGAAAATCCTGAAGGTAGTTACAAAGCTTTAAAGTATTTACATTTTATTGTATCTATATAAATTCTTGGCAATGTATTTAGTGAAAGCAGTGTAGATTATACTTATCTTATATACGTACAAAGATATATGCATATTTATATTTAAGTATTTCACGACAAAGTATATTCACTTTAACAGGAAATCACCAGTATGTGGTTAGCCTCGATCAAATCATTAACATTTACTATTGGCTTGTTTCTAAAAATATTGCACCGAACTATCACTTAAAATCGGAGGAATCAGTACACTGCCTTGTAGTTTTAAATGGTCCAAGGCTGATTGTTTACGAATCGTTTTTTTTTTCTTAATCGTTGATTTTACAATCTATGCATGAGAATATGTTAGAAAAGTTTTGTAACAATTCATAATTCATAAATTATTTTCAGCACTTTTGATTAAACTGACAACAATATACTGGCGAGAGTTCATGGGGAAATGGGGAAAAAAGCTCAAAATTTTCAAAAATATCAAAATATGGACATCCATTGAAATTTAATTTCAAATAATTTCACGAAGGAAAAAATTTCTAAACGAGTTCGCACTTTATCTCATGCATAGAGACCCGGACAAGGTTTGTTTTGTTATTTTTAAATTTGTTGATTGTGCTTTAATTGCTTAGTATTGCGCTGTGAGCGGCTTAATCTCAAAGCGCTAATAGAATTTTTTCCTTTTCTCTTTTTTGACTTAACTGAATAAATCAATCGAAAGCAAATATGAAACCGAAACCCAATAGGCTATTCCAAGTGACAACAATTTTGCACTCAAGTGCAGTAAATTGGAGAATATTTTAATTTTTTTTTTAAGTGGACCAAGATAAAATTCTAATTATAACCAGACTGTGCACGTTTTATTAAAAGAAAAAAAAGAAAACAATAACACACATTAACTTTATTTACTTTCTTATCAATTTTAAGAACCTTATCTTTTACTGATTACTGAAACGAAAGTCTATACACCGCACTCATTGACGATGAACTAAGTACTATAGGCTGTTGACCAAGGAGCAAAAAAGAACGACTACGGCATCTATCCGCATTAGCAAGCCGATCAAAGAAATTTTCTTTACGATTTCCATACTCCAAATGCCAGACAGAGCGCGTTATTTGAGGGAAAACCTATAAGCAGGGAAAATTTCTTTGGGCAACTTTATTTGATTGCGTTGACATCGTTTAGTCTAACGCTAAGACGGCCTAAGTAGAGAGTACGAATAACTACGTGAGCACGGCTGCATAATCTATCTATCGAATTCAACTCGTCGGCAATGGTGACCTGAATTTTTTCACATAACATGTTTGGGGAGAGAAAGAAAGAAAAACAAAAAAAATCCTATGAAATTGTTGTTGCAAACATAGAGAATAGATACAGTATTTGTGAATAGGCAATAGAAATACCGAGACACTATTGTTACCCGCATGCGGTGATTGGGCGACATATAAACATTACAGGGTGGAAAATTAAATTTATCAGTATCTATTAAATAAAATCTATTTTTTACGATTAAGTTTCTTCAAGATAGATTTGTTGAAACCATATTATTATGATGCATTCTACTACATCTCTGGAATTAATATTATTTCTTTAAACAAAAGACTATTTGTTAAACTATCAGCACACGTAATCGTTTGAAGTTTACTCAAGTGGTCTAGTTGTATAAAACTCAATACATAGTTCATTGACCCAGGGCTAAGCATGAATAAGGTCTTATCTGCTGATTGATTGCGAACTAAGGGTGTGTATTGTTAGAAAGTAAAACTATCAAGAAATTTGTGTATAGAGATTTAATTTCGTTATTTATAAAGGTAGATAACAGTCTAAGAGTGGCGTGGACATTGACTAATAATTCATTGTCGTTAGGCAAGAAGGTCTTAAGTCAGAAACTGCAGTTTTTCGTAAGGCCAAACTGAAAATAGTTGAACCAAACCAGATATTTTTGCATTTTTTCTGACCTTTTAGCTAAAGACTTCATCGATTGAACTCAAAACATGGATTGGACCAGTAGCGCAACAATCAAGTTCGTAATGTAGTGCTTGCTTTACCTGCTCGAGGTGGTATCCGGGCAACTACGTGAATAAATCCTTATACATAAGGCCAAAATTGCAAGTGCGAGATTGCCTATCCAACGCGTAACACCGTATTACTCTATTCCGGAAGACCAACCAGAAGATTAATGTATTTAACACCTACAGCACGCAGAGGCCTAATCTTCTGGCAGCTGCACGGTGATAGGATTTTAACGGCCAGATTCTGGACAAGAGTACGTCGCGTAACCATTATATAGTGTTACGCCCCCACGGATGGTTCATCTGAGGAACAAAAAAAGAACTTCTACAACCAGTTGGGAGTCGTTTATAATGCAACACCCAACGGCGTCATTGTTATTGTGATTGGGGACCTGAATGCTAAGGTTGGCAGCGACAACGAAGGGAGTCCCTATATCGCATGAGGATGAGAGAAGTGCAGAAGAAGCAGCAGCGATCTCCGACAGCAGAATTACTTACAGAATCACGAAAGAAGGCCGAAGTTCTACTCAACACCCAGTGAAAGGCATAGACGGTTTGTTGTTAATATCGGATGTGGATCAACTGAAGAGATGGAATAAGCATTTTGCTTCGGTTCTAAACCGAGTATTTGCCAGCAACATGCACCCAAGTCAGACTGAAGTGTCCGTAGAAAGAAATTCTCGACTTTGCATCACAACCCCCAGTGAGGATGAAATTATTACCGCAATCAAACCACTGATAACTAATAAGGCGCTAAGACTTGACGGTATTTTCAAGCTCCACCAACAGCATCGGCAGAGCTACTCCCACTTGTCGGGAGAACATAGGAAGCCGAGAGTTTCCCGGATGAGTGGGAAAAGGGAATGATCGTCAAGCTCCCTAAAAAAGGCAACTTTGCGCTCTGTATCCTCCTGTGTCGACACTATCAACACCTTGCTGATCATCATCGAGCAGTGTGTTGAGTATCGATAACCACTTCCACTGCAGGTTTTTTTTTGGCGTTTGTCAGTCGGGAACTTATTTGGCGTTTATTGCGCAGGAGAGGCATTCTTGATAAATTAATAGCAATCTCACAGCTACATATGATGGGTACAGATGTCACAGAAGAGGCTGACTGACGAATTCGAAGGTGACAGGTCCATAGCAATGGAACTCCCTTACCCAGGATGGCAGGATACGCGGCGGTCCTAGGAGTACGTGACGTAGAACAATTGAGAAGAAAGCGCGACAGCTAGGAAAGAGTTTAGGAGAGCTGAGGCAATTTCCCGAAATCGCACACTATGGCACGTAGACTCTGTAGAGGCACTAGGATGGTGCGTAGTGTTTTAGATATTACTGAAACTGAGTGATTCAGAGGTAGGGCACACTTTTTTGCGGTTAAAAAAAAATGACGGTGAAGCTGTAGCATTTCTGGTTAATCTATAAACACGTTTTCAAACCAAATCATTTTTTTAAAACTAATCAAGCCAAAACTCACAATTTTTTAAGAAGTAGTTGCGGATGCGGATGTGAATTTTTGAATCTTCATATCTGCGGATAAGAATCCGGATGTTGTGAATATTCGCATCCGCATCCGTAAATTCGGAGCTTCCGTGTGGATTCGACATGAAGTTAATTTCTTTCTGTTTTGTTTTTAATGGACTAATACTTATTTGTTGTCTGTTTTGAAAATTGAGCTTATTTTTACTATGTTCCCTTAATCGGACAACATCCTTAGACCGATAAAACCTTGTGTATCGTCGCTGTCCACCTAAGAGAGATTTCCCTGTAGTAACATAAACTTTAAAAGAAATATACATTCGTCGAACCTCCATGTAAGGAAAGTACCATTAATATTGAGGCTAAAACAAAACTTAAAATTTTGCCTTTAGGAATTACCACACAGATACGTTTGAGCTAAATCCATCCACATGTTTAGCTGTAGCTTTTCCGACACACAGACAGAATTGCCAGGCTCACTTTTTCGACTTCTTCATAAAGGTAATGTCAAAAGTTATAAAAATCTCGTTTTCGAAAATTATCACGCATCCAAAGCTTGCCCGATTATAAGTATCGGTGCAAGTAAAAATTGAAGAAGTCAAGGCCACTCCATGTTGCATTTCACTTGCAATATGGAGGAAAGAGCGTAAGTAGACAGATTAATTTGCAATGCCTCTTGATTCCAAATTTTCTTTCCTTTTGCGAAATTTTAAAATGGAAACCTGCACAAAAATTAGCGAAACGTGGATAACCTGCATAGGTTAATGCTTTATGTAAAAAAGTTTCTAAGTAGGTAGGTATATTTTTTCGAATAAAACACGTCTATAACCAGTGAGATTCTAATCCGAAAGCCTGGTCAAATGTTGTCAAAAAATTGTCAGAGAAAAAAAAAAGGCTTCACCATAAAAATCATAGTTTATTATAATGATCTGTAATATATTAGAACTTTTTATGGAACAAAGCAATTTTAGAAAAAACGTAGGTGCATACATAAATAAATATATCATCTTATAGGATCTGTCAAAATAAGTTTAAATGAAAAGCTTAGGCGCTTTTATTTTAAAGAACTTAGGTAAATAGCATGACTAATTATCCAGAACTCTTTTGGGACTGGATCACTACAAAGTTTATTAAAATCATCTGTTTTCTTCCTGACGAGGTCAATTAAAGATGATGCAATGGATTATAGGTACAACTGTTCCTTCTATGAAAAAAAAGGAAGTGCGCAGTTGAGCTCCTATACTACAATTAGCACATGTAACGGCCATTTTTCCTGAGAAAACATGTGCGCAATTTTTGCCGGTACACTACATTTCCAGACATGAAATATAAATTAAAAATTTCCAATAAGAAATGTCGGTTTTTTTTAAATTCTAATTGCAGACAGATTTCGTGTCACCCTGCCTTGTATGCAAACGCTACATGACACTGCCGTTGTGTGCGACGGTATCTTAGTGATATTTATGGCATTTCTTGCGGTATAGACGACCTTTGGAAATATTTTCTGGTCTTTTGTTTTTTCCTTTTTCTTTCGTCGAGTCTAGATGTGGTCACTTTTCACTAGTTATGCTGGATTTGGGGCCATAGCGCAGTGAATTTATACAAAAAAATATCTTAAAAGGAGGCTCGCGCTAGTTATTTGCTTGCCGTGTTCCAATGGGATAATTCGATGCTAGTTTTTTTCATTTTTTTAGAGAAACAGAAAAAACGAATATGGGGGTCTGTTCATGATGATGATGATGATGGTAACGCATACAAATGCAGTCCCACAAGCAGACGACGACGACAGTGCTGAACTACACATATAACAAAGCAAATTGCAAATGGAAGAGAAAAAATGACAAGAAAAAAAAAAAAACAAAAAACCCATGAAAAAAGAACGGCGGTGACATTGCGTTTTCAACTCTAAAAACTAAAAAAAGGAAGAATAAAAAACGATTTTTTTTACTTTCAATTTGCACACGAAATTCACTCTCGAGACGAGCACCAACAAAAAAAACACAACAAAACAATTAACAATGTCTGGCTCTGTTCCATTCGAAAAGAAAACCAAATTCCAATACGTAATTTGTGTATAAAATTTTAGTTTTTTTTTCTGGTTTTCGGGTGGGAAAATCTATATTCGAAAACACTCACCCTTCTTTTGTTTTGATATTGGATTTAATCACTATACACCTCACCACACCACCACTTGACACGTCGTCTTGCGAGAAAAAATATATATTTTGAACGAAACGCGACGACGAACAAAACGAACAGGAAAAGGTTGTAAAGAAAACTTTTTTCGCCTTTAAACTTCACGGAAAATCTGTACGAGATTTCGATTTCTCACTTTTAACATGGTACATTGAACTAAAATGGAATTCGCAACGAAAGCGAAACTTTCAAATTGTTTATATTTTTCTTTTTGCTGTTTTTTGTTTCCTTTTTTTCAGTTTATTTTGCACGAACAAAGTGCAGAGATCAGTCTGGGAACTCAAGTGCACAAAATATTTTTTTTTCCAATTCAATATGTGAAAGCAGGCGCACCAACTGTGAGAAGTAAAATTGGTGGCGGCGCATACACGAAAATCTAATTGGAAGCTAACAGCTGGAAGGGGATATAAACAATGGTAGAGCGACATCTATTGAAGGGAAATGTAAAAGGAAACATGTTAATAAAAGAGTAGATGAGAACATTTCACTTTGTAGTAGCCCATCAAACAATTTTTAGGGCTGTCGGCAAAAGTGTTCGATTTTCACACGGAATTCTGTGTACCAAATAGGAACCGGTACCCACTGCTGGGCTGGAGAAAAGAACAATGATTTTACTAATTTCGTTGAAATGTTTAATTTTATGTTTACAGTGTGTGGTCTACTTATTCATTATTCTAGAGTGATCTATCAAACAAGTCGCATTTTGAGTAGTAATCGATGGACATGCACAATTTAAGATATAGTTTTAGAGATTCACATACCAAAAGTCCGTCTGTATTATGCAACTATGATAACATTCGGTTTGACAACTTCTCAGAGACGGATTAACTCAAAGAGATTTCAAATAGATTTCGCCAAAATCTTGAGTTATCGAAACATCAAAACTTAATGGAGGTTTCGTCTGTGTCAGGTGGGTAAAAGAATTGAAAGACTTTTTTAGCTCGTTCGTAAATTTGTTCATTTGCTTTATTTTTCTGTTCTCGGCGTTGAATTCGCATCGTGCAGAAGAATTAAGTGCCTGCATTATAGTAAAACTGTGAATAAAGAGGGAAACAGAAATATCAAAGATCTCTTGTGTGGCATCTCGACGTGTAAAAGTTACACAGTAACACCAAAAGAGAATAGCTGATTGTCGGGTATTTCCCGTTTCTTCTCTAAAAGTCCTCCTAACTACAAATATGATATCCCGACGCAAAAGTATTCTAGCAGCTATATTAGCGAAGGGTTGTTGACAACAAAGTGAACACGTCAAATTATTTGCTTTTTTTTTAAACTCCGATCGTTTTTGATAACACCCTTCAATTCGAACGAAATAGAAAATCGCGAAATCAATCACGTCAAAAATTTGGAAACCTCATAAAGTGGGTTTCGAATGAAATTCATCACACGGATGTGTAATATACCAAACTACTTTTTGATACGATATAACAAAGCCCATGCAATATAGATCTTAGTTCGTTCCTGTACTCTACTACTTAATCTGTCAATAGGTTCTTTTGCAAATATCAGTCGGCGGGGCGCCCTATTTATTTATTTATTTGACCTTGCCGTACGATTTCAAATATTTAAATATTATTACATAAATATTTTTTTTTCAAATTCGCACCAGATAGTACAAAGTGACAGAATAAGCCACAAAATCACCACAGAAGTGAGTTAATCTTTCATTGATAAATTTTAATCTAAAATTACATAACCATCCAGCCTAACCCGAGTATAAATAAGGATATACAAACAATTCACAGATGACTGGTGGAATTGGAAAACCCTACGACGTATACCGTGACAGTTATTTACGCTATTTAGGTTTGTTCTATTAAAATTCGGATTGAGTGCAAGGTGGTTGTGTGCATTTCCTGTGACAGCTTCCCACCATTCCTACAGTAGATGCCATAAGTAATGCAACATTTTTCAAATCTTCCAGGTTATAGCAATGAAATTGGCGAAGCATTTCGTCCACTCTGGCCTGTACAAGCTGTGCGTGCTACATATGGTGTAGCTGTGGCGTACGTTCTAGCAGATACTTATGATAAAGCGGAAAAGGCAAGCCATAGATTGTTAGCAACGAAAAAAGATGTGGCAATAACAGCTGGAGATGTACTGATATGGCAAATGTTGGCATCAGTTATAGTTCCAGGCTTCACTATCAATAGGTTGTCCACTTTTAGTGATTTGAAAGTTCGAATTATTAATTAAAAGTTGGAAATTTCAGAATAGCGAAAGCGACAAGTATCGCGGTAAGAGGTTTAAAGTCACCAAGTGCCAAATATATTCCTACTGCCGTTGGTCTTGCTTCTATACCGTTTATTATACATCCCATCGATAGATTGATTGACTATGTAATGGACAATACGTATCGTAAATATATTAACTAAAGATATTCTCCTTTTTTTTTTTTAATATATTGCTGCCAAAACAAGGAAACGATTGTGATAAATTGTTTAAACAAATACAAATAAATTGTTTTTTTTTTTTTTTGTTTCAAGTAAGACCAAGAGCTTGTAAGTGAAGTTAGAAGTCCATATTGACGGGCTGTAGCAAAAAAAAATAAATTTCTGCCTTATTTACCTTTATGAAATTTACATTTTCTTTTATGTGCATTTAAGTTGGCCAACAAAAAAAAGACAATAGAATTTAAAAAAAAATGTTAACATTGGCCATTTCTTCTTGTGCACGAATTACTTATGTATTGATGACATAAAATAATAAAATTATAATTGATGTACTTTATCTGTTTTGATTTTTTCTGTAAAATTACTTTTCTACTGCAGGAATTAATCTTACCAGTGTACCTCTGTACTCGAATATTCTATTCCTGAGAAAACTAATTATAAGCGCGTGTGGCAATAAAGTAACCTCTGAAGAACTCCGGGTAGGTATATGAGTTGTGAGCTGTTGAATATCCAGCACCTTAAACCTGGATTTACTTGCCCACGGATAAAAAATGTCTTCTCCTTTATGTATGTAAATACGAGGGTGGGTCAATAAGTCCCTAAAAATGAAATAAGGAACAGTCTTTTCGGCATAAAAATATTTTGTTTTTCAAAATAATCTTTTCTTTGGCTCGATACACTTTATTCAACGTTTCTCCAATTTCTGGTGCACTCCAAATAATACGATTTCTCAAGCCCCTCAAACCCCTCAAAATAATGTTTTTTTTTCAGCGATGACCTCTTCATTCGACCCACATCTCTTGCCTCCGAGCCATTTCTTCATGTTTGGAAACAAGAAATAGTCGCATAGGGGCTAAATCTGGGGGATATGTTGGATTAGGAAGGAGATCGTTTCCTAACTCATGCAATTTTGCCGTTGCGGCTGCGGACTAGTGAAAAAGAACTTGTTTTCCATTTTGAAGAAAATGCTCGTCTATATAAAATGGCTGTCACAACAAAACTATTTGACAGATCTGTCTAAAAATTTTGAGTTCATTCTTTTGAAAGATGATTCTTGACAAAAAAAATAATATAATAATTAAGGTGACGATACAGTTTGTGTTAATTTTCAGGGACTTATTGACCCACTCTCGTATGTAGCTTGATTAAGCTGTAATTATATCGCTCCAGTGTAGAATAAGTACTACTTCATGCAAACTTTTCAGATTAATCGTAACTCTAGAGAACAACTTTATTAGGTTACGAAAAAAACGGCTAAGCACAACTATACACAGCAGAAAGTGGTGTGAATTCTGCCTATGGTTTAAAGGAGAAATGAAATGAGCATACGAAAGTAAAAATTACTAAAACTGATTAAAAGACAAATTCAAATAAATTGTACATAAAATATTTATTTCTTACATTATGATTTGTTATACCACAAAGCCCATCAAAAATATATATTATTCTAGAAAGATAAAAATAAATTTAAGCACATTTACACATTAACAACAGTTTTCCAACAAATATGGACTATCAAGGGCTCCCAAACCAGCTGCTACACCACCCTCATTGGCTGTTGAAAGCTTGGTTCTGAGCATATGACCCGCTTGGTAATTCGTATGTATGTTTTTCGAATCACCAATAATAACGCCAAATATACCTAGTTCAGAAACCAAATCCACTAATTGTGGTGGCATAGGATTGCCTGGACGAATCATATAACCTTTTGTAACTGGCGGGTGAATTCTTTCCATTAATATCCATGCGGAACGTTCAACTGCACTCATGTTCTATGAGAAAGAAATATGAACAATTTATTCAATTAATATTACACTGTAATTTAACCTTTAAAGCTTCTGGAATGTCTGCACCGTAGACATTATTACCACCGCCTTCCCTCTGTGGTTTTAAGACAAATCTAAAAAAGAGGACAAACAACTTAGGTCACATTTGTTGCGATTTTAGTCAAACAAACCTCTCTGGATCTCTTAAGGCCATCTCATATGATGCGTTACCAGCTTCATTGTTATCCAACGAATATAGTCCCGTAAATATTTTCCCAATTGCTTTGATCTGTAATACAAGATTTTTGAATGATACACAGATAAATATTTTGATTGTGGTACCTTCTCAGGATCAGTAATGAATCTTTCCAGCATTCCTGGAGTAGCTAAGGCTTGCTGAACTTTCTTTGTACCGGCCAAATGATATTGGATTGAAGGCGATTTTATGGCTTTGGAACATTCGATTAGATATCTTGCGTCCCATTCATTTTGGGAATGATAATGTCCTGGTTCGTAACCAGCACGGAAATAAACTACACTGATTTCGTGACCATCACTATATGAAATAGTTATAAATAGTTTTTTCTATGTATTATAGAAAGGTGTTCGCTTACATTATGAGTTGATTGGCCTTCCCAAGTTCTCCTTGTTGATGTATTTCTGTAAGCGTCTTTCGGAATACCTTTATTTCTGGGCGTGTTTCACGGATATAAAACTCGTGAAATCTCTGTTATTATAAAATAAAAAAACAAATAAGGTATGAATATATTCTAGAAGGTGAAAACCCGATGCGAAAATTGCCAAATTTTATATAACTTGTCTGATTTATATAGATAAAAACATAAAATAAGAGACTATACATACATACATAGAAATAAAGTATAATTTGCTTTGATGCTTTTTAAAATAGTTCATAATAAACAAGTGCCTCCGATAAAAACTTACCTGGTCACAAATATTGTATGAAATGTCCTCAATAATAAAAAGAATAGCAGCTTTTGGATTCCCATATATCTCCCAGCATTTAATCATTCCTCCGCATATACCTGAAAGGGCTTTATTCTCTGGCAGCTGAAAAAATTAAAAATAAAACAAGTTTATCCCGTTTTTTTTTTTTTTTTTTTTAAATTAAATATACGTACATTAGCAACTTTATCACCATGGTTGAGTTCACGTAGAACAAAGCTGTAATATAGTAAAGAATTTTTATGCAAAATGTTTAAAATTAAATAAGCTTGTGGCACCAAAAAAATAATTTTTAAAATAATTTATATTTACATAGTTCATTAATTATTGTTTTGTACCTCAAGCAAAGCTTCTATGGAAAAAAGTTAAATCATTAAAAGGAAATGAAATCATTAAAACAGGACATTATGTATTTACAGTGGACTATGATGCATGCGGATACGAATAGATGAAATGTGTTTTATGAAAAAAAAAAAAATGTGTGAAAAAATGGTCGTCACTAAACATGTCTGCCAGGTTAAATGAATAGTTTACATTTTTGTATTAATTAATATTGTTGCATTATTTTTATACAAATGTATTATTAATTACCAAACCTACAAGTTTGGATTTTGAGAATGTGTGTGTACAACTTTAAAAAAAAATGGTTATTGCACTTCAGCGCAGCCAAACTACAAAATACAAAAAACAGCAATTAAAACTGGATTCCAAAATATACATATTACTGTTTCTGCTACTTCGCTATTAACTGCAAAACATTTGGATATTATAAAGTCTTCCTTTAACTGCCAATGACTCTCAAACCAGCCAACAACCGAAGTCCTTAAATTTTTTTTAGTATAGAACACAATTTGTGTGTTCCATGGAAAAAAATTTAATTATTACTGAAAGTTCCAAAATGTAACATGCCCTGTTTTAATAATTCAAGCAACTACCGACCCTATGGAATCTCAGATATTTAACTCTCAAAAACTTTTAGGTCTGTCCGCATACATCCCGTACTAAAATTCCTAGATAATCAAATTTCAAAGTGTGAGGGTCAAATTCTCACAGCTAAAGTTACACAAAAGTAATCGAACAGGTTGATCAAGCCAAAGTTGTAAATATACTTCATAATCCAGCTCAACAAATTTCGTACAATAAAATTCTCTCTTTTGTGAAAAACTACGAAAATTCCTAACTCCAAGGTTTTCATAAAATTTCGCCAGAATTCACTGCTTTAAGAGAGTTCTCGAGCGGATCTATTTATTACTTGAATTTAATTTATCCAGTGACTTATATCTAACAACACTGTAAGCTAAACTTCCGGTTTCCTACCGCCATTTTTGAAATATATTTGATTGATGATGGCTGGCTATATTGGTTTTCTAGCTTCTTGTAAAGACATAATATTGATGTAAAACCAAATCTAACTGAGTGGATTCGTACTCGCATTTCCGTTAACAAGAAGATGCGTGCAGTTTGTCGGGTTCCCAAATTAGCAACACTCAAAACAACAGTGTTGCAAAGAATTCAAACAAAAATTGAGGATTAAAAAGAGTGAATCTCATCCACATATGTAAGTAATGTACATCATATTCTGCATATTGTTCTCCTGCCATTGGATCAGATTCAATGATAAAGAACAACTAGCTTTGAGTATAAAATATATTTTTAATTGAAATGTAAGCATAATTACATAAATATTATTTTATAAACACATATTTAGGATATATTGAAAAAAGGAAGGGAATAATAATATTTCAAGGTCATTTAGGGAAGCGAATTGCTATTTGATGTATAATGAGGGACAAAACCAGTGGAACTGTTATATCAAAGACCATTTTTGGCCTTTCCAGAGTAATTTCTATTTCTGAACAGCTGTCAAGCAAATATTATTATGGTCCAAGAAAATTAAACAGAAAAAATCGCGGATATATTTCCTTAGATTTTGGGGCTTAGAATTGAAAACATTATGGCTTTCTGATAAGTGCGATCGACTGCCTTTTTCTCCGCCCCATTGAGAGAATCTGACAGAAATCCAAGAATATTATTTTCATGGAAAGAATAGTTCTTAACAGAACGGCATAAAACTGGTTTGATTCACTCTGACACTCTTGACATATCGATGGATGGCCGTAGTTGCCAACTTCAATTTTGTTTTCTTTTCGCAAAATTAGTACCCATATTGCGAAACCAAACGTCAAAATCATACGTATTCGCATTATAAGTTCTGATACCTTACTTTCTGCACAAAAATTAGCACCTTGCCAATATTCTAAGAGTAGGGTTAAATTCTCTCTGAGAAAGACAAAACTATAAAAACTTATGGGAACGGGTTGAACAAAAAAGATGCCCACTTTTTAGACGTCACTTTTTTTCTATTGATTTAAATCTAATTATCTTTACCAGCTGAACACTCGGAACTCCGCGAGCGCATGTTATTTAGGACCGCATGAGGCATCTCTTGTTGACCTGAACGTGTACGCGTCTCAGATGTCTAACAAGAGCCCTCAGAAGGAGGATGGAAAGTGGTTGAATTGTCTAGATGGAATCAACGGCGGATTCTATCGAAGACTTGGCAGACACCTTGCCCGAGCTACATCGACATCAGGGCTATAGAATAGAGATGGTGGCGGATGAATCCTTAATGGGTTAACGGCAGCGCTAGTACCTCCGACGTGAGATACTGATGTCAGTTTCTCGAACTGGCTCATCGTCCAAGGGGCTAAAACTCATGGAACTGGTCCTCCAGGTTGAGTGTTATGCCGTCTGGGTAACTGCCCACTTCATTTGTGCGCACACTGGTGTCGGTAAACAGAAAACGGGGCTGTTTATCGCCTGGTGTACGCACCGATTTTGGTGTCAGAAAAATAGTTTGATTTTTGGTGTCAGTGTCTCGTTTGGTGTGATGGTGTGTGGTGAACGCAGATCATGTTTGCAGATATTATTATTTTGAAATGGATAACCAAGGCTCGGATGATTTTCAAAAGGATGGAAGCATGGTAATGGTGAAGAAATCGCAATAAATATTATGAAGAATTTATTCAGCATTTCAGAGATTTCAATTGGACTCCCGTACAATTTTATGTCGCTATGTGAAGGATAAAATTCACGCCAATGATCTAGAGTTCAGATAACTAAACTGCTGTTGTACATAGTATCAGCATGTATAACTGTATAAATCCGCTTTATTTCGTATGAATTTCGTCAAATTAAATGAGATGAATAGTCGACTATAATAATGTGGGTCATTCATTACAACATATTGATGATATGCATTGAAAAAAGTTTGCAATGATATTATATTTTTCTGATGTTTAAAATTTCAACAAAACAACAACGTCATATAGTTGCGTTAAGATATGTTTGGCATTATGTTTAGTGCTTAAATTATAGCTAAAAACTAAAACTGTTTGGTACTGTTTATTTATATAAGAAAATAAAAGATGAATATAAGCTACATTACCATCATGCAGTCTAGTTCATACGAACACAACATACCTTTCATGCTTTATTATTTTTATTTTTCTTAAATTCAAAACTAAACAATAAGGACTTAAATAAAAATAAGAAAAATTAACACTTTAAAACCAATCATAATTAAAAAAGAGTAATGTTATTTTGAAACAAAGAAATACTGATGATGTAGTAGTAGATAGAGAGAAAATATAGAGAGAACACAAATAATAAACTTTGAATACCTCTGTAGAGGCGTCATATTTGTGGATATGCCACCAAAACTAGAGGCAATTGTGTTGAATTCGACTTGTTTAATGTCATTGCCTTCATAACAGTGAGCCAAATAGTCAGATCGAAACAAACCGAGAGAAAGTGTTTCCTGGAAATGAAATGTTCATTGATTTTTCTTATTTTTTTTTCTTTTCATTGAATGAGAATTATTAAACAAAAAAAAAACAAGCTAATATATTTGTAGAGCTTGAGTTTAATCCGCCCCTTTTTCGAATATTAAATTTATATGCAATTAAAATGATCGGTGAAATGATGGCTAGACATGTACAATTATTTGTACCATTACTTTGGTACGATGTATTATTTTGTTTTTTTCTTGGGATTTTTGTGCAAAAAAATTGTCCTGGCCAAACTGTACGCATCAAAATAGTTTCCTTTTTTTTTCTAAAAAAAATACATATGAATTTGTCAACAGATTTATGTAAAACCGTCAATTTCGTCTGTTGTCTTCAGAACTATCTTTTATTCAATATTTTAAGTAAATTTTATAAAAAAAATAACAAAACAAGTGCATCTGAGATAAGAAAGAAGTTGGCGAGGGCACAGGAAGGAATTAGGAACAAATAAAACATTTTCCGCCATTCTGAGCAGCAGATTAAAGCAATTTCATTTGCAAAAGTTACTAATTTCTTGTTATCCAAACCAAACCACAAAACTATATAGTGCTGAGTTATATGTAATGCTATAGAGTTATTTAAAAAACAAACAGTACTTTGTGTAATTAGCAAAAATTAAAATTTTTCAAAAAAAAAAACACATAACATGCTCAGACAAGCTAGGAAAAAGCTATTGGATAGAAGCAAATATGTAGGTACAGCGCAATATTTAATTTAAAAAAAAGCATTGGAGTTAGACAAAAAAAAAAATTGGTTAGTGAGTGACCTCACCATTGTTCGAAACAAAATGTGTAATAAAAAAATATATAAATCAAGACAAAGTAAAGTGTAAAAGAAGAAGGAAACAAAATGTTTTTTTTTTTTTCAAATATAACATACAATATAAAAATAAAACAAAAACGAAATATTATTTGTTTGTTTTTTAAATGTGCACCTTTGGATTGATCTACTAGCTGGTCCTAAATGGCCGAAACCAGAAGCTATTGTGTTTATTTCAACTTGTTTCCAGCAACAGTAGGCACAGGGCACTTCTTTCTTTTCAAGACAGCACGTCTCCAACATCAAATCAGATCGAATTAGTCCCAAAGATAATGGCTTTATTAAATGAGGTTTGAATTTTGATTTTTGTCTTCGACTTAAGATGGATGGATTCTTACAAATGTCATTATTTGCTAGTGTATCAGTGCGGGTTATAAGACGTACTTTTTTTTAATGGTGCATATGCATTCGGTGTCTCGTAAAGAAAGATTGATTATCATAACTTGAGTTGGGGCATGTAAGCGTTAAGGATTATCTATAGGGCTCTACTACGTTAAGAATATTCATTAAACAGCGCGATTCGTAATTAGTAATCTTATACCGCGTTCTCACCGGACGAAATCTTAAGATCAATGAATTATATTTTTTATTTAGCTTATGCAATATGCATTACTTACATACATAGAATTTGTATGCATTGTTTGATTTGTATGTTGCAATTATGGTATGTTTCAAAAATCGATCACTTTTTGGTTTCCCAATTTGGCCACTCTCAAACAGCTGTTGGTTTGTTTGTTTCCCGCCACTTAAAAATGGACAGCCAATGACATTCAACATTATCTCAACTTGGTGCGAACGGTTTACGAGATTTCGTCAAAAGTTCATCGAAATCTCGAGATTTCGCTTCGGATGAACGCAGTATTACTGAGTTATTGCAATAAATAGTTTTCTATTTTTTTTTTTTATATTATGATTGAGGTTTGAATGGTTTAAGCAAATTTATGGATGAAGTTTTAGCACAGTATTCTATGCGTCCATGAAAAATGTCGATTAAAAGTTATTAGATACTTATTTTTATGACATTTGTGAATATTACCATACTTTTAATTTTTATGTAAAAGTTGTTTAATGATTACCCTATTGTACGTAACGCAGAATTACTGATCAACATTTGAATTAATATTTAGCCCTGTCACAGAATCCGTCGTAACAAATCGACGGCACATACATATGCACATCATTTGCCTTTGTGAAGAGCTGTCAATTAGAGGTTTTGAGGTTATAAGGAAGAATAAGAGGTGTGTTCCCTTACTTTCCTCTCAGAGAAAGAGAAATCTCCAAAAAGTACGGAAAAGGGTTGAACAAAAAAGCTGCACACTTTTCAGACGTAACTTTTTTTTTGTATTGATTTACTTCATATTATTTTGCCAGTCAACAACAACACAACCATTTGACAGAACTCATATTTTTGCCAAAGAAATTTCTTGAACTAAACTTCGCAGCATGGGGAAATTTGTTACTCTCCCGCAAGCTCTCTTTTCTGTGAAAAACTACGAAACTTTCGCGTACGGGAACAGGAATTCGCTATTTTTCATAAAATTTCGTAGATTTTCGTAGTTTTAGTCACTACGAAAACAGACCTAATAAAAGCGGATTTATTGAAAAGTTCTGATTAGAATTAAGTCCCGTAATGTTAAATTTCGGATTCACCCAATCTCGAAATTCGTAGCAAAATGTATTCTACGATGAATTCTGTGTTGGCTCTTTCGGATTCGTAGAAAAATCCTATTACGACGCATTTTGTGATAGGGACGATAAAATTGTATTCCACTATGAAATTAATTATTCTGAATAAGTTCTAAACTTATTAATTAAACCGACCCGGCAACCGGAACCAGCAAATAATTACATAATGTAAATCCACCATCATTACAGATTTATTACCTAAAATAAAAGTGATATCTTTTCTTGTATAAATGTAGCAAGTATATGACAGAGATTTATATACATTTTTTAAATAACTTTCCGCACCTTAAAACGAAAACATGGTACATTTATGGGATTAACACCAACATTGTCGAGTACAAATAAGTGGTAACAGAAGGAATATTCTACTAAAAACAATACATCGTTGGTAAAAGTGGTCTTAATGTTTTTGCAGATTTCATGGCACTGTTGAAGCTGCGAATTCATGAGTCGCGTTGCTAAATTTGACACTTAAATTATTTATTTATTTATTTATGCATAAAAGGTGACAAAAGTAATTTGTAATTTCTCGAAACAAGAAAGGCAAAAGGTAACAGTACTGTACAAATAAAAATGTTGTTTGTATCAAATGTAAATGTGTTGTTTAACATCAATAGACACTGACTGCTCTATCTATAAAATAATATGTACATTTCAAATCTCATTAAAATTTTTGGGAATTATGTTGACAGTACGTACTCTCCTCATCCTTTAAACTATCTATGACATTTTATTTTAAGTTTAAGAGTCTTTAAGATGAAGACATTTAGTGGTTACCGTTTTTTAAAAACAAACAAAAATGAAGTATACCTCTAAACACAAAAAAAAAAAACATGAGAATATTAGTCAAATGGTTTCTGTTCAAAGAGCAGAGTACAAATGTAAGCTAACTAGGTTATTTGGGACAAGATAAAATATAAAAAACAAGTTATTTCTTCAATGGTTAATGCACCTTGCACAAGGCAATAGACATCGTTTTGTTAGCACACATTCGATTATTTATCACACAAAAACAAGTACTAAGTATGTGTTTTGCCTGCTCTCGCTGATGTTGTTGATCTTCGAAATTTGGTGGAAAATAAGAATAACCTATTTTTGATATGGCCGAAAGAAGCCTTACAAAAAACCAGCAAACGATTTGAAAACAAAGAAATGCTAAACTTAAACTTAAAAGAATGATTGTCAATAAACGACATCCTACAAATAAAAAAAGTATCGGTGGGAGATTTAGTGAATATCGTTTGTCGGTTAAAAGGGCCCAATAATGTAAGAACTGAACTCTCTTTGAGAATACATGCTTTTCTTTATCCAAAAAATGTATAGATCATTTTCATAAACCTAATGGCTAAGCAAAGAGATAGCAAGGTGTTGCCTAAGGTGTCCAACTATATGTTTGCAATTTCAATCATTGAAATCCATTCTATTTATATGTTGCACAGATTTAGGGAAATTAATTTTTAGAAGTTTGAGTAAATATAAACAGTTGTATATGTAAACAACTCATACTGCACACCACTATATCCAACTGAAATCGATTAACAACCGAATGTTGTAAATGTATGTGGAAAAACATGCAGGTGTTTCTCATTTCTTCCAATGTTACAGTTATAGGAGCCATATTGGTGGACAGTATGAGTGGTGTTTATTTCAAATGAAACTGAAACAGAAGAATTCCAAACCGAAAGATCGGACGAAACGGTGATCATCGCATTAAGCGGAATTGTGGACATTTCATTAGTTTTTTCTTTTTATTGTTAGCTTAACTGTTTGTAACACGCCTTTAATAACCATCACAACAATACAATCTCCCATTGTAGCCAATTAGTTTTTGCAGATAATTCACAATCATGACATAACTATCTCGGCATTGATAAAAAAAACTCTAATATATTTCATCACATTATGACATCACTAAAATATGTGAAAGCTAGTGCTCATTATGACCTTTGCTAAGTGGATGTACAACTAGCTATTAGTAAATATACAATAGTGTTAGTAAAAAAGTACCTACATACAACACTTTTTTGTTCAATCAACAAGTAGAAAGTAAAACTAATTCATAACAAGAAAGGTGCTCGACATTAATAAATAATTCCATGATTTACTCTCCCTCGTAAAGAGCCACATTATCGAATTTCCATGTAATAAAATGTCTCCCCTGTGAGAATATACTTGCTACAAGAATACTCGAACAATATGGGCAAAGAAAAAAGGATGATTTATGACTGAAATTTACCTGTGCTATTCCATTAGCTAATACTTTCTTATAAATTTTAAAGAGATTTCCTGTAAATTCATCTACTTTAATGGTTTCCGCCAGAGTTGTTGTTAAAAACTCGTCGTCGTGGGCGACGAAATGCATCATTTCGTTGAGAATCACTTGAAGATCGACTGCCTTTTCGAATTCCTTTCGAGGGAATGATGAAGGTGTTAGGATGAACGGTGCAAACTGTAAAAGAATCCAATAATGGTTCTATTTCTTCTCCAGTCATTTTTATACCTACATTCAGAGCATCTGGACTGAAACTTTGTTTGGATCGCATCGCAGCACCGTGCATTACAGCCCAGTCTTTTGCCTTTGGTACGACTTCCAGAAGAGTTTTTTCGTCAATAGGGAAGGGAACACAAGATTCGAGGAGCGGCAATGACATGGTTGATGATTTCTTTTACAAATTTTTTTTAAACAAATTTGCCGACGCAAATGCAGAGGTTAGGGAAATAGGAAAGAAATGACTGAAAATTGATATGGTTTCGAAGAACACTGGTAAATTTATGCTTCTCATTCGATATAATTCTTTTACAATAAGTAAATATTTAAAAGGAACTTAAGATATCACGACACGATGACTTTTTCCGAAATGATAAGACATGACTTGTCCCTTTATATTTTTCAAGCAGCTGATAGCAGATTTGATGTTTCGTGGTTTGTATATGAGACGTGCGCAATAAGCAGTGTTCAGAAATGCTATTTTTTTCAATAAGATCTTTTATCCCAAATTTATTTTTCTGTTAAAATATATTATACAATTTTGATCAATAGAAAATCTTTTATTGTTCATATTTTGCGTTAGATACATACTGGTAATGAAATCTCACTTTCATACCAGATAATAAACAGAAATAAAATATTTGCTGCCAACATCTGCATTTTTTGAATTGGACTAAATCTAAAAAACTGTTAACATTAAATTATTTCAATATTTTGCAATAATTGCAGATTTTGTTCTTTTTTAATGACTTTGTTTTTAACAAGAATTAAAAAAAAAAAAAAAAATCGATATAAGTCTCTGGGGTGGAACTTTAATAAGCATGCTAACACAGCACAGCACTTGTTAAGATATGGTTCAAAAAGTTCAAAACAACTAAAATATATACCGAAAATTTCTGCTGTAGCTACTCGCCTATTCACTCGGATCAGAGTACATTACGATTTTATTTTTATATTATTTTTCATGAGTATGTAATTTTGGTTGTGCCTGTGTCATATGATCTCTCTATTAATCTCAACATTCTTTGTTCATCGCTCTTAAGAAAACCGTCAAATGTCAGTGTGCGAAAGGGACGCTTGGCTCTGTAAAATTTCAAAAGTTTGATCTGCGTCAGTTGATATTTTCAAAAAGTATTCTTATCTTGAATTAAAAGTATATAGATTTTAACAATTTAAGGAATATTTCGCTAAAATGAATCTGATTGAAGATGAGTGTGCGGTCAAAATAGTGGTCCGTGAACGTCCACTGCCAACAGTTTACCAAAACAATGAAGTGTCTAGTGCAATCGACTACCATTCTAATTCCAATGTAAAGTAAAAAATTCGCAATAAATACGTTTTGTTTTTTTAATTGTTTGCTTTAATTAAAATTTAGATTATAATTGTGGACGATCGGCCGTTTGCATTTGATCATGTTCTGTCGCCAATTGTGTCGCAGCTGGAGCTGTTTGATTTCTTGGTTATGCCGCTGATCGGTAAGGTTCTCAAGGGCTTCAATTGCACAGCACTCGCTTATGGACAAACCGGCACAGGAAAGTCGTTTACTATGGGACTAAATCCAGAGGTAGATTCTTAGATTATTGTGTATTATGTTGTTGGTAAAGTATATAACCCGTACAGAGCTTGGAAGGCCCCAATATGGGAATGATTCCTCGATGTGTACAAACGATTCTTGACAACAGCCAAAACAAGGAACACAATTCCGAAGTCAAACAAGAAATATCGGCTTCATTTATAGAAATTTACAGTGAGAAGGTGTACGATTTGCTGAGTGAAAATCCCGCCGAACCAATTATTGCTAGAGGTAAGTTTTAATTCATTTTATTTATTTTATATGCAAAACCAAATTTGTCCAAACCAAAATAAAAATTTCCTAATTTATTTCTGGCTTTTACGGTCTTAAGCTCAACTTCTTCTCAGTTCTCAATTTGAGAAAATTTTAAGTAAAAGCTACTTGACTATTAAACATTTTTGAGTGTATTGTATTTCTTAAAAAAAAAAAAAAAAAAACACCTCGCTGCGGACAGGATTCGAACCTGTGCGGGTAGAACCCAATGGATTTCAAGTCCATCTCCTTAACCACTCGGACACCGCAGCTCATGCGGTTTGTGTTGCCAAATCACGAGTACTTTACATTTATGGTTATGTGCATATCAGCATTTTTTCTGCTTTTACCGATTAAGCCATTTACTTAGAAGAGAAATTACTTTGTTTAGATGTGGTCTGCCCTAGTCATATCTATAAGCCAAAGGTCGTATCATAAGTTATCGATATTTTTGTTTCTTTTTTGTCTGATGTTAATAAAGAATAAAGCGACTTGTTCCCGGTACTCCGTACTCCGGTTATGGACACTTATTAGCCACTTAAGCTGGCTGCAGCTACTCTTTCTAAAGAAAAAAAAACTACCCCTCTTCATATCTGACGTCAGAGCGATCAATTTCTTTTCTTTTTTCTAATTGAAACTCCGTATTTTTTTTTTTAGGTTACAAATTTACAGGAGGCACCAAAAAACCGATTTCAACCATTCAAGATGGTTATGCATTACTAAATCAAGGCACAAAAAACCGTCACGTTCGTCCGACAAAAATGAACCCTCAAAGCTCAAGATCACACGCAATATTCACAATTTACGTACGAAATGAGGTAGCGGACAAAATTACACAGTCTTGTTTGAACTTAGTAGACTTGGCTGGTTCAGAAGGAGTCCGTCGCACAGGCCATCAAGGCGTAGCTTTATCTGAAGGTGTACACATCAATCAAGGTCTGTTGTCTATTGGAAAGGTGCTACAAGCCATAACCCATGGGTACAAAGTGATTCCGTATCGCGACAGTGTCTTAAGCTCAGTACTTCAAGGTAAGCTTTCAACGGATGATGTGTTTTTAGAAAAATATTTGACAGTTATTATTTTCCTTGTAGATTCCCTAAATCCAAATTCTTACTTCACTCTTTTGGCTTGCATCAGTCCACACCGAGAGGACCTAAGCGAAACGCTCTCCACACTACGATTCGCTCAAAGTGCTAAAAATTTAAAGCACAATCCACAAATCAACTCAAAATTAATGGAACTCAAGGTGTGTACGACTTTTGAAACTTATTATTTATTAAATATATCCAAACCTTATAAGATCAATGATTACGTCACGAATTTTCGAACTACTAGCTTGTATACTTTTTTGCATCACTTGTTTGGTGTACTCTTCATCGCCAGCTTCAATTTTTGCACTCAATTCATCTAAATCTGGAACATCGTCACTTTTGTTGTCAATTGTTGGTATAACTAGAAGTCCCATCACCAATCCAAATGAACCGAATTTCTTTAACTGATCATCGAGGGCCGCGCGTGGAAAAAAACGCTCCGGATCAGAGTCCAGTCTAAAATGAAAAGTTTAACAATAAAAAGATGAAATATGCCAAAGTTTCCTACCGTTTCATGAATGTCGCTAGCTCTGTGTAATATATATCCAAAAATTCCTCATAGTATTCATCACGCAGTGGCTTAGTTGTGCAACAGAAAATATAATACATTAAATCCAGAACTGGTGATGCGAATCTGGTGATTTGCCAGTCAATCAGTTTAGCCTCAATTGGTTTTCCGTCCTGAAATAAATTTTTATTCATTACAAAAGTACTGGAGTGATAAATTAAATCAGAATTTAAGTACTTGATATTTGAACAAAATGTTGTTGTTCCAACAGTCACCATGACAAACAACGGCATATGGTTCCGCTTTTGAGCCATCAACTAGGTCAACCATGCGATTAAAAAGTGTTTCCTCTCCGAAGAATGCTTTGATCTTTTGAAGATGTTCCTTATCGCTTTCCTGTGAGAGTGAATTGTAGGCTACTTCGCTTAAACTATTCAAATAATTTGTAAACAATTCATCGTTTCTTCTTTGGGTGAAAATCTCTTCTAGATCCTTGTACTTGGCAAATGTCTCGGGCCATTGGTGATTTATTGCAAACGACATTGCATGCAGCTTACCCAACGCCTTCATTACCAATTTAACAAGATCAGCCGATGGGCTTTCAAATCGATCATGCATTCGAAAACCTTGAAGGCTTAAATCTTCCAGAAAGATGGCCTCTTCGAGATCTCCGGTAATATTTTTAAAGCATCGTGCATATTCCTTGAAACCATTTTCCTCGGGATTAATGCCTTTGGTTGCTTGGAATTCTACAAGAAGGGGTAAATACTAAAAAAAATAATAGTTTAATTGTTTTTTTCTCTTTTTGTATTGAAATGCCATACCTCGTCATAAACAAGGGATTCTCTTAGAAAACAAGGTCTAGCGAAAAATTGCTGACGTCTTATCAGGTTATCTGGTGGAACTTTTATAATCATGCCCAGTTTTTTTGGCTTAGAGCTATCTTTAGCATTTTCTTGGTAGATTACAGCAAGTCGGAGAATGATACCAATGTAATTGTCTCCTTTCGCCGAACCCTTTTCTATTTGTAGAACATAGTTCTGCGACGAAATATTGTTGTTGATTACTTCCAATAAAGCTGATCTCACGGCATCGTTAGGTAATGCTTTTAAGACTTCTTCGTTTGTTGCCATGGTTTGAACCTTGTAAAGAAAGGATTTAGATTCGTTTTAAAACATTTAACGTCCTTCTAATGGCAAAATGGAAAAAGTTGTCACAGTTCGACAAGACATTGCATGATTCAGATAAATTTGATGGAAAGATAACTCTTTTTTCTCTTGATCGCATAACGTTGATATATTAAAGATTTACGCAAAAGAAAATATTCTGTATTCAAATAGTCGCTTACCTCTTGATTGCGACCCGAAAAAAATGCACCACCTCCAGCAAAGCTCGATTATTTGGGACTACTTAAATGTTGCGCACATACTGACTAGATATCCCATATCACATTTTCGAAAATACATACGAAGGCATCTACTACATGTTATTAATCGAAAAAGCCAAATATTTTGCTGCATCATTGATTATATGTTACTCTTTTTTTTGATAAAAAATCACAAGGTGAATACATATTTTCGGACTTAACTTCTTTATTGATAAACACGCATTTGATCTGATTAAAAACAGTAAAAAAACGTTAGCAACAATAGCAATAACAATAAAAGAATGTGCACTTGCCGTACGACAGCAATCAATCGTTTGATATATGTATTAAGATTATAAATATTAGCACACTTACTTGGGCCAATGCCACACGAGCTGCTAAATGGACGCGCGCTCAATTGCCCGCGCAGCTGGCCTGGTCACGGGCCAGACCAACAGCTTTTTACTCATTGCATTGGTCTTATTGTTATTCGAAATCGAATTTAGAAAATTGATTTTCAAAGTGAGTCCTGTGTAGCCCAAACAGTGCGTCTTTTGAAAAGAAGTTTTGGCCTAAATGAAGAACACACCACGCCTACTGTACGCAAGTTTGGGCAAAAAGTTCGTGAGACTTGTATGATAGTGGACAACACTAATGGTCCCCGTCGTCTTACGTTGCGCACAGACGAGACTGGTGCTGAAGCAGCCGAGAGTGTGGGGCTTCCAAAATGAAGTTGGGAACAACGTTCAACGGTGGGCGTTACAGTGCCATGTTAGCTGACTTTTTTTTTTTTTTTACCGAAATCAAAGACGTGGATTTGAACGACCTCTGGTTCATGCAGGATGGTAGGTCATGCCACACAGTCCATGCAACAATTGATCTTTTGGGCAGTCTTCACGATGTTAATTGGCATCGGAGCTGCGATTTGACTCCATTGGACTTTTTTTTGTGCCAAACCGTGAAGGACCGATGCTATGCCAACAATCCGGAAACGATTCAACCACTTAAGGCCAATATCATCCAAGAAATCCGTGAGCTACAGCCCGAAACCGAAAATTGGAGTGACATAATGCGCTGCTCCAAAGCTATCCGAGTTAGCCACTTGAACGATGTTCTGTTCCATAATTAATGGGAATGTTTGATCTTACTAATAAAGCCATAATACATGGAACAAATTTATTTATTTTTTTTTTCATTTTATTGCATTTTTAAAAAAGAAACTTGCAATTAGCCCACCCTGTAAGTGTATTCTCATCTTTTTCTTGTTCAACCCGTTCGTTTACTTTTTCGTTAGTTCAGTTATCTCTGAGATAATGTTAAACCCCCACTCATTAATCTACTAAATTTAGTGCAAAAAATAAGCGAAAGGACACCATTATGTACGAATATTTCACCATTACTCGAAGCAGATTCAAATATTTTCATAAATTGTTCACCACCGTATGTAGCACCACTTCGTCCTTAGCTCATAGAATTCAAAGTCTTTATTTCAGTTGGGATTTTGTATAGGTCAAACAAAAAATCTTTGACATGCTGGTGTGCTTTCCCGAGTCTCTTGTTGTTTGCCTTCAATTGTAAACTGTTATAAAAGTTCTAATAAATATTTATTATTTTTTCTCTTATGAGATGAACGTCATGAATATCATGTCTTGCTTCCAAATCTCTTTTCAACTTAACCCCAAAAAAATAAATTCATACAAACTTGCTTTGATGTTTTAGAATAGATAACAAATAAATAAAAACATGTGTTTTTTAGTTATTAAACTTTTGAATGTTCCGCCATCTCTTCTAATGACACAAGAAAAAATTGATAAGACATTCAATTCAAATTACGTTACGCTGTTATCTAATGTGTTTACATTCCTTGCATTATTCATATTTATATGTTGACTAGGTACTGAATGTTATTGTCAAATTTGATATAACATAAAGAAGGAATCACCACCACATGCCATCAATTGACGCTTCACTGATTAAAACAATTTTTATATATTCAATCTATTTTTAAAGTTCCATTGAACTTAGATCATAGTTGTAAACATAATGTCTGTTCACTAAATACAGTATATTTATATGAGTTTTGTTTATTTTTAATTAAAATGTTTATATTTAATTTCACTGGAATAATATTTTTTTTGTGATAAATCTATGCACCTTTTTTTTTAAAGAAACTTAAGCACTAAACTTCCTTTCTCGCCGCAGTCTTCTCAATAACTAATTTAAAAATTCAAAGAAAGTTTAAGATTATATCTATTTAGCGTATCATTTGTATGTACTTAGTTGTTCTTGACGATACGTTTTTGTTATATAATGATTAATGGTTTGTAAAGTTATTAAACGGTTGAATAATGATGCATCTAAAATGATTTATGGTTCTATTATGAAATTGACTGCTATTTATGTGCATTTGCGAATTAAGGTTGGAATGACGTGCATTGAGTTTAAATTATTTAAAACTACCGATCTAGACGAATGTCTAAATAAACTAATAAGCAAAGCAGCTTGATTTAGTCCGAGTACAAAATTTGCGCGAAAGATTTGTTGACGTATTTATATGTTCTTATCGTTGTTTATTAAAGGGAAAGCAAAATGAACGTTTCGTAGATATTGCAACTGGGTCTCAACTTGAGTTTGAATAGTAATATTAAATCAACGAATACCTACGCATACAAAATTTAAGTTCTGGATAACTTAACCAGCATTTCGGAAATGCTTTTGATTTATAATCATCACGGTATAATCAGATCTTAATTTCAAACTCAAAACATTTTTATTTTATATTTCCTTATTTAAGTACCCTTTCGGCACGAAATTTTCTATTCTTTTTGGAATAACCGCTGACCGAAATTTTCAACGGATTATGGTCTAATTTCATAATAAACTATTCTTCCGGTCCATTTCTCGATGACGTTTTCACATTATCAAAGCTCTTTTTTTGCAATTGACATTAAAAATTTCATACCTCAGCTCTGGAATGTTTCAAGGATTAGTGTAATAGGCCATCGACTTTTCAAAGAATAAAAATAATACCATTAGTTTTGCTTTTACAACTGTGTGACAGACAAAAAATCAAACGTTTTCAGCCAAATATTTCACATATTTATATTTGAATAGCCAAACTTTACAGGACCCTAGAGGAACGTAGAATACTTACGACATTAGTTTAAAAATACAACACTTAAGTCAATTATAAGCCATCGGCACAAGTGGGCAAAACGAGTTCTTGTTACGTTACTTAACACCCTATTCTGTAGGACAGAGCTGCAAATTAGAAAATGTCCAAACTGGCACTGGAGTCTGTGATCCCGAATTCTACCCTAAGAATTCTAAGAGAATTTTCGTAGATTTTGACAGAAGAGAGCGCTTAAAAGAGTGTAAAACGAATTTCAGTGCAAGAAATTTCTTTGGGATTGTTTGTCAAATCTGTCAAATTAGTGTACTTTCAACTTTTTCTTGTTTAACCCGTTCGTTTACTTTGTCGATATTTTAGTTTTCTCTGGGAGAATTCCACCCCCACTCTCTGAAATTTGATAATCCACAAAATTTAGTGCATAAAGTATGCGAACGGACCTAATGTCGCTTCAGAGCATTCGCTCTTTGAGATGCAATATCTATGACAGAATTTGAGTAATATTTGCTCTGATTTCAAATACAGAAATTCGTCGCAGAAATGAGAGTAGAAATCTACTGTCTTTTATTTTAAGTGTCCGATTTAGAAATACAAAACTAAAAAATAACTTTTGAAACAGAAAAATATTACTAAAGAAATGAAAAAAAAAAAAAACTTTACACAGTCCCACACAATTAATTTGTATTAAAAGTAATTAAAACGAGCAATTTCGAGTAAATACACGACCCTATGATTAACCTTACTGGTTGAAATCGAACAGGTCACAATGAGAGTTGTCGCATCTTACAGCTAGTAGCTGTCAAACGCGCGAGAAAGTTGAGGTCGAGTTTACGATATCTACGATTTAAAGCGTTGGAAAGGCCTGAAGTAACATTTCGTATTGACCCGTAAGAGCTCGTTGTTACCACTAAATATGTCAAAGCGCGAACGCGACGTTGTGAATTGGGTATAAAGCTTTTCAGAGTCTTGCGCTTATAAATAAAGTTAAATATAGGTACAGACCCGTTGGTTCTGAAACGTATTTTGGAGTGCCTTGTCTTCACTTTAAAAAAGCTTAAAATTTAGAACCCAACCCTCAAGTGGCTTCAAGTTAATTATAGAACCAACACAATAGATGCAAATTGGACTTGTATAAATTATAGTGATTGAGCTCAAAGGCACAAGATTTTGTTAAACTTTAAACTAGTTTAAATTAGTAGCAATTAGGGAAATCACTTCAGCGTAATATCCATCTCAGAAGCTCCCATAACTTACTCGTACGATTTGGTGTTTGTTTCTCAAATGCGTATGCAATATGCGTATTTGTCGATCTAACTAGCCCCAACGAAGTTATAAAACTATAGTCTTCATGCAGCTGTGTGCATGATTTCCTCAGAACGATTTCAATTCAATTTTAATTTAACTATATGTATGAATGAACTGACACTATCTAACACACTCATTATACTTTGGCGTCATCTATTTAATAAAAAAAGGCACACACACTAATTTTAAATACCACAATCAACGTAAAGTGTCCCCTTTACATGATCAGCTAATAATATAACATAACAGCTAATAATATAACACCCACTAAGTGAAGAATAATTCATTTAACATTGATCTCACTACCTTTAGTTAAATATGTAAAATAAAAACACTGCTATCTTATCTTAATCAATAGTTTAATAGGTGAATGATTGTATACCATAAAGTTTGTCCGTTAGAAGTGAGTCTTATGAACTCGCGAAGTCGACTGATCTGTGAGATCAAAAGCCCGCCAGAGTTTCGTAATTTAAAATTGAGATTAGGTACCATTCCTCTAAAGCTCTGTTAATTTTTCTATAAAGTAACGAGAACAATGAGAAATGTGTAAGAAACATAAACATCTTTTGAATGACAATCTTAGCTGTATACAGTGTACGCAGATATACAGATATAGGCGCGCTTGCTGTTCTGGGATTATGCAATCTTTAATAGATTTGATTTCAACCACAAGTAGATTTTAGTTCGCTCAATCAAGTATCAGATATATCTGAATCGAGACTCAATTCGTGACGTTTGAAATCGAAAACATAGTGATTTAATTGCATGTTTACCTTCGTGACTTAAGACTTCAAAACAGGCGTGTACTAAGTTATTAAATATTGATTAGTTTTAAAATTAATTAAAATAAATATATGCCAGTAAATAAATGTCAGTTGTCTTCGAATTATGCACAGTGGTGGTATATTTTAAAGGACAGACATACAAATTAAGTGTTATTTTACAGATAGCAAAATTTATTTTCTTTTCAGCTTTCGCAAATATTTTTCTTGTTTTTCAATGGCCAACAATTACTTTTGACTTTTAACTCTAATCTAAACTACATAATAATTAATTGGTCCTGAACCTTTTTGTGGCTTAAAAACTAACCAAATAAGGATAGAGCTTACGTAGATGGGAATGTCAAGAAACGCTCTTCCACTGGCTTAAAACATGCCAAAAAATACATTAACTTCTCAATAAATAAAGAAAAGGCATCATCTCCATGAGCAAATACAAAGTCAAGTAAATCACTGACTTCCTAACTAGACATTGATCTCTTACTTATCAATCGTCCAATTGAACAGGTATCTTGAATACACTGAAACAGCCCACCATGTATTGTGCGTATGTCCAGCCATAGCTCGGAGACTTAAGTACTTTAACAAAGGCTTTACATCACCCTCTGTCTGTATGTTGGAGGAGTGGCATAGAAAGTTGATTTTGTCCTCAATAATATCATCATCGTCACAATCTCTGCAAAGCTCCTCTTCAGTCCTTCGTAAAAATAAATAAATATCAGGCCGTCTAAGCAGCCCATAGAGGGCCAAGGCCTATGTAACTTCTCACAACTGTACATGTTGTACGTGGTATACATTTCTTCACGTATACTCTTAGAAGGGACCTACAGTTTATGCCGTATCCGAAGAGCAGAGGGGTTTTGAGAAGCTTTCCCCATGAGGCCGTGAAAAAACTTTTGATGGTATTTTTCTGGATTCGAACTCAGGACCCCTTGCGCAGTAGTCTAACGCACTAACCACTGAGCCACGGCACCGTCCTTCGTAGTTTTTTCATATGATATCGCAGAGTATCGTGCTGTTGTGATGATATCCACGAGGGTGAAAATGGATTTCCTGTTTTTTTGACGAGGCCTCGCGGTTCTTGATTTGGTCAAGTATGGTCCATATTTTCCTTGTAAAGACGTAGGTCTTCATAGAGGTCCACCTGTAATCTGCCTCTCTCTCAAGGCTTTATTCCGCCTTTAAGCTTGAGGGACGCAAGGCTGGATACACACGGATGGATCAATTGGTTCTGTACTGGGCCACCTCTTAGCACTCCCATTTCCTGTTCCGGGGACTCAGCAGAGTTCAACCTTGTGCTAAGTACCAAGAGCCTTGAGTTCTTCATGACACTTCACAAGCTTCGTGTTATTTCAACGAAAGTAATCCGTTTTATAGCAAACTGGCTGTCAGTAAAGAAAGAAATACCTTCAAGAGGTTCCTAGCGGTTCGGAGAAAATTCCAATCGTCTCTGCTAGGGTAGGTGGAAGAGAATGTTATTGCGAAGTTTATCAGCCGAGGCTCTTGACAAAGCGTAGGAGATTTCTGATAGTTTCTGATACTCATGAGACCACCAAGGTCATCAAAGAAGTAGGGCCCCAGGCTGAGGTTGCTCTTTTATCATAGCAAATGAAGAATAGTTTCCTCTTCTTTCTCATCCCTGCAGCTCCTGGAAAAATCGTTTCAAGAGAGGCCCAGTCTTCTAGTGTACAGACCAATTAGACAGGGTCCCGTAAGGACACCGAGGATGATGCTTAGTACCGAACAACTCAGAAATATCAGTTCGTTATGACGATTTTGGTTCAGGTTAAGCCAAAGCTCTCGAAATATTCTGATAAAATGACTATTCTCTCAGTTTGAGCATTAGTTTACAAGTAGCAAGTGCCATACCAATCCCCATATTATCAGGCTCGATTGGTAGGGTTGTTTTAAGTTTCCCTGGAAAATCCCTGTGGCCAGGCGGCCATTTATTTGTTTACAACATCTAAAGATAGTAGGTGAAGAATAGAATAATACCTAATGCTTCGGATGGTGGCGTTCTGATGCGTATACAGGCGGTTCTATGAATATTTTCAAGGTGAGGTTGACAATCTTTGATAGAGCTGTCCACCAAACAGACACGCCATAAAGAAGTATAGATCCTTCCAGTGCAACTAAGTATATATTTCCGCGTACATGTTTCCGGAAACTATTTCTTTAAAAGAAAAAGAAGGATACTTACGGCTCTCAAACTTTGTATACAATAAACGAGAGACGAGAGGATAGAAAGCAAATTGATGACGAGATCGTCGACTACTATCGCGCGGACGATAATTGTTCTCAGAGCTACGGAATAAGTGCTCGATTTGTGATTAAGTGGCTAGAGCTGGTTTATGAAAACTGTCAAATCAGTGTACTTTCAACTTTTTGTTGTTCCACCCATTTCCACTGTTTTCTTTATTTTAGTTCTTCCCTCACTCTTTTTTGGACTCGTGTTTTTGAAAAATCAATGAAGACGTTAATTTTTAAAATAATTACCAAAATATCCGTAGTATGTCTTGTTATTTGTAATTTATTTTAATTTCAGAAGTCCAAAACACCGTTCAAGGCAAATTCACTACGACCTAAAAACTCTCTTGTCACCCCAACACCATACAAAAGGCCATTCAGTCTTATTAACACGAAGCAAAGCAGCGGTCTGAAAAATCCTTCCGTCCATGGGAATACATTTTCTACGCCAAATAAGAAAAGGAAAACTGAAGTCATAAAATTAAATAACACCAACGTAGGCCTTACGCCCAAAGAAAAGCAGAAGTTGGTCATAAAACTCCTCGTACGCACCAAGATTTTATTTTAATTTTTTGCATTCTTTAAAATCTCTAGAATTGGCTCTGTTCGGATGACAACAGCAAAGACTAATCTATTTTCTTTTGAACCATCAATACGTGAGTCAATGAATGACGCATACAATGATCTATCGCTTGACTCTCGGGCTTCACTTTTAAGTCTTAATATTTCTTCATCTACGGCTATTGAGGCCCAATCTACCAAACCAAGGTCTTTTCGCTTAAGTTATTATTATTCTTTTTATAAATCTATCTTTTGAAACAGCACGTTCAGTCCGATGGTACGAAAATGCATGGCTGGAATGGAGAACATGTTGCGAGTTCTGGAAACTCTAAAAGTTAGTCAGCGTACCGAGACAACTGCAACTGCTTTTACGCCATCAGAGCCATCACCGTTGAGCCTAGTTGACCAAAAAATACGCAACATTGTGCGCCAGGAACTTTTATCAATCACTGGTAATAAGACAAAAATAGACGATCCCCTTGATATCGAAAACAATGTTAGATGTGAGTTGGTAAGTTAGAAGCGATCTTCAAATATTTACACCTTTAATGTGAAACAATTACAGTTCCGTGCAAGTAGTCCGATTTTTAAAATTCCTGAAATTCCTGGTGTACGACCATTGTCAAGTTTTAATGCTAGTCAGTCGTCTAATTTTACACAGAATGAGAACTTTTTAGGCGCAGATGAGACTGTTCTGTCAGCGAAACCTTTACGTCGATCTCGTCGATTGTCAGTAAGAAGATCTCTTAGCACTGATGAGTCATTGGCTGTGCCCAGACGACGAAGCACTCGTCTTTCTTCGATAAAAACTCTAAATGAAGGAAGACGTCAAAGCATTCGATTAGCAGCTCGTAAAGAAAAATCATTCCAAGAAGAGGATGAGGAAATGGTGGTGAAGGAGGAAAAACTAACATCATCATCGAATAGGTCTAAACAAGCTAAAAGACCAACCAAAAAGAAACCCAGTGCTCTAGTCAACAACTCAGTAATAGCTGGTTATTTCAATGAGGATAAAGAAAAGAAACCTACGAATACGAAAAATGCTTTAGCGAAGCATCAAAAAGCCATTTTAGAAATGTTAAATAGTGCTTCTATGAAGGAGTTGCAATATTTGCCTCAAGTTGGCTTAAAGACAGCGTTTCAAATCGTTACTCAGAGGTACTTTAATCAGTTTTTGGTGCTTAATGAGTTCACGAATTTTTATATTTGATTTTTAGAACACTTCATGGGAAATTCAAAAACTTTACACAAGTTGGAAAGCTTCCTATCTGGAGGGGGAAAGCATGGGACCGGTTTAAGGAGGTTAGTTTTAAAAAAAAAAAAAAAAAAAGAAGAGTATGTTCTGTATTTCCTATAATAAATGTTTCTTATTGCAGGCCAACAATATAAGCTGATATAACTCGAGTCGAATTGGAGGTTTTCTTTAAGTTTACTTGTTACTGTTGATACATTGTGTTTATAAGTGGGATTTTATGCTAATTAAAAAACGTGTACATGTGACATACTTTAAAATGTTTGGTGTTTTATTTAACGACATAATCTGTAGAGAATATTACAGGCACGCTAAATAAATTACTTCGAAAAAGTAAGGCTGGTTAGTATCTCCGAGGGTTATGGGATAGAGATGGCGGCTGATGAACTAGAACAATGCGCAAACAGAAATATGGATGTCTATTTGGCGATTGTACCATCGATTTTCATTTTTTTTCATAGAAAAGTGTGCTGAAGTCACGAGAGAGTAGGAAGTTTCCCCATATATACGAATTTTAGTGCAAGAGCGCGTGCGCTCGTGTGAGTTCTTCACATGAAGAGTGCTGTGGGTCTGATAGATCATTAAAGCGTAAATGATATCTATAAAAAGATAATAAAAAGGAGGAGGAGTTGTCTGAAGGTCACACCAACTTACTGATCCTCATTGACGAAATTATCGCCCCCACTACATGTGCAGACACATCCCAAGACTTATTGTTATTCTAGAATTAAAAGCATACAGCCAAGACTCTCTAAAACTCATCGATCCTCAATGGTACACCATTACTATATGAGTGGCTCTTCTAAAACTCTCAACCCTAGCATACATGGATCAAGTCTGTTCGAAGGTCACGCCGCTTACCGATCCCCATTGACGAATGCATCACTGTTACTGTATGAGCGTACACATTCCAGGACTCTTAGTCAAAGAAAGAATCACGCATTCCAAACCCATTAAAGCACTAAAAGTATAAGTATTTGGTTTGTAGTAGAAACTATCAAACGGAGTGTTCTCAACCGACTACCAGATTGATTTGTTTTTCTACATTTTTGAAGCCTATTGTAGATAAGAAAGAGTTTCTGGTACTTTAATTTAAGTCAGTGAGCGCATTCGCAACACTTTGCTTATCTAGCTGCTAGAAAACCTTTGCACCGGTAAGACAGATTTTGCCCTAGAGGCCGCTAGATTCGTTAGCGACAAATTTGCCATCCCGGAGTAAGAAATATTCTAGTTGCTATAATTTTCGAATCGTGGGTGTAGGTTAGGTTAGGTTAAATTAGGGTTATGAGGTCATCAAAAGAACACTACGCATGAGAATGACCTATCGTGATCACTAGGCTGAGCTTAAAGCAAAAGAAAGAGTTCTACGTCACCCAAGCACTTGATTACTCTATAGCAATTGAGTAAGTTCTTCAGTTGGTTGCTTAAATCTACCTGTTCTATAATGCTAAAAAAAATGCTTATATAGATGTAAGGATCAATTTCTAGAAGTGCCCTCACACTCGCTCAGTATATGCATAATGTCTTTCGAACGTGCCAGATTCTTACAACAACTATCCGATTCTGATAACCCCTATCTACTGGCGTACTTCTTCAGAATAAATGTCCAGAGACGATCCCAATTATATAGCCTTAATCTGTGATTTTTCTAACTTAATAATTTTCCCTGGTCTTTGATGCCTTTTCTCTGGCTTTGGACACCCTATGTCCGTCCTTACTTCTCCTGGCAACATACAGCGGTGCCGTGATGCTGTCTCTAATATTCTCTGATGTGTGCTCCGCAGCTTTTTTGACCAGTATCGGGGCCTCAATATTACAGCATAATCTAACGTGCGGTTAGCTCAGAATTGATGACAGAAAACTCTAGCGCTATAAGCCCAGCCTGACTGTGTGTGTAAAAGGCAATTACTTTTTCCCTGCTAAATAAATGTCGCCACAATTCTTATAGAAATTCTAATAAATAAGTCATTTTCTATTTGGAAACAATTTTACTTTAAAAACAATCGTATTATCGTTAAATGTAAATTATTTATTTTGACCAAATATAGAAGCGTATCAAACGCTATGGGTTTTAGAAATCAAATCAATAAAATACATGTGAGAAAGAACCAGTTTGAAACAACCCTTACAAATGATACAAAAAATTTACAATTATTAACGTACATAAAAATTTTATGATGTCACATAAGCGGAACGTAGCAGCTGCAGTTGTTATTGATAATGCTCTGAAAAGGCGAAATAAATGTAAAAAAAAAAAATGGGTTAAGGTACATTCACAGCTCAGCGACGAACGAATGGGCGAACTGCGAACAAACCATTTAAAGCATATAATTGACAATTTTACTACTCCCAAAGAAGAGACCTTAATTTATCTATCGTTTTATAAAAAAAAAGTTAAATTGTAATTAATTTCTGCGAAGAAAACAACAATAGACGAATACTTTTTGCAAACTGTAAAATTTTATTCACATTCCACAAATATGAAACTCAATCAACATTCGCCAGAGTCCTCACAAGTTTATTTTCCCTTGGTAAATGACAAATTAAAAACGCCGGTTACAGTGACTAGATAAAAAAGTTGCTGTGAATGAAATGTAAAACAGGCGAATATTGGCTCGTTCGCGTTCGCAGTTCACTGAGCTGTAAATGGACCGTTAAACCATGGATGGATCGTCGATAACAAGATCGATAACAAGAGAGCTTCAAATCGAAGAACCTCAAGTGTATTCAACTCTTTGCTTTTAGGTCCGTCTCCACTTACGAAATTTCTCTCGAGAGTGACTTAAGAGCTACTCGCCCAAATTTTACTCTCGAGTGGACAAGCACCTTAAGAATCACTAAGAAATTTCATTTTTAAATTTAATGTAGACCTTTACGACAGTATGATATGATATGATCCCATATTTTAATTCAATAATATATGATCTGTGTGGTGTATTTATTGTTACTAGTTATAATTAACGAGTAGCAGAAAGCATTTTGTTTACATGTTTATCTGTTTAATTTGATAGGTATCATATTCAAGGTTGAATACAAAGTAATTGATTTGGATTCCATTGAATGTAATTAAAACACCATCTGCTGTTTGTTTTTAAATGTTTATGGTTCGTTGTTCCTATGAAATATTACGAGTATAAACCGAATAAGCGCCAATTATAAGTAAATTCTGTGCCAATAAATTTCTTTTTGGACGCCTTTTTGGCCGTTTCGCCTCTCGCATGCTACTTCTTTCAACGACGGAGCCAGTTACTATAGTCGTTCCTATGTGCACCATTGGCCATCCCTCATAAAACGTAAAAATCACCTTGTATTTAGCACTAGGAATAAAAAAGGGTACAAATCGAGCATCCAAATAAATATTATATGCTGCTAGATGGCCCTTTAAAACAAAACCGGAATATAATCATATGTACGATAAGTTTTTGTTTCTCTTACATACCCAATATGGACAGCTATGATTGACATTTGAATAACGTGATAATATATTTATAATCATCTTTCCATAAATATTCCCTCTGCGAGTTTCCATAATGTTGCATAAATTGAGAGTTATATTTATAAGAAAAGGATAAAACTGGTTCGTATAGGAGTTTTTGAACAGCTCCATACGCATCTGTAACAAAAGATATTAGTAATCAGCCAAAAAGCAATATCGCATTATAGATCTAAGCTGAATAGTACTTACTGATGCATTTCTTACAATGCCAACCAAATCTGAGTCCATTATGGCAATAGTTTTCTCCCAGTTTAAGGGTTTCAGCCTGCAACTTATATTAACCAGCATATCCGGATTGCCATAGCATTTAATAGATGTCGTTTTTACATAAAATGGAACTATCTAATAGAATTGGAAATGTTTAATTTAAATATTAAATAACAAAATCATTAATTTACTCCATCCATTCCTTGCGAATTTACTCTTACTACAATGATTTGAAATAAAATAAATATTAAAAGAACTTTCATTGCGTTAATAAAAATGTTTGAAAGCAAAGCTAATGACTAACTGCACTGATTGGTACAAATTAATAAAATAAAATGATATTGTGTAGAATATAACCGAATCGTATGGATGGCGAAAGCGAGTAATTAATATGTAATCAATTTGAAGTTATCCAACTATGACAATGCATCCGATATTACAAAATAGAAAATTAAAAAAATAATAATAATAAAAATAAAATATTACTGAATCATTCACGCGTGCCTTTAAACAATTTAGGTTTGTTCTCCGACCCGTTTAATAGGAGTAGAATTTATATTATTTTGAATTTAATGGCAAAGGTTTGGTTAGTTCTTAAAAGTATATAATTGCGAATTACCGAATATCGAAGCAGTCAGTATACTAGTCATAGTAGGGCCTGGTGCTCTTCTGAGAACTTACGTTTTAAGGCACTTAGAAACACTTTTCTCTGCAACAACTGGGCGTACGATGATGATTCTGTTTTTTCTATCTATATGGCTTATTAAACTTTAAAAATTCAGATTTCACACTTAACGTAAGCCAATCAAAGGAATTCGTGTTGTAAGTAAAAACGAAAAAACTATTCCAGCAGGGTTCCCAAGTTAAACAAGGCAAACAAAATTAAAGCTCTAAATTACCATCACACTGTCAAGCAATTAAAGAGGAAAATGTATACAGGATAAGTTGATAAGTTTGCTTCTTAAAAGACCAATCATAATGAACATAAGTAAGATTACGCCATACAGTGGTTCCGCTCTCCGGTCATAATTACTTTCTCACTGAAAACAACTAAATTTATTTGGTCTTATAGTAATTTGGGTATCCTGATTCTGAATCCGCAAACTTTGCTCTTCTCTATTAGATTTTATATTGGCCTGCATGATTAGCAAACCTGAGTAATCGATGCCAGAAGAAATATATATGCCTACGTACTAAACACATACCCTACAACGTCTGAGGTTTCTGCATTTTCTGAGGCTTCTGCTGTTGCTTTTCTTACCCTCTCCGTAGCACATTTTGCAGTATTGTTATAATATTATATATTTCCGCCCAATTTTCCGTTGACTGCTACAAGTGATAGAGGATAAAAGGGCGGAGTCGTTCTCCATGCCATGACGGGGACAGTAAAATACTGCATTTTTAGGTGTTTTCATCTTCATCTGCATATTCGGGACAAGATAATTAAGGTAACCACCATACCCTCAGCAGTTTCTTCGTTCAACTGGCCTATAGGCAAAATCGCATGTAGGACAACTTGTCTTATGCACCAAAGCTGGCATGGATAGGACGAATATTCCTCCAGAATTTCTCTTGCTCTGTGTAAGGCATAATTTTTAAAAGTCTCGGTATTAATAGTGTAGCCACATGAACATCTTACAATTATGGACTCTTTGAAGGAAAATATCTGAGAGCCGCAATGATGTCATTTGATGTATCTCATCATTTTTCGACTTATCAATTATAATGGTAGTCTTCGTCAAAATATCAAGCTTTATTTTTTTCACTGACCACATTCCTTATAAGTTGATATTGGTGTTTTGTCAGTCTATAAACAACTAATAATCATATGCATTAAGTTGCAGTATGTCGGTTACTTGAAATCGCTGCAAAGTAGAAGCGATATCTTGGTCTTCTGTAGCCGAGCTAGCAATATGCCTGCATTTTGTTTGGAATAAGCATTCTAAAAACAGTTTTTTTGCATACCTTTTAGTGATGTCTTCTGTATTTTCAGCAAGTCACTGTATGTTGTTCCTGTTATATTGAAATTTCGCACATTTTCGCAAAAAATGACTGGGCTTACAAAATTGTATTGTATTGTGTATGTAATTGTACATTCAGTGTTCTACGTAGAGCATGCCCGTCTTTACTTCTCCAGGCATCATAGACTTTTCGTTCTTTGGATTTCTTAAATGAACCGATTGCTATAACGCTGCAAAGCATTAACTTAAAAGCCATCCATTTCGATTTTTGTCGCAGCACTAAAAATAAGGTAAATGCTAGGCCATAAACAGCCCATAGAGAGCCTAAGCCCTAGCTTCTCACAACTGTACATGTTGTATGTGGTATACTCGTATAGCCTACAGTTTTATGCCTTATCCGAAGGGCAGATGTTTTTTTTTTTTTTTTACAAGCTTTCTCATAAGTCCGTGAAAAAACGTTTGATGGTATTTTTCTGGATTCAAACTTTAAACCTCTTGCACAGTAGTCCAACGCACTAACACTGAGCCGCAGCATTGGCTGCCACTAAAGGATGGATGAATGAATCAAACAAACAAATACGAAAAGATTGAAATGAGGAATTAAAATAGAATATTTCAATTTCTTACTGCAAATTATCTTTAATAGGATTAATACACAATAGACATCTTGCGTTACATAAATAAGACCGCAAAAAGCAAAAAAATTATTCGAAATGGTAAGGCTATAAGGTTCGCGTGTTCCACTTTCACTAGACAAAAAATGTTATCCTAAAACAAACCAAACAAAAAGCCACTTATTTTGTCTTAGAGTCTTTAAATCCTCGTCCTTATTTACTTCAACTTCTCTTCAGTAACTAGTTAGGTTACGATAATTGCTTTACTGGTAAAAATAAATCAAAACTTGGAAAATTTAAATTTAGTAGTAGGTATTCTTCGCAAATAGGAAGAGATAATTTGTCTTCAGAAACTGATTTTCACCTTAATACATAGCTATCCGCTCTTTGTAACCCACGATTTCTTGATTTTGTGATCAGATAGAACGGTAATGTAATAACGATAAATCTAGTTTTTTTTATGTATTTCCAGATTAACTGATTTCCATTAACATTAATAATAAACGTAACCTAATTGCCCCCCACAACCAAGAAACATTTTTCATAATGGAATATAATTGCTCAACAACAATATGATATATTGCACTTATGTATGGATATGTTTTAAATACATTCTATTCACATGCAAGGGTAGTAAGTATCTTTTATGATTCAGAGAATTATTACGTGCATCTACGAATATTTAGCCATTCAAATACAACCATTTGCAGTGATACGATTGTTCTTACCAAAAAAAAAAAAAAAAAAATGGAGAAAAAGGACATCAGTTATAAAAAATTGTATGAACATCTAACACTTTTTCGGCGCAGTCTTATATTTCAAACGAAGGAGTTCTTTCAAAATTCAACTTTACATGGTGTAAGGTACATTGCAGAGACTGGTCGGCCACTAGGAGAGAAGTAAGAATTAATTACCTTAAACGAATAAAAATCTAATTGGATAAATCCCTTTTTAAAAGGTTTATGTGGTTTTGTTTTACTGCAGTTGGTGCGGTTACGGCGCTCATTATAATTATGAGTCTGTGGGAAAAGTTTCAAACTAATCCAACAATCACAGGTATTTATGTGGTGTGTATAAAGGTTTGGAGATATTAATTTTTCATGGCAAATCGTAGGCCTTGATACTGATTTCCAGAATCAGAAGGTTATATTTCCATCTACACTGGTTTGTCCAGAGACTGCATTCGATCGTGAGAAGGCGTATGATGTAGCATACAGGAGTTTATCGTAAGTAGTTTCATTTTTATAATTTATAACTTTTAATATTTTATAAGAGACGAGGTAGAAATATCACCACGCTATCTCGTTGGGTAAACTCCATAATGTAGCTGGAACTACGGTCCTAAACAGATATTATTAAGGTTGAAGTTCAAGTCGATACCATTTCTAGTGATGGTTTCGTTGTGTTTCAACAATTTGGCACATATCTTCATCGATCAATGTATCCAAATCAGCGTCTTTGAAGGATTTTGGCATTCATTCACGCAGACGTTTGTCAACATCGAAATCACTGCCTTTTAAGCGACGGAAGGTTAGGTTAGGTTAGGTAGATGGGCGCCTTTTGACAAGAAGGTTCAACCCTGGGAACACTGAGCTGTAAAATATATCACAATATACGGTTGGGTATATTGCGGTACTTTAGTTGTAAACTACTTCGTACTAACGCATAGGTGTTTACTGAAATATACAATAGGTTTTCAGTCAAGTTTTCGCCGGAAACTTAGAACTTTTTATAGGTCTTGATGCGCTTCAGCCGCCGTTTTCTTCGAATGAAAGAAGAAAATCAAAACTTCCCGCAAATAATGATTATTTGGCACAAAATCAGACCTTTTCACAAAGCCTAAAGAATATGACGCCAAAATAAAATCACTACTGTGTAAAAACGCTTTATTTACCATTACATATTGATAAGCGTGAGTCATGACTTTTTGGATATGTCAAATTGCCCAGCACTTAGTGCTGGAGCCATCTAATGACAAACAGCAACCTGAAGTCCACATTTCAAGAACTACAGATGTGCCCATATGAACGGATTTATAAAGTTAAGGTTTATTATGATCAATTCACAATGTCGCGTAGATAACGTGAACTCAATCTCAACGTCTGAGTAAAGCTACCGTCTACTTTATCACGCGTTTGACAGCTATTGGCTATCTGCTGTGACTTGTTCGCTTTAAGGTGACTGTAGCACGAGCGCTTGAAATTTATAAATTTTCTTCAATCCTCAATTATAGTGAGGAGTTTACGTGGGGTATATCTCGGAATATTGTCACAAGATCTTCATAATGCGATACAGTTGCAGAAAAAGGAAATTGAAAACATTAGAATAATTTAAAAAGTAATTTTAATTGATAAAATGAATTTTATATTTATTTATTTTAGTTTACAAATAGATTGCAACATTAATGAATAATTTATACTCAATTATTTAGGGAAAACAATTCGGAAAAGGCCGATCAGATAGCTCCATTTCTGGAAATGCTTACGTCTTTGTCGTTTGACAACATCCAAACTGCTAACGAAATGAGTAAATTGCTAACCGGCAATGTTTTAGATAAATCACCGCTTCGCAGCTGGGCCTATTCGGTAAGTTATATACATCAGACAGACTCCCTGAAAGGTGGCTCTGAAGTGTTCTTGGTGCTCCTAGATAACAGTTAGAGTCAAAGAGCTTGTTCTGTATGTTTAAGCACTTAGATCACAGATCACTGCTTACCTGTATTTAAGTTTTAAATATTAACAATTTGTGTTCTTCAGGTACACATAAGCTGTCAGGACACCCTGTCTGAATGCAAATACAGAGATGAGAAAATTGATTGTTGCGCGCACTTTGATCCTGTCTACACGGAACACGGTTTCTGCTTTGCTTTCAACAGTCGCTTTATTTCACTACCAGAGGCTGAGTAGGTGATTGTGTTATTTTCAATATTTCAACTTACCCTTTGGTTGAGTATATTTATTCTTTTTTTGTTATTTTTATTTATTAGCGTACCAATAAAGGATCCGCACGATTTATACGAAACGGATAAGAAGTGGGCATTGCAGTTTATACCAAATGGAACTTCGAGGATATTTATATTCTCACATGATGAATACTTTGGAGAGGACATTAAATCGCAATTGGAATGGAAGGAAGGACAATCGATAGAAGTTAGAATTTTAGAAAGAAACACCTATACAACTGATGATGCTCGCCAATTGTCTATTGGGTATGTTACTAAAATTATAACAACTTGTGCGAATATCTCTGAATGTCATATCTGATTGTCTTATTAAATTATGTACCAATTGTATACATGTGCCAGTATCCCTAAATGGTCTATCTGAATGTTTTATCTGTCTGACCACTTATTGGACTGAAACATAAGGTTCGGACTGTCAAACTTCAAATCTAAACATTTGCTAAATTTTAATCATAATGAGCTTCCAGGTTTATAACTTTTCCAATTTTGAATGCCTTACCTTTTCTGGTGCTTAAAGTTGATACTGAAGGATCGAACCAATTACGAGTCCGGTACTAAAATTCGTGAAGAAAACTATGCCAAATAAATTGATGTTTAAACCACAAAGACGATTAATTGTTCAGTATCTATTTTGCGCACTAAATTAATTTAATTGCTCATGCATAGTTACTCACTTAAAGGGCTCCCGACTCTTGTAGAGTCCCTGCCTGAGACAAAGTCGATAAAACGGTGGTGGGTTTCGACTTGAAATCCGTTGGTCTTGTTTGAGTGTGAAAATTTGGTCTATTGTCGAACTGCCGGGCCGGAAGCCACACTGGTACGTGCAGCTTATATGCCTCAGTAGTTTTTACAAGACATAGGATCGCCTTTTTTTTTTAATACTAGGCACATAGCGCTGATACTCCAGTCATCGGACCCATACTTGGTTGATGACTTGACGCATGCACCCCATCAAGACATCACCTCCGTATTTAAAGAGTTCAGCTGGAAGCCCTTCAGAGCCAGCGGCTTTGTGTTCTTCAATTTTCTGATGGCTACATTAACTTGTTCAATACTGGGTGGGGCGTTGGTTCTTCATTGACTGGAGGTGGGTTCATGCATAGTACCTATGTACAATATTTTATACCTACATACGAATCACATGGTAATATTATTCAGTTCGATAAACAAAGTTTACTATTAGATCACAGTAACGATCAGTGGCAATAGTTGCTAAGAGTTGAATCAAACTAGTTTTAAACATAAAAAAAATAATAATAATAAGAATCAATTAAATAGCAGCCCATGGCTACAGCAGCTTAATGTTTATGCAAAATTGCAAACCAGTTTTATTCTAGAATATGCGGGAAGTAAAACACATGAAAACTTCAGAAAAATAGAGAGAAAATCGTAGCAAGAATCAAACCAGTTTCTCGTCTTGTATCATCGATGACTATCTCGTTTTAGGGGTTTGGACTTATTTTAATTAAACAAGTTATATCATTCGCATATTAAAAGTGCAAAAAATAAGTAAAACGAAATCTCGCGGAAAAGTGTATTCAAATTTGAATATTGTACCTACATAGTGTTGAACTGATTGCAGTGGATAAGCAAAAAATGGATTCTACGTGGGATAAGGAACAAACCAGAGTGTTTCTTTCAATATTAAAGCAGTGTCCGTGTCTGTATGATAGAACACATCCGAATTTTACAAACTACCATAAACGATCGCAACAATTCAACTTTATTTTAAATGAAATGAAAGACTTCAGACTTAACACAACTATAGATTGCATTAAAGGGAAAATAAAAACAATATACTGTCAGATATCTAAAGAAAGAATGAAAATGCTGAAACTAAAACAAAAAGGAATAGAATACAAGCCTAAACTGTGGTTCTTCAAGGAAGTTAAATTCTTATGGGATGCACAAGATATGTCAGCTGTCAAACCAAAAGTAATATCCGGAACGGTAAGTTAAATGTCTTTCTTTCTATTAGTGGCGTATTCCGCCAACTTACAAATTGTGATTTACAAGCGGCTTTCCACAAAATTTAACAAACTTTATAGAAGCTAATGTCAAAATTCTACGTTAAGTTTTCTTCAGTTCAGTCGTTTCCTTGCAACTAACATCGAGCCTTCTTACGATAGCGGATGAAAAGTGTAACGTCAATGCTTAAAATGGATTAAGCAATGTTTATTCTTATACATGATTGTCGATAGTTATAGTTTCATATTTTGGAACTTTCGGAAAATTTGTTGCCTATTACTTAACACAAATTCAATTTACCTTGCAGCGTGTACTAAACCATCCCATTGAGATAATAGATGACGTAGAAGAAGACAAAGCAGAAAAGGAAGAACCGTTAAATGTAAGTAAACAAGAACTTCAAATTTCATTCGACCATCAGATTTAAGATCATCCGGTACAGGCTAATATTACGAAAATGTACGAAATTTGACGGAAAATAGCGAATTTCTGTTCCCGTACGTAAAAGTTTCGTAAACGTAGTTTTTCCCAGAAGAGAGAACTCATGAGAGAGTGAAAAACTTCTCCATACAGCGAATTTTAGTCCAAGAAATTTGGGCAAAAATACGAGTTCTGTTGTAAATGGTTCAGTTGTTGTTGGTTGGCAAGATAATTTGATGTAAATCAATACAAAAAAAAGTGGCATCTATAAAGTGGGCAGCTTTTTTGTTCAACCCATTCCCGTACTTTTTGTAGATTTGTCTTTCTCTAAGAGAATTTTACCCCCAATCTTTGAAATTCTTCTGCTTTTTTGAAGTTTATTTGTATGTTATGATATTTGCGATTTTGAAACCTTCTCAAAAAAAAAGTCAGACGGCAAATAAAATTTACATCAACACATATGTATGTACATATGTCCCATCAGCTTAAATCTTTATTTTTTTTTACAGAAAAAACGTCTCGACATGTTTCAAAGCTTTCAAGGAGAACCTGAAGATAGATTGAAAAATGGAGAAAAACTAAGAGGGATCCAATCCAAAAGGAAGAGGCATTTTGTATATATCTTTGCTCCGAATTAAAAGAAATAACGTCAAATGATACATTCGATGATCTTAAAATCGAAATTCTTAATCTTGTCTGGAAAGTAAAACAGGAAAATAAGAACAGATTACAAGAACAACAGCATGGACATGGTGCAGACAAAATGGGGGTAGTAAGGGATTGGCATTTACCACCTTTCTGCTGATTATGTATGATATCTGCATTATTTGTGTGTGTGTTATGACATGTGGTTAGTGAAATGATCCACTGGGGATGGGGTTCAATTGAATCCTAAGCAAAATCAAACAACCTCTAGAGTTCCGAGAAAAAAGTCGTTGAAATTGTGGAATATATGACATAAGTATTTGCACCTAATTAATATTGTTAATAAAAAGTAAATTCTTTTTCCTGATAATGCTGTTTTATTTTCTCAAATTCTTATGTTAACCGTGATCTTACTGATCAGAATAGAGCAATGTAAATGTCTCTGCTAAATGCAGCCAAAACAAAAGCACTGAGCACTTCTAACAATTGCGTTAAACTTTTCTCAAAAAATTTGTTACAGTACAGCCGTGGGGAATTCGAGATCTTTGAAAATGAGTTGAAGGCAGAGCAAACGCATTGCAGAACAAGGAACAAGTTGGCGCCTTTCAAGGATTTAAATAAGGATCATTCAAAGCCAAAGCAATTATAATCTTTGTCATAAAAAGCGCTCTGTCGCATGAATGCTGGTTCTAATACTTTTCTGCGCATACACACAGAAGTTCTTAGTTTAAATCTAAATTACATTTCACAATTGAATATAATATAATGAATGTTGATCCTAACCTACTTTATGAGTTTATCTTCAATATTATACATTAAAACTATTTACATTACAAGATAATTGAAAAAGAAAGTATTGTGCAATAGTTTGCTTAATATTTCTTAATATTTCAGGCAAAGAAAATGCATATTTTCGGATGAAGTAAGGCTCTCTTATTTCAATGACGAGTATGCATTTACTGGTTGCATGAAAGAGTGTCGTATGAAGAAGGCAATAAAACTTTGTAAATGCCTCCCACCATTTTATAAGCCAGTTCGTAAGTATTTTTTATATAAAAAAAAAAACATTTTTTTAAGTAAATATTTTTTTTTAAATAAATAGCAAATATTCCAATTTGTAAGACCAATCAGTTGGATTGCCTTTCCACTTATGCCGCGAATATAACAAATATCAAGGATTGCCTCCATTGCGAGTTGGGATGCTCACAAACCGTATACAACATTGAAAAACTCAGCAAAAAGTAAGGCATCATTTAAAAAAAATCAAATGAAATACTTTGTTTTCATTTGTGCAAATTCCTAAAAACTTGAATGCATTTTTTATCAAGAATGCTATGTTTGCCTTAAATTAAGTCAGATGTTGAGTTGCATCAAACTCAAATTAAATGAAATTGTTTTTTTAATAGTCCTAACAAAAAAGATTAAAGTTTTGTAACTTCAGATCACAAAGTTCTCGTTGAGTTCTTAACTTGGCCAATTATCTGTTTTAAACGAGAAGTACTTTTCGGTTGGGTGGATTTGCTAGTATCGTTCGGAGGAATCGCCAGTCTGTTCTTGGGCTTCTCACTGCTTTCAGGTGTAGAAATTATATACTATTTTACAATGCGGGCATGTTGCATGGTGTACCGAAATAGAGTAATTATAAATTATCTTTTTGCTAAATATTATCATTCATTTTCATTATTAACAGCAAGAACTCTACGAAATTGAAGAAGACATAAAGAAAAGACCACCACCGAGAATTGATTTATCACTCAAGCCAAAAATTAGAAATCGTGAGAAATCAGATGACAAGAAACCTCTCGTTGAAGTTATTAAAAAACAACGAGATCAAAATATTCCTGAGTTTTCAAATCGAGTAAACTTACGTCGAAATCAAAAGGTAAATAAAACATAGAAAATCGTTGATCTTTGGAACTTGATCTGAACTTTTTTTAAGAATCTGAAGACGTATTTATACTTTATAGGGTCTATCTTTAGTATTTCTCTGTGTTATAATTAATTCGTCAAACTTAATACCCAAATTACAATTTCGCGTGCTTGTCCTAACTATCTGTCATAAAACGCAAAATCGAAATTCGCAAACCGAATTGTTCCTTCAAGGCTTGCGTATGTCGCGTCGAGAGGTTAGCAGTATGACAGAATGTAATATTTCCTCAAACGAACTTATTGTTTCTACTCAACATGCCAAAGAACGCACGCGACTTTGTGATTTGAGTACAATATACCATTAGGATAGGATTAATAAGGATAGAATATTCTTCTATACGATTAATTTCTTTTCCGAAAATTTTATTTTACAGAAATTTGGTGGATTTTCGAGACCATTATTCAAAACATCGCAAACTTCACCAGGCCCAATAAATGCGTGGGAATATGGAGGATACTTACCGTAACGGATTTTTTTAAAACAACATATTTAAATCATATGCACTTTAGACTTCTCAACAATTAAAATATTGAAGTTAATATCGCTTATAAAAAAATATACTACCACACAATATGATAATGTTATTTTTTCAATAAAAGTTATAAAAAATAAAGTACATAACTGGATCGCACTTAACACCAGTATGCTGTTGAATCCTTTATCTTCGTAATGTCAGAATGGATTGTTGTTACGAGTTCAATTTGTTTTTCACGAATCCAATACATACTTCACTAAATTACAGATGCAAAGATATTATTTTAGGGAAGATTGCAGCTTTGAGCAAATATCGATGATGTTTTAGCTGAGAGCAGAAGTACTTAGTCTTACTTATATCTACGATTAGAATGCCTAATTAAATATATCCGGATTGCTTCTTGAAGAAGCGTCATTTCACATTTATAGCCGGCTTAGATCATAGATGTCACCAAAACGCCTCAGCAGACCTATTGGGCCATCACACACTTGTGCAATTACCCCGGAATTAAATTGATCACTCGCTGCGTTGGCGCGTGTTTGTCAGCTGTCAAAACACAATTCTTGACACGTTCGATTTGAACAAGGCTAACTATTGTGGGATGTATTTACTCAGAACTGCTAAGCTGTATTTATTATTTTTTCAAAACAAAAGATTTTGTTTAAATACGAAAGTAAGCGTCGAAACTACGTGACAGCTTCTGACACACTCCTATTATGTGTAACTTAATGACATAACTGCACTGAAGAGAACTCAGGGTAGATTTTAAAATTAGTTTCTGATTGCGTCCGACTGTTATAATTTAGTCTTCATTTAAAATAGTTCCCTCTCTTTCGAATAATTTAGCGGTGCTTCATCAATGTGAACAGGCTCTAAGGGTACTATGAGTAGGCGTGACCTATCCATTCAATACAACTGTCATCCACCACCGCACCACGTTTTAATATATCAATCGCTATCTATGAAAACGCTACCAAGCAAATAATGAAACAAAAATTACTTGGCGTTTCTTTCACTCATTCTCTTTGTTGTTTTTTTTTTTCGAGGTCACCGTAGCGAAAGCAAAACTATGAGCAAATTTTGACAGACTTCAAGACTCCTCATTCTGTTCATTTCTTTTGTGATGTTCATTTTGATCAGCAGAAAATGCTATTGGTCAATTGGATGTTTTCGCGCATTTATTTCATCATTAAAAATACTTGATACCAGCCGACATAATAAAATCGGAAGAGCCCAAAAGGCGACTTAAGGAACTGATCGAGACAATTTTCGCATTGCGAAAAAGAAAAGGCGTTTCGCTACGAATTGCGCACCACCCACGAAACTTGGAATTTTAGCAGCCGGATATTTATTATTTTCTTTTTATTGTATTTTTCGCACACTTGTGTCGCGGGCTAAGACTTTTTTGCTGTTAAAGCAACAATGAGTGTGGACACGTACGGACCGAGTTCCCAGACGTTGACTTTTCTCGACACCGAGGAGAATGACTTGATAGGCGCCGACACCCAGGCTTCGGACTTTGACTTCCGAGATTTTACCATTCCGTCACAGTCGCAGACACAGTCCTCTCAATTGGATCCGATTGCGGCACCCAGCCAGGTATGTTTTCATATATTTTGATGGTATCGTATTCATGTGGTTGGTTGGTTTGCAGAGCAATGCCTTTGGTCGGAAGCTGGAAATTCAATCTAAGATGCCGGGGATTACGAATGGCATGGCTGCACTACAGTTCGAGGAGGATGACGATGATGGGGCACTTGCTGTGCGGGAGTTACCGCCGCATGCATGTAAATATTGTGGTATTCATGACCCGAGCACGGTTGTCATGTGCAATAACTGCAAAAAGTGGTTCTGTAACGGTCGGGGAAACACCTCAGGATCGCACATTGTGAATCATTTAGTGCGAGCCAAACATCGAGAGGTCACCTTGCATAGCGATGGTCCGCTAGGCGAGACAGTTCTAGAGTGCTACTCATGCGGAGTGCGTAATGTTTTTGTTCTGGGATTCATACCAGCTAAGGCAGACTCAGTTGTGGTGCTACTTTGCAGGTAATGTATTGTTTAATGTTTATACTATAAATATGTGACACGTGGTATTGGTGAATGATATAATACGTAAATCCACGTTGGGTGACACGTTTGTTGTTTGATTATTTGCAGCGTAAGTACTAAGCGAAATCGCAGGTTCATCGATATGCAGTCATTTTAGTGACTTTTCATTGTTTTTCTTTTTTGTCAACGTATTTTTCGATTCTTATTAGAAAAAAGATTTCTCCTGGTGTACGTTAAATGAAGTATACAGTAGGGACACACTCAAAATTCTTATAGAGTAAGTTCTCAATCTTATTTACTTACTAAAAGGCTGGTTGAGAAAGAAATGCAAATATTATGGGCGTCAACAGATTTAGTAAAATTAAAAATTCTAACTTTCGCTAGGGTATCAGGGTATTAAGAGCACTAATCTAGATTATTCTTAGGCCTTCTATATGCTTCATGTCAAGTTTGTCAAAGTTTATTTTGAATGTGTGTTTTATTTTCCATTTTAGACAACCATGTGCTGCACAGAATTCCCTCAAGGATATGAACTGGGATCAGGAGCAGTGGAAACCTTTGATAAATGATCGCTGCTTCTTGGCTTGGCTTGTCAAAGTGCCCTCCGATCAGGAGCAATTGCGTGCTCGTCAGATATCAGCCGGTCAGATCAATAAACTAGAGGAACTATGGAAGGAAAACATCGAAGCTACCTTCCAAGATTTAGAGAAACCCGGCATAGACACTGAGCCAACACAAGTTCTTTTACGTTACGAAGATGGCTACCAGTATGAGAAGGTTTTTGGACCTTTGGTACGATTGGAAGCGGAATACGATAAAAAACTGAAAGAGTCGCAAACCCAAGAGAATATTGAAGTACGTTGGGATGTGGGTCTCAATAAGAAAACTATTGCCTACTTTACACTTGCCAAAACGGACAGCGATATGAAGCTTATGCACGGTGATGAACTTAGATTGCGCTATGCTGGCGAACTGCATGAGGCATGGAATGAAATCGGCCACGTCATCAAAGTTCCCGATAACTATGGCGAAGACATTGGCTTAGAATTGAAAAATAATTCAGGAGCACCCATTAAATTCACGTCAAATTTTGCGGTGGATTTCATTTGGAAGTGCACTTCATTCGATCGTATGCTGCGTGCTCTGAAAGTATTTGCCATGGATAGGAACTCTGTGTCGCACTATATCTATGCGCATTTACTTGGACATGGTCGTCCTGATGGTTGGGATGATGTATTTCGTGGTCCTATTCCTAAACTATTCAGCGCACCAAACCTTCCCGACTTGAACCGTTCTCAAGTCTATGCTGTGAAGCATGCAATTCAAAGGCCGCTAAGTTTGATTCAAGGTCCGCCAGGTACAGGCAAAACGGTAACATCAGCGACAATAGTCTACCAACTGGTGAAGCAAAACGGTGGCACAGTATTAGTTTGTGCACCAAGTAACACGGCAGTTGACCAACTCACAGAGAAGATTCATCGCACTAATTTGAAAGTGGTTCGAGTTTGCGCCAAGTCACGTGAGGCCATAGATAGTCCAGTGAGCTTTTTAGCCTTGCACAATCAGATCCGAAACATGGAGACTAATGTTGAGTTGAAGCAACTTCAGCAGCTCAAAGATGAAACCGGTGAATTAAGCAGAGCCGATGAGAAACGCTATCGAATGCTGAAACGAGCTGCAGAGTTCCAGCTCCTAGAAGCGGCCGATGTTATCTGTTGCACTTGTGTAGGAGCGGGTGATCCACGTCTGAAGAGTATAAAATTTTCATCGATTCTTATCGACGAGAGTATGCAGTCTACTGAACCAGAGTGTATGGTTCCTGTGGTCTTGGGAGCAAAGCAATTGATTCTCGTGGGCGATCATTGCCAATTGGGCCCTGTTGTTATGTGCAAGAAAGCAGCTCGAGCTGGGCTGTCACAGAGTTTATTCGAGCGTTTGGTTGTGCTTGGAATCCGCCCGTTCCGCCTTGAAGTTCAATATCGTATGCACCCAGAACTGTCCCAGTTCCCTTCAAACTTCTTTTATGAAGGTAGCCTGCAAAATGGAGTTTGTGCTGAAGATCGTAAACTTAAAATCGACTTTCCGTGGCCTCAAGCCGATCGACCTATGTTCTTCTTAGTAACTCAGGGTCAAGAAGAAATTGCCGGTTCCGGAACGTCCTATCTAAACCGAACCGAGGCTGCCAATGTGGAGAAGATCACTACAAGATTCCTCAAAGCTGGCGTGAAACCGGAACAAATTGGAATCATCACTCCTTATGAGGGACAGAGAGCTTACCTGGTGCAATATATGCAATACCAAGGCAGTCTGCATTCAAAACTGTACCAGGAAATTGAGATTGCCAGTGTGGATGCGTTTCAAGGTCGTGAAAAAGATATCATTATAATGTCATGTGTTCGTTCGAACGAACGTCAGGGGATCGGCTTTCTGAATGACCCTCGTCGCTTAAACGTAGCTTTAACTCGTTCCAAGTACGGAACGATTATTGTCGGCAATCCCAAAGTTCTATCGAAGCAACCACTTTGGAATCACCTCTTGAATTTCTACAAAGACCGTAAAGTATTGGTCGAAGGTTCGCTGAACAACCTCAAAGAATCATTGATACAATTCCAGAAGCCAAAGAAAATTGTAAACACCATGAATATAGGCGCTCATTTTATGAGCACCATGATGTGTGATGCCAAAGAGGCAATGGTCCCTGGTTCATTGTACGATCGTTCGGGCATGCGGGGTTATAGTCACTTTGGTCCTGGCTCAGGAGCGTTCGGTCTCGTTGGCCACGGTATGAATCAAATGAATCCATCCGCATCTATGACTCCCATGAGCGGCTATCAACCACGTAACATTGGTATGGATATGTTTGGCAGATCACATCATGATTCAATCAGTTATATATCACCTGAACGTGCACAAGCAGCAATGAACAATATGCCGGTTCCCGTTGGAATGTTCATGAACATGAGTAACATACCACCACGGTATTACAATCAACATCAACAGGCTATTCAGGCGGCTAAACAAGGTCGCCGTCAAGCGGTCGGTGAACGAATTATGCCAAAAGCATCACGTTCTGATAACTCGAGCAATAACAATGAAAAAGCCTCATCAAAGTCACGGGCCAGTCAAGGAGCTGGAGGAATACCACTTACCCAGCAACTTATGTCGCAGAATATGTCACAACCAGGCTTTACACTTTCACAGCAACACGATTTATCTCAAGATTTTGGACAAATTTCACAAATGGATGGAATTCTCTCGCAAGACGTTGTATTTAATGTAAGTTGAATGTAATTATATATTTGATTAGATAGTAGTTAAAGAGCAGCCGAGGCCTGGAGTCTGACATTTAGTTCGAATCATCAGAGAACGCGCGGACTTCAATAGAGGCTTCGATCTAGAATTTTCAACAAACGAATATAAAATGCCCTTATGCTGGGTTAAAGGTAATAGTAATATTTACCGCGGTACATCAGTGTTTGACAGACGCTTTCAAGAAGTTGGACTTAGAATTAGAACGAAGAATTTTGAGAAGACCCAATAGATTGGGTGTATGGAAATAGTCGCTGTGGTTTCCTCTCTAATCTCTTGGGTCCGAATCGCGTCTTCTGTAAACACATGAGAAATAAATTTAATGCACGCATTTGGCACCGCGACCTACGTGGACGTATACATAGCCGATAAGTGTTTTGGCATCGTGTCCTACGTCAACAACTAGTGGAAGTACTCATTTATTTTAAATAGCATTCTATTAGCCTGTGGTGAAACGTGATGGGTGCCGTGGCTGCTGTGCATAGGGTTCCAAGTACGAATCAAAGAAAATACCACGTTTATTCACGGTCCACATCTTCCGTGAGTCTGTTGTTATAAGCTATGTATTGGCCTTTATAGTCTGCTTATGGCCTTATGTCGCATACGTTAGACATGCTGTTGAACTTTCTTTACCTATCAATGTATTCTTGGATAAATTTTTTGAATTTATTCATACAGGCATTCAAGACTTATGTTAAGCACTTAAAAATGTACATTCAATTGGATTCCATTTTCCTATTTATCATCTATTTATTCTTCTATTTGTTTTTCTTTGTTTGCTTTTTAGGCACCTGTGGGTGATCGCACTAACATTGGCTTTAACAATCAAAGCCAATTTTCTCAACCTTATTGATAATTTGGGAGAAGATTAAAATAATCTAACGACAACAGAGACAGCACCCAGTTGCATTCATAGTGTGGTAACTGGTATACGAGTACATATAAAGATGATGCTAACGTGTTGGACAAATACAATACAAACAAACAAAAAATCAACCGCAAGATCAACCAAAAAAAAACAAATAAATAAATAAAAAAAATATAAACAAATTAAATAAAACATTATTTAGAATAAAAGAAGAAAAAAAAAATAAATACAAAAAGGAAAGAATAAAAGAACAAGAAAAATATACAATACCGTCAGATCAGCAAGGAATTAAAATACAGACAACAGACAAAATGGTCAAAATGGACGCGCGCCAATGCGTCCCTAGAAGTTCGGTCAAACAAAAAGTGGGCTTATCTCCATCTGCGTACAAGCGAAAGTGGAATTAAACAAAAGCTTAAACAAACTCTAAACGCCACTCCCCACCCGCACATACGTAAGAGGATCACTCAGATGAAGAATCTGTGCAATGAACTTACTGCAACGGAGGTGTCAGTTTGCTTTGCCGACAAATAACCAAGGAGATATTGGAGCAATTGTCTCTTGGAATAAAAATCAATGGTAATGGAAAAAAAAAACAAACAAAAAAAAAAACCAAAACAATGAAAGAACTTACTGTTTACGATTCCCTGTACGTGCCGCCGGACCCTAAGAATATAATGGGCGCTGCTGGAATGCTGAATCGATTAATTTTTGTTCCTGAATTTTTTGTGCTTCAGGAAATGAATCTTATGTTATAAATAAAACATTCAAATGAATTAGTTTTTCTTTTTTTTATTTTCTCTTGAATTGTACCACAACAGTGAAATGTACTCGATTTAATGAAAAAAAAAACAACAACAACAATATGTGAATGGAAAATTTTTAAATTAATAAAGTTTTATTTTATATGTGTATACATATGTATGTTGTAATAATTGTTAAGATCTGAGCTCTAGATAAGTGAGGGATAAGAGAAGGCGAAGCACTTCGACTTAGACAGATCTTTTGTGCTATTAGCTCAAGGTAAGCGGGATAATTAGAAATGTAGATTTGGTGTTGTTAGTTCCATTTTTTCTTATCCTAGGTTAATCACCCTGGTTGTTGAATCCGTTGGATTAATCTCGGTAGGATCTCACTACATTCCTGTGTTCCCATTATAGAATCCAATGGATGAATTGAATTTTCGGCAAAACCACTGAAAATTTTCTCACGCTCAAAAAGCTTTAGATGCTTATGGTTTTTAGCTTATGTTAATATATACATAGGTAGGTAGGTAGGTAGAAGTGCTGACTTTCTAAGGAGAACCCAATTAGCATCCAGGTGCAGCTTTGAAACGACAACTCAAGTGACCTGTTTATTGGTGAAGTCTCTAAAACCGGCCTGTTGTGTTTAAAAATTGATATTCTTGTCTTAGATCTCCTCAAGGAAGTTGAAGAGGGGTTCTCCTAAAGTACCGTGGAGTAAAGTTTCTTTTTCTGTTGCAGCTGCGAAAATGTGTGTTGTGTGGAATACCTAGTCTAGCCGAATATACTCCAAGAGGCAACAGTGTCCGGCCGCAATCGCTATTATTCTGGCAATATATTTGCGCGTTTTATTTAGTAAGTCTTGGACATATTGTAGCTTGGCCACATCTTTCTAGACGTGGCACAGTTTGATAACCTAGTCCATCTGAGATTGGCTCTTATTTTTTAGGATTATTGAGAAGATATTTGCTTTGATTGTCTCGAGAGGGATAAGAACTGGCACCACAATTAAGCAGCTGGCCAGTTCGTTAGCACGATCGTTTCCATAAATGTTGCTATGCCCTGGAATCCTTTACAGAGTTATCATGAATTGGCATCGCAGCGTGGCTAGTTTTTGTCATTCTAGAACTAATTTGATAGGATATTAGTGTGTAGTTTTATTTGATGGCAGGCTGCACGGACAGCCAGTTATTCCGCTCAAAAGATGCTGGAAGCAAACGCAAGTCTATAAGATATCTAGGAATTCCGAAAACACTCACTGCACCGACACCACAGTCCAATTTTGAACCGGTTCACACGCTAAGGTCGAAGTCCCTAATCACCTGTCCGTCTTGCCATTCCATTCTTGTGGGAAATCGTACATTAGTTTGGGGATGTATGAGAAGACAGAGTAAAACGCAGTGATATATCAAAATTTAGCAATAACGAAGTTTTTCCTTTGGTCAATAAATAAAACAAAATTGTAGTTTGTTCGCAAACCTTTGTTGTCCACACAAAATTCTTATAGCATATTCGTTTTATTATTTCAAATCAAACTGATTGTTTTTTATACAATATTATAACAATCGCAAACCAAAGCCGATATAAATGTTTCGAATTAATCTACAACAGTAAAAAGATTCGCAGGCATATTAACTTTTATTACTGTCGTTCGTAATAAAATATTTTTCCTTTTAAAATGTTTTTTTAGTGACGACGGAATAGAACCTTATGTAATGCATCTATATCAATTTCTAGAGGCGTTTTTCCTGATGGCAATCTGTTCGAATTGCTGGAGCTGCAAATAAAATAATTATGTACATATGTGTAATTTAATGGGATAGAAAAATTTACCTCATCAGTTTGATTGCAGGAGCGGTTGGTTTGCTGGATGAGCGAGGATTTACTAGCAAACATTTCATTGGCTGTCCGTCGAGTTGTCTATTATGATAAGTTTCGACTGCTTTTTCTGCGTCCTTCTGGTCCTTGTAAATTACCTCAGCTATACCTGGACGCACTAAACGCGACTCATATAGTTCACCGAGGTCTTCGAAGAGTTCCTTGATGTCACCCTGAGTAACACTTGTGTGTAAATTACTAACTACGATTCTGTATCCAGAATTGTGAAAACTATTATTTTGTGTCTTTAATGGATTCGAGAATATCCCCATTGAAACATTTCGATCTGGAGCACGTTCCAAACGTGATCGCATTTCGTATGACAAGTGTGAGGCTTGCTGCGGAATGTATCTTCGAGAGAATGTAGGACTAACTTGTCTGATTGTTCTAGACGGTGGTAATTCTGGTGATATTTGCCGAATTTGCCTTCGAATAGCAACATCAGGCGGCGCAATTTCAGGTGGTGTTCGCGTTAAGGGAATATTATAAAGCTCGAAAGGATCACCGCCATTCGAGTCCCATGGTGCTTCAGAATGGCGATCATTTCTATATGCCTTGTAGGCCAGATCGTTCTTAACAGCACGATTTAATTGCGATGCATATTCTTCTGCAAATAAAATATTTAAAATTAGCGAATTATAAAGACAACATTTTCAAGTCTATAAAGCAGAATAGGAAGAGTTAGGATACATGTATATAATAAAAGGATCAGCAGTGTTTTGAATGCGTTTCGTAAAATATTAGTCTTCAGAGAAGCAATTAATTTTTATTCCAGAAGTTGGGAAAGATTTTAAAGCTAAACAGACCAGGCCGTTTTCGATTACTTAGGCTAATTAAAACTGTTGTATCCGTGTTGTAGTAAAGACTTCCTTAAAGCCTACAACATCTTATTCGATCGCCTATTTGTATATTCTACCGTCTTGTAAACAAAACGAATAGATTCAAATCGATTCCAAATATTACTATGACCGTATAGCATCCACGCAGCTGCTGCCAAATGCAACTTATTTTCCTAACATTATCAGAATGAAAAGAACAGTGAAACACCTACCTTCTTCCATTCGCTCCATATTGTCATAGTCCACGTATCCACGGGGTACTTCGATGACATCGGGCAACCTCTCGCTGCTGTATTTGGCATCTGGTGACCGCAGAACCGATTCTTTGCGACTGCGAGAACGCGCACTAAACAGTCCTTGTTTCCTGGCTAACCGAAGACGAGCATCTCCACCGGATCGAGTAATTTCGGCTAATTTATCGCGAGCATCACGAATCTTTGCTCGATTTCGCTCGATTATTTTCAACCGAGCGTCCCGTATTCTGGTGTCTCTATTAAACATCTTCCCCGAAGTGTAAAGTGGGGTTTTGCTGGAAAAAAATAATGCTTGTCAATAAAACTCACTGGCACTTCCCGCTGACTACTCACAGAGGCGCTTTCCTCGGCAATTGCGGGCCAATCTTTTTGATTTTAATTATTTCGTCTAAACTCATATCCATTTTCGTAAAAAAATTATAGTTTTAGTTTATAATAATATATGGATTTTTTTTGGTAGCTTTGAGTTACGATCTGTATCACTTGGCTTTATCTCGAAATAATAAAAAAAACTTTGACACGACGAACTCACCACGAAAAAATAAACAGAAATGATGGGCTGTCAGTTTTCGAATCTCTTCCGAAAATCTCCGCTCGAAAGTCGAAACCGATGCAGCTATAAAAGAAATTATGCTTTCTCTTTCATTCGTAAATTAGTGGAAGAGTTCAGTGAGGAAAGAATAACGGGTAGCTGTTTATTTACCATCATGGATTATATATATTTTCTTGACGTTTGACATTCAAGCTGTCAAAATGATTCGTCTACCAAGTCTCAAGTAAAAATGAAAGAAACTTACCTTGTGTACAATTACAATATATGTGAAGAGATAGAAAATGCAGATAAAAAGATTTAATTGTCTAATTTATATGAGGAAAGTAAAATTAAATATTTTCCCTTATTTCATCTAAGTCATACTATGTTTCCACCCAATCGAAATTATTTTGGGTTGACTTTTACCGAAACCCTTTTCACCAAGGATAGGTTATTTGATTTCTATAGAGGTTTAGAATCTTCAAGTTTTAGCAAAGGTGACTTATGTATGTGGCTCTTAAGGTGCTGTTCAGGATGTGAATCTATCTCGGCTTGTTAAAATAATCATAGACCTACTGAATACAATGTCATAAGCTGTCCAAAGCATCAAAAAATTCTTCTGCACACGAATCAGATACCTTAAATGAGAATAAACATGTGATTATATACAAGTCTTGCATGATTTGCTAAAATTATTATCAATTACTGGACAGTCATTAATGTCGTCTTCCATCTTCCATCTTCCGTTGGAATCAAAGAACCCCGAATTAATTTTGATAATCTGTCGTCAGAAAAGAATGAACATTTTCACTTTGTTGCGTTGCTTGCAAGAATATCATTAGATTATCTGATTCTGACACATAGGCCAAATTTTTCAGTGCTGGACGGCAAATTATTTTATTTATATTAATTTATTCTTTGCTTCTTTTTTATTTTCAATAGCTGTCAAAAATATTTGATTATGTAATTTGAAGCTAACTCAGCAAAATTGCTAGGTTAAGTCGGAGTTAACTCAGGATTAAAATTCTAATTTTAAATTTTTGGAGTTAGCTCAAGTTTAACCCTCAGATGAGAATGAATGATTCTGACAAATCCGTCAGTCTTATTGTCCAGTAGACAGAGCAATCTCGAGATATCATCCGGTGACAACGCAGTAAAATATACGTTTTTGATTATATTCTTCTCTAGCGCTTTATATTTCACTACATCTGGTTGCGTTCATCAAAGCAACGCCATTCAACTACTACATTTACACCAACCAGCTTCTAAACTCTCCAAATTACCATTCCACACTTCACGTACACGAAAACCGAACAAAAGAATTTCCCACACTCATCCCGGTGATTTGCCATTTCGAGGTCATCACAGAAAAATCGAAACAGGTGCAGAAGTGACAGACATTCATCTCTCAGTGTTTATTCCTGTGTGTCACTTTGTGTTGAGAAGAAGAATTAGAAGAAAAAAGCCAAAAGAAAGCAAGAAAATATATAAAATTCGTCGATACCAAAAGGACGATTCTATCTAAATGATGAACAGTTAAATAATTTAATTGCAAAACAACACAACAAGATCAATATCGAAAGCCACATGAGCGCTTATAATTTTAATGGAAAGTTTTGCAGCTGGGAATAGATCACAGGAGCCCCATGAATTCCGCATAAAACAACAGATATGTGAGGCAGAGAGTCGCAGCAATTTGGACATTCCCCAGGTAAAAAAAAAAAAAAAATAAAAATATAAATTTTACTTTTTTATTTAAATTTCAATAACTTTTTCGACGTGATAATTGTGGCGTATGTCTCGCTGTTAGGCTGTGAGGCGAGGGAAATCCCTCACGGGCTGGCCCGTAAAAATCCCAATCGAATTGCGTTTGTTTTCTGGCGTATGTCCACCATACACAAGTCCCTTATCGACTCGTTTTTTTGTATTTGTGAGCATTTGTGTGAGTAAGCGTGTTGTTTTGGTCAAATTCCATGTGTTTTTCTATCGAAAAATAACTATTTCCACAAATGTGGACTTAATTTTGCCCTTTTTTTTTAGTCACGATTGCGATAGACAGTGTTTTAAATAAGTATTTTCCACACCATAGCTTTTATAGGTACATATATGCCTACGAAAATATTTGGCATTGGTTTTCTATAAACAACGCAAGCATTGCGGGGGGTGGAAGTCAACAGTTAAGTGGCTTCTCGATAGCTAACACGAGTTTTACTTGAATAGAGTTTTCCGTATTTTTTTTTTCCTGAACAAAATGATGCAAGGTTTAAGAAAAATACAACAACAAAGAACGATAACAACTCGATTGATATGAGGCGCATTTTTTTTTTTTTTTTCGTAGCATGGGCTTCGTTTATCAGTTTCTCACTCACAACGTGTATACAGCGAGAACACTGCTCTCTGAAAATGATCACGCATTGCTCGTGTGAGTGGACATTTGTTTTGTTTTTTTTGAATGTTTTTCAATTAATTATGTGAAAGGTGTCTAATAGTGGTCTGAATTTTTGGGAGAAAAAGTAAATTAAAAATGATTATTTGGACATTGAAATCTGTATTAAAACAAATATGTATGTTGGAATACATATTTACATAAAATAATCTACAATAGGGAAAAATGTTTTAGCTAACATAAATATTATGAAAAGGTTTTCTTAGTGATTTTTGTTTTGTTTGGAGAGAGCACGTAGTCCATCTTATGAGGGTAGTAGTATTAAAACCGGTTAATAGCGTTCCAACGAATCTGAGCAGTGTCTGCCTCTTATGTTGTGTTTCAACGAATGCTAACTTGTTTTTACGAACTGTTCAAAACCTACCACTTTTTGAATAATGCTTTTCGAACAAAAATATTATCTTTTCTGTAAAGTAATGATAGGTATATTGTGCCATATGAAAAATGGGCACGCTTGGTGAAATGGATCCCGCGAATAGCAGTCCTGATGCTGTTTTGGGCGATTGTACAGGCTTTGGAGTATTGGTGTACAAGCCAATGTTTACCAACATTATTTGAGATATAAATATTCCTTTTACACATGACATCTATTATGCTATGTATGTTTGGGTGCCGTGATTAGTGTAGATTACTATGCAGGCTCAAGCCCGAACCTTGGAAAATGCCTGAAAGTTTTTTCTACGCCCCCACATCTTGCGAGTGTCTGCTAAATATTCAAGCCGCTTTACTGTCGTTAGAAAGCATTTAAAAAAATCATCTAACCTTAGGACGTGACTTAAAACTAGTTTTGGCTTTTTTTTGTTTCCTATTCTTTTTCTTATATCTACCATGTAAGTAGTGGTAATAATTTTGTTCATTTATTTAAACTCTATTAGTGTTGCAGGGACACAGTCGAGGAAGGAGAAATCCTTCAGTTTTTCGTTACCTGTCCAGTTGCATCCCAAAGAAGAAATTTTTATTTTCTTTTTTATGAATTGAACATATTGAATAGATTAAAGTTAAACTCTGAGAACGTGGTGCTAAATGGTCGTGGCTTTGCATACATATATGTATTCGTTTACGCTTTGCATAGGTTGCCACACTACCTGCCTAATTATTTTCTCCTCGCTCTTTACTCATGTATATATGTACATATGTATGTGTTATTTAGTATACCCATTATACTAGACGAACAGGTACCCATGAATTTGAGTACTACCTGAAGGATATAACTTCAACGAGTGTTACTCAAAATCAACCGAGGTATTGGAAGATAGTTATTTGATGAATTCATATACTAGACATTTTCCAACCATGTGCCTCCATACGTTGTAGAGACACAATGTTTTCAATTGCGAAATTGAGGGGTATTCCCCTCACATCCACATAAGCTTAAAATCCAGGTGTACATCACTTTGTTGTTTGTAAATCGCGCCTACATTTATATTGAAGAGCGCATTTTCTGTATGCACATTCTGCATTGCCACTAAGCTGTCTTCATCAATAAATTTTTGGAAATAACCGCACAAACAAAATGTTAGTAAATTCCATTCATTACATCAATTACAGTGTCCCTTTCTTTTATTTATTAAAACAGCGAATTGTAATGCTGATAATATAATCCTCAGTCTGTTAAGAAGCACAAAAGTTTTAAACAAAACAATTTTTAAACACAATGTTGCTATCAAAAAATCTAAAATAACTTATTGCGCATGGCTAACCATTTTATTACCCTTTACCCTAATATTGTCTTCCTGATTATAGAAATTATTTCCAGTCCTCACCTTTGTAGTTATATCAGTTTAAATCCCCAAAAAAGTGACGAACCAATGACACAATCCTGTAAAATTAAATCGAATTTCATCATCATGGTCAAGGTGGTATTTGTCATTGATATCTACACAGCTTTTATCATATTGGATCGTAGTGCTTAGTGTAACACACTAAACAAAACTTTTGTCTATGCACAAAGAATGACATGAGGCATGATCTGATGCAATTTCTTCTTGTCTCTATGGAACTTTCTAACCACAGACTTGTAGACTACATTGCCTTACGCAGATTGCATCATTGTTCCCAATAGATACTAATAAACTAGTCGTAAGTGTTAGTTATTCCTTGAAAGAGTGGTTATTTAGATATGTTTACGCACATTCTTGTTTTTTATTATTTATATAGCTTTGTAGTACTAACACTATTATTTCTATAATAAAAGAAACAACGTTTTTTTAAAAAAAAAACTAACATTTTATTGCAGAGTTCTGCCTGGAGTTTAAATAGTTGCCTGCTCAACTGTTGTACTGGTTCACCAAGTCCATTTAAAAGCAAAAAGTCTCGTAAAACGTATGTACATTAAATTCACTGTTTACTAATTAATATAAGGTCCACTTCTATGAAATTTATCTTATTTCTTGCATGGTTACATTGTTTAGTGCAATAGTTCATAAATCTGCACAAAATACTACTCTTTTTAGTTTTTTTTTTTTTTTTATCAAAACTCCAGAGCAAACAGCATTTATCCTTTTGCCTTTTCTTACCTAACTGTTTGGCAATAGTATAGTCAATGGATGATTGTCTCCATATATGTAATTTCTTCTTTTGAACCCTTATCTAGCTTTGCGTAATTTTTGATTTAAATATTCCAGCTCCGATATCTCCCGATCAGAAGTAACGTGGCATAGACCGTTGACAAATTGTATGTTCGATTCGCACTTCAAGGATACCAGCAGAACTGGCGAATTCCAAATAGAGCAACTAGTAGCTAAAGGTGCATTCGCTTGTGTTTTCCAAGTTTTTCCAAAGACTGAGTCGGTTGAACAATCGCTCGCTCTAAAAACAATAAAAAAATCAAAGGTTAGTATTTAAAAGAATTATTTTATGTAATACAACATCTTATTCTTGCATTTTTTCTCATAGGTGATCAGAAACAATTGTGTGAAGCAAATTAAGGACGAAGCAGACATTCAAAAACTCTGCGGTCATCATCCCTTTATAGTCCAGCAACTTGATTCTTGGCAAGATCGTCGCCATTTATACATACGTAGGTTTATAATCTTGTGAAAAAACTAAGTATCTTGTAAAAAAAAAGGAATACTCTTTTATATTTTAGTTTGTGAATACGTGTCAAACGGCGAACTATTCTCAAAACTATGCAACTTTACCACTGAACTTATCCGCCTCTATATAGCCGAGATAGCACTCGCAATTGGTACGATCTCTTAAACCATTGTTATTTGCTTAGAAGTTTATTCATATGCTCTATAGATTTCCTACATAACGCTGGAGTTATCTATCGTGATGCAAAGCCAGAAAATATTCTTTTAACAAACAACTTTCACATCAAAATCACCGACTTTGGTCTAAGTAAATGGTTGAAGATTGGTGACAAAACCAGGACGATGTGCGGCACTTATCAATACATGGGTATGGTGATTTAAAACAAAATCAATCAATAATACGTTATTTCCAACCGCAAAACGACTCGAAACTGTCGAATTGATTTTAATTTATTAAACTATACAATAGTAGTGTTAAAAGTCGGCATTTTACAATAGTTTTGTTTGTATGTACAAAGAAGAAAAACAAAATGAATGCTCGATCACAGGTATTCGATCTGACGATGGAAGGTCGTCAGGTTGATGAAGCGATTGCAAGTATTTTCCATACGGTGTTGTTTCATCGCTGCTTGGGCAAATACATGTACACCGGTGACGCACAATATTCTATAGGCACAGTCGGTTACACAGATGTAGACTGTGACTTTATTGATTTCACTTATGTCTGTTGTACCTCCGATACATTGCATCGGACCGTGAAACGTGCTATCAATATTTTCAGCGAAAAACTTCGCAGCAACGATAGCAGTGGTTCTGGTCAGATTAGTTTGGAATTTTTCCAAAAGAAAAAATCTCGCTGGCCCTTCCAACAGGAGTGCATTCCATGGGAAGTGTGGACAGTTCGTTTAGATCTAATTAAATTCGAGAACGAAGATGATCGACAATTGTCACGTGAGAATGTCAGTGATTTGCTGACTGAAAAAGTCGTCTACATCACCGAGGTCATGAATCGTCATGACTATGTCCCTAAAACACCAAGCCAAAATGAATTAGATCTAATTTTTGATACATCCTATCCGGATGTGCAGCCCTATCTCTTTAAGTTCGATTACAATACGTCGGGCACAAGTGCTCCGTCTGTAGGTAACACTGTAAAGAAAATAATAAAAGAAACACTCGCTTTATGACTGACCAAAGTCGATACAAAGTCGAATATTTTGCGCCTTTTTGGCTGCCAGCTTTGGGTATTATAATCGTTTCCTATCCTCTTTCAAAAAAAAAAAAAAAAAATGTTCTGTATGTCGATGTTTTGTGATTACAATTAGGAACGCGTATATACAGCTTGAAATTTCTTATCTCTTTTACTTATTAAAGAGTTTATTTTATTCTTCGTTATAATTTTCAAGTGGCATCGCATCAGAAATTACAAAAACTACAATTTAAACGGGATTTCTTTTTTAAAATTAGTTGACAAAAATGTTCAAAGGGACATATCAGCAAAACGAAATTTACTTCTATTAATTCTTAAAAGATTTATTTACTATTTACTAGTGGTATTATTGGTATTGTAAGTTTATTCGATAAAGAAATGAAACACAATAGTGTAAAACTTGTTCATAGTTTAGTATCTCTTTTAAGATATCCTTTTTTTTCTTGACTAGTTTAAGCGGTGTGTTAATTTGTATCTCGTGGGGGTCATCCAAGTTTAAAAGTTCAAAGGTGTACCTATCATAATAAGAAAAAATCGAATCCTGTCCGTTAAAATAATCAAAAAACAAAAAAACAAATTGTTAAACATTTTTCACTTCTCATACTTAGGCTTCGATGTTAGAATATACAATTTAACACGGAGTAATAAAGCTGGTAATAAAAATCATTGTATTGACATTAGTTGTTGGAATTTATCTGTTAAAGTTCAATTGGTAGATCGATATACACTGGTGGCCACAAAATAAGATGAAAACTTTCTAATTTTTTAAATAATAAACTTTTGTATTCTTGAAAATAAAAAAAAAAAAATATTTTTTTACCTCTATCTTACATTTATTTCGAAATAAAAAATGGTTTAAAAATAAAATGTTAGGGTAACAATGTTTCTTGATATGGTATCGGGTGGGGGATTACATCTTACGACACAATTCTTATGTGTACTAGTTGTTTCTAATAGAAAGGCAAGTGTTGAATGTTGATAGCAAACATTAAGTGAAGTATGTACCTAACCTATATATCAACTGAATTCGAATGAAAAGTACCTATATATTGACGAATGTATATTTTGTTTAACACAGAGTCAATTCAATGGTAAAAACCAATAACTCAAATTATGTTATAACTTCGGTATGTGCCTAACATTCTCATTTGCAGAATATAGTAGCAAATTGGTATATCAGAGATTCGATAAAAGCATTTTACGGTTGAGAACATTTAAGTTTTTGAGGTTCTTGTTTTGGGGTTCGTACTCGCCCTCCCAAAACAAAAACAAAAATATATGAAACGCATTGTTTTTATTCATACTTTGAGTCCGACGGGCGAATGAACGTAAAATATTTAGTTAAGGTGGCAAATCGTCAAGTATTGCAGTTGCGGTAGCTTGATAACTTATTTTGCCATATTTTCTTAAGAATGTGTTAATAGTATATGCATACATGTGTAGCATATTTCGTTGAGGAAGACTTGTTGAAATATCTTACGCTTAAGTATAAGATACATTATATTATCTTATGTTGCATCTAACTGACGTAAAAGATTTGTTTTTCTTTTTGCATTTGGTGTTCTAATTTACCCGTCTCGGCAACGACCACCAGCTGCAATTTGAAAATCTATTCACGTACTGACTAAAACTACGAAAATCGACGAAATTTTACGAAAAATAGTAAATTCCTGTTCCCGTACGTCAAAGTTTCGTAGTTTTTCACAGAAGAGAGAGCTCACAAGAGAGTAAGAAATTTCTTTGGGCAAAAATATGAGTTCTGTCAAATAATAGTGTTGTTATTGGCTTGCAAGATAGTTTGAAGTAAATCAAAATAAAAAAAAGTAACGTCTAAAAATTTGGTAGCTTTTTCGTTTAACCCGTTCCCGTACTTTTTTGGACATTTGTCTTTCTCTGAGAGATTTTTATTCCCACTCTAAGAAATTTGGCAATCTGCGAATTTTACTGCAGAAAGTACGGGAGCAGACCTTATTGTTTTCCAGGAGGAGGTTTTAAACGAACATAAAAAGAAGCTGAAAACTAAGACAATGGACAAGTTCAGTGTTGCCGCCAAGAGTTTGAAAAACAATTTCTTCGCAGAGAGAAAAAAGTATCAAGAGGCATCATAATAGAAATTATGAGTAAAAATGTCATTAAACATTAAAATATATGTAATAACCTTCAATTCAGTGGATAAGGGAATTGGCTTGGCTTAACTGGACATGATCCGAACTCTAGGCCTACTTTTTGAGATAAGCCCTAACATATGGAACAGCAAACGAATTGACTTAAAAGGTAGGGAGAATTCTTTTACCTTCATATCCAGTCCACTACCTCAAAAAGAAATGCCTTACTTTGCAGACAAAACTTAATCTTTCGACCAATCAGAAGCCTTTGATTACCAAGTCCCTAGAATGCGGACTATTATAGTTGAGGAAGTTTGTCCAAAAAGCCAGTTTTGTCATTGCGAGATATGTATTTGGTTACTTGTATATATTTTATGTAACCTTGTAGATCTTAGGGCCTCTACTATGCATACGCGGCGCCATTGGCTTCCATTATTATTTATTTGGTTTGTAATGGAACTTTCACCTTTTGGGAACATATAATCAATCCATTGTCACTTTCTTCTTTGAATGATTGTGCCTATTGGTACCCGACCCGTTTTCAGATAAAGCGGTTCGTTCGCTAGAAGATTCCTAAATTGTTGCGTAGACACCTATTTAATAAGGTGTATTGCTAACACAGGTTCAACATTGGGTTGGTGTTTTAATTTGCCAAATTTTGAATGGGACTTCAAACTCAGATTTCGTTTTGCCGCCAAATTCTAGTTCGGTTCAATAATCTCTAAAGTATCTATTGAAACTCTTTATTCTCATTACCGATTGCCTAGTGAAGCGCATTAAACCAGCTTAAAATATATTACCTAATATGTAAATTATGCAATAATAAACTTAGATTTGGCAACAATTCCAGCCAATTGTTCAATTATATGATGAAAGATATGTACAATAAAAACTTTAACAAGCTTTCGAGGTTCGATAACTGGGTAAAATATTTTCGATTGACTTGAATTCATAAAAGAAACCTTCAAAAGTTGAACCTGTCCACTGTGTAAAGCAATGTGTAACAAAACCAAAGGAATTGATCAAAAATATCGGTCGAAATAATAATATTGCATATGGACATTCTAAATGTGTACTATTCACCCTATTAAACACTTTGCAGAATGTTGCAGTCAGAATTATTTTTTTAACCTAAATGCACGTCATTGACGATACATTGATATCAGTGTTGGGACTTGAGAGTAGGCAAAAAGTGGCGTATTAGAAGACCAAAAAGTAGTAGAAATTAGTAGATTTAAGAAACATACCATAAATGAGACAAACAAATTAAATAACGCTCAAAATGTTAGACTAAAACTTGTCTTTTATAAAACTATATGTAAATTTACACAGAATGCCCGCGTTCCCTACGCAAGGAACTCACTGGCAACTAGACCGCTAAGACGTGCTAATTTGACGATCCACCTTGAAACATGAAGCAAGTGGAACTGCTGCTTACATTGGGGTGTTCTTTTAGTTTGAACAGACTTTAACGAAGAATAAAACTACAAAGTTATGGGTTATTGGGTTGTCTGCAAAATGCCTTAGCTTGAACTCTAGTCTCACTTTAAATGATTTTCGAGAAGCCTTATTCTTGTACTAAAAGATTGCCTAGGAACTGCGATGTGTATTATTTTTATTCCGCATGCCAAGCGCAAATAATGTTTGAAAATGTGAGACTCGAGTGTGAGAGGAAGCAATTTGCATACTCGATTTTTTTTTTTTGACTGAATATTGGCAGATTTGAGAGAGGGTCGTAGATTTTCGGGTTCAACAAAAAGTGGTAGAAATCCCAACCCTGATTGACGTTTATGAAGAAGGTGTGCTGCTGTTTGTCTAGGTTAGTTCGACTAGGTTAGTTATCTGCCTTTAGGAACGCGGGTATACGCTTTTTTGTAAGTATGAGGTTTCTGAATTTACCTTTACTGTTTTGAAAAGCGAACGCATAGTTTTCGGGTATTTAAGTTGTTGTAATATAAAGGATGTACTAAAATAAAATATATAACAAAAAAACCTAAAAAAGTGCGCAATTTTTAAAAGAAATGAGAAAAAATTGTCTATTTATATGACTAAGGGCAAGTTTTTCAGTTCTGAATCAACTTTGAGTTAAACCAGAGCTCAGGTTTAAAATTAATCCAGACTTAACTCGTGGTGTAGTTCTTCAGTGCATGCTTAATTTTAACACATTTGATTTGGTATTACTGCAATTGTATCGTTCAGATGTCAAATACTGTCGAAATCTGTCATTCTGATAGTTTCAAAATACTTAAAGCTTTTGCTTTTGAAAGGCGAAATTGGCGCAAAAATAAAAATATAGCAATAACACAACGTAAATAATTTTTTTTCAGTCTTGCTTGCTGTTTATTTTCGGTATTTATCAAAAATATTTTCTGATTAAATCCAAATCCTTGACTTAGCAAATTTGTTTACTCGGAGTAAACTCCGAATTGAAATTCACTAGAAAAACATATTTCTGGAGTTAACTCAGGTTTAACTCTGAGATTAAGATGATTTCGCATTGAAAAAAAACTAAATTAAAATTATTTATTCTTACGACTGTAACTTGTTGTCGAAATACCCAACGAGCTGTTATTTCAACAGCCAGTTGTGAGTAAAAAGCGAAAGATGGAGATTATCTCTTGTCTTCAAGCCGACTTGAGCCCTTCTAATTTACTATTACTGATTACTTCTAGCTGTATTTCGTGTGCTAGTAACTCTATCTGAGAAATTAGAACTAAGTAATTATTTGGGAAAGTGAAAAAAGGTAATTGATAAGACTAAAGCACGAATCACAAGGTCAATTAGTTACTTTCACTTCCGTATACGTTATCTTGGGAATTTGTTTATTTGTTTGTTTTTTTTTTTTTCATATTTGACCATTGAAATTTGTTTGCTTTGTTTCTATTTGAATTTTCGTCAGATTAAACTAGTGGGTGGCCACGGCGTAGTGGTAGTGTATTCGGTCATTGAATGAGAGGTTTGGTGATCAATTCCCGACCAAGTCCATTCAATTTTCACAGTATTAAAAATTAAATAATTCGCTCAGAAAGCGCTTCGTGTATTTCAACATGAACGCGAAAAAAACACTGTGAATTCAAACGAATGCAAAAATCACACACAACTCTCTCCCCAATCGAATTGAATACCACCCATGGAGAATAAACATTGAAACCTAATATCACCTGAGTTTCAAATACCACTACACCAACTCTTTCCTATCCTTTCTTCTCTCTTCCAAATTAACTAACGCCCGTGCCCTGTTAAGCAGTATAAGGGTATTCATATCCCCTTTGGCATGTGCAGATTATAAAAAAAAAAAAAAAAAAAAAGTTGAACGTCACTATGTATTTTTAAAATCTCTACAAAGACCTTAAGTGCATTAGTTTTGCAAACTTTAGTTTAAGCTACTCGTATCTTGCTAATACGTTTTCTATTTTAGTGCCCTAGAAGCTATATAAATTAAAAAGTTAGATTTAACTAAAAACGAATAATAACTCTATGACAAATCTTTCATGTGACCACCAGTTTACAAAATTTAGAAAATCACACACAAACTTTGCTTGACTTTAGAATTAGTATCTTAAAATATAAAATGAACAGCACGATGCACCTTCGACTTTTATAAGTAATAAGGTTCAGCAATAAACTCCGTCTCTTTACGGCGTGCACAATTCTATTCGTCTTAAGCTTCTAATTTCTTTAATACCCAACAAATATGTCTACTCACGGGATTAACAATTAAAAAAAAGAGCCGATGCCTTCAATATAATAAAAAAATAGGTATAAAAATACCAAAATGTTCCCACAAAGTTGATCTTTCTTTTTAGATACGCAACACTTATAATACAAAAGTACGTTTAAAAAAATAAAAGAACAAAAAAAATATTTAAAAAAAATGAAATTATGAGTTTGTTGGCTTGTCTTAAACAAATGTTCACAAACACATAAATAGAATTAGCATGTAAAAAGAAATAAATATATACTGATCTAGCATTAGAATTAAATAATAAATAAAAAAAACTCTTTATAAATATAAATTAGCCTGTAACTGTAAATACAAAATAACAAAATATGTTCGTTGTGATTATTTTATATAAGAATTTTTGAAATATAAGTAAAATATATGTGAAAGAAAAATCATAATATTGTAGTTAATTTTTTATTTATATCCCTTTGCTGAGTTGGAATATACATTTTTGGATGCTATATTATTGTTAATAGGTTCTTATTTATTATTTATTATTAGGCTTGGAATTAGTACAGATCTGAACTGGTTTTTACATTTTTTTTAAAAACTAAATTTGACTTGGGTTTTTCTTGAAACTTCATGAAACATTATACCAGAAAAAAAAAATTCACCAAAAATTGAGGCAATCCAAATTTTGGTATTGGAACATACATTACATAAATAGGAATTAGAGCAACGTCAATATCATTTACTTTGTTAACAATAAATGGGAGAAGACATGAAAAGAAAACAAAGAAAAGTTGTTACAACGGACCGTAAAATATCGGCAAAAGAATTCCCAAAGTTATTAGTTTCACAAAATACTTCTATGCTCAAAAAATGGTAAATGTATAATTTGCTAAAGTTTGGCAATGATCATTATACTGGCACAATATTGACGACTGGATTCAACATGTAAAATAATAAAAATCCAAGACATCGAAGTGACATCTGCACATGTTGGAAAGAGAAAATCGCCAATGGAAAAACGGTGGCATTTAATGAAACAGACTTAAGGGAATAACAAAACAACAACAATTCGAGAAGCCGTAAGCTGCACTAGACGATGTCTAAAAAAAAAAGACTGGAGTTTGGCCCAAAGGATTGCAAATTAATGTAAAATCATGAAATGACTACGAAAAGCCTGCAATGAATGTCAGTGAATGCAAAATACTTCAAAGGAATACAAGTCACTTCAACTCAATGTATGCAAACGACTGCGAAAGAATACAAAGTCGCACTCCTCCATTCAAAGACTTAAAATCTCTTGATTTTACTCTTTTAAATTCCAAAATGTTATGCTAATGTCATCTTCCATTGGGCAAAAAGAAGGCTTCCTTTTATCTTTCGAAGCGAACACTGTCGATCATGTTCCATTGGATCTTCAGAAGCATCTTGAGGGAGAGCTTTTTGCTTCCCGATTTCATTTAGGAAGTGACTCACAACATACTAACACACATCAACTTTTTCATTGGACTACTTCTCAATGCCATATGGCTCAGTGATTTTTCACTATAAAAACAAAAACACGAAATATACGTAGCGAAAGACAAGTTGCATGTTCCATTGGGATCCAGAATTGAAGTCAATGTATGATGACTTTGAGTGGAGAGGAGAGATTCACTTGCTTACATTAAATGAATGCATTCCCAAATGAATATGTAGAATTATACATATTGTATGATTAAATTACTTAGGTCTCTTTAGTGACAAATATTCTCGTTATCTTAGAATTTATGTTGTAGTACACCTCAAGTTGTATATCTTTTCTATCTGGTAAATGGTTGTATGTACTTCTTGGTGTCATTTCATTTACTAACAACATCCTTTGACTTACAGGTAAGTTAAATAAAACAAAAACACATTTTTTCTTTCAGCTCCCGAAATATTGCGTAATGAATCATATGGACATTCGGTGGATTGGTGGGCACTTGGTGTTATAGTTTGTCAAATGTACACTAAAAAGGTAAGCGAAAAGATTTATTTAGACAAGTCCCAAAGGTCGATAAAAGAAACAAATTTTTACAGTAAAACATTTTTTGATTGTACTGTAAATATTCGTAGTCCCAGTAAGAAGTTTGCTCTACCATTTGTACCATATCCCCGAATTAGATCTTAAGCTGTTGGCAGCAAATATGCATCTTCTTATACATATGTATTTGTTTTAATATACTATTCATCCTTATTCATCATGAAATTAAATAATGTGTACACATAATACGATTGTGTGCTTCTTAAAAAGAAATTTATATTGGCGGCAATACTGATCCGTCAAGCGCTCCATAATGCAAACGTAAAACAGTAATACAACGCATCACGATTCAGTCATTAGCTGCCAGCTTAAATACTACACCCTTGAAAAAATATCTTAAGACTTAAGGAAAAATTGTCAAGTTACGATAAAACTGTAGATCCTGTCTATATAACGTGTACGAGTACTATCCTATGTCGGCGACTTGGCGACGTTTAACAAGGGTTATAGGGTTAATCAATTTTAACCGATCTTCTTAGTCGGCCCATGGGAGACCTCGTAAGGCAAAACATAAAAACCTGCGCTGCACAGCTTCAATTCTAAGGAAGTGGGTGATATGAAATGGAGACCAAACTCGGCTTGCGTACTCAAGGAATGGAGTCGAGAAGAAAGAAGTAGATACTGCGAGGTGGGGGTATGTATTTACGAGGGAAGGTTACGGATCGACGTTAAGCTCTATGAAGTTATTGACGCACCAAGTGTAGAATGAGTTCAGGTCAATTTGAAGAGAGTCCGTGGGGGTGAATATAACTTAAACTATTTTCATGTCGTCCGCCTAAATAGGCAGATCAGAGTATTAACTGATTTGCCCAATATCATTTGTAGTTAAGACAAAGACAAAGATTCTTTAGGACGGATAAGAAGTGGTATTTTATGTATGTAGGTACGCATATAACAAGATCTCTGATCATGTAAGGACACATTTCTAAATGTAACTGGTAAAAAGTGGCTTAAATTTAAAGAAGTAATTGGTGAAACTTCGTAGCAATCGTTTTTGAGAGAATTAAAACTATTATTTTCTTATAAACATATTCTCGAGATCCATCCTCGAGAGAAGGAGTAGCTTCAGACAATGAAGAGAGTAAAGTTCTCACTGTAATCTTTCCACGGGCACCCAGTGACTACAGCTTCAACGTGAACCTTAAGATTTAGTACTATATATATGTAGACAGAGCTTAGTAGATACATTACGAATGGGTCGAAAACTTCCACCAAATCAGACATCTTATAAGTACATAATTGTTTTCCATCTTCCAGACTCTGCCAATGAGTTTTAGGCGGGAAACATGATGCTTGCATGAGTATCTCTCAACATCCAGCGACAATATTCCCATTCTGCTATATTCGAATAGTCAAGCTTTGCTATATCAAGAAAGACATGGCTCATAGGTATAATAAACCTAAGTCAAAAGAGCCGCGCAAGGAGACTAATGAGAAACAAACTTCTTTAATTCTGGAGCAGATGTCTGAAACATATATTTCTAAAACTACCGCCCCCATGCAGCGTTTTCCAGGCCGATGTTTTAGCTGTGCTCAAAGCTGCGGAACTACTTGAGATGGGATCAATATCCGGTAAGGATATCGCCATCTTCATTAACAGTGAGGCTGCGTTCAAAGCGCAAGAGTCCTATGTCACCAAACCTGAGCTAGTCAGGGATTGTCTCAGAATGGCGTAAGATTATGCTGGACACTGTGATATTGAGGGCAACGAATGAACCGATAGACTGGTCAAGAAAGCTCCCATCGGGGAACGTCACCAGTAGCATAAGGGGACCGCTGTGCGTTGCCAAGAGAAATATCACCAACTTGGCCAACGGCAGATGGACTAATCTAGATGGGCATAGGGTATCCAGAGCTCTGTGGCCAGAGATCAATCACAAAAGATAAGTGGAAATCATCAAGCTAGGAAGATCACAAGTTAGGACTATGATTGAGATCCTCTCTGGACTATCTCGCCTGAATCTGATATTTGTAGATATTGTAAGGACTTACACTCCTTAGAGGATCTAGACGAGGTAGGTTCTTGTAACCAACCAAAAGACATTCTCAATTTCTGCAGGGCAATCAATTGCATGGGCGACTTGATTGATTGATGCTTTAGGTTTCTGTTTGCCGTTTTAGACTCACTGAGGAGATCGCGATGGAGCCATTATGGTGCCTAGTGTCCCCTTTATAACCAAACCAAACCTAAGCAGATGTCCGGCCATACATTAGATAACTTTTCGTTTAAATCATGTTAAAATGGGAACTCATAGCACCCTTCGAATAATAAGTTTATATGTACAAGTTTTGTGGTATCAAAACGGCGGAGTTTAGAGCTAACTGGCTTTTTTGAAACTATCACTTCACTATTTGTTTAGTCTTGCTTTTTCACACCCAGCTTTGTTTAATTTCACTTATATTCAGTAGTTCACCCTCACTCAGAATCTCATCAGTATAATGTCATTCCTGTAAGTGCAGCATAAGATGTGAACTCTTGTTCAGAGTGCGTTCACTAAAAGAGTTACTCTAAATGGACACGCCCCCTTAAAAGAAAGTCAGTGTACAACATCTACTGTGAAATAAAACTCATTTGCAGGTAGTCTTATTCGATTTTATTTTATTTTTAATCCTTCAGTCTATAAGAACATACTGAGTGGATTTATTCATTAGATATAACCCTCACATTTTTTTTTGTTTTGTTTTTTTTTTTACAAATGTAATCACACAGATTACAAAAAAGTCAAGTATACCATCTTAATGCCTTTAACTTTTCCCAACAAATTTTCATTCTTGCTTTATCTTTTAAATATTACTTAAAAGTATACAATTTGTTAATAAAAAAAATGTTATAAAAGTGTTCTAATTCCCATAGTAACTCAATATATTATAAGGCACTCTAATTTATATATGTACATAAATAGAATTTAACAGGATAATAGTATTATAGTCGTGTCGTATTTAAACTGCTTTTTGGGTTATTATTATTGTTTGTTCGAATAGTTAGTTCCGGTTCTGAGTTGTAAAACTATATGAAGCTGAAAAAATAAGCTTTACTAAAATATAGAAGATTGAGCGTGGGCGCCTCTTGAAGAGGCATGGACATAGTTTTACTTAGATTTATTGCTTTCATCTGATTCCTCGCTTTCTTTCGATTCCGCTGATTCCTCGGATTTGTTACCTTCGGAACTGTGATCGTGCTTTGTGGTCTTTTCAGATTCGGTTGGTTTGGATTTTACAATGGGTTTGTCGGATTTTTTTGTGTCTGTAGCTGGAGCTGAATCTTCAGTTTTATTTTCTCCGGCTGTAGATGGTTTTGATGACGACGAAGAAGTAGCTTCAGGCTTGGATGTTTTCTCTTCAGTGCTGGGAGTTTCATCTTTCTTTTCTATTGAGCCGGAGATATTTGTTTCGGTGCTTGTGCTTAGTGGCACTACATCGGTTGATTTTGATTCACTCTTGTCTTCTGTTTGATCATCAGCGCCAGGAGACGATGCTGTTGACTTGGCTTCGGCGATTTCAACAGTTTCTTTTGGTTCGGCTCTTACTCCGGCGGCAAAAGGTGCAGATGGTTGGTTTTCTTCTCTGGCAACAACTGGCATGGATTTTGGTACTTCTTTGATGTCATCTTCAGATGTAGTAGTTTCCAAAACAACTTCAGTTGGCTTGCCTACCTCCGATTCAATATCGAGTTTAGGTAAAGTTTCTATGGTGGCATTCGCAACGTTTGCATTTGCACCTTCTTCCAAAGTAATCAAACTGGGCTCGGATTTAACTAAATCGACGATTGATGTTACGGATTCCTCTGCAATATCAGCAGTCTTTTGAAGTGTCGAGACCTCTTCATCAGGCAGCGGAAGAGCAAAGGCACATGCCGCCACCGAAAGTAAGATGATTAATTCGAAATTCATTCTGAAAAACAAAAGGAATACAGAATTATTGTTTAGCTTTAATTATAGTACACTCTAGATTTCATAAAAATTTCAATGTCATCTACACGTTACTTAGAAAGAATCCGATTGTTTGAGCTATGGCTTTAAATTTGTCGCGTCAACGTTCTTTCAGAATAAAATACTGTCAGGCCAATGTATATTGTAATAAACATTCAAAATTGCTTCAAATTAATGACATTTATATAATTCGTACTTCCTTATACAATTTTAAAATAATTTTAAATTGCCTACAGAGCTATTATACTTTTTAAAAGGAATTCTTTTTTTCTCAGAAGTGAATCATAAAGATTCTCTCGTCAATTGTTATTAAATTAAATTGAATCGCACTCACGGCTTTGTGTCAGAAATCCATACAATAACGTTATACACGTTTCACATGTACATGCATATATGTATAGAATTTCACAAACTGAATTAGTGTAAATAGATTCGGTAAAAGAAGTCATTTGACTTATAGAATAAAAAAACACGATCGCTATTTGCATTGTTTCCAATTCCAAGATTTAGTGCAATTAAGAAGTAGTAATAGCATTGAGTACCTACTGTTGTTGATTTTCGTTCCTACAATTTGGAATACAATCGTTTCACTGATGTGTTCTATTCCAATTCTATTCTCATCTGTCAGTTTTGCTTTCAATGATCAACTCTAACCTCAAAATGTATGCTTTGCTGTTAGCATTTCACTGACAAAGCCTTCCACTGACAGCCATTTCCCAATGATTGCTATAACTGAACTGTCAAAAAAATGAAACCACTATTCCACTGATTTGTTCCAATGCTCTTATAGGCGTCATTTCTTAGTGGTTATTGCGGCGAATAACTGAACACGGGATTCAAGGTCCATGTAGCAGAAAACAGAAAATCGATTCATCCCTAAAGAAATACAAATACAGTCAAATAGTTTACAACGACATCACTGTCACTGGAACCTATCGCTTATAACCACTGAATTCTTCGGTCCCTTAACCAATTTTGATTTTACACTTCTCCCACAATTGTGAAGGTCCTTGTAGTGCCCAAGGTACAAGATGCTCCAGTGATCTTGCCTCTATCATCATGAGTGCATCTCTCAATTTATACAATACGCATTTGCATATTTCAAGTCAAACCTAGTAGACAAACGTCAAATACTTCCTGTGCAATGTTCGACCAATTTTCGAATTTCCTCAAGTTATTAAAATAATTGGTCGAACAATAAATAGACCTACCTACTTACTACTGCATGTATTTAATAGCACTCGCACTTGCATTCTTATTGCCGCAGCCGCAACTAGCAGCGCGTCAGCAGCGGAAGTTTGCAATAAAGCATCTCGAAATTTCAAGGGTCTTATACTTGGGGTATAAATTAAGAAATCAAATAATTTCGTTTGTTACTTAAATGAAAGAAGAATGCATTTGTAAAATAAGCAGCATTTTATTCTAAACGTGGATATTTTTTTTTTTGACAATATAAATGTGGCGCATTTCCCCATTTATGTACATATGTACCTACTCTGCAATATGTGTAGGGGGATAGATAATATGTCCAATCAAGATCAGTGCTATGAGAAGTGGGGCGGGGTTATCAACTTTCTTAAATTAATGTGTCTACATATGTAGAGATGTAAATTTGCTTTAATGATCTCTTCATTGTTGCGTTCGCGCGTACATGAATTGCCACACGGTTTGGTATACTACTAATCAATTCAAATTGGGAGATTTGTTGTGTGTTGTCTTTTTTTTTTTTTTTAAATGCATACAAGTTTACTGGTTTTTAGATTAGTTAGTAGATAGGCATTAAGTATTGTAAACGATTTAAATTTATGCCAACAAATCTTTGAGACAATGTGAACTATCTACCTGAACGGGAATAAATATTACAAACTTGATGTCTCAATAATGGGCTGCACATAAAGTGGTTTAGATTTAAAGAAAATCAAACCATTTTAAACGTAAAATAACGGTAATTTTTGAGAAATGGCAAAAGCAAAATAAATGGAAGTAAATATAGAACACAGGAGGTTAACAACCTTAAACTTTGCGAGCGAAAATTGTTATTTTTCACCAAATATGTACATATTTGCCAAATAATAATTGTCATTTCTTCAGTCACAAATTAATAAATGAAATAAGGACCTGATATTTAGTTGATTAAAAACAAGATTCTGATGAGCGTTTAGGTCTATAAATGTCACAGACGCTATGGCCGAGCTAAGAAGGGTCTGTTACCTGTTATATTACCAGTTTTTGCAAAATTTTCAAATCTTTTAGTTTAGTTTGGGTTATTTTTTGCTTACAGTACAGTTATTTTGATCTAAATTTGTGGGAGGCATTCCATATTTAAAGCCATTTTTCCTAAAACATTTTTATTTGATGTAGATGCTAGTTATTTTAGCTGTGTGCAAAAGCCAAAGCAGCTCTAGCACATTCGCGCACATAGATTGGACGTTTGATATATTTTAGACTAAAAGACTATAAGTTACAACCACAAATATATTTTTGTAAGCACTCGTATATATAAATTGTGGAGAACAGGCTTCGTTAATTACAGGTTCCTAAAAAAGACTACATCAATCAAGCTAGCGGAGAAAGAGTAAAGATTTAGACTTAGTTTATATGATATCTAAAGAAGCATAATTCTAGTTTGAATTTAATCTATACTCGATTTTCTAACAATATAATGTTACTTATGACCTTTCACTCAACGCACATAGAACATAGTAGTGATAACAAATTTCATAATAATAAAAAATTGATAACACAATCATAATTCACAAAATTATAAAATGTAGATAACTGAGACGTAAACATAGGAAAAAACCAAACAAATAAATGCAGTAATTAAATTCCACTAGCAAAAATAATATATGTATTTATTATTTATGTTTTGTGTGGGTTATGACCTAGCCCAAGAAGTATTTCTCTCGAAATGGAATTAGTCACTTGATATTTTTGTTATTTAAAAAAAAAAAATATTCCATATGAACAGCCTATGGATAGTCATGGATTCAGTAAGTATGCGCCTTCTTAAATGTTTGGAACATTGTTGGAAGTGTGAAATGATCCTAGCCAGGTAAAAGATAATTTGTGAGAGGCTCTCTTAAGGAGTTTTTAGGGGTTTTTTTTCCACTAAAACCCTTATCCCTATGCTAAGAAGTCCGAATCAAGTGTAATTTTGTTTGTTAAATTCTTGAAATTCATTAATTTCACAGTTTTTATACCCTATCCAAAGGGTATATTAAGTTTGACACACAGTTTGTAACATAGAAAAATTTCAAAGATATATTACATAAAGTATCAGCAACACTAGCCGAGTCAATTAAGCTATGTCCGGCCGTCCGTGTGTTACCAGTGTATAGATCTTAAATTCTAAACTAGTCCAATGAAATTTTGTACACGAAGTCTTTGCAAAAGTAAGCAATACACGCCTTCTTTTCGAAATATTAGCCTTTTTTTTTAGTATTTTCATATCGAAAAAATTTACTTAAGCAAATAAAAAGACTTGCTTTACAAATCGTGTATACATTGTATCTAGCCACGCCCAATTTTTAAAGGCGGTTTTCTTGAAAAATAGTTTTACTTTGATTTTATTCGAATATTATCAATTGTTAACAACAAAGTTCAGTATATATTAAACAATTTTTAAACTCCGCCCACTGTCATGCCTACTTAATGAAAAAGTTGTCTTTTATAGTAATTTTATCAGAAATTAGGCCAGTTTTTTGGTGGAAGGAGCTACATAATGTATGTTTGTACTCATATGTATATAGGAAACGAGTAGGGTATCACGAAATTGTAGCATTTAAATATGTTTAGACGAAAATTGGAATACATAGTAAAAATAATCGAGAAAATATTGAATGGGACTGGGTGCACCAGTCATTTTAATACAGAAAAGTGACATACAACTAAGTATTTCTGATCATCACCAAAGTGAGTAATGATCTCATTTTCATAAAGTGGATCTATTTCTCAGCTGTGGACAACCTTACTCCCATTAGGATTAAATTTCACTGAAGAGAAATATTTCTAGAATTATTGATTTCGAAAGAAACTATTTTTCTTGGGAATAATTTTTTTTAATGGATACTTTCATTTAAGGAAGCATTATTCAGTAAATCAAGAATGAAATTAGATGCGGTTATATTTTCCATTCTATTGCAATGCTATAGCATTACATTAGCATTCAATTTTTACTGCTGATTCAATGAAAATGCCATGCTTATTTAACTTTGTAAGTACAGGTGTCCGCATAGACTTTGAGCTCACATATTAATAAATTACTCATACAGCAAAATGTTTTCCAAAAGCAAATGCAATTTAGCAAAGTCAATGAGAATTCGGACTATATTTACTAAATTCCAAGAATAACTGCTCTATTGTCAGAAATAATTCTGGCGGAATATTTAAGTTTGTTAACTTAACGCAACCTTTGGTGAATATTTACATATATTTGTTAAGAATTAGCAAGGCTCGAATGTGATGTGACTAATAATCTCTTGAGAATAATTGTGACTCATTGTTGACAAAAACTTAAATTAGAAGTCTAGTCTAAATTGAAGTGCAAAGAAAGTACCAAAACACGGAAAACAAAATTATTTCTACAAATGTGAGTTTAATTCATTATCAAATTGTTTGGTACATATATGTTTGTATCTCAGGTTCTGAGTTTTACAGAATACAACAAACTTGTATTACAGATATGTTTGTATTCATTTTGTTCCTTGGCATTTGGCTGTACTCTGATAGATATGTATAAACAGGAAACAACATATCGTATACCTACAAAAAAACAATAAGACCTCAACTTGGATGCAGTAATTCCTGCAGCGTATCAAATTAGCATATAGTTATTTTACTTTTGTAAATACCTAGAAGTGGGTAATTAAATCACTTTACAATTAAAAAGAACCTTCTTGAGTATTCTTCTCATTAAAATAGTAATTATTATGTATTAACATCCAACTCACGTATTGAAAAGTGTAGATAAAATATTTTACAGACAATCGGAGATTTTATAAAGCAAAGCTAAACACTCCTTTTTTGCAATCATGCGCCTAATTAGTGATCAACTGTCGGTTGCAATAATATAATCAGATAAATATAAGTACTTATCTATGTACCTATGGGATGAATATCTTGTAGGTAAAAATATGTGTACTGCTACTGTATGCCGAATGGTTAATTGCGTTGTTGGTTTTAGTACACACTGAAATGCGATTTATAACAGTTGTCTTTTCCGGCGAAATTTTGGGTTTAAATTTTAATTAGTGTGCTCGTAGGCATCGTTGAATATTTGATCTACATAGATGCAAATTGTCTATTAGGTATAAATGCTACTTCTATATACATACATATGTACTTTTTAAATCTCATATTTTTGCCATTTTCAATAGTGATTTAGCCAAATAATTGCAAATTCAAATAATTATTAAAGTGATTTGCAGAGATCTCAATGCCAAATCGAATTTGAATAACTAGAGGGCAAGAAACCTGTATGAATTCAAAGTACAGTAGACTCTCGATAGAACCACGACAGTTCACGTTTACGAGAAAGATCACATCTGCGAAGGTTGATTTTAACCAAAGAATAGGACAATCTCACAGTAGAAAATACTTAGGGACCAAATACGATACGAACTGTAGGTACAAGCAAAATTTCAAGTTTTCAAGTCATTTTGCTTGAATGTCACAGTTATTTGGAGTGGAAATAGTTGTTCAGGTTTTAGAGATGCTAATATTACAAGAACCATATTCACATTGTTCACGTTATCAGGTGTTCACGCTAACGAGAGTGTACTGTATTTCGTATTTAATGAGAATTTGTACAAGTTCAAAACGCTTTCAAACATGCAACCGTTTATAAGGTTGTTTTTTTAAAAAAATTATCGAATTCGATAGAGATTCTATTAAAAGAACTTGTTGTTTGCCACAAAATGGAAAGATGTATAAGCTGTCCCATACTGTGGGTACTTGTGCAGATATGTATGTGCATATGGACCAAATTACACGAAAATTAGACGGCGAAGTTGTTTTGGAATATGTAGGTCCTTTTGTATGAATATAAATAGTGTGATCGTTCTTAAACCAATGTTATTCATTGAAGAAATATCAAAGCAGATATCACCCAAGTTTTTCAGCACTGTACCGAGCTTCTGCGTGGTAGTAAAATATAACCGTTGAGTCTGCCTCAATTTAGATTTCTCTGGGCAAACCTCAAACATCAAAAGGAAACGCGGAACAATTACGATACCAACACGGTGACTGTCAGTCAAACTGGCTTATAATTTCTGAATCGTATGACTTAAAGAGCCAACAATTTAACCTTTAGTGTACGTTTACGGACCAACAGGCAAAAGTACAAAAATAATACTTTTAGAAATCTCGAATTTTTTCGGTTTTGAAAGTAGAGTTTTTGATAAAATGGCCGCTTTCCCAACACTTTGCTAATCTAGCTGCCCCTAGATTCGTTAGCGATATATCTGTCATCCCGGTGTAAAAGTGTTCTAGCAGCTAGACTAGGGAGTTGTTGGCAAAGCACTCTATATAATATCCAAATTCAAATTTTTCAGATTTTGTATGACAAGATAATTGGATTTTGTTAAGCCAGATAAGTAATAGAAATAGAAAACTATAAAGTTTTAGTTTTGTACAATATTATCAATACATAAGTACTAAATTCGTTTTTAAAAGAAAATTTTTAAATATTGGTCTTATATTTTGAAACCGACTTTTAAAGTTTAATCAAATCAGATATCCAAATTTAAATTAAAGGTCCATTCGCGTACTTTTTTTGCACTTAAATTTTTAGATTATCAAATTTCAGGTAAAATTCTCTGTGAGAGAACTAAAATTACGAAAAAGTAAACGGATGGGTTTAACAAGAAGAAATTGAAAATACACTAGTTGGACACAAGCCGGCCCAAAGAAATTTCTTGCACTAAAATTTGTAACATGGGGAAATTTTTTCCTCTCTTCTGTGAAAAACTATAAAAATCCTCCGTACGCGAACAGGTTTCCTAAAACTTCGTTAAAAACTCGCTGTTTTTGGAGTGAATGCGAACGGACCTAAAACTTAATGTAACAAGCATCCCATTGACTTTTTCTATCTTCTGCAATTTGAATTTGGTAAACGTTTCCTTTTAAGCCAGAAATTATACACATATTTTAAATGATTCACTTAAAACAGTCCATATTTATTTAATTCACGGATCACTTAACGAAGAATGGATTAAAAAAAAAAAAGACAACCAAAACAATTTAATTCACTCAAGTGTCTTGAACTCACCCGAATAAGAAATTGTAACTACAAATTACAACAAAAATCTGAAATGCTAGCTCCAGAATGTTCAACTATACTTAGTAGGTATGTGCGCTCAGAAAAAAAGAAAAAAAAAGTTTACGCGTAAGCTGTGTGCACCGTAGTCGGTTTATAATCCGTTTGAAGAGATTTTCCGCTTACAGTCAGTATATATACACCATGGATGTGGGTCTTTATTGTTATGTTGTGTGTCTTTTTTGAGTCTCTTTGTTGGTTTGATTAATAATGCCGTGTACACTGATATATAATGTACAATGAATGCAGATGTATTCAGTGGCTTGTGATAACACGATCTTAGATGACTTAAATCTCTGTGGGATTGAGTAGTGGGGGTCGGGAATTTATTATTCCTTTTATTTATTTCTTTTTTGTACTCGTATTTAATGCATGTAGAGTATGCAAGAAATAAATCATCATCCACTTTAAGGTAAGAATGCGATAAATTAGTAGAGTATACTAAAAATCTAAATGCGTACGGAATACAGATACATAGATAGATATATGTTTTATATATTCAGAGGAAAAAAGTAGTATAACTGACGGATTATTTTACGGGGGAGACGGCTATTTTGTGCACTGAAAAGAGGCTCTGCGCGCACTCAGGATAAAGCTGGATCGTAAACACTGGCTCTGGTTGTGCTCTTTTCGTTAAGAGTTCATACAGCAAAGGTCACGTGGGCTCGTAACATTTATGAATAAATGCGGAATATTGCAAATTGAATAATGGGTCCCGCTCGTAGGGAGGTCAGAAAGTTTCCGTCATGACGTAGACGGATGACACTGGCATGCAACTGATTTTCTTCTTTCTTCTTTTTTCTTTATTATTGCATTAATGTGATTTAAGTAGCCAGTTGAATGTAGGTTGTTTTTTTTTTTTTGTACAGAATTTATCAAATTGAGTATATAAGGGCATTCTTCTGACTCATAGTTACTCGTAAATTAAAAGTTAAGCAATGAGACGCAGCATCAATGATTCGTTAGTAGAAGGAAACTATTATTATGAGCGAAACTAATCGGTGTGTTAGTCACCGGTCACCGGACCTTGATTGACATTTCTTTTGATTTTTAATATCAAGAGCATTTAGATTTATTGCTTTACATATCGACGTTCGATTTATTATACTTATGTATGTATATCCTTTCTAGGAGACTAAGACTTTTCAATTCTATGACGCTTGGTTCGTCTGTATAATCCATACAAATCAACCCGTATGACTGGATCAATCATTTTCAGCAGTCAGAATGATGAAGGCAGAAATAATACTATCTTTTTTATTACTGTGTATTCATTGATGCATTCAGTTGTTTGAAATCAATTGAATTCATCACTTACTTACCCAGCCTTGTAGAGTCACTTCCTGAGACACGGCTGCCTTCTATCCTCTACGGTCCCGGGCACGTTGCTTCTGGCATCTGCGACACTTGGTCTTTGTACCAGAGGTTCGGTCTTCTTCGCCGTCTCAAACCTGGGGGCTGGGATTCGAAGATCCCTTTTGGCTATAACATTGTTGTCCATTCGCTCAATGTGGCCGAGCCAATGTAGTCGGCGAATCTTGGCTTTTTGTACTACATCCACATCCTAGTACAGGTAATAGAGTTTGCGGTTGTATCTTCTCCTTCATTCGCCCTCCTGGCATAAGGGACCTAATATCTGATGAAGTATTTTTCGCTTGAAGGTGCCCAATATTTGCTCAGCTTTCTTACTTATCGTCCTGCACTCGACTCCATACAGCAGGATTGGTAAGATGAGCGTTCTATAGAGCATTCATTTGGTCCATCGTGTTAGGAGTTTTGCACCCAGTAGCAGCGGTTTGCTGGGGTTATTCTTTGCCGGATGTGTACAAAGGTGTCGTTTGTAGGATTAATATTTGTTCCGATGTAGGTGAACTCCTTATCTCGAAATTATAGTTACCAATAGTGACGTTCTGCGCAATGTTTTGGACAGATAAATTTTTGTTTGTTGATAACATATACTTCGTCTTGTCCTCGTTCACTTCAAGACCAACTCTTTTCGCCTGTTCATCAATAGTCTTAAAACCGCCCTACGACAGATCTTCCGATGATGTCCATATTATCTGCGTACCCCAGCAGTTAGACGAATTTGTGCCAAGATAGTGCCTTCAGTGTTGACACTTGCCCTGCCACTATCAGCTCATAGGCGGCTTTAAAGTCGATGAAAAGGTGGGGGATTTCGACTTGAAATTCATTGGGCTTTTCCAGGATTTCCGGAAGCTACACTGGTACGTGCCGATTAGTGTGTTAAAGAAGGATTTTAGACGTTCACACAATACGTTGTATAGGATCTTATATGCGTCATTTAACAGGGATATGCCTTGATAGTGCTTAATAAACATAGGATCGCCTTTTTTCTTCTTTTTGACTTCACTATTCTGATAACAAAAGTGATTGCTCCAACTTTTCTTTAATTCAACAAGTTGGACGAGTATAATGAACAATTAGGATATTATTCTTCTGTTTTAGAAATACATATAGAAATATTTATTGTTGTATAAAGTTAAATTCACGAAATTTACTTGAACATTTTTGAACACTTTTTTTTTGTATTTGCAGGGTCCTGATGTTGATGAAATTACAAAAGCATTTGTTTTAACTGACAAAAACACTCAAGTAACATCCATGAAAGAACTTCTTCCGGAGGAAATAGAGGCTATTCATCCAGATGGTAGAGATGTGCTATTAAGGCTTTTGGATGTTGATCCAAGGAGACGATTACATTCCGTTATGAGTTTGCAGAGAATTGCACTCTACAAAAACTTTAAAATAGATCTAAACTATGTGCAAAATGTAAGTTTAATAATTTCGTTTCTGTTGCACATTTTCACAAGACAAGACACAAAACCCATTAACGCAAATAGGTCTTAATATTTTTCTAAAAATTTGACCAAGTACACATATCTTCATTCGCCTTCAATGAAGTTCGTTCTTACATATGAATACACAATTTTGTCCAGCTTAATCGTGTTTGTCACTTCTGTTTCAATACTTGCAAATGCACCAGTGACAGTCCGCTGGAGATTGTGCTTCTGGTGTTAACTTTTGAATTTTGCACAGTCTAGACCTCATTCGATTAACATAATATTATATAATTTGACAAAATGAAGATCTTAAAGTAAAAACCAATTTTTTTATTTTTTTTTTTCAGGTATCGGCAATGGAAATTATAAAAAAGGATAACATTCCAGTTAGAAACAATGATGAAGAACCAGTTATTGATTTTTAGATAATTAATAGCCAATATTATTTTAATAACAAATTAATTGAATGAACCTTTAATGTGTATTTGTTTATTTTAAGCAACATTTCTTATTTCTTGTCGATACTTACATAAAATCATTTTGTAGCTCATAAATCACCAGAAGTTTTAAAAATTCCTTAAAGAAATGTATTGAATCAAATTAGCTGAACAAGAGTTACAAATTATAGTTTCTAATAATCCATGCAACAGAACTTAGCGTTTGAGAATGCCTGCACAGGAATTAAAACAGCATTACATACTTACTTATGTCCTGAATCCCCTTGTGGTTCCGTCCTAGGCCTCTGCAACGACTACGCGCCATCGTGTGCGATTTATGGAAATGTGCTTCAGCTCTTCCCAACTCTTTCCCAGTTGCTGTGCTTCCTAACTCGAGAAATTTAAACAGCATCTATGTATATGTACATATTTATCGGATGGCTACTCGTAAGTAAAAGAAAGGGTCCTTATCGTTCTTGTATTTTGTGGTACAGGATAGATGTTCGTATGGGAATGTATCAAACTACATGAAAGCTTTAAGGGAATTTGGAGCACAGACTGTTTTAAGGAAACCTACATATTTCGGAAAACCATTCCGTGATATCCACTCCACCATAACACAAAAGGAAGCCGATGGACTCGCCGAATACCGAAACCTGAAACAACCAAAAGAGCATAATGCATGGGAAAAAGTTCATCAACCACAGCGAAAATAGAACATAGGTAGTAGGTAATATGAATAAATAAACAGTAAGCAAATACTTCAATGTACACAGTAGTGTTTGTGGTCTTTGTATAATAGAAATATTTACCATCACAAACCCTACCAAAAAGCAGAGTATTTGTTTATTCTCTTTCTATTCACAGTATGACCGTTTTCGAAACGACACACGCAAAAAGGACCAAAATTCGAATGTAAAGTGCATATATCTGCAAAACATAAATGAAGACACAGAGTGCATTTTTGAATTGAAGAACGAATATAATCCATTTAAATGCGTTTGTCTGTTGATGGGAAATTTGAATTTTTATTCTAAAATTCTTATAAAAAAAGGAAAACAAAATTTACTAGAAAACGAAAAAGAAAAGAACCAAAGGTGTTTATACGGATACTTCACTTAAAAGGCAACTGTGAAAAATTGGACTATTATTCGATTTAATTTAAAATTTGTTTTCATGAAGAATCGAGACTGGGCTTATTATTTATTATGTGTTGGCTTATAAGATTATGTGCATTCGTGGGTTAACATATGCATGAACAAGCAGCCAAATGTTGATTATGTCTCTCACTTTACTATTACTTATTGCAAGCACCGTGTGAAATTGAAATTTTTGTTTTAGCCCTTATATTAACGGTACAAAGGTATTAAGGTCTATTTTACAAAAATAAGATTTTCTCAAAAACAGCTCAATCAAGATGAGAAAATTCCATTCAGATGACATACAATTTCGTACTTTACTTAAATTTTTTTTGGAAAAGTTGATTACGCGAAAATAGCTCCAAAGATTTAAATTCCACATGGAGTACAGAGATATGCAATAACATGACTTTCCACATTTTGGTTGTAACGGTACTTATGACCAATTCAGCTAAAAGACATTTTTTTTGAAAACGGATTAAACGAGTTCATTAAAGTTTTTACATCAGATTACAAACCAAAAAGGCTATAAAATGGCTTACAAAATCTTTGATCGGAAGTGCGTATAACGTAGCCAATTTACCTGAAAACTACTTCGACGATTTTCTTTAAATTTCATATTTAAACTTCTGTAATAAAGTCCTACGAAATGGCATACTACGTTTTCGCCAAAATTCGTAATAACGGTAGTTACTTTGCTTATGACCAACTTAACAAAATGTCCTTTTCCTCGTTTAAATTTGATATTTGAATTTAGTTTATAGTCCTTAAAAATGGCGTACCACGTTCTTGGTAGAAAATGTCAATAACACTTATAGCCAACTTAAGATTGCGCTCCACATTTTCAGCCAAAATTGCTAATAACGGAACCTTACTTATAGCTTATCAGACTCAGACGATGTTTCACAATTTTCATATTTGGACTAATTTTGTGAAGTACTATAGGCTTGTATACCACATTTTTAGTGTTCCGGACCTTTAAAGGAAAGACTTATGGTTTGATACGGTGTCTGTCTGTCCGTCAGTCCGTCAGTCTGTTACAGCCCTGTAACTTTTGAACCGGTAGACATAGAGAGCTGAAACTTTCGCTATGTAAACATTATGTGGAAGCCCGCAGAAGATGGCGGCAATGAATTTCATTTTGGGGCCCTTTTTTGGGCACCTTGTATGAAGGGCAAAAAAAAAAAAAAATATTTTGTTCCCCATCATGTGGCATATCAAATTTAAGAGAAGGACTCCATATATGTAAGAAATATTTTTTCTTGGCAAAATTTGTTGAACAAAAAAGGTTGCCAAACATTTGAAAAATGTTGTCCCCCCCCTAGCGGCCAGACCATAAATGGTAAAAATATGAAAAAAATTGGAGATACGTAGAATTCCTCTATTTTATATATTTACTGAAAAATTAAAAAAATGGGGTATCTAATTACCTCACTGTATCTCCCCCAGTTTTCATGTTATCCAAATAAGTTTTACAGTAGGTCATTTTGATACTACGATTTGTTCAAATTTCAAGTTTCATCCAAATCCGCCAAGTAGTTCCCGAGTTACAGATTTAAGTAGAGCGAATGGTCTTGAACTCTTGAAGGAACTCTAAGGGTAGGGCTACAACAAAAATTTCAATGTCCGCTTTAGGGGCCATGCAATAGCTCTCTAACATGAAGTTTGAAGTAAATTGATCACTCGTTTAGTCATACAGACAGACAAACAGATTCGGCAGACACACACACAAGCTTTTCTATCAACGTAATTTCAGAATTGTTTAATATCTCGAGTTCCAATTCTTGCACGAATTCAATGCATGTTTTATATCGAAAGTGCAAGTTAAAATGGACTAGAATCTCAGCATAGTATTATTAGGACATACCTACTTACTAGGCATTACATTCATAACAAAACCAGTTTTAGGTGTGCCTATGCAGGATATGAATAATATTGCCCTCTATTAAATGACAATATAAAATGTCCGGAACACTATTGCACGAGGCCCTCCTCGCGCTTGCCCAATTTTTTACGTAGATATTGCTTAAGGTAATCTATTTACTTAGGATTACAGTTTGGTTGAATATATTTTTGCCAACTACCTGTATGCATGTTTGTGAATTAAAAAGAGTTTCTAACTACCACCGCAGGTGCAAAAACGTATTACCCAGTTGTTCAATTCCAACTATGTTTGTAGTTTTTTATGAATTCGGAGGCGTATGAGTAATATTTTTATCCGAAAAGATCAACTGACTCTCGGAGGCGTATGAGTAATATTTTTGTACAATAATACTGATGATATTATGAGCAATCCAATTCCATTTAATAAAGCAGCAACGTCAATCTTTCAAATTTATACATATATCAAAATCAATATATATAATCTATCATACATTCCACAGCATAATAGTTTGAGAATCTATGTTCGACAAACATTCAGCACTAGGTATTACAATGTGACGACCTTGTTTGTGGATTCCATATCATTGCTGTCACGGCTCTTAAAAAATCCAAAATACGTTCGTTCGTTTAACCGTCATTTTCACTTCAAAGTATATTTCCCATTTTAAATTATAAACAATCTCCATTCATTGGCAACGGTGTACTAGTTCGTCAGTTTTTAAGGTCGTTATCCATTATTTTCTCTGTTTATTTCATCAGTTGTTGTTTTTGTTTGGGGCAAAAGAAAAAAAAAAAAACTAGAAAAAAAATCCTCCATCTTATAAGTTCCCCGCAGCAGTATAGAATAGTCAAGACCAAGACTATATCCAGACGAAAGATATATTACGCAAGTTCCTCAACACAAACTCTTATTGCTGGAAGTGTGTTTATTTCTCAATTTTTGCTTAGTTTTTTTTTTTTTTTTTTTTTGAATTTCGTCCGAGAGGTATCTATGGGAAAAAAAGAGCCTTTACTTCTTATCGCATTTGCGTATTCCAGCGGTACTTGTAGGTGTATGTATAGTGTGTGCTAGCAATCATCTGGATTTCTGCGGGGAATGCGCACTATATACTCGTTCTGAAATGATTTCTTTGAAAACTGAGAGTGAATCAACTGGGAATGGAAACTTGCCTACACTACAGAGAGGTACCTAGTCTCTCCTATGCCCTGGTGCGCATATCCTCTTCGGGGTGCGCGCGTTCACCATAATGAGCATGTTGCTACGCAAGAAACAGGCAAAAAAGAGTCCAAATTAATTTTCCATTAAATAGATACAAATTTTCCAGGCCAGACCCAGTTCGAACTTAAAATTCTTCAATAAGAAGTCACTCGGTTTGCTGCAGCTGTTTACGCGATGAATACCCTTTAACAAAGATTTAATTCATCTTCTCCTTAATTTTTTTTATACAAAAAACTAAATAGTTTCTTTTGAAATATCCTTTCTTATTTTCTCTATGGAATTTGATTTGAAACGAAAAAGTATATAATTTTCTAAAGTGAGATAATCGAATCGCAGTAAAAGCAAAGAAGAAAAAAAATCTATTTGTGTAAAAGACGGGATCTCTCGCCATTGAGATACGAAATAAAATAATGCGCAATTGTTTTTTCCTGTTTCGTTTTTTTTTTTTTTTGTTTTATACATAACTCTTTTTATAAATTAAAAAAGGAAATTTTTAACCAAAAATAAAAAAAATTGTGAATGGCATTGGCATAGAAACGTGATTTGAGACTTTAGTTCTTTTTTTTTTCTTTCGCTAAAATGGATACATTCCCGGATAATGTATGTTGGTGCCTAGTCCTTGCTCAAATCAGTTAACAGGATATAGGCAATAACAATGAGTTTGCGAGAAAAACAGTGAAGAAAAGTTTAAGATACACATAGCCAGCGATATAGTATATATTTTAGTTTAAATCCTGAGCCTACAATACATGCATATATACCGATATGTGTATATAGCGCATGTCTGTAGAAATGTGTATATTTAAAGAAAAATAGTGAATAACACAATTATTGACTTGGAAAGCTGTTAGTTTGTGGTTGAGATTCTATTTTTTTTTTTTTTTTGTTCGTCCTTTCTTTCTTCGGTTTGCAATTATAATTAGGGTAAAAAAAAAAGAAATAGAAGAAAATAGGTAGACTCGGTACCATCAACCCACACAGATACATATATATATATATATATAAAAAAAAAAACCCAGGGTACCTTGGGATAATGAGATTATACAATCTGCAATGTGCACGTACACACATCCTAAATGCAAAAGAAAAAAAAAAGGAAAAATCCTACTCATGTATTTGTCGTTCTTCTTACGTATGCAGAGAGGGATCAGGACGACACACACGATGAGCAGCAGCAGCAGCATCTCGCTGAATGTGTTTCATAACCTTTCTAATGATGACAACTTAAAGCCTAATTTCATTTTTAATTACAACCGTGAACTTTATTTTTTTTCTTTCAAATAAATGTGGTTTGCGAGCAAGAAAAGAAGATTGGTGTATCTACAATTGTAGCGCTGCCGTCACAATTTTTTTTTAAAACTATTTTTTTTTGTTTCAGTCTTACGGAGTGAATTATGAACAAAAAGTACTAGTTGTTCAAAGTGATTTATAGAAAACAAAAAAAAAAAAATGAACTAGTTGGGTGGATTTCAAAGATATAAAGTCGAAAAGAAAGATATTATTCGAAGGACATTTGATCCAATTGCGGGAAACTAAAGGGAGAGAAAGAAAAAAAGAAAAAAAAAAAAAGGAAAACAGAAGAATAAAGAAAGGAAAAGGACAACATTTCTGATAGTACGAATCAATTTTTGAAAGATATTTTGTATGGTGTGAAATTCAAGGGCCTCGGATAGTGTCCACTGATCAGTCAGGCTGGCTAATGGTTGGTAAGTTTTTTTTTTTCTCATTTCTTTTCTTTTAAAATATAATAATCTTTGAATTGGTTCTCAATCACTTTCATTGATTTTCTAGAATCCCAGATAGGTGTAGCTAGGGTGGACTTTTGACTGCGCTTTTTTCCAAAAGAAAAGTGCACAAAAGGTCATTTCGTTGAGGAATGCTTTCGCTGGAAAATGGAGAGAACCTTTTTTTAAATGATTGAGTGTGAATTTGATCAGACTAAAGTTGTAGTTAGTCCTCGATTTGTTTGTGTATTTTAATTCGGTTCTAGGCTTCGAGGAGATTTATGAAGGTCATCTGAGCAATAAAAGAAATGATGTTTGTTTGCCTCGTGTCTTCTTAAAATTGAGTGTAATAAATATTAGTGATTTAAGATGAGCAGTTTCAAAGAAATTTCATCATTTGTGACATTATTGTGAAACCATTAAAGAATGGTTGAAAACGCAGACTGCACTCATAATTGGAGTAGAGCTGAAATTTTGATTCTTTGATTTTATTTTTTTTTCCTATCTTTTGATTGATTAGAACATAAGAATTGAGGAATATGAGTACTAGCATTTTCAACTCAATTAATTGGTTCTCTCATTTACTATCATCATTTATCTACGTTTCATTGCGTTCTTGTATTACCAATAAAATAATATTTTCAAACAATAACGGTAGATTTATGAATTGAAAAATCGTGCTAGCGGCAAATACATGTAGACTAGAAGTGACTCCTTAAAGGGCAAGCTAAGTCTATTTGTTGTGCATTTGAAAATATTTGTACTAATTTGTTTTAGTTTCTTATTTTGACTTAACAGATAATACACTGTTGAAAGGGACTTTAACTTTGAACTGTGTTAGACAGTAGATAGTTACAATGTCGGCCGCCTAGTTTTTAGTAATTCTGTAATTACAAACTAGGTAATACGCCTCGTAAGCGGCTTAATCCTATAGACCTCTAAGTCTAACATCATAACTCGAATATCGTTGTTGATGTTCACATTATAGGTCAAACTGTCCACCATTCTGCATTCCCAGAAGTATGCGTACAATAAAGGCAATCCTATGGATGATCTTGACTATTTTGCTCAAAAATATTGAAGGAATATTCAGTTTCAAGGAACGATAGTAAGAGCCATGCTGAAAAGTCGAAATATCCCATTCTTTTACGAAGGAGCCTCAGTATCTGTAACAGCAATGAGCTCTTGCCTCGCAGTTGCGTTGGAAGTTCTTTTTTACCTTAAGTGCACTAAAGTTTCAACTGCTATGCAACAATTGAACATTGAAAGAATTCCTCTGCTATCCAATCCAGCAGTGTGCCTCTCAGACTTCATGCTTAACAGAATCACACCTTAGATGTATTTATCCCAATTTAGATTATCCGGGGATAATCATCAAATACCTCAAACATCCTCCTCATTGGATTGGTACACTGACGGATCAAAGATGTCGAGCGGCTCTGCAGCTATTATCTATTATTATCTATTCCTCTAGGACAAGCAACCACAATCTTTCAATCAATCTTTTCTCGCTATTGAGCTCTGTGGCAGAGAATACATTATATACATACATAGGTATTAACATATTTTCAGATAGCTAGGCAGCTCTCAAGACTTTCAGATCCTCTAACTTTGAGTCAAAGCTAGTCTGGAACTGTCTTCAACTCCTCTTGCAGCTTGCTGCTTAAAATAAAGTCACACTAATTTGGGTCCCTTGACACAGAAGTATCCCTGCTCAGACTCCATTCATTGGTCCTGAACCTTTTTATAGCTTACAAACTAACCTAATAAGAATAGAGCACAGTAGATGGGAACGTCAAGTATCGCATCAACTTCTCACAATAGACATCCTTTCCATGAGCAAATATAAATTGAAGCAAATCACTGGCTTCCTAACTAGACATTGCTCTCTAACTTATTATCTCAAGAAAATAAGCCATGTCCAATCGTCTTGAAGACACTGAAACAGAATATTGTGCGAATGTCCAGCTATAGCTCGGCCAAGACTTAAGTACTTTACCCTCTGATGTCTTCTCTGCTTCAGCTGAAGTCTCGTTCATTTATGAAGCTAAAGACATTTTGAATGTCCGCTGGAGTACGTACGTATGTCCTCAGATATTCAACTTGCATTTAAGACTGAATTGACTCTTTTTCATTTATTCAATTGACACTTAAAGCAAGCTTTCTCTCTGGCTGTGACATGACGTACCACTTTGACAAATTGAACCTGTACCCGTAAAAGGAATGTAGATTCTGTCTAGATGAAGACGAAAATCTTCAAACATTTATTAAAGAATTTTAAATAAAGGACGCGGTACATCTATTAGGCTAACACCAGCCTCATAACACATTAGATCTGTTATGTCCGAGAATTGTAGAAGAGAAAACCAAATACTAAGCATCATCCCAACAATTTTACCCAATCTAATCTAACTTACCATTAGCGAAAGCAATCGTGACGCAAATGGATCCATCGTATTTGGGCTAATGCCATTAAGCGTATGCACCTGCACATGTTAAGTTTAATTCCTCTAAGGAGAAGTACTTTAATGTTGACGACACCAGAGAGTTGTTTACTTACTCACTTGACTCACTTGACTCACTTGGTAAACCAATCAAAATATCTTAATTATAGTAGGAATTACAATTAATATTAACTGCGTCATGTACTTAAAAAAGTTTTTATTGCATTTCAATCTTTCCGTCTCTCGTTACTATTTTGTTGAAACGAAATGCTATCATTCTTATATATTTTGTAAAATTCTTTTTAAGGAAACCAATTCTTATGTATATATACATATGTTACCGGTAAAAGTTTAAGTATTCCATAGAATGCCTAATGGCCAATCAATTCCCCTTCAGTGGGAGTGTTAGTGTCTATAACTGCAGCCAGGGGGAGTTCTCTCTCTTTTGTTATGGTCAATAGTCATCGATAATCTGATAGTAGATCTTCACAAAATCCGGCTATATCACCCTAGGTTACGCTGATGACCTGGCGATTTTCAATAGTGGTAAGCACGGTACGACAGTCTCAATGCATTACTTCACGTTTTAGAATCCTAGCATCATCAATCCTTGCAAGACCATTCAAGTGCCTTTTACAAGGAAGACACAGGTCAACCTTGCATCCATTAAAATTTAAGTAGTTCAAAAATCTTGGTATCATCCTTAATAAACGGCTAAGATTATACATTACTTATACATAATGATGGCGAGACCCATTATCACGCCATTGTCTGTTGTTGGGCTACCTACCAAACTTCATAAGGAAGACGGCGTTAGCCATCAAACTGCAGCTAGAATATGAGTACAAACCAGGTGGCTTAGTTGGCCACTTGAAAATACTCAACTCAATTTCTAATAAACAGATGTTCTGTATCATACCAGACATAATGGTCAGACAACATTGCTTCGGAAGGTTTTGATATTGGATCGGAAAACTGGTCCAATTGTGTTCCGATACTAGATCCAAAAACTCTTGTTTGGTTTGACTAACTGACGGATCGAAAATAGATTCAAGAGTAGAAGGTGAGGTCTTTGGACCCAGCACAAAGATTTTGGTACCGTTGGGTGCTACTCCGATTGTGTTTTAGGCTGAAGTCCATGCCTTTGAGATTTGCGCCAAACATATTCTCCTAAGGGGACTAGAAGGCGCTAGAATATATTCTGTCATTCTGTCATTTTCTTTTTTGAATTGTGGTCAGCTGTATTTTGTTGACAAATTAAATGGAAAATACGATTTTAAAAATTATTAAAAAATGACTTTTTTTCAAAATTTTAATACAAATAAATTCAAAAAAAATTCAAAAGTTCAATTGTTTTGATTTCTGCTTCGCTCTGAGTAATGTTCTTACGTGTATTTACGAGTCTCTTACGCTTGTCAACCGAAAGCAACGCGCTCAAAGCGTGATTGTGATTGGATACACGCATATCCTATGTTCCAATCTCAGCTTTGTGTCAAAGTTCTCAACGCGAAGCAGACAAAGCGGTATTGTGAATCGGGCATAATTTAGATAAGGAAAGCATTAGGAAGCTAGCGAGTTTCCTAACTTTCCCCTATGGCCTGACATACCACCTTAATAAAATGGTTCTATTTCTATATAGTATTATATACTTTTCCTACCTGATGTATACAATGCCTACAAATTTTCAATTGCATTTGTGTAGGCAACTTGTAGAACTTTTCTATGAAAATAATCTGGGAAATCTTACATGTCGATTTTTGTAAGCTGGAAAGCCCATACATACCTCTAACTTCTTTATCAATATTGTGGAATTCACATTTTATACAAATAAGTAAACAAAAATCTACAAAGTGTTTGCTTCATAGATTTCAGAGCGGGAATTCATGGGTGACTCACTGGAAAGCTATAGATTTGTTTAGAAAGATTTTCAAGATTGTATATGTAACAAATACCAATACACAATTATTAATGCAAATAAAATTTATTTCACACAAATTACTGTACACTATCAGCATTACAAGTCAAATTACAAATATATGAGCACCTCATATCAGTTTCCGCGATTACAATTCCTCAACTCCCACTGAAAATCTGCACTTCGGACAACTGTCGGTCGAGCCCACGTAAAGACATGACTATTAAATTTATTATATTTAACAGAAGATGCAAATAGATACTCATTTATGTAAGCCGATTTTATATAACAATAATTGCCATCCAATTCAATAGTAAATCTACTTTGTTCATCTGTATTGTAGCCTGGTACCCAGGTTACTACAAAACGCGTTTCATTATCTTCACGAGTACCACCAGCAAGTGAGTACATATATTCATTGGGGTAATAGATGTTTTTAAAGAAATAATAATTGCCAATCTTTTCGATGTTCCAAACAGCTCCATTCACAATATTTCCCGTATGTCCAGTGAATAGATTACGGCGATCCTTATCAAGCTTCTGGTCTGAACTTGAAGCAAACATGTACGCACTCTTGCCTTTGTTCCATAAGCAAATATCTTTGTGGAAATACAAATTTCTAGCACAGGTTGGTAGTTGTTCAATGATACCATCAATTTCCTTCCTCAATACTTGATCCATGTTTGGGTAATCTTCTCGGTCTTGCAATTTCTTTAAGTGTGCGGATAAGTCTAGGATTGCGTCATTGTTAAGGTTGCCAGCATAGTTGAATCTATTAAATATTGCCAATAGGCCTACGATGACCTGTTGAGTGTGCACGTGACTGCTAATACTGTTCAAAATATTTTTGGCTGCTACCACTCCAAATACACTGTCTATAAGCCAGTCCATAATTTTGTCAGACAAGTCGGTTCGAAATTTATAAATCGCATTGGTCAATGCATCAACTTCTGCATTGTATACATATCTATTGTTTATCATAGCAGTTTTAAGTACATTCACAGATGTATCTTTAACAGTTTCGATTGCTTTGTCTATAGAAGTTTGAGCTTTTGCCCTAAAGTCTGGCGTTGCATTTGGTTCTTTTGCTAAAATCTTTTCCATTGTATCGATTAAAGTGATCAATTTAAAGGGATCCGAGTTTCCACTTTCTCGCATTTCTTCTTGCAATGCACTGAGAACTTGAAATTTGTCCGCACTATCCTTTAGTTTTTTGGCAAAATCGAAAATAAGATCAGCATTTGTCGGTGAGTTAGCATAAACGACACGTACGACTTTAGCAATTTTATTTTTATTCCCCAGTTCGCTTAACAACTCGGCGGCCAATTCAAATTTACGACTTTCAATTGCTTCCGTAATTTCTTTGATAGAACAGCCATTGCTTGCAAAACTTGTTTTCTGTTCGAAGGCAGTTTGTAAATCGGTGAGTTGTTTTTTGACTTCCTCCAAAGTTTTGGAAATCTTAAGCAGAGCATTTTCGAGATCGATCTTAGCTGCTCCCGCGGAAAACACTATTAGAAATATGCAAAATATTCTTCTCATCGTTAAATGATGTAGACTGTCGTCTATGAGGCGAACAAAACTCAATTAAATACAGAAGATCAAACATATTTATTGAATTTGTTATGAATGTGTAATTATTCCTTATCGCTTCTACAACACCAGATTTATACTTGAGATAGTGATTTGGAATTTCTAATTATTTAGTTGCAAAATTAGTAAACAATTATTTATTTGATATATTGACTTTCCCCTATAATATGGGGAGAGTATAGCATTCATGAGAAAATTCGACCCCGGGGTATTGATGGTTAAGAAATTATACAGGGTGGGGCATCTAGTGGCTTCTTTTGGAATCGTGGGTTATTTTGACACTGACAGCTATTTCCCGCTCAAAATCTTGACACAAAGTCAGTATCATATCTCCGGGAAATGAAATGAATCGCTTGAACAACGTTGGGAAATATTGGAAACTTATTTCCATCCACCGCGCCTGTATGCAAGTTTGTGCAAAACGTTCTTGAGATTGGGCCAGAAAATAAGCCATTCTTTTACCAACTCATTTTCTCATTTTCACGGATTCCTTTGGAAGTCCAACATTGTACTTAAATTCGAACAGGATACCATGATCAGTAATGAGTATACACAATGCATTAGCACCTACATATTTCTGCCCTAATGCCAACCATGGGAATAACTTCTTGCCGGGGTCAGTCTCGGAAAGATCCAAGCTCGTGAAAACGTGCATCGAAAGGCTGGACGATATCTGAGAGGTCTATAAGGTAATCCTTTGTTGGGTGCCTGGCCACATGGAGATCACCAGTTCTTCTGGAGCTGGATGAAACATAGAGTTCAGCAACCTCCAGAGATTCATACAAATATCTAGCTGATTTAGATGAGCGGTGTAAGGCCCTAAACACTTTCCCACCAATCATTGGGCACAATGGACTCATTGATATGAAATTGACAGGTGATATGAGTTCATTCACTGATCTTCAATAGACAAATCCTCATTTTTATCCTTTTAGAATTCTGACAGTAGCTAGGTATGTTATTTTTATTTTGCCTGCAATACAATCAATATAAGTCTTTAATTTTAATGTTTAAAAAATTCGAATGACATGAGTTTTATTACATAAGTATGTATGCAAATACGGAAACTGCTCAAATATTTAATTAAAGAATCTATTTGTATGTGAATTGACATTTAATTCTTTTACCTTAATCTATTTTTATTTTATTTTATTTCACAGCTATGTACATGTGTATGTAGTTAAAAAGTGTTTAAATGAAAAAAAGAAAATATTTGAATGTATATTTACAAAGGTAACGTCCGCAATGGCGCGGTGATGGAATGCAGCTTTCATAATATACACGGCCGCTGTTATTATTTCATTTGGCTACACTTCAAAGAAATGAATGTACTTCTACTTAATATTAATTTAATTTTATATACTTCTTCTAAGCTCTTACGAGATTGACTTTAGAAAAAAATGTGCAGCACTACGTATGTTGAAAGGTGCACGACTGCTGACGTCGTAGTAGGACTAAGCTAAAATAATTAAACATTTGTTTTATGTTATTTAAAGGCAATCTTTTGAGAAGTTGAAAAATTATTTCAATTGTTTGTTTGAACTACAGTTCGAAGACTTATTTCTTATTTGTAAATTTAAATTTGTTTCTTTGTACTCCGTAACCAATGATTTTGTAGGTAGTTGTAAGTGTCACCATCTATACAGTGTTATGTTGTCGTAAGCAACTGCCATTTCCTGACAAACTGTACAAGGTTGACTTTTTTTGTATCAGCTACTAGCTTCGATTCGTTTGTAAGGTAAAAGAAGGATGGTGAAAGAAACTTAAAAAGAGTTATAGCTCACGAACATAGTCACGATCATATGAATTGTTGACAGCTAATGTTTCACCTGCCGATAGCCTGCTGCAGGATGGTCAATTCAAATGTTGCCTGCGGAGAAAGCAAAAAAAGAACACGGCTAATGTCAGACGCAATATGTAAAGAAATGTCCAGAGGTGTTTTGTTTGAGCTAGTACTTTTATTGACATCTTAATAAGACAATTGACTTTTGCTAAACACCTAACCCATTCACAGCTCAGCAACCGGCGAATGGGCGAACTGTGAACAAATCATTTTTAGCACATTTCAAGGCAGACAATTGATAATTTTACTATTCACAAAGAAGAGAGCATAATGAATGTATCGATTTATATATCATATTAGTTTCATGGAAAAAAATTAATAATTCGCTAATTTATTCCACGAATAAGCGAATACTTCTTGCAAGCTGCCAAACGCTATCCGCATTCGCGAGAGTTTAACCTCACAATTCTTTTTTTCTTTGGTAATTGAACTTTTTTGTTTTTTTCTGAGAGAATGTTACCCCCACTCTTTAGCAAGCTGTGTATTGCAGAAAGTACAGGAACAGACCTATCATTACTTAGAAATCAAAATCACTGCATGTATATTTAAAATGATAAAATTATTCATTCTAGATCTCATGTGGAAGTAAACCAGAAATGGGCCAGGGGCTCGATCGGGAACCAGCTAATTGTAATCTGTTTAGGTCGCAGCCCCGTTTGTGCGATTTCTTAATATACAATACGTTGCCGATATTGAATAAAAATTGTGCAAAACAAATAGCAGACAACGATTTAGTTTTTCTTAAAAATGCGGCACTGTAAGTTTAATCTAATTATTATTATTTTATTTTATTAATATTCAATCAAAATTTATTTCTTTTGCAGCAAATATTTTTATACACAAAGATACGATGGAATTCGGTTAAAAACTTTTTCATTATTTAAATTCCCAAATTGTGCCAATTAGGGCGCAATTGTACTATCCTGTGGTCATGGAGCCACCTGGCGGTATACCGTCAGACAAAGATAGGCAATTAGTAGTACACCAACAGCCAAACTTAAGCCTTTTAAAATCTACAAAACATCAACCGCAGCAACAACATTCAGCACTTATTGGCATATCCGTTGGAAGCCAACAAACTATCGAAAAACTTTCTCGTCCATTGGCATTTGATAAGGTGAGTTTTTTTTTAAATGTGTTATTAAGCCTCTCTACTCCAAGACCTGAGTTGAAATCTAAAAGCTCACGTAGAGCAGACTCAAAATTGCTTTCAAAATCGGTGCATGCGTGAGGTAGGTCAGTAGAGACCTCTCTACATGCTCTTGTCACCACAAAGAGTTTTACATTATTCATTCTCATGGTTTAAAAGGAGTTTACGTTTGTAGTCTTTATAGATAGTGACAGTTACACTCCAGGTGCATCGGTAGAACACCAAAATTTATGTCTTCTGCTAATTGACTGCAAGAATATCGATTTTATCTTGCCAATGTCAGAAACCATCAGTGTAGGCACATAATTATGTACTCCACAGCGCAAGTTCTAGTCCTAAAAATGTCTGAGAATCTCTAATTGGATATCTTATCTTCTGACAGCCGAGTATGATCCAGAGTCAAACAGTTCAGTTTCTGTCAATTTTCTTGCATTTAACAAGTAAGACTGCGCTAATTTAGTTAGACTTCTTATAATCTTCCTTTTTTGTGGAAATAATGATATCATATGTCTCGATCACTCTGCGCAATATCACACGTAAGTTTTAGGCATGGTTAGGCAGACATTATAGAAATGTCATCGTTGTAAAGCGCCCAACCAATAGAATCCTTCGGTCGAATGTTCCGTCGTTTTTAACTGACAGCTCTGACAGAACTGACAAAAAGGTTGCCTTTCTACTTTTTACATCCGTCGATCCGTTGACAGAATACACGCTCAAATTAAAGTTCACACGCTTAAGAAAATTGAGAGTACGCATTTTCATTGGTGGAAGCATTGAGAATGTAGACAAACTGTCATCGCCCTTGACAATCAGCTGATTGATGTGACGGATTCTATGGGGCTGTTCTATACGCCAGTACGTCAAATTAAATGTCAACGTTCAACGGAACGAATGAACAACGGATTGACAGATTATATGGGTTGAGCAACAGCAAATAAGCTATAGTTGGGGAGATAAAACGTCATCATATAGGAGACCATAGTCAATAAAAACTTCTGAAAGTTGTGTGATCACAGGTGTATTCAAAAGTCGCATCGTTAAAAGTACATCCTTAATCAGAAAAATGTCCATTGTGCGCTCTTTCCTATATCAAGTCCGAATACAGTTGAAACAACTAGGTTATGTACATTCATGCTATGACAGTAAAAGCCAAAAGTCTGACAACCAAAATTCACGCCCTTATTCCAATCTTTTATTTTATTCAAAAATGTATCCTCTTATTTGACAGATGGAGTCTTTAGTGCGAGAAATGCAAGATCCTGAACACGGAGTTCCGGTAAGGCAACAAAAAATGTTTTTGACATCTATTCCCTATGCATTTATGGGTGAGTTCGTTTTAATTTCTTCATAAGAATATAAATGAAATATTATTTATCAAATTTAGGATATGATTTAATTGAATGGCTAATGGACCGTTTGATGATTGAAGAATCTGAAGCACTAAACATTGCAAATCAACTGTGTCTACACGGTTATTTTTTTCCTGTTAATGATACAAAAACTCTGGTAGTCAAGGACGATTCATCACTCTATCGGTTCCAGACTCCATACTATTGGCCATGGCAGCATAAGGCACCCGATAATGTAGAGTATGCAATCTATTTGGCAAAGCGATCTTTACGAAATAAACAACGACACGCCCTGGAGGACTATGAAAGTGAAGCACTTGCGAGTTTGCATAAAAACCTTAAAGGTAAATGGGATTTTATTGCTATGCAAGCCGATGAACAGGTTCGATTGGCCAAGGAACGTAAAAAAGGTGACAAAATCGTTGGAGATTCACAGGTACATTTGTAAATTTTATTTCACATAATTTGTATTTTAATTTCTCTGTAATTTTTTTTTATTTTTTAAAGGAACGTGCTTATTGGCGTGTTCACCGTCCACCGCCCGGCCAGTTTACACCATTGGAACCATGCCCGGTGCCAAGTCGCGATCGTCAAGGTACCAAATCGAAGAAAAAAACTGCCGATGATTGGCAACGCGAAGTAGATTATTTACACAAATCACTAACGCGTACAAGAATGAAAATGTCACAGGCCTGCGAAAGTCTGGTCAGTTATTCTGAAACATTTGCAGATTATGAATTTTTTCTACAACCAGTCCTTCCATCGAACCCATGGGTGTCAGAAGATATAGCGTTTTGGCAATTGAATAATGCCATTGTTGACATCCCGACGGAAAAACGAGTCCGTCGCTGGGCTATTTCTATTGAAGAACTTGTCTCTGATCCTACAGGTCTGAATGAGTTCACTGTATTTCTCGAGAAGGAATACTCGCACGAAAATATCCGCTTTTGGATTGCTGTGAATAGATTAAGACGTTCGGCACATTCGCAAGTTTCTAAAAAAGTCATCGAAATCTATGAGTATGTGTTTTGGCGTTCTCTATGTTCAATAGTTATAAAATGTTTTTTTAATTTTAGGGAGTTTTTAAAACCAGGAGCACCCTGCGAGATAAACATCGATGGTAAAACAATGGAAGTTGTTCAGAAGGGTCTTAAGAATCCATCACGCTTCACCTTCGATGCAGCAGCTGAACATATTTATATGCTGCTCTTGAAAAAGGACTGCTATCCACGTTTTATACGATCGGAACATTATAAGAATCTATTGGCTACCGGTATACAGCCATTGCATAAGAAGCGTTTTTTTAACTTTGGTGGGGTTGGCGTAAAAAAGAAAATGGCTGTGAATGCGGCAACTCTATCAAGCCAATCGCATATGAGTGGTACTTCGACTTCCAGTGCACCTGCACCCCTTCCTGGACACTTGACGCGTCGACGTGGTAGCGACAGAAGCCTGTCGGGTTCAGTTCATGAATTAGCGGTGATTGGAATCAAGGATGTCAGCAGTAAAGTGCCCCATTCGCATAGTCAGAGTAATTTGAGCGAAATCGCCTACAGGTAAGTGTAGAATTTTTATGAAAGTACCGAAGTCCTCCGTTAAACCACGGATTTCATGATAGTAATTAGAAGAAAGCCAGAACTCCAGAGATGTAGTGTCTTATTGTATTTTGGTATCTGTGATACTGGTCTTCAGGTGACTCAGAAAGAATTCTAGAAGCGTTATATTCGCTGACCAGAATGTAATCAATTTGGTTGAGTACGAGTATTTTGTGAACAGATGAAAACTACGGCGGCAGCGCCTTGTGAATTTTCAGTAGAAATAGCTGAGCATTTGAATAGAAACAACAAATGTTTATCGTCTGTTTTTTTCGAATTAATTTATAATTTTCTGTTCAATATTAACAACTATGACCCGCTTAATTGGGCCATTTTTATTTTAAGGGATGGCTCAAAGCCAATGGTAGATAAACTAGAAACAACTATGGAATCAGCCAGTGCCATTTGCCCGTGGGATGAAACTGAATCGAATCCAAATCCCACAGCAACTTTTCATCTTTCTGTTTGTCCGTGGGAACAGGAGGAAGCTCAACCTGTAAAATCAACTACTAAAAGACTACCAAGGTATATAAGGAATACTTTTTTCTTTAATCTCTCAAATAAATTGTTTTCTTTTCTTTTTTCAGTACTTCATCAGATATATCTGATGTCTCCGATCGTATGCGAAGGTCCTGTGGTCTAAGACAAAACACTGTAGACAGTAGCGAATACAGTGCTAAACGTTTGATGCCTAATTTTACGGAACAACGAAGAGCTTCGGTCACACTAACACCTAGGTATTTTATTCAATCTTTCCAATATGTAGACATTTATATGTATGCATTTTTTTAATAGAATATCGGAATTTGCAAGATCTATGAAAGCTACATCACTAACCGTTCCGATTTACACCGAAGACATGACATTCCTTCCATCATCAACCGACGAGGCAAAAGATTCGCCCAAAATCGAAGACGATGACGACTCTGTTGTGCTAACTAAATCTTCAGAATCCGAAGCTAATTTACCACCATCAAACGAAACAATAATTTCAACTGCTACTGCTACTCTAGGCGATGATAATAAAATAATGCCCGATGACAATCCTGACTACGACACTAGAGACACAAACGATGTGCAAACTGAAGTACAAATTGAGTTGATACAAATGGAAACTATTACCGATACAGAAAATCTCGCTTCTACTTCTACTGTTGAGATACCTGAACCGGTTGCTAAGAGCGATGAGACATTCGAAATGCCAACTCCTGAAACTAGCAATCTTTTGCCGGAAGAGCTTGCAAAGGATAAAAATCTACCCACCAGCACCTCTAAATTGGCATTAGGTGAGCTTCAAAGTTCAACGAATAATTATAAGATTGCCAAGTCTATTTCAAGTAATTGGTCGGCTATAGAGGCACCGGCAACAGCTACTAATACCACTGCAACCACCACCTATAGTGACTTGACAAAAACGCCTTCAATTCAAATTGACAGTACGATTGAGGCGAAAGACGGAGAACAACAACAACAGCTACCTTCGATTCCTATGAAAATTGAAACTGAAGTATTAGATATTGCTACTTGTCCTGATCCCATTCAGGCGGATCTTCAAATTGAGCTCCCTTCTGGTGTAGTAGGCAATGTGCCGACAGCAAAAGCACTCTCAACTGTTCAACTCTGCTCTATAAAGAGCAACGTCATGGAGCAGGATGCACCGCTATCTCCTGCTGATCTAAGAGAAGAAGAAATGTGTGACGAGGAAGCACTACTTCAAGAAGAGCTGTCACCAACAACCGATGAATATCACGAAGGGCTTCAGTTCGAAGGCCGTACCGAATCGTATGATTATGATATTGATGATGTTATAACTCCTGGTTGTGTTGCACCAGCTCCCACACCAGCACCTTCACTAGCTCCATTAGCAGAAATCGATATGGATCCTGTGGAAGATGAAATTGAACATCCCCCAAAGAAACCCGAAACAGAAGAATTAAAAAAGAAACGCAAGAAGCACAGTTCGGCGGAAGGACGTAAATCTGAGGAGAAGGCTGCTACTGCTACAACGGGCGAGAATGTGGCTGCAACATCGGCAAAGGATGGTGATGCAGATCATAAGACCGTGTGCCCTTGGGAGGATGAGTATGTGTAGTTTTTATTTTCCAACTATAATTGCTAATTCTTTAGTATCTGATGTTACGTTAGGTTACGCATAGTTGATTCACTGTACACTTAGATTAACTGGTGATTTTAATGCATCTGTGCAAACCGTCATATTACTTACTTACTTAGGTGGCGCTACAGTTCGGGTGGATCTGAACCTCAACCAACAAACATCCCCTACTGCGCCGTCCATCCGGGGTGGTTTCAAAAACATTCTTCACTGGAACGTTGGGTTCCATCTGCTCTACATAACCTAGCCATTTTAGTCGCGGCATGCAAACTCTTCTGACCAAGTTGATGTCCTTGTATAAGCCGTACAGCTCGGCGTTATATCGTCTTTGCAACTCAACGTCTATTCAGACGGTTATTTGGAAGAATTTTTGTCTCGAAATAACCAAGGGCATCGTCGAAGTCCACGTCTCTGCACCATACAGCAGGACTGGGATGATTAGTGTTTTATAAAGATGTACCTTAGTAGTTCGATATAGGGCTTTGTTGCTCAATTATCTTCTTAGCCCATAGAAACACCGATTGATTGATTCTTTGTTTAATCTCCTCACTAGTGTCAGTCTTCTACAAATTCCAAACGGCTGGAGAGTAATTACATTAGGATAAGTTAATATGCGTGTCCACTTGAGAGCACTTTCGCTAGTAAACTTTCGAGAGAAGCTCCCGAGTAGCTTTCCATATGAGAGTAAAATTTGTGTGAGCTATGCTCGCGACTAGCTACTCTCAGAATACGATCATTGTTTGACAAATGCGAGCCAGTCTCCGTCAGTAAGATAACGTCTGTCTACTTGCGAGCAACTCTCCAAAAGTTTGAAAGTTGAGAGTAGTAAACCAACTCTCTGCGAGTTGATCTCAGGTCCGTGTCCACTTACGAAATTTCTCTCGAGAATGGCTTGAGAGCTACTTGCCCAAATTTTGCTCTCAAGTGGACAAGCACCTTTAAAACTATAATCTACCTACGAGTATCTTCAAACGCCGCATTTAGATTTCTCTACTTTCACACTGCATATTTACTTAAATAAAAATGAGTAACAAAATTGTGATATAACCGTTAATTGATTTTTATTTTATTCACAGGGATGTTACATCTAGCGACACAACTTTCGTAAAAACCTATGCTACACTTGGTTATTTGTGAATCAAATTAGATATTTAAAACTAGTCAAAAAATACTATCTCTAACAAATTTGAGATTTATAATATACATTGATTCTATCTTGTTAAAAAATATTTTTCTTCATTTCACGGCATAAATTTTATATATGTATGTATATGTAAATGAGCCCATTTATGCCAAAAAAAGGACTCCATTTTATCTTTTAACAAAAACAAAAAAATTATCTATTTAAAGCTTAAATTGTAATTCATCGCATATTTCTATAAGGTTATAAAAAAAATGTGTACGTTCTTATTTTATTTAAAAAAGAAAAAACTAACTAAATAAAATAATCTGGTGTCGTTAAATTATAATTAAAAAAAAAATGAAGTCACTATAAAACGAAAGTTTCTAATATATCTACCTTGATCTTATTCACACTTATAGTCAAATCGAATTTTGTTATTTCATCGAATCTTCTTAAATATATGCAAAAAACAAAAAAAAAAAAAACGACAAAATTTTACTTGCTAGGCATACAATGAAACTTGAGCCCCGATATGTATACCAAGCAATAAAATTTGATAATATCGGAAATTTTGCTTTAAAAATATATATATTTTTATATTTTTTGTTTTCTTTCTTTTTTTTTTTGTTATGACAATAACAATTTATTTTATTTTCTTATTTCTCATAAATACAAAACTGACATAAAATAAAAGGTAGACAAGACATTTTCTAAGTGAATACAACAATATATGTGTTTGTATATGGTATATTACGGAAAGATAATTTACATTAATGCTCTTTGTCTATATTACTGATAAAATCTAAGAGAACAAAATTTAAAAATATATATATATTATATATAAATATATATATAAAAAAATGAAACAAAAAAAAAATACTAAAGCAATTGATGTCTATTAAATAGTGCATAGTACATTATGTAACTATAGGAGATTATATACATTATGACTACATAATTTGATCTTCCATGTTTTTTTGTTATGAAAGAATAAATAAACATTTTGTTATTTAACACAGGCAGCGTCACTATGTTATATTTTTTATTGACTGAGTTTTTTGCGTAAAGTATAAGTTTATAAAATAAAAAAACTAGTATATACATAGATAAAAAAAATAATAGAATAGATAAATCAAATATAACAAAACTTTCAATGCACAAATTTATTACTTTTATCTATTCGATATTATTTCTAAATAAAAACAACAAAAATGTATTTTTAAAACAGTTCCTTAACTTTATACTTTCTATTAAATCTGCATTCCTTCAAATAAATGAGATATTAAACGGAAAGTGCCTGTGTACAGAACAGAAAGTAAGTAAAAAGAAAACATTTTTTTCGACAAATTCGTCATCCCAATACCATCTTGCGTTGTTCTTTTATTTAAAATAACACAACTCAAAACAAAAAAAATTAAAAACAAAACCCATGATGATGAAATGTCTTCCAGTTACAGTGCAGTTCTCTCGACTTAAAGTATATCCTTAGTGGAAATGTGCAATGAAATACCAGGCGCATTTTATTTTTGTATTTCTTTTTTAATTTTTTTCATTCAGAATAATAAAAAAATAAATAAAAAATCTTAAATTAAAGATTCACATAAAGCAAAGATCAAAAAAAGCAAGACGTACTAAAAGAAACAAAAAAAAATTAAAAATTAATAAATCATGCTTTTAAAAGTTAGTTAAAAAAAAAAAACTATATAAACATATATTATCGACTTCATGCAGACAAGCTATGTAAACCGGGATTGTTAAAATTAAATAAAAAGAAAAATAAATAAATCAAAATTATTCTTAGATCCAAGATTAATTACTAAAAATGATATAAATTAAGCGCAGAAATATATGTACATCCTACATACACTTACTAAAGAGTAAAAACAAATACAAAAACAAATATATAGTGGGATGATACAAAATTATATATTTTTAAATTTATTTTGTAAATCTTTTGATTAAAATGAGACCACCGTATATTTTTTATTTGTTTTAGTTTATCTAACCAAAACAAAATCTTTCCGATAAGTGAAATAAAACAAAAAACAAATTTCAATCATAATAACGTAACAAAGTCAAATAACATAAGAGAAATATAAAACTTTCCAAAATCGTTATACCATTTTGTGAAAGCATCCATTGTGATGTTTTTATTGTTATAATTAAACATATATATTGTAGAGTACTTACAATTGTTTATTTGATAGTTAAAAATAAAAAAAAAAAAAGCATAAGAAGAAATAAAAACATTTGAAAAGAAGAAATAAAATAGAAAACCAAATATAATTGTATTAGATAATTTACATTTATAAAAAAAAACAAAAACAAAATAAACAAAAGGTAGAACAAAAAACAAAAAAATATAGATACACGACTATCTATGATATATAATATTGAATAAAATATTAAATGTTGGTTTAACAAAAATAAAAAAATATAAAATCTGATTTAAATCTAAAAGTTGTGGTTATGTAAGAAGCATAATGTTAATGAAAGTATATAGATATATTATTAAGAATATATAAAATTAATATTATAAAAAGAATAATATATATATACATACATATATGTATACATATGACGTGTATACATATGTTACAACAAAAAAGTACTATATAGTTATCGTTAATTTTATTGAAATAAAATGTATTGTAGAATGTATTTAATAAAATGAAGTACAATAACAAGTGAAACTATTTCCTAATTACATTACCGTTTTCAAGAATGACTTTTTTTCTTGTTGTTGTTGTTGGTCAATTCTCGCACAAGTTGTTGAAATAGCAGTTCTCTGTTTATATGGTTGACCTTCTCAACCTCACAAATTAAGCACATATTGCAATGGTTGTCTTATAGGTTCTAATAAAATGTATGTTTCCTAAGGATTACTTGTTGAACCAACTGAAGACTCTCTGGGCGATCAATGCTTATGTTAGTCAATTCGCCAAGGTTTTCCAAAAATAACCGAAAGTGCAGTCTCTTCCGATGTTTTTAGCAAACAAGTGCTGTGGCAGAACGTAATCGATTTTCTTAAGAAAGAATTCTGTGGTGTTTGGGAGAAATCTAATTAAGTGAAAAATAAAAACTAAAGACCAACAACGGCAGTGAAAAAAATTGTGGACTGTTTTGACGGGTAGCTATGCAGGCAAAAGTATTATGGTCAGTGGTTAGAGTTGACAGAACATAAGGCTTTAGTTATTACATTAGCTTATGTTTCCAAATGTTGATTATGGTTGGCTCAAAAGACTGAATTGATTCATCTATACTACATCATCATCTACACGACTGTTCCGTCGAAGATTTTCTATCTTCGTTGGATATCTCTATCTGAGAGCAGCTCCGCAATCACTAGGTAAGATCTGATACAGCGTTTATATGCAGGATTGAAGCCAGATTCAACTCGGATTGAAGTTCATATAAACGCATCGGATTGAAATGGAATTGACTCAACTATACTCAGCTAGCAGAGCTCTTCGTATCGTATAAAGGGGACTACAGACGCTAAAAAATGCTACGCGTACATGGTGCAGTATCAGTAAATGTTGAACGTCAGCACAGTGTACAACAAAATTGGCAAACCATTGGCTCGCCCCTGAAAAACCAAACTACATTTGATTTTACTCGTACCAGACACAAACAAAAAAAATGGTTTCTCAAATTTGTTGAAGTTGTGTACAGACTCAATTGATTAACCTCACATTCTATTTAAGATGGAAAAATACAACTCGAATTTTTCCAAAAATGACTGTAACTTGAACTAATTGTGGGTGGCCACGGTGTAGCGGTAGTGTATTCGGTCATTGAATGAGAGGTTTAGTGATCAATTCCGGACCATGTCCATTAAATAATAATTCGCTCCGAAACCACTTGTGTCTTTCAACATGAACGCAAAAAAAAAATACTGTGAACTACGAACGAATGCAAAAACCACTCACAACTCTCTCCCCAGTCAAATTGGATACCATTCATGGAGAATGAAAATTGAAACCTAATATCACCTGAGTTCCAAATACCACTTCAACAACTCTTTCCTTACCCTTCTTCTCTCCTCCAAAATTAACTAACGTCCGTGCCTTGTTAATCAGTAAAAGGGTATTCATATCCCCTTTGGCATGTGTAGATAATAAAAAAAAAATTGTGAACTCCCTTGAAAATGCGACTTATAGGAAGTCCCATTATGTTCACCCCCAATCACACACACAAAATTACTGATCAACGGCAGGAGGAAAATAAAACAAAAAAAACCAAATTAATTCGATCGCGATGAAAAAAAAATGTAAAAAAAATTTTTAAAAAAAATATCCATTACTATTTGAAAAACAAAAAAAAAAAATTAACACAAGAACATATTGTGCATGCATGGTGGTCGGCTGATAAGATTCAGTCTGTGGTGCACCCTCGTGGGGTGCAGATCGTTTCTGGGGTCGGCTGATCGGGATCAGTCGGTGGTGTACCCTCGTGGGGTGCAGATCGGTTTAGTGGCCAGCTACTCGGGCTCAGTCGTGAGTGTAGTTTCGTGGAGTGTAGTCGTGGATAGACCTTCGGTTTAGTGAGTTGATTTTTTTTTTCGTGAGTGGAAATTATGTGTAAAATAGAAATAATTTTTTGTTTTTGCTTTTTAAATAGTAATGGATAATTTTTTACAAATTTTTTTCGAAAGAATTTCTTGGTTTTGTTTTTTTTTTTTTCGACTGCGACGTCGCGCTGGTCGAATAATTTATTGTGTCTGTGTGTGTGTGGTGTGTGCTTTGGGTTGCAACTGGATAAGACTTGATCTTCAAAAGGATACCCTCAAGAACAACTAAAAAGGATGAAGAAGGACAACTGCTGAACAGGAGTTGTAGCAGTGTTGCAGCAGTGTATGCAGTTATCATAAAAAGTCTATGTGAGTCATTTTATTTTATATTCTATTATATTTTCGGATCCTCACTTCACGCCGCCGGTAAGATTATACGATGTGATACGAAGAGCATTTTTTTTCCCCGAAAACTGTCGATGGTTAAACATATGAGCAGAAGTGGGGATATCCATTTATATTTCATTTGGTGGTGGGGTATTTCTTCTTTTTCTTTCCAGGAGATCACCCTCCCTGCGAACTGTAGTGGAGTTGTTTTTTATATTATTTTATTTTTTATTATTTATTTATTCATGGGGATAGGGACGTATCGATCGAAATCTATAGAAATAGAACAAAAGAGAGTTTTTTTTTTTTAATTTAATCGGCCGTCTTTAAAGGCTTTCACATAACGCTGCGATAGCGATTGCGAAGTTCTCATTACATTCCAAATCATGCAATACTGAATAGTTTATCGCACAGTCTTTACTGTATTTTCCTTTCCATAATCACTATTGCGCGATGGAATGAATGATCGACTGCTGAATATAGCGATAGATAGGTTAGATATGATAGATAATTGCAATATACCTATGTATATCGCCGATATAATTTGTATTTCGAATTCGGTGTGCATGCACAATTTTCAATACTCGCGTGATGAGATTATATACATCGCTATCACGGCGGTGTGTGAAAGCCTTAAGATGGTCGAGGTTTATCTATGTATGTACTTCTCTTCGGGGTTCGGTGTCGGTAGTGTGGATGGATTAGGGCTTTAGTTTGGGTATTTGATTTGGTAGTGGGATTTTTTTTTTTTTTTCTCTTTCTTTTCAGGAGATCACCCTCCCTACGAACTGTAGTGGAGTTGTTTTTTATATTATGAATTTTTTATTATTTATTTATTCATGGGGATAGGGTAGTATCGCTCGACAAACATTTATAAAAGTGCAAGCCTTCGTAGAATAGAACCAAGTTCCTTTAAATTTAATCGGCCGTCCTTAAGACAGTCGAAGTTTATCAGCTTGTCTTTCGGTATCGGTAGTGACTAAGAATAAGTATGTATCTGAATTGGTGGTGGGATTTTCCTTCTTCTTCTTTTTCTTTTCAGGAGATCACCCTCCCTACGAACTGTAGTGGAGTTGTTACCTATATATATTTATTCTTTTATTTTTTTTATTATTATTTATTTATTTAAATTACATTTGCCTAAATAAATACATATTAATATTGAGGTAGAGTTCGGTATTTTTTTTAATAGATTCTCTGTTGTATACAAATCATTAATCATGTAATTGGTCCTCTTTTTTTGTTAAGCTCTATCAGAAACAACATTTAAATCGACTGTTCTTAATCGTTATTGTTTCTTAAGGATAAGATGTGGTAGGTCGTCTACTGATGAGCCCAACCACCACATCAGGGCTATTTATAATGTCTTCAATTGATTTTTTTTAAATTTTTATAATTTCTTTCAAAAAATAAATTTTTAATATTAAATATTGGATTTCTTTTACATTTACCTGAATTTTCCGTCGGTATCCGTCGGCTAAACAGTGCGTCTAGACTAGATGTAGTAGGTCGTTCACTAAAAAGCCCAACTACTACATCAGGGCGAAACGCTACGCTCAACAGATTTTGATATTTTAAAGGGCTTTCCAATAAGGAATTGACAATTTTTTTTTTGTTTTAAAATAACGGAAACCATTTGAGATGTTTCCAAAAATTTATTATCGGCTTAAAGATATGGAACTTAACTTCATTCATATGGCCTCCGCGGGAACGTTTTCAGCGGTGGATTCGTTGGACCCAATTTCCAACGTCTCGCCCACACATTTCGGCCGAAACGGCTGCTATTTCGCGTTCAATATTGGCTGTGAGCTCGTTCAACGTCATCGCCTTTTTGGCATAAACCAATGACTGACGTAGCCCCACAGAAAATAGTCAAGCGGCGTTAAATCGCACGAACGAGGCGGCCAATTAAATGGCCCATTTCTTGAGATAACACGCTCACCATACTTACTCTTCAATAAATCGATTGTAACGTGTGCTGTGTGGCTTGTGGCACCATCTTCTAGAAACCACATGTCGTTCAAGTTCATATCTTCCAATTCGGGTCAAAAATAAGCGGTAATCATCGTTATCGTCGAAGAAAAAATATAGCCTAATAAAGCCGGCGGCATGCGAACCGCACCTTGTGATGGATGAATTGAGCCAAAACTGAAGTTCGTCACTGAAGATGATTTTACAAAGAAATTCATCATGTTGGCGCATCTTCTCCAGAACCCAATCGGAGAACGTACGTCGTTAATTTCAGAGAATTGAATCGTGTCTGGGAAGAGCCGTCCCCCTGTGCCCCCCTTCTGTATCCGCCCCTAAATGGTAGCACGGAAATAGCACCCCAATTTATTTTTACCTTTCTTAGGAAGAACAGAAAGCAGCCTTACGACCTTTAGTCAACAGGAAAACTATCAGCTTCCCAAGCTTTAAGTCATATGTATATTTCCAAAATAAAGAAATTCAAAAGCCCAAATTCAACTAATGCAAAATTGATGAATTTTATTTACATAGTCTTAATAAACATATTCTGAGGAGAACTGAACATAATTTTAAAATACCTGTGATATTTACTTCATCGTTAAAATATTATACAATATAGCTCATAAAAAAAAATTAATAAAACAAATTATGAACATAAACACTCCATGGTTCTACTCTCTGTTGTTTGCTTTGTTTCCTTGTTATATTCCTTGCTGGGATAGTTCTGCCAAAACAACCAAGAAACGTTCACATTTCATGCATTTCTTGCTTCAGTTGCTTTTTTAATAAAATATAATATAATGAATGTTAAGTTTTAATTTTAAATGACATGTTTTATTTTAAATGTTTGTCTTTTGTTACTTATATTATTAATTGAAACCATATGTAATTTAAAAACCCTTTGCATCCTTATTTGAAGTTATTTTGTATGCTTTTTGATTTGATTTTCTATGTTTTTATTGTTGATTGGTTTCTATTTTTTTTTTTTTGGTTTTGGTATTAACTCAAAATAAACAAAATTTAGATTTTAACAAATTTGAGATCAATAATAATTAAAATGACTGATATTTTGGCAAAAAATTGCATTTGAGATATTTTTTGTTCTGCTTTAATTTTTAACTTTATTTGATAAGTTTATAGTGATTGCTTGTTGGCAGTTTTCTGTGTCATTTCTTTATACTTTTTTGTTGTTGTTATTATTTTTTATGTAACCATTACTTTCAGATTTCGTGTGTTTTGTGTATTGTGGTGTGTATTTATTTGAAATGATTTTTTTTGTTTTTATTTTAGAACATTGAAGCCAAAGTATTTGAGAGAGAAAGAGTCGCTCAATTTAATAGAAACAGTGCGAAATTGTATTTCTAAAAAATTGCAACTAATTTTTTTTCGTTTGTTTTTTTTTTTAAATATTATTTCATTTGTTAATCTTAAGTGCGGTAGATGGTGTCTTTTATGCGAAATAACAAGTTTAGTTAGTTTTTTCGTGTTGTTTTCTGAAATGATGGCAGAAAACTTCCATTAATGATGTAATGTTTTGCCTATTTTATTTTGTATCTAATTTTATGTAATTCATTTTGTAAGGGATTCTATTTCCGAGAGCTCACTTTAAAACCGTAATTTTCATCATTCTCCTGAGTGTTTAAATTTTAAACATTTTATTTGGTTTTTTTTTTTTTTTGTTTTTATCTATGACATACAAACAAGAACTTAAAGTTTAATTTAAGAAAATATGAACTAAATACATTGTAATAAACTCTATCAAAAAATATTCTTAAGTGGAATATAACTTTCCTGTATTAAGCAAGGAAGACAATAATCTTATATATTTATTTTTTTTTACATTTGAATACCACCAAACCTGGGTGTTATTTTGTTGTTTTTTTCTTCTTACGTCAAAAGTACGCCCAAAAAATGTTATCTCAATACTACAATACAACAATTTGTATAGACGCAATCGAAATTCGAGAACTGACTTAAGATCTATGAGTTTGAAGCCTCATTGTTCTAGTATGTTTTGTGTTTTTTTTTTAATTTTTTTAATTTTTGAATAACAATATTTATGTCAATATGACATAATGTTTTCAACCATAACATATGTTTGATTCGTTATAAAATGTTTAACGGCTGATAACATTTAAAGGTTTTTTTTTATATTTTATTCGGTTTATATTTATTAGTTAACTTATGATAATATGTTATGTATTACTTTTTTTATTTATTTTTAATTTGTTTTAACTTATTACTTAAATTTTTGACATACTTTGCTTATTTGGTTGTATAAATATTTTCGTACTTGTTAGTGTTTATGTACTCATACGGTGTCAATTTCTTTTAATACTTGAGGGTTTAGTTCATAACCGTTTGTGTGAAATGGGACTTAAGAATCACGAGACCCGGAGCTTTATCATAAGGCCCAACTAAATATTGCATCTGGGCTTGTTTGCTTTACTGTCCTACCGGCTTTACAATCGGTAGCTATCTGTCACCTCGAGACCTTGATTTTAAAATTGAAATTTTTCTTAAAAAAAAATTGGTTTGATAAAACAATTTGTTGAGTTGAGTACATTAGGTTTGTTAATAATTCGTGTATGTGAATGATAAGATCAGTATCAAATGCTCAGACATTATGTGAAGGACCTTCTAGTGGTTTCTTTTTAAATCGTAGGTTATTTTGACACTGACAGCTATTTCCGGCTCGAAATCTTGACAGAAAGTCAGTATCATACCTCCGCGGAACGAAATGAGTAGCTTGAAAAACGTGGGGAAATATTGAAAACTAATTCCCAAAGTAAGTGCTGTGTAGCCCAGAGTGTGAGACTTCGAAAATGAGGCTGGAAACAGCGTTTTGGTAAAAGGTGGGCGTTGCAAAACCATGTTAACCGACTTAATTTTTACTGAAATTTAAGACATGGTTTTTAGCGCGCCACAATCGATCTTTTGCGCACCAAATTCACTAAATTTCCAAATCGTGTTATCAGCAGTCTTGGCGATGTCAATTGGGCGCCTCGAAGCTGCGAGGCGCAACTTAGAGGACCAGCCGGTATCATCCAACCAATCTGTGAGCTACAGCCAGAAACCATCAACATGGTCTTGGAAAATTGTAAAATCAAAAAAAAACAAACGCTGCCGAACAGGGAATCGAAAAAGTGGACGGGAATTTAAATTTAAATAAAAAACGTTCATACCACCATACAATATATCATTCTTTAAAAAACAGTAGTGTAGAAACCAAACCACTGCACTGCGTAGCCAGTTCGCGTTCAAAAGGACCAAAGTCTGGCTTGTCACAATTACGTTGGATTTGTAATATTTGCCACAAGAAATAGTAAAAAATAAATCAAATTTCACTTCGAAATCAGATATTAAATTTGAAGGAATTAGGTCTAGCCGAGACATGTAAAATTGAATGTCCTCCATTAATCATCGATTACAATAGTTGTAAGGTAGAAAAGTTAACTTAATGCCCATTTCACACGGACGAAGAGCTGAAGCCCTGGTTTTCTTTCTTACGACACCATATTATACGTATTATTTAATATATATAATATACTATATATTTAGCAGCTTTTAACTACACTACGCACTATTTAATGATATTTGTGTTAATTTTTTTGTCTTTTAATTGCTTTGTAGACAGATACATTGTTGTTGTTGTTATTATTTTTTTTTTTTAAAACTATCAAATTCCGTAGTTAAGGGTATTTGTCATTTATTTCGATTATCCCATTTTGTATGAAAAAGTATATTAAACCAATTAATTAAATAATAATAAAATTTTATCGTTTTTTTTCCCCCGGAAACACTAAATCTTAGTGTTTACAAAAGGAATTTAATTTTGTTTACAATATGTATGTATTTTGCTTTATTTTTTTTTTTTGTTGTGTTTTTATATTTAAAATAGTTAACTTTTAGGTTATGTTTATGTTTTCTGTTTTTCCTTTTTCTATATGTTAAAATATTCATTCATCAATGTGTTGTTGGTTTTGTTTAAATGTTAAATTGTTTTGCTTATAAATATGTTTGTTTTTAATTTGTAAATAGTTTATTTAAAAGTGTTTACTAATTGCGATTAATATTTGCTTTCATTTACGCATGATTAAAATTATCAAAAAGCAGATAATGTAAATGAAAAATTGTTATGCTTTTTTTTCAATTTAAAAACGAAAAAAAATCGTCAACTTAACGTAATTATTATTTATTCTTTTAATTATTTAAGTGTTTGTTTTTATTTTTTTGTTTATTTTTTAACAATTGTCCGTTATCACAGCACCAAACATGTTTTATATTTCTTCATCTCTTTTTTTTCGTCATATTAAAATTAACGATATTTTTTTTGTTTTACTTTTTCATTAAAATAAAGAAATTTGATGTACCTAAAATAAGTTACTTATATGTTTTTTTGTTTAATTACAGAAATATATTTACGTTTATAATTATAGGCACAATCTAATAATGAAATTTATAATTTGTTATTTGAACGATTTACTATTTTGCTTATATGAAGTACATTTTCAATTTAAAACTAGAATAGGATAAAATGTAGAGGTTAATAAATTATTTAGATTTTTTTTTTTAAATTTACATAAAACAATATCTAAAGAATAAGTTATTTACTAATGTTTTTTAATATTTAAAAACTTACAATGAAATGTGGGGCAGAGAATAATACAGCTAGTGTTGCGATTATTGTGAACAGCGTGAAAATTATAAGGCACAGGCGGTCGACTACCATTGCAGCAAATTTCCAATCACGTGTTACATCGCTGGTTTCGTCTTCCTTTTTTAACTACAAAAATCATATTTTTTTTGTTTAGATTAGATTTTAAACAATTTTTAATATATCTGTTAATTTTAATATAACACGATTTCCTGTTTTCTTACTAACGCTGATCGAAAGTGTAGTTTACAACCCAATTTTTATGATTGTTTATGTATTGATGAAGCTTTAGCTCACCTGATCTGTTATCCACCGAAGCTCTTTCAGAATGAGCGCTAATTCGTATTCAGCTGACGAACTCAAACATGTGTGCGAAATAGCTTCGTGAATTCTACTCTCACCTACTGGACCTACACTCCCATCGTCGCCTTGTCTAAAAATTTAAGAAACAAAAAAATTATTCCGAGAGAGTCTCCAGCTCTAAATTGTTGTTTCATATTATTTAAAAATATTAAAATACTTTTTAGGTATGGTATTCATAAAGGCAATGTGGCCATATCTGTAGATGTGAAAATTATATAGATAGATAGATAATAGGCTGCTTTAACCAAGTTAACCATATCACACCAATCCACACAGAAAACACATCAAAATGTAGGTTCAGAAGAACTCTTTCGTGGTCTTCAATTCGCAAAACATATAGAAAATTATGTGATTTCTTGTTTTGTCCTTAAATTAAATAAGCAAGCAAATAGTTTCATTATTTAAATTCTTTATTTATGGCCAATTTCAGTTACGCATTCCCTCTATCACAATTTCTCAACTCCCACTGGAACTCTGCACCTCGACTTATCGTGGGTGCTGCCCATGTAAACACGTAATTGTTAAATTTGTCATACTTAACAGAAGATGCAAACAGGTACTCATTGTGGAAGACCGATTTAAGAAAACAACAATCTCCATCTAATTCAATAAGAAATCTAGCTTGATCATCTGCGTTGTAGCCCGGCATCCAGGTGAACACATAACGCGTATCTTTATCACGTGGGCCAGCATCTAGCGAGTACATGTACTCATTGGGATGATGAGCACTTTTAAAGTAATAATAATCAGAGACCTTTTCAGTGTGCCAAAGAGCTCCAGTCACTAAGTTGCCGGGAGACCAGGTGAACAAGTTACGCCGCTTCTCATCATAGCTATTTTCCGAACTCGCAGCATACATATAAGCACCCTTGCCCTTGTTCCAGAAGCAAATATTCGTGCTGAAGTATAAATTTCTAGCACAAGCAGGCAGTCGTTCGACAATTTCATTAACTTCGTCCTTTAATTTCTGATCTATAGTTGCGTAGCCAATTCGTTGTTGTAGATCTTTTAACTGTGACGCTAAGTCTAAAATGGCGTTATTGTTAAGATTTCCAGCGAAATTGAATCTATTATATACTGCCATCAGTCCTCTTATAACTTGCGGTATGTGCTTATGACTGCCAATATTGTCTAAGATCTTTTTGGCGGCAACAACACCAAATACACTATCTACAATTCGTTCCATTACGTCATCAGATACATTAGTCCGAAAATTGAAAATAGATGTCGACAAATCTTTTACCTCTGCGTTGTTTTGATACTGATCAGTTATCATAGCGTTCTTGAGGATACTCACCGATGATTCAGTAACACTTTCGATGGCACGATTAATGGCAGCGTGAGCCTGAGCTTTAATCTCCGCATTAGCGTTTGGTTGTCTTGCCAGTGTTCTTTCCATATTTTGTATTAGTGTTATTAATTTAAGAGGATCCGAGTTTCCACTCGCGTGAATTTCATCATGCAAGGCATTATACACTTGAAATTTGGTATCACTGTCCGTCAGTTCGTTAGCAAAATCCAAAATTGTATCCATATTTGCCATAGAGCCAGCGTAAGCAATATGTACGATTTGAGGGATTTGCCTTTTGTCGGAAAGTGCCATTATTTGCTCCTTGGCAAGTTCGTATCTATGAGATTTGATCGCATCAGAAATATCTCTGATCGAACAGCCATTTCCAAGCGATGCTTCGATATTATTCAGCTGATTTTTTAGGTCTTCCAAACTCTTTAATATTTTGGTGAGAGTATCGTCAATATCAATATTGGAAGCAGCACCAAAAGAAGCACTCGCGGCAAGGAAAGTGAATACTATTATCACAAACGTCCGCATTCTGTACGAATACTAAACTTAACGGAAAGCTATCTGAAACCGACTAAAAATACGCTGCCAAACTTATTAAGCTTGTGAATAATTCCTGACATCTCTTATCACTAAAATGTTGACCTCAATTTCGGGCAGATAATGTTCATGCAGTCTCGATTTAATCTACACTTTGAAAATACTAGCGTAAAAGCAAATATTAAATCTATTGATTTCATAGCTATTCGTAGTCTCTTGGATTTTAGGTAAAATTGTATAACTATGCTAAATATAAACAAATGTATTTTAAGAATGATTCATCAATATTGCGAGCTACTTGTAGACGGAATGGAGAAAAGCCACGGAGCTACTTCTACCCTTTTTAGGAGGCTATGAGTTTTAACACACGCTTCTGAATCCTTTCTAGTAGGGCAAAACGGTCTTAGGTTAACCTGACCAAATGTGGCTTTTGTATTCCAGCTTTGGGAGGATAAATGCCTTAAAATTAAAGCCAGATCAGTATTTCTTGCCCCGTTTAAAGAATCCTTGACATTCTGCAGCGATTTTGGCGACCCCGAATAAGTGATAGTTTCATCGGAGATGGTTATTAATGCACATACCGAGGGTGGCAAGTCTTTCGATTTCCACGATGCGAGTAGTACCATTCATGGATAATGGTTGGGGGGTATGGTTACGTTTGAGTGACATGAGGCAGCATTGTGTTTTGGATGCAATAAATTCCACTCTGTTGGTTGAACCCCATTTGACTATGCTGTCAAGATTTTTCCTCTTCTTCGGCCGAAGGGCATGGACGTGAGTTGATGAACGAATATGAAAAACTGAGGGTACTGTCATCAGCGAAGGAATGAATTGGATTAGAGGTAGCAGACAAGAGATCATTTATGAAGATGAAAAAGAGAGTCGGAGACAGAACTGAGCCCTTGGAAACACCAGCATTTATGGGGTGAATAGTAGACTTAAAGGCATCCAATTCAACTTGTATTGAATGCCACGAAAGGTAACTTCTAATCCACTGAAGAAGAGACTCTTTGATGTTTTGATGGAGAGATTGGTTCCACTTTTCAGTGAGATATGCCAGCAAGTCACCAGTGGACCTGATGCTACGGAAAACATGAAAAAAAGGACGTACATAAGTGCAATGGGTCGGTTAATGGTTGGAAAGGAAGATTCGCCTTTTTAAGGACAGGCTGGACAATCGCTGTTTTCCATCTACTCGGAAGAGTAGGACAGACAAAGCTTAAGCAGAGGTTTTGCAGCGAGATTGTCTATGTTTAGACCTTTAAGGACTCCTGTAACTGTCCGAGTGCGAAAGTGAACTTGTCCCATAGAAAATTCAACGCTTTCAAGCAAAGGCACAGATATCTGCGTGCTGCCTGCTGTGGCCAAGATAATAGCTTAACTAATCTTGGAGCGACGTCGAACAAGCAGGTTTCCGATCTGGATCCTCCTGTGTCGACCACGTCAACACCTTGCGGATTATCATTGAGCAGTGTGTTGAATATCGATCACCACTTTACCTGCTGTTCATCGATTTTGAAAAGGCGTTTGATAGTGTCAATCGGGAATTTATTTGGCGTGCCTTGCGCACGACAGGCATTCCGAATAAATTAATAGCAATTATTAAGGCTACATATGAAGGGTCCACATTCGAAGTCCAAAGTGGGGTTCGACAGGGTTACATTCTTTCACCAATATTGTTTTTATTGGTGATTAGCGATATGCTGAGCGCAGCCTTGTCAATAGGAAATCGAGGAATTCGATGGACTCTTACATCTGAACTCAAGCGCCTTGACTACGCCGATGATGTATGCCTTCTGTCTCACAGAATAATGGACCTTACCAAATGACAGCAAATGTGGAGAGGGAAGCAGGCGTCGTTGGGCTGAAAATCAACTCGGCAAAAACAAAAATGATCAGCCTAGGACCGAACTCATCAACTCATGTATGCATTGCTGGACAAATAGTCGAGAGAGTAGAGAGTTTCCAATACCTTGGGAGTATTGTCTCCACCGACGGCGGAACCGAACTGGATATAGCCAGCCGAATAGGTAAAGCAAAATCTGCGTTTGGAATGCTAACGGGCCATGAACCTATAGGCACAACCATACGACGACGAAAGTGGCAGTGGATTGATCACACTCTCCGAAAGGGTGGCAGATCCATAGCTAACCAAGCGCTGCAATGGAACCCGCTTACCCAGGATGGCAGGATACGCGGCGGTCCTATCAGTACGTGGCGCAGAACTTGGAGAAGGAAGCACGGCAACTGGGAAAAAGTTGGGGTGAGCTGAGGCATATTTCAAGAAATCGCACACGATGGCGCGTAGACGTTGTAGAGGCCCTAGGACCCACAAGGGGATACAGGATTTAAGTACAGGGACAGACATAGCACTATATTGCAGTATTGAGCTCGCTACGAATTTTGCAGCAAGCAGGTTGGCTTTGTCTCAGGAGCTGACAGCTTGAGTGTCATTGTAAATGAGCGTTGGGATGGTTATGTGCAGTGATATATATGAAGCATAATTTCAACCCTATTCTTATAGAGATAAAAAATATTATTTGTTAACCTAAAAGGAGCAAATACCACTTGGAAATAGGTACAACACTGATCTGGAAATGGATTTTTCTTGGCTATGAAACAAAACAACGAATCTTCTTTGACCTGTTTTCATTCGCCAATTAATAGAATAGGCAGGATTTTTTCTTAAAACATTATTTACCTATAGACAGCCCGGTAGTAAGCCTGTTGATGTGGTATCGTAGCACTTGAGCATCTGTGATTGCATCGGAAATCATCATCAATATCCAAAACGTTTGCCAGTAAAGACTTCGAAGATCTAGAATTATTTTCAGCATTAAAACCTTACTCAAAACCAACTTAAGTATCAACATCAAATCAACAGTAGAGAGAATGAACCGAAATAACATAACATAACTTCTGCTTTCATAGTCAAAGTCAAAGTCACAGACACACACAGCATCATAACGTTTACCTTTCCTTAAGCTCAACATTTTGCATTTGTTGTTTTTTATCAGTTGACGAACTCGATGACGGAGGCGGTGGACATTCGTAACCCACTTGTCCCGGTCTTTGCATTCTTAATATACAAGGCAACCAATAGAGGAATATAACTCGAATCTATGAGAAGGAGATCGGATTTTATATGTTAAGAAAAAAGATTAATGCAGAATCACTACGGTTTTTTTTTTTCAGGCGTTTTTTTTTTTTCTTTTAAGACTTTCAAGGCATGCATTGTAAAGATATAGACATAGGACAAATTCAAATTCATAATGAAAAATTAAATAGTTCTTTATTTACTATAGTAATTTTAATTAATTAATGCAATTAATCCCATTGAATTATACTGCTTTTTAAGTGTTTTGTATGTATGTTTGCTACTAATTTTTTTTTTATATTAATACTTTTTTTTGTTTAATGTATGTATATGTGGGTATAATTTTTCTACTACTTTGGTTTTGGCGCTAATATAAGCTTTTGGTTTTGTTTGATGTTTTTTTTTTTTTTGGTGTGTGCATAGATATTTTTTTAAGTATTTGTTTGTTTTTTTGTGATATATTTTTTTATATTACCCATTCACTCATTTCATGCGTATCTGGATTTCTATGATGATAATTGAGGATAAGTATGGTTGACACAACTGATGAGGCCACCATAAACATAATGCAATTGAAATAAGTTCCTAGAAGGACACAAAAATTACACAAAATTGTACAATTTGGATTTTTGTATATGGCTTGGTTATTCTCTTTTATTTTCTTCTAAATATATGTGGTAAAATTCTTTTTTTTTTATTGCAGTTATGATATTGCGCGATGTACTGCGGCCCCTAATTTATTTAAAATGGAATCCTTTTTAATTTTGTCAAACTAGTCATAACGAACTACAAATTTTATTTTATACTTCGTGCAAATATCCAGAGAAGCACGAACCATTTTTAATTAAAAGCTATGAGCTTATAATGTTTGATATGTTTGATATATTATGTGAGTACGCGATGATAAAGTAAAAATGGTTTTATCCTACCTTAATTTTTTTATTCCAGTTGCTGACTTAACTACCTCGATCTCATTAATACGTGCAACATTTTTTTTTTCCGACGTGAATTTTTGTACTTATTTTTTTAAAATTAAAATTAATTTTTATATACTAACGTAGCTAATGGTTATCAAACCTAATGTTTTATTACATCGAGAACTTGCATATATATTAAGAAAAGGTAATAATTTTAATAATTTTAATTATATAGCGCGTTTTATGTGTGATAAGGATATCGCACGATCCTAAGATGATGTTCATTAAATCTCAAATGGCATCGAAACTTATATTGGTCAGATTGCCGTAGTTGAGTTAAGGGTGAACGAACAATTCTAATAAAAGTATTCGCCGTTATGGCACTCCCATTATTGGAAAGTATAATATTGAGCTGTCTAATAGATACTGTGTTTCCCCCAAACGAAATCACGAGGTCTTGTCAAATTCACCCAAACTTCTGAGGTTTCGCTATACATTATCGAGGTTTCGGCGAAACCTATTTGAAAGTTCATCCGTCCGTAAGAGGTTGTCAAATCGAACAAGCCTATGCGTGAACTTCAGTTTATTTTGGTGTTCATTTTTAGACGTCAAATCATTATATGTCAAAACAACTGCGTCTAGTGTTGGGACTTCTACCAATTAAGTGGTATTTATATTTTTTTTTTTTTCATGTTGTTCGCAGGATGTATGTCTTACAATCTATAGTAAGCCTTAAATTATTACGGCCGCCACTGACTGAATTAGAATCCGTGAATATCGCCGAGAGTTATACAGCGCAGACGTGGCAAAGACTATTAAGAAGTTGGGAAATCAATCGCCTGTTTTGGGCTGATATCTGGATTATCCTTAGGCCGTGCTAAGCTCGCACTCTAAAGGTTTGAAGAATGATACCATCTCAATGATTTCGCCAAGTAGTGCGTATTTTCCCCAACGAAATTTCAAGAATGATGTGCAGATAAGCATCTTCTACATCTATACTGGAATCTTTGCCGTAGAGTTTGAGTTGATGGATGAAGGTTAAGAAGAATGCTGAGTTCACCTAAGAGTCCGAATTCGCGACTCTTATAAAGAATAGGTGGATCATTGAAAATGACCAGGAAAACGCCAAAGGATTTTCGATAATAATGGACACATTGTTAAAAAGTAATTGAAAAAACAGTTCCTGCAAGATTCTGCGTGCCCAACATACTTCATGCATATAAACCAAATGTTCTATTTGGATATGTTTACAAGTTGGAGGCAGATCAAGCATCTTGCAGAAACTGAATAAGATTTCTATGCTCTATGATTTATTTATGTTATTTACCTACACTTTCTTAAGTGCCAATGTATTCTCTGTATTTTTTTTCTTCCAAAATATATAAACTCTTTTCAAAACATATTACATTATGTGATTGTGTTTAGTGGAAAAAATCAATCCAAAACTTATGTAGGTTGTAACCATAGTCTACTTAGATTTTTAACTTATTTCTAAAAATAACGTTTAAACTTTAAATTTAAAACTAAATATTTCTTTCCTTATGTTCTCTTGAATTGTTTTCGAAAGATTGTATTGGCAGACGAAATTTATAACCATACTAAGGTTATATTTTGGAAACGATTAATTTATGTGATATACAGAAAAAGTATATAGAAAAATTGTGCACATATTCTGTATATATGTACATTATAGCAAAAAGTTAAATATTGTATTAATAATATATTATTATAGATTTTTGATAAGAAATTGTCGCAACACTTTTCAATCATATAATATATCTTAGTTTATGCTTAATTTTTAAAATAGATGACATATTTACAACTAGGCGATACTGAATTATGAAAGGTTATATTTGGCTTGAAATTTTTGTTTTTGTGAGAAAATTTAAATGTATTAATAATTATCTTTTATTTTATCTCAGAAAATGTTAAAAAATATGAAATTATTTATTTAATATTTAAATTCTTTCTTTAAATTACTAAGGCGTGGTATTTACCTTAATAAAACATAAAGAATACAGTTCAAAGTAAATTTAAAAAATAAAAACCAATATTGAATCTTCAGAAAAGGTTATCAAAATTATTGTCTCTTAGAAATTTAGCTTTTTCGGTGACACAAAATTTACATTATAATCGATTAGAAAGAAACTCAACTCGAACTTATAGCTTTATCAGAGATCTATAGTGCCTAATCTATAGGCACAACCATACGAAGGGTGACATGTCCATAGCTAACCACGCGTTTAGATCGTTGAACAGGTATTCACCAATATGGCCTTTTCAATGTTGGCGAGTGCGGGGCACAGGCATAGGAAATAGGTGACTGATGTTCTTCTGTTCTTCTTCTCTACAGCTTCTGAAGAAGTCATTGTAGGAATTGCCCAGACTTGCGTTTGAGAAGTCCGATGGACCTGGTTTTATTAAGCATGGGCCAGAGCAGCCTTGCAGTGTTACAATGTGTTCAGTGGGCAAGTGGTCGGTGACGTTTGGAAGTTGGCGATGCATCGATAATATTCTGGCATGTGAAAAGCTACCATAAGCCATAATTATCGTCCAAATGAACATAAAGCCTAAAATAGTGGTGCTGAGCTGAAACACTGAGAAAGGTTATTGAAATTGCTCATATTGACGTTTTAAAATCATGCCTTTTCAAGACTAATTAAACGTCGGTTTTGTTTGTTAAGAGTGGAGTGAGTGCAGTCAAGACTCGGTATATTTTGTCACGAAATTGCACTTTATTAATATGCAGAAACCTTTTTCTCTATAACTCAGATCACGTTCTAATGGATTATTATAACAACTCTGTCTACCTGACATATGTTATATGCACATGAAGTTATAAAAAATTAAACTTATCTTCTTCTCGTTTCTTGCAAATCAAATCCACAAAAGCCACCGTAACAGTGGAATCCGCTCACCCAAGCAGGTAGAACTGTGGGACGCCCTAGGTAAACTCGGCGCAGAACAGTCGAGGAGGAATCGAGCTCTTTGGGGATGAGCTGGAGATAACTCAAACGCGTTGCAGAACTACGAACGAGATGGCGCGCAGGCGTTGTTGACGCCCTATGCCCCCCGAGGGGTTAAAGGACTTAAGTAAGTAAGTAAGTATAGGCCACAGTAAATGTTCAAATGAGCAATTGTATAATTATCAATATTTTCGAAACTAAGCTATGCCATGCTTATGGCGAAATCGTTTTCTTACTTTATTTGATAGCCACCTTTAGCAAACTAAACGCAGTTCAATGTGCAAGTATTAATTTAACAATTGAAGGTATTGAAAAAAGCCCACTGCAATTGAGATCTTAACACACCCAAGGCAAACCGAAATGCCTCATTTATGAATGGAAAAGCTCCTAAATTAGCCCAATATTTTAATAAAAATTAAGAGGATTTCATTTATCCATTTATTTATTCGATCGATTTCTTTTAGTCAACCCATGTACGAATTACATAAAAAAAAAACGTCTGTCGCAAAGCTAATCGCCTCTAAAATGGACTACTCAAGTGAAATATCTTTTGAGAATTTGGGATAAAAATGTTTTAAAAGAATACGTTTATTTTTCTTTTATTTTTATTAATTTAAAGTTTCTAGAGCCTTGTATTAAGTACTAAATAATACCAGTTCCATGTTTATTCTATATAGCTTAAATTAAAATTTTTAGGCAAATCAACCATATTATGGAACAGCATAAGCATATGTGCCTATGACCATGTGTGTATGTGTCTAGAATTCAAAAATAAGCCTTGTAGGAAAGCAAATATCAAAAATAAAACTAAATTTAAACGTGTTAATTTATGGAAAGTGTTTACATTAAATGATACTAAAGTTTATGTGAAAAAAAATTAATTGTTAAGTGTTTAGTGTTCAGAAAAAAAATACATATAAATATGTTTAGTTTTTTTTATAAACAGGTACACAAACCATACATATGGCAAGGTTATGTTTGAATATCGATGATATTAAAAATATTTCTTCCAACTTAGCACATTCCCATGAAAATCTGAAATCAAAAATATGTATATATATATTTCTATACCAAATACAATTTGTTTTTCTTGACATATTATTTTTTAACAGTTTTTTACCAATCTATGGACGATAAGTATGTTTCATAATTTTTAACGGATAGAAACAACAAAGTAATTAGAATTTGGAAATCCCAGTAATAATCGGGGTTCAGTTAAATTAAAAAAATGTTATAGAAGGAATATGAGACCGCATCTTTTATTTTTTTTTTATTTCAGAGTTTTTAATTTTATTTATTTTCCCTTTTTACATTTTGCATTTTCATAAAACAACCTTATTGATGTCTCTCTCAACATGAAACAAAAACAATAACCAAAGACCTATTTTATAATTCGATATTACAAAAAGTTAAACAAAAAGAAAAATATAAAATTTACTTTCATTGAACTGTCTTTATGTTTTGATGAAACAAATTTACTTGAAATGAAGAACAACTTTTGATCACTATAATTTAGATTATTTTCAAGCCAAATAAAAGAAAATAATAAATTAATCCTTTTCAACAATAGAATAATAATTATATTTCTGAATCAATACATCAAATTTGAAAGGTTTCAAAATTTAATAAAAAATTATCTTTTTTTAGAAACTTAGGGCTCAATTTAAATGTAACAAATCATTGATTGATTTACCCTGCTAAATTAAACAAAAGAAATAAGTATTCGAAACTAAGTTTTGCTACTATTATATTTTACTCCTTGAGCTCCCAAACTAAACTAAAAAAACAAAACTAAGAAAACCCATTTTTCTATGAAAGTATTAAAAATTAAATCACTTCTATATCACTATAAGGTGTCAATTGAAACAATTTCGATTCAATGCACCTAATCCGGGATCGTGAATTTTGATGTCTCCATAACGTATTTTCTGCATTATGTGGGGCCAAACAGTTTTCAATCTTACTTATATTGTATATCTGTGTAGTTTTATTATGTGTCAAAATCCTAATAGAGTCTGAAAAGAACTGTTCATCCTTAAATTATTATCGAAGCGCGGCCCTTGGAAGCCTTTCAAAATTGTTCACATTCTCCGTACAATATTTACAAAAGAGCGCTTAGTCTCTTAGAATTAATAATAATTTTTTTTGAGAAATGCATTAAATGAAAATAAAAACAAGAAAGTGACATAGCAACAAAATAATGAATTTCTCTCTTTCAAAAAATGTGACAGCATTAAATTAGCAAGTGAAAGTAGCAAAAAGTAGCGAAATTGAGTCTTTCCTCGCTCACCTCGAGTAAGATGATATAAAAATGATTTAAAACTGAAATAAATTGAATTGGCAAATAAAAAAAGAAGATAGAGCGAAATACGAGTATTAAAAAATAAATTAAGTGCAAATGCATTCCTTAAGTATCTTAAGTATCTAGATTGTCATGAAAAAAAAAAAAAAAAAAATGTCGATAATCCTAAGTAGTAGTAGTAGTATTTAGTTTCATGCTCCTTTAAACTGCAACTTTTCGGGTCCTTATCAATATTAATTGAAAATAGCTAAAGCTTGCTTACTCTTCCCCAAGATTGGCATTAAATAACCAGATATGTGCAACAAAATACCAAGAACAAATTAAGGAATCGCAATATTCTTTTTCATTATTCACAGCTGAAAAGAAGGTCTAGTTATTTTTATTTGTTAAAGTATTCAATCGTCTGAACCATATAACATAAATGCATTCAATATAAATATGTATATCTTTGAATAAATAATTAAGTATAGAAGAGAAATAAGTTCCTTGTAAAAGAAGAAATATTTACATATAAGAACAGTGCTCGGAACTTAAGAATCTTTGTGCAAGAATCTTGAGAATAATAAAATGTTTGACAAGTTTAGTAAAGGAATATCTGAACTCTATCTGAATGAAAAGCTTAAGCCAACATCCTGTTACAAGTATTTTATTGTGAGCCAGGAATATTTCTTCCATGAAATAATAAAGCACTAAGAAATCAATATCCATGGAAATGGCTTGCTTTTTTTTCATTTGCCCAATCACAGATGGGGCTTAGAGTATCTTTTAACTATAGGAACTTTCAGCTTTTAATATTTTACATAGCGGTGCACACACGTCTTTTGACCTTAATTAATCTTTGATATTGCCTATACATATAATCAATAAAATAAAATATTTTTATTTCAAGTGACAAATGCTTTTGGAAAAAGAATTTACGAAAATGTTTACCAAAAAATATAGTAAGTCTGTCTAAAATTCTTAGGTAAAAATATACAAAAGACTAATGCTTTAAAAGGTTTCATATATAAAATTGGGTTATCCTTTAAAAAAAAGAAATAATGTGCATATTTAAATTATTTATTAAATAATTCACGCAAAAAAGATTATCTTTGAGTGTAACCTAAAAGATTTTCATATCATCGAGGATGTTAAATAATTATTACTTTCTGGCAAAGTATGTCGAAACCATTTGTTCGGTAAAATGTAATAATACATCTGAACACAGTCCGCCTATTATCTCTTTTGTGCAATAAGCGGTTTATAAGTGTTCCAACGGAGGTACATACAACGTTCAAGTCAAGATTAGGGTGGGCCAAAAAAATATATATGTAAAATCGGTTCATATTTGCCGTTACACAGTATTTATTCTACTAAAATCAAAAGTGTCTTAGTCTAAATCATGCCATTGTTTTGTTATCAACATTTAATGACAGATTATCTTGACGGCTAAGTCGAAATTATTAACTACTGAGACCATGTTCGGTAAAACCACATTTTATCTTTTACAGATAGCTTTATATCTGAAATGACCTAGTTATAGTTTTATATTGAAGAAAATGAATAGCATTTCGTGGTTAAACTCGACAATCGATTTGTAAAATCTACTACCAACTAGGTTTTATAATTATCACAACATATAACTACTAAATGAACTGAAACAACGATGCTTTTTAAAATAATTCGAGCTGTAAAAGGTAATATTGCTGAAAAGATTGTGTACAGATAGAAGAAAAAAGGAGGTATAGAAACAGTCTCTGATCACATTTGTGAGATTTTTAAAACCTAAATTCCGAATACCTTGTCATAAAAAACGATGAGTTACATTTCTTGGAATACATGAAAAATAACATGAAGTTTAAACAAATTAATTTCTGATGGTTGTCCAATTTAATGAAGCACAGATATATCAAATTTCTTATAGAAAGAATAGTAATTTTTATTGGTCGGCTAAATAAATTATGATAGCATCCAAAAGATTCGAGAGTTGGAAAGTGCTAGTTTGACCAGGAGATTATTAACTATCGACAAAATTTGGATCAAACATTTCGATCTTGAGGTGAGGTGAAGCAGCAATCAATGGCATGAAAATCGGGAAGCTGCTTTCGGTCCACTAACGAATTTGTTCGGGTTTAAAGAGAAAGTGTTATTTTATTCTTCGTATAATTTGTTATATCTTCTGTGCTTTAAATTGTGCTAATTAAAAAAGAAAAAACAATTATAAAGACTGTGCAATATATCATACGTTATATTGGATGAACACTATACTTTGTATAAGGTAGAGTGTATAAATTGGTTACGGTGCAAAATTGATGTATCTTAAATATACCCAACAATGAATTTAAAAAAAAAATCAACAAATTGATGCCTCAATGGTACGAGTATTACCATACATGAACATATTGAAAATCAATGCCACAGACTTCTTTCAAATCACTACACCTTCTCTTAATTTTTTTATTAATTGCCTGAGTTCATGTCTGATAACTGTTCTGATGAGATATACCTACATCTGTATTAATTAGAGTGATTACTGATTATGGATTAGAAAAAAAATGAATTATATATCGAGTGAGCGAAAGGCTTTGCTATATGCATGTACATCTGGTTTGAATTGCGTTTTAAAGCAGGCAAAGCTTTTAATATAGTGGTAACATTTGCTTGCAGCAGAGCAGTTGCAATTCTTCTGCATGTTTGCATGCAACACAGCAGTTTTAGACGATGGGGTAAAATTCTAGTTCTAACTCACAATATCCTTATTTTATTATCACCCAAGGTCCATATGGATCATTGATTTCTATAAATTACAGCAACAGTACGAGATATATGTAGCTCTCTATCAGGATTTCTTTTCGAGATGCAAAGAGCTAGTTCATGCTATTTTTCACTAGGTTACATTTTTATTCGTGACTATGATGGTGCAATTGTCCACGATAGACAAACGTCCATGTTGCCAGATTTGAATATGAAATATTATTTGCAAATCAAACAAATGAATATTCAGCAAATTTCTGAAATTTTGTAAGATATTAGTTCCCATTTGAGGTGAGTTGACACTTCAAATCCGGCAAAATACTTTTCTTAAAAAAAACGAACGCATCAAATTCTCAAAAAAAAAAAATATTCAGTTGCATGGCAACTTCATGCTTAATGAACTTTTCAAATGTCACACTCTGAGAGAAGCTCACAACTCAGAACCCAAACATTTCGTGGATCTGGACTGTTTTATTTTCATCGTGTGCTCTATATATAACTTGGGTGATAATAAAACATGACTAATATATATATGCATTCATATGTATATTTTTACATTACAGGAACGACAAGAATTTTATTCATATTGCGCATATTTCATTGCTATCTCTGTCCATGGAGTCAATGCTCTTGCTTTAAACTTCCTGCAAATAGATCTTAGTTCCTACTCAACCCAACCTACTTGAATTTGTATGGGAACTTATGTATATGTTTTTCTTCTGCTTATATTTTTATACCCTATCCTAAGGGTACATATATTAAGTTTGATACATAGTTTGTAACATAGAGAAATATTGCAGACAGACCCAATAAAGTATAAATATAAATGATCAGTATCAATAGCCGATTCGATTGAGACATGTCCGTCCGTCCGTCCGTCTGTCACCTGTTTTTGGGCCTTAAATCTTGAGCTAGGACAATGAAATTTTGTATACGAAGTCTTTGGTTATCGGGACAGAACAAGTGTAAAAAATTTTAAAATCCGCCCACTGACACGCCCACTTTTCAAAAAAATCATCTTTTTTTCACTATTTTCATATGAAACTCGAAAAAACTTACTTGAGCAAATATGTAGATATCCACTAAATCTACAAATCCTCTATACATTGTATATGGCCACGCCCACTTTTTAGGGGCGTTTACTTCAAAAATTATTTTTCGAGTAAAAATATAAGTTTATAGGGCAAAATAGAAAATTTTGTAAATACATTTTCCACCGCCCACTGAAACGACCAAATAAGATAGGGATAGGGTATCATATGATCCGCTCCAGGCGGATTGTAGCATTTTTCACTGGTTCCATTTAATATCAATTCCATCTTTGAAGAGAGTTAACTCAGTGTGGTTGAAATATTTTACATTTCATCAATCAAATGATAGAAATTGTTATTGATTCAATTTAACTTCCAAGATTTTCTAAAACCTTTACGATTTTTATAACTCTAAAATACCTTCATATCAATACTGATTTTGATCCTGATCACAAGAAAATCCTTCTTAGCTATTAAAACTAAGTACAGATGACATTATTTGAGAAGTGAAATGAAAGGTGCATTAAAAATGCTTAACATCTACGCCTTGATTTATATCTAAATATCTCGTGATTGTATGGTCTAAAATAAAATAAAATAAAAAACTACCAATTAATATATTTATCAGTAATTTAAAGAAAAATAATAATACTAAGGTAACCGCTTAAGACGCTACAGAAACTAACGTTGGATGTTATGTGATACCACATACGATAATGTATGAAGCGTTTTCATGGTTAAATGAAATTGTTCAAATTATGATAAATTAATATGACCAATGGTTTCGTCTAAAGATGTATCTTGTCTATCAACCCAGCTCATCGCTGTTGAATCCAATCGTATCCATTAAAATTAAGACATTTCATTTGAAGAGTATTCCCAAGTTTGTTTGTATTACAACCTATTTAATTGAACTATGTCTGCTGTCATATTTGAAGCATCATCTAAAAGCGGTTGCAAAATATAAATAAAATCGAAAAACTAAACAAATAAATATTTATATGAATATTTTGACCTTATAAAAACTCTAAATAACTATTATCGCGATAATATATCAACAATTTGAAACGACTATTTTAAACTGAGCCCTTAGTTTCCCTACTGATTTTTGATATTTTATTTTTTGCGGACAATAAAGGCATAATTTACGCATACAAATTTTGTGTTCAACCAATTATCCGCAATCATCATAAAAGGCTAAAAATCGAGAATATTTTTATAGTTTTTGCATTTGTTTTTTTTTTTTTTTTTCAATGAATTCGTTTTATTTTATTAGATTATTTTGTGTGCCAGTTTTATATATAAAATTTGCAATATTTTAGGGGAAGGGGGGTGGTAAAGTAATTTTGAGTAAGCTTTCGTTGTGTAGGATTCTTGGGGAGAATATTAACACTACAAAAAAAAAATTCTTGGGTTAATTTGTTTTTTTTTTTTACATTATGTATATATATTTTTTTTTCTTATAAACTTGATAAATAAATGTTGCAGGTGCTAATTGAGTTTTATGGGCAAAGCTTAAAGATATATGTATATACATATATGTATGGTTCATTGAAATACTTATAGTGGGTATATAGAGAACTATGCGAGGAAATTAAATTCAAATAAACAAAATAAAAATATTGCATTCACAGCTAAGTAACTACATTCATTTAATTTAATGATATTTTCAACTGAGGTGATTATTATTATTATTATTTTTTTTTTTTTTTTTTTTGTTTTTTTGTGTTGGAGCACTAATTACAGTATGTGTCATAGAAATTTACAGTTTTCTTTTAATTACCTTATATCGACTTTGCTATTAGTTAAATTCTCCTAAACAAATCAGTTTGTGACAAATATTTTTGTTCAGTTTTTATTAACAAAATAAAAAATAAAATTCGGACAGAAAACGAATATTGTAAATAAAATAAGTAAAAGGAAATATTTAAAATAATATATATATATAAATATATATCAGTCGATGCAATAGGAAAGCGATTTGTGAGATAAAAGTAAGAACATTTGAAAAATAAAGTACGAGTACACCAGAATTATTATATTAAGAAATGTTTTCGGTGTATAATACATTTAAAACGCTGTAGACAAATAATTTGATGTAATATTTTGTTATTTAAAAAATATACACAGTATAAAAAACAATCAGTGCCGTAAAGTGCGTATAGTCTATTTGTAGAAATAGCGTGAATTGTGTTCTTAAATAGACTTTGCCTAAAAGTAAAATATTTTCCTCCAAAAAAGTTGAAAAAAATTCTTTCAACGATTTATTTCATTAATTGGAACCTGAATATGTAATATTTCATCAAATAAAATGTATACTTATGAAACCTTCTTTCCCTAAATTAGTTTATAAAATCTGAATGTCCTTATTTGTTATCTTCTAACCAAAAACAATTGCAAGAGAGTCGAAGAAGTTATGAGTGCTCCCACTTATTTCAAATAAGTATATCTGTAGCTTAGAATATACATACGTAGTAATTTTTGAACTGCTAACCTAGTGTGCGTAATTTAGATAGAAGAAACAAATAATGTAATCAAAAATAATAAGTTCTTGAAATGTACATCCTTATTTTTCATCTCGTAGAGGTGGTGATTCAGTGATTCAGTTTAAAAGAAAAAATTATCTGGAACCCCATGAAAATCAGTTCCATGAAAACCAAAAATGTATACGAGGAGATTTATGCCCAATTCGCAAGGTAGTGTTCGCGCACGCCACCCGGTTTACAATAACTTCTATCGACTTCCAAATTTTGCAATTCACAATGTCGCTTCAGAGTAGCTTCGCGTTTTATCTATGACAGAATTCAATTTCAAATACAGATAGGTAATTCGTCGCAGAGTAGAAATCTTTTCTCTTTTATTTTAATTGTTCGAATTAGAAATACACAAAAAATTACTTGCGAAACAGAGAAATATCAATAGAGAAATTAAAAAAAAAATAACATTTACTCGGTCTCACACAATTAAATGATTAAATGATCACATAGCACAGTATACCAGTTAAGAGTAAATACATGATGCAATGACTAACCTTGCTGCTTGAAATCGAACAGGTCACAATGTGGGTTGTCACAGCTAATAGCCAGTAGGTGTTAAACGCGCGAAAAAGTGGAGAGAATTTCTACTCAGACGTGAGATCGAGTTTACGATATATACGATCTAAAACGTTGGAAACGCTTGAGGTAACATTTCGAATTGTTAACATTTCGCTCCATAAAAGTCCATTGAATTGGGCAGTATTTGCACAAATAGAAGGGAACAAGTTTTTTTGCCGTATTCAAAGGGAAACACTCTTAGATGTTTCGGAGCGTTCGCAAGAGGTGGGAATACGAAAAGACTTTTAATATTTTTTTTCCTACATCTATACGATGACCTTTGGCATGGCAGTTCAATACCACGGTATTGTATATACATAAATATAACTTTAAATATTGTAAGAGATGACGCTTCAGTAGAAAGATAGACCTCTTAATACTTCCTACTATTGTGTAAGCTCTGTCAAATTTTTGAATGAACAAAAGACATTTATAAGTTATTAAGAAAAAATGTTCCAGTAAAAGAAAAACCATGTCAAAAATTGAAGTGTGATTTTATATACACCATTCCCAATTGACTAACAGATAATACTTTCTAATTAAGCACCATCTGTGCAGCATAACCCACAATATAATTACGCTATCATTTCGGGGAAAATTTCTTGTACGTGTTATTGCGAAACGAATGTCCTGAATTTGATATTAAACACGTCGTAAGGAGTTTTATGGCTTGATTTCTCTTTTATAGACTTATTTTGACGTAGTCATTTGACATTACACAGATTTCATTTCGAATAAGAAACCAAACACTTTTGTGGTATCAATAATAGTCACATATCTCAAAACAACATGTGAACTCCTAGAGTTCCTTAAATTTGTTAGATTCATATTTTATGAAATCTTCATCTATTTAAAATATTCATGTTAAATTTACAATTTTTGTGGAACCGTATTCTGAAGAGATAGATTTGATAACGAAAATACCTTCGTACGCTAAATAATTTTCTTAACAAAAACTTACCCTAATAAAAGTGGAGTGGATCAGCAATTTCAACTTCACTGTATAACAGTAATCAATATAAATAAATTGCTTGGAAAGCAGAGTATAAAGGACGAGTGAACGAATGCCCTACAACCTATAAAAAGTTTGGTTGTGTATTTGAATTAGATTTTTTTGGACATTCGTGAGGTTGGAGATTCAGTTTAAGTGTATGGGCTACTTTCATTATTGACGAAAAATTGGATGTTGTTTGAGAATTTCTGTGAAATTCAAGGCTTCATTCAAGAAATAAGATTGAATTAAGAAAAAAAATACTTGCTTGTATGTACCTATTTTAAGTTTTAGTCACTACATACATCCTTCCACTAACAGATATGTTTATATGTGCGTACTGTTTAAAAATATAATAAGTTTCAATTAAAACTTTGAAAAAAACACACTTTTCACAGCACTGGTTGAAGTAAAATAAAACAAAATAAAATTATATCTCCTACGCATTGTATCCCCAAATTATTAGTTTTTATTATATTACCTTACTTTTAAGGAAGATAAAAAAAAAAAAAAAAAAAATGACTTCTTGAACTTAGCATTATATATTCTGGGTAAAAATTGTTACTGGTTCTAGTAGTATAAATGTTGTTTCGGAAGGGATTTCCCATCGAAGATGTTTTCTTTTTTTTTCAATGTTTGCGATATATAATAGTATACTAAAGTATGAAGTGTTTTAATGAAATTCCAATGGTTTACATGTTTACAACTCAAGTATCGTGTACACCATTTTTATTTTTTCGATTTAAATTAATTTTTTTAAGAACAATGAAATTATGAAATGAAATCATTTAATTAATAATATTTTTGATTACCATTAGTGAGCTTGTGGATAAATTAATTTATAATAAAAAACAAATAAAACATGAAATAGAATTCCTATGACAGAATTATTAAAAAAAAATGGAAATGATTCTAAAACGAAAAAGAAAACAAAAAAAAAAAACACAAAAAGGGAAAAATAAAAGTTTAACTTTACAACTTACCTAGAAGAGGCACAGCATCAGATGTGGCTGGCATTGTTTCAGCCACCATGTTTAGGAAGACTGTCAGTGACAACAAAATTGTAACTCCTATAAAATAAGTTATCAAATGTTAATAAAAGTGAATTGTTACATAAAAACAACAATTATATAGTGAGCTTTTTTTTAAGGTTTTAAGTAAGTAACAAATAATTTACCAAGTTCGCCTTTAAACATAAGGTTGTCATGCAATAAAAAACTACTACCATATTTCTGCGTAGAACCTTTTCTTATATTTTATAGTCGAGCATTTGCATTGCATGTCTTGGGAGTCTACTTTAATTTTTGAATCAAATTTTGTGCACACGGGAAGGAGGACAGTGAGCTACATACTCTCATAAATATTCTAGGATAAAATGAGCGTCGGGAACGCTTTCAACTCACAAAAAAGGCTTACAGCTTTTAAGTCCATTACAATCTTTTAAATAATAAAAATCATTATAAGGTTTTATAAAAGTTTTTATTAAAAAAATTAAAACGAAATATTAGGTAGAATTAGCCCAAGCTACCTCACATCGATTTTGTGTCTAAATTAGACTTATTTTGAGGTTTTTTATGCATGGTTGTTATACTTGTATTATTGGATTATTTGAAAATATCTCCGAAATGATGGACACATAACTAATGGCCAATATGTGTATTTTGAAGCACTTGTACTTGTTCGTACGAAATACTCTTCGGTGTGCTGGAATCGCTGTATATTTAAGTGCTTCTCAACAAAAATTTGAGTTTCGAACCGAGCGCTATTCCTATTTTGTCGATTATTGTCGATACAAAACGAAAAAAATTTACAATTCTTTTGGTCGATAGGGGGAACCCAAGCAAGAAATTTAACCGACAGATAGATATTTTCTAAAAAATATCATCTATATATGTATGTATATATGTGTATATGTCTGAAATCGTTAGACTTGGATAGGTTAACATATTTTTTTAACGTTTTAAACTAAACAAAAACATTACACTATTTATTCTCTTAAAAAGATTTAACAAATCTCAGAGGAGGACGTTTGATATCACTTCAAAGAAATGAACAACCATTTGGTAAATAGCCATATTTAAAGAAATAAACTTAAAAATACAAATGATAACTTGTTTAAATTAAAGTGTGTGATTATTTATTTTGATTATTTATTTTTGTGAGTCACATTCATCTAAGTTTGATGCAGAAGAAGATACAATTTCTGACTTACCAAGTGAGAGTTTCTCACCAGAATCTGGTGGCAGTGTAAAACCTAGAAGTGCCATTGAAGCAATTAATACACACGGCACAATTAAATTGAAAAAATAGTAAAGAGTTTTGCGTCGAATCAATATGGCGAATGTTATATCAATATAAGGTTCAGGGCAGCAATTATAGTAGATTTCATTTCGTTTTCCTGGCACACCTGAGGGTAATATTTAAGAAAGATATACAAAGTTTTTTTTTTATTGAATTAATATATATATGTATATATGTACATAATTTTTAGGAAAGTAGTGTGAGTAAAACAAAATTCATAATCCTTACCATTGATATGCAATATCATTAAAAATATTTTTATTTTTTTTTAAGTTTGTTAGATGTTTTAGTACTTTTGTGTTTTTTCCTTAGTGAATAACGAACTCTTACCTAAAAGATCCCATTCACCGTTTGTAATGAAACTGGAAATATCGCCTCCAGCTTCATCTTGAAGTTGTAAATCCAGCTTAAAATGTAAAAAATAATGCACTGTATCAAATTAAATAGATAAATGAAATTTTTAAAACAAATCGAATTCGTTTTATTAATTCCCTACAGCCTAAAGAATAGCTTTCTATGGGAAGCAAAATTCTCTAACTTACCTGAAAACCATCGTATGTCCATGAACCAAATTTCATTTCACATCGCTGATCATCGAATGGAAACCAAGTGATATCAATCTTACAGGTAGATTTAAAAATACCAGGGGGCACATAGAGACACGATCCATTATTCCGGACAACAACATTGGTGGCGTAAGTACCATCAAAACCTTCATCGGCACTAAAATTTAAAAAAAAAAAAAATTACAAGTTTCTTTTCTTATGAAATTTAATTAAGTGAAACTTCCATAAAAAAAGAAAAAAAAACTTTAACCAATTAATTTAATTTACGCTCTATGAAAATGATATGCTAATTAAAAGACAGAAGATAAAAACATAATGAGATCCCTGAACTTTAGAGATACTCAACTAATTTTATAATGCCCTTTACAAAGGACACGACATCCTTACGAAAACAATGTCAAAAAACACGTTTCGCTACCCTGAGGCGTAGACACTGAAAATATGTTTTTTTTCTGTTTTATTTACCTGTTGTACATAAGGACATCTGGTTTCCAAAGACGATGAGGGGGAATACGTAAGTCTCTTACTCCACCAAATTCACTAGAATTCCATCTTAAATTCATGTCATTCCATTCCTGTGATTGAAGTTGTAATACATACATTTGTAAAATTAGAATTAAAATTAAAATAAAGAGAAAAATTGTCCTTACATGTTAAGGATAAAAAAAGATATTAGTTTTTTATGTAATTACTTACCAACTTAAGCCAAATATTAGTAATTAAAAGTTGATTCTTTTCGTCCTAAAAAATAATAAAATTTCAAATTCATGTTAAAACTGCTTAAGAAATAAAATATGCATTTAATTTTAAATTGAAGTCAGTAGTCTAGCCCTGCCTAGAGCCGGACATATACAAAGGATGTGTTTCCTGTTCGGTGGCGCTATTGGTCCAGGTCCAGTAGTGGGCGTTAAACCTGATGCCTATTCTGGCTGCATGAATCCCAATGGGCCATTGACCAATACTGGTTACTATCTAATAGTTCTTTTGTTTGCTTTAGTTGGTATTTGGGCCACATCTCTCTAGATATGATACACTGCCACCTTGTATCAGCTTTTGATAGGGAGTGCGCAGAAATTATTCCCCTGATGACACCGATTAAAACGTGTCCGCAAGAGAACCGTGAAGGGCACAACCCTCCGCGCCAGCTAATCCGCTCGCTCATTGCCCTCGATGTTGCTATTACCCGGCACCCAAAGAAGGCAAATATTGAACCTTTGAGCCATCGTGGAGAGTTCCTTCTTACACTGTTCCACCAGCTTCGAGGATGTGATGGCAGATATAATAGCCTTGATATCCGCCTGACTGTCAATAAGGATAGCTATAGTATTTGGGGGAGGAGAGGTGGTCGGCACGTACTTCAGCCTGAAAGACTCTACACGAATTCGGAAGCCGGTAGGAAATGGAGATTTGGAGGGCTTTCGAGAATACACCCGCTCCCATACCACAGTCCATTTTTGAACCATCGATCGGTGTAAATTGTTGTTTCGAACTCGTTTGTCACTTCGCCTAATTATCAGTCCTCCCTCTTTGGGAATATTGCCCTGACACTACTACTAATATAGTCGGTTGAATAAGATACCAGATCCCGTGATAGCCGATTCAAGATACTGTCAAGTCCGTAAGGTTTGATTACCCAGCATCCTGTGTCTCTTAGTCTAACCGCAGTATTTCCGAGTCTAACCGAGTATGAAAACATCATATAAAGGTCGAGTGGTAGCAGATCAAATATTACGTTCAAGGCTTCGCGTTGGACATGTTCTCATAGCCCATGTTATGCCAAGAACCGCCATTTTCTGCATTTTATGAATAAGTCTGATGTTATAATCTTTTCCTAATGCAGGCCACGCACCACAGTGGTCTACATCCATATGACCATCTTCGGACGTAGTCCCCACTTCTTGCCGAACGTTTTGCTGCATGCATGAAAAGCCATACAAACCTTCTTAACCAGCAGCTCGATGTTAAGCTTCCAGCTAAGTTTTGAGTCGATTACTACGCCTAGGTAACTTCCGCTGAAGGATAAGGAGAGCAGCTGATTGTTAAGCCGTAAAACCGTGAAGGTACGAGTCGGTATTTTCATTTTAGTGGTAAAGAGTATCAGGCACTTTTTTCACCTTTTCTTAGTGTCTGTACAATTTCTCTCATTTTTCCAATTGATAGAACATTTCGGTTCATTTTTCTGGTTGACGACATTTTAAAAACCCACGCTCTTCAATGAACCAAAATACAAAAATAAAATTATGTTCCATAACCCGGATGGTTGACTTAACTGCATACAAATCATGTAATGAACACGTTTTAAACGTTAAGAATATAATTTTGGTATAAACATATTCCATTATTTATCTTCGCAAATTGGTCTTAATATGCAACACGATACCATTCACGAGAGCTTTTCAAATTGCATACATCCTCCGTATAAAATAAATCATCCTATTAAATTTTACTGATTCACTTCCATGAGCGTTCTATTGTGTCACATCCTTTTGATAAACTCCTCATTACGATCTGAATTGGGAAAAAAAACTCCGAGGACTTTTTACAAATTCTCAATTCTGAAGTTTTGTGACACGGGTATCATTGTTACAAATATGTATGTATATTCGAATATTTTGTATAACATTATCACTAACGACTATCGGTTTAGTAAAGATAATCGAAATGATATTGCATGCGATTATCGTAACGGATACGATACAGGCTATCATTATTTGTAATGTTTCGCTTTATGTTCCGAAACATAAGGATGGAAATACCTCTCTTTCTCTCCACTTTGACTACACACTAAAAATGTTCTATACATAATACTTACCACATCGATTATTTGCATTAGTGTTAATCCAAAACTCAACTGCAATGGATCGGATTCGTTGACAACTGGACGCTCTAAGCTATTATAGTTATCCAGTAGTTGATGGAGTAATCTCTTTTCATGTGGCCCAGCTAAACAAACTGTAAACAGAAAGATAAATTGTGTTTGGGATATTAAGTTCAAGTGTACGAGTATCTTTTGAAGTTTGATTTCGTTTATTTTTTATTTTTTTTGTGTGTTTGCTTGTATGTAAGTATTTGATTAAAGGCTAGGTTTACCAAGCAATCATAAAATATTCATAAATTTCAGAGGCTCATTTATCGGATGACAAATACTCGCTTTGACAATTCCATAAATATTTCGTCCCCCAGGATAAATCAAAGTGTAATGGGTACATATGTATGTATGTAAACGTAGAGCTGCTCTTTAAAACATAAATTTTTTTGTATACAGTCAGAATAAACTATTCATCCGTACGATGATTTATATAATGATTGAAAATATGTAAGCCTAATTATTTATATTAGAATCTAGAGAAATGTAAACGAAATTTTGTACTACACATTTCCTTAAAAAATGGGAGGAAAAAATTGTATGAATACTACTAAATATATTTTTTTAAGCTTCCTGTAATACATACAGTTTCTATCAAATATTGGCCGCAACTATGGCTAATATGGTCCATTCAGAAGTTCCAATTCGATTAGGCGTCATATCTTTTCGAGTGGTATTTGGAGAATAACATGAGTAAGGTTTCGCCCAACTGTACCCGGCTTATCCATGTTGACTTTGGACCACATAAACGGTTTGACAGACTTCATCCACAAGCACATAAACCCCATCAAACCGTTTCTTGGCTGGGTTGCTTACAGTCCAAGTTCGACAATCGACGTTCCCAAAGCCAAACATGTACCTCATAGCAGGACAAAATTTTGTTGAACTTTCTTCTAGCTTTTTAAGAGTCCAAAGACAGAAACAGTGATGATTCAGAAGGTCAGCCTGCTTGCAAGTCTTAGATTTCGTAGGCTTTTACAGAGAACGAAGCCGAAGCCATCGATCATGGTCCGATATTTTCTTCACTACGTGATGTATGTGGTCTATTTAGTTGTAGTGTATTTTCTAAGATTGAAAATTGAGTTGCAAACATTTTGAGGGTATAGCAAATCGTGTGCTCGGTAAGCCGATTATGTAAGTGAACGAAATACATTCCTACTAAGACACTGATTTTGTTAATACAGCTAATTTTGTAGACACTATCCCGCACTAATATCGTTTTCCATTGGTTCACTCAAGAATTCTCTTCTTCTAGATTCCAATGGAACATACGATTTGTCTTCCGCTCAACTGTTTATGTGTTGGTGAGCCGCCATACTTCTTGTTTATGTTAAGTAGTCCAATTAAAGAGTTTAGTATTCTGAGTGTCTTCCTAATGGAACATGACTGGTAGTGTTTTTTCTCTTCAGAAGTTCAATGGAAGACTTTTTTTTTGTCTAATGGATAATAATATAAGTCTTTCCATAATTACATGTTAAACAATACTATGACAGATCACGTGTTATTTCTAAAAAAAAAAAAAAACGATAGACAAAATAGTACCTCTAACTGAATTACGATCACGAGTGAGGAATATCAATATAAAAGCTCTATTTCTTACCCGAGTTATCTAGGTCAAGTACTTGTCAATCCCGGGTTTCAGAGGGACCTTAAGAAAATGTACCTAAGGTTTAATTCTTAATTCGTTTCTTCAATTCAATATCCCGGTCCGCAAGTTTTAAATACATGTATTGTTACTTTTTCAGGCTAATCAAAGCTATATTCGAGGGTGGGTCAGTAAGTTCCTGAACTTTTAAAAGTTCCAAGTTCCAAGAACTTTTAAAAAAACACACGCAAATTTTTAAACAGATCTGTCAATTAGTTTTTTTATGGCAGCCGTATGTATCCTCCGATTATAAGTTCTTTGTCATTATAAATCTAAACGTTCCTTATTACTACTGTCTCCTTAAGAGTGAAACACAAATGTAGGGCATGCACGATTCCACGCAAACCTTGAAACTTCTCTACATGTTTTATTACATTTCGTTTTTATGCCAACTTGTACCTCAATTTTTAAACGCTTATAAAAATATATATACCCAAGGGAATGAGCTTCAATAGCAAAGTAACAAACATTTACGACCATAATTTGTGCGTGTAACTTTGCAATATTCCACTGACGCTTACCGTGGGACATATTTCCTCATACAATTTAATAGTTATGAGTTAAGAAGAATTCTAAATTTCAGTATTTTTTTTTATTTCAACCCTCAATTGGTAGGTAGGTAGAAGAAGTGGTCTCTTTTGGCGGTACGAGTTTGAGATGATAAAAATAAATGTGCCTGGCCAATACCTACTTTGAAAACTAAAAATAAAAGTTTAAAGAGAAGAAAAAGAGAACTTACCAGGAAGCACAGGTAAAGATCCAAATCCTAATAAAATCCAGCAGAGGGCATGCAATGGTTTTTGTAGTAAGTTCATAATAATGGTTTTTAAGAACATTTTCGAGGAAAGTGTTAGAATTTTTGTTTTTTTCTTTTTTAATTTTCTGTGATTTTGTTTGTTTATCAGGTCTAGTTGATATAGTAATATAGAAATTTCAGAATGTGAGAGAAGGGAACTATGACGTAAAGATTATTTGGCTTCTGAGTATCTTAATATTGTTGCTTATTGCACAGACCCATGAGAGGGCCCTCTTTAAATCCGCGAAACCTTTGAGCGATGACGCAACCTGTCAGCTGAGATCCAGTTGAAACGATTTCATGCGCAACGTACTGTCTTCGAATAACGACTACGTTGTCGCAGTTCTAGGCTGCTGGAATGTGTTTATTAGAAATTCAGATACATGTTGAATAGTGGTGTTGTTGTTGCTATTGTTGTTGTAATTGTTGTTGTTGTTGATGTTTGCATAGCGCTGTGTCTTACTCTTTAGTATTTAAATTAAAATCAGAAATTAATCAAGAAAATTAAATCAGTACGTATATTGTTTGTTTGTTTTTTTTTTTAATTTTTTATTGTACAGTATATTATTTATTTTATTTGGGTTTTTTAAGAATATCCAAATACATTTTATATTTTTCTCATTTAGGTTGGGGCTTTATTTAACTTTATGGTTTAATTATTTTGTATTCAAGTCGTATTTGATTAAATATTATCGCATATTTTTTATCTTGTATAGTTTTATTAGTTTTTTTCGTTTAAATTTTTTGATTAATATTTTTTTTTTTCTTTTAGTTTTGTGTGTTAAAATTAAATAAGTTTTGTTTATTTTACATTTAAACTCTCCATAATTAAGTGGTTTGTTTCCTTCATTTTTTTTTGCTTTTTATATTTTGATTTTGTGTTGAGATAAGATAAAACAAGTGCTGATCTGAAAAGAAAATAAACCAAATTTATTATTGCGCTCATGTGTAAAAATTCAAAAAAAAAAAAAAAATTGTATTAAGTGTGTTTATGAAAATGTAAAAAAAAAATTAAGTGGAAGTAAAAGTAACCCTTATTCCATTTTGCCCTTACTATGTGTACGACAATTGAACTTTTTAAAGTTACTTTATTTAAATCTTAAATATGAAGGAACTAAAAATGTGGTTTTAAGCCTTAGTTCCCATTGTTTCTATAAGGGCACACAGAAGTCAACGTCTGGCTCTTTTTTTTTTTTTTTTTGCTGGAAAAAAGTGCAAATATAACAATCCACCTAAACCACAATGCCAAGGCTGATACAAGCATCATATATGCATGTGTGTATGTAATCTACATACATATTTTTAGGCAGTTAAACTTGACCGTATTGTTGTAAGTATACAGGCACTGGCAGGCTTTCCTAACAAAGAGATGGTGTAAGCGCAAGGAACCCATAACAATGGGAAATCATTTATGTGAACTTATGTAGGCACATATACTGAGTAATTATTTTAATTATTTATTTTAATTTATATTTTTAGTTATTAATTAATCAATCGCATTGAGAAGTTGTAGCTCATATGTATTAGTCGCATAATAAGGAAACAATAAAACACAACTATGTACAGGTATGTAAGGCGATCATCAGCGTTTTGCAGAGTCCCTTCCATTTGAATTTACATAGTTGCACAAGAAAATTCTCTGGTACACTTTTTCAGGAACAAAAATGATCACTGAAAAATATTCCCACTAAACATTCGAACAAAATTATAATAATTCGTGATGATTATAATAACTACTTTTACTTTTTTTCTCGACTTCTACACTCCATACGAAGTTGCGTATCTTCAAAACAAAATTGCCATTTTTACTGATGGGTCTAAGACCAACGAGGGAATTCTAAAGACCTGAACCTTGTATTTATTTCCAAGAATCCCGAACCCATTCTATGTTTTTCAGGCCGAGGTTCTGGCTGTGCTCAAAGCTGTGGAACTACTGGAGATGATATCAACATCTGGTAAGGATATCGCCATCTTCATTTACAGTCAGGCTGCGTTCAAAGTGCTAGAGTCCTATGTCACCAAATCTGAGCTAGTCAGGGATTGCCGCGCTATGCAATGCACCCAAAAACACGCAAGAATGTGCTAGGTACCTGGACACTGTTATATTGAGGGTAAAAAATGTGCCGATAGACTGGGGAGCTCCCATAGGGGAACGTCACCAACAGCATCAGGCCACCGCTATGTGTTGGCAAGAGAAATATCACCAAGTGTATACAAAACTTAACCAACCGCAGATGGGCTAATCTAGATGGGCAGAGTGTATCCAGAGCTTTGTGGCCAGAGATCAACCACAAAAGATCAGTGGAAATCATCAAGCTAGAGAAAGCACAAGTTAGGACAATGATTGAGATCCTCTCTGGCACGCCAGTAGATTAGGACTATCTGAGTATGATATTTGTATATATTGCGAGGACCTACACTCCTCAGAGGATATTCCGCACATATTGTGTGAAAGCGGGAGTATTTCTAGGAATAGATTTTCACATCTTGGAAGGTATTCTTCGTTTGCAGTCTGGACGAGGTAGGTCCTTGTAATCAACCAAAGGACATTTCTGCAGTGCAATTAATTGCTTGGCGAAATGATTCAGGCTTTATGTTTCTTTCTGCCATTTTAGACTTACTAAAGCAATCGCGATGGGCCCACTATGGTGCCTAGTAAACCTAACCTTTACCGAAAGTTTCCGCTTAACAAAATTAACCATTAGGTGCCATTTGGTCGTTAACATGCGTGTTTTACCTTTAAGACTCATTTTATTGAGTTTATCCAAAACTTAATTTTAAATATTCTGAAGAAACCAATACTTGTTCGAGATTTGTGCATATACATGAATACATGTAACTAAAAATGAAGTTATTTAGTTAATATAAAGTTGAATGCCACTAAATAGCAACACTCTTTCTTTTGACCGAATAGAGGCCAACCATCTGGCCTACATATCTAACAACAACTATGTAAAGTGAATTGCATTGTATAAGGATGAATAAAATTTTTAAAACGATACTTATTCGAAGTTTGTTATAGTTAAAAACCCAATATGCCCACTTTGAGCTACTTTCATCAAAAATGGTACAACATTTATTTCTCGGTCATAAGGCCAAGAATGAATATTTTTCATTCTATTTATCAATTCAAATCTCTGCGCACACGACACACACCCTTCTTATGCAACTTCTATCAACTGGCATGGCGTTACTACAATATTTCGTACACACCGAATCCCACCCCGCCTCTCGATTTGTGCATGTTGTTTTGCTGTGCTTTTAGAATCACCTGTTTGACGATGTTTTTTTTTTTTTCTGAGGTTTAAGAGTTTTAACATGTACATATATTCTTATCCAAATAGTACTTTCAATTTATATAATGCAAAATGATTTTCGCTTTTTAACTAACCATATATTCAGTGGTCACAAGCCATAAGTGGGACCAATCTTTACATCACTTCGGCGAAACAAAGATTGTTGCACTTGATATATCAAAGGCATTTGACAGAGCATCAGGCTCTTTTGTCGAAAAAGTGTGTATATGGAATCGATGAGTATCTACTTCAGTGGATTGGAAGTTACCTTTCGGGGCGTTAAATACAAGTTTGATTAGATGCCGTCAAGTCTGTTTAATGCTGTTTAGAGTTTGGAAGACCTAAAAAATCAGCTGAATAAAATCGAAGCATCCCTTGTAAATGGCTGTTCGATAGAGATATTTCTGATGCGATCAAATCTCATAGATACGAACTTGCCAAGGAGCAAATAATGGCACTTTCCGACAAGAGGCAAATCGCTGAAATCGTACATATTGCTTACGCTGGCTCTATGGCAAATATGGATACAATTTTAGAGTTTGCTAATGAACTGACCGACAGTGATATCAAATTTCAAGTGTATAATGCCTTGCATGATGAAATTCACGCGAGTGGAAACTCGGATCCTCTTAAATTAATCACACTAATACAAAATATGGAAAGAACACTGGCAAGACAACCAAACGCTAATGCGGAGATTAAAGCTCAGGCTCACGCTGCCATTAATCGTGCCATCGAAAGTGTTACTGAATCATCGGTGAGTATCCTCAAGAACGCTATGATAACTGATCAGTATCAAAACAACGCAGAGGTAAAAGATTTGTCGACATCTATTTTCAATTTTCGGACTAATGTATCTGATGACGTAATGGAACGAATTGTAGATAGTGTATTTGGTGTTGTTGCCGCCAAAAAGATCTTAGACAATATTGGAAGTCATAAGCACATACCGCAAGTTATTAGAGGACTGATGGCAGTATATAACAGATTCAATTTCGCTGGAAATCTTAACAATAATGGCATTTTAGACTTGGCGTCACAGTTAAAAGATCTACAACAACGAATTGGCTACGCAGCTATAGATCAGAGATTAAAGGACGAAGTCAATGAAATTGTCGAACGACTGCCTGCTTGTGCTAGGAATTTATACTTCAGCACGAATATTTGCTTCTGGAACAAGGGCAAGGGTGCTTATATGTATGCTGCGAGTTCGGAAAATAGCTATGATGAGAAGCGGCGTAACTTGTTCACCTGGTCTCGCGGCAACTTAGTGACTGGAGCTCTTTGGCACACTGAAAAGGTCTCTGATTATTATTACTTTAAAATTATTATTACTTTACATGTATTCGCTAAATTCGCGTTATGTTTCCACTGCGATGCCGGGCTACAACGGAGCTGAACGATCTAAATTTCTTATTGAATTAGATGAAGATTATTGTTATCTTAAATCGGTCTTCCACAAGGAGTACCTGTTTGCATCTTCTGTTAGGTATGAAAAATTTAATAATTACGTGTTTACATGTAGAGTTCCAATGGGGGTTGAGAAATTGTGATGGAGTGAATCGGTAATTGAAATTTCTATAGTAATGCTATCAGCATTCACCATATCGGCACCATATACCTGGGTATGTACATAAATCCCTCATCTATTACAAGCAAAAGAAATGCTGATCATTCTCAACCTTTCAGCAACCACTGAAACCGTACTGTTAATTGTCGTGGCTTATCAAGGAGCGGGGAAAATAATTAGTAACCTGGCACGTATGTTAGGTTAGGTTTAAAAAGGGTTATGAGTTCATCATAAAACACTAGGCACCATAATGGGCTCATCGCGATCCCAGCATTTGATTACCCTGCAGATGTTGAGTAATTTCAGACACCAGAGTGCATCCTAAATCATTCAGGCTGCCTAGTTATTAAAAAGTCGTGTTGTGCAGCACAGTGTATACAAAATACCTAATGACTAGGTGTTGCACAAAGTTAACAAAACTTCAATTGTACATTACATAATACAAATGATTATCAAGAGTAGGTTGGTAGGTATTTTAGAGAAGAGTAGTTTACACAACTGACACAGGCACTATAAACTAGCTTATCATACCCGTATAATTCTTTCTAATTGCACCATCGCAATATTTGAACAATAGAGGCTTAAAGCTCTGAAAATTCTTCTTTCTTCAATTGAAACCCTTTTGAATGGAAGGATACTTCAATACGCAATCGATAAACTACTGAATTGAATTTGGTGAATTTTTTTTATCATACATACTTAAGCCTCAATACATGCGTACTTAAGAACGTAAACATCAATAAATATGAATTTTTGTTTTGTTTGCGGTACCAATTTACCACAAAATTAACCGCACTTCCTCCCTTAAATTCATAAGACCTTACTCTCACATTTTGTTTATCATACAAGCATGGTAGAACTAATGAGGAAATATCCCTACAGTGTTTGATTAAAATTCTAAATCACCAGAACGTGCTGCGGATTTCAAGGTCCGCATTAATTTTCTGCTATAAAATCGATGATTCTCGTCATTTAAGTGAAGTAGTTTTATTTTACTTCACTTATTTGAATTGCCCAGAGAATTTCTCTGCAGAAGTAAGTTATCTTTCATTACTCAGTGGTTTTATATAAACATTGGTACATATATGCTATGCATAATCCTCATATAGCACTAAGAAGCCTGACATAGTATCTGCTATCATGTTATTGGTACATGTTTATAATAGGTATAATGCATTCGGTTAGTTTTTCGAAAGCTAAATTTGGTATAGTTAATAACTATAGGATAACCATTCATTTGGAAGTGTTTTGGATGCTTATCAACGTTATCGACATTTTCCGCGGAGTTTAGCAAACAGCCGAGTGAAAGTAGTTCTAAATTTAGAAATACAACCCATAATACCGATGGTGACCTTTAGCAAAGGTCTTCCATCCCAAAATAAAAGGACGGCTTTGTTTGTCTATTATATCAAAGGATACATACATCTGCTATTCGTAGTTAATAAAATGTATACAACTGCAAATTTGTGTTTAGATTTACTTTTTCTGACTGAAAAATTAATTGAAAAAGAATGGCAAACTTTCACATTCAAAATAAAAAACGCTATGTACATTTGAGAAGAAAAGAAAATACTACAGAGACAAGAAAACAGTCCTTTCTTCAGCAAGCAGAGAGTAGTTTAGAATTGGCTGTTTGAAAACTTTTTTTTAATTTCAAAGTTTCTTGAGGTAAATAATGTATTTGTAGTTCAGTAACCTCATATTTTTAACTGTTTTAATTTGAAGAATAATCAGCTGCAATATGCTTCAATAAAACTATACAAGTTTATAAGTAAACACTTCATACTTCAATCTATAGATTCACTATAGATTATAGATAAATCTTTTCAAAACTTAAAGAGTATTGTGCAAGAAAGTTAGCAAAAAAGTCGTCTAAATTGAATGTATTACTTCACGAAGATAATATTATGTTGTTAAAGTTTTTATTAGTTTACAACTTTTAGAACATGTGATAGGTATATTAACCCACTTCTAAAGTAACTCTAACTCTGAATATACTGTAACTTAGAGATGTCGACTAATAATTTCTGTACTCGAATGCCTTGAAAAAGTACAGATTGTTAGAAGAGAATCAAAATAACAAAAACCGGCAGGTTAAAAGCATAACCGTGGGTAAGTTGAATTGTATTCAAGTCGCTGCTATTCATTTGATAGAAACACTTTCTTCCATAGGTCCTGTGAACAAATTTCTGATGACCGATAAGAATCAACTTCATGGTGAAACAAGAACAAGAACATGCTGCTTAGACATAGTTGAATATAATTTTCTGGTGGACAGTGAATCAAAGTACTTAAACTTTGTAATTAATAAGGTTATAGAATACCCAGCTGATTCTTTTGGTCTTTAAGACCAATTTCGCAAGAGTACTACCGTTGGAAAAACGATAACTGTCTATAAAGACAGCTAGGCAGCCATTAAGGCTCTGAACTCAGCTATAATTAGGTCGAGGCTGGTGAGAACCTGCAAATCACTCTTAAACGAGATATCCAGAGCCAATTGGGTACCAGGAAAACGGTAGGAGATGAACCCATAAGTCATGCAAACAGACGCTAGGCTCCTTTGCGTAACGGCCGGTATTTAGCAAGAAGAGATCATCAACTCTGGTCAAACTCAATCGTTATAACGGTCGTTTTTACCGGCCAAACATTGGCCTTTACGCAGAGCGACTCGGTGTGCTGCATAATGACTATTGCAGGAGCTGCAGAGACAAGGAAGAAATCGATCTCTTTCTTCTCGGAACCGGTCGACTTAGGCAATGTTCAGCTGATGGACCTCCTGAGATTCATTTTACTATCTGGGTGGTTCTATCAGCAGACTTTCTTTACAGGGTTCGCAGGGTTAAACGATTGGGTACAATGGACCCGAACTGTTGGTCTAAGTGAGCAGTGACTTTCCTGTCACAAGGCACCCATCTACCTAACCTTCAATAATTTAATAAATATGGGGCCAAATGTACAAAAGTTGTTCACTGTTTTTTTGCACAGAGATCAAGATTTTCAAACTCCAATGATTCGAAAGAATGTCCTTTTCAGATAAGAGATTCGATGCACTTACTCACTAATCTCTTATCTAATCCGCAACAGTGTTAATTCAATATTTATGAATAAGTTTATATTAAAGATGGATAAAAAACAACTTTCAAGAAAATTGCATTAAAGGGTTTCCCTAAAAACAACTGCTGTGCGTAAATAAATCAAAATAGAATAGAAGAAACTACTACTTTGGTAAATGTTAAACGACGACAAAAAAAAGGTGTACAAATTAATAAACATCACGCTGCGACAGCTTAAATGCCAGTACAAGTACTAACATCCACAATTTTTTACAATAGTACATTTAAAATTAAAAAAGAAAAGTATTCACTGAAAGCCGTTAATCGTTCGTGGAGCAAGAGCAGTGCGTCATAAACCACTAACACATCAAGGAGGAATAATGTCCTTTAGGAAAATCCAAGCCAAGCTGAATAGCATCATCAGAAAAAACACATAGGCGCGTAGGCGTTGTTGATGCCATAAAACCCACAAAAAATACAAAATTGGACACATCCAGGAGCAGAAATTTGTGTATTAAGAATAAAGCTTTTTTCCACTTTATCCCAGAATGCAATAACAGTATGCGCCCCCCTAGCATGCATAGGTGGGGTGGTGGTGGTGGTGGTGGTGGTGGTGGAAATTATTCAACCGACTTCTATTTTTAGATGTCACGTGTCGCACTCATAATAAACTAAAAGTCAGTTGAATCCTTTCACACTTTACTCACGCACTCCCAGACACCCACCGCACGTAGAGATAAAAGTGCTTATCCAAATGCACAGGAAATTACTAAGTCTTAACACTTAAGCAATAAGTACCTAAGAAGTTTGGATGTAAAAGTGAAATGTCAATCTAAAAACAACAAATTATTCCAAATCAAATAAAATCAATGCAATGCAGACGAAAAAACGAAAAAACGAAAAATAAACAGAAAATGTTAATTTTCCCCCAGACTCTGCATAACTAAACTAAAGCATGGACAAGAAATGACATTGGACCGAGTGTAACCATTACTGCAGTGCTCCATCCTAAATACATATGTACGTACTTTGCTAGGTATCCTTCGGTGATGGCACACAGATTACAAATTTTCAGAAAGCATAACTTTCATGTGCAAATGACAAATCATAACAAAGCATTGTTTTTTTTTCGTTTTTTTTTTTGAGAACCTTCTACTGCAGCACTTTGATGAAAACTTTTTCTTTTTAACTCTTTTTATTTTGGCTTTCTTTTTTTACCATTTTTACCAAACATTAAGAAGTAAAGGATGCAAGCAAATCAATGAAATAAATATAAGGAATTACACTAGTTTCACTAAAAAAATCTCCTAGATTGCTTAGGCATGCACAAATTTCGTTATCACATCCGTTTTAAGATTTTTTTTTATTTATTTTATTTTCTTTAAATTTTCGTATCCGTATTCGTAATCCAGAGTTTTCGATATATAAGTTGTTCGAAGGATGATGATGTTTTTTATTAGATTTTTTGTTTTTTTCGCAGACGACGTTCGAGTTTAATTTATGAGTTAAAATAAGGAGACATATTATTTATACATATAAAAAAAATAATAATAATAGGCGACTAACAAATTGTTGATTAATAGTATTATCGGAGATAGAAAACAGGAGAAAGTATAACGGCAACGACCGACACGTTCCAGCCAACGTCCTATACTAAAAACCCAAAGGATATTTACTCTGGCTATTGACATGTCTAGCATTTCACCAATCTCCGATGGTGATGGAGAAGCATCCGCTTTTCACACTTTCCCAGCTTCTCATTGTTTTACATTATTTGTTGTTTTATTGTTGAAAATGAATCCATTCTGAGAGTGTGCAGGATTTCTCCTTTTCGGAGTTAAGAGTATTTTCTGTACAAAAATTAAAGAGTCTCAGTACATAGACTCTTTAAAACTATACTACAAACGTGGTCGTATTGATAAAGTTTTTTTTTAAACTATAATGTACCCATATTATATTTGTTTAAATAGTAATATTTAAATATTCATTAGAACTAACCCAAAAAACTACAACTGACGTTAAAAGCGAGAACAACTATTATTTTAGTGCAAAAGAGAAAGAAACTAAGATATGTATGTATGTGCAGAACTACACTTGGTAAACGTACTAAAGTTTATCGTAAGTTATGAGTCCTTTAAAAGTAGGTACACTTCCTTGCAGAAGTTTGCCTCTTAAATGGCATTTTTTTTTTTTTTTTTTTTGGAGCTTCTGCGCAATGCATTCTAAGTCCACCTGTGAGTTTTTCCAAATACTTTATAGAACGTTTACAAGCAAATATTGTAATGCATGGCCAATTACAGGAGCATCCGAAGAGAAAAAAAGATTTAACAGCTTTCACATTGGGATCGTTAGCAAATGTGCAAAAAATATTTCAGCTCTCAAGTTCTGGTTTCTTAAATCATGACAACTATGTATGTTTAGGGTCAAAGGGTATTCAAAACACGATTTTGAATAATGCTTCCATAATCATTTAAGGGCATCCTTTTTCTGTGCGGAATGAACTAATCTAATAATTTTAATTCTCTAATTTAACTTTCGTGAAATGCAAAAAAAAAAATGAAAGTGTTCAAATGAAGATATTTTTGTTAGCACCCTAGGCTATTTTCTGGCGTTTTTTTTTGTTCTTATGTGTCTAAGTTTTGAGTAAAAAAATAGTACTAAAACAAATAATATGTTAGTATAATAGTAATGTTAGTTAAAGGTTTAAACTCGATTTTTATAGATTTCTATGTGACTCATGACACATAACCATTAGAAGAGCATCTTGTTCCTAAATTAGATTTGAAGTCACTTTTAAAAGGAAAGCCATACAGTTTTGTTCCTTTTTAATTGGAAGTTCTAAGTGACGACTGGTGATTTCCAAAGCTAAGGAATTATCAGGCCTAGTACCAGTGGCTAGGTACATGAAAGACCTAACCATTTCTCTATTTGGAAACCCACAATTCAGCTTTTGCTGGTGTTGAAACCGGGTTTGGCTCAGACATTTTAAATCTATCCAAATTGGATCCACGTAATGGCTTTGTCAAATAACTACATATCAGATTGATGGTCCATTTGCAACCCCAAAAATGTTCTGCAGGATACACTTCAATATTATACTGTACCTTTTCATAATGTTTAATTTTCACAAGTGCACACAATTTTCACAAGCACCCGTCACCCGAATATAGGAAATCCCACCCTCATAGATTACCGATAAACGGTCGTTTGCAATAGATACATTGGAGATCTTCACAAGAGATCTACAGTGATGATTTTATGACTGTGAGCAAGTCCCAATAAGATGTAAATAAATAATGTTGGCTGGAAGCTACATGTATACATATATACATAAGTATATAAAGTTTTGTAACTCTCATGTGTTTCATTGTCATTTTTCTGAACTGACCTATACCATCACTTGACTAGTTAACTTAACAACCACCACAAAAGCTTCAATTCCCATCAATTCAATTATTGTTAATCTACTTGTTTGCTGCTAATGGATTCATAGGGTAATTGTTTTGAACAGGCTTCAGGTTCAACTAGATCCACACTATCATGATCCTAATTCCCTAATGACATTTGTTTTTCTTAACTTCTTCGAGGTCGTCCATTAGATTGTACTCGTATGTATTGTCATATCTTAACACAAATTCTCTGAGAAATATATCCATATATATAATATCCCTTTAAATTTTCAGAATATTCTACAACAATTCCTGGCCGCGATTTAGAACCCAATTTTCTTCGTTTCTTTGGGGGGAATATGAGAATTGCAATTTCAAAAATTGGCATATCAGAGAAGCTAAGTCCTTAAAACAAAATTGGCCTTAACAGCTGCATATATGTACATATGTGTAAGTGCTTTGAAGTTTATAACATGTACAGCTATATTAATACCTTCCGCTCATAGCTTAAGCTATAAGCCGCGTGCATATATGTACATATATATCATTGTCCTGACAGCTTCTACTATAGTTCTTATATCCCTTTCTGTTCCGCCGCCCGTTTCCTTGATGAAAATATGGAACGGATGCCGGATGAAATTTTCGCAGAAAAATGATTTTAGTTAAGCATTGAGAAACTTCGTGTCTTATCATGGACCAGTTTTCCTTTTAACTTTATTATTTATGAATGATCTGAAGAACCCAGAAACTTCAGAATATGAATCTGTCATGGCCCTTCTTTGAGAGACTTCCGAAGTTAGAAATGATTGACGTAATAGTAACTTTATTTTGGTGATTAAGAGATAAGTCTTGCTGAAATCGCTAGTAACTATTCCACCTCATTTTCATCTTCTAAGGTAGTTGATCTGTTGTTTGTGTTGTTTGTTTAATTGTCCCCTGGTATAGTACATTATGTACCTTTGTAATTTTAGGATTAGAGATCATGTTGCATCTTGTATGTAATAGATGCTCTATTCAGGCTAAACATCGTAAAATGATTTCAAAATACTACGAGGCGAGAGTCTTGTTGTTGGTAAGTTTTTATTTTTTTCTATTATCTTCTACCAGCGAATGTCACTTTTTGATTTATTTTAAGATCATTCATATGCATGTGCATACATACATATGTACATAAGCAGTATATTAGCACTATCAATATAATCGCAACTACACCGTCTCGATAGAAACCACCGCAATTATACGAGAGTTTAGAACTTCTGCTGAAATTTGTATCACGTATATCAGTAACTTTATGTGAAACAAATTTTCATAAAGTTACTGATATACATGATACAAATTTCAAGGAAGAAGCTTCATGACACATACTATGTACATAATATTTATATCATCTATCATACAATATTCTTAGCAACATGATGGCAATTCATTTGGTTTGGTCAACATTTATTATCAACACGTGTCTATAACATTTAATAACATAAAGCGGTTCACTATTTTAATAGCCAAGGCTCATTTCAAATGTGTCTTAGCCTAAGCACTATGTGGGAACAGTTGTAATATCATCGAGCTAGTGAAAACTAGATGTCACTAAAAGCATATGGTGTGCAAATCAGTGTCCTTCAACCTGTTGTTGTATTTAGAATGCTTCTCAAACTTTATTTAGTAAATTCGCGCACCACATTTTTGACAGCTACACATTGCGGCTGGAAACTAAGAGGTGTAAATCTACGCTATTGTTCCGATGGAAAATGATGATGGAATTATATTCAGACATCAACCAAAATCATATTTAGACTATAACCATTTCAAGCATACGCCATCTCTTTAGATTTTTAAGAAGTATAAATAATAACGCCGATAGATGTCCATTTTTATGGAAGCAGGAAAAAATTATACCTTTCTGTTTTTTGACCCAGAAGTTAATTGCGCCGTTGAGAGCAATTACACAACCTATACATATCTTTATAAAAAGTTCCAATTCGTAACATATGTATGCTGCTTTAGTGAGGTTTATTATCTTATTTCCTTACCTGATTTTAGTGCCACCAAGGCACAATCTTACTGCAACTCAACTTAAATAAAAACAGTGAATCGATTCAACAACTAATAAACTTTTATTATTTCGATTATGGGTAGTAGGTTTTCTTAAACTTTGGTTTGCTCTTCGGTCCTCTGGGGCGGACTGCTTTTGGAATATACTCTAAGGCGTGTTGATCTAATGTTCGCCTCCAAGGATTGATTTTAAGTTCAAAGAAGCGACGCTTGGGTTCCATTGATCTTGTTTTATGGTCGATTTTGTAGATCTTTTCCCAGAGATAAATTTCGGGAATCTCAAGATGACGTGGACGATTTGCTACCAGATGTTTGAATACCTTTTCAAGAAATACGCGTTTATCACTATTTTCAATATCGGCTATTCGCGGCGTCTCACTTGACAAATACGGTTGAATGTCGGTTTGCCATTGTCCCGGCTCATTCACATACAGTTCAACTAAACTCTTGACAACTTCATCATTGAAGCCAACACATTTTCCACTTGCATCGACTTCCTGATACAAATTAAGTTCATCAGTTCCCCAACAAAAATTCACTTTTGGATTGTTATGTACATGATCAGAATGTATAAGTGTTGTATTAAGTTGATAGCGATAAAATGAAAATTGCTGTCCGTTTGTTATAATGGTTTGAGTAGTCATGGGGTAGGTAAGGTCGTTGTATGTTGAAAATCCATTATAGTTGGCTTGTGCAAGCAACCAGGCGTAACTGGATTGAATAGCCTGAGCTTGAAGAACTTCTTTGAAGTCCTGCTCTCCGTATTTGGGGTTTCGCACAACCATGTGGTCACGTGGTTGGTAAGAAAGCACACCAAAACCACTTGGACTACCGGGCCAGAAACCTAAAAATAAAATGTAAATTTCATCGTTTTTGTATAACTGTACATATTGTATATCTACTCCATCAAACCTCTGATGGGACATATAAACTTTTTGCACAGCTTCTTTTAAGCAGCTTATTGGATTGTAAATTTATAATTATACATAAGAGACGCGAGACCGTATTTAAGAATCTGTTTAAAATATAATGACATCAAATAAATAACTCACCAGGAATATTTGTTCCATGACGATAGTTTGTCTTGTAGCCAATAGTGCGTGGATCGTATTTATAGAATGGAATTTGCTTAACCAATTCCTGAGACGTACTTTCCTCCGTTGATTTAATGGGTGGTAGAGGAAGTTTGTGCCGAAGAGTTAGATACGGTTCGCCTATATATTGAATTAACCGATCGACTGGCATGTCAATGGTGTCTTTTTGCCAGTCAATACCTTTTCTACTCTGGCGCACATTTTTCGGTGGATCTACGCCACCTACAGCCCAAAATGCTTCATGCCGCGGATTTAAGTCAACTTCCACTTCAGACAAATGTGCAGCGTCAGCATTAAGAGAGTTGATCAGAGTTCGATTTAGATTTTCCACGATAATTTGTCCCAATATCCTATCCTTTTGCTGGACTGTTAGACTGACATTTGAACCGTGCTTTTCCCTGGAATAAAAATACATTCAAAAACAAATCCAATAGAAATCAATAACCCAATCATACCTAAAAAACTCATGCGAGTATTCTACTGCTTCTTGGATGCTGTTGGAAACACTCTTGACGAATGAGTTTAGTTTAGAAACGTTAGCTTCATCCTTGGGGACGGTTGTCAGCTTATCGTAACTTTCATATATGGTTCTTGTGTAGTGTTGAGTAATCGGCAAACAATTGTAAGGATGATCTGTAGAGTCCCAGGTTAATGTCTTGTAGCCATAGTATCGGGGCATGTTAATCTTTATTAACTTCTCCTCAACCGTTGGTAGCCCTTTGATTTCTTCGTGCCATGATACCTTTTTACGGGCTAAACGTGCTTCGCGGTTGGTATCCAAAATTTCGGGATATTCGGGCTTCTCACTATACTCATCAGTTAAAGAATTTCGTTCAACTTGAGCAGCGAATAATCTTTTAGATTCTATTAATCGAATCGCATGGCGATTAATACCACTTCTAGTCAAAACAATCATTTTCTTTAAAAAAAATATGTGAACAAAAATCCAAGTGGAAAATTTGGTTATGAAACTGAGATGTCAAAAAAAAATCTTTGACAGTTTTCCTGCTGCCAAAACAAGAAGAGCGTTCACCGGGATAGTGGTTTCGAAAATTATAGTTTAATGACAGATTTGTTACTGGAGAGGTACATTGGTACAGAAACACTTATGTCGTTTTCAATTGGTTTCACAACCTTCTTTTGGATTCCAAAGAAGCATGTAATTTGTGTTCCGCTCGATTGTGTATAGGTTGGCTATATTTCATTACAATGAAAAATTACTATATGGCATTGACAACTAGTCCAATAAATCAGTTTTTGTATGTGAGAGTAATCTGAGTGTCTTCCGAAAAGCAATCGGAAAGCTTATTGCTGCCATAAGATGCTTCTGAAGAGCGAATGGAATAGTGTTTTTTTTTTCTCTGCGGAAGACAAAAAGAAAACTTATTTTTCCTCAACTTGTCCCGCCTAACTAAATACAAGAAGATTTCCACGAAACATGATGCTCTGAAACATACATATATCAAAAACATATGCAATTCGGGTACATTTTTTGAAACTTCAAGGTGTCGTCCTGTACATAACGAACATAAAATAAAGCTGTAAATGAAAATATTGACTTCCGATTTTAAGACGATTAAGCGACGAATAAACTTACAAACAGAAGTACTTCATTCTAATTACGATTTTTCTTTTAATAATAAAAGCCGATTTAAAGAAAAGTTTTAATTCGAATTAAGTATTTTTTTTGTATGTTAGCTCTATATGTGATTGCCTTTATTTTGGTAACCAATATTGTTCACTTGATCATTTTAAAATTGGAAATCAAAATTTACAATGATGCATTTTAATTATAGCTATAACTGGCCTCTTATACATTATATCAATACGTCTACTGAATCGTATGCATTTTGAGTGCAATTGTTCGATGCGGACAAATCAATTCACATACCATTAGATGCTATGAATTTTTGACATCTAATTCCTTTTAATGTATTCAAATTTGTAAATTGTGTGCTATAAGGTACATCAATTTAAATTCGGATTAAAAAAAATGATATTTCGACATTTAGTATAACACTTTAGTTTCTAAAAAATTCTTTTAGAGAATTTTCACAACAGTAACTAAACAGATCCCCATCTGTCATTGAAGTCAGCTGTCAAATAACTTCCTTTTAAAAAAGACGTGCATATTAAAATCTGTACCGCCGTAAATTTGTGTAGGTTTCGCAGGGAGGTCCGGACACTTATATATCAAGCAATCTAAGTTTATTACAAAGGCATTTGGTGGTCCAATCTTATATTTATATACAATTCAATTCGCCGGGATCTTATTCACAAATTTCGACAGAAATATTTGCAGAAACCATGAGGTAATTTCGTTTACAAATCGTTCTTTTTCTTGAGTGCAATGTCGCACGACGGCTATTGCCGCCCAATCAGAGTTCCACTATTTTTTTTTTTTTTATGAAATCTTCGCCGAACTGAACAAGTGTGCAAAAGTTCCGTTAGTCGGCATCAGTCGGAAAGAAGGACTCCATCCATAATTGCATTGTTTTCTGTTATATCGGCGGGGTAACGCAAACAGCACTTTTATTGGGTCATGCATAAGTTTGTGTGCATATATTATGCAAATCTTTTGCGATGAATATAACCAAACTTTTGCAGAATAGGTGGGTTTTTAAGCGAATGTTTGTCCTGCTATGATGGTATATTGATAAGTTCGGTAAAAGGCAAAAAGGATTACAGTAATGCAGCGCGTGCCAGTTGTAAAATCTAAGATAATACATGGGTCTGATGTTTGAAACTTATGCTATCTATCAGTAATTGATTAATATAATCTTAATGACTCGAAGTTTTTTATATGAAGTATGTATAGTCTAAATTATTAGTGCAGTATCTTTCAGCAAATCTTCAGGCGTTATCTACATGAAAATGACTCGGATTGAAGTAATATAAATTGTAAAATCCAGGATCTTGTAAGACTAGCTTGAGTGCGGTAGAACTTCTTTTCAATTCAAGCTATAATACACTTTGTAATCTAAACCCAGCCAACAATGGGATAATTAGCAGAAATCTAGTAGCCATATTTAGCTAAAATTGATTCAGCAATATACCTAGTATAATTGAAGAATATTATTTCAAAATTCGGGTGCTCTTGGTGTTAAACAATTGTATTTCATAGGTATGCAGAGTAATGAAAAAAATTTAGAATTCAAGAGGATAGACAGAAAAAACAAATTTATAAGAGGTTTAGTCAATTTTGCCGTGAACTATTGTCATTATTATACATTTGCTACGGCTGCCTATGTATTTTATTTTATAATGTAATGTAATTGTTTTTAGTATTTTTGTTCATATTCACCATATCAAAATTGAATATCATTAGGTCAGCTTTAGACTTTGGCGAATCAGGATCATAGCCAAAAAAAAACAGCTTATAAAGAACCACTTTTTACTCGAATAGAAGAAGGGATTCTGAGAATCTTCATAGCTCTTAGTTTTACGCCAGACGTTTTTAAGAGGGGATACCGTGAGGAGTGCTTGGTATTTGCTATGCGTTCTAGTTAGTCAACGCTTACCGCGGAGCAACAACTCTCATAAGTCATTTATCTAGCAAACAAAAATAAAATCGTTTTAGTAGATGGCCAATGCTTCCAATATAAAACATTTAATCTCGCGTTACATGAACAATTTAATTAATGTAATGTAGTTCTACTTAATTTTTGTTCTCCGTTTAAACCCAAACTGAAATTGTAATCTTCATGTCTTATTTCATAAAAAAATATTAAATTAATATTTTAATCATTAAAATTAAATTATTCTTTTATTTTTAGTGATTAGTCTAGTTCAACATATCCTGTAAAAACACATAAAAATTAATAAAAATAATGTATCAATGGTAAAGCGACATGTAAAACGATGTTAAGCAACGAATAAATGTCATCCACATTGAATCCAAAAATAAAGGGCACACGTTGACAACGAATGCGAACAATTGTCGAGGTAATGCTATATTTACCACATGAATTACAGGATACATGAATACAAAAAAATTATTGATAGTTTCCCTATAAGATATATTGTGTTATTTTTTACGTAAGAGCTAGACAATAAGCTTAAAGTCAAAAAGAAAACAAAAAAATACCTCTACTTAGAAAAAGAAAAAAAAAATCATTTTTGAAATGTTCGCTTCGGATTTAAAGATTATTTCGTTAGCTTCAAAGGATGTCATAACATGTAAAAATGATAACACTTCGCCAATGATAAAATATCAAAAACAACCAAATTTATCGCAGAAATATCAAAACAACGTTACACAACAGCACAATGGTAATCGAAAGAAACAACTCCAAAAAATCTCTACAAACACTACGTGTAACACGAACAAAAATCACAATACCAATAGTCAGTCATTTGCAGCGAGCAATCGTAAAAGGGTTAACCAACATCAGATAAATATCAATTGCAACATTAAAAACAATAATAATAACAATAACACGGTTAAGAATCAAAACATTTATATTCCCACAAGTACTAGTAACAATATTGTTATTAAAAGTAATAACAAATGCAGTGACTCTACCAATTTGGTGTCTCCTAGTGTACCGAAAAATTGCTGTGATACATTTGTCAACAAAAATATCGCAAGTGACTTTAGCAAAACGTCCTCGTATCAAAAATCTTCAGCTAATAGCTCATCAGTATCGTCTTCATCTTTGTCGTCATCTTCTTCATCAACCACGAACAGTAGTATTAGCAGTAAAGGCAGAGTAGCGATCAGATTCGGTTCGACATCAACTCATCGCAAAAAGCCACAACAGACTGAAATAGATATTAATAATAAGGGTAATAAAAAGTCTCAATCGCCAGGTTCTCCTATGGTGATAAACAGCGGTTCTTATAGGTCAAGTAACCAACAAATGTCTGCTGTTATTACATCATCTGGTCTTACAAATGTTAACGTAGTATCCACGGCGGTAACATCATCAGCGCCGGTGTCACCGAATTCGTATTCTCTTGATTTCTTACATTCGGTTGGAGTGCAAATGGCAGGAGGTATCGATGCAAGCAGCACCGGAAGCAGTCATCTTTACAGTAGCAGTGCAACTGTATCACCAACCCGAAGTGTTGCTGGTTCTCCAAGTATGGGGATCCAAGGACAGCGAATAATCTACCAAGATATACCGCCGCCAGAAAAACGGGTTGCCTTGCTGGATCATGGTCAAAATAAATATAGTCCTGGCAATAAAATGCCATCGCCTTCTTATACCGAATACCCTAGCTATGATATTCCAATTTTAATAAATAATTCCCATCATTCTGGAGTAAGCGCCATAAACTCGCATGTGCCGTCAGATAATTTCTCTTCGCCGTATAATTACCCGCCTTTAAATAATTACAAGCGTAACAGTTACATTCCCGTGTCTTATACGTACCAAAAGTGCCAAAACGAAAGTAAAAACATAAGTCATCAGCTCGACAATGGTTCGAGTAACAGCAATGTCATGAATGGAAGTAATACAGCTATCTACCATCGTCATAGGAACCAAGTGAAAGTATGGAATAGTGGCAATGCTAATATACACATGAATAAGAATGGCTCCAACATAATGGTTAAGCACTTATCCACTACGAACTTGGACTCTGGGAATTCACAAATAATTCCCCGCGTTAAAAATCACCAAAATATACACAATCTAACCTATGTCACTACTGATCCGAATAATAATAACAGATACACGGACGGAAGTCGATCACAATCGTCTAGTCCGAAATCAGAGAATCCCGTACACATGCGCAATAAGGCGAGGGGATGTGAATGCAGAGGACCTTTTACATCTGTTACATATGCGCCAACGCAAACTTCAAGTGCAAAAAGTGAATCAGCTAACAGCTCGACTGAAGGCACGCAAATTCGCGTTGCCAGCGAAGGCTATGAATCTGATTCATCAAATTCCAGCTGCGGTAATGTTAAAAAAGTCGATGCTGGAAGTAATCACCTTTCGTCATCATCATCGTCTATATCTTCTACGGATATTTCGTATGCGCAACCATCAAATATGACACCAATTTTGAACTTTCCAACTACATATACCGAAGAAGATCTGCACTGGGTACCAGCGTTACACGCACAATTCTTGTACAGTGCACATGGTGGCTACACAATAAATGAGAATACGGGTGAATTACAACCGCATCAAATGCAGATTCCTAACCTAAAAAAGGGGTAAGAAGCAATCTCTCTGTCACATTGGATATTTTCGATATATTATTCTCTTTCATATTGTCTTTCAGCCAACCACATCGCAGCTCTTTTCGTGGAGGACGAGGCCGAAATTTCATTCACAACAACGTTAGGTCTATTCACTTCACCAATGATTTTTTCTTCACGCCTCCAGATAGATTTCTTGCCCGATCACATCTTGTGGAAGTCAAAGAAATGCCTCATTCATTGCTTACTTGTTCCAAATGGGATAATCTATCACAGGGAATTTGGAATAAGTTTATTCATTCTCAACAAAAAGAGGACACGTTTAAGCGAAAAATGCGTCTTTGGCGTTATTTATACATTATAATTAAGGTAACAGAATCTGTTGTGAATTTAAACGATAAATCTGAATGTATCTTGTATAATTTTAGAATGCATACCCCCGCTATGGTCTTTATTTAGTCGGTTCTACAATATCAGGATTCGGTGCAGACACATCTGATATTGATATGTGCCTTGTGTCGCGAGCAATGTCCACCATAGATCCAAGAATGGAAGCGTTGTTCAATCTAACTTTGCTCAGAGATTGCATTAACAAGACTGGTAAGTTTTGTTGTGAAACTCCTTACGCATTTATTGAAAATTTGCAATATTTCATTATTAGGGGAATTTGAAAATTTCAATCTCATTGAAGCCAAAGTTCCTATACTGCGATTTAGGGATAGAGTACATAATCTCGAAGTTGATTTGAATTTTAACAACTGTGTTGGGATTAAAAATACTCATTTACTATATTGCTACTCTCAACGTGAGTATAATTTTTCTTTCTCATCAATTAATAATACATAATAATAATTTAATGTGTTCTTTCTTCGTATAGTTGATTGGAGACTGAGGCCTCTTGTACTCGTAACAAAACTCTGGGCCCAATATCACAACATAAATAATGCCAAAAATATGACTATATCAAGTTATTCCCTTGTGTTGATGGTTATACATTTTTTGCAGTGCGCAGTAAGTCCACCTGTACTACCTTGCTTGCATGAAATGTATCCAGAGAAGTTTCAGTTCATTGTAAGTTAAAAAAAAAACTGACTTGTAGAATCTATAAACTATAAAAATCTTTCATTGCAGCTGCGATCAAATGACTTTGGCTATGTGGATATGAATGAAACAATTGGTCCATATGAGTCTCAAAACACTCAACCTATTGGACAACTATTGTTACAGTTTCTCCAATATTATAGTAGTTTTAAGTAAGTAAAATATACATATACATATGAACATAATTGATTTACTTTATTTTTTTCAGTTACTCTCAATATGCTATCTCCATTAGAACAGGTTCAGTGATTCCAATCGAATATTGTCGCCAGGCAAAGTCATTGAAAAATGATATTCACCAATGGAAAGAGTTATGCATAGAAGGTACTTAAAACACATTTAATATGTTAAGAAAAATGCTTTAAAAAATATATATTTTTTTATTTTAAGAACCATTTGATCTCACTAATACTGCCAGATCTGTGTATGATTTCGAAACATTTGAGAGAGTCAAACTAGTGTTCTTGTCGTCGTTTAGGGTTTTACAGGAAACACTAGATATAAATTCCATATTTTCGCCGATTAATGCAGCAACACCAACTTCAGATCGGCCTGCACAAGAAAACTGAAACAAATGCTGCTGCACGAACAAAAAAATCCTTTCCCGAGTATTCTATGTCATCATCGTCAATGATATCACCAATCGTGTTGAATGCAATACATAAAGTAAGTCATTTATTTTGGTTAAAAAAATAAACAAAAAACAAATGTTAGACTACGAGAAAAGTGTGTAGACATGTTTTAGAAACTATGCTCTGTACATAATAAGATATCCTATAGAATCAAGAAGACTGATTAGTTAGATAATAATTTAATATCCGAATAACTGTAAATATAACAAAACAAAAAAAAAATAAGTATGTAGTCCAATTATACTCTAATAACTTGTGTGTTTTTGTCTGTAAGTAAGGTGTATTGTTGTGTGCTGGTTTGGACAAATTTAGATAGATATGCAGATAAATAATCGGTAAAATTAAGCGAATAGACTGATATGAGTTTATCTCAATAAATCAAATATTTTGACTGTCTCGAATTTAGAAGAAATAAATGTATTTTTAGTTTGTTGGACTATCAGTTCTGTCAGTTACCCAGTTGGTTTAGGTAAGGCATATTAAAAAATTTACAAGCTAATTAAATCATTCCCTAATACTTCAAACTGATTCGATAGTAAAGTTCTTCGAACAAATTTGAAACCAATTTCGTTACACATTTTGATGCTAGTACTAATTTGTCTTTACGCTCATCATAAAGCTTCTCAATTCTTTGCGATTTTAATACGGGATACAAATTTTATAGTAACACACACACAACAGGAGTGCTAGCGGAAAATTGAGATTTGAATGCCCTATTGTGGCAACAATTTGGCTGATTTTATAAAAGCAAACAAGTTTGCAGCAAATATGCCGCAATCGTTTTGCAAACTTTTATGTTTGAGCATGATTGTGTGCTCATCTGCCAGTTCAACCTCATTTCGATTTTTCAATCTTTCAACTCGGAGTGCAGAAAAACATAGATCGAAATATCAACTCGATCTCGACTCGATCCTGCATATAAACGAAGTAACAGTCCATTGACTTTTATGAACGCAAGTGTTGCAAAACTTATGCGTAGATAATACAGTTTTTATGCAAAGTTGCGGGTTTTTTCCATAAATGAACTCAGGCCGACTGTTAACTTATTAGTTTGGCTTCACTTTGACATACCTTGTCAAAGTTAACTTTACAAATCCTACCGTAATCCTAAGGCTCTGGACGCTGTCGTACGTGGTCATCCAAATTAATGACATAATTTGTGTACTGCACCCGTAATAACTTTACGTCGAACTTTCGTTCACTCTTGTCTCTAGCGGTTTCATTCTTACATTCTGTACTTCGTGTGTGAGCCAACCGAAAACGATACGTAAAAAAAAAGAAAATAAATAGCCCTGTTCGTAGTTTCTCACACAGGAGAATACTAACTAACGCGATAGTAAGAAATTTTCCCTGCTACGAGTTATAGCCGTAGAAAGTTCTTTCGGCTTGCTTGTAAAACCTGTGAACCAACTTTTTATTCTTCGACTCGTTCGCTTAATTTCTTGTAAAGGGAATTTTACCGCTCGTAGAAATTCAACAATCTAAGAAAATTGGTGCATAAAGAACCCAAAAGCACCTATTGTCCACAACTATTGTTTGTCCACTTTTGTGTGCCATTGAATAATTTTCCTGTATCTTATAAGCCAAGGATCCATACGTCCATCACAACCGTTGATTCACGATTTATATGTATGTATGTAATATTTCGTTTTATTTATTGGTAGAGATCAGCCTTTCCGATATTAGCATTTACTTATTGTTCAAACGGACTATCTTATCTCAATCTTTGAGATTCATTATGTTGAACAACCTTTCAGTCTCTTCAACCTTCTTAAAACCGCGCTACCAAAAAAAAAAAACAAAAAAGTATTCTGAATTATACACAAAGTCAATACTTTATTTTATTACTTAGATAGATTAAATTTGTCCAATTATGCACAATCAATTTGAATTACTTTGTCTTATCATGTCCTTACTTTATCTCAGGTTGTTAGTTTGTACAATATTGTTATAAGGCCCAAGTCATAACGTTAAAACGTAATACATATATTGATTTTATGCTTTCAGAATAAAAAATAAAAAGAGTTAAACATATTAAATAAAAATGGATAAAGCCTTAAAAACTAAAAAAACCAAACAAAAAAAAATTAAAAATTGAAAATCTAAAAAAAAAATATAAAATATGTAAAAAATGCTCACTAAAAATTTATCAATATTGCATTATTATTTTTTTTTTTTTTAGTTCATTAGTACAACAATAAGTAAATATGTATACGAACAGAAAATCTTTGTTAGGTTGTGAATTATGTACATTTATCTTCGATTTATTTATTTACGCTTGAAAATTTACACAGAAAACTGATTTTTTCTTTCTTTAAGAATTGCGCTTACGTCATGAAAAAAACTTAAAAAACTTAAATCAAATTAAAAATAAAAATTAAGAAAAAATTGAAATAAGCGGTGTGTGGTGTAATAAATGGAAGATAAATATCACTTACTACAAACAAATTCAAAGTTTTTATTTCATGTTTACTCAGTTTTGCAGGACATTATCGTTATTAGTAAAATCTTATATATTTAATTTCTTTTTTTTTTTTTTTTTGTATAAATTGTTAAAACAAAACTGTAAAAAAAATAACTAATGAACAAGTGTATTAAAAGGAGAACCGTTAAATAATAATATAATAAAAAAATCATAAAGAAATACAAAACACCTTTACTGTGAAGGGATGTGCAAGTCGCGTACTTACTCGTTTAAATGCTGGCCATATACATATATATATATATACATATTTATTTTTTACTCATATTTATTTGAAAAAAAGAAACAAAACCCAACAAATTTGCTTGCTCAAAATAGGAAAGAAATATTTCAAACTTAAAGTTTAATATCAAAATATGCATACTTCCGCAGTCATTCCTATTGTTAAACCATAACTTGCACATCTTTAAAACAAGAAAAATGTAAAATGAAATGAAACAAATGTATAACTGAAAATAAAAGCACGGTCCCGTGGCAAAAAAAAAAACTGATTTCTCTTTTTTATATTTATAATTTCATTTCAGCAGGAGGGCGCGGTCAAAAGCAACTTTAAAGTAGTTTTGTTTGAGAAAAATAATAATCACCCTTATTGTCGTTGTCGTCCACAACTTTAAAAACAAACGACGCGACTGTTTGGCATTAACGATAACAAATTAACGACTTTGGCCGAGGTGGCGATCAACAAAAGTCGTCTGAAATGTATGTCGAATGTTGAGTCGCGTCGCTTTAGTTACACAATCTGAAATTTCAAACGCCTCGACTCCTCACATGTCGCTAGTCGTTTTCGACAAATATGGGTGAATATAGATATATCCCTATCAATGAATCCGTAGGAATTGAATATCACGACTTTGGATTCCCTTCTTTCTACTGGCATCGTAGAATTCGTCGGGGACGTTTTCTTACCCACTAATGTTGAGTGGCGTTGCTCAATAGCTTGCGCGTTAGATTTATTTGCATGTGGTTAGAGTTGGAGTCCAAAAACGCCAAGAAGTGTTTTTCGTGGCTTTGTGATTGCATAATTTCCCCTGGCGAATTCCACGATAGGCGAGCTATGACGTTTTTTCTCAATGGAAGTGTATTGTGTAAAGTAAATGAAGATAATAATCCCTATCAGATCATGCTATTATTTACAAAGTACATATATCTCTCAGAAAATGTATGTTTTGGATTGCGGTCGACGGTCGCGATCTAAATACAAATATGTATACAAATGCAATATTGCGCAAGATGTGCAGAGCAGTGAGTTCCCAACAACTCGCTAATCTAGCTGCTAGAATACTTTTGCACCGGGAAGCAGATTTTGTCCTAGAGAATCTAGCGGCCTATATGACCAGAAGTTTAATAGATTTTAGCAGATCCAAGCGACGAGGACCTTCGCTGTAAAGTAGTAAACCCAATTAGCTAATCAGAGAAATCATAAATGCAGTAGGGCTTCATTCATTGCCCAATCGCGCAGCTGTCATTGCATTTTTTATTGTGCTTTTGGTGGTACGACTGTGTTTGATTTCGTTTGCTTAAAATAATACGAATCAATACTACAATTTATCATTATTTATTAAGCGATCGACGTAGATTCCATTTTTACGCAGTTGGTCGCTCATGAACATCTGACATGTGCTTTGCAATAGACTTAAACTTGCATTTGCGTAGGTTTTCATGCTTTGCAAAACTTCCATTTATGAACGGGCTCTTCTATTGCATTCCAGTGGATGTTTTTAATCCTTACGGTTTGTCAAAACTAAAAAAATTGTCAAATTAGCACAAGGGCGTTGGAGAGAAATCAAGGTAGCCGAATTCAAAAGAAATCAAGCTGTCAAATCGAAGACCAACCCTGTTCACATGAACCAATTCTGATCAGATTATGTGAAAATAAAACACGACTATTGAACACTTGACCTTGACAATGATGCCATTAATGAACACTTTACATGAGCATCAGATTCCAGCGATGCATTTCTGAATTTACACTAAAATATCAAATTTCGTAGACATACCTACATAAATTCAAATGAAAATATCCGGACATTTCCGGATTCAACGGTGTTGTTGTTGGCAAGCTAAAAAAAATGACGTCTAAAAAGTGGGCAGCTTTCTTGTTCAACCCGTTCCTATACTTTTTTGAAGATTTGTCTTTCTCTGAGAGAATTTTTTTAAAGTGATTTACTTTCGATTTCGAGATTTTTATTTAGTGCCGTGATGGTTCCACGATCAGTTTAATGAATAACTTTTTAATATTTTACAAGATTGTGCTTTTCTCAACTTAGATCTGAATGTTTCAGTTTCTTTTTGACGACAAAAATGTGCATAAAGCCTTTACGGAAATTATAGTTTAGTAGTGTTCTGACCCAACACCAACCGCTAGAAATTCTTCAAATCTTTGTGAAATTTCAGTTTCTTTACCCTTGATGAGCAAAGTAAAATATTGAAAAGTATGTCTGGATCACAAATAACCTACTATTAGATAGTCCACTTCAAGGGATCTTCTCCTTAACCTAAAAATAGGTTATTTGTGTTCTGGATTGAGAAAAAAAACAAGTAATGAAATAAAACATTCAATGTAATTCGTTATTTAATTTAAAAGAAAATACAGTTTCCCGCATTAGCAATACAAATACCTATTTCTTAAATATTGCTGAAATGCGTTAATAAAAAAAATACAATATTAAATATTTAATGGAAAAAGGAAACATAATGTTCTTGCAAACCAATAAAATCAAACCGCCGAACGAAGAAAATGCAAACGATATATCGATGACGATGACATTGTTTCATAATTCGTAGGAAGAACTTTGCCAACATAGACACAAAAAAATAAAAAAAAAACTTTAACAATTTCAAATAACTTCAAGTGGATACATTCATACAAGCGAGTTCACTGCAAGTACTATTCTCATTTGCATCTGATGTGTAACTATTCTCTTTTCGATTTTCCCTGTATAATATTAAGTTTTCCATTGTTCTGTTCTTCAATGCCGATGGACGAGACGGGGAAGTAAAAAGACTTCTAGGTGTTGGTAGTCGTTCGGTTATTGAAAACGATAAAGACTTCTTAACAATAACAGATGGTGATGGGAAGCTAAAAACAAATTTATATATAAAATAACCGTATACGATACAAATAATGCACTTGAACTTACTGATCCATTTCTTCGTTTGAGTATCGTAAAACTGCTGCTTTCCAGGCGTAAATATATGGATAAGTATCGTAACCGATTTCAACATGAAATATTGCATTTAGTACATCCAAGTCTCGCTTAGTAGGTTCATTTCTTTATTCAAAAAAGAAAACAAGTTAATCGTTTTTGTGAGAACAAAAATCTTTAAAAATTACCCCAAAAGAAACAAATGATAATCGTCTGTGTCAACACTGCTAAACGATAAGCCGGACGGACTTTCTGGAGGAGTAAGAAAACATTCATCCGGATCATCTTCCGAGCCTGCATCTGACTTTAACGAAATGCAACAATAAAAACAAAATAATGCAAAAAATTTTTTAGTTGCATACCCAGAAAACATCTTCGCCATCGGTTGAATCAGCTGCACTTTCTGTTGGCTCCGTTTGTCGCCATTCTTCAGATTTCATTTCGTCGACATGGTCAGAGGGTCGAATTCTTCGTGACTCGATTCGTGACCGGCGACTTTCTTTTCGACTTAAGACACTGTCCCATTTGCAATCACATTGTGATTCTTTAAGCCAAATTCGAACGCAATTCTCCTCCGTCTTTACATTTTCCGGCTGAACAATGACGATATTACTTTCCATATATTGCAAAATTTTATTGCAAACACATTGCAAGTGTTCTTTTCTCTCACCAGGCGCAGATGTTATTTGTTGTAGACATTTCTGGATCTAGAAACAAAATTAATAAGAATACATTACAGTTCCCATTACGACATTGCTCACCTTGGTTTTATTGGTCTTATCTGTATGCTGAGCATCGTCAAGATAGTTTACTATTAAATAAGCAAATCTTGAGTGCACCTTCGTGAAATTGACATTTAAAAAACGCGAATCGTCCATAAAGCTAACTATTAAGGATTTCAGTCTTTTTAATTCGGAAAGGAATGCATCGTTAATTGACACGATGCTTTCAATATTGTGTAACAAGTTCTTTGTCATCCGTTTGGCGAACACTTGAAGAGATTTTTCTACGCATGTATAAGGCATGGTCAGCTGTGGCACATTGTTTGATATTGACTTGTTGTAGACTTGTCGATCATTTTCGTAGTCCGTGTTGCTGCTGGGTGTATCATTGCTTAAATTCATTTTATTAAGTGCATTACATAGATCTTCCATTAGTTCCTGATTTTTATTGCTATTCGGTGCTTTATTTTCAGTTTTATCTTTCTGTGCCAGGAAACTTTCCAATTTTTTGAGACCCTGCTCTGATGCAATGTCAACAAATATTCCGAGAAAGTCCCAGTATTCTTTCCATTCAACGTTTTGTTCCTTCGCTAATTCTCTTCCGATTATTTCAAAACCTTTTTCTGCGTCTATAAGTTTAAGATGGCGCTCTTTGAAACCTGGGCTGTCATAGTGATCACCAGCTGCATGCACTGTGTTTGATGTAACAGAATCATTGAAATCCAAAACAATCGGAGAAGCCAAATTATTCTCACGATAAGCGGCAAATAAATCTTTCTTTTTACGATATGGCGTTAAGCAATTAATGTTGATTGCATTTTCATCATTACCATTGTTATTGTCTTCAATCAATTTGTTACTTGTACTTATCGATATATTTGTATTATTCGAAAGACTTACATCCTGATAGTGTGATTGTTTATCATTAAATAAATACTTTCCCCGAGGAGTGAGGGACGAATTAAGTTTTGGTGTTGTCTTGGTTGGTGTACTGCTTCGAAAATGAACTGGACTGCCAAATGAGTTGTTCATTAATGGTAATGCATTGCCTGTTAGCCGCGGTGGTGTTTTCCAACGACGACAGAAACTCTGTACAACAAGTGTTTTTTATTTAATTAAGAATAAATTTGGAAAAAAAATCAACAAATTACCTTAGCTTGTTCCTTACTCATAGGCCCAGCTACAGCTTGTATTTCCACTTCTGGACTTAGAGGATCGGAGTTGAGATTCTACAACAAAAAAAAGAACAGCCTTACAAAAAAGTTTACACAACTAAATTGAATATGTTTAGATAGCTTCCCAGTTGTGAAGAAAGATGCTGAACATACTCGTACATAGACTGAGAAATATTTAATTCATCTTTGTATACATACCGGCGGATTATTTGTGGAGAATGGTTGTCCTATCGTTGGGGGAACAGTATTGTTGGCAGATCGAATAACGGGAACATAAAATCGTTCTTCCAGAAGTGATGCAATTTTTTGTTTTAACTCAGGACTCGCATTCGAATCTCGAGAACAAATAATCTGTAAAAAAATTCCATTTTATAATTTAAAAATTAAATATTTCAAATGAATTACATCTTTTGGCAGTAAGCCCTCGCTATTTGGCGTCATTTTACACTGACGGTACGACGTTAGTACTTCGACCACTTCGGCGGCTCCTATTTTTGTAGCTAAATGCAAAGGAGTTTCACAGCGTCCTTTTTCGGGCATATTAAGAAAATAATCCAAAATAATAGCGCTTGCTTCCACACAAACTTTCTGATTTTTCTTGCCGTAGAGCAATTCAATAAATGCAATGTTACTGACTGTTTCGAGTATCAATGCGGCAATGTGAGCCTTTTTATTTAAAGCGCATATGTGCATAGCATTATATCGATAGCCTTCTTTTAACGATGTAGGTGTATCACCAGAGCTAATAAGAAACCGTGGATTATCCCAAATTTTCGAGTAAACTTTATCGTAATCGCCTGATTCGATGACTTTACGAAATTCAGTTAGTTCTTGCTTTGATGGTGCACGAAATGCTGCTTTCTCCAGATTTACCGGGGAACTGGCTGTAATAATATGTGTTCAAATAATTTTTGAATTTATAAAGTTTTTTTTTATATATCACCTACATTTCATATCTGAATGTTTTGATAGGCATACTTCGAATCCAGTTTCAGCATATTTGGCAGCCTCAATGGTGTTGGAAAATACTTTTAGTCGGGCATCTTTGTGCTGCTTGAGTACCTTAAGTGCTTCACATTTTTCACGAAAGACACACGGTCGTACATTGTTTCCTATAATTAGAGGTTATCGAATTAATTGGATCTGTCAATAATACAGGGGAAAATTTGTTGAAATAGGGAGCAAAGGCACAAGTGCTATATTACATGTTTCGGCGAAATACTACCTACACATTTCGGGACAATTAATGTAATTAGATTTTTTTAAAGGTAAGACCCTCACAAGTAATTCTCGGCGAGAGCGGTTTCTTAGAGCTAAGTCGTATATGTAGAAGATATCATAAATTGCTAGTACAGGAAGGACGAAACTTCTAATCGCTTATTGAAACATGCTCATTTGTAAACATCTACATAACATTTTCTCACCACCACTCATCACAGATTATACAGTCGGTCTCAGGTGTAAGTTCAATGTACTAGATCGTAGAAGAACGTTTGACAAAAATTTGCGAATCATTTAAAGTTAACAATCCTAAAAATAAGAAACATAATTTCTTACCAACAATATTATGACGAAATTCTGCACTGTTTTTATTTTGCCATTGAGTGAATAGAGCCCTGAACATAGGAATGTAAAAAGACACATCTGGCATTGGCCACTTGCCATTTTTTGTCACCAGACTCGAAGGGCAAAAGGTTCGAATTTGCAATCGTATTGACTTTTACCCATAGAACAACCGACAAAACAGTAGTACACTCAAAAGGCGAAACATACCGACTGCATTCGATCGCCACAATTAGTCTATGCTACGTATTTAATTCGATTTGTTTGTTTGAAAACAAACAATTATAGGAAATACACAAAATATATGAAAAAAGATCACACCATCGCAGATGGTGCCGCCCGGACACATACAGGTTAGTTGAAAAGTTGAATCGCCAATGCGCGTCTGTTAATGAATTAACTATTTGTGTTTCTTTTTAAGTTGATGCATATATTTTTATTAAGAAGTTGTTCAATGTAAAAATGAGCCATACTAAGGCTGTCGCCTTAGACGTAATAAAGCGGGTTCTTTGAAATGTGATCTATTTCAACACAAAAGAGATGGTCGTAATTGCATAGGAAGGCTTACCCACTAACTCCTGGTTGGTCTTTTGGGGAATATGTACACTGTAGAAGGACATACTCAAAATCCCAGATGTGGCTTTTTGAATTTCAAATAAAATAAAATCGCAAGTTCAGTTAAAGAAACTCAATCTGTTTATCCTGCTGTTTTTTATTGAATATATTTGACAATTCAAAACAAAGGTATGTGAAGGTGGCTGCGATTGGAATATTATTTCAAATTCTAACCAAAAGGAACGTTCAGGCTACGACTATCGGGGCTTTTTTTTTACTAATGGAACTATTATGATTATTTTTTTTAGTTTTACACGACGAGACTCGTCGCATGCGATTGATAATTGAGTTCGTAAGAAGGAGGAGAAAAATGAGGAATAGGGTAGATTTATTCCTTTTCACATTTTTCGTAGTCTTTTTGATGTTTTTCTTCATTTCTCTTTTCTTTATTCTCTGTACTCATAAATAAATACAAAAACAATTCAACGAAGATAAAAAACAAGACTAATGTAGAATAATCGAGAGCAATTTATTTTTTAAACGAATATCAAATGAAAATGGACCAAATAAAGTCTTTTCATATTTCAATCGTGTAAACCAGACAAAGGACTTCAAGATAGAATAACTAAAACCAGGTCTAATGCTTTCACTATGCCATGTTACACATATAAACTAGAATTCAAAACACAAAAAACGCTCTGCAAAACTGAAATTATTTCAGTGTTTATGTCTACAGTAAAAACAAGACAAAAAATCAGAAATAGATGTCGGAAAGCATGTCTTCACGAGACAAATTCATTGCAAGTCCCATTTCAAGGCTAGAATTATGTTTCGTGGAGTCGCGGTGTGATGGCACACTGCACCACAATTACAATCAAAAAGAAAAAAAGACTAATTTTAACGGACCTTAATGCATTGCACCACAATTGCAACTAAGATACGACCTGCAAATATTTTAAGAGGTATAATATTAACTTGTCAACTATTAAACAACGACGAATTTTTTCCGGAAGGTAAAAATTATATATATATTGAATTTATCTTGAAAGGTAATTTCACTACAGTGATGTTACAGCTAGCCAGAACTACCTCCAATTCATGAACATACCCGCTGTCTAATTTCTATAATCGATGCGACCCTGAATGAATCTATTTTCCCCATAACAGAAAAATGGTCGCTGAATAAGATCTATTCGTCAATCATTATTCAGAAGCCAAATCGTAAAATCTTCGACGCAAGTTTTTATTTCTCTCATTTTTGTCCGTCTCCAAGCAAATTCCATATCCATTGAAATATCGCAAAGTGAAGGAGGACAATTTCCACCTGCATCGCAAGTGCACTTAAAACGAGCAACCACATCTCTGCCATCTCTTGGTTAACAGAACGACGACTTTCATCCCGTTTGAGTGCAGTTATTGTCATCTTTTTTGTCTTTTGGTTTTATCTTGCTGTGAAGCTTTGGTCAGTGATTACATCTGGGCTAGCGATTGCATATATTGTAAACACGACGAATCACTGCTGCCTGGTGCACCCTTGATGGAAGAGCACAGTGCCGTTGCATAAATATCTATTGGACTATTCGCAAAGCTGAAACAAAACAGTACACAGTGTGGTAAGGAAGTACGAAAATTCTATTCGCATTTTTTTCAGTTTTTTTTTTTTCCGTCGTGAATGTGATAATCTTTTCGCACTCGAAATTAACAAAGAAAGCCCTACAATTGTTGGCTGGTATTTCTTGGTCTCTTTCCTTTGTTTACTTGTCATATTCCGCATGTGCTGTTGCCAGACTAGCACTGGTACTGACGAAATGTGTATTTGGGAGGAAATTTACATATGATTCGGTTGCCAATTTTTCCTATTTGGCGCAATTGCAATAGGAACTAAATAGAAAAACGGAATGACAATGTTTAATCTGTACAACGGAGTGGTAGTTTAAGTGGGTGAGGGTCACCGTGGAACAAAGTAATCGAAACTCACGCGTATTACCTACTCATACACATTAAAAAAAATAAACCACTTTGTATTGTGTCATAGGCAAAGTTTAATAATATGTATTGCTGTATATGTATATATGTATGTTCATACAAATATGCATATAAGCAATGCCATGGGCAACTAATTATAAATATTCACGGCAGAGAAGTGTAGCAAGATGGTTTCTTGATCTTCGCATGCATGTTAGCTGTCATCTGGACTGATTCATTTTTGGTATTTTAGTAACAGATCCAAATTTGGTTGTTGTATTGTTCTTCTAGTTCGTAGTAGCGTGGAGAATGATTGGGAAATGGGAAGAAACCCAGACGTGAGTGTGCTCTTCTTGAAATGAGGTAGAATATTGAACATAAGCTGGTTATAGAACGTAACCGTTTAGAAAAACTACAAATTACAAAATTCAGTTCTATTGTGGGCTACAGACTGTGTTCCCAGATTACGGGGAAAAGCGCCAATTTTGACGCTTTTTGATCGGAAAAGGGAAATCTGTCTTAAAAAAGGGGAACACACATATTTGAAATATGACGTTCGATATCACAATATATTGTTTTAATATATTATGACAAATGTAACCTTTTCTTTTTTGAGGGATCTGTTGCCCACAAAATTATACGATGACAAAACTTGTAGAATTCATTTTCTGTCTTCCGCATAGTGGAGCAGGAGCTGAACGTAGTTTTTCTTTTATAAATTTAAATAAAACTGCGAAATTCTACATATGTACAAAATTTTTTTAAAAATAATCGATCAATCAATCCGTTTGGATTGGAACAATCGAAATTCATGTCCATTGTCAAGTCCATCCCTTATATGTATGTTAATATTCTGTGCAAAGACGGATACTATGAAGGCGATACGCGTCGCCATCGTACTTTTTTAATATTTCGGATTTTTTCGGTAAGTCTCCATGTACTGTATATATGTCTATGCTCTATCATGTGATGTTATCAATGTTTTATGAATACCTGTAGTCTTACTGACATATGTATGCAAAACGATCAATTTGTGATTGAATCGATGATTTCGAAAACAACTTTACGGCTCTCATTTGAATTTAACATTTGAGATAATGTTGACTGCTTGTGGCCATAATCATCCTGATTGCGTCCCTAAATTCACCAAATGTATATGAATATTTACTTCGACTTAAGAAATAGTGTTACGCGGAATAACTTCAAAGAGACTATAGTATGTATCTCGTGAATCAGAAAACGAAATAATAGCTCACATCTCTTACAATGATATAACGATATCAGCCTATACTCCGGTTGAAAAATAATAACCTTCGGATGACGGTTAACATCGAAAAAAAAGGTTGGTAAATGCGAAGAACCGAAATCATCTAAACAAAGTTCAAAACCTTTTTTCCACGCCGAAAAATAAGAGCGACCTGAAACATTACCATACCGCAAAGAAGACACCTAAATTATAAAATTATGAAAGACAATATAACATTAAAATTCGAGCGCAACGTCTCACAAACATACGGGTTGTGTGCAGCATACACTTTTTGCACGTACAGGGTTTCTAAGATATTTCTGGACGCTCATCATAGGACTGGGAGAAAAATCTTGTTATTTTTTTCATTTGTACTTCAATCCTATGCACTCCAAATCTTTTTTTTACATACGTATATTCATTAGTCCTTACAACCCTCTTTTTTTTATTAAAAGACTAATAAAAGGCCTTTTGAGTCATTAAACAGGTGGTGTGGACTATATGCAATAGAAGAGTGGTGAAATATTTTGTGGCAGCTAGGGGTCCTTTGAAGTTTGCCTCTTCTATTTTGGATGACTGTATTTTATTGAAGAACGCTTGGGATAGATAATTATCAATATAATTAGAAATTAAGTAAAATTTTTAAAACCAATACAATCACTGGTATCATTGCTTCGGATTTATAAAGTTAACGTTCATTTAACCATTTCAGAAAACAAATATGTCGTCCCCTAGTGCTGGTAAACGTCGTATGGACAACGATGTTATTAAGCTAATCGAAAGTAAACACGAGGTAACAATCCTTGGCGGTCTTAATGAGTTTCATGTGAAATTCTTCGGACCGCAGGGTACTCCATACGAAGGTGGCGTTTGGAAGGTACGCGTATACTTGCCCGATAATTATCCGTTTAAATCACCTAGTATAGGTTTCGTTAATAAAATTTACCATCCGAATATCGACGAATCATCAGGCACTGTGTGCTTAGATGTCATTAATCAAGCATGGACGGCGTTATATGATCTATCCAATATATTCGAGTCATTTTTACCACAACTTTTAACATATCCCAATCCAGTTGATCCATTAAATCGTGACGCAGCTGCACTGTACTTGCATGAACCAGAAGAGTATCGGCGGAAAGTTGCCGATTATGTTCAGCGATACGCAACCGAAGAAGCTTTACGTGCACATCAAGAGCGTGAGAGCTCTGATAGCGAGTCCAGCATGTCCGACTATAGTGAAGATGAAGCTAGGGATATGGAATTATAATATTGTTTTATGTTTAATTTAAAACATAAATTTTACAAATTTATTATTGTAACTATACATACACATATATATTAATTATAAATTATGAATAATAGATGACTTTTTTTAATTAAGTTTCAATTAAATGAGTTTTATTTAAAACAAAATAAAAAAAACCTTTTTTTTACTTAATACTTACATATTTCAATAATTTTTATTGCACAGCTATGGGAAATTAAGTTCTAGAAATTTAAATCAAATCTGTGAACGGAGAAAACCAGAAAGAATATGAAATAATGAATTTCCTAACAAATGTCTCTTATTTCCGAGGGTTTTCGATAAACAGGGACTGAGATTTGAAACAGAGCACGAAAAAATTGAGTGTTATATGTTTGTCTAAATTTAAAAATCCAGAGTAATATTAAAAAGTTTTTGAACGTGGCCATAATATTGCCGCGAAACTACGAAATAAACATACAGGAAAAGAATCACCATTAAATGTTGATGCAGGAATATCGGACATTTAAAAGTTTATCAAGTATTAATAGGTTCGTTCATGTAACATCTCAAAACCGAGAATTGATCCTTCCAAGCAGTATTGCATTCGACGATGGTGGAAATATGCTCGAAACATCGTAAGGGCTAGGGCGCATGCTTAAGGCTTAGCCTATAAAGTTTTGTTTTTCATGTATGCACATGTTTGATATCGACTAGAATGGAAGCTGATAAGCACCATATTAAAACGTGCTAATTACCCCAATTCTTGAACTCGACTACGACAGTCGAATCCGACCATAGTATTTATTGAAGAACGCTTAAAATAGATAATTATCAATATAATTAGAAATTAAGTAAACATTTTAAAACCAATACAATCACTGGTATTATTGCTTCGGATTTATAAAGTTAACGTTCATTCAACCATTTCAGAAAACAAATATGTCGTCCCCTAGTGCTGGTAAACGTCGTATGGACAACGATGTTATTAAGCTAATCGAAAGTAAACACGAGGTAACAATCCTTGGTGGTCTTAATGAGTTTCATGTGAAATTCTTCGGACCGCAGGGTACTCCATACGAAGGTGGCGTTTGGAAGTTACGCGTATACTTGCCCGATAATTATCCGTTTAAGTCACCTAGTATAAGTTTCGTTAATAAAATTTACCATCCGAATATCGACGAATCAAAAGGCATTGTGTGCTTAGATGTCATTAATCAAGCATGGACGGCGTTGTATGATCTATCCAACATATTCGAGTCATTTTTACCACAACTTTTAACATATCCCAATCCAGTTGATCCGTTAAATCGTGCGGCAGGCTTACTGCTCTTGCATGATCCAGATGGGTATATGCGGAAAGTTGCCGATTATGTTCAGCGATACGCAACCGAAGAAGCTTTACGTGCACATCAAGAGCGTGAGAGCTCTGATAGCGAGTCCAGCATGTCCGACTATAGTGAAGACGAAGCTATGGATATGGAATTATAATCTTGTTTTCTGGTTAATTTAAAACATACATTTTACAAATTTATTATTGTTACTTTACATACACACATTACATACATACATTAAGTTTCAATTAAATGAGTTTTATTTAAAACAAAATAAAAAAAAAAAAAACTTTTTTTTACTTAATACTTACATATTTCAATAATTTTTATTGCACAGCTATGGGAGATTTAGTTCTAGAAATTTAAATCAAATCTGTGAACGGAAAAAAATCAGAAAGAATATGATATAAATAATGTCCTAACAAATGTCTCTTATTTCCGAGGGTTTTCGATAAACAGGGACTGGGATTTGAAACAGAGCACGGAAAAAATTGAGTGTTATATGTTTGTCTAAATTTAAAAATCCAGAGTAATATTAAAAAGTTTTTGAACGTGGCCATAATATTGCCGCGAAACTACGAAATAAACATACAGGAAAAGAATCACCATTAAATGTTGATGCAGGAATATCGGACATTTAAAAGTTTATCAAGTATTAATAGGTTCGTTCATGTAACATCTCAAAACCGAGAATTGATCCTCCCAAGCAGTATTGCATTCGACGATGGTGGAAATATGTTCGAAACATCGTAAGGACTAGAGCACATGCTTAAGGCTTAGCCTATAAAGTTTTGCTTTTCATGTATGCACATGTTTGATATCGACTAGATTGGAAGCTGATAAGCACCATATTAAAACGTGCTAATTACCCCAATTCTTGAACTCGACTACAACAGTCGAATCCGACCATAGTATTTATTGAAGAGCGCTTAAGATAGATAATTATCAATATAATTAGAAATTAAGTAAAATTTTTAAAACCAATACAATCACTGGTATCATTGCTTCGGATTTATAAAGTTAACGTTCATTCAACCATTTCAGAAAACAAATATGTCGTCCCCTAGTGCTGGTAAACATCGTATGGACAAGGATGTTATTAAGCTAATCGAAAATAAACACGAGGTAACAATCCTTGGTGGTTTTAATGACTTTCATGTGAAATTCTTCGGACCGCAGGGTACTCCATACGAAGGTGGCGTTTGGAAGGTACACGTAGTCTTGCCCGATAATTATCCGTTTAAATCACCTAGTATAAGTTTCGTTAATAAAATTTACCATCCGAATATCCACGAATCAAAAGGCACTGTGTGCTTAAACGTCCTTAATGAAGAATGGACGGCGTTATATGATCTATCCAATATATTCGAGTCATTTTTACCACAACTTTTAACATATCCCAATCCACTTGATCCATTAAATCGTGACGCAGGTTTACTATACTTGAATAATACAGATGAGTATATGCGGAAAGTTCCCGATTATGTTCAGCGATACGCAACCGAAGAAGCTTTACGTGCACATCAAGAGCGTGAGAGCTCTGATAGCGAGTCCAGCATGTCCGACTATGGTGGAGATGAAGCTAGGAATGTGGGATTATAATCTTGTTTTCTGTTTAATTTAAATCCTTAATTTTACGAATTTATTATTGTTACTATGCAAACTCATACATACATATTAATTATAAATTATGAATAATAGATGACTGTTTTTAATTAAGTTTCAATTTAATGAGTTTTATTTAAAACAAAGTAAAAAAAAACTTTACGACAGGCGAATTCGACCATAATCCCATTTAGTTATTACAAATTCGTATATTTGTTCGTAAGATACGACTATGGTCGGATAAGATGCGACTCGATTCTCGTATACGAGTTCAAGAATAGGGGTGAATATCAAGAATAAATTAGCCGTGAGTATTTCAATTGTGAAAGATTATATTTCGAGTACAGTGGACGTTCAATATATCGAATGATATACATACATATGTATGTACACCCTTATTGTCGTCGTCTATCGAAAACGATTGGCGACATCTGTCGAGTCGAGGCGCTTGAAATTTCACATTACATTCCACAATCATTTTAGACGACCAACGCCTAGACAATAGAAGTTTATTGTTCATTGCCAATCCAAAACAGTGGCGTTTTTTGGAGTCGTGAACGACAACGACAATAAAGATGATAATGTTTGAAGTCATTCGCTAAAACAAAAGTGTTCGTTATATCGATATATAACAATATTATATGAAAAAAAACTCTCGTGGCCTAAATTTGCAGTTATTAATATATTCGTTAAATCGGATACTAAATTCGTACGAACGCGTTCGCTATTTAGAGTTGTTAATGCAATTTTTATATAGCATTCATTTTCTTATTTTAATATACTGAAGTTAAGGATATCAATTATAAGCAATTCGGGAGAGGCAAGTACAGTTGAAGTTTTTTTTTTTTAAAACTTTTTAAAATAGGTATCCCGCTGTAGTACCGGTAGCGAGATAATTACATGTTTTCTTTTGGATATTTGACAAAGCGAATGAAGGTTTATTAATGACAAAATACAGCGTTGTCAATACACCACTTTGACCACGAATTTCTAAGAAAACCTTTATTCAACGCTCACAGTTTTACATAAAATGGAACTAGGTTCTCAATGGCTGCATTCAAGATCGTATCGTTTGCCATTTTATTGGTTATTTTCTAAAAAATTAATTCGTGTACTTTAGGATGAACGTTAGCTAAATGGTATAACAAAATAAGAAATCTTGTCGGTAGCCGACTTTCAATATCTGATCATGCTTAGTAATCACTAGGGCTGAGATGGTTTGAAAAATGCAGGGCAATGGTTTTTTTTTTATATTTTCAGAGAATGAATGATGTATGTAATCATGTACAAATTGTAGGTACCGGATGTTTTTTGACTTTTGCCAAGTGTTTGTGTGCTAATAATTTTTAACCTATGCGTGTAAAAAAAAATTTTAGCCAAAGTCTCGAAGTACATATAGGTAGGTATGTCAAGAAAACACCTGAACTTTAAATTCGTCTACAACAACGTATCCATAGTCTGCATCTCTATGATTTCTAAATATGTATCTTTAAAAAAAATGGTTAAATAAAAAATAATACAAAAACTACGTTTCGAGGTAGGATAAGCTCCGAAGTACATATCTTAAAAGCGATCTCGATTTTTTTTTTAAGTGATAGTGGGAGCTCTGTGTGTAAAACCAATATCGTAAGTCTACTTTAACCAATGCCTAAGCCACTTCATAGCTGCTCTCTTAGTTTTTTCTCTTTACCTGTTATTTTAAATCACACAACACAACACAAAATATGTTATTTAATTGTTCATTTTGCTTTTCGCTTTTCTCTTTTAATAACCGGAATTTAAGGAAGAGGCAAGACGCAAGATATAATTTCTAACCCAAGACTTGATAAATATTTGAATACACGTGCAAGACAAACACAACCTATCAACTATTTCCTTCTCACTTTCAACCTACTATTCCAAGTCCAACAACAACAACAAAATTTAGCTCACAGCCATTGCCGTGAATCAGGTATTTTGGTGAGACTCTGTGCATTGTAAGTTAGTATTGTAATAGCAGTCTCCGGAGAAATCTTGACATATTTCTGTTCTCGTTAAGCAATCCTGTTAAGGCGGTGTCTAGCATAGTTTGGATTAAGTTAACAAAATAATAGTTGTAAACAAAACTCCTTTAATTTCGTGAAAAAAATAAATAAATTAATATAATGTGTTGCTAATTAATAATTTCAAATATTTCTCAAGTGCAAGTTTAAACCCAAAAATCAGTTTCTTTTGCAAAAGACTTAGTTTCTTTTACGTTGAATAGCAAACTAATACGAAGAGGAAAATGCCTTGCTCCGCAGTAACTCTATCAATAGCTACTATATCCGCCATCATTGCTACTGCCCTGTTGGCGATCGCATTCTCAACAGATAATTGGCTAAATTATGATGTTAAACGGAATAATATACAGGTGTGTATTGTATATATACATATATATATTTTTTTATATTAACGAGTACCGTATCGTAATCCACCATCAATGACCTTACATTTGGAGTGTACGTTACTTCTTGTTTTTTTGGTAGGTTATTATGCAAATTCTCATTAAATTAACCGTTTTGGGTGGAGTGAAAAAAATGTAAGATACGAAAAATATTATACTGAGAGAAGCGAAAAACGCTGGTCGAAATTCTCAGAGTCGAGCGTTTTCTCCAAACATTAAACTTTCTACATTTTTTTGTGCCACCAACATTACCATCCGAAACGCTAACACAAACACCTGCACACCTCGATACGCTACCACGATCCATGAACATTTGTTGGAATGTACGATACGACGAGTACGAGTACGAGTATCTCTATATTTCTCTTTCTACCTGATCATGTCAACCGTGTGTATCTTTTAGGTAGGTACCTGCTCGTATCTGTATCTGCTGCGGCTCTTATAGCTGATGCATAGAGTCAATGTGCGAAAAGACATTAGGGACCGTGAATGCAAGTGAAGCCTACCCCAAATTGAATTTGCTTAATTACACATGGCGCGGCGCGCACGATGGAAATTCGAATTTAAGTGTTGCTCGCCACTCTACTGTTAGGCTTGAGTTAATATGTCTATTATTGTTCATATTGTTTGATGTTGGGATGCATTCCATTACAGCAAATAATGCACACATTCCATTCCAATCAACAAATTTACGCATTAGCAATAACTCACACAGTCTCAGGTTCTCATGGATGTAGGTTCCTAAATTACTTATCTCGTATACCTACGATCGTAGGAATTTTTTTTTTTTTTTTAAAAAAAGGAAATATTTCAATGCAAAGTCACAAACTTGATTTTAAACAAGAAAACAAAAAACTCCACTGATTGTAATTCAATTTTATTATTTTGTTGGACTTTGAAAGTATTTTTATGAATTGATTTTTTGTTTTCATGAACATTTCAACATCATTTTGTTTATAAAATTACCTTCATAAAAAATAGCTCTTCTTGTTTTAATTTAGTATTAGGACCATCTTATATTCGAACCATCTAAAGTAAGGAAATTATTTTTCAGTGTCTGGAAATCGAAATTAACACCGATTCTCTTAAGTACTAAACTAGTTAGGAACAAGCTTAAAATTAATCTTTTCCAAGCCATGTGGTAATGAAAAATGAAAGTGTGGGAAGAGTATGTATTTTTTTTTTTGTCTTTTACCATCTGTAGGTAGGTTTGGTAAACATCTTTGTTTACTAGGTACCAACTGAAATTTCTTACTTAAAATGAGTTCAGTTAAACATGCATTGTTGACAACATTAGGAGAGTCAGATTTTATTTGGTAGGGATTAAATTTTCTTTTTAAAAACGCCATGAGATAAAAAATAAAATAATTAAAAATATCTTCTATAGAACTCACGCATCATCGGATAAGCTCGAGTAATGTGTTTTTACGTACTCAATCAGGTTGTATACATATTTATAGGCATCAGTCAACAAGTTGTTCTTAAATAAATTGTTGAATGATTTGTCATGATATTGAATAAATTAGCATCTGTAATTTGAACAGCACAAAGAGCTGTGTGGCTTTTGTGGCAATCACTTTCAATTAAAGTTTAACACTTTTAAAAGCAAACAAAGTATTGTATGTCATCATAATTACATCTGATGTTATTTTCAGATAAACGCAATTTTGTTTTCAGTCATAGGATGCACCTTCGCATATTCTATTAATTTTTATAAGAAATAAGTTTTGTCTTATGCTAAAATTCAATAAAAATCTAATCTGAAAGACGTCCCTAAAAATGGGTGTGGTCATAAACAGTAAGTTTGTTCCCACAATTTCTGCACTAAAATTCGCAGCTTACTTGGGGTAAAATTCTCTCAGAGAAAGACAAATCTCTAAAAAAGTACGGGAACAGGTTGAACAAAATAACTGCCCACTTTTTAGTATTGATTTTCTTCAAATTAGGTATATTGCCAGGCAACAACAAAACCATTTGACAGAACTTATATTTTTGCCCACAAGAAATTTCTTGGGTTAAAATTCCCAGCATGAGCACTCCTTTCTGTGAAAAATTCTCCCTTCTGTGAAAAACTACGAAACTTTGACGTACGGAAACAGGAATTTGCTTTTTTTCGTAAAATTTCTTAGATTTTCGTACTTTTAGTCAGTACGGGAACAGAACTAGTGTTTCAAAGGTATGTAACACTGCGTCTCCACGAGTCTGATAAATGGCAGACTTTTCAGTCAAACTTCTAGTCCGCCAGACTTTTATGTCATTGGATGGGCGAAGTTTGTAATGACTTTTCATTCTTCAACATGTCGTCAACAGCAGAACAAGCCCAATTTATTTTAAAAAATCAACAGAAAAGACAAGACGAAAAGGCTGTCTTTAATGTCCGGCTTCAAGTCAAGTCCGTAAAAGTGCGGTCTACACGAGACATATTAATGTCATGACTTGAGTCTTGACTTAAATTATGTCTCGTAGAGACTGGGTGTAAAGTAAATGGACACCAATAAGTATATGCTAATGTGTAATGTGTGACAAACTTGGCGGACTTATTTTTTCGTGCGTTCCTATCAGTGTATTGTGAGAATTGATTGATATTTTTGAGCCGATCCGATACTTGCGTTGTATGCAATGAATGTGTTATTTTTCTCATTGTTTTAAAAATACCTCGTGTTTAGTAACCAAAATGTTTTCTTAAACAGAGAGTATCTCCTTTCAATGTGGACATGATCGGACCGAAACTCTGTTCCTCTTCTGTTTCTTAATGGTGAGGATTAGAAGGAGAAGAAGGATTTACAACCTTCCCACTTTACTGTATACCTACTGGTCCCCCTAAGGTTTGCCGGAAGTACGGCAGACTACCCGTTTTGGAATAACTTTGTCATCGATCAGTCAAATGGTGGTGTTTTTATATTTATGTGATCCAGTTGTTTCGTCGTCGGTGGAGTGATTATTGCCGATTTGACAGGATTCGAAGGCTCTCATCATCGTACTCCTGTCTTCGTTTGTCTTTCCACCATGTCCGTTTAAATCTTCGCTAACAAACAAGCGAACTTAATACATATGTATGTACATAGGGTGGTATTTAAAATGCTTACGCTCAGACTAAAGTCTAACATTTTATAGCTTTGGTTTGAGTTCGAGATGTACATAGGGTGGTATTTAAAATGCTTACGCTCAGACTAAAGTCTAACATTTTATAGCTTTGGTTTGAGTTCGAGATGTGTTTCAATGAAGTAGACCTCATAAAAACTCATAAAAAGTGAGACCAGTGAGTCTGAACAAAAGCATTTTAAATACTACCTACAGAGCAAAACTTAATTAGCAAAACTCCCATAGATGTTCTGATCGAATGTTTGCGTTTAGTGTAAGGCAATTATTTTTCGCAGTTACTGTTCTGCTAAGTTAAAATTGTCGCCGTTTTACCGCTTGCTGAAAAATATCAACGAAATAAAATCGACACAAATAAATAGATTATGCCACAAATAAATACATCAATACGGATATTTTCGTTTTTTGTCAATTTTCTATTTTCCATTCCATGGTTTTCGTTTAAAGATACATACAGGTACTTCGTGTAAAAACGTACATATGTATGTACATATATCCATACATCTGAATGTGAATGTGCATAAATATATTTTTTTCCTCGAGAACATTTGGTTTAGCTTTACGGTATTTTGAATATTTTTATTGGGTAAAAAATTGTAAAAGTTAATTCTACTTAACCTTTCTTCTTAGTTATTGTCTCTTGAACTACTTAGTTATTTTTGATGAAAAAATTGAAGTAAATTATAAAATATGTAATAATAATAGTTATCCTTGATGTACTAAATTGAGCTTGACCTTATTTTTATTGTGGCGTGGAAATAAACAAACCTAGGGAATTTACTTCATTAGAATTTGAGCACATTTAACAATTATGGACGCCGAGCCATAAACCCACAATAAATGGGTCAAAAGATTTAAAATCCATAAATCAATTGTGAACTTTTGACGCACCCAGTCAAAAGTCAAAAAATTTTGTTCTGTGGACTTTTGACCCTGCGCCCTCCATTGCACCATTGCCTCCCACAATCGATCAGGTTAGAGGTGTTGATCATTTCCTTTATACATATATGTACCTAATACTTCATGAGATGTATATTAGGTATGTATTTCATTATGTGTCAAATTTGATATGTATACCCTTTGGTATATTTTTAATAAACCATCCAATACAATCAAGAATGTTTGCATGTTTCCACCATCTGATTCATGCTAATTAGCTAAATTCGTGAACAAGATTTGAGCATAAAACTGTTGAACTTACTTCACCATCTTGCGGTTCATATTTACAAACTGATATATGTATGTATATATCGGCGTTTATGATACTATAGTTAATTATGAATCAAATCTAAGATTTATGAGGTGCATGACTTATAATTAACACATAAAACTCCGAACGATTACAGTAACCTATACATTGCGTGAGATACACATAGATGTTAAGATCTCTACACACGAAAATTATATTTGACTATCTAATTAATGAACAAAAATCTTATTTTGAAGAATTATTTAGGTATACATAGTTATAACATCGTTCTATCATATCTGCATAGAGAAGAATTTCTACTTTCAACTTCTCTAAACGCACTTTGGCTTGGAGTAATGCAAAATACCGTAATGGTACTTAAAACAGAAAACTTGTTTTGTTGTATTACTATTTTACTTTGTCTAATAGAACAAGTCTTGTCAAATGAGTATGGTGACCATTGCCCATTTGGCCATGAACAGACACATGCATCCAGATACATATCTTAATTTGAAAACCTTAAATAATAAATTATGTACACTAGATTAAAAATAAAAACACGCATACATAGCTACCTACAATATTTAAATTAATAAAATAAGACCGTTAATTTGTGTGCTGTTGGAAACCCATAAGCCATGAAAGGAATAAATAATTTATGAGATGAGAGCATTACAGCATTTTTATTATTTGCAAGAGTTTCTCTCTCCAAGAGTTTATTAATTCCTTATATGAAATCATAAATGAAGAAAATGTTTTTTTTTTTTCTGATTATTGCATTTCTAGAAGTGTTAAATTGCCTGATCCATGACCTCTAATAAATGTGAACTATAGCGCTGTTAGCTATTTATATATGTAATATAATAATAGTAATAAAAACATTCTCCTCTAAGCATTCTTTAATATTTCCATAAAAGTCGAATAGTTTTGATATTTTAAGCTATGGCGTTGCCAGTATTATACATACCTACATATTATGTATATTCAAATTCTATTGTCATTCAAATTCTATATTTTTGCATGAGGCAGGTTAGAGATTGCATAATGTGCAAAACTGATCAAACCAGCCGTTGTATAGATCTCCGTTAAGATGGAGTTTACATCTTTTATTAAGCATACGTAGAGTTTCTCTTTGAAGGAACCAAAACATTGACCATGTTGCCAACACACTAAATATAATAGTTTCTGTAGCCATGTTTTTAAATAGACTGCGAATAAGTTAAACCTCTTTTTCATGAAATTTGTAAGAAATGGTGGTCTAAAGTGGCTTTTGAGGAGCTTTCTCACGACATGTTATACTCTTGAATGTTTGTCAGACACTAGGAAGGGGTAGAGCTGTGATAAAACGATTGATGGTATTTTTCTGGACACGAACTTGGAATCCCTTGCGCAGTAGGCCAACGCACTTACCACTGAGCCACGTCATCCACATACTTATAGCATGATTCCTACAAAGGAAAGAAAATCACAATCACAAATTGTAAATCTTTTCGTAAATCATCGAATCAAATGTTCTCCAGTGTGTCATCTTCTCAATAACTATCGCAGAGACAAATTTCGTTTAAGCCTAGCTAATGATACTTTGAAAGGGAAAAATGCAGGCAAGAAAACCAATAAATTTTTTACAATCTTTTTTGAAAGAAATTTCGGAATTTTTATTCACGACCGTCCTCAGTCTAGGAGAGTAATGCCATACACAATAGTGTTTAAAAGAAATCCATTCCTCAATTGAATCCATATCTATGATGCAGGAAAACCCTTCATTTCCTGGAAGAGAAAATATGATTGTCTCATGAGTAGTGCAGTCTGATCCTTGGTCGGCTTTGGAGCCATCTGTGAAAAAACGACTACATTCCGTGGCCAGAGAATTGTAAAATCTACTTTACTTATGATATATGTAAGTCTTCCAGGACATTTTTCAAAAGTGAAAACAAAGTCCACAAACTACTGAAATAGATCCGGGTTACCTCTGATATCATAAAAATATGGAAACGTCCAAGGAATACTGGCTACATTAAGCAATAAGCTTCTGTAACTCTACTCCCAAAATACTAGACAGAGATCTATGAATAAAATAAATAGTTTCAACATATATTTAATGAAAAAGCCAAATGATTCTTTTTTCAACAAATGTCAACACTTCATTGAAAGGAACTAAATGCTTGGTTCTTCATTCGGAACCACTTTCCACCATTTTTCGATTATCTTTCTCCTATTCTTTAGATACCCGAACATAGTGTCCTTTGCATTTTAATTTTAATTTAAAGCTGTAGTTAGTTTTCAATTCTATGCTCTGTTAAACTATTTTCTATTAACCAGTACAACCTAATTGATATACATTTTAACATGCTTTCATAAATTCTTCGTAATTACTATTCTATATGTATGTTGTCTGCCATAAATAAAATGAATAAGGTTAAAAAGTAAAAGTTTTTTACTATTCGACTACATGTGGCCTAATAATTGATATGCAAATCAAGTTTTGTTTTTTCGTACATCACATTCTTACTATGGCTTGCGAAACGCATTCCACATTATAGTACTTTCTAATGATAAGTTTATTAAACTCTTTCAAAGAGTTGATTAACCAGCAATACAACCTACTAAAATTGATTAAAAAAAAAAAAACTAGAAGCGTTGACACATAACCCAAACAAAACTAATTCTCTTATTAAATTTTTGCTTTTTACAAAAAATAAAAAAAACTTATGTAATTTTAAACAAAGAATTGACAACAAATGAAATTCAATAAAGTTTATTTTATTTTCTAAAAACGAAGAAGAAAAAGAAAAATACTTGAATGAAGACATAGCAATTGAAGAAATTTTACAATCATTCATTCATTGACAGTTTCAGTAGATTACAAATAGGAAGTTATGTCCGCCTACCCAGAGTTGACAATGCCAATCAGTATACATACCTACTTACTGATTTATGGAGAAAAAAAATGTATGTATGTATCTGCCTACCAGCAGTTATTATAGTCTCTTCTCCATCTTACTCTAGGCCTTGAGATACTATTACCGAATCTATTATTTGTTATTTAATAATGAAAAATTTAGTTGTTTAACAAAAGTTAGATATAAAAAGATTAAGTTGTCAGAAGAGAAATATTTTTTGCTTAGTAAGATATATGTAGCCAAGTGTGAAGTTCATTAGCATTTATTAACCTATAAGCATTATAATTGTCTTAGAGATTGGCTTATGTTTGTCGTGTGGATGGTTAAATGTTTCTTTCAGCAGCCACTGAGTAAGATACATTATGTATCAGGATGACTTTGAGTTTTGAAATCTAGGACTGGGTCCTATGCACTTGACCAAGGAAGCTGTTACCTAAATTTAAGTTTTAAAATGTACGCATGACGATCAAAATTAATTACTGAAAAATTTTTAGAAACAATTTTGAAATATTTTCAAATTAAATATTGCCCATGTTTTAATTATAATAAAGCAAGTGGAATTTATGGAGTATAGACAGTAGAATATTTTATAGACTATTTTAAATTTAGATTTTTAATGCAAAGTAGGTATAATATAATACCGCCACCGAGAAGCTTCATTCACAGACGTGTGTCTCTTTGCAGAAATTATGGAAGAACTTTTAAACTTTCGATTTCTGTTGAAATCATATCCTGGAATGCACCTTATACCACTCCAAACAAAATACAATCATCAGATGATTACTTACTAACTTAAAGGGCGGCCTGAGACATTGCTGCTTCCAGCTGTGAAGACCAAGATTTCTGGCATCCGCGACAACTTGGTCTTTGTATCGGAGATTCGGTCTTGCTGGAGCATTGTTGTGCATTTGCTCAATGTGGCTAATGTAGTCTATATATTTTTTTTTTAGTATTTTTTTAACTTGAAATCCTGGTACAGCTCATAGAGTTCGAGGTTATATCTTCTCCTCCATTCGCCCTCCTCGCATAAGGGACCCAATACCCGATTAAGTATTTGTCGCTTGAAGGTACCCAATATTAGCTCAGCTTTCTTACTTGTCGTCCAGCACTCGGCTCCATACAGCAGGACTGATAAGATGGGCATTCTATAGAGCATTAGTTTGGTCCATCGATTTAGGAGTTTTGAATCAAGTTGTTTTGCCAAACCGAAGTAGCAGTGGTTAGATAGGGATCTCTACAAAGGTTGCATTTGTAGGATTTGTATTTGTTTCAAGGTAGGTGAACTCCTTAACTATCTCGAAATTAAAATTATCAGCAGTGAAGTTCTACCCAATGTTTTGGACAGATAAATTTTTGTTTGTTGATAACATATGAAGAGTCCAATCCGGTGCACGTTTGAAAGAGCTCAGAAGCGTTGTTTCCAAGTTTCACAGAGCATCGTGTCTTTTCCAGCGTTACACGACACAACTGGATAAGTTTTGACGGTATCTCGAATTGGGCCATCGCCTGGTAGAGTTTAAGACGTGAAAGCTCGCATATGCGGCTTCAAAGTCGGTGAAAAGGTGGTGGGTTTCGACTTGAAATTCGTTGGTCTTTTCAGGATTTGGCTGAGTGTGAATATTTGGTCTATTGTCGATCTGCGTTCAGATGTTTGGGTTGTGAATTTTAGAGTTATGGAACTTGTACTTAACAGTGAACCACCCCCTCTATTCTAGTTGGTATAGTGTGCCTCCATGTGATAGTTTTTTTCGTTTATCAGTTTATTAGTTTATATATTTTATATGAAGCAAAATCTATCCTTGTAGTAATCGTGTCAAACTTGATGTAAATGTTCGCCATATGTCTATGGTGGTAGTCTGAAAGAAAACTTTATTCGAGTTCCAAATATCCTTGCACCGATTGCTTTCTCGTCTCATCTATCTTCGAAATATTTAACAAAAACCCCTCATTTGTGTTTAGTGCAAAATTTGCGTTTTCAAGGCTTTTAGTCTGAAAGCAATAATTTACCAATGAAGCTGCACTGACTGTATCACATGTAGGTATATGTTTATAAATGCAGTTTCATCAGAATACGTTACTCAGTCGTAATTATAATGATTTCATATGTCTTTCCCAATCAAAATTGAAATTGAGTGGAAACTTTATTTTTTGTAAAAAATATAAAAACTTTAAATTTAGTTACAAAATTATTTTTATTATTTTTTACAGGCATTTGCTGCAAAGCATTCAGACTCGGAGGCACTGTTAAATAGCATGAATAGTAAATACTTTTATTACACGAGAACCAGAGGGCTATTCAGAATATGTTATCCAAAGGAGAGACCACCTACATCTGCAGGTAAGACTTTATAATCAATCAGTTATAAGTTATAATTATGTCTTATTGGTGCAATGATATAGCTAAGGTGTAAACATTTTTTTACTTATTTTTCAAGTATTTATTGATGAAAGATCTTACAAAAAAAGATAGACAATGCGTTGCAAATTTTAATGAGTGGGAGTTAATTAAAAATCGAAGCGCAAACACTTTAACCAATAAAAATAAATTACACCTACGCAGGTCTTACTAATGAATGTATTAAAAGCATACATGTGTAGGTACCTATTTTTGCATAGTTTTGTTATTTCTCTTAGGGTTTGATGGAACGACATGATGCGAAGTCACAGGTTCACACTTTTACTTTTAAAGAGTTTTAAGAGCAGTTATCATTCCAGATGTGAGCATTCCAGCTCTAAAAAATCAGAACATTGTATCCATGTTTGGATGCACGGCTTTAAAATAGTAAACTTAACTTCGTAAAGTTACTAACCATTTTTATCAGATGGTACATTTTTTGTATTCCATTGAAATAAATTTTCCAAAGCCACTTTGTAAATCAGAAATAAAACAGAAACAGAAATAAAACCTGCATATCATTAGGTAGGTTTGCAAATAGATTGTAAGGAGAGACCACGCACTCTATACGAGTATTTATTGTGTCGCCGGAATGTGCGCGTAGCGATAGAGTATTTTATTTTTATTGTTCTTATTAGACACCTCTATCTACTGTCAGCAACGAAAGTTATTTATCTCATTGTGTTAGTTGTCTTTATTTATTTATTCTTAACTTTTTGTTTTAATATTCCCTTGCAGCTATTTTTCTCAATTTCATTAATCCCTACTTCTGCTTTTTTTTGCTTTATACAACTATGTATGCGGTTGATATCAACCGACCATTTTGTAGTTGGATAAATTAGTAAAATAAATTTATGCATATTTTGGTATTAAAAGATCGAATAACTAATTACCATATGTTTCCAGCAATAGGTAGATACATATTTATGTGTCGCAATAGCTTGGTGGCTTAAATTTGATATCTGTTTTGAAAAAATCCAATTTGTCATTTGAATAAAGATTTTACTTCAATTAAATACGTTTTATACTATAATGGTTGCGTTTGTCAGTCAAAGGAACTTCCTAAGTCTAATCTTCTATTAGACTTAGGATTTGGGAAGTAATTTATTTTCTTTGGAAATGATTTTATTTCGCACATGTGCTTGGAATCAAAGGTAAGATTAGTGAAATTACAAGCGCCAGCGGCGAGTAAATCGGAAAAAAAGTTGGTGTAGAACAATTTGAAACATTTGTTTTGTTATATGATCTTTGTATTCGCTTGTAATTCATAGTTTTTGTTTGCATTCGGGATTCAACTTTTCAGAGCTCTCTGAGCAAGCACTATTATGCTCAATGTCAGCATACAAATACTAGTGCTTATAGTCTGGTAGAAAGTATTGTTTTCGAAAATTGTTTTTTAAATTTTATAATTACTTGTTTATAGATCAAGTTCGCAACAAAAGTGGAGATTTTCCTTCTCCATAATTATGTTGGGCTATTAATGCCAGGGTACGAAAACACTCCAGAAAATCCAGACAATATGCTGTTTCAGAAACTTTTTGAAGCAAAACTAGGGCCCATTCAGAAATGCAAACCACTACTATGGACGTGATAACCCTGAACTCAAATTCATATAAAATTGAAGGCTCTTACCTAATAGAATTTATTTCTTGCTTTACAAACGTCTTTTCCATTTTATATTCTAGATCATAGTAATTCTAGTTGCATTGTAGTCAATTTAGTCTTTTTTTTCTCGATTTTTTTCCACAAATCGAAAATCCTTAGTTCTTGATAGGAACATATGTATATACATTTTTCTGATATTTTTAAATATGTTAATATGGCTTAAGATTAACTAGAGTAAGTACTCTTTTCAGTAATTTTTCATAGAAAAACGTTATATTTTATTTTCTTCGGCTTTTTTCATTTTCATTTTTTGTTATTCATCTTAAGTGATTGTTTTCTTTTTTATGACCTTCATTGAAACGAAATCTTTTCATTCCGTTTATTCATTCATGCCTTGTCATTGAATGTCTCATGACAAACGAATAAAGAAATATAAAATAAAAATTTAACACTCCGTGACGGTTCTCAAAATTTGTGTTTTCTTTTACAGTCCCAACATACTTATCGCCTGTTGAAACACACTGCTCCAACGTCGATTATTTCCCCAGTAGTGACGAAGAAAAAGTACCAAATGATGATGCGACATCGAGATTACATTTGGCACGGTCATGTGTTGCTTTGTTCATAATTAGGTATGTACCTTGATACATTTCACTTTCTTTTATACTACATAGTTAGAAGATTCTGACCTAATGAACTTTGCTTTGATCGGATGATCTTCTCCAGTTTCGTTACTATATTCTGTGCTTTTTGGACTGGTCTCTCCGGGTGCTGGAAACGATCAGCGGGAGCGATTACGGCCACAGCGATCTTATTGCTGGCCGCTTGTCTTTTGGCTGCCGGTGCCATGGGACTGTGGCACACGGTGGAGTTCTTTGAAAAGGAGAAAGTTGTTGGTGAGGAATACCCTCAGCAATGGACCACGGTAAGTTTTTTTTTTGTCTTGCCTACTTTGGTGTTACGTGTGGTGCTATTAATTGGTTTTATTTTAGGTTCTCAAGGACAATACGAAAACCACCTACGACTGGTCGTACGTTGTGGCATGGGCTGGTGTTGGAACATGTCTTTTGGCTGCAATTCTTCTATCTGGTGCTGCTGTATGTTTGAAGAACGAACGTGAGAAGGAGGAACAATTGAATTTGCAATACTTGATGCCGGGTATGAAATATAAATATCCACTTAAGTTATAAGTCCATGACGTAATATTCAATTAGACATGTTTTGTTTATGGCCTTCAATGCCATGTGCTTGCGATATAGAGAACTTAATGGTATTGACTTATCAAATGAAAAAAATCACATTGCTTTCAAGTTCACTATTGAAATATAATTATCATTAAATGATTATAATGAGTCCACATAATATCAAACTGCGGGGTTACCTGTGCTCCACGCCGAATAAGTTTAGGTGGATACCCTTTCAAATAGTGCGAAAAACATTCAATATTACATAATTATATCTACTGTCTATTTTAAGATACGTGTATGTATGTATATATAGCTACATGTAAGGAAACCGGAATTAGCTTAAACTCTTTTAAGCACCTCTACAAAGTCAAATTGCGTAGGTAATTAAGTTTGCCTTACTATATTTGCAAACCCACTTTCGGCAAACAGAGATATGATTCTTCTCATTTTAATTACGAAATTGAAGAGATATTTTGAGGAATTGTTAGAATTTTATAATATGTATTTATGTACCATCTACTGCTTATTGATAGCTCAAAATCTTTAAGTACATACATATGTCCTGCTCCACCATGTTAAACTAATTTAGTGCAGTTCCACTATACTAATGGATCATCTGTGTGGACCTTAAAATGGTATTCTTCCTCCTTGGCCAACAACCCGTATTTACCAAGTATCCCTGGTGATCCAAACATTCTACATCAGTCGCTGGGCCTCAGGAAGCAATTTGTTAAAGCTTTGCCAACTGAAGGAGACTGTTTCAAGTACCTCATTTCAGCGTTTCTTCGCTTTTGAGTGTCCACAGATTCGGTAGCTCATTAAAGATTAAAATTTTATTGTGACAATGACAGAACTCCAAAAAAATGCTTGGTTAATTTGGCAATAGTTAATTTGGCGGAGAGACGAAGGGATAGGATAGGATACGTGTAGTGGTCTTTGAAACTGAGGTGATGTTAGGTTTCAATATTTATTCTTCATGGGTGGTATCCAATTTGACTGGGAAAAGAGTTGTATGTAATTTTTGCATTCATTTCTAATTCACATTTTCTTTTTCGTATTCATGGTGAAATAGACTAAGTGCTTTCTAAGCGAATTATTTAATTTTATTTCTGTGAAAATTGTATGGATATGGTCGGGTCTTAAGCACCAAACCTTTTATTCAAACACTACCACTACACTGTGGCCTTACTTTAAATTAATCATAGCCCACCCTTCGCGAAAGTCACTGTCATAAATGATGATGATGATGATGAGAAACAAAATAAAATTTAATTCAATTTACTGCAACGCTTTAGCTTTTCCTTGGTTTTTTGCCTACGCAGAATCTACAAAATCATTTTAGTAAATAAAGCAATGCATGTCCATGCATTTTTAAATAACTTGTTTTTAAAAAATATCTTTAGAAAAGTGGAGTTATTTCACGTAATTATTAAGCCTTTTTGTTAACATGAAGCTTGTACAGTAAGTTGATGACTTTAGCTGCTACTAAAAGTATCTCAAATCCAAGCGTACATATTCAATATTCGCATATCAAAGACTACTTATTGTATATACTTAATTTCTTTTTCCTTTATTTTCAGTGTATTCCCAAAAGCAGCCCCCTTACCCACCCTACGCTGGCTACCCACAGCCTCAAATTTATCCAGCACCATATTATCACGGATCACAGTATGGACCTTACAACTATTAAACAAAATTGTTAGCATCGAAGGAGAGTTACTTATCCGGACTTTTAAGATTACTGAACCATAATTCAAACAAAAATACAAATTTAAAAAATAAGATGCTAAGAACAATGCAAACATTTAGGTACTCATAAACTCAAGCCAATTAAGGGAGCAGTTGCACACCTTGTCGTTCATATATTAATCCGTAGATAAAATCATTTCGATTGTTAAACCTTTTTTCTATTGTCCTTTTGACGTAAATATAGTGTAGAGAAGATTTCAATAAGAAAAGGATATTTTATCAGCAGTCATTAAGAAACATCGAAGAAACCATAAGAATCGATTCCGCAACAACGAATAAATTAATACATATATGTATGTATAAATATAATGTGTATCGTATCTATTAAATAAGAATATAATTAAATATTATTCATGTATTGAAATATGGAAGATTTTATATTCTTTACCATAGTAATTCTAGTTGCATTGTAGTCAATTTAGAATTTTTTTTGTCGATTTTAAGTATGTAAGTCACAAATTTGAAAATCCTTAAGTCTTGAATCTCTTTAGATGTTGAAGTTTGAAACTTTTTTTTTTCAGAAAAGGAAAAAAATATTTTTAATTAAAGATATAAATTTAATTTGTGTGTTTATTGATGGCAAATTCTTAAGAGAATTTGTCTCATTCTATGCAGAATGCTCGATTGCCTTCTGTTATAAGCAAATACTTAAAAATAGGCATAATTATGTGTAATACTAAATGTCTTCCACGAAATGAAAAAAAGAAGAAATTTACTGTTCTTTACTTAGTTGTAGTTATATTTATCGTTTTTTTATATACATATAGTTTTATGTAATTGTTTTTTAATATAAACATGTATCTTTTGTCAACCAATACTTCACACTTTAGTTGTTTTATTTTTATTTTTATATAGATAACAAAATGTTTTGTATTGTAAATTAATTTGTGTACGTACATATGTATTACATATTATGATTGATTTCAAAGACTGGATGATTACAATTAACAACTGATTACGGCCCTGAAACTCAATTTATGGCGAGCAAATGCAGACACCATTTTAAACGATAATCATAATTTCTATAAGCGCACAGAAATACATATGCTCTTAAGTGTGTACAGCAATTTTTAAAATTTTTTTTTTTTTTATATATGTAAATAGAATGTAGTTATTTCTTAATAAAAATATGATAAATTACAAATATGTTTTGATTTTATTATTTTTTTCGATATTTCTATATGTTAGGTCGTGGTTTTTTTTTTTTTTACTTATTTGAAAAGAAGCGAACATTGAAACTAGGAAAGTACCGTTATGCAGTAGAAGGAAAACAACTTATGTTGAATTAAGTTGATAAATATTCGAAAGACGTTATGTTTGAAATCAAAAATTAGAAAGCGTGATTATAAATCAAATCAAAATGAATTTAAGATTGAAAGGGAAAATCACTTTTACTTAAGTTTTAAAAGTTTTTATTATAATTGGTCCATTTGCGTACTTTTTGCATTAAAATTCGCAGATTATCAAATTTCAAAGAGTGGGAGAAAAATTCTCACAGAGAAAACTAAAATTACGAAAACGTAAACAAACACATTGAACAAGAAAAAGTTGAAAAAATTCTGGTTTGATAGATTTGATAGTTTTCATAAACCAGCAGAAGGAAATTTTTTGCACTTAAATTCGTAGAATGGGAAAATTTCTTACTCTCTTGTGAGCGATTTCTTTTGGGAAAAACTAAGAAAAGTCTTCGTACGCGAACAGCTTTCCGGTTTCTCTGCCTTCTCTTTGGGAGAGTACGCGTATGGACTACAGTATTTATTTTCGTTTTTGATTTTGTGCAGGCAAGTGTTAAATTGTTGTTAGTTTTCGAAATTTGTCTTTTGTTTTTGTATGATTGCGTACCTACAATGTTTCGGGTTTAAAATGTAGGAAATTTTCGGAAATTCGCAAGTAGGAGAAAATGTTGGCATGTTTTTTTTTTGTTCTGCGTTTGAAGTCTTATAGTATTATATAGTCTTTGGTCGAACAGAACAGAAGAACTCTGCAGAGGATGCGGCGATGACGAAGATGTAAAGGAACAGGAACTCGTTATTTTTCGTAATATTTCGTAGATTTTTGTAGTTTTAGGCAGTACGGGAAAGGACCTGTAATGTGTTTGAAACACAAGAGAATACCTTTCTGAGTCAGCTCTGACCTGAGTGCGGCGGAAGTTTTTCTTTTGCCAGCCCGCTTCCCTAACCTAACCTAGTTACATGCATTCAATTTAATCATTGCTAGGATCTGTGATATATTTATATTACGTTTTCGATTTTTTGTTTTCCAACAGATACAGAGTACTTATCAGTGATATTTGCTCGGACGTATGATAAAACCATACATACATTTTTGTCTGTCATTACGAAGAAAACAACTGGGTCAAAATTGATGATTTGGCATAAACTCATTAATTCCGTTAACCCTGTACCTTTATACAAGACAGTGTGAAAAAATGTAATATGTAGTAGCAACATCTTTCGCCGAAAAACCAAACTTTCGAGCACAAGAAAGGTACGACATCTGTCTTCATATATAAACGATATAGTGGAAGCAGCGCATATTAGTAAATAAAAAGAAGTTTTTCATATTTTTTATATAATCGTTTATTTATCAATGACTGTTAACGTTTATTGCGTAACGTGGTATTCTAAAATAGACACGAATCCAGCATGCTTTTTCTTTTACCGATTTTTGTTGTTTTTTTTTTTTTCTTTGACGTGTTTTATTTTTTTTTGTATAATAAGTCCATTTCAGTATTATTTGTTTTTATTTATCCGGTTTAATTTAAAATATGTGTTGTAATTAATTAAAGCAAAATTTAAACAATACTTTAAGTATCCTATTTATATTCTTCACATATCAATGTTCTTATATTGAATCAAAGTCTTACAACATTTATTGTTATTACTAAGGTATAAATTATTTTGTCGTTATTCACTTACAGTATAGCACCGAGTACAAATGTTTTTAAGTATAATAGTATTTAATATTTACTTTATTTTTATTATTATAATTATTCATATATTTTTGTTTGTTTGTTTTTTCTTGCATCTTAATAAAAAAATTAAATTGTATTATTAATAATAATATTATATAAAATCACTGCTTACAGCCTAAAAGCAAAATTGACCTTATTATGGCGTTTAATGATTCTCTTCTAGACCTGACCGTCTCCAGACATCTAAAGTAATTAAACGTAATTAAACTAATATGAAAACAATAATGATTATTTAAAACTTACCTGAGATTGTGAACTATCACTTTCAACTTGTTCGGAGTAACAGTGTTTATAGTTTAGATAATCTAAAAGTCTTCTTGGCAATGGCAATGTCTGTATTAAATCTTTTCGAACTACCGCTTTCAAAATAACAAATCTGAAAGTTATCCAAGTTAAATGTAATTCCATGGAGAGTAAAAAAAAAACATGTATACCTGCACATGTGCTGTAGACTTTGAATATGTTTAAATCTGGACACAGGATTGGTTAATTGTACTCGCATTGGCCCATGCTCTGGTCTTCTATGCAAGAAGAACAAGTATCTGTAGAGGAAAAAATAATTGTTTATTAAGAACAAAATTAAGAATAAAATTGAATTACCTTCCACTTCGGGAATGTTCGACTGCCTTCTCAATAAATTCAGTTATTGTTTGCGATTTGAATTTAGCATAAGAACCAAATGAAAAAGTTCCTTTAAACAAAATCAATTATGTACATAAGTGTTTACATTTAATTTACGGTTAAAGGATACCTTGATCTTGTTCTATTCTCACATGCCTAACGCAGTTGTTCAGCTTGAAGCTTAATGAAAATATATAATGATCATCGGAACTATCACGAACAATAAAACTGCCATCGGGTTCATTTGAAAGAACTTTTTCAGCTGCTTCACTAGAGAGCGGGCCCCAATACCATCCATACTAGAGAAGAATTTTTTTTCTTTGTATGTTTTGTGTTTTAAGTGAAAATAAATTGATTTACTTACGTCTTTAACTTTTTCTATACTCGATGTAAAATGAAATGAACGTAGTTCAGTTTTCTTTCTATCTTTATCTTCCACATCGGAAGTGCTCTCTACTGTATCAACACCGGCTGTAAAAGGGAGATTAGAAACATCTATTTATCGTAACAATATATAAATTCTGTTTAAGGTACATACACTTCTTTGGCAACGGCGGCAGTGCCCTCGACTGGAATTTCCTTCGCTTGTCATCTGCAGACTCTGGCTGTTGGTTCGTTGTAGTGGATTGCTCCTTATTTGATATATACTCTGCTGAATCAGTTGAATTGGCGCGACATCGATTGCTATGGCTCTTCCGGAAACGAAAAATGCTACAAAATTTCTGTTTCAAATTCAACGTGAACTGTGACTTTTTCTCCGTCTGTATGGTGGTAATCTTGCTTATGTGATTATTATTAATATTGTTTATATTATTGTTATTCGATACGTCACTGGTTTTATCGCCTACAACTAATTTGGTATTCTTAATACTGGCAGAATTCGAAATGCTCTTTGAGTGATTAATTGACAACTGTTTTAATGTAGATTGTTTGGGGCGAGGTGTTATTATCCCGTTGGATGATCGATTCATTGTAATGGTATGAGTTGGAGTTTTTATTGTTGCCGTAGATTTGTGCGCCAGACTAGCGGTGTTACTCTTTAGCGGTACATCCTTAGCATCTGAATACAATGTGTGATAGAATTGTTTCACTTCGTCCAGGGTCATGTGAAGCGGTTCGATTGGATTCTCTGGCACACTATGCCGCTTATCTTCGGCTTTACTTGCTTTAGTCTTAGTTTTGTCAATTTCGGGCTTATCAATTCCAGATACGTTGTCATCGGTGCTTGTATTGTTGTTATTCAAATTATTGATATTATTGTTGTTGTTTCGTTTTCGACGCTTATTGTTCCGCGAGTATTTTAAGCGATTTTTTTGGTTAGACTTCATGGTGTCCTTATACTTACTTATTATGGTATCTTTGGTATCGGGTTTAATCATATCAATGGGAAACGCATATATATCAGAATCAATTGGCACATTATAGAAATCCGATATCTCACGAGTTAGCAAAGCATCGTGAGACATTGCTTGAGTTATAAAAATTGAGTCATCTGCTTTATTTGCATTCGACACACTGAGTGAGTTGTGAGAGCTCGACAATCGGCTATTGAGTGAGTTTCGTGAGTTTGGCCGATTACCACTGCCACCAGAATGATAATGATATTGATGCTGATAATGATGATGATGCAGTGGACTGTATACAAGCCTTCGTTGTAAGCTGCTTTCGTTATTATATGCACTACGTTTGAGACCGTAGTAGAGATCGTAATCATGAATATCCGAAAGACCGGCTAAATTAAATTTCTGTAATTGCATTTGCTGCGTGTGCGTTGCAACGTCTTGCTCCGACGGAATAGCTCTAAAGTATCGTGTATGGTCTTGAAAGTGTGGACACAAAGTCAGCTTTTGCTGGTCCACCACGTCAATGCTATTGCCGACGGATGAGCTTAAAATATCGTTTGGTTCATCGTATATATTATCAATGTGGCTTGTATTCAAAATAGAATCACTCGAGTAGATATGTTGCTTAGAGTATGAATCTTTAAGTGCGCTATCGACGTTTGCAATGGTTGGGTTAAGTTCTACAATAATATTTGGCATGATCTTCTCCGTCATGTCTTTGACCTGAAGCGAAGACTGCGATGACCATCGGGGAATATTGGTTAATACGTTTTTCGAAAGAGATCTTGTGAGTGTCGTATGAGGGGAGTCCTAGAAGAAAAAAACATTTTTATCTATATAATATATTTCTTCTATAAATTCAATTCGCATTTTGTTACCTGAAATTCTGGTGGGGGATCTATAGGTGCAAGAGGACCTTTTTTCAAGGTGTTAAAATTCTCAGCGCTCATACCTCCTTCGGAGCAATTATCGAGCGAATCGAATTGTGAAACTTCTCCATCGCTCTCTGCCAGCTAAATGTGCAAATATAAATAAGCTTTTATTATGCAATTCTTAAAACATATGTTTGTATGTAGATGCTTGCCTCTAATTCAAATTTACAGATTCCCAATCGGTAAGAATCTCCACTGGATATTGAACTGTTGGTGGTAAGTGGAACTCCTGAGTCATCACTGAGCGAGGTGGCAGCATTCAACTCAATACTGTTGGCGCTGATTAGCTCATGACTTGGTGGAATCATTCCAAAACTATCACTATTGCACAGATTTATCATTGCCGCCGTTGGATTCAAAATAACGGGTGGAACTAAGGAATCATGGCAATTTGGGTCCTTAGCTTTTGTAATTTGAGGTTCCATTTTTCCGCTATTTTTTTGGTTGTGTTACAGTCTAAAAATTAAGATAAAATCTTTTAAGAAAAATTGCCACTAAAATGAAATAGTGCATATCAAATTGTGCAACAAGGGTTTTACAATCCCTATTCATAGAGCGTATTATTGTTCTTGCATTTGTAGTTCTGGCTAAGTAATGTTTCATGGAATATAGCAAACACCTATTAAAGTATGCAACTGTGAGTACACAGCATTTTGTTGTGAAGATTGAATATTTTATTGCACTGGGTAATTTGCATTAAAGATATTATTTAACATCCTTACTTGAAAGATTGCATTTTAACAATAAGCCATGCGAAGCCGGAACCATCTTTTAGCTGAGTCGTAAAAGGGTGGGTCGCTTGCAAGAGTCTTGGCGCAGGACAATTTTACAGAAAGAAAACATGTTTAATAGGACATGTTTAGAATGAAAGTTATAAACAAAGCTTATTAGACTATACAAGTCATATTTATTGCATTCTTTTAAGGCAGATCTCATTTAGAGCCCGTTTTAGAAAATTTAATTTAAAAATACGTTTTTCAAATAAAAAAAAAAATACACATATAGGTACATAACGCGTGAAACCTAGTTCGTATTTTAAAAATCATCAACCGATCATTTTTTAGGTTTGTATTTCGGAAAACCTTTAGCACTACGCACCGCCCAGGGCTGCATACATCACTATTTCTGTAAGAAAAACTTCCTATCGCAATATTTTGCATTCAAAACCTTTGGCTTTGAAGTTCAACGATGACATCACGCTTAAATCGACCTTAATCACTTGACTTAACTTATTAGCAGTGTGCCAATGCAATCATTAGACGTCGCACGAAGCCCCACCGTACTGTGACGAGTCTTGAATTTTATTGATTTCTTTAAATCGTACGCAGACTTTACATGCGTCGGGGGCGCCCCGGGATGTCCACTCCCGATGAATGAACCTACGCATTAAGATTTTGAGGGGCTTTTCACACAGATCACGATTTAGATTACAACAAACAGAAGGCTGAATAAATTGTGCAAACCTTTTTTAAGAAAAAAAATGGTTAATTCATATTCCTTTTATCCAAACACAAGAAGACACGGAAGTTGTTCCTCGCTACGGAATGTGTTCGATCATTGTTTTCAGTGGCAGTATATCATTATTTTGTCTGGTGGAGCGCCTCGGAATTGGTTGTTTAGTAGAAAAAAACTTCAATTTTTCTGTACAAAAGTGGTGGCACGAAATCTTTTCACAAATTTACTATACGTCTGGGCGGCCATATTTACTACAATTTGTTTAGTTTAGTTTTTTTTATGACATATTGGTTGGTGTTCGAAAATAAGTTCCCAATTAGTTGTCAAATTTGACAGAAAACGAAGTAATTTTGTGGTAACGTTTAACAGTGTAGGTATAAGTGAGCGCTAGAGTATTACAGTATATTTGCGAAAGGAATAAGAGTGGTATCCACAGGGAAGCAAAGAAGCTTTATATAAATGTCTGACAAGCTATCACTCTTATTAGGTGTAGCGTGTAAATATTTAAATTGATCGACTTCTGATGTTTTTTGAGTATTGGTGGTTTACTGGCGTTTAAGTACATATTGGTATTATATCTTGATTGTCATTTTACTTACATTCTACATACATTCCAGACAGATGTCACAGGAATAGAATTTGGCTACTTAAATCTTTTATTATTCTAAGTTCTTGCGTGCATAAGTACGTCAATTAGAGAAAATGTAATATGGACAGCTTTTTAATTTTTATGTTGAGGAGCAACGAGGTTGATGACCAAGTGTAGCCACTACAAGTGCATTAATGAGAATAGAAATAAGTATAAGGTGGAAGTCCAATCCGTTGGATTTAACAGCTGCTAAGTATGTGTCGTTACGGGTGCCGTGGCTCAGTGGCTTGTGCGTTGCACTGCCCAAGGAGTTCCATGTTCGAATCCCAGAAAATACCAACAAAGTTTTCTTCACGGCCCCACCTCTTGCGAGCGTTTAACAAACATCCAAGAGCATTTATTTTTATGAGAAAGCTTCTCAAAACATTTTGTTCTTCAGATATGGCATAAGATTGTTTAACCATTCTGTATATTATTTCTTTTTATTTTTAGTACGTACATAGAACAATATATTTTTAAATGGAAACTAATCCTCAATTCCAAACCACAGAAAAAAATCACTCGGGCTCTAATTCTGAATTTACATGCAAGAAGTAAATTGACCGAGGGCATCCGAATTTGTCTTGATTATTGTCGTATTATATAAAAGTTATTTCTGATTTACTGCTTGTTAACCTGTTCACTCAATAGACGCATTAATAATAACACTAAAATATTAACTTAAAATGATGGTCAAGGGGCCACTTAGGGCGTATTTCGATAAAAATAATTGAACACTTATTATGCACAATGTAAACCTGTTTTTTTTTTTTTTTAGATCAAGTGTTAATCTTGCTTTTAACACAATAAAATTTGGAGGTGTAATAGCAGAAACACAATAACACAGCAACAACCAACAGGAACTTCAACAGCAGAGGCAAATAGACCGCTACTGTGGTGTGAAACACATTACACACAGCAACGACAACAGCACACAACGTGTTTTTCAATGCAACACAACAGACTGAGCACGATAACACCAAGAATAACTTCAATTTCAACGACAGATTTAAGTTTATGTTGTTGTGGTTAATGTGTTCAGTTCCATTGTGGAGCATTGGCTCTCAAAATTTCCCCACGGCTGTCAAAGTTGCTGTTTTAATGTGATTTGTACTATAAGAGAAGATCAGGAATAGTGTCCTGTGTAAACATGACATAAGATCATTGTTAAACATTTTTAATCTTTGTTTAAGCCATCTATAGACTAACCATTTTGATTTAAACGTGTCTTAAATAACAAATATCACTTTAGTTATTAGAAAAAATAAGAAATTGTATTATTTCACAAACCAAAAATATTACTAGTCGCTCGGAAACTTCTGCAACTGGTATACTGAAATCCGTTCAGCCGCCTGAAGACAAATTGTCGCACAGTAAAATTTATATTGGCCTTACATGTAGTATTCTTTCTTCATTCCTGTCGTAATTACGGCTTATATGTATGTGCTAAATCGAACAATATTTTTAGTTCTAGAAATTGTTTTGTGTGTTGCGTAAATGTAAGCACCTCCTTGAGCGGCCATTCTGTAGTAGATACTGCTGATGCGTATAAACGCACCAGTAATACCAATCGGCAAGCAGAAGCTTCACCAAACCGGCTAACGGCTAGCCGTTTATTCGAAATTCCTCAATTTCGAAAGTTTAGGTATTTTCGTTCGCCTTCGCACACCTCTCGCCGGCCATGTTGTTATTGTGTTGCCTAATGTGAAGAAAGCAAAGCAGCAGATTTCTAGACACGTGTTTAACTCGTTAATTCTTGTGTGAAAAACTATTGAAAAACGTCGAAAAACCTTTAAAAACCTAAAGAAGACTCGTCTGAGAATCAACCAAAACCCAAAAACCATCTGCAATTGTACAATTGCGTCAGTTTACAACTGATTTTTTGCAAAGGTAAGTCCCGATATTTTGATCCCGACCCAACATAACCTATTCCACTGGTGTTTGAAGTGACTACGCAGACTAATTTGAAGAAAAAAAATCTAATTTGCCAAAATTGATTGAATTTGTAATATATTTCGAAGGTTTCTGTAGGGCTTTTGTTTGGTGTGCATTCGCAATGGTAGACAACCGACTGATTCACCCGCCCCCTTCAACCCTCTGGTTGGGAAAAAAATTGCCAACATTTGACCGCATTGCGCTGAAAAACGTTTTGCAAAACCTATCTTCCGCATTTAATTGTTCGAGATATTGTCAGGATATGTCCCAATCATCGACATTTCCTTGTCGACTTGATTTCACTGTTTTTTTCATCTAAAAGCCTCCCGGGCGTGGATGAAAACTATTACGTCTCCTCATCAAAAAAATGAGATAATCGGTGACAAGTCGGCTACGGATTTATGAATGAACGTAAGGAGAATACTACGCAGTGGATATTGATGCAATTTTAATGAACACCATCCATTGCAGTTCATAAAACATGCATAAAACTTTTCAATTAACCGGAACACGAAGGTACAATTTTTACGAGACGGCCGGTTAAGGGTGTTGTATTTGGTGGTAAAATTTTGTGTTTACACAATGTGTTACTGCTATTCACATCATGCAGACGAAATGAAAAATGTATCTAGCATTTCGTTGGTGCACGTAACACGAGGTGCAGCCGATAAATGTAGCAAATGAAAAGTTTCTTACATCAGCTGCCTGCCGCCGGTTTTTCAAGGCAAGTCAGTCAGCTGGGCGAATACTACCGTTTGGCTTCCAATTGTGAGTAGTTCACTAAGGTTTTATCCCCGCAAAACAAAATTTCATACGTCACCCAAATCGATTGCAAAAGATTGTAGCCATGTGCAGACCATGCGTATATTTTCCTCGTGCATACACATGTCACTTGCACAATTTGGGTAAATGGTGCCCATTTACTAAGAGAGAGCGGTGCATTTTTAGGAATAAACGAAGTGAAATTTCGCATAGAATGCGGTACATATCTAAAAATTAATTCAATATTTGAGGTGAATTGGTGCGGAACTCTGAGAATTGCTCACAACCACGAGTTTTGTTTAACCCAGACTAATAGACGTAATATTTGATTAGAATGTACACAAAAGTGTGATTTTTGTCATTCTGTCGTATCACAGATCTTTATTTATGGATTTTCACGGTTATCATAAAATGATGAGCGAATAACACGTTTTTTTTTTGGTAAAAGCAAAACACTTTTATGTAAATATTTAATCAAGTGTTTGATAGCAAAAGTTGAACTAATTTTACATACATAGGTAGGTATATTCGGTTGGAGTGTTGTTTGTACCCAGGCATAGTAAGCTTGGGTTGGGATGCCATTAAACTGTCGAAAGGACTACTTAAAGGCCAAATATAAAATATATAGATAGATGTTACAATACAATTTGTTCGAGGGCACCACCACATGGTTTTAGGTGAAGCAACTGATGTTTTTTATTAAAGGTCTGCACGTTTTGGTACAACCAGCTCTCTTAATTCGCTTGAGGGCCTATGGTGCACTTAAGGTTAAAGTTTCTTGGTGATGTTACACTTTTTGGTGTTTTTTTAAAGGCAATTCGACTTGTTAATGGCGTCTGCTTGGCAGTTTCCTTAAAAATCTCAGTTAAATCGGTTCGATATCTTCATGAGAAACGCACGACAGTTTATGACGATCTGCGATGTAGACCTAATGAATTCCAGAGATTTGATAGAAGCTTGGCTGTTGCTTTGTCATTCCGCAATGACGGGGGCTTCTTTATTTCTAAAATAGATAAGGTATAAGGTGGTACGTTCTGAGAACCGGTAATTCTCGTAGTGGCTTTCTGTCCCTTACTTAGGAGATTGTGATGGCCGCCATACAGTCGCGCAATTAGGAAAAAAAAACTCATTTGAACGGCGCGTTTAAATCGGCTCATGCACGATCTTTTCATGTGTACAAGGGCACTTCAGTCTACAACCCGAGGTCCATGATGCTTAGTCCAGAATTATGTACCAGTGGTCTGAAAGAGCTGGAGCGTTAAATTCCTCAATAAAAATATTCTCACAAACTATATCCACTGGTTAATACCAGTTTCCATCGAACCGAAAGGTTTGGAGGAACTTTTATCACAACCTCAATAAGCCGTTTCTATTGTGCTGAAGTGTTTTCAAATGAAATTGTCCGTCCATTTTGTAGTGGCCGGAAGAACATCTGTATTTGTTTATCGTTATCAGTGTTGGGACTTGAGAATAGGTAAAATTTTGAAACCAAAATGTGGTGGAATGTGTACTTTGATTCAAATACAAATAAACGAGCTCAACTCTACCTTGTGAGTGACTTCTGCTCGAGAATTGACAACAAGTTTTGTTTTTTAACTAAAGAGAAACAATGTCTGATGAAGTGTATTACCGAATGATTTATGAGTTTCCGCTGCCGCACTGCAATCCCACACCACTGTCATTTCATCTTCATTTTGCCATATTTGATCAGGATTCAAGAATGCTTTAAAGGAAATTGTCATTTAGATGATATGTATTACCTAAAATAAATTCCAATTGTTAAACTGTTATTTATAAAAATAAATATTAAGCTAACATTACATAACCTTTTAACTTTTCTCTTTTGTCGATGAAAGAACAAATAAATGGCGGCCTTAACATTACCGGCAGATATACCGCACCTCCAGCTCGCTGGCTGACGGCTTTAGGCGTTTAAATTCTCTAATCGACATTTAACCTACTGATTAAGTTACTTTCTTGATGATAACTTTATCAGTTTTAAAAGTTTATTCATCTTCAAAATGTTTACTGTCTGCGAATTTTTTTTCTGTTAAAAGTATTTTCTGCTTGATAATTCATACAATTCGATAAGGGGTCGCTCCATCTTGGAGATGTAGATAATTTATTATAATTTATTTATTTATTATTTAATCTTCGACATTTTATTACAAAAATAAACCAATTTCGTTTGCTATAAAGCGCTGCTATTCCCTGCCGCATGCTAGCAAAACTTTAAACCATCTCTACCCCAATCGAAAAGCTGCGTTAAGACTTACATATTCATTTCGGTGAGGTAATTTTGAAAAAAAAAAAAAAACATGTACACATGCAGAATAAGTCTCTTTTTTGTGTATTTTTATCGATCAAAATAAGAGAACATTAAGATCGCTGAGAAGAAGGTTACAGTGCAATTGGCGAGCATTAGAGAGCACACCTAATGCAGAATGTTTTCAGTTAATTCAGTTGATAAGCAATCGTGTAGCCGTGAGCATTGAATGTCAAATTATTTTTCTATCGAAATAAAATTACGAACGCTGATAACGATTTATCCGCCTTTTCCCATATGTTATCGAATCAAAAAAAATAACTGTTTTCAAATGTAAAATAAAGTTCTTTAAAGTTTCCTTTTCATAAAGAGACCGCGGAAAAAGAAGAAACTAAAGAGGAAAAGAACAGATTTCATAATCGAAATCAACGCCAGTCTAAAAATATTTGACTATGCGCGAAATAGAATTACGAGATCAAAAGTAAAAAAAAAAAATGCGATGCGTACTTTGGGCAACTCTGCCAAATATGTTTGTAAACACGTGATTGCAACTTTTTTTTTTCTTTTGTTTTTGAAGGTGAAAAATAGCCAGCGTAGTGGCAAGTTTAGGCGTAGCTATGTTTCGTCTTTTGATTATTATTACAAAGTTTTCGTGTTGAGGGTTCGAGTTTCTAATCTCAAGACTGCGTTGGACATTCAATTTTGCACCGCTATTTCGATTAACGTAACAGTTATACTTGCGATGTTAATCGTTGTTATTATTTATGTTTTGATCTTATCGAGCTAAAAAAAAATGTCGAGTGAACGACGACTACTTCTTATCTAACCCAGTTATTTTCATTTGATATACCACCGAGTTCATCAGTTGTTTAGGTTTAGCTTCTTTCAGTTAAGATTCCATTTGACAGTGTATACACATCTTGAATTGCGCAAAAATTTAAACATCTATACAAAGAGCTGTGCTTATTCGATTGATTTTTCTGAAATCTGTTCTCCATTAACATTCCATACATAAAAAGAAAACACCGTTCTAATAAGCCTTTTCTACCCTTCGCAAAGTATATCTTTTAGCTAACTATATCTGAATTTTTCGGTCTGTTTCAACCCGCAATTGAAGTGAATTAAAGTACAAGAAGTATTACCTAAATTTAGTAATTAGACTATGCATAACCACGAACATTTTTAAAGTATCCTCACGAACGACTTATTGAACAGAGAAATACGAATTGTTCTGGAAAAAAACACGATTATATTATCATATAAATAAAGGTACTTGGCCTTAACTCGTACAAAACAAAAAGCACAAGAGCGACGATCAATAATTTAATCAAGAATTTTTGTTTTCTTCTTTTAGCATCTATTCAAAATTCCGACAAAATGGTATCCAGTCGCCCATTATTATACCTCTCGCCCATTGCCATACTTATCACTGGCCTCTTTTGGTTACGACGTCGAAATAAAAACCGTTGCGGCGATATTGGTAAGGATGAGAAGAAAGTTGAACCCGAAGTAGAAGAGACCAATTGCATAATTAATAATGTCCCCAAAAAATCGGCTTCCATGAATATAAACGGAACAATTAATACAGACGATGAAAACCCAGCTACGAAAATATTTGGAAAATCCGCACCAATAAAAATAGCGCAAAACAATAATAGACCGTCGCCAAGTAAGCAATTGCCAATCGATTCGGAAGTGTTAAGCACAAAAATCCAAGTTGCCGAGAATAAAACCTTACGATCAATTGACGAGGACTACGAAAATTTGTCTTCTCCAGTAGATCTTCCAGATTCAGTTCATCGGCGTATTCCATTCTATATGAGAGGCAATTCGCGGACCAAAGAGGAACCGGTTATTATAAAAGCATCGGCTAGCCCTAAAATTTCTCCAGAAAATTCCTTTTTAGAAAGCAAATACACTGTTACGGGAAGTGAAGAGAATAACAACAACAATAATAACAATAACAAATGCCAAAATGAAAAAGAATCAGAATCTTCCGTTGAGAAGGAGACAACAGAATCAGCGGTGATAGAATCAAAGACAGATGATAAAACCGAATTACAGACCGAAAAGGTGGACAAAAAGCGAAATGTCGATGCGTCTAGTCCCTCATTGAGTCTGTGCAGTTTGCAATCGGGAGATTCGGGCAAGGGTTCCAGTCTGCCCCGCTCCGAGGCGAATCGTAAAAAGACCACCTATGAGTTCTTCTTCCCCAGCAGTCTAGTTGGACAGTTGTACGGTCGCAAGCGTACGTTTATAAACCAAATAAAAGCTAAAACCTCTGCCGATGTTGTCTTGCAAAAGAATCCCTTCTCGTCAAAAGTTAAAATTTGCATTATCGAAGGTACAGAGAATGAAATTAATGCCGCCTTGGTTTTGATACGTAATCGATTGCCGTCGAAACGTTATCCAAATTTTACCATGCAAAGGATTCACTTTGCCCTACCACAGACTATTGTTCCTTTAGCTACAGAAACTAGGTTAAATTTACAGGTAAGATCAATTTTATACATTTTTGTCTTTTTTGTTGAGAAATTTTATTCCCTTTTTGTCCTCCCTTTTAGTTGAATTTAATTGAAGGCATCAATAATGATGTTGTTGTGAGTGTTGTTATTTCGGGTGCACACTTCTTCGTACAGCAACCGCTACATCCCTCACACCCTTCATTAGCCGTGTTACAAAGGTGCCTCTATGACAGCTATAGTGCATGTGAAGCACCAATGCTTCCTGGAATCGAACTGAACGCTGTGTGTGTATTCTCGGTTAACAGCGTTTGGTATCGCGTTCAAATCGTTGAAGTTGACGCTGAAGACGATCAGCGGTGTATAGTTAAATTCTTGGACTTTGGAGGCTATATGAATGTTCATTTGAATGATCTCAGACAAATTAGGGCTGATTTCATGGGAACACCATTCCAAGCAACTGAGTGTATCCTGTCCAATGTTCAACCAATTGGTAAATTATTTTCAAATGAAAAAATTGGGAGCTAAATTAAATTCTTCTAAATTTGCAGATACTTGCTGGACACCGGAAGCAGCAGATATCTTGTGTAAATTAACTAAAGGAATAGTCTTACAAGCGCAAGTAGCTGGTTACAACAGTCACAATATACCAGAAATCTATTTATTCGCTTGCTTAGGACCTAATGTAAGTAAATCGTTGTTGCTATTTAAAGAACAAATATGATGGAAGAGTCTTGGGGAATGGTAGTACTACAGTACTTAAATTCAATTAACCAGAGTTCAAAATAATCGCTTAAATGCGAGTGGGGTTTTCCACTCTTGAAGATAAACAAAAGATCACTGTTTCTGTGAATACTACTATATGCCCACACGATGATTTGTTCGAATAAGTTCGGTCTCTGACCTTAATAGAGCCTTATGGAAAGACTGTCTCCAAAGCCTTATCCAACATGTGTGCATAGTTGAGTGAAATGTGTTGTATAAGATAAAGAGCGAATCAAGTCTCACAAAATGGTTGCAACTGAAATTAAGTTGATTTCTCCCCCGATAGCCTTTTGTCTCGTAAAAACGAACTTCGCTAAGGAACTTCCTATTTAGAATCATTAAATTGTGATGATTAAATTGGCAAGAGCCCTTTTACATTTACCATGATCCATTTGTTTCGGCGATTTAGTTGACAGCATATTAGACCGTAAGTAGCCCATAAAGGGTCGTAGACTAACTTCTCTTCCCCCCACGTACTGTCCATGGTATACATTTCTGGATGTAGAGCACGGACCTGAAGTCTTATGCGAAAACATATCCAAAGGGCAGAGGGTTTTTTTGAGAAGCTTTCTTATGACATTTATACTCTCTTTGTCAGGCTCAGAGGTTAGGCCCTGAACAAAACTTCAATGACATTGTTCCATTGCGAAATCTATTTCATTCTAGGCACCTATCTTCTAAAACATTTATTGAAACTTTCCAACAAATACCATCTTTACTAATGAAACAATTTCTTTATGATTTACTTGCAGAATATTATATTTATAAATAAGGAACTAGTGGCTAGGAATCTGGCTAAATGGGTAGAAATACGCGACTGATTTTATTGAAACTACTGATATCACCGTACAGAAAAAAAATATATATATATAAAAACACAAAAACTAATATAACCTAATGCTAATGCACGATTACATTGTTAAAGCCATACGTTAAAAAAAAAAAATATTTATGTATACTTAAAGTTTTACCATCTAAGATTATGTACTCATGCAGTTTATCTTTGACAAATGGCAGCAATTGCTTCGTTCAAACCAATCATTTTAAGCATCATGTAAATAGATTAGAACGTTATATGCTTAAAAAGAAAAACAAACAGAAAAACAAAAAAAAACAGTTAAACACAACCAGTAATGAGTAATGAAGACGAGAATCAATAAAAAGGAGAATTTATTAAAATTAAAATGTACATATGGTAACAATTTAATTTCACTGCGCGATTTAGTTACGTATTATTTTTTAAATAAATTAAAACAAAAAAAAAAATATATATATATATACATATATATTTATATATAAATTAAATTAAATTACTAAAAGGCATTTTGATATTTTACATGCTGAACTGAAACAAATAGAATTAGTTTAGTAGGTTACATACTTCATTAATATTACGAGTTCAAAATATGTTTAAACACGACTACCGACGAAAGCAATGCTGTTGCCTTTCTTATTTGTATAAACTAAACTTAGCTATATTGTATGTAGAGAAAAACAATAATTTACATTCACATACCGAATGTGAATAAAAGAAGAAACAAACAAACAAAAACTCTTTGGTTAGTTATGCACAAATTAAATTGCAGTAAAATAATTGCAGAGTTGGAATTGAAGATGGAACAAGATACGCAGAGTGTTGATTAAATAGTACGTTCGCAAAACTAAACCACAGCTAGAATATGCGTTAGAATTTTATAGGCCACATGGAATAATTATAACAGCAACACACAGCCACATTATATGTTATTTTTGTTTTGTTTTCTATTCTTTTTATTCAATCCTTAAACAATTATTGTAGGTGATAGTTTAATCGTAGTTTAGACTTATTAAATTGTTCGTTCTCTCCCTTATTAATGTTGTAGATGAAGATCTTATTAGTTATTTTTTTTTTCTTAATTTTAATTATCGAATTCGTATATAATTATCTAAGATTAAACATCAAAATGCCTTTTTTTTCGTTTTGTAAGTCAGTTTACTTTTAATAATGTAATAATATCATATACATTTATTTTATTCACTGAGTTCTTTTCTTTATTTTTTCTTTTTGTAAAAGGTAATTTCATTCTACACTATTTATTTAAAAACAAAAAAAAGCAAAAAAAGAAGCAAACAAAACTTACTCAAGTTTGATCTTTATATTTTTCTTAATAATTATTGTCAAATATTATTTTGATATATGAATAGTTGAAATTAATAAAATAAAAACAAAAAAACAAAAATATTTTATTAAATTAATATAATTGATACAGTTATAAAGTAATGAAAGAAAGAATATAATGTTTATAAGAGAGTAATCACCATTCGTAGCCATTGCGGATTCGGATTGCTTTTGCAAGTGTATTCATTTGCTTGGCAACGATGCTTAACACAAGTGGAACGGAATAGGAATTATTTGACACTGGATGGAAGCTTGCATTATTTAATTTTAAAACTATCACCACTGGAATCCTGCACTGAATGGCAATATAATACAATAATAATGATAAATTTTAAATTTAAATAAATATGTAAAAACAATAAAGTGAATTTGATCTTTTATTACTTTTTTTCTCGTTCCTGCGACTCTGTGAGCTTTCTATTTAGCTTCAAGATACGTCAGTTTTTGTATCAAATTCGGCTTGTAATTTCTGAAAGAGTGTTTCTTGTCAGTAAGTATTTAGGTGACTAAAAATGAATCACCATTCGATCCGGAACTTCTCAAAGATAAGTTTGTGTTTTTTCAGTTTTGTTGTTATGCCCCTTGCAAGTGAAGGGAAATGACCAAGGCCTAGCTTCTCACAACTGTACATGTTGTGCGTGGTATATATTTCTGCACGTACAGAAGGGACCTGCTGTATTATGCCGTATCCGAAGGGCAGAGGGGTTTTGAAAAGCTTTCTCATGACAATTATACTCTTGAATGCTTGTTAGACACTTTGTATGAGTGGGGCAGTGGCAAATTTTGATGGTATTTTTCTGGACTCGAACTTAGAACCCCTTGCGCAGTAGTTCAACGCACTAACCACTGACCCACGGCACCCACGCATACGAAGCCTCGGGGCAATTTATGTTATTCTCTTTTGGTGTATCTGTGTTACTTTGAGCTCTTTTAGGTAGGCCGACGAAGACTCGAGACAAATTGCTATTCTCTTTGTTACTTTTATACGTCGAGACTCCACACAAGAAACTTCTTCCTTAGGCATACGCATGGAACACACAAATTCTTCTGCACGAAACGGACTCATAACCGACAAGACAAAAATAAAACAAATGAACGAAATTAGGAACGAAGTTAGGGAAAATATGAAGAAATCTTTCAAAATCTTCTACCCGCCTGACAGAGGCTACCCCGTTTAGTTCCCATCTTTCTCTTCCAAACAGTTTGGTTTTCGGTATTGTCATTCGCGAGCCTTTCGATTCGCCTATTTAAAGCAACGTTTTTACTTAAGATCAACAGAAGTTGCAGTAAAAGCCATTTTTTGTCACACAAAAATGGTCAAAACTTTGTAGCTGCACAGATGTACTCAAAGTGTTTGGGACTTGTATGCGCTACTTAATTGTCTTTCCAAAATGTACAAAACCTTTTTTTGTACCTATAATAGTTTAGAAGTTATAGCTACAACTCCAAATTAGAGGTCACCCACTTTGGGGGGCTATAACTTGAAATGGGGTGAGAATAGACCCCCCCTGCTATACAATTTTTTGTTCGGCGGACTTCAGGAATCTCCCCTTAAAGGATTATACTGTTTAACTGGGACACTCTGTATAGACAAGAGGTGTCACTGTCGTTTTATGGAAAAATTCAAGACGGTTGACATTGTTTTCTAAATTTTTCTGAGTTGAACTACGAGCGCAAATTATGTTTGCCTAATCTTTTGGGCAGAGGTTTCTCGACCAATCAGAGGCATTTGACTACCTAGTTTCTAGAGCACGAAACGTGCCCATTGGTAAATGTATTCTGACATTCAAACAAAATGAAAAAGGAGCTAAAAAAGCCAAAAAAGTAAAGATGTCGGCGAATGGGTTGACAGTTCTGGGTGCAGCCATTTTGTACATCCTGCGTACATTCAATTTGTTACTGTTAATGGAATAACAAATAACATTTTACTCGAAATGAATGTTAGAGATCACTCGAAAAATTTACATTTAGAGCTTAGTCACACGCTGCTTTACATCTATTCACCAACAAGGTGAACCCTGTTACCTGTTTTGGTAACAAGTTGACTGTCTAATTTAGGTTGTAAAGGCTGTCTACATAGTTTAGTTCTTCTATGTCCTCGTGTCTTAGTCTGTGTCTCTAAAGTGCACAAATTCTTCTACCCGCGCGATACAGGCGACCCCCTTTTACTTCTCACTTCTCTTTTCCTTATCTTCGTGTGTCTCGATACTTCGTCCGCATGTCTAATTACCAAAACACATGTGCCGAATGCTGTATGTAATCAAATTAGAATACACATGTTTCAATTTGTAAAGCTACATGAAAATGCTGCATGTTGCGCTGTTCTGTAAGACATCTCTATTTCTTAAATTCACTGCAATCAACAGTTTTGCCACAGCTCCAAAGAACAAAACATACGATTTGAGCTATTTGTCTAAAAGACTGCAGCTACAGAAATGTTTTGCAGAACTGTAGGTTCGCGAATTAAAACATGTCTGTATCTGCATATGTACTGTACACCCCTACAAAATGGTGCTAAGACCCCATCACGGTGTCTGTTTAATACCCTTTTGAATACCTACCGAGAAATATAAAATGTTTAATATTTTGTGAAACAGAAGTCCTAAGTAGCTTACCATAAAAGACAGTTCTATTCAACTTCAATAGAACAAAAAAAGGTATTTAAAGCGATATTAATTTTATAATAATATTTACTTTTTCATTTCTTACCTGTTTCTTGTTTTTATTTTTAAAAATAAAAATAATAAAAAAAATAGTTTTTGTTATAATTTAGATTTATTTAAAATTAATATTTTTCCGTTTGTTTGTTGTTGTTTTTTCATCAGATTTTATATTTAATTTGTATATTATTACACATCTTGAAAATAAATACAACATACACGTGACGCCAGCGTCACGCGCTGTCTATTATTTATAGATTTTTTTTGTTTGTTTTGTTTTGTTTTTACATTTCTATAAACTAAAATTGATTAGTGTTTTTTCTTTTGTTTTTAATTAGAGTTCTAGTATAATATTTCCTTTTATTACATATAATAGTACTTGTTTCCTATGTGTATATCTGAATTGTAGTTAAATGTCCAATAAGTTACAGCTACATTGACTGTATCTGTGCTTTGGTTTGCATCCGACAAAATTTTATATATATATATATATATATTTTTTATTTTGGGTTACAATAAGCCAACCTCTATAGTTCCATTACTTTTGAGTTTTACATTTTGTTCTTGTTTTATTATTTATTTTTTAATGAAATTTAAAAATTTCAGAAATATATACAATTAAAGATGTCTATTGTATTTTTTTTTTTTTTGAATTATGATTTCTTGTAGTTTCCTAGCGAAGGTTATTTTTATTACTTTTATTTATTTATTTTTTTCTTATTTTGATACCAGCAATAGTGGAACACTAAGAATGAAATACAAAAGAATGAGAACCAAAATAATAAAACGAAAATAAAGTAGATTTACGTTAAGATATTGGCAAAAAGAGGCAATAAGATTATTCAGTTGCATATATGAATATGACTATTATAGTTTACATAACATTGATTTTTATTTAATTTTTTTTTCTAGATTACACGAGTTAATGTTAACGATATATGTGTCTATATATATATATATAATTTTATTCTGCTTGGATCTCAAGGTTAGGGTCTTTTTTTGTTTTTTGGTTTTGTAATAAAAACAAAGAGAAATGCTTGAACATTTCTTAGAAAAAAAAAAAAAGAAAAACCGAAAAGAAGTCACATCTTAGTAGTTAGTGGTAAATCAGTTTTGCCTTCTACAGATATACAGAAATAAACGTATTTTCTTTTTCTCAAAATCTATGATTTGTTACCACAAAAAATGGTAGCAAACAACATGAATTTGTCCGATTCTATTACATGCTGCAAGGGCTTGCGGATGCTACAAGGGTATATAACCTTTTTTGTTTTTCGACACAATGACAAAGTATTATGTATGCATTTTTTTTTTTTTTAATTTATAACAATTTTTCTATCAATATTTTTTTATGTATATATTATATATATATGTATATATATATAATTCTAATGCATATTGCAATGTTATTCATATAATTTACTACATAAATAGCAAAAGGAGGGATCCTGCCCTTATAATAAAATATAGAATAAATAAATAAAATTATTTGTATCTATTATTTAGTTTCATGTCATCAAATTTTGTTTAGACTATGTTGTATGTTCTTTGTTGTAACACTTACTTATTTTGTTTTGTGTTTTGTTTTGTTTATATGAACTGAAATAATGTAGATTTTCACTCTTTCTCTTTATTTACATTTGTGTTTTCATATATTTTTTTTTATTTTTTACAATTAAAAAAAAACAAAAGAAATTGGATCTTTTCCCTTCGAGAGTAATTGTTGTTGCTTTTGTTTTAATTGAAAAAAAAAGAAAAACAGCTAAGAATAAGAATAATAATAAAAAAGGTCACTGTTTGGTTAGTAAAAGGAAAACATCCAATAACTCTCCAAATAAATAACAATTTGTATTTTATTTTCACAATTCTCATCTTAATTTTTAATAAATTAAGACTTTAAGGACTATTAGTTTTTTTTTTTTTTTTATAAAAAATCTTAAAACATGTTAGATCACAACATTCTTTTATTTTCGAAGACTTAAATGTTTTTTTTTTATTTTTTTTTTTAATTTACTTATAATGAAGGAAGAAGAGAAGGAGAATAGACGCAGCGAGCATTGCTTAGAGTTATACAAACTAAAGTTAATTGTTTTTTGTTTATTCAAATTCGAGTCCAACAATAACTAACTTATTGTGCTTCTCCGTCATAATACAATAAATTTATTTTTAATTTTATTACAAAGTTTACGTTTGGGCATCTATGTTTTTTTTTTTTTCTTTTTCTTTTGTTTTGTAGTTACACATTTTTTTAAATTTGTTTTTATAACATTTGAAATGACTAGCTACGTTTTAATTTAATATTACACCAGTACCTAAGTAGTATATATATTTTTTTCTTATTACTTTGGTTTTTAGAACTTTCTTCAAATTCACACTTTGGTTAGTTTTTTTTTTATAGTTGCTATAGTAATGCTATAAACGAACAAAATTCAAATTGTGACTGGGCGCAAAGTTAAAACTATTGTTTTGTTTGTTTATTGGTTAATAATATTTATCATTAATTTCTTTCTTCTATTCATTTTTTTTTTTTTAATTTTTTTTCTTATTTTTTTTTTTCCATTTTAATATTATTGGCGCATGTGCCTATGAAAAAATAAAAATATTAATTTTAAACTTAATTTTAAATTTGTAACTAATAATCCAAATGTAAATATGAATTAAGATTTCAGTAGAAATTACTCTGTATCCTGTAAGCATTATTTGTTAATCGACACATCCGCCTTTTTGGTGTAAGGATTTGTTTTGTTTTATTTATACATTTTACCTAATTATTTTTATTTTGTTTTGCGCTATTTTTTTTTGTTTGGTTTTAAATTTTCTACACATTAAAAAGAGACATACTAACGTATAAGTAAAAAATTTTGCGCCTTTTCAGTTATTTTTTTGCAAAGTCCCACGACTCTCCGTCACATTCCAATGTGTTGTGACTGATTTTGACTCCCCGACGGCTTTATTTCAATTCTACCCTCACTCTCGTCGGCTTCTTCGAGTTCAGCTAGATTCTCTTGATCAGATTCTTCGAGCGTGACCTAGGATTGGAAAATACAAAATTTGTAAAAAAAAGGAAATAGAAAAGAGAATAACGGTAAAATCTTTAACTTATGTAGGTTAACTTCAGATTGGCAGTTCTAAGATCTTTAATGTATTAAATTTGTGTCCTCGTCTTAAGAGTACCAACCAAATGCCTTCAATAACAGGAGAAACTTGTAGGTTTCTTCGGTTTATGGCTTCTATTCTATGAATTTGAGCAGCTGGGTTGCTAAGTGAAAATGTTTATACAAATGAATTGTGAGGATTCAAAAATAACTTTTAACTTTTTCCTACCCCTTTTACGCCCATGCTTATTAGAGGGGTAATCATCTCCCCTTTGGCACGTGCTGATATATAAAAAAAAAAAAGACCAAGGTAGGTACTTGTACTTGTTACCAAAAAGAATTGTACTCTGCAAGAATACCACTCAAAAAAAAAAAAAAAAAATCCTATGAACGCAATTACGCTTAAAATCAAATGTTTCAACTTGAAAGTAAATGGTTTAAGTATTCTAGTAAAAAAGATTCCGTCTTATGCCAGCACATTGGACATCCTCTGAACTAAGTATTTCTTTACGAGTGCCACTCCAGACCGACCATTAAGAAAATGCCTTCCAGCCGCCCTCTAAATAAAGTTCTTGGCTTTGAAGAATCCACCACTATAGAAACACTTATCAAAAGTGGAAGAAAAGCAGACACAAAATGTGAATGAGATACTTAAAATTTTACTTCAAAATACATTTACAGATATTAATTGTTATCATTGATAGTTGACCGCCTATTGGAGAAAATAATTGCGGGAAATAATTTTAATTTAATTCTTTTCTATTATCCTTTTGAAAGACTTTAAGAACAGTATTTGTTATTTTGAAACAATTCTTGATTAAAGCGAGCTTAATATTGGTTATCTTCGAAAAGTGGGAAGAATTTTACCCTTCTGGCAGCAAATTAAAATAAAACAAAACATGGTATGAATATGTTTGAATCGTGAAACATAAAATGGCACGGGAATAAGCACTGAGCTGAAAAAATAAGCTTCTCCACAGCCGAGGAGAATCCTTAAGCCTAGAGCTTTATTGAGGTTTATGAAAAGCCTTAATCGGGTGACTTTCAAGTAGTCTTAATGAAATATATGTATATTTATGCACAGCTCAAGGGTTTTAGTGAAATATCAGCCCGGGAGAAATAACCCGAGTATCCAAAGAGATGATGTACGCTCCTGCTCAGGATTCTAGTCACTATGAAGTAAAAGTCAGTTTTGGTCGCTCTGATTAGTTGAGAGCCTGCAAATGCGCTGCAAAAAGTGACGTTTAAAAGTGGGAAACTTTTTTGCTGAACCCGTTCCTGTAGTTTTTTGGATATTTGTCTTTTTCTGAAATAATTTTACCCCCACTCTTAGAAATTTGGCAACCTTCCAATTTTAGTACTGAAAGTACGGAAACAGACCGATGACAGAACTCTTTTTTTTTTTTTTTACCCAAAAAAATTTCTAACTCTCGTGAAGAACTACGAAACTTTGACGTAAGGGAACAGAAATTCACTATTTTTCGTAAAATTTCGTAGATTTTTGTAGTTTTAGTCAGTACGGGCATCTTCCGCCCTTTATATTGGTAAATCTTTGTAACGATACGTTTCAGGCCAATTTCTTACAATAAATTAGAAAATCCTGTTCGAACCTTTCACATTTGTGATTTTTAAAAGATTTGTGTTTGAATTACTCGCGAGAAATATCGCCATTTTCTTAGAAACTTTAGTTAAAAACTATACAAATGTATGATATTTTTTTTTAAGTATTCTACTCACTTGAAAACGAATTTTGTCGTCGCCTTCCTCAAGTGATGGTGGTGGCGATGGTGGTATTGCACTTTGATAATAGTCTCTGTTCTCTTCAAGGGTATCTAAAATATCCTGTGCGTCTGGATGAACCAAATCGGCCCATGTCTCCCACAATGGATGAACAATATAGTCAATAAATCCAACTTGTGATTTTTCAATTGTAGCATTATGTCGATCGCACATTGGACTTATGTCCATTCCATTCTCTCGTTCTTTGTCGCCTTGTAAGAAGAATTCCTCCATAAGCAGCTCCACCCAGCGTTTGTAAAGTTGAAGTGGTTTTGTCGGATTACTTAAGTCGGCACAATGCACCAGATTCTCCAAGACCTATTTAAATTTATTAATTTGTAATCCGTGAATAACAATCTAAAACGTTGGAGTACAAACCTGTATACGGTCCGTATAATTGTCTAGGAGTAGAACACCCGAACCGGCAACTTTCTTAGTTTCAACCATTGTCTTAAGATCAGCCAATAGACTCATATGTTTAGACATATCTGTTGAGAGAACAATGTCAATCACCATTTTCCTCAAGGTTTGACGTTGTTTCCTACAACCAAACAAACAAAATATTTATAAAAAGTTAAGTGTTTTAGTTGCTATAGACAAATTACTTTTGCATATTGCAGAATATATCGCAGCCTTGATTTTGCAGTAATTTAAAGGCAACGGCTAAATGATGATTTTCCAAAACAGATTCGTCATTATACATTAACGCTAGTTCGGAACCTTAAAAAGTACAGTTTAAAAAAATAAATATAAGAAAAATGTTTTAAAACTATGAATGGTAGAAAAACCCACTTGAATTAACTAAAAATTGATTTGTTAAGCCCGGATGATCTACATCATGAATACAGGCTGCAAATAGGGCACCGCCAATTTCCAATGGTGTGAACACTCCCTCCAGGGCCGGAGTATTCAGTAGCACATTAGTACTTTGGGTAACATCGGCCGCATGTAATGAATTGTGAAATGGATTGTCTTTAACGTAATGGTCCTCCAAAGTAGTCATAAAATTAAGAAAAGTTTTCGGTGGTATCATAAGACTGGTCAGTAATTCTCTACTCTGTAATTGAAAAAAAAGTTAAATAATGACAATAAAATCGAATGAAAGGGGAAAATTTACCTGAAATATTGTGTACGCGACACAGGTAAGCGGTCTACTGCAACTTAGGTCACCGATTTTAAAGATATCGATGCCCCATGTATCCTGCTCACCCAGTAGTGTACCCAATGCATTTTCGTGGGGTGTTTCCACTCCAAACGTTGGCAATCGCTCACCAGTGAAGGAGTTCGTATGCGACAAGGGCCTTTTAACACCTGATATTTGAGACATTGGTGGGCCACGTGGCGATCTGGCGCGCGGATACGGCACCACATGCTGTTCGGTGTTCTCTTCCACACGCAATGATGGTAAATCAAATTCTTGTTGTTTGTCTAGGGAGATAGTTAAAAAAAAGAATTTAATTAGATTTATAAAAAAATAAACATGGATATTTATCAACGTAAAGGTCCTGGGAATACGTTGAAAATTTATGGTAGCCTATCACAGTTTTTTAGTTTTTGAGATTTTTGATCCGTAATTGGTTTTGCAAGTATCTGTGTAATCCCACTGCACAGTTTGGCTTATAAAAAATGGCTTTTCAAAACCCCTCTGCCCTTCGGATACGGCATAAAACTGTAGGTCTCTTCTGTACGTGTAGAAATGTATGCTAAGCACAACATGTACAATTGTGAGAAGCTCAGGCCTCATGTACGACGGTATTTTGCTGACTATATGGCTGTGGTAACAATGGCGAAGTATATCCACGAGATTGGCTTGGCACGGCCGGCCTTGAACTAGCTGAGCACAAAACAGAAGCCGTCCTAATAACTAGCATAAGACTGCGGAATACGCAAGTTTTCGGGTAGAGAACTACACAACTCGGTCAAAAGAAGTACTAGAATACATAGGAGTCATGCTCGACAACAGGCTAAAATTTAAAGCAAAAAGGCGTCACAGATGCTGCCGAACATCGGAGGGCCTAGATAGGAGAATTCTGCTATCCAAAGTGGTGAGCTCCATCATTTTGTATGCTGCCCCATTTTGGGCGGCTGCACTCTCAACAAAGAAAATAAGGAGGAAATTTTCGTTTGCCTACAGGCTCTGCCCAATCAGAACAATTTTCGGTTTACGAACAATTTTGGACGAAGCAGCCTGTGTCATAGTTGGGATGGTACCAATTGACATTCTTGCCAATGAAATGCAAAGGGTTATCACGAACAGACAAGATACCAGGCCAGGAGGGTAAAGGAGGAAGAAAGGGCAGCATATCCAGCACTTTGGCAAGCCAGGTGGGACAACACCACCAAAGGCAGATGGATCCACAAACTGATTCCATTAAGAGTTGGACTAAAAGAACGCAAGGGGCATGGTGGCTATCGAAAATATCTCCACAGATTGGGGTACGATAGCTCGCCCTTCTGCCCAGAATGCCCTACATTTGTAGGTATAATTCATCCATACAAATTGAAAAGATCACAACAAAAATATTGAACACCTTACAAAACCATTTAAAAAATTTTGGGATTCTTGTGAATCTACAAAAGGTTGAATGTTTTGGGCATGTGTTCCGTTCCTTTGCTGGTAATAAGGAATGCTGGCGGCTGATACTTGGGGGTCTTTACTAAAGATTGGTTTTAAAGATACTCGAAGCTACAGACGGACTTAGTCTCTGATCCGGTTTACTGCTTTTGTTATAAAATAGTTGTATTAATCGGATAATTGTTTACCAGATTCGTATCAAAGGACCTATGAGTAAGAAACTGGATGACATATTTACAGGCATGTGTTCTTCTTTATGATGAAATATTATTTCTTTCGAAATAGATCTTGTACATATGTCTTGAGATATTTTAGGCTAGACATCAAAAACTTAATGATTATTGCGATGCAGGTCTTAATAGATTAAATTCGATGTAATACGAATACAAGTTGGTCACATTTTGAAAGAAAAGTCTTACCCAAAAATGTTGAACAAATATATTCGGATATTTGATTCCCCGATCTACTCGATTCACTAAAGTGCGACAGCTCCTTGTTCAGCATTCGTTTGAACTGTAAATAAACAATTAATTAAAATCAATTAGGTAATTGATTAATAATATTTGAAGCCCACCTTAAGCGATGCCATATCCGACACACTTCTATGAGTTTGAATTGTTTCCAACTGATCTAGGCACCAATCCAGCTCCTCAATGGTATCTGTAGCTAAGCGATTGTATGCCTCATCTCCTTGGACTAATTGCACACGACTGGCGTTAGAGGGAGGTGTGGGCCGCCTGGATCTTTTGTTCATTAATAAATTGTTTTTTTTTTTTTTTTTTTTTTTTTTTTTTTTTTCACAGAACGACAACAACAAAAAACAACAACAAGAGTTGAGGGTTGAAAGGTGAAAAAACGTGTGTTGGTTGGTTGGTTGGTTTTAGTTGTAGTTTAGTAGATTGGTGTGGTCATGGTTGATTGATGGGAGAGATTGATACAATCGGGAACATAACCAAAAAATAAAAAAATAAAAAAACCACTTTAGAAGGGAAACAAATTTTCAAATTACTTTCCAACGGATAAGGCACTTACTTGTTTGTCGCTTGGACATTTGTCAGACTTAAAAGGTTATTCCGTACTGAACGCAAACTGGCTAAAATTTGGGCGAATGGTGTCACAATAAGATCTTCTCCATGGCTATAAATATTGAAGCTTTAAATTAGAATTATACATAAATGATGTAATGATAAGACAATTTATTTTTTTTTAAATGCAAAAAGTTTTATCAAAGCCAAATGAAAAATTTTGTAAGCAAATAAGAAAGTTTTGTAAGCAAATTTTTCTTTTATTTTTAAAGTGCATAATATGAATATTTACACATACGTAAAGAGCTTGAAATTTTTAAAGCAATTTTTTTACCTTATAAAGTACGTTTTATGATTTATTATTTTAAAAGTTTGAGAGATATACAATTGCATAATAATCAGATTGGTGTTAAGTAAATTTAAAAAAAAGGTATCGATTTGAGCGGAGACAAGGATCTACAATGATTTCTATTTCTAGAAAATCTACGAAAATGAATTTTTTAAAAAAAGTGGATGTGGTAGGATGTGACGACGACGACGCGTCATAGGGCTGAAAATTAACTCGGCAAAAACGATCATGATCAGACTAGGACCGAACTCATCAACTCATATATGTATGTAGGCATTGCTGGATAAATGGCAGAGACAGTGACGGTAGAACCGAACTGGATGTAGCTAACAGAATCTGCAAAGCAAAATCTGTGTTCGATATGTTGTCTAAAACGTATGGCGAAGCAATGCAATCAGCTTAAACACTAAGCTAGCATAGTTGGTTCCAACGTTGAATCTTTTCAGCTCTATGGATGGTGTACATGGAGAGTGACTGCCACTATCACAAGAAAGCTACAAACGCTCGTCAATAGGACCCTACGCTATATGTTAAGCATTTTCTGGCCAAACCGTGTCTCTAGCGAACAGCTTTATCAAAGAATGGGCTAGGAATCTAAAGGCACAACCATACGACGACGAAAGTGGATTAGTCACAGTGACAACTCATTGTGAACTATGTAAAAGGCGGGCCATCTAGTGGTTTCTTTTTAAATCATAAATTATTTTGACACTGACAGCTGTTTCACTCTCGAAAAAGTCAGATAGAAAGTCAGTATCATACATCCGCGGATCGAATTGAGTCGGAAAATAGTGAAACTTATTTCCAAAGTGAGCGCTATGTAGCCCAAACAGTGTCTTTTTGAAAATAAGTTTTGACCGGAATGAAGCACTCACCGCGCCTGCTGTATTCAAGTTTGTGCAAAAAGTTCGTGAGACTGGTATGCTAGTGGATAACATTCATGGTCCCCGTCGAATTATTCGCTTACAAGGTCCAATTAGCTCAGCAATTGAAGGCGCACGACCATCCGCTTTGTTATCGCTTCCAGTTTGGGCCTCAGAGCAGCCAGTACCTTGTACTTGTATTTGAGAGGACTGAAGTCCTGCAATATTTAAGTACTTCACAGGTCTTGGCTGGGATGGCTGTAAATTATTTGCTAGGTATTACTTCTCAATTTGAAGCTCGAGAGTTGCGACATTACATTTTTATGAAAATATAGGTCTATGAAGAAATTGAAGAAATATCCCTAAAATCGTTCAAAGAGGTCACAGCTGTCAACAGTGAATAACAAATATTATTTCCATGAAAACAGGAACGCTAATGAAAAATAATTTTGTAATTGAAAAACCCAGGGTATTTTCGCCAAAATTCGAAAAATGGACTATAGAAAACGCAATAAAAAAAAATAAAAAGCTACAAAACATTTTGAAGCAGAAGCACAATATACATACATAAGTACTATTGAATTATGTAATTTAAGTCACTACAAGCAACTACAATTCATTTATAATATACAACACTTCCGTTGACATCTATTTACAAAATTTAAATGGCAATGTCCTTTCTCTTTTATTCACATAAAATAAAAAAAATGAAAATTTCTGTCTTGATTTAAACAATAAATTTGCTTATAAATAAAAAGTTCAATTCATACATATGTGTGTACACATTCTCGAGTCTCACTAGATATGATCAGAATGGTTGTCATTGAAAAACACCAGTCGAGGTAAGGCATAGTGCTATTTTTATTTTCAACACCCACGGTCATTGAAATCGGGAGACATTCGGCTTCAAGAGACATATGTGATTTGTTTTTATCCTTAATGAGAACCTACCTAGTACCAGTCGAAGAATGTCCAATTTAATTAGTCATTTTATGACCTCAATAATTTTTGTTCTTTTTTTTGGTTTTTGTTTTTGAATAATCAAAGTAGCTATGTTCGTTTAGAAAACAAGCTGCAGTGCATTTGAAAATTCTGGCTGATTGTTTGGCTAGAAATGGAAGCTATTTTAGATTTTTACAATGCGATGCAGATTAGTCATCAATTATGAATGTTTGTAAACAATAAATAAAAACAAATGGCAGATGGAAAGAATTTTGAAAATTGCACAAAAAAAAATAATATAGAATTCATTATTAAGTTTGAAAAATATGAGAGTTGCGCGGAAGATCGTTTCGTAACATTTAAATGTTTCTCGGTGAAAATGTCATTTTAAGAATTTATAACGAAGTGTAGTTGGACACGTTTTCATTTTGTTATATTAACATTTGTCACATGAGAATGATCATATGAGAGAGTGCATTTACTTGCGCGAATTTGTATGCTTACGTAAATTGTTCAGGTAATAAGTGTTTACGTGTGTAGTGTTATTATTATTAGCTGAGCTTAAGTTTACTTATTTTTTATATTTTTTATTCGATGCAATGTGCAAGGTGTAGTAATCTATTGTGAATGAAAATTTCCCTGAATTTTTTTTAAATATTCAAAAGAAATTTGCTTTCAAGCAAAAACAAGTAATAATACTTTTCGGGAAAAAATCTATCGAAATTATTCACCACCCTGATTAAAATTAAGGCTACTGAAAAGGGATTAATTAAACACAAGTTTTGTAACAAGAAGTAACTTGGTGTTGCAAAATCACAGGATCTTATTGGCTAATTCACTGGTTTATTTCAAGATATACTCGTACTATTGTGTTTTAATTCAAATCATTGCCATACCGCAATTCTCGTGAAACTACTTATTGTCCGGATCAATGTGGTCCATATATTTGAATAAATAATACCTTAGTCATTATCCGGTAAAATTGTGATACCATCAACTTGAAGGCTTCAACAGAAAGTGCACTACTGGCAGAATGTAATAGAGTTTCATGATTCTCTTCTGATTTTCCTCACTCATCAAATAAAAATTTTGAATTTTGTTGTTCACAAAACCATTGAGCCAAAAGAGCTATGATTTTTTGATAGAAATTAGATTCAAATGCAAGCTGCAGAAAAGCCGAATATGGCAGATTATTGACATCGACGGCAAATTGACAATCCATACGTTACGTTGACGCGCTATTGGCTTTGCGTTATGTAGATTTGTCGAAAAACGACTCGTGTATACAGTCACCGTAAATTAAACTAAAATTCAAAAACGTTGCCATATGACAATGACATCGACTCGTTATCGTTAGGCAGTAAGAATAGATCCTTTACTACACATTGAGACAGAGAACAAGCAGCGAAGAGCACCCTGTCGCTCGAGGTAAGATGGATAATAATAAAACATTTTGAAATTACGCCTACTGACACGCTTTCGAAAGAAGTTATGTTTTGAGAAAATTTAAATTAAATATATAGGCGTTCTGCAGGAAAAGGAGACGAAGACGATATCCGTAGGAGAAGAGTTTATATAATCCTTGAAGAGAGCTCAACTAAATAATAAAGCTGAAACTGTTTTCTACAAGTAGAAAGTGACCTTTGTAAGTTACTTGGATAAGATGTTTTTAAAAGTAGATAAAACTTGAGATTATTCAAAGATTTGGATAGCGATTCATTTGAAAAACATTTATGAGTATTTAAAATGATATTTCACTAAATATTTGTTTTCTTATGACTGCTTTATTTAGATTATATAGCGGTCGTAAAAATGTAGATTTTCAGAAATATTACGGCTGACTTGGCAATATACATTAATACATATGCAGTTGGAACAAGTATATGGAGGTGTAAAATGTATGTATTCTAACCCAATATTGCATTACGGTACAGTTTTTGGGAATGAGTTCCATAAATAAAAACGTTCCTTATGATAAACGCTCACAAATTCAATCAACGCTTTTATTATTTTGAAATATTTACCGTAAAAAAAACAAAAATTAAAAAAAGTAATATAAACAAATACTTCATCGCCGTTTATGACTTTCAGGAAAACTGCTAATGAAATAGTTTTTCAATCGTTAAATAGCTAATGTAATACGTGGTGGTTCCAAAGTTTCATAAAAATGTTAATTACACTTATAATATATGTATATATGCAAAGAAAATAGTGCTGCATCGATACATATGTATATTAGGAAAACAAAACATTCATTTGATATTTATTTTATTAAAAAAAAAAAACTTGAAAATGCGTAGGCTTTATTATAAAAAGTGTTGAAAATAAAAATCATTTTTCAAATTATTGGTCAATTTTAACGCCATCTTGGACACTATAAATATGTGACCTATGATTTGTAACAATTTTTATAAGAATGATAAGTTGGCCCCGGTTGTTAGCTTACTGCTTACACTTCTTTCAAGATAGTCGAATAAAACTCGTTTAAAAACGTTACTTTTATAATTTTGGTATGCCCATTCGCTTGGCTTAAAATATTTGAATTCAACTGAAGAGTTGGAAATCAAAAGGAAACTTAAATCTTAACTTTTAAAAATATTCTAAAATTTGCTTCCGTAGGTGGTTCCTTACGGCCTTAAGAATGAGCAACTTTAATTTTAAATTTTGTGGATGAAATAAATGAAATTGGAAGTAGCAACAGCAGTAGCGGTTTTCAGTCATTACACTTATTCTAATCAAACTTATAGCCTGCGTTATGATCCTACACTCTTTGTTATATGATATTTGTGTCGTCCTTTTGATTTGGTATTTATTTTAGCTACTTGCACACATTGCACCTTTATTCAGCGAAAGATATTATTCAAGCTACTTTTAATTAAAATGTAACTAAAATGTTGAATGACATTTACAACAAGAGCCGTAATGAATATAAATAATAAGATAAATTTTAACACAATAGTAGTGTGCACCAATTTGAGTACCTTCTTGACTTGTGAAACATATTATTTCGCTCAATGGCGATGGCCGCTGCCAAGTCATCTTCATCTTCAAAAATCGTCGGAATCATGTTTTCATGTAATTCAACCATTAAACTAAATGTTTAATCACTCAAGCATTTATACATTTTCCACTAAGTAACATCGTAACAATTTTTTATTTTTTTTTGTTTTTTTGTTAATTAATATCAATCATTTCACAAACACTTTGTACGCAATGTATCTTTATTTTCCAATTTTTTTATCACATAATTTTTACTCTTTTTCTTGTGTGAATTACGAGCAAAAAACATTATCCCGGTCCGATCACGAGCGTGTATCTTTGTATCTATAACAGTCCGGCGGCGAGGCTTGACATAGTGAATCGCGCACAGTGTTTTTTGACCAGCGTTATAACAACATCGCAAAATGAGTAAACTGCGCGCCCTTATAGTCGCAAACAGATCTAGAGCAAGAATCATGAAAACATGGGCATGGACCACTTAAACGAGCGCCTCTGGCGTGGTTAATAATTTTATTTAGCTTTCTAGCTTACATAACAATAATAAAATAATTTTTTTTTCTCCCCGTTGATATGTGTAGTACATATTTGGGGGATGTTATGATATTGATGTGAGAGTGTGCACGGAGAAACATCATCGATTTGTTTTAATTCGATAGCACAGTGCGACCCATTGGAGGAAATATTAAAAAAAATTTACAAATAAATTTAGGTCAACATTTATTTATATGTACGTATATGTATGAAAATATGTCAGTTAAATTAGTTAATTTATATTGTTAGTCTTTTTATTTCCATTAGAAGTTTAATAGTACTGTAAATTAGTAGATCATCGTTATTAGATCCACTCACATATGCATACTTCTATTATTGAAGGCCACATTAGTTTAAATTTCTTCAACATTTCGTTCTTTTTTTATATTGGATCCATACAAAGAAGGTGATCGAATGAATCAATGAATGCAATGAACTTTGACTGCAAATAAATGCAAATGGAACGGTAATTTTCTTAAAATGAATGTAGGTGAATTCTAATGAATCTTAGTGACTTCAAATGAATTGTAGTGACTTCAAATGAATCAAAGTTACTTCAAATGACTCTAAATGAATTCGATTGAATGCAAAACCATTTAAAATGTGTACGATGGACTGTAAAATATTGTAAAGTCACTTTTTAACTTCAAACTGTTGATTTTGTTTTGTACGGTGAACAAAGATTGATCAATCAAAATTAGATATGTACATTTATCTTTTCATAGGCCTCGTCAGTAAATATATTCATTTTACAGGGAAATTAAAAAAGCCTTAAATTACTGTATTCTCTTACAGATCACGTCTGCGCGAATTTTTTCTCTCTTCTGTAAAAGAATTGTGAAGGACTTTTTCTACTTATATTTAATTTTACTTTTTTGGATATAAATATGAAGAACGTTTTGGTCGGTTAATTCAATTTTTGACTGCACTGTGCACCATATGGATGTTCTACACACTGAACATACCCCTTAAGACATACACTACTCTTGTGCTATATTTGCAAAAAAGAAAAAAATAAAGAAAAAAACGAACAAAAAGATTACATTTTAATAATTAGACTTCATACATACCTATACAACTATATTTATTTGTATAAATTTTCAAATTACGATTCTATTTTCGTTTGGAGTACTAATGGCATGGAAATTAATTATGCATATGAGGTGTGTATGAAATCTTGGCTCGTGGCTTTATTTACAATTTTTCATTATAAGTACGTTGCACAGTTGATTGGAACGAAGTATAAGTATATACGGTACACAAATGACAATAATAACAACAAATTTAGAACTGAAAATAAATTTTGCGAGTAGGTACAATAAATATAAGAATTTTGTCATAGGAACGTAGTATAGTATAGTTGGATTAAAATTAATCGCGCCTGCGTTTTACAGACTTTATGATTATTTTCGTTATTATCAGTTAATGAATTTATCTAGCTAAATCAGTAAGTGATCGTCGGGAGGTTTTCCCTCAATCTTATCTATGAAGACAGTTAAAGTAATATAAATCAGTTACAATAAATCAGTGACACAAGTGTCTGTTTTGAAAAGAAGTATTTGAAATGTGAATTTTAGATTTTATGAAGTCAATTAGTATAGTTTTACTTTTTATGTTTTAATCAATTTTAAATAAAAAATATTGGCTGCTGTCAAGTAACAACTATACATTGAAAGAAAATTTACATTTCATTCAATCTTTCGTAGCAACTTTTTCGTTTTACGCCTGTGAACTCGATAAAAAACAGGTGGTCAGTAAAAAAATGTTCACAGAAGGTAAGCATATCGCCTTTATTCGGAGAAAAAAAAGGCGTTTTATGTGACTATAAATGACATTGACCCATCACTAGCTTAGCTACTCGTAGATACATACATATACTCGTACATATGAAAAGGGTGGGCCATTTAGTGGTTTCTTTTTAAATCATACATAGGTTATTTTATTATTTTATACTGACAGCTGTTTCCCACTCGAAATTTTGACAGAAAGTCAGTATCATAAATCCGCGGAACGATTTGAGTCGCTTTATGCTTGAACAACGTTGGGAAATATTGCAAACTTATTTCCAAAGTGAGTGCTGTGAAGCCCAAACAGTGCGTTTTTTGAAAATAAGTTTTGGCTGAAATGGAACACCCACCCGCCTGCTGTACGCAAGTTTGTGGAAAAAGATCGTGAGACTGACATACTAGTGGAACACTCATGTAGATGAGAATGCAAGACTTAATTCACGAAGATCTTTTTGCCATCGATCTAAACAGCTCAACATTTCATGCACGGCCGTTCGTTTCGATATTGGTTCGCAGTTTGGGCCTTAGAGCAGGTTGAATTGGACAACGATTTTGGGCCAAAAATCATGTTTTCTGACGAGGGGATGTTCATTTCGGCGGCTAAGTTAACAAACAGAATTGCTGTGATTTGATCCCTTTGGACTTTTTTTTTTGTGGGAACCGTGAAGGACCGATGTTAGGCTAACAATCCGGAAACACTTAAGGCCAATATCATTAAAGCATTCCATGAGCTACAATTCGAAACTCTAAACAAGGTCTTGGAAAATTGAAGTGAGAGAAAGTCAGCCGAGGCAGCCACTTGAACGAAGTTGAGTTCCATAATTAATGGGAATGTTTGTTCTTACTAATAAAACCATGAAAAAATTTTAGTTAATTTTATTGCATTTGCATATTTGGCCCGCCCAAATTGGGTGGTTTCACACCAACCACCAGTTCAGTTCAGCTTCCAAATGAATGTCCCTAGTAGTTTTAAATTGAGAAATGATTCAGGATCTTGTTTAAAGTTTGTGTAAAATATTATATGTAAGACGAAATTGAACGACAGAATCGTAATGCTTGAATGTTTGCAACAACAAAGACATGTGAAAAACACCTAAACACTTGATTGGATTTTAAAACACTTATTTTTAATTTAAAAAATAGTTTCCTTCAATTTAATAAACTCGTAGGTCTCTAAATGAAAATATAAAGCAAAAATAAATGTAAGCAAGTTGCTCAAGGCACATATAGGCATTTCATCTAAGATTTTTTATCTAAATAAAGTTTAATAACTATTTGTCAACTTTGTCTAGAAGATGATCATAAGAAACAATCTATACATAAGAACATTAAACACAAAATCCAACACTTTTCATATACATTATTATCAGTAGTAAGATTTGTCATATTAAAATCTCCTCTTCTTTCTTGTAATCCCTCTGCTATTTCTGTTAGATAAAATTTTGGCATAATATCTAATGGTGTTAATTTTTCGTATATATGTATGCATATAGTTTGTTCTAAGAAAGCATATCAGTTTTCAAACCAAAAAAAAAAAAAGAAAGATAGTCTACGCGAAAATTCGCCTACATTAGCTGTTTTATAACTAAAATTCAGTCTTTAGTAAATTCAGTTCTAAAAAGGCATTAAACTAATAAAAAGGCACTTGCGCAAAATAAACAAAAAAATAAAATAGCTACTGCAATGAAATTTAGCATCGGCATATTTGAAAAAATTGAAAAAAAAAAACAACAAAAATAGGAAAAACTAAATTTTGCCATAAATGGAAAACGAAAATTTTGTAATTTAGATATTTTTGTTTATATACGTACGATCTCTCAATTAGATTTGATGCCTCCTGCTCTTTAAACCTGAAAGGGTGACAACGTTTAAGAAAACATTCGGTTGTCAGTTATTGTTTTACAATAAATTGTTTAAACACAAAATTTATAAGAAAAATAAACTCATTTAACTAAGTAAAAATTTAACTGAATAAAATAGGTTTTATTGTATATAGTTTTCGTTTTTTAGATAAATGATCGCTTTGTTCAGAGGGAAACGTTGATATATATATTTTTTTTAACAAGGTTCAATAAGGTAAGTTCTTATATGTTAAAAATAAGTCAAACTGTATATTTCGAGGAAAGACGGAGCATATTCAATGGAACTGGTACATGCTATATAAAAAGGCTAGGTTCATAAACGTGTCCAGTATTAGAAAATGCAAAGGCAAAAGGCATTTCCGACGTATTTTAAGTACATTTGTCGAGGGGGATTGCAGAAAATTAAGAAAAAACTTAATGCTTATAATTAAGGTTAATTTGGCACCTAGAGTGGAAATACATAGAAACAACAATAAATTAATGCTAAAATCCACGACTATATAGCGCTGAATTCTTTACCAGTGCCACACAATAAAAATAAATGTTTGCTTTATCTGATTTATCTTGCACTTGCATTGAAGTGGTTTTGAGAACTTCACTATTATTATAGATATAAATTTAAGTAGACCAAAGTAGTTCTGATGTCCAGCTTCAATTACAGCAGTCAACCAGACGATTGCGATATTGACTTTATCGTAGAAACACATTGACACAGTCGTAGCTGTGCGTAATGTGTTTCACACCACACTTTTTGTGTCTGCTGCTGAAGTTGCTGCTGGCTTGTTGTGTCAATGTGTTTCTACTATTATGACGGATGGAGATATAGGTCCGTTCACGTACCCTCCCAAAACAGCGAATTTTTACGAATTATTACAAAAAACCTGTTCGCGTACAGTGCTGCCAGTGTTTTGTAGTGATAAAGTTAATGGTAAAAAAATCATTCCATCAAATGGTACTTTTACGATTATCGAATATTATACTTGAGTGGTCGGTAGGTAGGAGTGTATTAAGAGCTCTTGCTTTTGTAAATATTTTGTCTTCAGTACTCAGTTCCCAAAAGTTATTGTCACATTCCTCCTCATCTAGGTTCTCCAAAAGCAACATTTGGGTTTTCCATGAAATAGAAGGCAATCCAAATTTAAAAAAAATTTGAACAATTTTCCAGATTAATACTTAATTTCATGCCCAATGCAGTGACTTGAGACTTTTATTTGCAGGAAAAGAGCTTTGTACTCGTTAAAAAATCGAAGCGAAGAATTTCGATACCAAATATTCCCTCAAAAATAGCAATTTCCCACAAATTGGCAGCACTGTTCGCGTACGGAGAATTTTTGTGGTTTTTCATAGAAGAGAACGCTCACAAGAGAGTAAAAAATCCCCCATGCCTGTCAAATCAGTGTCTTTTTCAACACGTTCGTTTACTTTTTCGTAATTTTAGTTCTCTCAGAGAATTTTACCCACACTCTTTGAATCCTCCAATTTTAGTGCAAATAGTACGGACCTATTAAAGTCAGTGTTAAACATCGTAACTAGGAGGATATATGGGATCAGTATTGCCACAATGATACCAAAGTATCAAAAGTAATACTTTTTACTCTTTGTTTCGATGTGATACTTTGTTTTTACTTGCACCTATAATATAGGGCAAGTATTGGATTCGTGCAAAAATTCGAACTCGAGATAACAATGAATTCTGACATTACGATGATAGAGAAGCTCGAAAAAGTAGGTCTGCCGATTCTGTCTGTCTGTCTGTCTGTCTGTCTGTCCGTCACTCTGTATGTATGTACGCTCGACTACAGCCCAAACGGGTGGACCGATTTCCTTCAAACTTCATATCTGGGGTCTGTTGTGTATTCTCCAGAGGGGAAATTGGAATTTTCGTTCTAGCCCTATTATTAACGGTACTTTACTTAGGGCCAATTTTACAAAAACATGATTTTCTCGAAAACGGCTCTAACGATTGATTAAATTTCATATTCAAGTTAGTCTGGGCAAATGCTATAAGATGGCGTACCACGTTTTTGGCTAAAAATACGTATAACGGTACTTTTTTTATTAACTGGTTTTAGAAATATGGCTATTTCTCGGCTAAAACTCAATGGATTTTCATCAAAATTGAAATGTGGGCAAGATTAAATGTTTAATAATATATGCCATTTAAACTTATACAAAATTATAAAAAAAAATTTTTCAAAAATCTATTGTAAATTTTTTTTTTTTAAATTCATTTCCAACTACCAGCATATATGTAGGTGCAAGTAGGTACGACCCAGTCGTGCACATTTTTTTTTTTACTACTTCCATTGAAGTTCTTGACATATTCTCAGCTGATAATTATTACACAATTTGAAGAAATAATAATAAGTACTACGAAAGAGTCGAAATGTATTCTAGAACTGGTATTTATCCAGAAAATTTAAGAACGTTCAAATAAGGCATTAGTATATTGGTTAAAAAAAATAAATACTCTTGCCCTTTCAATATCCAATTAAAGGCTTAAAGTACAAGCTTGGTAAGAGTGACGACATGACATTATTTAACCTTATGGTAACGACTTAATAGTAAGTTCTGTCTATAAGCTAATAGTAAGACAAGTCTGTGTACACGATGAAAGACTCTCTCAAAATTAGCTGCTGATGGATTCAAACTAGTAATTTCAAGTTATTGAGATGCCAAGCAATTAATATTGTCTACGAGATCGTTGTCACGCAACTGTGTCATTGAAAGCAAACATGTTGTGTCTATTTCAATAGATTATCACAATAAACACAATTAAAGAAAAAAACAAGTAAACAAAAAACAATCCTCTCCGTGCATGATATTTAGATAACCGTAGTTTAAATTGTAAGTCTATTCACTCAAAGGCTTCTGGATTTTAACGTTTGAGAATTGTCTACATTTTGTAAAGGACGATACGTAGCACGATTCTTTTGATATACATTTTTAGTTTATTAAGTATTGCACACTTTTTTTACATAGTATAAAATACTAGCTTAACTTCACATTTGACGTCACTAAACTTACTTAGACTCTGTAGGTTTCCTTATTTGATTACGATTGAATATTTAAGGTAAAAAAGTCATTGCAGCCACACACTTGATAAGTAAACAGAAATCAAATACACATATATAGACTGAAGCAACTGATCACGAGACATTTGTACGACTGATTTATAGAAGCTACTGACTGGCAGACGAATATTCAAAATCTCGAGACCATTTAATCAAGCTACGGTTGATGACTTCTCAGAAAAGAAATCGATGCTGCAACTTTTCCATTGTGAATTTATACAGTACTGTGCAAAAAGTTTTGCTAAATGGATTTCAATTGGATAAATGATGTGTAAAATCAATTGTAGATACTTATTTTCTTAAGTTATTAACTTCCTTGAACACCTTATAATGACTTAGTAATTTACAATAAATAATGGAATTAAATAAATAAGTAGCTTTCTGCAATATTTGTTAAAGGGTGTAGGATGTACATATTTGTGTTATTATTTTTGAACTGAAGTAATGTCTTTTGTTGCTTTATAAAGAGTGTTTCGAGAAGATTGGGAGACGAGCTCTTAAGTAAGAGACAGTCCAAAATGGCGCGCTGGCGTTGAATGAGACTAAACTATACTACGCTATATGTGAACAAAATAGATAGATAGGGAGACAAAGAGAAGACGGGTTAAGCTGACATCCTATGGACTCAGAAGAATCAACTGGAGCTCTTGACAAAGCGGTAGGTAAACTCATCATAAAAGAAGTTAGACCCTAGGTGAAGGTTCTCCTTTGACAATAGGGCAGAGCACTTGGAAAGAAGATGAAGGATAGTTTTCTCTTTTCACTCATCCCTACGGTTTCTGCTTAAATCGTTTGAAGGGAGGCCCTAGCGTGCAGAATGCAGATCAATCAGACAAGCTTCCGTAAGGACACCGATGATGATGCTCAAGTCCTAACGAGTCAGTTCTCTGGATTTTTTGTAGAAACAAATATGTATGACTATGTAATCAGTAGATTCATTAATGAAATTTTATTCAATAAGAAAAGAGGAGTGGCCAAAGTCGATGCATAGAAACTGTGAAGAGGCAGTCATACTAATCGCTGTTGTGGCGGCCATTTGTCTGCCGACGATATCTTAAAGCAGTGGGTAAAGTTTAGTACTTAATGCTGCGGATGAGGTCGTTATAAGGGCGCCACCGATGCATAGATAGCTGGCTCTTTGAACTTTATACAGGAGAATGAGGTTGACAGTCTTTGATAGAGCTTTTCACCAAATGGACACGCCACAGACGTAAAAAGCCAGAGAGTGCCATGAGGTTTCAATCCCAATCTTCTACCTACTGCTCTTTTACAGGCAGTGCTGGCCTTCTTGACGCGCTCTAAATATTGACTTTCAAGTTGAGCTTCATGTTCGAAGTGAATTCCCAAAAAAATGTAAGACTATCATTTATGACATTTTTGATGACGTGAATTTCAAATTTGATGAATTTCAAAATAGTTTCTGAAGGACACTTACTACTCTCAAACTTCGTATAAAATAAACGAGAGACGAGACGATAGTGTTTTAAGTTGCGGAAATCGAATTACTGACAATATCATTGACTGCTATCGCACGGATGATTATCGTTTTCAGAATTACGCAATGAGTGCCCTGGTGAACAAGTTAAGACTAGATTCATATTATAAATAATTAAAATCATGAATAAAAAAATAGTTTTAAAAAAATCAATTCAATTCAAGCGTTAGTAAAACTTCCATTCCATTGGTTTGAATAACATCAAATGACTCCGGCGTGGTAATCTTTTTGTTAAAAATAAGTTACTCTATTATTTAAAAATTATTTAAGATTGATGTACAATAAACAAAGATGTGTCTTATGACATGTATGAGAATTTCTGCTAATTAAAAACTGTTGATAATGGATATTTTTCTTGGAAGAATACGAGCAAGATTTCCAAAATTGGGTCTATCCATTCAAATTCACTATATTTTCATTAAAAGAGAATCAGTGACTTGATGACATTTTTACACACATATATGCCTATACATTTTCAAGCAGGAAGCAAGGTTCAAAGAAACAGGGTTAAATGCTTCAAGGATAAACAGTTATCAGAGTAAGTATCTTATAATTTTGGGTGAGAAAGTGTATGCATGTTCTTAAAAGTAAGATGCAAATTTTGTGTTGGTAAGAAAGGTTTATCATACAAACTTGAGTATAATTGATTCAAGGACATTAGTAAAAAACATAACAAACATGTCTGACAACAGTTTTCGCTTCGCTTATTCCATATATCCTTTTTTTGATTATGTTATCTTTTCTCAGACATGTTTGTCTGTTTATTGCATATTATTTAAAAAAGACACCAAAGAATTTATATAAATTATGCAGGATATATCAGAAAGATTTTTTTTTTTTAAGAAAAAGGTCGATAAAATTTAGAATAAAAAAAAATATATAAAATTATTTGATAAATTACAAGAAGACAATTACCTTTCGCTTGCTATGCTAGAATTTCTTGACATAGACTTTGGGGACATCTCAAAGTCAGAATCCGATCTATATAGAAACGATTCACGACGTTGAGGGAGGTTTTGTAAAACCAATCCAGCGCTGGGTGAACCGCCTTCAAGCGGAGATCTAGCGCCTTGGCCATTTTCTACATCAAAACTGTAAAGAAAATAAAAAGAATGATAAAATGTTAAGATAGTTTTTGCATATTTAAATAACATGATATTATTCGCATAGTATGAGTGGATGTGTTTTGTAGGAAAATATGTTGCACCATAAAGATTTTTAACTCTTAATTTGCTAAGGTCTCACGAGTCAGTTCTTCTTTAAATGTAAATCAAGTTAAACAAACAATCTTGGTAGTGCATTCGGTCAATGAATGTAAGAATGTTCAAGTCCCGATCATACCCATTTAATTTTCACAGAAATAAAACTAAATAATCCGCTCAGAAAGTACTCCTTATATCTTTCAACATGAACGCAAAAAAGAAACTGTGAAGTAGGAATGAATGCAAGAATCACATACAATTTTTTTCTCAGTCAAATTGGATATCACCCATGAACAATAAATATGGACACTTAATATCACCTAAGTTTCAAACACCATTGCACCAAATCTTTCCCATCCCTTTTACTCTCATCCAAATTAATTAACACCGATGTCCTGTCAATCAGTAAAAGGGTATTCATATCCCCTTTGGCACGTGCAGTAAGGCTCGTTTCACACTATCCGGTTTTAGCCGTACGGCAAAAAACCATACGGCAAAAAACCATACGGCAAAAGTCCGAATGCTGTTGTCCATTCACACTATACGGTTTATGCACGGCTTTTTTCCATCGCAAGCTTAGTTTCTGATTAAGTGCTGTGTAACTACACTGGCTTGAAGACACCTGATCGTACGATTTAAAGCCGGCAAATGTGAAAGCGCGCATTTGGTTATGTACACCACTGCGTTATCGGTAGCCGTACGGTCGCCGTTAGTTGCAGTGGCAGTGGACGGCTGCTACATGGCATTGTGACGGCATTTTGCCGAAACCGTGTAATGTGAAAGGGGCCATGCTTTTCTTCGGGCCACTAGAATAATTTCGCCGTACGGCTAAAACCATACGGCAAAAATCCGAATGCTGTTGTCCATTCACACTATACGGTTTATGCACGGCTTTTTTCCATCGCAAGCTTAGTTTCTGATTAAGTGCTGTGTAACTACACTGGCTTGAAGACAACTGATCGTACGATTTAAAGCCGGCAAATGTGAAAGCGCGCATTTGGTTATGTACACCACTGCGTTATCGGTAACCGTACGGTCGCCGTTAGTTGCAGTGGCAGTGGACGGCTGCTACACGGCATCGTGACGGCATTTTGCCGTAACCGTGTAATGTGAAAGGGGCCATGCTTTTCTTCGGGCCACTAGAATAATTTCGCCGTACGGTTTTTTTCCGTACGGCTAAAACCGGATAGTGTGAAACGAGCCTTAGTCAGCAGTCTCTCCACTACACGTCTTGTGTTTGTTATATTTTGTTACACTAATGGAAGAAACCTGCAGTTTTATGCTGCACCTGGTAGTTTTCAAGATTTGTTGATAGAAAATATAAATAATCATTAAAACAATTGTCAATGCGTGTCTACGCTACATCTTAAGGATATTCTGTCCAAACCGTAGCTCTAACAAACAGCGTTATTAGAGAACCATACGATGAGGAAAGTGGGAGTGGATTGGTCACACTTTTCGAAAGGCTGACAGGTTCATAGCAATTGCACCCGCTTACCCAGGATGGCAGAAGTACGTGGCGTAAAACAGTTGAGAAGGAAGCACGGTAAGTGGGAAAGAGTTGGGGATAGCTGAGGCTCATTTGGCTGTATTCTGTCCGGATACAGGACATATGTAAGTAAAGTATGAAAAAATGTTCCTAGTTATTTCTCTGTGATCTGTGAAAGAGGCTTTATAGTAACTTGGTTTTCGCTATAACTAGACTTCTACAAGTAAAATTCGAACTTCCAAATGGCGTGAAAAGTTCCAACTATTTCACCCAAAATCTGATGACATTCCTGGAAAAGTCGAGCAAGGTAGGGACATACATGCATAGATCAACACTGTCAATATTGGTATATGAAGTAAGGTAGTGGCCACAAGACTCTCATGAACTTTTTGCGGAAAGCTGGGTACAAAAATAAGCGCGATATATGGGCTCCTTATGAAGTGATTGTCAAGTGTCAAGGATCATGAAAACTGATGCACAGCTAGGATTGATAGCACAAAAAATGATCCTGTTAGTGTCGTGGAACTGGGAATCGTCCACGTAATTTCGAATATTCCAATGTTTACAATTTATGAACAGATGTGCTAACGTCCAAGACCAAAAACCAAAATGAAGAAAGAATTGATGGGTTTGATGTCATTATTAACGCTTTTTAATATATTTATTTCAATTGGCCATTATGTACTTGCTTTTTGTTTTGCACACCTTAGTAACAGTTGATGGTAGAGGGACTATACTGCCACGTCTATTGTTCGTTTAGAACTCCTTGTTTATCTAAAAGTGTATCACAGTGACAACTTTAATTAGATATTGTAGTGGTCTACCGGTCATGTCCTTTTATTGAAGTCCTCTCATACAACATCTTTCCTGAGATCAAATTTCAACCATGGTTATAAATTACTTCTTGTGAAACTGCATCAAAGATGTTATGCATCTTTATCTTTTACGTAAGCAGCAATCTTGAAGGTCATATAAATAATTCTTAATAAATGTATTAGAAAAAAAATGTATTTATTAAATATTTTAAGTGAAAATTACCCATTACATGCCGGAAATTTATTTAAAGACGAAGCAATTATTAGAAAACAGCAAAGTGAAGAAGAAGAAGAAGAAGCAAAATAAGAAACACGAAAATAAGAAGAAATTGTGCTGTGAAAAGATAACTCATCCATTCGAAATTGGACCAGGGCCAAGGAGAAGACTCGCAGTTGGAACGGTTGTCATGCGTTCCGAAAATTTGTTCGGTTTCCCTCTGTTGGGGTTTTACGTTGCTTAAAAATAAAATTGTCAAATGTATACGAAAAGATTTGTAGATATGTATCTCAGTTAGATACTTTATTTTCTTTTTCGGATATGTTCTTGCGTAGGATGTTCTCCACTACATATTTAATACTATTTTAGGAGCTAATTAAAAATGTGACATCTATGTCATTGCAGGTGGTGAAATTTAGTCTAATGTACATGTTGGCAAATTATTACTTCATATTTCTATTAAATGTTTCATATTTTATATAAAAGTAAACAAAAATATCTGTTAAAATCGTAATATATTAGAAATTCCTTCTCTAGTTGTTAAAGAGTCCATGACGAAGGTCAAAATTCAGGCTTATGACATTATTCTCAGTACAACATTGTCATTTGAGAACAAATTACCAAATGTCTTAAATGCATTTTACGATTGTCAGCCAGGACCATAATCGCAGCAAAATAGTTGTGCTCAGTGATAGATAAAAGTTAAACCTTTTGATCTAACCCAATTTAAAAGAAATGACCAATAAGATTCATAAATAACTTACAAAAGATAAAAAGCGGATTACTATTTTTATCAAAATAAATCATTCCTTTCGAAATAGATAAATAATAATAATAATAAGACTATAAATGGAAGAATTAGTGGTAAGTTGACTTAAGCCCTCATAGAAAATGTAACATTGAAATATTGCTGAGATTGCGCTTAAAGTATTTTTTTGTTTTATATTTTGATTTTTAATCGCGGAATGTAAAGCTGTCATTTGATGACAGTTGTAAAGAAAAAAACTATATGATACAAGCAAATAGAATAATATAGAAGTGCACAATGGTAGAGCAGTGGTAAAAATACATTTAACATTTTCTGAAGGTTTTGTTGGTTTTCACTTTTTTTGGTGGTATGAAACAATCAAGTAACGGCTGGGTTAGTTACGTGAAAAAGCACCCTAAGTCAACTTAAGTCATATTTAAAATGTTATCTATATCCATAGTAACAAAGTTTGACTGACTTAGGAAACAGAACGTTAAGGATATCCTGATAGACAGCAACAAGTAACACTAATAGTAATACACACTCATCACAATGAATCAGTGTTACTGTCAAAAGCTATTGCCAAAAATGAAACGTCAAATTTAGTCAGGGTATCTGTCTACAGACCCTGCGTCTATTCCTGTGAACGTAAGGGAGTGAGACGTAAGGTACTTAAGGTACAAAATCAACAATTCACTGATTTTTGCGCGAATATTTCTTGGGAACTGTCAAATTTTATTCACATTTCACAGATGTGGAACGCATTCGCGTGAATTCAACCTCACAATTCATTTTTTTCTTCGGTAATGACAAGCGAAATTCGCAGATCGCAGTGACTAAATTAAAAATTTGCAGTGCATGAAACGTTAAAATTTTCGAACATTCGCTCGTATGTATTCGCAGGTCGCTGAGCGTGAAAAGCGTTCCACATTTGACATATAAGCTCATGACTTGAGTCTTAACTGAAATTATGCCTCGTGGAGACTGGGTGATAAGTGTAGAGGCTGAAACCATCTTTTATTAAAAAGAAAAGCGATTGAAACTTCAAAGTTAAATATTGCATTCTTAATATAAGTAACATTTGTAAATCCTTGAATTTTAAATCAAAAATTAAAATTTTTAAAGTGGACTACAAATCTTCAGTGATTGAAAAATTAATAAAAAGCCTTTAGCTTCAAAACCACACACAAAAAATATATATAAATATATCCTTCACAAAACCCCAAGACTTGATGCGATTTTATTATTTATTTATTTATTTATTTATTTTATCCATGCACTCGTTAAGACCATTCCCATTAACCGCTTACGTCCTCTTTGACAATTAGACTTCCATTAAACTATTTATTATTATTTTTTTTATTCTTTTTTAGCATGGCCAACAAAGCGACTATAAAATTTGTTTTACGAGTTGATTTTAAAAATAATAATTCAATTACCTCGGTTTGATGTGAGCGAAATGGCGCACCGTAAAGGATAAAATAATTTGGCGTTTTAATAGCGAATTGACTTATTTCTCGTCGAGTAAATTGATTATTGTTTAAAATTTCATCTACCATGATGAATTGGTAGAACCAATATTGTATGAAAAATCAATATTGAAATATATTTAAGCTACTGTTCTCACTATACTCAATAATTTGTATTATTAATTGAGAAGCAATTAAACCGCTATTATGAAAGTGTTAAATCATTTTTATTGTAACGCGTTTATAATTCGTTAAATTGAATAATGGAAATAATCAATATTGTGTTGAACAAATAAATTAATTAATAAAATTAACTTACACTATTTGTGATTTATTGTATATAAAACTTATCTGCAGAAGGTACAATGGATAGATTGTGGTATGTATTGCAGAATTCCTTTAGACTTGTAACAAAAAAGGGAAGAAAAACGTCCTTGGGATCTCCAGACAGTGGTTTTCGACTAAGGAAGTTTGCGCAGCACGTGTTGATCTACGCAAGAGGCATATGAAACATTTTGAACGTCGATTCTGACCAACCTAACGTCAACAAAGAATGCCTGACCGAAGTGAACGAGGGCGAGAGAACAAACAAAAAATTAGTTGTCCAAAACCTTGTGGAGATCGGGCGAAGAATAATCCCAGCAGCCTGCTGATAATGGTAAGATAGAATGAAGGGCATATTTAAACGAGAAATACTTATATATTAGGTCCTATATGCAAGGAAGAGAAATTAATTTAATATCAGTCTGAAAAGCTAAACACGTCGACTATATTTGCTTGAGCATATCTACAACCATGCTCCTCAGTCAAGAGGAAGAGAAGCTGGGACTTCAGGTTTGAGCCAAGAAAAAGGGGCCACATCATACCGATGCCAAACAATTTGATCTTCACCAGAAAATGGTGATTTCGATCCAACAAAGCCTATTGGCTTTGATCGATTGAACGTAGTTTCGAGAAGATCAAAATCAAGTACATTTTTTACTTTTTTTTCACTTAATAGCCCAACACTTCGCTAATCTAGCTTCTAGAATACTTTTGCTCCGAGATGACAGATTTTGTCCTAAAGGCCGATAGATTCGTTAGCGACAAATCTATCATCTCGGATCCAAATTGTCTTACTACCTTAATGGACTCATTCTCCAGATTTCGATTGTCTCTGAACTGATTCTACACGCGGTAGCATTTTAACATATTTATTTCCAGTTAAAGAATTTGTACATACATTAAATCCTCAGCACAAAGTAACATTTTCTACCTACAGTTTAAAAGAAGATATTTGAAATTCGAACAATTAAGAAATGAAATTTTGAAACAGAGGATTTTCGCGATTGTTTGAAAGGCTTACTGATTAATTTTTTATTTTCTAAGCTCAAAATGTATTGTATTAATAGAATAATGTTTATTTTTATTTTCACTGATCTACTCAGCCTTTATACTGGACATACGCCTAAATGAAATCCATTGACCGAACAAACAAAATTACATTCAAGTGAATCCATTTGAATGTAAATAGATCGTTCACTAATCAATCTATCTAAAAACTTTTCACTGGACACGATTCAGATAAATCAGTACTTTTGCTGAATCCCAAACAATCTAACAAGTAGTTTTAATTTTTTTCTAGAGCCATAGCAAGGTCTGCACAATGTACCGCTGGCAAATGAAAGAACACCGAAGATTGACAAGCTTTTAAAGTTTTCTGCTATCGATCGGAATTGAAATTGGGAAAAACAAGATTTGGTTGGGCGCAGATAATTTGAAAATCTGCTCGAATATTTTAAAATTCCTTGGAAGATACGAAACAACATATTTTGTTTTGCGTACTGGAAAGAATATATGCCCTGGAGGGTTTAAATAACCCTTAAATAGAACCTGACGACTAAACAGGGTCACACAAGTCGGATAATGATCCATTGAGTATAATAATGGCCTAGTAGGGTTCTGTTTTCCTTGGATGGCAAATGACTAAGAAAGGCCTCTTAGTTTTCAAAAAACAGTCCAAAGAAATTTGTTGCACGAAAAGATTTCTTATTCTTTCATGGGCTCTATCTATAAGGCAAAAACTACGAAAATTCTCTGTACGTAGAAGACTTTACATTTCAGTACTTTTGTTATCAGCGTTACATACTTAAGTCTATCAGTAGAAACGATGACAGTGACTAAGGTCGGATCCAAAATTTAAGAGTTTGTTCTATTTATACGATTTTTGAAGCTTAGTACACTGCTCGAATACTTTGACCTCGTCTCTAAATTACTTTCTGTAAAAATTAGCTTAGGGCAGGGGTTAATTTGGCCGAGTAAAGTGTCAGATTCATGTTCCAAGCTTGATGAGCACTCGACCAACTCACCAGTTGATCGCTTAGACATTTTATCCAGTTTTGTTGTATTAGACGCTTCGGAATAATGTGTTGTATCGAATTTTAGTTTTCCTAGGCATGGTCCCTAATTTAAAAAAAAAGGAAATAATATACAAAATTTTTATATAAGCATTAACTATTGATTTGTCACTACCTAATTGAAGCTCTATTTAAAGTTCTATAGCTTGTTCTTGATCTAAATCTCTAAACTAAAAACCAGATATGTGTACAATTCCTTTTTTGTTTGGTTTAGGTACTCTACTGCGAAGAAGGCTCATAATTCATATTAGAAAAAGAAAAACAAAGAAGAAAGAAATTAAATTAGAAACGAACAAAATATATACCTGCCAGTGGTACGTCTACGTGCTCCGGCAATCGTCATTCGTGTAATATATCTACGTATCCTGCCACTGGAACGACGATGGCTACTAGCCCGACTGTATTCCGTTGAGCTACGACGATCAATCGGTATAATATCCGAGCAAACGGACGACGAGATAATCGATGCCGTCGATCGCCTCTTGCCACCAGTAAAGGTACCACTGCCACTTGTCGATGAGGTTGTTGTCGCCGACGAATCACTTCGAGAGAATACCGATCCCTGACCCAGCGAGGATCGTTTCCTGCGTTGCGAAGACGATGCTGCCTGACCGGATGGATTACTTAACGGATAGCCGGCTGCGGCACAATCTTGTATGCTATTATAAAATTCCTCAGTATCTCGACGGTTATCTTCATCATCGTCGTCATCAGCGTCAGCGTCTAGTTCATTATCGTTCAGGCAGTGGCGTTGCCCCTCTCGGGTGTCGGGCTTCGGTCGTTCGGCTTCATTTTTCTCGCCAATTGAATGCCTTTCTATCTGTCGTTGTTGCTGCAAATCGCTACCGTCATCCTCTGTATCTTCATACTTTGATTTAATCAGTGTACCGATTGAGAAGGTGCGATCGTTGTATCTTCTCGTTGGCGGTGAATTCACTTCAAGGCTAAATCTCGGTCGGGACAAACGTCGATGCTGTGTAACCTTTGTGTCAGCGTAATCCTTAGCGGTAGTTGTACTGTCAGTCGCTTGAGTTATTGTTAAATTCGTTTGGGCATCCGATTCGTTGGGTTCTTCGTTTATTGGTGATGCACTTGCTTCGATGCTCTCAAGAGTCGCCGACGACCGCCGTCTCCAACGGAGTGAACGTAAAATTGCAACTACTATGAAAAACGTTGCAATCATAGCACATCCATATATTGTGATCTTTTAAATTTTAGTCGTACACTACAGATCGTTGAGTATTATACAGTTGAAGTATTTATATAGAATTGTTTTTTTTAATTATTTATTTTGTTTTATACTATGGAATGCCTTTTTTTTGTTTTTGAATTGAATGCGGATGCTTTTTGGGATCTAATGCAATGAAACTTCGTGATGAGTCACAAATGGCCGAAAAAAAATAAATGAGAATAAGAAGCGCGCTTTATATTGATCAAGGCCGAAAAGTAAGAGGTTTTGCGTTGCCATTTGATCGATTTTTTTTTTAATTTGTTTTAGCTTTTTTCTATATACATATATATATGTCTTTGAATAGAGATTTTTTTGATAACACACTTTTGAGTCGAAAAAAAACGAAAACGAAAAAGTAAAACAATTTTTTTTATATATGTAAAAGAAAGAGTGATAAATAAACTACAAGTTTGAAAAGCACAAAACATAAAACAGCACGACGACAAGAACTTAAATGTTTCCGATTCTAATTGAATATGAGCCAAATGAGTACCATTTATACGAGTGCTGTGCACAAAGAACCGGTCAGATTGGTCCGCGTGCTTCGGTGGTTCTATTTTGCATTACTATTTACTGTCTACAAAAGTGCAGATAAAAGAAAAGTTTATATATATATATAAATACATGAATGTTAGGTTGTTGTACGTGAGATTAATTTAAAAGCCAAAGGAGAATGAGAGCAAACTATGATTTTATTGGAAAAGCGAAGATCAAATCCAAAGCAATAGAGTGAGCTTGTGTTGCCGTTGCAGTAATTGGTTAAACATTGTTTAGTACTAATTGTTATTTATTTTTATTATGTTTAAATATTTGGAGCTGAGAGATGTTGGTGACTATTAAATAGAACAAAGAAATCTACATATTATCAATCTTTTTCATTAAGGAGCTCAACCCCTTCATCAAAGATGAGTGAACAAAAATTTTGTATACACTATTGCTTACTGATACCTAATCTTAAGGTGGTTGTGACATTGAATCCCTCCTCACTTAGATCATTATGCCCACAGGAGATGAAATTGCCATCCAGATAAATATATGACTCTCAGAATTTCACTCGATTCAGTGCTATGTAGATCCTCCGACTCTTTGAAGACGTACTAAGTGCCAAGTGTTCTCATTTCTCACTTGGAGTAGGCGAAATATGTATGGATCAAGTGGCAAGTTGCCACACTGATGGCCCATCACAGTGACTAAAATTTAACAGAATAAACTATCATCTTGTCGATTGCAGGCCATAGAGTCAAGTGGCAAGTTGAAGCTGTTGGACTTGACAGCTAATATCCTTCTTGACCGAACTTCATAAAGGGCTAAAATCAGATAAGGGAACCAAAGCCTTGATGACTGCTAGGCTGTGTATGACTACATTTTTATATGTTTCGCTAAAAATTGTTCCAGAATGCTGTCACTCAGGAGGCACTGGGATAGTCATTTATTCTCAGAGAGCGAATGACTCCGAGGGTTTAGTATACTTCAGTAGCTCTGCCGGAGTCAATTTAAGAAATTATCAGTACAAAAAGCCAGTTCTTCTTTGCTGGTGACTTATTGGTTCTTCCATTCGTTTATGCCTTGTATTCTTATAGCGTATCTCTTGTCACATGTCTGCGTTGGCATCATAAGATCTGTTGCGTTAAAGCTGTTTATTTTGTTAGAGAAGTAGAAAGTTTTATGCTTGCCTATAAAAGCCTGACTTTGACGTAGACCCACAGCAGCGCCGTAAACCATTCTGCCGTTGGGAGGGTTATCAGTCAATTGAACGCAATTTATTCTCCATGGGTGTATGTTTGTTACTGTACGCCTTTGTCAGTATGTCAGTATTTGCGTATGTCAGATTGGGTGCCATTCAGCTGGATTTGCATATTTTTAATTTCAGTGTCACAGGCTTCACTTAGACAGACTAGTGGTTAGCATGCCAGTTATCAACCCTCTAAGTGTGACTTCTTCACCTATTTCTCCATCTAGGCTGATTTTAGCCCTTCTAGATTCATGTCATCGTATTGTGGGCAGTATGGGTCATCTGTGTACGTGCTGTATACGCAGAGGTACTCCCGGGAGTATCCATGGCCTGACAGGAATTGTATCAGTTAATTTTCTCGTCTTCTAGTCCACTCCTTTATATGCATCAGTGTAATAGTCAATCTTCCTTTGGTTGAAGTTGCCACTTTACTATTCTATTCGTTGATGGTTCTCCTCTCTTCAGTATCGGTTGTGTGAGAAGTCAACGTAAGATTTTGATGACTATGATCGTTCTTCTAGAAGACTAACGGCGGCATTCTTTACTGGGGCTGCAGGCTAAATGACCAAGTCTTCTCTAAGTTTCAGATAATTTGCATTCGGGCATTTGTGGCATCACGTTACCCATCTGAAGAGTGGCCTTCCAACCACACTTTTTAAATGACTGGTGCGTATATCCTTTGGCGATGAATACATATCTCTTAGCTTATTTTTTAAGATTTTCTTTCCACTACCTTGTCGACTATTGTAGAAAAATTGAGGATTCAAAAGTTGTCTAATTAGGAGACAAAACAAAAGTTATCTTTAATTTGATTTCTGTAATTAGCGCATGCTAAATGGGTCTTACACTCTTATGCGGTTCACGGGTAGTGGAGAAATTGAGTAGGGAAGGGTTGTTATAGTAGATTTACAAATTTACTTCTCTTAGAAGAAAAATTTAATGGACCGCGCTCCTACTACCATTTACTCAATGAACGAAAACTTTTCTATCACTTCTTGGTTCCAACAAACTCATTTTATATCTGCCATATATAACGATATTTCTATACCTAAATTTTTTGCAGAAACAACAAGTGCTTGCCTAAAAGAGCTCTTTAAACTTTTCTTAAAGCCAGATTATGAAAAAAAAACCTAATCTAAAGACTTAAAGTCACTCAGTCGTTCTAAACCAATAACCTTACTGCCATATCAAATGAAGAGACAGAGACAATTATTTTGAGATTCCTAGTTTACGGATATCTACATGCAAACATACAGACATAAGAGGTATGTGTCAACGTCAGTTCCAAATATAATTAGGTGTGTCAGTTAGCTTGTTTACAAGATATAATTTCTAAGTGACACATTCCAGATGGAAAACTTTTTCATAAAGTTATATTACTTTGCTTACCTACGGATTGTTAAATACTCTTTAGGAGAAGTTCATAATCACCAAGGATACAGAAGAAGTTGTAGCAGAATAATTCGTCATAATAATTGGACTTTATTTCTTGAACAGAATTTAGCAGTTTTTTTTTTAAATGCAACTAACACCTTTCTACAAAGTAGATGTCATTCCTCTAAGGTCTCTGTCCTATTTAATGTGTTTTTATTTATTCAAGTCGCTTTAGATAATAATTCACGCACTATAAAAATATGGGTCGTATAAAGTTTTATTCACCTACGAGAATAATGCGATTCCCACAAGTTATTAAAGTAGTTTTTATTTCACCTACTCGTTCTCATTAATTCCACGCTAGATAGCATCTATTCACATTTGTTTTCTAGCCACGAAAGAATCTTTCAATTTTTTCCTTGAAACCATTGTTGAACGATAATGTTTCACTATGATGATGCGTAGATACATACACACACACATAAACAAATGCGAATCTGTGCTATAAAATTAGAAGTCAAAACGTCACAGATGACCGTGTAAATAAAACTTAAGGACAAAAACGGTTGGCGATGGTAATGTAATGATGTTATCGTGTTTGCAGCTAGCTTCCACAACCATTTACCTAGTTTGTCTTTCAGTTAACGACCAAACTGAATACCGGACATGATACCGACAAACATATCGACTTCTAGACAGCAACTAGGACAAAATGTCATTGCCTGCTTGAGGGCACTCAGAGAGCAAAAAAAAAAACAAGAAAAAGTAGAAAAAACAAAAGACCCATAGAGTTTTAGCTCACACCACCTCACCTCATTCATTCTATAGACATAAAGTATGTCCTTCTTGTGTTATTATGAAGGAAAATGCAGATATTAACGCGCAGGATAATTGCTTTTGTTCGAATTCTTCTAATATTCTTATAACAAATTAAGTTCTTAGAATTCCTTTACTTTAATGAAAGACATTTTTTTTTTTTAGCTTTTCTTGCGAGTTTTTTTCTTCTTTCTTTTTTCTTTTTTGCGCATCCAAACAATTTTTATAAATAAGATAAAAAGCAAAGAAGTTATTACGTGGGCAGTTTTCATACCCGGAAACCTGACAACACAAGATGGACTTTGATTTTTTTCATTTTTTTTAATATCATTTACATTTGCCGTATACGCGTGGAATAAATTAATTACAAGATAATTAAAGTTACACAAGAAAGAAATAGGATTTGATTTTTTGTTGCTAAACATAGAACATATTTGACTAGGATACATAAATGTCAAATTGTTTTCTTTGTAGTTTTTAAGTAGTTTTTATTTTTATTTTAGAAATTTAAATTGCAATTGTTTGTAAATACATATAACTTTTGAGAGGTGTTTAGCAACGAAGGGGGATTTAGTTTTAGATAACTTGGCATGTGATGTTTTCTAATAAAAAAAAAGACATCTATAGCTCTTTGAGTTTATGTTAGTCCTTTAGTACTATAGCTAAGGAAGATGGCAGCACTAACATTGTTATAGCACTAACAGTGTCATAGCACTATCAGTGTTAGTTATACTCGACTTGGGTTCCCTTATAAAATTTGGGCACAATGGACCCACGGTAGTCTAAGTGACCTGTTGAAACTTTTTGCGTTGGACTACTCTGTATGGGTTTTTCACGGCCTCATCTACCTCGCACAACACGTACAGTTGTGCGAATCTAAGCCCTTGACCCTCTATGCACTGCTTATCACCTTGTATTCACTTTAGTTTAAGTTGTTACTCGGCAGTAGGTTGATGATAATAAGTCTCGCTTGAGACTATGGGACAGTGTAATAATTTTCTTAGGAAACAATTGCTTCCAGAACACAGGCATTAGTGACTATCAAAATTACTTTCCTCACTAGTTTATATGCTGCTTCGTTGTGGATCGGAAAGACAAACAATGTATCCACACTGATACCAAAGTAACAAAAAAAAGTATAAAAAAAGGAAGATCAAATCGGACGTCAATATAGTAATTTTACGACCCATCAGGGCATCGCACAAAAAACCGATAAATCGTCGCTTCCGGGAGCAGTGGAGAACTTTTTTAAATAAATAATTTGGGCATTTTTACTTATAATACCTTTTCAAAATCCTTGCGGCAACACTGAACTCAAACCAAACTTTAAGAGTGGATTGTCGGAGTTCCATTGAGCCAGATCACGAGGTTCAGGACCTACCAACGAACTTCAGATGAAAAATGAATTACACGTTGTGAATTTTGGTAAAAAAACATAATCAGCTTAATATTAAGAGTAACGGCAATACCTTTCAGAACACAGTACTTTATTTCTGAAACTTAGCTTGATAAATTCTCTTCAATTTAATCATAGTTTTGAACTGAATAACTTTTTTACTAAAAAAAAAAAACTGAAAAACTTTAAAAAGTCAAAAAATTCTAGCAAAATATTCAAGAAGAGATGGTAGAGGCCTATGATTTTCTTATGAGAATTCTCGTCAAATATACATATGTATTCAATTCCATTTACTGAAATTCTATTTCTTTTAAATGTGTGTTTTTGCTTAGTTTATAATAAAGACTTAATAAGTCTGCAAAATTCCATACTTAAAATGCATTTTGTGATACTTATAAAGAGAATTTACTATATTTAAACACAACTATATTAACACACAACTCAAAAAATTTAAACTAAATTTCCAACATAAACTATTCAAAAATTTCCATCTTAATCAAAACTTTCACTCTCCTAATTATACTACAAAATATGTATTTCACATACAATTTAAATAGAGACACGAATACTCTAGTTCAAAAGTAGAATGGCGTTTCTTATAAATTCAAAAGCAAACAAAAAGATCAAACACTTGTGACGTGATTTTCAATAATACAAAATAAATATTAAATATTTGTCTAACAAGGTTGTGTTAAATAAAAATAAATCAATTATATGATTCATTCTTACCTAGAGCCCCAATAGATAAGTAAAATTATGCTAATATTGTTTAAGGTAGTGATAAGTCAATGAATAAGTAGGCAGTTTTATTTTTTGATATATAAATTGGATCTGTACATATAAAGTTACACAACTTGGATTTGAAAAAGAAAAAAATCAGCTGATGGGAATAAAATAATTTAAGAGTGGATTTAGTACATGTACAATAAATTTACTTTTTTGTTCCTTGCTATGAGAAGAAAAAACATAGCAAAAATTATAAAATTAGAGTTTAGATGTGGTTAGGTTTGATTTTTTAAAGTGCTCTAAGAGAAAAGGGAGTGAACAATGGTGTTACCAAAAAAAAACCGTTAGACCCAGAGGAATTTGTCACTTTATGTGTTTGTACAGGAGAATAACGTAGCCAAAAAGGCGTTGTAGATCTTCTATCTCGCAAGCAAATGTCTATGCTATGAAGTTATATCCCACAGAATGCGTTCAAATTATAAGTCAACTTTGAGTAAATGTTACTTTGAAACTGTCTCCTCAAATAATGCTCTTTATCTCACCTAGGTCCCTGGATTAAAAGGCATCTTTGACAGATTGCTAATTAGTTAGATTGTGATTCTAAAACTAGACTCATAACCCTTGAATCTTTTTGCGAGTTATCCATCAACCGTATTAAGCTGGAAATCAATCGTTGCGAGCAAAACAAAAGAAACAGGTCTATGAAGTGTACGGTATCTAGTGTCATAATTGAGGGAAAACATCAGTTCGCATTTAGTTGGCAACGCTATGGTATGTCATACTCTTTATCTCTGGCTTTTACATGATTTCCTCATGACTAACATATGAATATATGAACTGCTAGTTGGGAATTTCAAGCGCTTAAACATAAATAGTTCTATTAAAAAATATTTACCCATGATGGCGAATTTTAGAAAACATTTTATGTTTAGTGTTTTATGGAATTGGGTTTTTCTTTCATATTTCTGTCGGAAAATTGTTGCAGAGCAAATCATTTTGATGGATTAAGCATTCAAGGAGTTGAAAATGAAAATTACATATAAAAAAGCGCGGATAAGAATGTCCACATTTTTGTGTCAATTTCAGCCCTTTTTAACTTCAATAAGCATGGAAAATACATTGGGTTTTAGACCACATTTTCGCTGTAATCGAATTGGGGAATAGAATTAGAAACGAATTGAAATCGAATCGAGTTCGACACTTCTTTCTATTTATGAGTAGTTATCAGCCATGTTAGTTTCATGGATCTACAGTACCGTGTGAACCCTTTATTGCTCTCTTCCTTCTCTTTTTCTCTTCATTCCCTATCTGTCAAACTAGATCATTCGATTTCGTTTCAATCCGATCTCGATTCCAATTGAATTCGATTCCGGTCCCCATATAAACGGGGTAAGAGAAACGACGTTTATATGACCGGTTGTAACCAGGTTCAACTCGTCTTGAAAATCATATATGTCAATGTAGATTGATTCTACTATCACTCACTAATTGTGAACTGAGCTTTGACAACCGGATTTATTTCCACAAAAGGGAAGTGGCACTTGATGGGCCAGCATTTGCCCTATTTCGGTTAAAGGCAACTTCTTAGCAGCCCAGAACAGCATTTTTAGCGTCCAAGATTTTCTGACAGTTGGAATTTTTGTATGGGAATTCACAGCAGAATAAATCGAATAGGCCCAATCATTTCGTAAACTTTCGATTTATCCAGACGTTAAAGTTCAAAATGTTAAAACTTTATCCTGTGATCATAGATTTACCGATTTAAATGCTTTAATTTATTCCAAAATATTGGCCGTGGAAATATACATAAACAAAGTGAGTTTAAAAACTAGTTTCTCAGAAATATGAAAATTTTTTTTATTGAACACCAATCGGTTCATTGCAATTGAAAAACATTTTCCAAAACAAAAAACTCATTTCCATTTGCCTACAGTCATATATTGGGCCAAGTAAATATCGACATTTGATTGAAATTTCGGAAATATTGAAAAGTAACCACTTTATGCAGTGATTGGAATTCTGTTGCATGTACCAGGTCAATAGAAAATTCAATAAAACTTTCATTAAAAAAGGAATTCATAGATAGATATCCATCTAAGCTAATGTTATCCAAGTTATACACTCATTTAGTATAGTTCACATTTTGGGAAGTAACTTTCAGCGCAATGGCAGAATCATACGGCTGTTGTAAATGTAGAAATCAAATCAACATATATATCAAAGAGAAAATATTTGAAGATAACAAAGGCAGATTTTTGGAAAGTTCAATTTGCATTGTAGATTGAATAGTGAGGAATGGTTTTTAGTAACTCAAAGTTTCAAAAAAGGTCAATTAAAAACAATGCATATGGAACTTGACAAATAAAAGACCACATTTTAGGTAAAAATAATTATAAATCTTCTTAATTAGATTTTCAAAAGGATATAGACAACATTCTGGTACCTTGACTCAGTGATCATCGACTCATTGCTACGAATTCGAATTGTGAAAAATTCCAAGTTTTTTCGATGACAGTTTCGAAAAGCACGCGCTGGCATGATGATGAACAATACAAACTTAGTTTCATTTTGATTAAATAATGTCACTGATACGGTTTCAAATCGGTAAAGAGATTTCAGAAGTAACAATTTCGAAACAATTTTCAACAGCAATCGAAAAAACGAAAGGTGTTGACCGCATCCCTCCTAAACTTTACAAATAGTTGGTTTTTGAAAACTGGAGATGTACATGCATTCTTCAAGCTGTAGCCAAGGTAATAGTTGATGACGCTCATGGATTTGGATCCGTATAGTCTCCGAAATGAAGGTGTTTAGCAGCATCAGGAGATTTAAAGCTTCAGACGAAAGGCTATTGGAGAGCAATTTAAATTAATATACTCAAGTTGTCAACCCTTGTACATAAATATCTAAGAATCATAGTGACTTTTTTGGAAACGCCCAATAGTATCCCTATGGAATGATAAACTCAATTGTAATCAGCTTCAAGGAGAGCCATATACAGGGTGAGCCATCTAGTGGTTTCTTTTTAAATCATAGGTTATTTTGACACTGACAACTGTTTCCCGCTCGAAATCTTAACAGAAAGTCAGTATCATACCTCCACGTGTAGCCGAGAGTATGAGACACAATTCATGAACATCAATTCGCCATCGATCTCAACACCTCAACAATTGAAGGCGCACGACCATCCGCTTTGTTATCGCTTCACAGTTTGGGCCTTAGAGCAGCTTGAATTGGACAACGATCTTGGGCGAAAAATCATCCACCAAGCAATCCGTGAGCTACAGCCCGAAAACATGAACAAGGTCTTTGAAGAGTGACAGAATGCGCTACTCCGAAGCCAGCAGAGGCAGTCACTTGAATGACGTTTTGTTCCATAATTAATGGGAATGTTTGCTCTTACTAACAAAGTCATAATACATGTAAAAAATTTAATTTTGTTCATTTTATTGCATTTCAAAAAAAATTTTGCCCACCCTGTATACGTATGACAATTGAAACAAGTGTTTGTGGGAGTAATTTATAGAATTTATGACAGACCTTCAGTCAGATACAAATTTGTAGTTGAGATCTGTGGCCTATTTCACCAACTACAACTTACAACTACAAATTTGTGCTTGTGGAGCTGAACTACAAATCTTAATCTCGAGCCTTGGTTCACAGCAAACGATTGTAAAGCACAAATATAGTCAATCGTAATTGTTTGATTATTCTACAAATTTTGTTAAAAAATGCTTGTAAATACAAATTTGTAAGTTTGTGAAATAGGTCATTGCAAGCACTAGTAGTTATTACTTGTAGTTGATGAAATAGGCCACAGTACAGATAATATCTAAATAGAAGAAAAGTGCGAATGAAAATATAATTTCCTCATTTTTTCCACCTTACTTAAATTTATCTAAAGTGTCAAAAATCGGATGCTTAAAAATAGAAGTTTGGTGTATTAATACCTCAGTGCTATCTACGAGTATATCGACATTAAATTAAAACGAACTAATGTGACCAGTCTGTTAGCTTGACAGTGGTTATGTTAACTGTCAAAAACGTAAGGCAATCTCCGCGTAACGTGAACTACAACATCATAAAACATTCATTAAATTATATTCACATCAATAAAAAGGATTGGTTACCTCCAAAATGTATTCACAGTGTTTTTTTTTAAATTTTAATGAGGAATCAAAAAAGGTGATATTAAGTAGAAAATTGTATGTATATAATTACGAAATAAAATTAAAGGAAAAAAATCTCCATTTATGTTAGGTTTTTCGTAATGGTTTTTTTTTTTTTTTGAAGGAAAACATTAATTAAAGCTACAAAAACCAAAAGAAAAATTTATATATGTATAGAACTTATAGGTTATGTTTGTATGTAGAAAAAAAAAACATATGCATATGTATAGATTTATATATATATATATATGTATTAGAATGGTAATAGTATACCTACATAGTTATCAAATTTCTGATCAAATGACAACAGCAACACTTCATAGCACGAAAACGATCACATTAATTGTCAACAAAATTTTTTTCTTTTTTCTTGTCGATTTTTGTTTTCGTTTACTGCTGCTAAAATTTTTCATCTTCTCTTGTTCTTTAATTCGTAAATATTATTCATTTGGCAGAGAGACACACAACCAGATCAAACAACAGCAACAACAACAATAATAATAACAATATATAGGTACTATAACGGCCTTTTCTTTCAATTTCAATCTTTTTCAACCACAAGTGGTTAATTGATTTATAACGAAAAACAAATTTAATAATAATTATTATTTCTTGCACTTTTTTCTTGTTCTCTTCATAGATCCTGTTGATGATTATGATGATATTGATGACGATATAACTTCATCATAAATGCAGAAGAGAGGCCTGTCATGTATTACTACGAACCATTACGTGTAGATGGAGTTGTTACTATTCGTTTTGTATATACTTTTAAGTGTAACAATTTAAATCACTTTATGTCTAGATAAATATACAAAAAAGAAATCAGGCCGACACAGACACATAGTCAATTGATACTAATTCAGATTTGTTGTTTTTTTAGATACTTTTTTACATCCGAACAATGTCAAATTGCACACGGAAACCAGCCAAGCCAACCAACCCGACCGACCGATGTGGAAGACGACGGTAATACTTTTATTTTTTTGAAGTCTTTTTGAGCGCTTTTTTCATTTAATTAAATCCCGGTTTGATTTGAAATTGTTCTAATTTAACGCCAAATGTGTGTAGAAAAGTACTATAAATATTAAATGGGACAAACTAGTTTATTTTTATTTACTCTCCTCTATCGCCCCGATAAGCGAGATATGACGTCGGTTGTGTAGACATTTCTTTCGAGAGAGAGAATGAAAAAAAAAAAAAAAAAAAAACCAAAATCAGATCAAATCGATTTGGAAAGCGGAATCTCAATGGAAAATTGTCTTAAAAAAAAGAAAGGGGGAGGCAACAACTCGATGCACAGCATACGTTTTACCCATTCAAGGGAAGAGACGAGAAAAAAATGCCTGCTCCTCCGCAATATTGTTCCGAATGAGATGTGTACCTACTTGTTAGGTTCTAAGTGCGTGAATCGGCGTAAATGCACTGAGAAACGCAGCAGCAGTCACAGATATTTTTTTAGTATTTGTTGTATGTATTAAAGTTCTTTTTTACTTTTTAATGTAGGGAGTGTAGGTACATATAATTTTCTTTTTAATTTAATTCCATTAAAGGAGTTTACGTAAGTTTTAAGTTAGTGAAAAAGTTAGAGTGTTAACTAAAAGATACAGTATCTAATAAGAAGAAAAACCGTAAAACGTATCCCTTTTTAAAGTATCTGTTACAAAAATAACCGACTTTATGTGCCGTAACATATTAGGTAATATTTATTTACATTTATCATCTTATTTTCGGGGGTAAATATGTGTAGAAAAGACAAACACGAAAATTCTATGACAGATTCTACACCAGAGAGTAAAATTAAAAATTTTTTTCTATCAAATCTACCGCAAAGGAGAATAGAAAAAATAGAATTGTAAGTATATTTTGCTATTCTTTTCTACAACATCGCGGCGGGGTGCTTGTGGAAGAGGAAAGAGGAGGGAGATTTTTATAGATACGGTTCGCGGGTGGGCGATTAGATACTATTAAACGACAAGGCAACGACAAAAAAAAACGAAAAAAAAAAATCACTAGATTTCGATTACGGAATTACTATATAAGACCAAAAGAATAGAACGAAAAAATAAAACAGTGGAAGTAGACACGATATTGTCTATTTTGTTTTCTTATTATTTGATTCACTATTTAGATTTCCACAACGAAAACGATACAACAACGACGACGCCATTTTGAGAGATGGTTCTCTACGTAAATGTCACACACTGAACTTTTAGCTGTCTATGCTATGAAAAGCTACTTGGGACCGAGGTATAGCAGGCAGGCACAGAATAGACCCACATACACGAGTGGGTACACATAGAGAGTTGGTGGTGGATGGACGGATGGATATGTATAAGGCGCGCTGCTTTATAGCCAGAAATAGCAAAAAAATAAATGAATTAAAAAAAAAAAAAAAAAAGATACACTACTATTAAAACGCGACGAGCTAAATGAGAATTATTGATAGAGCAACGTACTGTAGGGTATGTACTGAAATTTCCGCCACAATAACAAAGCACCACACACCGAGAGTCCACCGAGCAACAATGCGACAAACATCCAAAACGCGTTCGAGCGAAGCGAGACTAGAGAGCGCACCGAGCACGCATTTTTATTTTTTTTTTTTTTATAACAAAACTCGCCGAAGAAGAAGAATTCGCCACAAAAAAAGCAAAAAAAAAAAAAAAACTGCTTCTCTCCACACACAATTTTATAAATATCGAAAAGCAGTGTTAGAAAAAAATAGAAAAAAATAGGAAACAACAAAAAAAAACGTTGGAAAAACGGTGGAAATGGGTGGTGGTGTGTCAAAACACCTCTAAAAACCGCGAGAGAGTGAGAGTGAGAGAGAGGAGGAGCAGCAGCTAGCAGCCAGCTACAGAAGAAGAAGCAGCAGCAGCAGCAGCGTCATCGTCGTCGTCTATGATGATAAGCGACTGTCGTGTCGGTATAAATAGCCTGGGAATACCATTCGTGTGATGGAGAATCGTTATCTACGTGGGGTTTGTATAGTCACATAGTCATATGTCGTCTCCTCTCCACACCATGGGTAGTTGTCTCGGTGGTCGATGGTGGAGCAACAGTACGTGCGCAGACCTGCGGTTTGGGAAGAAGCTGCCGCTGCTTGTTGGTGTGATAACAACTAAAAGAGTGGTGGAAGTGACATCAAGAGACTTGCAGAAAGTAAAGCTCTTTCAAAAGTTTTAACCTTTTCTTTTCCTTTTTTTTTTTTTTGCAAATTGAATAGAGGTATCCTAATGCGCAACTCGTCGAAGGACTAAACCATACACACAGTGCAACGAGTGTTTGGGGTTTTTGTTTTTTTTTTTGTTTTTTCCTCTCAGGATGGTGAACTTATGTCAAAGGTATTCACAGTGATGCTTTCCACTTGAAGAATATGTTCGTTAAATTTTTCGTTTATTTTATTTTTTTTTTTTTTGGAGCAGGTACATTTTTTTAATCAAGCTAGCTATGCCGGCTTTGGGAAGAAAATCTGTACACACTCTTGTACTGGTTCTGTTATTTTTTTCTTGAGTTTTTGGAGTCCTTGAAATCAATGACGACAGCAGTTTAAACAGTCAATACAAACACAAACAAATCTGTATTATTCGTTAAAAAAAAGTTTTTTTTTTTTTCTTATAAAGTGAGTATTTGCATAAAACAAAATTATTTATGGTTAGGTGCATTTGGAGGTGTTCCGGAAGTATCTATCCTGAGAGAGATGTAGAAACAACTATGAGTTTGGCGTCGTTCAGTTAACCTTGTTTGAAGGTAGTTGAGTATATCAAGCTAGAGATTCATATACATATTTAAGAAAAGGGATAATTTACATGAGACTACATTTTTTTAAGAAAACTTGACGAAATGTGAGTATAATGTAAGATAATCGAATGAAAATGTCATTCGCAAATCGAATCAATCAAGGGCGTGTATTTGGTTAAAATTTTATTCGGTTAGGTAAATTTTGACATTTGTCATCATAAGGCTAATCCAGTGTGATCAGATATGGTATTCGAAAAACATAGCCCTTCTGTGTATCGACATATATTTCTTATTTCTGAAGACAATCGTCAGAAATCTCATTAAAGAATAAATAATCTTTGTGATATCTTTCAGAGACCAGATTAATTTTATTTTATGTTAACATAAAAAAGCCCATTACATCATGTCTTCTCTAATGTACATATGTATATCCATCTTTGGAAGTAAACTAATGCTTTAAGCCCATATCAATGGGAAGGATTTTTAAAGATATCAGAAAGGTAACAACATGAAATAAAAACATGAAAAGCACTAGCTGGTCACACTGTCAGGTTCCCTATTTTATATTATGTGAACTCATATTAGTTAGTCTAGGTTCGGCAGACCAATATGAGGTTCGTATTAAGCTCAGTTCAATTGAAGAAGACAGTTGGTTTCATTATTATCTATTGGTTGTAGACGCTGTGACTTCATTGCTTCCAGTTGCGTATTAGCTAAGACCCTTTCTGATTACTTGCGGCATCAAATGTGAGGTCATTCTCATCAGTCGAAATTAATGAATTTTCAACCTAAAGCGTTGATGTCAATCTGCTCTTTATGTCCCAGCTTAGTTGCATATGTATGTGTTCGTTTCTAGCTAGCTGCTATATTAGGGCCTCTACAAAGCCTACGCACTATCGTGTGTTTCCTTCTCATCTATTATGCGCAATGTACTGCTATGATCGCCACGTATCCTGCCATACTGAGTAAGAGGGTTCCATTTCAACGCGTGGTTACCTTTCGACCTGTCACACCTTTCTGTGTGCCGTTCTCGTCATCATATGGTTGTACCTAAAGGTTCATGGCCCGTTCTCTGATAAAGCTGTCCGTTAGAGGTACGGTGTGGCTACAAAATTCTTAAGATATAACGTAGGAACTAAATGACGAACCTTTGTAGGTTTCTCGTGATAGTGGCAGTCATTCTCCAAGTACCATGTCCATATAGCAGCACGGATTTAACGTTGGAACGTTGGAATGTTGGTGTATTAATTGCATGACTTCGCAAGATTTGAAGAGAATCGTAGTTTAACTCTCTTCAACTGGAATATCAATCAGCATTGAGATCACCAACCAATTAGCAAAAGGAAAACACAAAGCGACGTATCACCTGCTTATGTGGAAAGAAAATGGACCTAAGTTGATCTGATGGTCAAGGGTTGTAAATCTTACTTAATTAAAGTGGAGAAGCCACTAAACCTTAAATCATTTATTTCCTGACTAGCTTACGATCCCAAAAAAAGGTCAGAAAGACCTTCAAAGCCATCTATATGTTTGCAAACCTTGGAAGGTGAAAAATGTAAGTATAACATTAAAAGCAAGGACTTAATTGTACGTGCTTGCATCAAAAGCCATTGCTAGTTAATGTTCAAAGGAATTTTGTAATAAAAATTACCACAGCACACGGTTAGCTGATAAGAAATTTATCATTCAGATGAGGACTTCCACATAATTTCATGGCACCATACACAATGTCCAGCAATTTACCACTGTCAACGGAAGATTTCTAATAAACCTAAAATGTCCTCCACCCTTTTCTGCAGTATTCAGTTGCTGCAGCATTCGTACTGCCATTGGCTGATGTTACAAAAAGTGATTCTCACTCACTGATTGTGAGTTCATTCCTTCTTATTGATTCTCATATTTTCAAGTGACTAGGGATCAGTCGTACTTTATTTTGCATAATGAAAGTTGGCTCTGTTTTAAGTTTCCTATGACTAGATGATGAGAAATAGATAAGGTTTGTAAGTTATGGGTATCAAGCAATGCTATAATAGAGGAGGTGCAAAGATATTTACATAGAGGGCTAATAATTCCACAGCGACAAATTTTCAAATTATTTAACTGATATACTATTTCCCATATACTACTTGCAGATAAACAAATTTCCTTTTTTTAACTTGTCGTCTACTTACTTAAGTGTTGTGGGAAATAATTGTTATTATAGAGTACAATCAATTTAGAAAATTTACAATGCTCACGCTGGGTTCTCAAACTAAATTCGAAAAAAATGTTAATAGATCTGTTTACAAAATATCTTGCCAACAAAATTAGGAAAAAGAGGAGAACTACATATATCAATTAATTTAAATTTGTTTATTATTGTTTCTTAAATATTGTCTCTGTTAAGTGATAGCATATGCTTACACTAACAATTAATATTCAAATATGCGTGTTCGGAAGTAAAGTTCTCATCACTGCGGAGGTCAATAACCTCAAAAAGTTGCATGACAAATTGGGCGAATGATACCTTTGGTCACTAAATTGTTGTCACATTAATTATCTTGGCGACGTTTTTATATTGTCATTAAATTCAGGTAACCACTTGGGAAATTATTAAACAAACCTATTAAATAATTGAGTAAATACCATTCCATCAAAAGAATACTCCCTGTCACAGTACGACTGTTAAATTTCACTCCATCAATCATTCAAAGAAAAAATAAAGTTTAGGTATTTGTGCGGTGTTTAGTATTTTATTTTCACGACTTATGTCCAGGATGATTTTCGAATTGTCTTATACTTTTGATTGTTTAGATTGTGTACTTGAAGTAAGACGTTATAGATACCGTTGTCTGCTGAAGACGAGCTAGTAGTTTAAACTATTGTTGTTTGTAAGCTATTGGTTTCTTTAGGTCTAGACAACTAAATTCGGATGGCTAGTAAATTAATTAGATTAATTAACAAATTTACGTATGGCCAGCTTTGCGATCGTGTGCAACAAAATGTCGACAAAGCATAGGAATCGTTGGCAAGAGCCACACCATTATTTGGCCGCCTTAAACTAGTAGAACGTTTAAACCAAACATTTGGAAGAAGTGGTTAAGGCACTTTAAGAAAAGTGGATATTGGTTTCATGCAGTATAACAGTATTTTTCAAGGAGAAGTTACACCTCAGTCATGCACTTTATTCTGTAGTGAATTTTACGAATTATTCTCTGATATATCATTCTCCTGCAATCATGTTGATTTTGTATGCATTTTGTACATGTTAGTACTGAATTCAAGGTTTTCTCTAAACTAAATTGGTAAATACAGAGATTATTTGCTTCAAGATACCACTTATGGTTATGGAATAAGTACAATAGATGGCTGTAATTCTAAAATTCGTATAAACGTGTGTACACACATACATAGGCTTTGCGAAGAGTCTAGAGAAGGACCGTATTATTTCTCAGAGTTAGGTTGTAGAAACTTGTTCAAATTTTCACAATTTCGCTTGAAAACATTTGAAAAAAAAATCTAAAAATTCATTTCACTTGAAGCGAACCTCATTAATAGAAATATTCAAAACATCGAAAGGGTTAATAAATCATACCATCTCATCCGGTGTACACTATAATACCGTTAAGGGGTTAATTTCTAATAAGCCCCAAGAAGATACATTCCTGTTTTGTCGACCGAAGAGATGTTATCATATGGGGAAGCATAAAATGAAATCCCCATAGTGGCAGCAAATTACACCAAACGAACATGATTTGTGAAATGGAAAATGTTGCCCAGAGGCATAATTCGAACATGGAATGTATGATATTTCGGTAATTGGTTGTGAATACACACAAGCAGACATCGAGTTTAACCCCTAATATGCTCATACATACATACATATGTATGTATCAGATTTTCCAATAATTTAATAGAGATTTTCCAAATCAAAGAAATCCCACTTGAAATTTATCTGTCAGAGAAAAAGAAAAACAGATTTTCTCCTCACATGCATGCATTATACATACAGCAATGCGTAAATGACACGTTCAAGAGCTTTTAAATAGACACCTTGTTCACTCTTTAGAGCACATCACCACAGGTGATTAACATTAAAATAATTTTATTATAAGACGCGTCAGAGATGGGAAGATCCCAGCCATACAAGTGTACAGGTAGAAATCTATGGCAACCACATCCGACGCAGGTGTAATTGCAAGCTTTTTTGTGTTTGCTCTTCCATGCGCTTTGCATCCATACTCTTCTCTTGCTCTGAGTCGACGAGTATACAGTACATTTGGCATTGTGGCGAATTCAATTTGACAGATAAGCTTTCTCTCCCATGCCATTTTGACACATCACTCTGAACCTCTCCTCCCTCACTCAAGAGTGCACTCAAGCATTCATCATCGCAATCTTGAATCGATTAAATCGATTGACCTATGGAAATTAATTAATTACTCCATTCCGTCATTCTATTTACCCTGGGGTTTATTGTTTATGCCTTCGGTGTAGTTCGTATAAGCTGTTTGCCAAAGCTTTGGTAAGTTGTAAATTCCAATGACATTCCGGTATTTGAGTTAAGCTTTTTATTGCTGAATTTCTCAGCTGCTGACCATGTGCCCGCGCACATGTGCTGCGATAAATACTACAGTCATCAACGGAAAGCTGGTGAAACTTTTTATTGAAACTTTCCCGAGCTTTCAAACTTGATTTTATAGAAACTTTAAGAAAAACTTTTCTTTTTCAAGTTTATAGAAAGCTATCAAATAATACGAGAATAAACAAACAGTGGAAATAATCTCAAGTAGACGAACATTCAGATAATAGTATTTTTTTAGTCAATCAAATACCCATAGACATTTCATTTAACAAAGTGTCGAGAGGGTGAATAAATGTGGGAATGAAATACTAAGTGGTATAGCTTATTAAAAAGCGACGATAGCAGCAGGCTATAAGCTCTGATGAATTAAGCTGTTAACGTTCAGTTGTGTTTGAATGTTTAGACGGAAGGTGTCAACAGGAAATAACATAATTTGATTCGTGACTTGGTGGGTGGTAACCCTGTTAACTGTGGGACGATTAGTAGAAATTTTGTGGTAATTTTTTTGATTGTGTTAAGAATTTGATGATTTAATTTTGTAATAGATTGGTACTTATTTACTTTGATTAGAACAATAGGGTAGTGATAGTGAGTAAGGAGATGCTTCATATGATACTAGCTCAAGTTCTGCATTTTTCTACGAAGTGCTAGAAATATCATGACCAATTCGAGTCCTGAACCATAGCGGTGTTTCCCAATCAGAAGTCTTGGCAGTGACAGCAGCAGCCAGTTAGGGCAACACTAAAAGATGTTACTTTCTTAATCAAAAGCCAGGCAGCCATAAGAGTATTTGGTGTCATAGAATTTAAGGCTCCTGAGACTGTGGTGAGTGAGGGGTTCTTGAGGATGACACTTATTCAACTATCAGCATTTCATCAAACCTTTAGGATGGATTCTGTGCAACAAGTAATACACAAAAAGTAATTGATTAAATATCATTAAAATAAGCTAATGCCGCGCAAACACGGTAGAGTACTCCTCTTCCCAACCATTTTTGCTTTGAAATTTTAAAAAGAAAATTTGAAAATCAACGAAATTCACCAGTTCCATTTACATATTTGCATAAAATTCAAGCATAATTTTCAGGCATGGATAGGGAGAGGAAAAAAGCACAACTTCATGACGATTTATTCAATAAAATATTTCAACTGCATTACAAACTATTTAATGCTAATTAGATTTTTTTATAAGCATTAAAATCTTCAATGCCATTTCAATTAAAAATGCATGAATTATCAAACCCAGATCAGATGAAACTATAATATTCATATAAATAAGTTCAGCTTTTGAATTAGTCTATATTTTGAGATCTGTCCACGTGTTGAAAATAGAATTCCAAAAAAATATATATCATTCCTCTTGAAATGGTTTTCAACAAAAGCCCATCGAATTTCATTTGATATCTTTATATTTCGAATGATGGGAAACCAAAATATTGGTTTACGATTGGCACAGGCTGCCATCAAAGAGAAAAATACCAATGTGAACATTGTATCTATAAGACGGCGACTATACATGCTTTGTTTATCCAAGAAAATGTTTTCAATTGAAGAAACTCTGAACACTAAAATAACTTGAAAAGGACGCCTTTTTAAGAGTTATTTCACTTCTTTTACAACAGCAAGTTAAGCTAATTTATTGCATCGAAGAAGAAAAATTATAAGTCAACCTCTCTTTGGTTGATTATTTTTTACGCGAAAGAATAGTGATGTAATTTTATTACAAAACAAAAATTAATTGGTTTGCATAGCTAAAAAAAACCTAAAATTCAACTGACGATGTACAAAGTCAAGCAGGAGACAAAGCAACAGCAAAAAAAGGAAAACTTGCATACGTATACTGTACCAGAATGTAGGTCTCAATATTGTGCAGGATGGATGGTGTAATTTATTCAAGAAAAAAATACTCAAAGGATATACATACATATTCAACCTACATCTAACTTTAATTTAAATACATTTTAGAAAGAGAACCTCAAAGTAAATATATGTACATACGTGGTACCTCGTAGAAAAATAGCCTTCATACACACATGTTACTTGCTATATTTTTTCTGTTTTAATTCAGATTGTACCCTAGTTTTTAAGTAAGCTTTTTTTGTATTTTTTGTTAACATACTTTATTAAAAATTTGCTCATACTTATTTGAATAGTAGATCTGAAAAAAACTTTGTCAATTAGCTACGACAGATACTTTGAAAGGGCAACAAGCTACTCTTACATTCAAACTTTGTGGTAAGGCACTCATTTCTGGGCCCTTTTAGTGGTAGCTTTTGTGAAAATCAACGAAATTTGATATTAATTCTAGTAGCTATTTAAATATATGAGATTTAAACGAAAACTACATATGTATTTGTAAACAAATTTTACATAAGTTGGAGAAGCAAGTTAGAGAAACCTCTTCTTTTCGTTCTGTGTATGGACTGGACGTTACTGCACAACTGTGCCGAAGTGTATTTTAAAGTTTTTAAAGAATAAGTCATCTGCTGTCGTTGATCATTTTTTATCCTTGGATTCTCTGAAGTAAAACTTCGACGTTTGAAAGATGACAGCATGAGGATCAACGTGAACGTGAACAAATTGGAAGTGGTGGTTGTTGTTGCAGAGCACATGTTTATTGCACTTTACGCGTTAGTGTAATTCCAGTAAAACAATTAGAGAAATTGAAGCAGTACATCAAGGCCTCATTTATTAGAGATGGAAGGAATTATCATGTATGATCAATTATAATAGAGAATGGAAAACTTAGTTATGTGTCTTAAATTCTGTATAAGAATACGTAGAAGATTCCTTCGCGGTATTGCTGAAAAACTTACATAAAAGGAAGCCAGAGTACGAGAGTAATTCAATGAATGAAATCATCTACTCATATACTTCGATGGTTGGGTCAAAAAGTAAGCAAATTCTGCAAAAGGATTTCAAGATGTGGCACGAAAGCATAGCCATCGTTTCTTTGGTAGGCCTAATCGACCTTTATCTTGGTTTGCTGATCAAGAATTGCAGTTCGCAGCGAAAGATCAAAAAGAGATTACAAGTGCCTGACCTATAGCACATAAAAGATCAACTTGATTTCCCATGGCGAATTGGGTTTTCGTCTAAAAAAGAATGGCTGATATAAAAGCAGGTGTCAGTGAGCTATTGAAGGAAGAGTTCAGCAAGAAGCTTTGACAGCTACTCGTAGAGAAGAGACTAAGCTGAGCTAGAAAATTGTACTAGATTTGTCAAACAAAGGCTGTATTCGTTTTATTCAATAACTATTTAATAAAAGACTGTTCTAGCCTCTCGGGAACCAGGTAAATTGAGTTTCGAATTTAATTTCTGCACTTTTGTTTAAATTCTTTGGCTGAACCGGAATTTTTTACACACATACACTATGTTTAAAATTGCATTAACTTTCATCATAGAAGAGGTACATTATCCAGTAGACACACATATGACATCCAGCTTAAGTTCAGCCGATACCTAAGAAAGAAAGATTATTGTAACCCCAAAGCAATGTATTTGAAGTTCACAATCTTAAGTCCTACATGACTATTGCTTTATAAGGACTGGTATCGACTCGTATCACCAGTATTTCGTAAAATGATAGGAAATATGTATCTTTTTTTTAATTATGCGATGCAGTTTGCTCTTTCATCCTTAACAAAACCACAGCCTTGGCAACTCAAAGCATGAAACTCATGGTTAGGATTGCAACCAATTTTACGTGCCGTCTGTTATGAACAGTTTCCATAGCAAAATGCAATTAGCTAGGTACATGAGTAGGTCAACAGTTTTACATCTCCCTATATCCCTTACATGCGATACAAAACCAAAAGGTTGTTCAGAGACCACATATCATTTAGTTCATGTGCGACAAACGAATGAATGCTTGTATCTTGATGTTTTGTTTCCAATTCAAAAGGAAGAACTGGTTAATTATCCTTGCTCTCATTTGTATTATGAATATGTTTCAATTTTCTATAATTACATTCTTCTGTACTGCCTTATATTTGATGAGAATCCTGTCCGGTTTTTTTTTTCATAAAATTTGTTGATTAATTTTAGCCCAAACCATCGAACAAATTAACTTCATCTATACACAAACATCTAAAATATTCATCAACTATTCCCAACCGAGGGGGGGAGGGACTTCCATTTATCCCTTGTGATTATTTTATAAAATGTGTCCCAAATTCATTAGTTCTTCAATCTAGTCCTTACAAGATTTTGAATTTCTTTCATTTTTGTTTTGTTTTTAATTCTCAATCAGGGGATGAGAAATTCCTTCTTTTTCGAATGACCAAACTTATTTCATAGCCTTAAATTTAAAAATATTGATGTCCTTACACCAACCAACAGCTGAAAGTAAATTATATTGAATTAAATTCGAACCAATTTTCATGTATTTACGATTGTCTTGGAGTAAAGACATCTTTTATGATTGAATTTACTGACTCGAAATGCTCTCGTAAATATTTTTTGATCAGCAGCAAGCAGCAACTGTCATCGTACTTGTGACCAAATTGATTCCCTTGGCGCAGGAATTTTGATTTTAATTGAATTGAATTCTCCGGCAGGACTGATTATGCTACTACTTCCCTCCCACACAGGATCGAAGGAGCATACAGTTTGCCTCTGTGTGTTTACGAGTGGGATTTTGTGTTATATGTAGGGTAGTGATGCGATATAAAATAATCCTCCCCCGAGGGGTTATAATCTTTTGTGTGCTTATTTATTCGTTGAATGCCGCAAGTAGGGTATATATACGTACGTTTTTGTGACATGGTTTTATTACCTGTGTAATTACACCATGGTACTTATAAATATTGCGAATAAAAGTCAAGATATAGACTCAACCAGGGGACCACTTGGTTGAGAATAAACAAATAAAAATGTGTTTTTCTTTTTTCTACTGTGGAGTATTTGTTAAGTGTAAATCAAATAACTCGAGTACAAGCGAAAGTTGGTTACATTGTATACATACATATGTCTACGTATCTCTGAGAAGTCTATGAGTTATTCAACGCGACTTTTGAAATGTCCTTGATTGAAAATTCAAAAATCCTCCCCACATGTAAGGGCAAATTTATGCATTACATGTGTATCTATACCTTGGTAGGCAAAAAAAAAAATGGAAATTTTCTGGAGATGAAAATTGGTTCATGCTGTATTCGGAATATTGCGATGAGGTTCAATCCAAATATGGCAATTTCCTTGCAGTGAGTACGGCGGAAATCGTTCCGTATGTGTCAAGACACAACCGATGATTGGTTCCGTTGAAGATTTTGCGATAGGAAATAGCTGGCATATTAAGGGGTTGTTTTCAGATTAAATTGAGAAATAACGTTTCTGATAAAAATACGAATATGGAATGTATATCAGCCTTATGGCGGTTTAATTTTCAACATATTTTCATCAATCATGGAATAATTCAATATTTTTATTCAAAGGATTTCAACCTTAGATCTGGAATTGATTGCAACATATGGGGACTAATTGTTATGTATATTATCGAGGACAATCTAAATGAGAATAAATTTTAAGCCTATCGAAGGACAAGGCTCAGCTTCTCATAACTATATGTACTTCTTCAGCTCGGTATAGGTATATTTTCCAAGAGACAGTTTGTTGTCATGTCTGAAAGGTTTTAAAAGGGACAGCATGTTTTTGATACTTGTCCTCACTGGCGGGTTGTAAAATAATTTTTTGTACTTTTCGGAGCCCACATCTTTTACTCAAGCACAGACGTTCAAAGCCCTACTGAAGCACTATGTGCGGAAAAGTTTATGAAGTCACTTAAAGTCTATAAACGCAGGGTCGACAATGCAATCATTGACTTCAAAGACTTCAAGTGAAGTCAAAAGCCCTCAACTAAGTGAATGCAGTAACTGAGTTCAACTGACTTCAAGGAACTGAATGCAATTAGTGAATGCTAGTGACATCAAGTGACTTCAAAGAATGTAGAGCAATCAAAAAGATTGCATTCTTTCTGGCTTCACCATTTTGAATGCTAAAAATGATTTCTGCAGTCATGACTTCCAATGGTGGTTTAGTTTATCTATTTTTCAATCTGAAGTCTTTATTGAAGTCAAGGAATTAAATCATTTTTCGGAGTATTTCATAATACCATTCTTTTGGTGCTATTCTTCCAGAAATCGCTCTACTCAGTACCAAAAACTGGTACCAAATTTGCCACCGATTCATCGAATGTTTATGACAGCATTCATCGAAACTTATTCAGATGTGTCGCGTAGCACTCTAAAGTAGACGACGTTCCAAAAGTGTACCGCATTTCGGCAAGGAGAAGCTTTTTCAATATTAAGTTGGAAGGCACTATCTTTTCATAAATTTTCTGGGATATGCAGACTATATTGACTAATTAACTTAACAGCAGACGAAACGAGTTAAGGCTGAACAGTTATAGAAAGAAGCAGTCGGGACTCGGCAATTCACACTTTCGGCAGTGTCAAAAACTTAACGAATTGAAGCCAAAATCTATTATAGTCGCACAGTAAAAATCATTTGTCTTTGCACTGTTTTGGAAGTGGTCGTACGAAGCCATTCGTATATTATTGTTCAGCCTTTTACGCTCAACCATGACTACGTACGGCAGCGTCCAGAGAGTTAATTCAATAATGGTTCACAGAAGCCCACCGAAGTTAATGAAACTCCACGAAACTGAGCATATTGCTTGCACGACTATTTCTGTGTAATGTGACATTTAATTATGGTGGAGTTTTAAGTCTTGAATTGAATCACTACAAGATAAAATACATGCCGATGAATAAACGTATCAAACTCATTGTAGTTTAGCTCTATTAAGCTTGTGAACCTATGCGGCTTAACGCCTCTTAAAGAATGAAACAAAATAAAAAGCTTAACGAAAATATAATAATAACATAAAATAGATTTCACCTTTCATCGTCCTATTGTTATAAATCTTTCCACTAACACACATGTTTCATATTTTCAAAAGGAACCCCAAAGTCTCACAAACAAAGAAACAACTATTATTTTATGGAACCATCGCACTCAGCGAAATTTCGTGTACAGGAAGGATTACCGAAAATATATCGAAGCTCATTTATTTTATTGCGTATGTTTCAAGGATTAATAGTACAAACGTGCAACTCACGAAGGCGATTACAAATAATGCTTATGAAGACATCTTGTCGTGCCAAATAAATTATTGTTTTCTACGGGTTTCCACATCCTGGCGGTACACAAATCCAATGTTTGTAGCATAAATGAACAAAGTTACAGAATGAATACTACGTGGCTACATAATTTCATTACAAATGCCAACTTTTGTACTTTCAGCAAAAAAATACCATCCTCTCCACTTTTAGGAAAATGAATTCGAATTTCGTTATCACCGATTCAATTATAGTCTCCTCCAACTAATGACGGCCATTAACACCCTCTGGCCCCTGGAAAAAAATGTAAAAGTTTGCGAAACATAGTTCGATTCAGATGCTTTTTTGTTTTCTTTCCTCCAAAAAAAAACATTGAGGTGATTTGCCAATTATAAAAGGACACCCTCATTAGCTAATGAAGAAAAAGATTCTGTGAAAAGAAAACAATTGTTAAGAACAGCAGGAGATTTGCCATCTCAAAAGCTTTCGGATGCCTTTAGAGCATTTTTTTGCCCTCTCCTTGAAAAAGGACGCCATGATGAATATATTGATACACAAAATATCGACAGGATACTCGTAAAGGCCAAAGGTGCTTCACAAAGGTGGAGGACGAATAAATTTAAACGGGTAAAAGTAGAAAAAAAAAAAAAAAAAAACTGTCATCTACAAATACTTACTAAAAGTTTGTAATTTTCTATTTTTATTTTAATTTAATTCTCATTTAAATACTTTTTTTTTAAATTTTCTTTATGCCGTAAAATTTTTATTTTCAATTCAATTTTTTTTTGTGTAAGATATTACAAACACCATGACTAAATTACGCGCATTTAATTATTTTTCACAAACGACGTGTAAACAGGGAAAATTTCACCTGAATTATTCATAAATTTTCAAAAGATACTCGTACAACATTTAGGCAATTTTAATTAGAAGAGCCTGCTCTGCTCTGTCTGTATGTATGTATGTATTCCAATGAAACGAAGGAATAATAAGAAAGCAGTCGCTCATTAAATTTTCTGTTGGAACGGAGATGACAAATATTGTAAACATCTTAATGCTGTATTATCTTTCATCAATTAAAGAGATACCTAAGGGGAATGGTTGGCATTTTGTTTTATTTTTTATTTTTTTCAAAAGTTTTCATCAACCAAAAAGGCATATTCATCCGTTTGTTTGTATTTATTATTACAACTTTAAAGCTAAAGGATATTTTAAGCACGTGTAGCTACAACAGAGGGAATATATCTTTATATTTTTTGTATAAATTCAAGATAAGGATTAACATGTTTCAGGAGAGCAGCAACAAGAAACACAATTATGGAGATACAAATGTCGGTGAGCACAACCAGCGGCAGGACAAAAAAAAAGGGTACACAATGGGAGTATACTCACTAATAGGTAGACAGGAAGGCAAGTATGTTTGTATGTATATGAGAAAAAATAAATAGGAGATATTTTAGGGTTGAACCATGTTAGCCAAGTGACTTTAATGTATTGTGCACATGATATGGGTTCTATTAGGGACGTATGCTACAGGTACCTGGATAAATTGTTATCTTAGCCTGACCTTTTTGATTTTTAAAGGATCGTTACTGATTAAAATGGAGTAGTGGATATAACAAGCGATTTAAAGAAGTGCTTTGTTAAGGTTTGAGTAGTTGTCTGCCCATTTGTGTACTTCGATGTATATACTGATGAATTTATGGGGTTCATGAAGCTAACGTACAATTGTTTTTGTTTTTTCTTTATAAAAGGGATACATTAAACAAACTTACTTTTAACTTTCCTTAGAACCTTTTTAAAACTTTTAAGATTTTTAACGGCACTCATAAAAAGTTTGAGCATTGGAAAGATTTATCGTAAAGGCTTTGCAGGCTGTGGCCATTTGATGTCTTCTGCTAAGAAGGGGCGGGCAAAAAAGCTCCCTACATCTCGGACAACCCAATCCGGGAATAAGAATATCAATTAGCTACTCCACCATCATCAAGCAGCCAAACATTGATGTGCTTTCCAACTACCTAGCTCCCCACACTGACAGCAGCCTTAAAGTAACCACTAAATTCTCAAGTGCCCAACCCATAGAATCCGTCGATCCGTTGTTCCGTCGACGTTAACTGACAGCTCGATAAAATACACACAACCTTATGGGAGGCGGCCCATAACCAACGGATGGATGAACTTCGACGGACAAAGTAGGTTTACTTTCTACTTTTTCAATCCGTCGATCCGTTGTCAGTACACACATTCACGTATTTAAGTTCACACATTCACATATTGAAGTTCACGCATAAGAAAATTGAGAGTACGCATTTTCATTGGTGGAAGCAGAGAGAGAATTAAAGAAACTATCATCGCCTTTGACAATCAGCTGACGGTTGTGACGGATTCTATGGGACTGTTCTATCCGGCAATACGTCAACTTCAACGTCAACGCACAACGGATCGACGTCGACGGATGTCGACGGATTCTATGGGTCGGGGCCTTCATGTCGAGAGAGCTGATGAAAAGGAGATAAAAGGAGAGGTGGAAAGACCAACTGAAAGCAGTGTGCCTCATACCGCAGAGGATGGAAGGCAACGGTGTCTCAGGCTGAAACTCCACAAGGGTCGGGACTCGGGAGCCCTTTAAGTAAGTTAGTATAGATCCCTCATATAGAGAAACATAATGGATCATTTGAGATCTAAGTGATGCTGCATTCCGTAGATCATCTCACCCGTTGATATAACTTCAACTTAGAGTAGAGTTGACTAAAGCTCTCTCTTATGCTGTTAACAGCGTTCCCAGGGTTAAACGATTGGGCAAAATAAACCCGATTTTTTGCTCTAAGAGAGCAGTGACTTTCTTGTCACAAGGCACCCATCTACCTAACCTAAAGTCTGTACATGACCTTTAACACCGTAGCTATCCCCATTGAAAAATTGGCTGAGAATACCAAAAATCTTGCGAGCTACCTTTATAAGTCAGTTTACAACATATGCATCTACCGACGTGGAAGATATCTAGTGGTCAGAATTATATTAATAAAAAAGATGGGCGTTTTAAAAAACACTTGGGTCTGGTCCTCGAAAAGGTCCTCGGGATATAATTAGACCGTTTTATAGCACATGTATCAGTTGTACAGTGAAAGGGGTTTTTGCGTAAATGCTTGACTGCTCTGTGCACTAAACCTAAGGAGGAAAAGGATTGCCTCTGCTTTGGCTATACCTACAAGAGTTTTTTTTTTTTGAGCTTGGGTGCACGGTGCTTATCCTTGACGAGCCGTCTAGTTAAAGACAGTCCTTGCTTACCTGCTTCACATGCTATTATAATACAGCATCAAAGATTAAATACCGAACTCTTCAACTCTATATACATTTCTGGACAAGGTGCAATTTCAAATTTGCAAGACGAAGTTTTCAAAGGTAGCGATATTATGTTTCCTCTTGAACACGCATGAAGTAGCTTTCAAAACAGCAGACCATTATATTTCTAATAGCGCCGCCGCGGGTAATAAAAAGCGCAGTCATCTGAATTTTGAATTTGCTGTAAAACTTTTTCAATAAATATTGAAATAACCACCCACTAAGATATGCAATACGAGTTATAAAAGCCCGCAGCGTGTAAATACACTTGCTGCTCATTAGCCCATCAGTTTAAGAAATTATTTTCACCCTCAGGGTGCTTCAAATTTTTCTTCTTATATTTACGAATATAGAGAAGAGTAAAATCAATAGAATACTGAGTAATTCATAGGATTGTCTACCTTTTCATTGTGCAAAACCACCCCGACGACTGACGCACGTTGCCACATCGCCTTTGCATATATTTCCCTTTGGTTGAGATTTTTTCGTTTGATGTTCTTTTGATGTGTTACAACTTATTTATATTTCTACCTTCGTAGCCTTAAAATATTGATTAATTTGATTAATTTCATTATAAATGAACTTCTAGATACGAAAAAGAGATACGAAAAAGGATAAGATCTCGAATAAAATTGATTTTTTTTTGCCCTACCATTTAATGTCCCTGATTAAGATTTCGAAAAAAAATTGTTCTTGAACTTTTATTGGGAAGAGTAAGTTTCAACAGTGGTTTTGAAGAAAAGAATCAAATCTTTTTCTGCCCAATTTTAGAGCACAAAATCGACGACACGTGCTTAAGGGTGAAATATTTTCGTTCTCGTGATTTGACCAAAAACTTTTCAATTTCACACGAACGACCCAATACTTCTGATCAATCGTCTTGGCTTGTTGAAAAGTTTGAAGAATTGTTAATATTATCGTTGAGCCCAAAATGATTGGATTCTTCTCTTTTTTTTTTTTTTTTTTGAAGTCGATGTCATGGTCAAATCGGAATCTCTGAACAGTCGTAAAGTTATTCATATTAAAATTCTTAAAAAAAAAAAAAACAGAAGCAGTATATTCTAAATAAAAGTAAATAAAGAAAACTTTTTTTTAGCTCACATCCTTAGGTGGATAGTCCTAAGGAGGAAGAAAAAAATGGCTGGAAAAGTTTTCGAATTAAGATGAACAGAAAAATAACTTTGGGTACTTACAAAGTTTGATTGATAATTGGCCTCTGAATAAGGAGAAATTTAAATACTTTCATTCTTGTAAGGTTCGTGGTGGTGATTTTGTATAGCTACCGGCGCCGAGTGGTTTTGCTTGCAAAATTGATTTTTTTTTTTCTCTTTGTACAGCTCGACAGGATGCATTGCCAATTGTGTGGTTTCGTCTGGTCTTGAGGTGTTATTCTTTTTTTTTTCTCTCAATTTCTATAAGCGACGACGTGGTTTATATTTAATATGGTTTCAAGTTTTGTGAAAAGTTTCTGGCTAACGAACTCAATTTTCAGGACATAAATACGTATGCGTTCTTGAGCTAAGTGGGTTTCGAATATTCTTAGAATGGGTGCTGTGAACTAGATGCTTTGGTTGTTGTCATATCAAATGGCTAGACTTTGAAAAGGATTTGCAAAATGTATAGAAGACTCAAATTCGGGTATCTTTGGTGTTTTGCATTAAAAGATTCATACTTACGAAATTAATGTCAAATACAACAAATTTAGTTACCAAATTATGGAACATTGGTAGACTTACCTGTAAAGAAAAAAAAATAAAGAAATCGGTTAGTCAATGGTATTGATGCATGAAATAGTGTAATAGTGGATAAGCAAACAAATAAAATTCAAGATCAAAATTATGAAATTTTTAAAATTGTTTTCACCATCTTAACTGCCATATTTAAAGGCACAATAAAACTTTGCTCACATTTCGATTTTGATCGAAAGCTATTGACCTTTAGAAGAGAAATACCGTTATATGCATTTATAGGCCAAAACATGGTACACCATCTGATACCGTCAGTAATAGAACTGGAAAAAAATATCAGGTTTTTATCGAATGCTGACCAGATGAAGAGCATAAATGAAGTTTAAAACAAATCGGTTCAACCGTCTCGTCTAGGCAGCTGTATTGTATACATCTACACTGACAAAATAAGTACCTACGTTCTTGAGCTTCTTTAATCTCATATTGCCGAATCGCCCCATGTCAGAAGCCGAATTAATAACTGAGACATATTTCTCGGGCGACGCTTTCATTGTCCTGTCATTAAGATTGATTGGCCAACCAAAAATTGTCCTCGAAATGGTGTCTTACCTCTTTTGATATGACCCATTGTAGAAGATATGATAGTTCAGACTTTCTGAACCAAGGCTAGGCAAATGCTTTAGTCATAATAACGAAAGCTTAGGCCTACCACCCCACCTTTGAGGTCGCTAGCCAAATCTGGAGCTCTCCCAAATAACCCCCTTATTAGAGTGGTATACTGACAGTTCGAATATGTCTAGTGGATCTGGAGCTGGAATCTCTAGTCCAAACTACAAATTATCTATTCCTCTAGGACAAGCAATCACAATCTTTCGGGTAGAGGTTATCGCTATCGAGCTCTGTGTCAGAGAATGCATCAGAAGAAACCTCTGTAGATCACATACTAACAGATAGCCAGCAGCTCTCAATGCCCTCATATCCTTTAACTTTGAGTCAAAGCTAGTCGGGAACTGTCTTCTACCGCTCTACCAGCTTGCTGAACACAATAAAGTCGCACTAATTCGGGGGTCTGGACACAGGGGCATCCCTGGCTACGAAACCGCAAATGAGCTTGCCAAGGTGCTCAGGTTCCATTCATTGGTACTGCATTTTTGTCTGGCTTACAAACTAACCAGATATGAATAGAGCTCAATTGATGGAAACGTCAAGAAATGCTCACTCATAGGAACTCCCAAACTGTATTAAGATATACAAAGTCAAACAACTTTCTAGCTAGTCATTGCTCTCTCAATTATCATATCAAGAAAATGGACCGTGTCTAATCGGACACTTGTCGTTTATGTCTTGAAGACACTGAAACAGCCCATATACTGTATGAATGCCCAGAAATAGCTAGGGTGAGACTTAAGCACTTAGAACAAAAACATTGCATCACCCACTGATGTCTCCTCTGCATCAGCTCAAAATATCTTCAGCTTCATTAATGAACTAGACTTCAGCTAGACAGCACATATACATACATACATTAATAACATACAATCTTCAGAGGCAATAGCACAAAAGATCTATTCAGGTAGCAGTGCTTCATAGGCTTATCACCTTCTATTATCCCTCACCAACCACTTTTCCAGGGAGACATCGGGTCGAAGAAACGAAAAATAGAGCACGTCCAGCTTGTCAATATTAGTCATCCTTTTAAGACATCTGCGAAGGATATGCAGAAGTAACAACTACAAATGCAACAACACCATCTAATCTCAAAGTGAAGAAGTTGTTTATACATTTATTCGAGATCTCAAAAAATTTCAGGACCAATTTATAACCTATTACCCAAAACTCAGTCCTAGTCCCTTAGTCAAATATCCCCATCTACTTACCCAAAAAGATCAGTTTCGCTGCCAGGAAAACTGATGCGCGGCGATAGTGGTGACCGGCCATGACGCTTAAGCACATCATGCAGACCCGGTGGCGCATGAATAGGACTTAAAATTGTTATTTTTCTATTTGGTGGGGCCAATAGTCCTCCCGACAATGTCAATTGCGTTCGAATACTCGAAGCCGAGATGGTCTTATGCATTTCAATAGTTTCAGCCGACTTCGATATAAGAATCGACGATGACTGATGTAATCCAAACTTTCCACTATTTATCGGCGACAGCGTGTCCACATTATCAGAAGTTGGCTCTTCAATTTGCGTCGAAGCACTGCGTATACATTTATCCGGTTTGGCACTTGCCGCACTAGCCGTAGCCTCCGAGTGTGCCGATGTAGAACGAACAAATTGCCGAACGTGCTTCTGATGAGCGGTTAAAAATCCTCCTCCACCCATACTCGATGGATGAGTATTCTCGGGCTGTTGCAAGAAACTCTGAAATTTCGACTTGCCCGATGCCGATGAAATAGACGAGGTCTTTTGAATGATGCTTCGCTGTTCGGTGACAATCGAGGCACTTGACTTGGCCTTTAATTGATGCGACAAAGTCGATGAGGATGAGGACGAACATGTGGACGTTTGATGCTCAACAATGGTCGACGAACTGGACTGAAGACTTTGACTGCGAGTACTTTGAGTCATAACCCGATTCGATGCGGCCGATATCGTAGATGAAGAAATCGATACCGATGGAGTTGTTGTCAATGAATAAGCTCGCGGATGACCCATAATTCCGGCACTGCCATTCGGTTCGGCTTTTTCATGTTGCGATTGGTCCTCTTCCACGTCACCAGCCTCGCTGGGAGTCGTCACAATGTACTGAGGTGGGGTTGTTGCCTCATCCATAGACATGGTGGTGAATTTAGTTTCAAATAAGCAAATGCATAAGTAAGCAAGGTGTCCCTTGTTAAAATCAGTTCCGTTCGCGCTTCTGACACTTGACCGCACTCTGAAATAAATGATTAATTGTTAACAATCGATCTTTTTTCTTTTGCTTTATGGAATCCACTGATTGTCGGTTCAACCTATACACGATAATCCTCATTAAAACCGCCTCTACGCCGGCAGAGATTTTATAATAAATGCTGGCATTTTGCATAAAAATAAAAATAAAAACTGAAACTAGGTATCTAAAGAGACGCGAATTTGCATATTTGTCTATAAAAACGATTTAATTAGATGACACACCTGTGGTGTAAATGGTGGACGTGTGAACGCCCACCTGTGTTGTATGTTGTACACTTTTGAACGTGATATTTTCCCACGACAGAAAGAACGTGAAAACAGCTGATTATTTTTAGTCAATGGATTTTAATTGAAATAATTTTAATTAAGAGATTTATTTTTAATTCTGTTAATACAATCTGAAAGGTGTTTTAGCTTGTTGTTGCTTTTTTTCTTTTGTTTAACTCGCGGCGAGGATTAAAAACGATATATTAGGACTTAGGTAGGTGTTTCATAGGCGCCACAATTAATGCTGATCGCAATACGCCTCTAACCGTTTCTCAACCTATGGACAAGCTAAACATTTGTAAAGGTTTTGCGAAAGAAATCGCTTGGATGGTTGAAGTAACCTCTAACTTAAGTCGAGACAATGATCGTAGGAGGTTTCGATGGTCATAATGTTAATTAGGTTTTAGATTTCTTAATTTGGAAAACCTACACACAGATATTATCTTGTCTTACTGTAATTAAAACTCTGTGAACCATATCGGTGTTTAAGTTATTTAAATAGTGTTTCTATGACGTTTGTATCGAAGCTTCTAACATTTTTGATTTCGAAAATCCAAAGGGATTGTTGAGCTGTAGATCTACCAGACAAATCTACAGAAACTATCAATGTAGAACATCCTGCAAGCTTGACAGAACTGTCAAATAAATGATAAGTGTTACGCCATAAACAGCTCATAGAGGGACAAAGCCTACCTTCTCAGAGGTGAACGTGATGACGGCGGTATATAATATTAATTTCGGGGCACGAACCTAGAGTTTTAGAAGGGCAGATAGTTTACGAGAAGCTTTTTCATGACAGAAATACTCTTGGTTGTGTGTAAATGCAAGAGACAGCGACCTTAAACCCCATGCACAGTAGTTAAATGACCTACAGATTGACCAACGGCATCGACTTTACCATTACGATACTAGAATCTAAAACTAAAAGCGTATTTATTTCGAAGTGCAAAACTTTAAATATTTGAACTAAAATAGCTTTTAATGTTTCCAGAAAGAGCCGCTAAACATCACTTGAAAAACTAGAGCGCAAGCTATATGCAAATATGCAACGTGACAATAGACACCAATAACGCTGAGGTAGCCAAGGACTTTGCATACAAAATCGCTGTTTAATGTACCAGCAATAAAGAGCCATTCTGCCCAATCTCTTGTCATCTGGGCCATTGAGCACCAAGTTGCTAGCAAGAATATCAAATAGAACACCTTCAACAACTTTCGCGTTTCTTTATCGAATTTAAAGGCAAGTATCCTCTCAAAAATATCTGCACGAAAAGATTCTTCCCACCTATTTCATGTTTCACAGAAAAAAAGATACACTCACGTACTGTACGTGCTATAAACCAAAAGTGACCTCGCATGAAAGATGCGAATTCAACATACATACGTCAATCGAAAAGAGTAGACAAAAAAAGGTTCAAAACAAACATTTTGAAATAAAAAGGAAAAATACATATCTCACTGACAGGACGTTGATAGCCTTTCGAGCACGACAAGAGGATTAAGAATATGAATATATGTATAAACCTACACGCAGTTGTTATTCGTCATTAATCAGCGTCAACCATGCTTTGAAACTTGAGAGTTAAAACATCCAAAATATATGTATTCTAAAATATATATAAACAAGTAAACACAAATTGTCGCACGAACATAAATTCAGAAAGCTTTCTCTCTCGGTGAATTTCTGCGATAATAATGATAAACGACAACAATAAACCGTCGTTTTGTTTTCAGTAAACATTAATTAAACTCAAAATCGAAAAACAAAACCAAGGTCCATAAGGTTCTATGACTGCTTGAACTTCTTTTTCTTTTGAATAAATAACCACAAGGCAGTAATCAAGACCGTTATTCGTATTAGATGTCATCGCTTTAAAAACGATTTTAATTGCTTCAATATGTCATACCCCAGAGGCTAAGAGATTCCTTCCGCCTTAAAGTACATAAATCCTGGCAAAATCCAAAACTCTGATAAAAGCAAATATTGGATCAATGTCATAAACAACAAATGTGCCCCTCGAGGGTACTGTCACACAATACAGGAAGGTCTCGTTGTAATTGTCCTCCCTTCAGCGAAACTATTCAACTCAATTATATGAGTGGAGGACAAGTGCACAAAGTTTGTGCGGTGGCAAACAACCCTCCTCGTTCGTCAAGTCATTAGAATCTAGTAAATTGGAAAAATAGTTAAATTGTCCTTTTGCAAGAAAAAGGAAAATAAAAAAAAAATCAATAAGGATCCTTGAAAGGTCCACACACAAATTGGATTGTAGTTTTGCTCCTGATTTTTGCTTCCTGGCTTCTTCGAAGAAGGTGAACTTTTTCAACACATTTCATCAGGATAGCAAGCTGAATTTTAATAAATCATCAGGGTACTCAACCCAACGACTTAAAAATTCACTTTAAGCTCTTATAATGCTATTTATATCTTATTTCTGCTTTCCTTCAAGGAAATGAATACGAAATTATTGATAGGAATAGACTTACCACTCAAGTAAGCCGTTTGAAGTTCAGATTATATTTTCCGAAATCTCCTCAGGCTTAATTTTAATATTCAATGTCAATTGAAAGACTACTACTAGTTAGAAGATAAAAACTTTTGCTCACAAGGACATTACATGGAGACTATTCTGTTTATCTTAATCATAGCCGGCGCCGACAGTGTTTGTATCCACATTTCTCTTTTGTGTCGTTTCATCGATTAAATAATAGAAATATTGCGTAACATGATTTTAGGTTTAAAAAGCAAAAAACCGAGAAAGAAAATAAATCGCGTGTGCGCGCCAGGCCTTCCGTTTCGTATTAACAAATTCAAAAAGATTTATGCCACTCGAATTAATTGTGTGATTACATTAGAGATACGAGATGTGTTTGTTTGAGAAATGTATTTAAGAATACATATTCTAGGCCAGGTATTGGGGGTAAGTAATCTCTTGGGGGCTACCCCATCGATTCGGAATAATAATTCTTCTAAATGCTTTGATCTTGAAAAGATTTTCAATTTGACGATGACTCTTATCGGATTGTTGGTCGGTTGGTTGGTTGGAAAAAAAATAAAACAATGTTGCTTATTATCATTTCGTTTAGCACGAAATTTTGGAATAAACATGTTTTAAGAAATTACGTTTTGTAATCTAATTAGGCTCATGCACATAAAGAAAACGAAAGAAATAAATTTAAGGAAAAATAAATTAGAAAAAAAAGCAATCTAATTAGGTCATGGAATTTCAGTTTGCCCTCAAAGTATTTTGTTTTATTTTCATTTCCAGGTAAAGAGGATGTCGTAAAGAATTACCTGTTCTATAAAACAAAAAGAAAAAACAAAAGAATTTAAATATTCAGGGTCAAAAATAGAAAGAAAACGATATGTTACTATGACGATACAACGATATTCTGCCGAAGGACAAAAAACACTTGAAATTTAATGAAATTTAGTTAAAAATATTCAAAAGCATTTGGAATTGTCTCCCTTGATTCCAAGAGCAACTAACTCGCATTTCCGAAAATTGGTGTTGCCTGAATTGTCTCATCTTGGAATACATGTGAGCTTGTGTGTGACCAAGACCTTACTTTAAATACGTCGTGTTGCTCCTTTTTTTTCTTTCTGTATCGCCCAATTTCTCAGCTTTGCTGTGAAAGCAAGGTTCTGGAATCGGTGATTCCTAACGATTCCTAACGATTCAATAAAAAGCAGTAGACAATAGGCTTCCTGAGGCACATAGAAATGGTCTTTGACGGTGTTTGGACGTCATCTTCAAGATAATTCAACTTGGATGCTTCAGCTAATTACTTTCAATTTCATATCCACTAAAATTGGTCAAGGTCGGTAATTTAAGATCACCAATGAAGTACATCAACGCGGATGTTCCACAAGGTTCGAGACTCTATCCGATGCTCTTCAACATCTTCACAGCGGATCAAACCCGGAAGGTACAAGGACAGTGTTGTTTGCAGATGACTCCATCACATAAGCTGTTTTTCTATCCCTTGAGATAGCAGCAAGGTAAGTTGAACCTTTTTTTATTACCTCAAATAGGGTCTGAAGATAAATGGAGATAAGACAGAACTTATCTGTTTCCGACCACCAGCAACAGCTACGAGGGGACGACCCGCTGTCGGAATATTAAAATAACTCTTCCGGACCTCACGGAAACGCCTTCAAAGACTACGATGAAATATCTTGGAATAAACTTCAGCGAGAGGTTTAAATCTACTCCTCATGCGAAGGTAATAATGGGAAGGGCCAACTTTGCCCTACACTGTGCACCCGTTACTAAGGAAGAAAAGTGGTCTTAGTGAGAGAAGCAAACTTCTGGCTTACACACAACTCATAAGACCAGTCACTTATGGCTGTCATATATGGTTGAACCAAATGTTCGAGCGTAAGGTCCAGGTCTACCATAATTCAGTTACACAGCGATATTACCCCAACAACAACAATAATGAGATCTAAAATGCACAAAATGACATGTAAATCAACTTAAAAAGGATGCCGTTCTTATTGATTCTCATAAATTAGTGCCCCACTTTAGCTTTGAATTTTAGTTAGGTTAGATGGCAGACTAAAATGTGGCACAATTTAGATTAGGTCTATTGTGATACTACATGGATCTGAATATCACCTAAACACTTCCCATTAAGTCAAGAGGAGCTTGTTATAAATAGCCAGAGACTACTAATGCTTATGTTTTTCGATTCACCAATACTAGTGAGAGTTTGGCATGAACTGAATGAAGTCTCTGCCTCATTCTCCTTCATGTTCATTTCGGAATTGTAATTTGATACATTGCGCAGAACAGAAGGCAAAATGTTACTTTTAATTAAACTTCAAAATTATTTCATCGGCGTCCATATAAGAAAATGTCATAACAAGTTTGCGGTTTCTCGGTTGATCCCTTTAAGAGGTCATCAAAAAATGTTTCTACTATCCAAATGGTTGAAAACATGTCTTTCCAAATTAAGTACACATCATCGCCTACACACAGTACTATAATTATATTTTGAAGGGGGAATTTCTCTTAAACAATCTTAATTTTGCTTTTAGATAGAATTGCAAGCGACGAAACGAGATATATTTAATAATATAATTAAAAAAAGGTGCTCCTTGAAAAGCCTGCAGAAAAAAAGAGACAACATTTAATATCTCAAGGCACTTTATCCGTGTACTCGTAAATGAGGATAAATAAAAAAAATATTAATAGAATATTTTTTCGCGACCATGGACAGCACCATTTGAAAGATGTTACGAGTTTTCTTTTTTATTATTACGCCTACGATATTAAAATGTGAAAAATCCAACCCATTTTCGGTGAAAAGTTTTAGGTTATGTGCACGGTGTATTTTGGAGAAATTTGAGGAACTCTTCGTTAAGTGATTCACATATTTTAAAATTTATTGAAAAATAAACAGGGTTTTCCAACCGAAATAGCTCGTTAGTGAGAAATAAAAATGACATGGGTTTCTTCCCTATAGGATTCCATTTCCATATTTATGCACAATGGGTGGTGTCCTTCTATTAAGGGATTTTTATTGATTTTTTTTCTTTGTATTTTATTTTCCAAATTATTATCAATTTAAGTGTACAGAGGAGAAGCTCTCAATGGCAAAAAGCGTCGTCTTTTTATGCTTGGGATGTAATAAAGATTTTTATTTATTTATTTTTCTTTTACTTGTTCTCAAGAAACGGAGGTTATGTTTAAAAATAAAAGCAACCATAGAGGAAATGTCAACTACAGACCAAATGTCACAAATGGCCGAGATCAAGTGGAAATTTTGAAAGCATGCAAAAAATTTTTAAACCATATTTAACGAAAGTACTCGAATTTATTATATATTTTTGTTACTTTGCTCTTATTATTAAAATCCAATTTATGGTTGAATTTTATATAAAGCAGTTCCCTTATCCGTTTGTACGAAGCTTGCATATTGTCTTGTGGTTTATGTCGTGATTTCTTTTTGACAATGTTTGTTGTACTGTAATAGGCTTGAGTTGTTAAAGATACGGAGAAATCGTTCTTTATGTGTGAGTTACCTAACATAAGCGTTTTGATATTTTCGGAGGAAGTTTTATAAGAAATCTAAAGTTCGCTCATATGCACGTTAGAATACGTTCATAGTCTTACTTTAGAAAACCCTATCGTTAAAGTTTTTATCAGGTGTACATATGGGTTTGTTTTGTTTTCAAACTTTTGTCGTATTATATCTGAAAGTACATATATCTCTACTTATGGAAGGAATGTCAATATCATCGGCGTAAGCGAGTAGGTGTTTTCTTGTTTATTCTTACATAGCGTATTCCATCTTTATTGTTTACGTCAATGATGTATACTCTCACCGGTGTTGGTTTTGGTATCAGTGATTTACTCCGTGCAGCATTCACGGAATTTATAGCACTATGACACCTTACCTCCATCGTATGATCACAGTATCACAGTTAAAGTAAAAACCCTTAGCACTTCAAATACCAGCGCCCAACTAAACATTACTGGATAGCAAGTAATCGTAGAGAAAAGTTGACAACAGTGATCTCGGCCAACCGTGGTGGCACCGAACTGGTTGAATGGAAAAGAACCGGAAAAGCCAAAACGGCGTTCGAAATGCTACCCATAATCTAGAAAAGCAATTTTATCAACTAAAGAATCAACCTACGACCGGTCAAACGTAGAATCGGTGTTGCTTTGTGGGTGCAGCACTTGGAAGGTGAATAGCATTAACACACGTAAGCTGGAAGTCTTCGTAAATAAATGTTTAAAAATCAACTTCAGGATATTTTGGCCGAACCCTATCTCAAACGAACAGCTTGATAGGAGAACAGGCCAGGACCTCTTAAACATTGCTATACGAAGGAGAAAGTGGCAGAGGATTGGACACACTCTACGGCGTGAAGAATCAGTGGAATCCAATCACCCAAGCAGGCAGATCAGAGGGACGAATTAAGCAAACATGACGCAGAACAGTCGAGGAGGAATCGCGCTCTTTAGAAATGATTGGAGAGAGGTCAAACTTAAGAAGTTAGGCCTTGGCCCTTTATTTTATGCTAAGCTAAATGTTTTTGAAAGAAGAAATCCTGGAAGGCAAGCATGCAATAATGGTGGACATACCTACGTACAAATGCAGTTTCGAATGACTTCTATCGGGTGTGAAGGAAGGAAAGCATTAGCTCTCTGTTACAAAAAAAGAAACTTCACCAAGGAACATTCCATTGCAACTATCTTGGTTAGCGCTGCCATCAGAATCTCCAATTGTTTTATGGTAACACGAAAAAAAAGTTTGCCAATATCCCTTTAGTATCACAACTAATTGCGGTCTTATTGTAGTTGGGCTTTAGCTTACTGCCATACATTTCAATCCAACCTTATCTCAGATGAAAATGTAACATCATGATAACACTCCACTATTGACTGCAAAACTCCAAACCATGCAGTACCCATTAAGTCCTAATGGCTTTTACCTTTACATTTGCAACAAATGTAACACATATGTATGTTCCCAATAAGAAGAGAAAAAAAATCACTAAGCCATCAAGAGCTTAAGGTAATTCCTGTGGGCGATTTACCTTGATAATGAACAATAAATCAATTAAAACATTGTACATAGTTAGGGTGTCAACGCCATGACCTCACATTAGAACACGAACAAAATTTACCACATAATTCTTAGCGATTGGCACTTCAAGGTTAATTAGGGTAATCATTGCATTGAAAGTGATACCCCTAAGGTTTCTGTGTGCGGTTTTTGATTTTGGTATATGATTTCTCAACTAATTTAGGAGTTTTGAGCAGCTTGTGGTTGCAATGGATTGTTTCGACGAAATTTATTACATATTTCCTAGCGTAGGCGGACTCAAGTTATAACTCTTGGTCATCGCATATATTGATGTGTGCACAACTGTTTGTTTCTTTTATTTTTTTTTAAATGCGAACAACTGATTAAATCTATAAATGATTGTCGACAAGGTCAAAGCCAGACAAAAATATGTGTTTGTACGTCATTATGCTGTAAAGCACTTGATTTTGTCAATCTTTTCATTCAGAATTAAGTTAAGTGTGTATATTTGAAATTCTGTGCGAGAAATTACAAGGAAGCGAAATAAAACGAAAATAACAATAGTCTTTTTCTTTTTCACGAAGATAACACCTCACATGTTGAATATGCGAGAAAATCCGGTTCTTATTTTTAAACAAAAAGAAAAAAACTCAAGAATTCCTGGAACGAGAAGAATGCTCTGATTTCAAAGCAAAAAAAAGAAGAAATTCAAACCACAAGTTTTCCAGGAAATTGATGCTTTAAATAGCGTTGCTTTAAATTAATAAGACAATCTCTATCTAATCTGTATGTAACACGGCGAAGCCGCATTGAAGAATGCACTTTACTTAAATGTCAGCACCTGACATCCTTTGGATGAAGGACCTGGCAGGTGAGAGACTAACACATGTCTGTTTATGAGCAGCTGAACAATATAAACTTACTGTTTGGTAGTTAGAAGGTCAGTCGACACACTACAATATACAAGAAAATAGAAGTTGTAGGGAATTAGAATCCATTCGTCATCAACTGTGTGACTGTCCAACATTGGCTGTGAAAAGAAAGGTTGTGATTCATGAAACATAGAGATTCATTAACATATATGGGTGCTTTAGTTGAGCGGTCGAATAAGTTGGGGCACAATGGACTCACAAGAAGGGCACTATATACCAAACCTACTCTGACCAACTCGTTCTGACGATGGGTAACGCTGTTAAGGCTTTTCTTTTCAAGGATTACTCCAAGACTGGCCTGCCCTGCAGAAGACCTCAAACCCAAGGTTAATGAAAAAAACTCAACGAGTTGCTTGCCTCATTATTACTGGTGCAATGAGTCCGTCTACCTCCGAAGCGCTCCAAGACATGCTCCACCTACTTTCAACTGACATCGTCTGCAAACAACTGGCTGCCTGCTCAGCAATAAGACTGAGAAGTTCCAAACATTGGAAGGAATACCCACTAGAGCTAAATGGAAACAATGGGATGCCATACGACATAAATCTTTACGGATGAGTCAGTGCCGGAATCTTTTCAAAAGACCTGGACCTATCCTTCAGCATTCCTTTCTACGGCAGCGTTTTCCAAGCCGAAAATGATAATACAATGACTTCTGCAGAAGGTGTTGAGATGATGAAGAAGAAGAGACCATTAGTCGACAATAGGTGAATACCTGTTCTACGATCTAAACTATCTCAACAACGCCTGTACGGCTAAAATGGGCTCCTTCCTTAAATGGTTCCCAGAGTAAAAGGGTGTCCCACCCACACATTAGCAGCACAGTGGACCTATTCTGATCTAAGTTCATTCTTACCGGGAGCCGTTTTTAACCAACCAATCAAACAAAAATGTTTCTAGCTATTCTTCGAACCGTAATTGTATTCTTCTTTTCTACACCACAGATAGAGTTCAGTTTGTCTGCAATTTTGAGAGTTTAGGCCTAAATGCATACGTGTTCATGCCTCTCATACATCTTATTCCCAAGATGAAAGGTATTCTAGATATATTCATCGCAATTAAAAAAAAATTTCAATATGAATCTGAATCTTCTCAATTTGTGTGTTTAAATTTTTTACGGATTTCAATTAAAAAAGTCTGTTTTATATTCACAGAACTCAAAGAAACACATTACCTATATTTTCTAAAAAAAATAAAATTTAACAGTTCATCGTACATACGATATATGCACACATGTACTTTATTCCAATACTTTACGGCTTCATATAACGTCAATGATTAATGATTGGCCGTAGTAATAAATTTTATTGTAGTTTCATCAAAGGCAAATATTTCACAATGATTTCTTGCCCTGTACCGTACATAACTTGATATTTATAGATTAGATTTTCATCTATTGTTTTGTGTAATTTATTACGTTGGCCGCCACTTGAAATAGAATGCCAAATTTCTGGTCTGCCTATTTCTATTTTTAGATTTATTTTCAAATACAACTCAATCATAAAATTTATTTATAAAAAAATATATATATCAGTCACAAGAAAATCCATTTATTAACATACTTGTGACAATTGTCAACATCAATAAAATCAAACGACATGTGCTAGATATATTTTTCCTTTAATTTAATGAATCACTGTTGTAAGTTTCTGCAAATCGATCTTAGTCAAAAAATTCTATAAGTTATCATTGGTTTATAAATATATTTCACAACTAAGCAACAGTTTTGGGGTTCAACGTCAAGAGTCATGTGTAGGTATAGTATAGGACTGTAGGCATGGTTATTAGCACCTTCCAGCCTATGACAATCAATTATAGTCCAGTTAATCAATTAGTGCCTATAAAGTGTAAACAAGACATTAGATTGACGATGTGTCTATTGGAATTTAAAAATTCACATTACAGCTTGAAATTTCAATCGTCTGCGTAAGAATAGATTTACCTATGGCTGGAACCACACGGGGTGTTGCTTAAAAGAACGTGTGATATTATTTGTTTTATGTTTTTGTTGCCAAGCGGGGGATTTATCGCGCAACAAAGTTGTTGCTGAGAAGTTGCTTTTGTAGAAAAATTCACAGTAGTGGCATGGAAAAGAACCAACTTAGAATCAGAATTAGGTTAAAGTTTGTTTGCAGATTCATGTTGCTTAGATAAAGATACGAAAGTCTTAACCATTGTATGAGGCCCGAATTATAAATATAGCGTTTTTCAATAGGAATTTTTATACTTTGACAGGTTAGTGCGGCCATATTGTTAAAGATAGATCTGTCAAATTGGCTGTCATTTATTTAGTCTGTCTTGTTCAGTCAACATGGATAGCTTTAACAATATGTGTTCGGTTCGAGCAACATTTCGCACGCTTCACCCATTTTACAGTCGCCATAATCGTCATCAAGAAAAATTTTAGAATTTAGGACGATAACAGTCCACATGAGATCCCCTACATTGCAAAGCATCTAGAGAATGTCATGGTTGGGGTGGATTTGAGACTGTCCGTACTTCTTTCAGATTGACGTTAGCCAGACCATCACCGTCCAATTTCATTTAGATAAATCCAATTGGATAGAATGGACACCTACAACATGTAGTTACAACAGGACGGCACTACGTGACACAATGGACCTTTCGCACGAGCGATCTCCGAACATGGTTATCTCACGCAGAGGCGATGTGGTTTCCAAGCGAGATCGCGCGATTTGACCCGTCAGACTTCTTCTTGTGGGGATTTTTTAAGTCACAAGTTTATCCCAATAAATCAAAGGCCACTAGTGCCCTCAAAGTTAACATTATCAATGCCATTGGTCAAATTGAATCTGATTTATGCGCCAGAGCTACGGGAAATTAAACGTTATGAATGCGCGCCACATAGTGAAGCTGCGTAAGACAACTTAATAATGTTATATTTCATGCATAATGGCATACATTGGTCTTTAAAAAATACAAAATTTTATCTTACTTACAATTTGTTTTATTCAAATTCAAAGATCGGAAACGCTTAACGGAATACCATTTACAAAGTTTTTGTTTACATTTATCTTATTAAATTTATAAATTGCCTCAACCCTGTTTGCTTTTAAAGATTTTAGCTCTCGAAACACCCTGTATGTATACAATTTATTAGGAATCACAGAGAAAAGTGGGGAAGCTTAGTTGATAAACAAAAAATATTCGAGACTAGACTCAAAAAGATACAATTCCAATCGAAGTTCAATTTCTTGTTGATGAATGTTTTATATAAATTCAATCACAGAGCACATACAAGCCCTTCTTATGTCAAATAAGCCCATCAGTACATTTCGAAAAAAGTTCTGCATGGATTCACTTGTATCTCGGCACGAAACTCAAAACTTTTCCCCCAATCAACACTCAACGACCGACGATGAGAAATTGGCACAGTACTGGGTAAGTCAATTTGTGTGCACTCTATTCGTGAACAAAACAGCTGGTCAATTAAAAAGTCAATTGAGTCTAAAAATGTAAAAAAAAAAAAAGAAAAACCTCATGATTGACAAACGACCACCCCCGTCTATTATTTTAATTAACCCCTGTCATTTGCATTTCGATAAAATTCATAATCTCTTAATTCGAATGGCAAATAAAAGCAAAAGAACAACAACAACAAAGCATATTGTCTAGCCAGTACCCGAGTAAACTTGTAACCATCTCTTCTCATTGTTTTCTACGAGTTGTGCGATTTATTGCCGTCGATTTCTCAAAAAGGGTGGTTTTTTGGTCGAGATATTACGCTTCCATGGAGAAAATTATCTCAACCCAGTGCCTTTTTGGCATTTCTCTAGCAGTCCATGTGCAAATTTCAAGATCTCAACGCAAATTCGAAAGATTGATTTGAAAGAGGGCGTCGAGTTGAGTTGTCGTAGGCTCATTTAACAATGAGTCATGTCGTTTTAAATTTCGTCATTAACTGAAACATGGTGGCATCAAATTTATGAGAGAAAAACTTTTCAAAAAAATAAAATAGAATTTCACAATGCGCACTTGGAGAACACACTCAGGCGAATAGTTTTCGTAATTAACCATGCGGCCTGGGCTTAATATTTTTGTCTGACATAATATTTATGTGTTCTTTCAAAATTTAGAACCCACTTGATGTGGATTGATGGGTTTATTTTAATTTAATTAATTCAGAAAGTTTATTGTGAATCATTGGGAATGTAGTGCGTACGAGTGTAATACCACTTAAAAGAGTGGTATAGCATTTAAAATTGAAAGCAAAATTTATTGATTTGGTAGAAAAATGTAGACTCTTGTCAAGATTTAGTTGAAATAGTTTTCAAATTTATACTGTTAGTTGTACGATATTGCTCTACTGGCATATTTGATGTCAACCACTCCAACAGCGATGCTTCCACTACACAACACCTGCATGCGAAGGTATCACCTGCAAAAAGGTAATCCCTTACATTTAAAATAATCCAATATCTGGAGAGAGGGACAAATGCCCTGCAACAGCACAAAGTGCTTTCACATAGACGGAATTACAGATTAACTCTCGGCGTACCCTCTCACCATACTTCAGCGTAAATGCAGGACAGATGGTGGTGCTCTCAAGCAAACTATCAATTTTCTCTTCCATTCATCAGAAATCGAATTGGCAATGTCACTAAGACTTCGTAAACACACAGTTGGTAGAACTATCCATTTCTAGCAAATATTTGGCAGCGAAGTTCCGCGATAGGCTACTTACATGCACATGATACACACACACCTTTTCGTCCTAAAACTATCAGTTGCAGTCATCATTTCTGAATTATTTTAGGGGTTTTTGCATTCTAAAACCGGTTTTGGTCCTGGCGAAGACAGAAGTTTTACATCAAATTAAAATCAAAAACCTTCCTTTGTGTCATTTCTAAGAGACTAGAGACTGGGAAGTAGTTTGTCATTCGATCGAGTTTTATGAGAAAAATAGTGAGAAATGACCAATTTCAAAAATACGCCCATTAACACATTGACTTTTCGAAAAAAAATCACGTTTTTGACGATAGAATCTTATGATTATGATAAATTCTTCTGATAAACATATTTTCTTGTAATTTCCTTTGGGTTATTCAAAATATTTAAACGTTCAGTGTAATTTTTTTTTCCAAAATCCAAAATCGTTAACGTGTACGAAGTCACGAGAATGCCATGGTTGTCCCAGAACACTAGGCAAATATCGCAACGCATTTTCGCAAGAAACTATCACAGCCTTTGGCGATCTAATAACCTTTGAAATCACATGCAGTTTAATGCTACCCACAGAATACCAAGCAGGAATTACAATGCCTTTCGGCAACCACTAAAAAATAAGATAAAACGAAATACATGTACATTGAACGCGCATGTTGGTTAGACGCAGTTACACCCCTCCCCAAGGGTATATTCTTTATCTAAACAAAATCCACTGACCAAATTCATTTTACTATTTCTGAACTGCCTACGGTTCAGGATTCTCAAATTGGACGGAGACTCAATAAGCATCAACATATAGTGATGCCGGAAACCAGAGGAAAATATTTTCAAAACTTTTTGATACTTATCATCTATGCATTTGAATTGTATAGTTGGAAAGATTATATCATCAAAAAGGTTACGTTTAGATACATACACACTAATGCACTTAAAGTGCTCTTTAACCTTCGTCTCAGGGCAATCAAAAAGCCTGTCTAAGCCAGACATTTGGTAGAACAATGTCAAACAATTTATCTACATCGTTGCACCTGTCGGAAATTATTTTGTTTGCAAAAAAAAAAAACAACAAAAAAATCTCCCTAAAGCTAACCACTGGGTAGGTATATAAAGTAATGAAAAACATTTTATTATAATCCCCAGGCTGATGGTCGAAACAAATATCTTTTCTTTGTGTCATTATAATCATAATAAAGCTTCGAAGATTGCCAAGACAATTTAAAAAAAAAAAAAAACAACAACAATAGACAGACAGAATTCTTAATTGATTAAAAACGTTTGGCTGTTAGCCAGGAAAAAAAATTTAATTCGTCTCACAACGCGTTGTCACCATGCGTGTAGTTTTATTCGCACGCATTTTTCTCATCTGAATTTGGGTTTTCAGGGAAAAAATTAACACAGCCGACAAAGGATCACTTTGTCGTTTAAATGTGCCTTCCCGCTGACATGCTTCATTAGAACCGCAAGCGAAATACCTACGTAGATACATTTTTACAAACACCTTTCGCACGAAAGTCTATGAGTGGCGGGCTCTATAAAAACCAAATGAATTTCATGATAAAAATAAAATATTACCTCCAATCGGATTGCGTAGGTATTAGCCAGGATGCGTCATTTTATTTTTAAAATTTTAATGAGAATTTTTCTATGCTAATTAACACCAAGAAAAGTAAAACTTTCATTCATTCGTTCGAATCGTTCGATAGATCTTTTGAAGTATTTCATGAAGCGAGTTACAAAATTAATCACAATAAAATTTCTAAAGAAAGAGAAAGCAAAAAAAAGGGCTTAAATCGATTTGTTTTCTCTTTATAACAAGATTGCGTGAGGTTTCGAAAATGCTTACAGAATTAAAATGGGTTGGGAATGGGCGTGCTAAGAACATTATGGGTTCGTTGTTTTTTTTTTTTTCAGAGTCAATAGAGTGTCGAAAAAGCGCCTGTCGTGACCTCTTCTAATGATGTGACGAAAACCATGTGGCAACACAATGGGTCTCTTTTGATCTAAGTGATTCCTTGCTGTCATACAATGGAAAATAGACCCACAAACTCAACCCATCTATTTAACCTACTTAAAGAGTATTAAGTTTTGGTATGAAAAGGAAAACGTTTTTTTTTGTATCCTTCTGTGAAGAGACATTAACGATGTTTCGAATGTTTTATAATTTTGACCTTTTGATGGCAAATAAAAGCAAATATTGATTCTAAGCGGATGAAGCTCTTGATGTTAAGGTTTGCTTTCAATAGGAAATTTTTGTACATTGTTTGCGGTTCCAATTAAGTCAGGTATATTATACCTTATTCTGTTTAAAAATGCCTAATCGCACGCACTGTTGATGGATGGAATGTTACATAAGAGGAGTCCCTCGTCAAATGTGGCACTTTCTCTACCTTTGAAAGAAACTGATTGAGGCAAGCCTATTATTTTGTTCCAGTGGGAGGGAGTCTGATCAGAAATATATATGTATGAGATGAAGAACTGGGTATCTGCACACTGTAATAAGAATTCATGGAATGACTAGCCATAGTTGGTCTGGCAGGTTTTAGGGAGTCACCAAATCGCAAAAAGTTCTCGGAAAATAATTAAGCTAGGACGGTTGCAAAGAACTGTGGTAGAGATACTCTCTCGATACTGCCGTCTAAGGAAGTATGACAGAAGACTAGGACTATTGGATATGTATGCAGGACCTCTCATAACATACAGTCGTTAGTGCGTGAGATTAAGGTTTGAATTCCAATAAATACCAACAAGCCTTTTTTTTCAGTCATCACCTTTGTTAGAGGCTGACAAGCATGCACAAGATTATTAAAGTCATGAGAATGTTTCTCAGAAAACTTCTTTTCGTGCAAAAATCTACATATATCGTACAACCTACGTCCTATGTAGTTCTGAGCACCTAGTCTTTGGTCCTCTTGTCTTTTAGTCTAATATTACAGGAACAGGAAAAACATTATCTCTCTCATTTGCATGAAGAGGACGATTTCTGACACTAGTATAACCGCCCAGGAGGAGTACTCATAAGCAATACTCTTATGTTATACATATGTCCACATACATAAGTATCTCGGATGGACACAACTTTTAAATTCTGTTATGCAAAAGTAGGTCAGTAACTGCGAGTACTTTGACGTTTCTGTAAACTTTCTCTCAACCGAGTTACACTGAAATTATAGTAATTATAACGGAAAACTAAAGCAGAAACAATATGAACATAAAGAGAACATTTTTGATGCATAGCCAGAGGCCACCTAATCTGTAACAACTTTATGCAATTCCCTTGTGCTATTCTCCCAAAAGCTATTTCCTTTGAAAGTTAGTATCGGATTTCGTCTTTTTATAACCTTACATCCTACACATATGTAGTCTCCTAATATTCGACAAATACAACTTGCTTTTACCCCTCCCATCGTAGACGTAGTGAATTTAGTTTGTATGCTTTAGAATACAAATGACCTTTTTATTAACTATTACGTATTTAGTAATAGCATTTGTATCTTATGTGAATCAGCAGGCTATCTCTAAGAACAGAATATGTGCAAAACGTGGTTAAGAGTAACTAACATTTGAGAATGGACTAATAAAATCTATTTCATGTTGTGGATCGTTTACGACCCCAAAAACGATCTCATAAAAGCCATATAGACTAAAATCATTCATTCAAAAGCATAATTATTGCGTTCACTTGGAAGGAGAACAACTAAAAGGATACGATAGTCTCATGTCACATTAATGCTCTCATTTTTTTCCAATTTTTCCCTGAAAATCTTTTGTGCAACTCAACAATAAAGTTGACTTTTATATTTTAAGTAATTGCTTATGCCAAGGCAAAAAGAAGGATACACACAAATCATTCCGGACATATACGCATCATCGTACGTACCTCCTACTATCTACTATTTGCACAACAATATTATAAGGATATTTCGTATCCTTGAATTTCCTCCCTCACTCTACTGAGCTTCCAATTTACCACTGCTTCCATTATAGATGGAAACCCAATGGTCCCATATGTATAGGGGGCTTTACAACCTCATCCTCTGCAATAGACGATCCGAAAATCCCTATAATGAAATGATGCCTCAAAATTTTGCAACTGACAGAGAGTCTGCCTTTTGTCAGTATATTTCATCCTTTATGGTTTTCCGGATAACAAACCCCCTTGTACGGTAGGTAATAGAATTTTACGAACACTTTGGGTCACCAATTAATTGCCTAAATCAATGTCGTATAACTTTTCTGTGGTGCCTACCGAATTTCAGAAAATTGTTATCACTCTGCATGTGGCAGACTCATGCTTAACTCCTAAAATAGAATTACAAAATGCAAGGTACTTGCAAATAGATTTGAGACATATATGTACATACCTCCTTGCAATCGTTCCTAATCTATTTATGTCACGCGTCTACTAATCTGTAACTAAAAAAATGTAGGTAGGGTATCTTTATCGAACGTGATAATCGAATTGTGGAGGCTAATTGAAATTATTTTGTTAAACAAGAATTATTTCATTAATTCCCAAATGAAATCTAACAAATATCGGTGATAGATATTTTATTCAATTGCTTGTAGATACTATCTGTCTTCTGAGTGGTGTTTGTGTCTGACAGCAGATACGCATTTTAAACGCAGACATTCAAAATAAGGAGAACAAAATACTATACATACTCGTACATACGATAAATGTATATCCCGAGCGCAAGTAAAGTTTCTTGTGTCCCTAGAGAGCATTGTTGTTCAAGTTATTCATAAATGAATGCCAGCTTAGGAGGTGTAGGGTAGGCATTAGCAAAAAGCAATAGGGACTTGCCATGACGTTACATAATGACTCGGTTTGTATTATCTTGTCTTGCCATTATTACTCTTATAACGAATTTGATCTCTGAGTCAGAATTTGTAGGTTGTAGGTGTGGGCATGTTCTTTGGATTGCTTAACATTGAAATTGACATTTGGGGTGGTGTCAGTGCGTGAGAGACGAGTCGGCTCGTCTCTTTATACTTGCCTTGGATAAATAATATGTTAATGCGCTGTCATCTAGTGGTGGTGTGTAAAATGAGAAATGAATAAAATAAGAAGAATGGTTTAACACATTGACTTGTGATGGTTGGTAGGAGAATTTATCTCTGACTGTATCTTGCTATCCGAGCAGAAAGTATTTACCATATCCTTCATATGATTTAGTGAAGGAATTTTGCATAACGACGGCGTGTTAACTCATCTGGATGACATGCAATATGAGTTTAACCGAATGGATAATTGGAAAATATTTTGCATTATGCCGTAAGCTGAAGGTCTGCAGAAATTATGCAAAGTGACTTCGCGATCGTTAAGGAAGATATGGAATCAGAATCAGTCTAAGACATCCAGTCTCTATTTGTAAATATTCACTATGTCGAGCGTGCACTTTATACACTCCTCTGACGGATAAGAAGATTTACTCACAGATTTAATATAATTCATCTATGTACACAGCTGCCTGTACGATCTTGGATCTACACCAATGCATCTCACGTTTTGCACACATGAAGGCTGTCTGAGGAATTTGAAGTCCAATCGCCAAGGCTGTATACTTTCACCAATACTGTTTTTAGTGGTGATGATGGCGATGTGTTGAATGCGTCCTTATCAACAGTAAATGCCTACTGTCTCACAGAATAATGCACCTTCGCCAAATGACAGCAATGTATTGATAAAATGTATGTTTATCAAATACTGACAGTTTGCAATATAATACCAGAGCAGAAAATCTACACATGCATTTACTTTACAGGTAAAGGATTATCAAGTTTTATGAAGCATCATAAATTGGCATTCCATAGATGTAAATGTGCCAAGTATCTCAAATAATTTTCTAAGTACAATCCAAAGGGCATTCCATGTTGTGTACAGATATGCAGATACAGAATCTGTAACTGCACAAGTTGTTTTTTCTTTTTCAAGAAAACAGATTTTCAATATTTAGGAAGTAACACCACATTTCCCAGTTATAAATGGCATCTATGTACAGTCACCCAGTATTGCAAACAAACTTCCTAAGAGGTAATAAAAGATATTTTATGCTGTCAACCAACCATAGATCCAATCTCTTGTGGCTTCCTGCTTACATATTGAAAGTTTTACCATTTATCTTAGGGACAGAGGAGAGATTTACAACACACTCATTTGGTGCAGTATAAACGAATCCAAGGTCGACCCTTGCTATATTTCACCTGATATACTAAAAGTTTATCGATTATATTGGCGGTTTAGATACAAACAGAAAAAACATTGAAACTTATCTACCTAGCAGCGTGCAGTTCCATAAAAGTTGTGTTGAACTAATTTTATATGGTTTCTTAGTCAAGGTCGAACTGAAGAATAACATTAACACTAGAAGGAAATACAATTTTATTGATCAAACTATTTCTGAAACAATGATGGTATATCGAATTGAGATACACTTTAAGCATATACTTATCAACACATCTTACGAGTTGTATTTATTATATAGGAGCTTGGTCAAGGTAAAATGGTTTGTATCATGCACACCCAAGATTGGTGTAGCATAAAAACACTTGTTACACTAATTTATAAGGCAATTGCATTTTATCATTCGTTGGTTAGTAATACGTGTTGGAAGGAAATTAATCCGTGTATATTTAACATTGCTGAAAGGAAAATAATGCACCTGATGCAATCCGTTTCGTCCCCAACTGATTAAGAAGACTTAGTGGCAATAAATAGAAAGTGCGGTTTCAACCATATCCATTCAATTTTCTCAGTAACAGTACTAAATAGCTCACTCGAAAGGCATTTTGTACCTTCTAACACGAAGGAGGTAAAATACTGTGAATTACCAATGAACGTAAAAATTACATACAATTCTCCCCAGTCAATTTGGGTGCTACCCATGAAGAACAAATATTGAAATCTAATGCTACCTGAGTTTCAAATACCACTACGCAAACACTTTCTCTTCCTTCTCTCTTCGAATTCAACCAATGCTGCCAAATATGTACCACGAGTATAATAACAAGGTTCAACCTATTGTACTATCTGCTCGAATTCGATAAGTGAAACTGTCAATTACTTCAGCTTCATTCACAGTCAAATTGGAATGAACTAGCTTTTTAGGTAGAGAAACATTTTCAATCACACATTCTCATGTGGTTTTCATTGGCCAAAAAGAAATCTTCTTTTTTATCTTCTGAAGAGAAAAATAACTGCCAATCATGTTCCTAGGAAGCACTTTCTGGGAGAGTTTTTCGCTTCACGATTTCATTTCGGAAGGCAATAATACACATAAACTCCATTGTACTACTTCTCAATCCCAAGTGCTCCGGAAATATTTCATTGCAAAAAAAAAAAAAAAACACGAAATATGGCGGTTCACCAATATGTACATATGTGCACAATTGAGCGATTGACAAACTACATGTTCCATTGGGATCCAGAAGAAATGACATCAATTGAAAACGACATTAAGAATGGATTACCTACGCACATGGATCTTTCTTCAACTTGTATGTAATGCTCATGGTTAGAAAACATATCTAACTGCAGGAATTGAGTTACCAGCCACGCCGCTGAGCATAATGGGTTTGCAAAAATCGTCATTAAAATAGTGGTCATTAAGTACCATTGTCTAAAAGCCGGTCAACAAAATCTACTGCCTTCGATACCTACATGATCAACTACATCAATACTATGAATTGTTAGGCGATAATATTAATTAAAAATTGGTCATTTCTTACATAAATTCTAAGAATTAAGAAGAACTTACGCCCATAACGCCCCATTATTTTACAAGTCATTTTTCAGAAGTCATTAAATGTCAAATTATTCATCATCAAACTAGATATCGAATATTTGCTAATGGATTTGAATTTCAACTTGTATCTTTTACTAATTGCTCTTTAAAAATTAAATAACTGCTGCTTTCATTTAAAATTCAGTCTCACTGTACGATGGTGCGCATGCAGATACCGAAACAATTAGAAATAAGTTTTAAAACTCTCATACTTGACGGAAGAAGTCTCTTGGCATTGGGAATTGGCGCCTGTTGAATACCTAATTTTCAAATCTAATTTATAAAACTAAAAAATAAAGACGACAAACGTGTCAAATACATCTCTAATATTCCGATCAAATTCATGTCACGACTATGACTGACATTTTTTTCCGATCTAGGAACTATTCTTTTGAATCCTAATGAGGAAATTTATGTTTATAAATAATTTTATACACATTCTTGCTTAGATGTGACGTTCATGACATACATGATCGGATTGTGTATGATGAAGGCATGGATACTTAAAATTTTTGGTTAAGTATTTTTGCTTAAAACACTTTTACTCTTTTTCGGGTACTCGACTGCGAACATTTTAAAGCACAATATTTTGTGTTTTAATTAAAATTTTTTTAGTTCGCTTTTAAATCTAATTTCATTGAAGTTGCCAATTAGCAATACATTTATGCGTTTAAACTGGTTGCGAAACTAAAAACTTTTAATATGCAATTCAATAGTTATTGATGACTGTGATTAGTAGTTTCGAAAATCAATCCTTCTGAACTGTCAAGTACAAAATTTCCTGGCAATAATAATAACAATCAGAAGCATACAACAACAGCTGCCAACTTTTGCGCCATTTTCTATAAATTATTTTTAGTTTCATGTATTTTTTAAGAAATAAAAATGTTTGCGTCCAAATAGATAAATAAATTGCATTCAAAGCCACTGAATAGAAATCCTATATAATAGATGAAAAGTTATTGTTATCTAAAACTTAATTGTCCAATTTATTGGCAGTTTATCAAATCCTTCGCCGTAATCCACAAGTTTTCTTGTCTCATGCAACAGTCTGTTCAATTATGTATTGAAAAAAAAAGAAAAAAAATCTCAGTAATAAAAATTGATTTTAAATTTAAAATGTTTCCCTTGCCCTGACTTCCGGACCGTATCTAGAAGCATAACTTTTGATTACAATGCGCTTTTAAAGGATACACATGTTCAAAAACCGTCGAAGGAAAAGGAAAAAAAAAGAAAAGAAAACTTCTAATCGAGATTATGGAAACGAGTTCGAAATTGCCCTTCACAAAGAAACAAATCCTTTGGAAATAGAATAATCCTCTTTTAACTTATTAAGGGGATCATGTAGGTCAGAAGATATAAAAAAAAAGAATGGAATCTTTGTTGTTTTTTATCGGCTTAGCGTTAGCATTTATGAAAATTTAATGCAATGAGGCGTTACAAGGAATTATAATAAATACATAAATAATTTAATTTTTAATTTTTACTCAAGCTGCAATTTTGCATGGCTAAGATATTTGCTTTAAATATTAAGATAGGATTAGTTGTGCCTAATAGACATTGACTGAGGTACACAGGTACCCAATGACGGTGACTCAATTACTGCGTCACGTTCACTGCCTACGACAAGAGGTCATTGCATAGAGCAGACAATCGATGCAATAGCTTCACTATAGAACTACTTTGTTTCGAGTTTCTTTCATATAAAAAGTGAGTTTGATTTCCCCAAATCGGTGACATTGCTTTCTACTTAGATGAAATTGGTTCCCATGCAGATATGCATACCATATAAAATCTACAAAGATGGTTAACTAAAGTGCACTAATAAGAGTGATCCATTTATCTCTGTAGCAAAAGATACTCTTTAGTACCCTTTAGGTAGATATTCATTACATCAAAACTGCTATTTAAAATTAAATTCAAACTTTCTCAAATCAAGTTCTTTTAAAAAAAAAAATTATTGATAACCACTAATTCTGCTACTGGCATTGTAATTTTGTTATAACCCACGTTTGAGAGAAAATATAGTCAGTCCTCATATTAACAAAACCTCAAACCAACTCCGGGATAAATTTTCACCCACTAAATATAGTTCAAGTCACAGTATCCTTTGCGGAGAAATGCAGGTGCATATGTGTGTCACATGCTCTTGACGTATCAATTGTGGTCCTGTAACTGAAAACTGAAAGTTACAATATTTTTACTAATCCGTAATACTGTCAGTTACGGAAAGTTTTATTAACAGGTGTCACGTTAAAAACGTGGAAAAGTTTTTCTTGTTCAATAACTCAACCTCACTGTTGTGATGGATTTTAGTAACTTTATGTTAGCTCTGGAAGGATTACAAACTCATTAAATATTTCTCAAAGTCAAAAAGTTCCATTGAGTGCATTCGTTGATCAGTAGTGATTAAACTTAGAAACCTTTTTTCAATACCTTTCGAAAACATAGAGGGTGTTTTAGGAACCTCATGTTTAGTATTAAATGAAAACAATACGAGGGATAAGGCGCTGTGCTAGGGCCATTACTGTAAATCTTATGCACGATGACGTCCTCAAAGTTCTTGAAATCCCTAGGTCCTCGAAAATAATTGGCTTTGCCGACGATATAGCGATTTTTCTAGTGGCTAAACTTCTTGAAGAGTTAGAACATGACTGAAAGAGGCATGGACTTACGACTAGCAAAGGAAAAGACGAAGGTATTACAGGTATTACTAGTTAGTAGTAGACGGGTTATGGAGACTGTAAGAGTAACCGTGGGCCATCACGTTCTAGTGTCTAAACCTGAATTGAAGTACCTTGGTATTACTATAAATGGAGAAGGCACCGAGAACAACGACTGCCCTGGCAAGGATCATGCCTAGACTACACTTAGGAAGAGTAGAGACGTCGATGATCCTCTATGGCTACCAAAAATTGGTTGGGGAATTCAGCACCAAATCATACAATAGAATGGTAGAAATAGTATGCAGAATCAATGCAGTATGAGTATGCATTGCCTTCCGAACAAGCTCATACGACGTGGCGTGCATAGTGGCTGAAATGCTAACAATAGATACCAAAATACCAAAAAAACAATGATGCCAACAACAACGAGTCGAAGTGGTGATGAATTACGAAATAGAACTAACTGGATGGACGCAGAGTTTGATACCTAATATCGACCTTTGGATCAATAGGCAACATGGAGAGCTGAATTTCTACCTGATCTTCTTAATGGTCATGTATGTTTTAGAGCATACCTCCACTGATTTTGGGAAGAAGACTATCATTATTTTCCAATATGCACAGAAGCAGTAGAAAAAGCGGAGAACATATCGTGAAGGCCGTAACCTGTTTGCGAACAGACTGGGTGTGAGCTTATGCCCAGAGAATATCATCAGAATGATGCCTAGCACACAGGAAGCTTGGGAAGCAGTCAGTGAAACCGTAGCCTCCATCAAGAAGGAGCAACGAAGACAGGAACGACAACAAAACGGAGAGCAGGCAGCTGCCAATACGAACGACGAAGTGCACTCCTTGAAGTTAGAAGGAGAGCTGAGTTTAGTGGGCTGGAAATCCCACACTGTTACTGAGTATGGACTCAGTACTAAGTAGGGGTTAGTTAGTAGTAGGCTGCCTTCTTCACAACTCTGTCACCACTACAATCCTCATCTACAATCAGGGGATTGTCATTTAATTCACGCCGTGATGCTTAGCAAAGTCACATATGCAGGCAAGTGCAATATCAGAATCAATCAGTCAAAAACTATCTTTTAGCAGCTAAATTTGTAAGCAATGTCTTAAATAATAACAGATTTTAGAGGCCTGACGTTGATGGGACGGGCGTAATCTTTTTTTTATCAACTCTTAGTATAAAAGTCACTCTCATCATGAGCAATAAAAATTCTACTAGAAGTAGATTTGTTCAAGTTTAATTTCGGCAAAGACTTTTACATTTTTCATCAGATTTCTTCAAAATTTCAATTGTCTCGTATTACAACTATCAAATGCAGTACCATTCGAGGCAAAATCTTCCTTCACGAACTAGATATATTCCCACTTCGATGTTGGTACTTATTTTTTTCTAATCTAAAGCAAACCCACATACTCAATTTAATTAGCAAAATCTCAAATCCACTTTAGTGTGATTGAAGACACTTCTCAATATCCTTTGTTCCCTAATTGTCCATAGACCTTTTTTTCCTTCATCGTTGTCATACCCATTTTTTTTTGTTTTTATAGAACCCACGTGTAATACCTTTTCTTTACAAAAGCAGTAGTAGCCACTATCTAAGATTAAAAATATGTGTTTATTTATATTCCATATCACTGTTTTTAGGGCTTGAATAAATTTGATGTGACGGTACGAGTGGTACTTCATATAAATGTCCGATAAATTTTTGTTCCATGCCCACGATGACAGTTTTGTGAGATTAGACTACAAACAACGCGAAGGCATAAAGTTCAACAAACGAAACCATTATTTGCTATGTTATGGTCTTATATATACGACTACGTTAAATGTCAAAAAAAAGGACATGACATTGTGTAAAGATCCTTAATTTTTGTGACACCTTCACGAGTTTTTTTTTCTTTCTTTTTTTTATGTGCAGCACTTTCATAACTTGTTATATCAGTTTAGATGGAGGTTCTTTCTCTTTTCCTTCTTCCGCTGTGGTGAGGTTGTCTTTAAGTTTGAGGTTAAGCATTTGTGAAGTTTTATAGTTCTTTTGGATATATGTAAGTACCATCTGCTGGGACTGAAAAATTCTCCCCATAGAACTGAATCCACTGACTTATAACTTACATAACCATTTCAAAATGAAATATCTTCCAAGTGGTGTACCGCAAAGTACCCTTCCAACAGCAATCGTTGGTTCTCATGAAATTAATTGTTTTCATGTGAATTGAAGAAGTGAATATTAAATTAAAATTCTGAGAAATATGGACGCTGCATTGTGTTTTGTTCTGCATGCATACCTTGGAGCAGAGAGTCGGGAATACAAAGGACATTTTTAATCCTTTTAATTGCCTTTATTTAAGTCTTCTTTTTTATCATGGCATTACTTTCATGTAAAGTAGATAAGAACTCATTATACAAAAGCAAAAAAAAAAAAGGACGACCATTCAGAGAAGTACGAACTAATGAAGCTGGGATCTGGAAAGGAAAAAAAGGATTCCGGAAGTGCCTTTCGATTGTAAATAAAAATGCGATAAAAATTTATTGACGAGAAGTCCTTACAGCCGTCGGCACAAAGGTTAAGTACATTCCGTTTGAAATACATCAATTCAATTAGGACTTTTTTTCCTAATGAATTCATTTTCAGATTCGTCAATTGCTTAGGGTATAACTGTATCTATTGGATCTTGAAGTGCATTGAATTGGTTTGAAATATATTCCACGCTTAATTGGATTGAATACATGATATTTAAAGTCAAAAATGTGAAAAATTGTTTACCACTTATCGGTTGGTTGCATAGTTGTAGACACTTACCACTCATGCTTAGAGTTTTCAAGTCTATCGCATCACCAGCACTCGCACAAGTATGAAAATGCCTTGAGTGCGACTCAAAGTGAATGGGTCCTTAAGAATATACAAGTGTTACTTAACCTGAAATAATCACTGAAGCGAAAGAACCAATCATAGGTAGCAGGAGAAATACTTTGAGTGGGAAATAGATACTGTGTGGGTTTGTAATTATGAAAAATGCAATTATACATGTCACACGTTACATTGACATCATTTTGTCTCATTACATTGAAATGTGTTACTTGATATCGATAAATTATGTTCGCAATTGATAACAAGGTTTGGCACTTCATCTTATGTTATGCTCAGCCTCCCACAGAGAGAGAAGGACATATTTTCCTCATTCTGCTTATTATTTTCCAGAGTATACTTAGGGACGCAACTCTGGCTAGCTTTAAATCCACTTCGCTTAAGATGGGTAGGGTACTTATGCTAAGAGCTTTCTGTGCGTCTTCAGTTCTTCTCTTGAAGGACGGCACAGTAAGTGGCATTTGTTTTGTAGGCGGTTTCAGAAGATATATTACTGATGTGCTTCTGTATGAAGCAGATGACAAGCACAGCAGGGGAAAAGCAGAAAAGGTCGCCAAATAAGAGTTACAATATGGCTGTAAGCAGATTTTCTAACGCATTGTTGCATAAAACTTACACTTTAGTGGCACTTTCACAAAGAAAAGTGTAATTATATTGAGCAAAAAAGGTCTATAATGTGCAAAATTTTGTAGAAAAGTATTTTTGAAGAATGAAGGAAAGGAAGAGATTGAATTTGTCTAAGGAGATACATACGTTCTCATCAAGCAATAATCACAACTGAACACAGTCATAACAAGTAAAGTAAAAAGCATTTTATTAAATATTTTTGCACAATATTCTGTGAATGGGGTCAGTCAACGGGTCAATCAGCATTCATTGCCATTGCTTTTTCTTCAGGGGACTTGGGATTTGCGTAGTTTGTAGCAGGGCTGTAAAAGAATGCAATCATTTCGGAATGCAGTCATTGAAGCCATTATACGAATGCACATAGATGTGTTCTAATTAAATGACTTCAACTTCAAAATTTTAAATCACCATTCATTTTGAAGTCATGATGTGGCAACCATTTTTTGCAATCATTATTTGGAAGTCACAATTAACTCTGCATTCACTGAAGTCACCTTGAAGTCTTTAAAGTCATTGAAGTCATTTAAAGTCTTTAAAGCCACTGAAGTCTTTGAAGTCCTGGAAGTCGTTTAAAGTCTTTGAAGGCTTCGAAGCCATTGAAGTCATCTGAAGTCTTAAAAGTCATTGAAGTCATTTAAAGTCTTTAAAGCCACTGAAGTCTTTGAAATCATGGAAGCCGTTTAAAGTCTTTGAAGTCATTGAAGTCATTGAAGTCTTTGAATTCATCTGAAGTCATAGATATTTTTATATTCGTTATAATTTCAATGACTTCAAAGATTGCTAAATCATAACTTCAAAATGAATGTTGATTTATAATTTTGAAGTTGAAGTCATTATTAAAGTCATTGAATTGAAACAAATCTATGTGAAGTCAAATGAATTACATGTCAAAATGATTGAATTCTTTTACAGCTCTGGTTTGTAGTAGTTTATGTAAATACCATACCTTCTTCTTGTTCATGTTCTATGTACGAGATCGTTTGTTTCAATAAATCCTTATTTTGCTTGGATATATTATCTTAAATTTTTTTTCAAAAAATGTGTATCATAATTTCAAAATTTAATACAGTAACCATTCATCACTGTAAACAACAAAAGATGCACTACAATGTACAGAAGGAAACATGTATCACAACTAGCACACAAATTCAAACCAAACATTGTGATATTTTTATCCTGTTGACCTGTCCGTCTCGTGACAGCTCAACTGATGTCAACTCTTAACATCTGACGGGGAAAGAGTCCATAGAGATCTGCTGTAGGACATTTTACAAATGTTACACAATGTCCTTATGAACAGTTGAGAAGGGACTAAAGGAAATTGCCAAGGAATCAGCAATGCACTTGCATTTCATGACTGCATTGGGGATAACATGTATAATACTTTAAGACCAACAACCGATTCAAATACAATGTTACACCCGACAAGAATCTGGAATCTGTCACGTCATTCTGTGCACGAAGGCCAACGGAAGGCAATCCAAAATAAAAGGTACTCTTTAGGAAGTCTTCGATATCTTGTAAATAGTTGATATATGCTCTCAAAGGATTCTATATACATAAAGATAAATGACCCAATCCAAATGTATCTACGAATAAAATTACATACTTCCGAATCCAATACTACACGAAGCACAAATTGCTATAAATTTAGCGTAAAAATGCGCTGATTATTCTAAATTATCAGTCACGTAGCGATGATTTCCCTGTCATGTGCTCGTTATGCACACAAAAAAATCTTCTACCGTATCTTCTTGGAATATGACCTATTTCAGAGAAAAAATCTCGCAGAGTTCGTGTATTTCAGATGAAAACGTACGCAATACGGACAAATTGGTTGAAGATTTGAGTGAAATGGAAATGTTAACGAGTGGTAACGAGTTAAGAAGGTGATTTTTGTTGCAATTACGAGTGCAATTCGTCCTTTTCCATCTTGTAAGCTTTTTATCACGGAAGTGCCTACTCTGAAGGTAAGAAAATTTCATTTGAAAGAGCAATATGGGGTAGGTACTGGTCTCATAATAAGCCGGTTGAGTTTGAGCTTATAGAACTTCGTGTACTTCACAGAAGATTGTGTATCTATCTAAGTAGTTTACTTTCTAATTTATTGTACGACAAAAACATCCCTAAACACTTAAATAAATTGCCCATGTAAAAAGAAAAACTTCAATCTGACTTGTTTTTTTTTTTTAATTTAAAACCCAAGTTTGTTGAATTCAGTCACGTACCTACACAGATGATACGATAGCTTTCCTTTTACCTTATTTCTTCCTTTAATTGCAAAGATTATTTTCTTTTGTGCCATCCGGTTTTATGTCTGAAGCAACACACAGATCCATTGTCTTAAATCCAACTGTGGCCCTCACTACCCCCATGACCCCCAAGAGTACGATTTCATGCAGGAAACTTTCCTTTTATCTTATGGAATTTTGAGTTTAAATATTATAATAAAAGGGGTTATTATATTTACTGCATACTGGTATGTCATCGTTCCCAGTTATGGAGTTGTAAAATTCAATTTGAATTGGCATTTTTTTTTTAATACAGTAAAGAGAGAAAAAAAGTCATATGCAATGTAACACGATGAAAGGATGAAAATGATAAAATTTGTAGGCAACAGGGTTTCTGTCTAGAAGCTAGGGAATATTTATTGTTATGGAGGTAGTAGATAGGTATTTTTTGTGGCTACCAGGACAAGTGTTAACGAGCTTAAAGGGCCGGGGGATTTTAAAGTGCATAATCGGCTTTGGCGAATTTGGATAAGTAATTACAGTGATAGCCGAAAATCGAAAAATAACAAATGGACTAAGTCGGGATCTAGAACTGCCTCAATAGTAGGTATGAATTGCAAACTTTGTGCACAATATGATTTAATCTGCTTTCTGTTTCCCGGATCTATGCAATGTTTTCCAGGCTGAGGTTCTAGTCGTGCTCAAAGCTGGGAAGCTACTTGAGATGGGGTCAACATCTAATAAGGATATTTTAGTCAGGCTGCGCTCAAAGAACTACAGTATTTTGTCAGCAAATAGTCAAGAATTACCGCACACTGCTCGAGGCACTATGCACGCAGAATTGCATTTTATTATTGAGGGCAACGAATGCGCTGATAGACTGGCCAAAGAAGCTGCGAAATTCCCATCATAGAACATCATCAACTGCATCAGGGCAGCGATGGGTGTTTCCAGGAGAAGTTCTATCAATAGTATACACTACATGGCTAACTGCAGATGGGCTTATCTGGAGAGACATACGATGTCACTGCCCTTATGGTCAGAGAATAATCTAAAAGATCAGGAGAAATTGTCAACCTAGGGAGATCACAAATCAGGGTATATTTGGAATCTTCTCTGGGCATTGTCTTCTGAGAAGGCTCGCCAGTACATTAGGATTTTCAGAGCTTGATATTTGTTGGTATTGTGAGGATCTACATGCCTCGAAGGACATTATGCAAATACTAGTGAGTGTATCCTAATATCTAGGCACGTACTTCTTTAGTAGTCTAGAAGAGCTAGATTCAAGAAATCAACTGAAGGACTTATTCAATTACTCAAGGGCAATTAACTGCTTGTCATGATGAAGGTTTATTTCTGCAGTTCCTTACCTAAGCCGCGAACATTTCAGAGGAATTTGAGCGAAAGATTTCGATTACAATTTGTCTGATCATGAATGGACCTTATTGAGTCCACAATATCAATTCAATTAATTTTTATTTTGGCAACATTGACGCATTGAACTCAACTCGTGTAATTGAGCTCAGTTGACATTTGCTATAGATGCGACTCCAAAACATGTCATCTGTCATAAATATATCAGTTAGCAACCGAAGTCTATTCGTGTTGTCATTTGCGACTAAAATACAAAAGAGAGAAGGAAAGTCAATATGTAATGTATGTGGATAGTAGTTGAGGCAAAGCCTTCTTGTTTCTTCGACGAACCAAGAACAAAATTTACCACATTTAGGACACAGATATCTGTTTCATTTTAGGGCTAGTAGGAGTTTAGAACATTTGAAAACGGCACTGTAGTTATATCACTTCATTTGAAAAGAACTTGTTTATCCTCCTTGGGTGACTGAGTGGGAGTGTACTGTGCGGAGCTTCACTGAACGAGTGCAGCTCACTAATTAACACTTTTCACAGAGAGGTAGGTATTTTTTGACTTTTCGTCGGCTTAGAGCTGTTCTGTGGCACTACAAAATTCACTCAAAGTTTACAGAAAACAACGTGACAAGTTATTAAAGTTTTTGCATCAAAATTATGACACATTATTGACAAGCCAAAAGTTTTGACACAAAAACTCTGTCATTTACATCGCCAAAGTGATGCTTGACATCGTCTGTGATCAAGTGTCGCCAACCATCTGACGTCTTGTCAAAAAGCCAATTTTTAGCTATATCATTGGCTTTCATCTAACAATCTCATCTTCAGATCCTTTTCACAGTTTAAATTAATCAACACCAGGAGCTCCTCCATTAAAAAAGACCCAAAGAGTCCACAAAAAATATTCATTTTCCATTTGATCATGATTTTTAAATTTACACCAGAACGCAAATTATACTTCCTTCATCTAAAATGGAAGCGAAAATATTGCTTGCTGACTTTTTAATTATGCATCATGCAAAAAATTCTATTCGTTTGGCTGTGTTCATAAACTCGATGAGGACGCCGCTGATCCAGTAAACACAAGCAAGCATCCGACAATAATGTGAAAAATCTCACTGCATCCGTGAACGCTATAAAAACTAAATGCAACACAGATATGCACACGAATGGCTTCCTACCTCGCAAGCCAGACAGATTTCACTCAAAACTGTCAGTTCCCTGGTGAAATTTTCAATTTGTTTTAAAAATTTAAACAAAAACCGTAATTTAATATTATTTTACAATTTTCCTCCTGTGCAGGTGACCTACAAAGAACATGTTTTTTGTTATTTTTAATTTTAACAAAGGAAAACACAGAAACATGCGAAAAAAGATGTTTCTGCCAAAGCAACATGACATTAAATTTTCCAATTAACATCATTCCATCGTTTCCATCGCCAAAAGTGTGCTCTCTCTCTCGCTGAATTTCCTTAATGCAGAATCGTATAAAGCACGAGAGCACTTACGTGACTTTGTGAAATGTTCATAGTAGCGTGTAGCGTAAACGATGAAATTGAAATGCGTTTTGCATACGTATGCAGCAGCGTGCACATCAATTTGAATACCATTAAGTCCTTATAAGCGATGCGACTGTCGTCAGTGATTATCTATTCTATGCTGAGTGCGCCACCCACTCTCAGCGAGTCCTTAATCGAGTGGCAATTGCATTTTTGGAAATTTTAATGTGCGCATGCAATTTAGAAGGGATTCTTTTTTTGTAATTACATATGTGCCATTTTGTTGGTCACTTGTTTATAATTAAGTCCCCAGTCGTAAAGTGTGCCAGCACAGACAAAAGCACTTTATGACAGGCATGTCTATATGCAACAGATTTATTTCATTTTACACCAAAAAAAAGTCAACAATTCAACGTATGCCGCTTATTCGTTGGATTTGTTAAAAGACAATAAAAAAATATTTAAAAATACCACAGCCATTGTGATGTGTGATTTAGAGCTCGACACATTTTATAACTCATGTGGACCATGTGGCAGCGTGTCATGTGCGGGGGGGCTTATGGACTATTTGAGATTTTGTCACGTATGTATACCTACACAATTCAGTGACCTTAATTCGAATCTATGCGAACCGAAATGATGCTAAAAATATTATCCTTGAAATTATTGCTATACACTGCATTTGGGGTAGGTATAGGTATTTCCTGTGATATTTGACACTTATTTTGGTTTTTCTTTTCTTCTCAACACAGTCGAGCATGTGTCGTATTGTGGTTATAATTTCTCGTCTTAGTATTACTTACGGTGTAATGAAAATTTAATGTTACACGGGAGGGGGGTAGCACTTTTAACCGCAATGAAACATGAAACTCGATTGTGTGAAGCATGAATTCACAGGGATGTGCAATTTTATGCTTTCAGAGCATAGAAACGTATTGCTTTCGTGAGGAACTCTAATTTGTCGCAGGAAATTTCCAATATATCTATATCACATTGAATGCATTTTGCCATTGTTGGTTCACATTAAAAATAAAAAAAATGTTAAGTATACGCCCTCGATTGCCAATGAAGTTTCATTTACAAAAGTGTAGAGAGTATTTTATGAATACGACCAAAAGCTTAAGGCATCTGGGATCATTGAGAGCAGAGGTCGTTAGGGGTATCATTTTCCATAATAATGTTAAATGATTTATACATCCACTCAGCAAGAAGTGTTTTGTGCTTTAAGCACCATGCAGAAGGAGACCAATATTATGTGCGTTTTTTTTTGCTTCAAAAAGCTAAACAAAAATCGTTAAAATGGTACTTATTTATCCGCACCATTTGTCGTCACCTGTTTTTTAGCATCGGTCTTGTGAAATAATGTCAATGATACCCAAAGGTGGTCGGATTCATAACAAATCATCACATACACTGAAGCCCAAGACGACCAATTATCATATATAACATTCATCTGTGTTGAATATTAAGCCATAAAGTTATTCGAGAAAACTGCATGGTTGGCAGAGAATCTGGAAAGAACACACAACACACTAGTGAACACTATTAGGAAAACTGATTTCTCTTTTAAGAATCATGCAACTCATGTCATATCTCTGCGCCATAGATTCTGCCTCTAGGCCATGTGATTATATTTTTTTCCTTCTTTTTCACTTAATAGTGGTAAGCACTGAGTTGACAAATTCCTATCACGACTGACTTCTGCTTACGTGGTTTCCGAAACCCTTTGGTTAGTTTGATGTGGTGGTTGCAACGAAGGAATTCAGTCTCAGCGAATCCCTGTAAAATGATTACCAATCAATCAATGTATGTCAAGAACGGCTCTCCTGAACCATTTCACTTTTACTTCGAATTTTAGGACAGTTTTTAATGGCGTGTTCACCAGTTGTGTCACACGTCATGCTAGGGTTTAGGCAGATGGTCCACCAGTTGGTTGTGTCCTATAAAAATCATGGGTGCTATTCCATTTGACTAGGAAGAGAGTTGTGTGTGATTTTTGCATTCGTTTGTAATTCACAGGTTTTTTTTTTTTTTTGCGTTAATGTTGCCACTCACGGAGTTGTTTAGCACCAAAAGTTCCTCAGTCTTCTGTACTAAAATCCTTTGCAGTCATGATGACTGTATTGCACCTTTCAATGGCTAGGTTATGGAAATAAAAAGCAGTTTTTGATGCGAGAAGACTAATAGGCACTGTGCCGTATGATATATTTGTGATTGCTTTATTCAGACTCTATTCTAGCTAACTAATTGAGAATTGATCCATTGGCCGTATAAGTATCAAGGTTAAAATATAAAAAAAATATTTGCTGAGCTCATATTTAATTGCCTCACATTAAACGAATCTGACGCGAGCTCGTATTCACATTCATTTCAAGAAATGATTATCTACCCTTACACTTTGTTGCCTGGCACTAAATTTGGAGAAATGTAATGAATGTTTCGAGTGGCTTGTGCGGTCTTCTATGTACATATGTATGTATCTAAGCAGTGTTATTTGTTTTTGCTTCTTTTCTGTCGCCATTTTTGCTTGTATGTAGTTTCAGTGTTTTGCGTTTTCTACCTATTTTTTATGAAACTATTCGAAGGCTCGTGAATCATTTGCACATCCCACTGCTTTTGTGAATACTCTAATTGAATGAATTCTTTCAATGTGGCTTACTACGCACTTAATCATTCATGAATACCAACACGATTCTTTTTCATTTCGTACATTCATAGTTGCTTGTTATCTGTGTACATGAGACTGTGAAAGGCTCGTTTTTTAGCGAATGTTTAACAACGGCAAATGAATGGATTTAGGTAGTTCCTCGTACTGACTTAAGCAATATCTAATTACTGAAAGCCAGTACAATCTGCAGCTTTCCAAGATAAATTCCCAATCATAAAGTGCATCAACTACATTTGTATGGCTTGTGATTTATGTCGACAGCAGAAGTTATACTCACATCATAAGTTCTAAGTAAAATTGATCACTAAGATCATAACCAGCCAGTTGTAGATACTATTTTAAGAGCAATTCCATAGGAATTAAGTCCACATTCAACACATTCCTTCGTCAAGTAAATTATATTTCCCAAGAATTCCTATTTATCTAGCATTGCACAGCTTGATTCCCCTTGTATTCTACTTATTTAACCCATAAATAATCGATGCTCGAAGCACACCTACTGATTTATGAGCTATCGATTGCTGGTTATTGTATTGCAAACCGCCAATCGCCATACCAGATGCACAATGCAGAACGAAACTGCTTGCCTTCAGATGATAATAAAACTCCACAAAGAAAGATGCACGAGATGTAAATAAAGGAAGCGAAATTTCATCGATATTCCGACTACAAAGACGCACCTGGTTAATCAAAAATGTAAATTCAATCTACGAACTACAAAATATCCATTTGCTTAATACAGCAAAAATATATCGAACAAAACAAAAAGAGAGTAGATACACACAAACAAGGCGAATGGCAATATCGAAAAAATAAGGTCAAATGGTTTAATCGAAGGGATTTTTCAACGAAGAGCACAAGCACTGCCTTTTACCCTTTTCAATTTGAGTTTTTCAGGATATACGTAGAAAATATGACTTGGCTTTGTTATTGTTTTTGAAAAGCTGGCAATAATCACAGTACCATCCACTCTCCGTAGGATGTTTATTTTTGTTTAGATACATCACATCATATATGACTGGGGTGATTACATTGATATAAGCATTTTTTTTTTGAGCTGGAGTTTCCAACCACTAACACGGAAATGAATCGCAATTTAACAAGAATCCTAAGGAAAATATTGAGTTTGTTCTGAATTTGCAAATAGCCTGGTGATGGATACATTTTTCAAAGAAGTCTTTGCATAGATTACAAACAGTTGCTTTGACTTTCTCATTATCCTGTGGATGTTCTTTAAAAAAATTTAATATATGAGTGGGGATTCATATTTGACTGAAGTAAAGTTTGTTTTCATTCAAAATAATGAACATTTTTCTGTTACAAGTAAAGAAAGACCTCAAAGCTTGAGACCAATCAAACATTCAGTTGGGTATCCTGATTTCGATTTCGTTCTACACTATTTTCATCTACGAGTTCATTCATGTTTGATGAATACATCAACAACTGCAAGGACTCTTCAAAGCTTTTAATTATATTAAAAAGTTTCTGATGGATTTTTTTTGTTGTTGACCTTTTATCATTCCCACGAGTCGCTCAATAATTGAGTTTCAAAAAGATATCCGATGGATTTGAACTGACTCTAAATTGCACATATAATTAATGTATAGAAAAATATTGATCCTCATGGCTTTCCTGCCTGAAACAAAGAACCGTGACGTCCCGAAGTTAAGACGTGACCTTTTGCCTTAGCAATTGCTTGCATCTGTTATCCTGATATTCAATATTTGAAAAGTACATATGTGTGTGTGTTTTATGTGTGGACTAGTCAGTTAGGAACCATATTGTGTTCGTTAGAATAATGATCATTGTATTCAAGGAACTGGATTATTTTCCTAATGGCTCCTTTGTTCAGTATTGTATTCATATGGCACATCATCAGGGTGGGTGAGTTCGATTTGTTTAATGCTCGACTCGGTGGGAAAAGATACTCATATGTATTATACGATTATAGAGAGAAAAACTTTATGTTCAGGTTAGAATTCGGGCTATGGTGTACAGGTTATACCAGCACCAGATTTTAAATTTTGTCTTTTGTCTTAGAAGATTCTATATTTTTACCCGAGAGCAGAAAACATGAAATGAAATATGGCAGATACTGGGTAGAATAAATCGGTTTATACCTGTGCGAGCTGTTTGGTTTTATGGAATATGTACCAAGGTTTACTGAGACTGCAAGTTTAGACTCAGTACTAGTCTTTGCTTCCCCGATCTGGGCGGATGTGTTCAACTTAAAAATCAATCTTCTGCGGATGAACAGGGACTATAGACGTATTCCAATGAAAGCGAACAGGAAGAACTAAGAACGCTGTAGCTGCGAAATTAAGAAGACAAGAGAAATATTTAGCAACACCGATGGGATACCTCACATAAGGGTAGATAGACATGGAGTGAATACGAAAGTAAGGAAGAAGTGCTGATGAATAAGTTACGCAGAATATTAAACCCACGGATGCACCAAAGGAAGTGGAGTATAGCACTTTGTAGAAGAGAGTAAATCTCTTGTTATAATGAAATTTTGGTCTTGGTGTTGTATGTTCAGTTGCATCCTTAAGAGTTTAACACCTTAAATCGCGAAAAAGGATATGAAATTAATCATACACTGGTTGGATGCATTCTACCCTTAAATTTCTTAATTCCTTATTGCAAGATTTTATAGAATGGAATACTTTCATGCGTCATCGTCTACGCTATCTAGCAATACTTCGCAGCTCTTTCCAACATCACATACATATAACACAAGGTTAACAGAAGCCTAGGACGAATTTAGAGAAGTTTTGATAACCAAATTAAGCGATGACTCTAGAAAAGTTGTCGTAGATGCCATGCAAAAAAGGAAGTGTATTTTTTCAATTTAATTTAATTTTAAAGTTTCAATGGATTTTCTTGCACTTTTCGCACTTTTAAAAAGCTAAACAGATTCTTTGGTGACTGACAAAATTTTTGCTACAGAATATTATTTGTTCGTATACATGGAAAACCTAAAAATTACGTTTCCGTAAAAAAGAAATACATATGTAGCAAGTTTTGTGCTAATAAAGCAATTATAAAATAAACTATTTATCGAAAGATCAATTTTTTGAATTCACTTCCATATTTTTCAAGTCACATGCGATACATATTTTTTTTTGCCAAAAAAGTGGGTGTGGTGATCGATGACATTCAAATGACTAAAAATGCGAAGGAAAAATTTTGTAAACTGTTTCGAGAAAAAATATAATTTTTGAAAATATGTTGGCAGCGTTTTTCACTGCATTGGCTAATTCTCAAACGATTTTGACATAATTAGTGTAAACCTTCTTATGGTCGAGATTTATTATATTTTTAGATTTAAGATTTTAAACTCTAGGATACATAATTTGCCTTTATTACATCCAATAGGTTGAGTATGCCATTTAGAACATTGTAAATACAAAAATAAAAAAAATAAAAATTTTCCTACTTAAAATATTTTTTATTATTATAAAATATTATATTTCTACTATAACTGTAAGTCACGAGAAATTTTATTTGAAAATACGGCATTCATTCCAGAAAGTGCATTAAAGTGCAATGAAAAGCGTTGGGTAGCTATAAAAGCAATATCAATAGTTTACGACTTTGTTAAATGCAGAGAAAATATTTTTTTTTAATTTTAGTGTTTAGGCATTTAAAAGTAACTAAATGTGGCACTAAAGTTTATATAAGTACTGAAAATTCTAGGCGTAAAAAGTGTAATGGGATCTAAGTGAACCTTGGTAGTTATTTACTTTGAAATTCTATGACATGTCGGAACTTTAGATTTAAAACTTTCGATAGACGAGTATACAAGATGGGCCATCTAGTGGTTTTTCTTTTAATCATAGGTTATTTTGAAACTGACAGCTGTTTCCCGATCGAAATCTTGACAGGAAGTCAGTATCATACCTCCGCAGAACGAATTGAGTCCCTTTACGCTGAAACAACGTTGGGAAATATTGAAAACTTATTTCCAAAGTGAGTGCTGTGTAGCCCAAACAGTGCGTTTTTTGAAAAGAAGTTTTGGCCGAAATGATGTCCTGTTGTACACAAGTTTGTGCAAAAAGTTCGTGAGACTGGTTTGCTAGTGGACAACACTCATGCTCTCCGTCGTCGCAAAGACGAGAATGTCACTGATGTAGGCGAGAGTGTGAGACTTCAAAAATGCGGGTGGAAACAACGTTTCGGTCAACGGTGGGCGTTACAGAGCCGTCCGTTGGTATCAACAGAAGTAGCAGGTAATCAAGGAAACGCCGTGTAGAGCTATTCAATGTTGACCAAGTAGGCTTTTCCATTGGATCATCTTGCCTTAACCCATCATATTAACACCAAGGGGGCATCATCAAAGCAGTGCGTTGGATATCAATCGCTACTTCACCTGCAGTTCATCGATTTTAAAGAGGCATTCTATAGTGTCTGTTAGTAATTTCTCTTTGCCAGGAATTCCATTCCAAATAAAGTATCGAGTACGGACATCAACTGGTTATGTTTTGCACAGAGAAAGTGTTTCCAAGGAAAGAAGTATATAGTGAATGTTGTCTAAACCGATTGGATATAGTGAACTGGATTAGAAAAGACGTCTATATTGGGGGGATCATCCAAAATTAGACGAAGTAATACAATCTGTTAAAAATCTAAGCTACGACCTATTCCATTCTAACATTGAGTTCCATGTACACAGCATATATAAGATTTTAAGGGTATTCTACAAAAATGAAAGAACTTTTGAATTAATGGACGGGGAATGAATAAACAGACACAACAAATGACAATAAGTCGAAGTAATAAATAGATCGATAGCAAACCATGCAATGCAATGTAACGGGAATTACTATCCCGATCCATGACCCTCATAGAGACCACTGCAAATGGAGTAGAGTTAGAGAGAACTAAGTCCTTTTACTAAAAACCGCACATAACATGTGCTTAGGTTTTGTAGATACCATGAAGTGATACAGTACATATGTACATACGTAATTTGGTAGCAGCTACAATAGGTGAGTTCGAGATCATCCTGAGTTTCAAATCCATCAAACCAACTCTTTCACATACTCTATTTTCCTTTCTAGTAAATAAAATAGCGATGGCACCTAGTTGTGTTTAGAGAGTTATATTATAGGGCTTTTTGTACATACGTATATTTATAAATAAATTATAAATAAAGAAATATTTCCAGCTACATCGTATGTCCCTTTTTTCCAGTATTCTTTCTAATTTTATGCACTATTCGGATGTCGAGATTTTTATAGAACAGTTTTAAATACGAACTAATTAGCTTCATTTAATTGATGTTTATTTAATTCAAAATTAAAATCAATTATTTCTTTCAGGTAGATTTATGTATACATTAATATATCATGAAAAATTGTGTTCTCTTTTAATATAAACTATAATTTCTGTTTAAATTATTTTGAGGCCTCCTAGTTTGCATATTCTATGCTGTGTTTATTGCAATAAAAAGGAACCCCATCGAGGGCCAATGATTCCAACGATGGATATATGAAACATAACTCTTTTTAAGTGCCAATTATTCCGATACCAATGAATATTGATTTGACGTGTTCAATTTATTGCTATTTTAAAATTTCCGCAGAAAAAAACTCCCACATTTGTATTGTATTTGTTAAAAGGACTCGAAACCATCCTTTCAGCTTGAACAAATATATACAATTCCCCATCGAACATTTTTTTGTTGCCTGATATTTAAAAAATGATGAGTCCCTGATTTTTTTTTTTGGCTCAGGTAAATGTTGACAATGACACACTGTATAGCAGAGCGATTAATTCAAGAACCGTTCTTGTCAAGAGCTCAATAGCTATTTCCTGGTTACAAAAAGTTATTTGAGTAACAAAGGTTCGCTCCCCTTGTTGACAAGTGAAAGGACTTTGTGTGAAACACCCTCACCCTCAGTGGTGCTGTTTTTTTTTTTTCTTCTTTGCTTTTTTGTGATGTATGGCATTTAATTAAATTTTGTAAATAAAAAAAAAGAATAATTATTTTTTGTTGCAAAAAAAGCATGTATACATCATATGATGAAACACGTGTGTGCATTGTTGTAAGGATTTTAGATCCTTTGCATATAGCGAAAACCAACGGGTTAAGTAGTCCGGTAATTCCAGGTGTTGAGATGTCTTAGGTTCTCTAGGGCACCCTTCAGTAAGTTTCTGTGAGCTACGAGCTATTTGATATTGGAATTTCGATAAATCTGATGCCTGAAAGGTGACACTTGCAAGTGGATATGAGCATATGCGAAAAGGGGTATCTGATAATTAAGGTAATTGCTGTGATTTGCAGAGAAATCCACCTTCCTGAATTCGAATTCCCTATGAGCAATAATTTTTGGGATAATTCTAGATGGTCATTGGATACGAACTGATAATTGTAATAAAAAAATGTTTGATATAATAATTTATGTTCATTTGCTTATATAGAGTTGCGTCTATAGAGTCCTTGTGTTGCTATGTCATCTTTACTAAAAGATTTAACCCAAGTGTTGCTTTCAAAACAATACTGTGATGCATTTACAAAAGTGAAGTAGGTAGTTGTTTTTTAGCAAATGCAGTTACTAAAGAACAACATACTTATTTGCTTGATAGTTTGCTCAGTTAACATAAGTATCTAACAAGGTCCTCGTGTCTTGTTAGATATGAAACCAATGTGAAAAAAAAAAAAAAAAACATTCGAACAATAATAGGGTAACAATCAAACTCTGTTATACTGCAACTGACATCCTTAATTGGTCTTGAACTAAGACAATATAAAACTCATTTAAATCAACCCAAATTTTCAAACTATCAATTGTATCTGCTTGACAAAGAAAGAATTGGTCGCGTTTGCAGCAGAGTGTTATTGCTTTTTTATTACTATTTTTTTCACTTTTAAACTGATGGAGAAGAATATCTATTTTGACTCGGTGATGTTTCCCGAAGTATTTGCGATGAGGAAGCATTTTTTCTCTTAGTACTTTTCTAGATTCATTGATCATAGTCTTTGTTTGTGACGGAGTAACTCCTCAAGGGGAGTAAGGTCCAAAAATTGCACTCCTTTTTTTATATTCACCGCGGTTATAATGAGCAGTGGATTCAAATTACATACATACATGTGTAATAGAGAATAAAAAATTCCACAGGAAAGTTAATCATTTTGCAATTATAGGAAATTACCATTCACGTAATTTTTCATCCATTTAACTTGTCTAAATGCACTGATTACTGATCACATAAACTATGGTAATAAAGCGGCAAACAATTGCGTTAATTGGGCCCGCCTTTCAACACCCGCTAAGCATTTTTGCCTTAAAGCAACAGATGCCTGTCTAGTAGGCATCAAATAAGACTTTAACAAGGTTTAAGTCAAAGGAAGGTAATGTCTGCAAACTTCTGTATGAAACAAATGTAACAACACCTACAAAGAAGACGAAGTCCGTAGTTGGACCAATAGCCAACTTATTCTTCAAATAAAGGTCACAACATGAGACTCTAAAGACAGCAATAGTCTGAAGAATTGAATAATTCGATACAGATCGCTGAGAATGTAATATCATATGCAAACGGGTTGAGACCATACGTATGTAAGCTTAACAAAAGTTACGATCAACTATAAATTGTGGTCTTCAAGTGGAAGCTTAAACTATACCATACCACATCCCACGATGACGCTGTATTTTAGATTTAGACTTAGCTGATAAGACCTAAAATAATAACGAGATCTAATGGCCTTCACATCGCAAGATAAAACTGTTACGAAGTATTTAACTTCCTATTTAAACATGTTATTGTACTACGAGAAGTATGTATGTAATATACTCCTCAAATGAATTCATTCATTCATACTGGAAGTATTACAATCCTTCAGTCAAAAGAGTATACGTATCATTAAGCCTGCATGTGTGTATTCAGACTATGCTCAGTGTTCAATATCTCTCACATAAAGATTTGTACACATACTTCTTATGCGATATGTCACATGATTGATTTTGCTTTATCATACATTTTGATCCAATAAGTTCGCACGAAATGAAATTCATAACCATCGTCTTGTGTGGGTTATTGTATAAAATAAAAGCACCGAAAGTGTCAGCTCTCTACCTCCCATAGTTTTAAATTTGCAAGGTTGTTACAGACTGACGGACAGATAGACATCGTGTAGATTCCATAGATGTTTCTAGCTTCCTCTTTATAGTCAGTGATACTTAAAAACAGAATCTAAAAGAGATAGTCAAGTTTGACTCACTATAAGAACCAAAAATTGTATATTAAAGTTACTCTGATTGCATCGAAAATCATGTCCCCACTTTGTCGGACACATGAAAAAAAAAATCCAATCCTTTTGATTCTCTTCACACTTGTATCAACAGCAAGAATTGGCAGGCATGATGTAATTGCATTTCGATGCACGGAAACATTTATTAGCACTTGATGTCATGAGTATGGGCAATAAAAATATCAGTCCTTACTATGCATGCAATGGATGAGAAGCTTTCTGAACCAAGTTTCACTTTTATTATAGTAGGAACACATTGACACAGTAACAGTCAACAGCAACTTCAGCAGCAAAGGCAAATAGACCCATACTGTGGTGTGAAACACATTACACAACGGCAACGACAACGACAACGACAACGACAACGACAACGACAACGACAACGACAACAACAACAGCACCCAAAGTATTCTCCAATGCAACAGAATGAACTGAGCACGGTAACAGCAACAATAACTTCAACAGCCGATTTAGGACTTAGGTCTACGTTGAAGTTGCTGTGATCAATGTATTTCTACTTTTTTATATGAAATAAAAAGAACACCTAACTTCTCGCAACTATACTTGTTGTGCGTATTATAGTGAAGATATTGAATAGTCCTTGTCTAAGAGTAGATCCTTTTAGGACCCGCATACAAAAATAAAAGATATTTGGAACAGAAACAGTTGCCTGACAATGGAAGAGTCAGGTAAAAAAAAGCCTGCATAACATTTGCTACAGACTGGTACTTAAAAATATGGAGACTCCAAGAACAAAGGTGGAAAAGGCGTTAATGAAACAAACAAAAAGACGTTAAACTGCCATTATTTCAAAACAAACATGCCAATTAAACAAATAAATATTCAGCCACAAGCAGCCGGAGCAGCAGCAAAACGTAGCTTCAGTTTTATACTGTATCCTAAGGGCAGGGTGTTTTCAAAATGCTTGTTCATGACAGTAATGCTTTTGAATTTTTTCGGTGCTCGCATGAATTTGGTCGAATCTTGAAACTTAGGTACAATAAGTACTGAGTTACGGCCCCCACTAGAGATCCAGAACTCCTCGTAGATTTCAGAAAGGTCTCAAAACACAACGAATATAGTATCTACGTCTTCTCTTTTTTCCTGACAAAAAATATGATTTTCACTTTTTTTTTTTCATTCACAAATGCAAAGAGTGTGTCATACTTTTGACTAAACAAAAAATATCCAGAAAAAGTATCATAAAGATTGATTGATTACCGATTCATATTTCTGTGGATAATAAAGTCGATGACTTTTGGACAATAGGAGACTATGGTCTTTGTTTTGCACACAAAAATAAAAAAAAGAGTCGACTCAGACGTATTGGGTGAGATTACGCTTAAATAACAAAGCGTAGATTCTTTTATTCGCAGTTATAACTATCTTTGGTATACATATGCTAATTAACCCAGAATTCGTTCAAATACGAAAGTAAAATTCGTTCGCTATTAAAAAAAAGGCGCCATAGTCAGCTCGAAGTAGGTATTCATTGCCTAATATTAGAAAAAAAAAATATCTTAAACAAATACGATTAACTCAATCTCCTTAGATTCCACATAACGCGATAAAATTTAACAAAAAAAAACGTAAGTTTCTCGAAAAATAAGGAAAATTAATGCTTACACTCGTACCTAGCACAAATGATAAGAAAAGAAAGTTCCAGTTGCTATCAGCAAAATCGTAAATTTCACTAAATCTACTCTCTGTATCGTAAAAAAAATCTCTTCTTTTTTTTTATTTAACAATCTTAATAGGTCTTATCTGACTTGCGTGTGGTTTTCCATAAATATAACGAAATTTGCATTTTAATAGGAATTTATAACGTGCTCACAAGTTAGAAATGCATTACAAATCGTAACAGGGCACACTTTAACCTCATCTATATTCTATCTACAGCTTAAGGTTTTTTTTTTATATATTCGTTCGCGATCAATCAGTGGATTCCATTTGAAAATTTTAGTACAAAAAATGCATTTCAACTTACCCAAGTTACAATAGCTGATATTCCGTTTTTCTCTCAAACAAATTCCGTATCCAAATATTCCACAAAAATGCGCACAATTTAGGTTGCTAACCTATTTTTTCGAAATTCATTTATGTTAATTTTAATTTTTTTTTTTTTTAATTGAGCACACAGCTAAGGTTATTTATGTATTCTTTGGCTGGTTTCAAAAAATAAATGTACCAACACACAACCCCTATTGTTTTTTTGGTTGACTCGAATCAATATGAAGAATATGTAGAAGAAGAAGGAGGAAAAAAAAAAAAAAAACATAAATTGCTCGATTATGTATACACTTTGCGTTTTGGTTAGGGAAAATACCGCGCGCTACCCCAAAATTCACTGATCCGTAGTTAATATCTTATTTAATAATAGAACCCATTGAATTCGATGGTTAAATGACTAACGTTCACAATGTATCGATGGTAGACAGCATCTTTTCCTATTGCACACACATCAACACCACAGACCGAGCACCGAACCGAGTACACAAGAAAAATAAATAAAAAAAAATATTCCTTTAAACGACTAGATTTTAAAAGACAGAGGAGAAAATTTTGCACGTTTCAGATACAATCTGTAAATGACAACTGTATTCCATGGGACCGAATGGATTTTCTTTAATTAAACAAACATTTATTCATTCGCGTTTCTATAAATCTTTATATGAGATTTTATTTTTAACACCTACAACCCGCAGATACTAGAAAAACTAGCAAAAAAATACGCGAACGACAATAGGTAGGTAGTCACACATCCAGCCGAGACACCGAACTCACGATACTAAAAAACAAACAACACTATAAGAAATTTTGTTAACAAAAAATAAAATAAAGCCGAGAGAGAAAAATTCCCTTTTACAAAAAAAAAATCAAAATTCCCTAAAAAGTATCTGTATCTACTCGTATTGTTTTGTTTTATCCGCAAATCACGTGTCACTTGAGGCGGAAAGTGTATCTCTAATTATTACGACAACAACAGTGTGTGTGGCGGAGATATTGTAATTGACTAAAACCCCAGAAATGTTTTGAAAGAAACTGGCGTAAAACTAATAATGTTAACCGCACTCTTACAGAAGAAGCATACTTACCAGCTGGCGCTCTGAGGAAGCTTTTCCTTATTTTACGCCACCCCAGATAAAAATACTCAAGCGCCAGTGAGCGAGCGAATAATGAGCGAGCTTTGGGGGTCGCTACTACTATATTTGAGGGATATTCGAACTCTCGTATACCTGGGTTTTAGGTAGAGCTTTATTATTTTTCTCTTCTTGTTTCGAATTGAGGGGGTGGATGTTCCCTACTCTTTGATTTTCTTTTGGGTCGTTATTCTTCGTTTTGGTTGTGTACATCGGAAGCGAAAGGTTGACCAGTTGGGTATCTTTTTTTTTTTTCTGTTTTTTGGTTTTGGGGGGTTGGTGATTGGAAAAGACATGTTGATAGATGGATGTTTCTGTTTTTTTTTTTTCTTCCTTCGCCAGAGGCAGTTTCAAGTACACACAATGCAGAGGTTATTATTTCTTACTTTCCAAATATATCATTTTTTTTCTTTTGTTTTTGAAAAAGTAAACAAAAACAGCGTTTACTGGGAAAGAGAGACAAGGTGCGTAGCTACATGTGCATGTGGTTTGTAATTTAAATTTAATTTATCTTTGACTTTATTTACCCTATATAAGGTGTTTATCTTACCAACAAATAGCATTCTTCACAGACTACATATCTTTTGAATAAATTTCTTTCAAAAAATAAGTGCCAACACAAAAGATTTGCGTGTTATTGTGAATAACTGCGGGGGTGTATGTACTTTTACTCAAGTTGACGTCTGTACGATTTGTTTATATGCAATTCCATAACAATAGAATAAGAGAGTACCACTTGAGTGCATTAGTAGGGTATGGTATACATATGTACATCATTTTATTACAGTGGATATTGTTGTCAATCATATGGGAAGCGTGTGAGTTGTTTATTATATACGGATGACAGTTTATCACACTGATTGCATGTTAAATAATGACACTCTTGTTCATTGGATGTAATATTCTAATTGAAATCTAATGAAATTATTTAGGTGCCAATGGAAGTGCGGACTTTGAAAGCAAACAGCGGGACGGTGACGTGCCAAAAAAAAAAAAAGAAAACTGTCAGCTGAGATATAAATTTACTCAGCTTGTGTGTACCAGCGAAACATGTGTCTATTTTGTTTTATATTTGAAATTTTTTTTCAGTGCATTTTAGATACTTTAAATACAAACTATTTTTTGTAAACAATAATTTGAATAATTTGCGTAGTAAAACACTATACCACCTCGAAATGATATTCTTTGCACTTATTACCTACGCTTCAGAGGTATACATGCGTTTTCATGGCAATGAAATTCATTAAATAGTTGTTTTTTTTTTGGATTTTTCATCTCTGAAATAAAATTCATTTAAACTGGGAACCAAAAAATGTATATTGTTTCAGTTTAAGTATATTGAAGGTGAAAAATTAGTTAGAATTACATCGCAAATTAAAAGTTACATAATTGAGTTTCATTAAGTCTAATTAAATGAGTTATGATTTTCTTGTTAACAAGCTTAGAGCTGAGTGATATTAGATGATTTAATGGTAGCAATTATTTCGCCAGAGGAATTAGTTCGATAGAAATCACTTGATGCACATTTTAAATTACATATGATACAATGATGCAGGGGGTTTCCCGTGAAAAAACCCGTATAATTGGGAATGAAAATTAAAATTGTTGCATGGGAAAGTTGTATCTACCTTTATGACGCAATGTTTTGGTGAAATTGTCAAAAAAAAAAAAAATGATACAACATGACTGTGGTTAAAGAAAAAAGATCATTTGGATTATTGATTTCAGTGATTCGAGCTTTGAACTCTGAAATCTGAGAGAAAAATATTTTTGTTTCCTATGTATCATATGCATATGAAATGAAATAACACATCTCTATGTATTTAAAAGAAGAACTATATTTTTTGTAGTGACTTAAGTAAGCAATATACACTGATGGATCAAAAACGGACTCCGGCGTAGGGTACGGCATATTCTCTGAATAACTGGGGACATACAGACCTATATGTCTGCCAGACCACAGTAGCGTTTTCCAAGTGGAGGTCTTGGCAGTGACAAGAGCCGCCCGTGAGTCTACCATAAGATCAATACCGCCAGGAAGTATTAACTTCTTTATCGATAGCCAGGCAGCTATAAAATGAATTACTGCTACTGAAATTAAATCCAAGCTGTCGCGAAGGGCTTAAGATTCTTGGAACACATCTCAGGGTTCTGCTCTACTGGGCTCCAGGCCACGAGGGCAAGAAAAGCTTAATCTGACCCACTGGAACTGACTGACCTCTCCATTAGTATCCCGCCTTGCACTCTCAGGCTTGAAGCAGCGAAACTGGCCACAAGAAAGGCGAAGCTGAGATCGAATTCCTTAGAAACTTTCAAAATTGCAACCATCAGGTTGCAAAAGCAAGGACCGAGAGACTTTTACGTAAGGACAGAAGATCACTGTCCATGCTTGTGGGAATACTCACTGGTCGCAACACTCTGCGGTTAAAGAAGGAAGGAAGAACTCTACAAAGGATGCGGCAATGAGGAGGTTGTAGAGGATACATCCCACTTCCCCTGCCAGTGCCCTGGACTCCAAGTAGTTTTATTTTTTCCAGACATTATATGGGTTAAATGGGCAAGGTAACACATTTCTACCTCCTATGGGTGATACAATGGGTCAGTCCTGACCTGAGTGCGACGAAAGTATTTTTATTTACGTTTTTTTAGTAATAGCTTTGAATTATGCTGGGTACCTGGAAACTATTGAGTTATGTTTTGTCCGGTAATGATTTTGGCTTCTCCCTCCTCGAAGTATAGTAGACTTCCATTGGCGTTATAACATTTGCTTAAGCTGTTGCATGCAAATGCACCGAAATTACAGTTTGTTTCCCGCTTACCATTCAAAATAAAGTAATTTTGATGATTAAATTCGTTAAAGAAGGGGCAAGTTTCTAGGCAAAGATAATCTCAAATCATCTACTTCAACTCATTACAAAATACAGATATGTAATGTCTGTACAACCAAAGCCCTTCGGTATTGATTCTGTAGCATAAAAACCATACTCCGTGTTACGAGTACATAGCTTTTACTTTGAACACATAGATATTTAATGACTTTAACTGAAGGTATATCCAATTGGATATATTGCATTTAATTTAATTCTCTGATTACTTAGAGCTGTACACTCACATTCTCCTAGAAATGAGTGTACAGCTCTAAAAATGAGTCTATGTTATTGGGTCGGATTTGAACCCACTTTTTGGATATAATACGGAATTTTACAACACTCTGGGTGGCAATATACTTCGTTTTTCAGTTGAGGCTCAAAAATGCAGCCATAAAAAATCAATTTTCTAATAATAAAATTAAATAATGCGATACTTAGACTATACACAAGACACACTCGGGAAAAAATCGAATGTGTACAAGTGCAATGTAATTTGAAATTCAATCTCTGAGTTTAAAATCAACTGACAATACATGGCGCAGCTGGGTCTTTGAAAAATATCATGTTGAAGATTTGAACAAAATCATCTTTAATGATGGGACAAAACTTTTTCCCAAAGTCTGGGGCAACAAGCTGATTGCTTGGATTCAGTTGCACAAATGGGCTCTTGTTTTAATGTGAATCGAAAAATGCTTTTATGTATCATTGTGGTCCAATTAAAAAAGAAAAGCCAGTCTGCTTAGATAGGAGACTTTTGAATGCAAGGCTAACATTCCCTATTCCATTTATTGTTAGACGAGTTGAAGGTTGTAATTTAAAGATGGCACTACTGTCATTAAGTGTAAAAAGCTAATGTTTGACATCACCAATTATGACAGTTTGTGTTTATAAGGCGAGGCGAACGCATTTTAATTAAACAAAAGCACAAATCGCTAAAATTAAGCCAACGCCAATTAAGCAATAATTGCGGTATAGATAATATTGTCCGTCTGGTGACGTGGCCAAGAGATTAATAGAACTAGGTCACAACTTGAAGCCAATGCTTCCATGTAGCGTCTCAGTGTTCATTCATCATCGTACCACCAATTAGACTTACTTAAAAGCTTTACAGATCCATTTGACTTATGAATTGAAGCCAATCCATCATGAACAGCATGAGAGGACGACCAACCTTATACCAATTACTTTAACAAAATTATCCTCAAGCTCAAACTTTAAACGGAACGGCTGTGTAATTTGTTAAAATAAAAATCTGCTACCTATTTACGAACAGCCAACACAACCAATGCATGGCAGAAAGCGAAATAGCAGCATAATTGGATTGTATTTCTTGGAATTGGACACTGCTGTAATTTGGTGTCAAATGGACGATATTAATAAGAAAAAACTTGAGGTTTAAACAAAAGTATGGTATCTGTCACACAATTCGAGGAAAAATACATTCACAGAAGACAAGGTTTCCCACTGCATCATGCAGTGACCACAATAATCATGTTCTTTGGTGGTACAACTATACAGTAAATGGATGAGATTCGTGGTGGCATTTAAAAAATTCCACAGGATTTATGACGAAAAGTAATTGGAAATTGCATCAAAATTGTTGCTGATTATTGCAACGATGTTACTGGTATTTCATCTCAATATTAAATGAAAAGTGTGATTGTTACTCGCTCTAAATTTAAATGAATTGCATAAAAATCTCAATAAAACATTTTGCCTGGAGGGTTGATAGAAACTACCTAAAATCCTTTCGATGCACTCATATATTTTACACGAATTCGGCTTTAAGTCTACATTCAATTGGATTTGATAAAACAGGCAGAGAAGGTTTGATGCAATATTTGATGAGTACACGTACCTATGCCATCAAGTTATGATCTCATGCATAAATGTAATGCAATCAAAAGTGTGTACAGAAAATTAGGTCAAATTCTGATGGGATTGCATGCGCTTAAAATACGCACAAAGTATTCACACTGGACGGGCAGATTGTAGACATACTTTAAAAGGACAAGTTTTACAAAACAAAGTTTAGAGTACGCTACTTGTAAAGCGATAACCTTGATAGGGAAACGAGAATGTCTATTTTAGATTTATTGAATGAAAGGCAGTCTCTTGTTATGGATGTTGTTTAGTTTATAGCTTATTTAACATAGCCCAGACTAGAGAATGTAGTCCTTACTTAACCCAGTACACAATCGATGGTATAAATAGTTCGGTCCTATAATTTACATGGTCCATACTTTATTTAGTTTGGGGTACTTAGAATAAAAGAATACGGAACAAGGTAAAACTTATTGATTTTCTTAAAAGCAATTTAAACGAACAGAAAAAAATGTTTGGGAAAGAAGTAGGTACCTAACGATAGCGAGTTCTTTTTAGGAATGAGTTGGAGGGAGCTCAGACGCATGCAGACGTGACACCCTATGCCCCCATTTTAAGACCATTTACCTGATACTGGCATTTACTGACATAAATAGTGACAAATATGTCAGTCGTGTAAACCCAGCATTACATCTAATTTATTTGATTTCTGTATTCTTAAAGCAAATTCTATAATTTGTAAATAAAGTTAAAGTGGGAAGAAATTTCTTCAAAAAATTCTCCAAAAATGGGGAATCTGATATGAAAACATATGAAAATGCTGCAATCCGTCTGGAGCGGATCTTATCATACCATATCCCATATATGTACATAGCTCGTTCTTCCACCAATATACTTGCTTAAATACTTTTTTCAAACATCGCATAAATTTACTCTAAAACACCAATAATCTCAATAAGTGGGTGAGCAATGGGCGGATTTTGAAAATGTTTACACTTGTACTGCTTCCTTTCCAAGGGTCTCGAATACAGAACTTCATCGATCTAGCTCAATATTTAAGGCCCAAAAACTGGTAACAGACAGATAGACGGACGGAAGACGCATGGACAGACATGACTAAATCGATTGGGCTAGTGATGCTGATCATTTGTACTTTATGTGTCAAACTTATTACACCCTTAGGATAGGGTATATAAATCTGGCATCACTGGTTACAAGAAAGAGAGAACACGAACTTCTTAATGAGCGACGGCATACTCTAGCAGATGATTTTAGTATTCTATTTCCAGGCACTTGGCATCGAGTGACATATCTTTCATTATTTCAGAATTTAAATGCCGTCACATCGTAAGAGGTTCCCTAGATAGATACAAACTAGTTGATAGTTGGTGGTCAAAGAACTCAGTGAAGCGGAGTATCCATTTAGCCAAATGATGCTAAATGGCTTGATTTCACTCCTAAAGAAATCTTTTCACTACCACGTTAATTTTAATCAAACTTGAATACACCAAATTTGGGAAGAAACTTCCACAACAATTCGCATTCGTGACGATAATGGCTAGACTGTTTAACGATCAGATCAAGTTTGGTTATAGGTTCAGATAAATTCCGAATGACCTATGCTTAAGAGGCGTGATGAATAAATATAAATGATCGATTAGTATGCATAATTTTAGTTTTATTTTTCGTTTTTATTTAGAGAGGAAATAACATTTGAAGAGCAATCAGATGCAATTGGTCAGGAAGTAACCTTTGATGATGTGAATAGGCGCATAAATATTTAACTGTTTAGTCTCGAAAAATAGTCATACTGGGAAACGAAAATTACCTAAATAATTGGAACATAAAACACAAAATACCACACAACTTGCATCGTATTTGCAATGTGTCTGGGCATACTAAACTAAACCATTTGAGATGGATCGTATGGGAGACAAATGAGTTTTATGACATTTTATTTTATGAATATTTTCTATTTATACAAGATATTACACGGCGGAAATCATCCAAGTTGTACAACGACTGAAATATGCACTCAATTTGCCAAGAAAGACACTTAACCAGGCGCAATAAACATTTAAGTGCAGAAAAGTGGAAGCAAATGTCGTGCCAACTAGTGGATATGATTAATATTATTAGGAATGCAGACGCGTAAAATTAATAATTTTATTACCGAGGCAATAATATTCCAAACAGTATTTACCGAGGCCTCACGTCTTTGGTTTCAACTGGAAGAATTATGTAACATCAAGGAATTCATGACACAAAATGTGAGTCCTTAACACACACCTACAATCTCCAGCATGCACTTTTCACCCAAAAGCAATAATTTTGTAAGTATACTTCTTCATGGCATTAGCCAGCCTATTTCCCAATGTTTACTAAAATTTTCACGAACTACCCCCATCCATTATCGACTTGATGCTCATGCCAATGTTCCTCCATTTCCGCCAATAGTGTGACGTAATTTTGCTACTATACCATAGTAAAATATGTGTGTGTACACAACACACCAGAAAAATGCGGTTTTAGTTAGTAGACCCAACTCAAAATAGGGGTAGTATCAGCATGCCACTTATGTGCGTCCTCCCTCAAGAACTAGGCTTTTGCTAATCTCACCGAGGCTTAAGAGGGAATAAGTCCATTACGTTAGGTGAAAACAATAGTGAAGGCAATTTCAAATTGATCAAGCACTTATAGAATAAATCCCTAAATTGAAAAATCCTCATTTAAAGATAGCACATCTAGAAAATCAGTAGGTAGTCGTGCAAAAGCAAAAGCAAAAGCTTCTTTTCCAATGACATGCGCACATGGGAATCAAGAGAGCGATTTTCCTCCCCTAATTTATGCCCATCTCTTGGAGAAGGATCTCTTAAACTCAATCAAGTGGTAACGGATTGATTCTATTATTAGGTAATGACATTTATATTGCCTTCCGCAGGCAAAGCATCCAGACGACAGTTATCTCAAGAAGCCATTCTTATGTTGATGATTCACCATCAGCCTCGAGGACGATCTACATACATACGTTCGAATGTGCTGCTGCCAGGTGGTGCAAGTTTGTTCACACCCACATAAAGTTAAAGTCCCCCTTCAAAATAGGGGGAGCATTCATCTCTTGATATGCAATTAAGTTTGTCAAAATGATACATGTGGTCAAAAGCGCGTTCATAGAGAAAGCGTCCGACAAGAAAAAAAAAAGTCCTAATTTATCCTTAAACGGTGAATTTTATTACAACAAACTTCTCAGGAAAAAAAGAAATTAATTGCGTACTCGACTGAAGAACACGCAAATAATAATTACAAAAGTGTATTCCTCTTTGCGGTTGTGTTCGCTTCATTTTAAATGTCAGAACATAAAACATTCAAATCACCTCGTATTTTATTCATTCGACTTCCTCTACCGAAATTAAACTAAAATGTTTATTCATTAGACTTAAATGTCAATATTGTATACTCATAATCCTGGGAGTGGATTACGCTGTTTTTAAGCATTTTCTGGCAATAATTATACATGTTCATTAAAACAATCCTGCTGTCAAAGTGGATGACAGTTGAGGTGGACTGTATTTAAAACGAAAAAAAAATAAAATAGAAATTTAAAAATATGATGGAAACGAAAATACCTTTTCCAAATTAGACTGCGAGAGTGAGTCTCTATATCTCTATATTTATAGCGGAACAATGGAACAAATATCGAGCAATGCACACAGATTTCATTCTTAATTATAGCCTGACAAATGTTTGACAGTGTCGCGTTAAGGTCGGTATTTATGTTTGTATCGAGTGGTATTTTGGAAGACTGTTTTGACAGGATATTTAAGTTGGGTTTTTGTGAATTTTTTTTTAAAATAGAAATATGAAGATACTGTATTTTTTGGCAACATCAGTCTTTTGTATTAAAAAGACAATTAACCACCATAATGGACGTGTAATCGACACCTGAGTGTGCTAATGAGTTGTTTTTATACATGTATTGTCTGCGTAATAAGGACTTGTGGATCACTTGATGTCTGGCATTTAAAAAGGTATAGGATACCAATAAGGCTAATAAGAAATAAATCTACTTTTATAGAGTGGAGTTTTTTGCCATGAATGAAGACACAAAGATTAAAGGGACGACCCTAATACATTTATTACAGCAGCTTTGTTAGTGACTGCAATAGTAGCATAGCACAGAACAACACAAGTTTGTGATTCAATGAGTCAGAACGTGTCCCATAGCATTCTTTTCAAAAGTATTAAGATGTTATGACGAAAATGTTCTACCGCAAGAATATGTGTGCGCTGGACTGTGGTTGAACAAACTTAGTTATATCCAGCACATCGAGACGGAAAAGGACTATATAATACCACTTACAAACTTTGAGCGGATATTCTCTATCATAATTCCCAGCAGGGAGAAATGGGGTATGGGTACGTTTTGTACCGGAAATGAACTCGCCATCTACATAACAACGGATCCAAGATGGATGTAGGTTAGGTTAGGTAGATGGGTCCATTGTGCCCAATCATTTAACCCTGGATGGATGTAGGTACTGGTGCCGGTGTCTACTGCGAGTTTCGAAATATTAATCGATCCTTCAGACTCAAGGATAGTAATTGTAGTGTCTTCCAGATTGAGGTTGGTGCAATAAAACAACCTCCGGATATTATTATTGAGGAAAATATTCAAGCAGCTATCAAAGCGTTTCTGTCAGCAACGATACGATCCAAGCTCGTAAAAGCGTGCATCGAAGACTGAACGATATCTCAGAGGCCAATAAGGTGACACTCTGTTGCGTGCCAACTCCCGGAGTTGGGAGTTTTTTCCTTCCCTAGCTAGATGATCTAGGATAACATATAGCTCAGCAAATTCCTGAGATTTATACAAAAATCTGGATGGTTTAGCTGAGCGGCTTAATGGGTTCACGTTTCCATCAATTTTTGGGCACAATGGACTCATAGTGGTCTAAGTGAGTCGTTGACACCTGCTGTCAACAAGGGCACCCATTAACCTGACCTACATACAAAAACCAAAAAAAAACGAAACCCATAGTTTACCCGAGGCACATGTGCTTCTTGCTTCTTGTGCCCTAGAATCGGCATAAATTCCCTACTGATGATCTATTTGCCTAAGGGATGAAAGTATTTAAAATAGGTAGTAAGTAAAAGTGAAAAAAAAAATTGCGTTATTAGTTGCGAAAGTTTAGTTATAATTAAGCATAATTATTTATTTATTATTCACAATCAACATTCCACAAATGTACTCCTATAAATTACAAAGGGAAAATTTAAAAGCTTCCCTCCAACGAAATAAGGACAAAATTCTGAAATCATTCAATTTAAGTGGAGGAAATCATCTCCCAACTTAATAAACAAGGTTTTTTCTTTTCATTTCAAAGTAGGGTAAGAGAAATTCGAATTCAATTCATTTAACTGACACACTTTTCCATTATAGTCAAATGGCATTGTTGCCGTTTCTTTAGAATTGAATTCAATCGCATTAACGTTCAATTGCATTTAAAACAGCTGTTTTACAGACGCAAACACAACTACAATAGATATCTCAATTTTAAATATAAATATTGCTTCACACAAGTTCTTTAATGGCTTCTTGTTTTCTTTTGAATCAGGATGTATACAAAGTTTTGGCGACTGCCGAACGTCAGTAGCCAATGTCGTCAGTCGGTCCCATGTTGTCTGTGATTACACACACTAGTGAGTAGTACACATGGCAGTATCATTAGATATTTGTATCTTCTACAAAACGAATTTCCTTATACCTAGTTGTCAGCATTTTTGAACAGTGTCCAAACTGCAGAACAGTCCACCGCCTGGATTTGACAATATCCTTATCCTAGTTGTCACCTTGACGTTGTAGGCATCGTAATGGAACTCATGTTCTTGTCTATGATAGCAGCTTATAATATACTTACATAAATAGTTTTAGTGTTTATATCAATCAAAATGCTTTACCTTAACGGGTATGGCATGTTCATGTACCATCTAACTTCAAGTCATCATATTTCGGAAGTTTTTTATGTCGAAAAGCATTAAACCTCACCTTTACCATCTACCTCCTCGAAATAACAAGACACTAATTGGTATTCATATATGCATGTCGAAATCTCTGCCCCAAGGATATATTCCAATGCCAACATGCATACTTGTAAGTCACAACCAAAAGAGTATGAGCTACCTACACACAACAAAAACAAAAAAAAAAGAAAACAAAAAAAGACTCCTCTGTCAAAAATAGGTTACTTCAGCAGGAGTTTCTTTTTTTTTTTCTTAAATACCAAGAGCAGTGCTATAGAGCCATGCCATGAATTCAATTATCGTCTACGAATTTTTTTTGACAAATTGAAAAGGAAAAGAAGTTAAATGCCAAAACGTGACTGTCATAGTAGCACACTTGCGCCTCCCCAGGGGGTTGATTCAATATCAGTGGGGAAATTGATGAGAGTGTTTCTCACCAAAGATTTCCCGCTTCTTATTGGATGTGAATCGGTTGTCAAAATATTTTCAAATATGCCTTAGCAGTATGCCAGAAGTCAACATTTATAATGGTTGTTTCTTAAAAGTAGGTAAGGTATCTGTGGATTTCATTAACCTCAGCGACGACGTCCCACCCTCGATGACACGTGGTGAGACCTGAGGCTTTTATACTGTTGACTAAGATGCTGCTTCCAATCTCTTTGATGAACGGAGTTTAAAAGAGTTGCTTAGGGTTTTTTATTTTTAGGATTTTTTTCTTATTTTTATTTTAAGATACAACGGATGAATTTTTGAGATAAATTAAACCGTGAAGGGTAGCATAGGAATATCTTTTGATCAGGAGAGTGTTTTGGCCTTTACAATGACTATATGGTTTACCAAATGAGGATACAGAAAAGATTCTATTACTTACTTAGATGAGGGGATAACACAAACCTTTAAATTATCAGTTCAAAAATTCAGATCAGTAGATATCCCACTCATGTAATTCTACCATCTAACATAAAATTTATCAAAAAAGGTGCTCAAGGAATCAGAGCACGAAAAGCAGGTGACTTGTGAATGTGACTGTATTTGAAGACTACAGTCCAGCCCGACCTTTTTTCACAGTAAAAAACAAAATGTGTTTTCAAATAGGGATTTTAAAACTTTGACAAGTGATTGCGACCATATTGTTTAGTCTACATCTGTCAAATTGGCTGTTTTTTTTATTTCATTTGTTATGCCAAATTAATATGAATAGTTATAATGTTAAACAACAGCAAATGATTAGATTGTTTTATGATAGTGGGACTTGTGGGACAACAAGCAAAATTGTCGAGCTAGGGACGATAATAATTCACACGAGATCCACCAAATTAAGAAAGTCACTGTTTGGTCTGGATTTTGGACTGGCGGCGTCATCTGTCCATACTTATTTGAGAACGGATTTGTACAGACTATCAACGTCAACAGCCAACGCTATTTCTCGATGATAATGAACTCTTTTAGCCCCAATTGGAGGATATGGACAACGACGACCAGCAGCTTCAATAAGATGGCGCTACGTCTCATACAGCCCGTGAATCGAATCGATATCAGAGGCCACATATTATTGTCTTGCGTGTTGATTATGACCCGCGGGCCGTATCTTTGACATGCCTGCACTAGGCTCTCTTAAAAGACAAAGGACTTGGTCATTACTGACGTACGGCGTAATCGGATGGTGAGCACATTACCATAAAGAACCATCTCAGTCGTGTACCAAAATGGATAGAGCTCTCAAAATAACTTCAACAGCTTCTTTAGACACAATGTTGAATAAACCTTTAGACATTTATCGTAAGCAGGTGGCAAAATAGATCTGAGAAGCGAACACTTGTCTATTCCTCTAACCAAGATCCCAACTATATTCATTTAACTGTTGCAATAACAAAACTAAAAATATAATTCGCATGGAAAGCATTTAGTGTTTCAACAGAATAACCAAAAAATACTGTGAACTACAAACGAATGCTAAAGTTGTATACAATTCTTCCCGTAATTTGAAAACCAGCCACGGCGACGTAAAGTTTGAAACCTTATCTCACTTGAGTTTCAAATACCATTACACCACCTCTCGATATTCTTTCTTGTCTCTTCTAATTTAGTCATCACCCGTACCTTGTATGTGTATAAATGAGGTTCTCCCCCATGGACCCCCTGCCACAGTTCCTGTTTGGTAAAAAGTTGGAGACCCAAATACCCTACAGGACTGACTGGAAAAGTGACTGTTTGTTCTTTTTATTAAAGGAAATATTTAGGTCCTTAGCATACATACATATATTTTCCTTCCAAATCAATATAATTTCTATTGTACATTCCCGTATGTACCTAAATACTTCAAGCTTTACTTCAGTTGACTGCATGAAAGTATTGTTTTTCAAGATGCTACTACTAACTTTGAAAAACGGAAGTACTTATTGTACCTTTTCGTATAAATACATTCATCCGAAAATTCAACAACAAGAGTTTTATTGAGAACAATTTACCAATATTCGATTAAGTGTTTGCAAGCATATATGTATATGTACTTTGAAATTCTCTAGTAAAAGTACTCGTATCAGGTTGTTTGCATACAACTCAATTTTTGTTTGGTTTCGAATTGAGTTTCGCCAACAAACAACGTCACAAATCAGCTTCCAAAAGCAAACAATCAGCCAAGACAAAACCCCTCAAGTGCTCTATAATCCCCAGGCAAGTATGTTGGACCTCAAAACTAGGTCGAGAAAGTTGATTCAATTTATTAAAGCTGCGATCTGTATGCTTTGGCTTTTTATTAAATGGAACTAGGTGCCTATAAAGCTTCGACTAGTTTGTACTCGATTGGGATACAGAACACTTGTCTGCGAATTTGTTTTACCCATTGAGCCAAAAAGATATTCATTTTTTCCAGTTGAAGATTCTTTATTTCATAACTCCTTTTAAATGAAATCAACAATCTAAACAGTGCTCAATTATCATCCCATAAAAGAAAAAGGCTTTCTCTATTTTTACGTTACGTAAATACGTAAAGCTCACCATGTCCTAGATACAGATTTCCATTTGAAATGTAAATCCAAAGAAACAACCAACGGCAGCCGACGGAGGAACCATAATACACATTTCAATGCAAAACTTAACATTTAAATTTAATTATATCTTAATCCTTGTTAGTTATCTTGACAGTATCTTTTCAATGAAATTTCCCTTCCGCCTTCGATTCTAATTAAATTTCCTTACAAACTCTAATCCCCCAAAGATAATACAGTCGCAGATAAGGAACATTGTGCTTAGATTCAAATAGAAACCTGAACCATCTGAACAAACCTAAAATTGGAAGCAAATATTATTTGCAAAGAAAAAAGAAGAAAGAAAAACAAGTAGCTACCCGCATCAGTTTTAGATATAAAAGTAGCAGGTAAGCTTTCACAAGCCGGCACTTGCGCATTTCATATCCCATAAAAGCGGTCACAGGGCCTTCGGAAATATTTTCATTGATTTACATGTTACCAGTGAAATTGTTTACTTTGTATACGATTTTATATTAGACTCAACTTCAAAAATAAATGAGCAGTTCCTACAAGAGAAACCATGTTCAAAAGTATCTTTATGAATGTTTTACATTTGCATACTGTGTGCGAGGGTATAAGGTGGGGGATTGTGTTTATTTCTACATTCATCCCCTAGGATTTATTTAAACTTAAGTGAAACATTGTTCAGTGAAAATTGCGTACGCAGTCATAATTTAACGACCTTCACTAATTGGGGGGGCCATAAAGATGAAGGAGAATCTATTTTACCGCCCAACAGTGTTTATAATCACCTGTTGTCTGTGCAAGAGGGATTTGCTTGAGTGATTTACTCCTAGCTGGTGAATGTTTAATGCTTTGTAATGTCATGATATGCATACACACACTCCACTGGTTAAGGACTCATTGGTGATTGATAGGTACTCATGGTTAGGAGGGAATTCTTTTTTGGATATGTGGTGCCACAGGGTAGCGTGATTTAAATTTTTGCACTTTAGACGATGGGAACTTTATTGCGGTGTTGAAATTAAGGTCCTTGTAACTGAAATACGAACATGACAGGGTACAAAAGGACATTCAAATGGAGGTGTTAAGAAGTGCACAAGGTTCGTGACTGCTTGAAGGTCAAATGGTTTTATCGGTCTAGAGAACTTTTATTATAGGTTCCTGCATCTTAGAGTGAATTTCGGTTGATTGTTCAGATTTCTGTGGGTTTACTTGTGCAAATGTCAAAGTGCAAAGAAGTGGACATTTTATGTCCACTAATGATGTACTTTGGGAAAGGGAGTATAATGATTTTGCTATCATTAAATCGGTGACCGTAAATGGTTTCAGTTTCAGTTTAAATAGCTTCATTCTGGTTCAATAAAAGTGTTAAGTGTTAATTACGGAATTTTGTATCTTACGAGGGTTATATTTCCACAAAGTCCCCAAGCCAAAGCAGACTTATTCGTGCTGAAATCAAAAACAAAATTCTTTCAAAGTTATCAGTTCTCGGGTGCACGAGAGCCTTTTTGAGTACTCCGAGCTCTACTCTAGATGCACCGCTGAATCCCCATTCTCTTGATACTTATATCAAGGGGGTTCGCTAAAAGCTATCCATAGACTCAGACGTGGTGGCTTTTGGTGTGAGACGCACTAGAGTTTTAATGATCTTGCACCACACTTATCCTTTGACTCTGGTCTTAGTGATATGCCTTCTGATGCTATGACTCCGGTATACAATAGCGGCGCAAGTATGAGGTCGACTTTCCAGGTATTAAGGACTGGTTACCACCAAAGTCTAAGCCAGCAATGGAGCGTAGTCGTAGTCACAGATGTTTTAAAACCGATCAAGATTCAGGGGCTGGCGTATTTGTGGAAGACGATAACACAAGACTACAATACTCCTTGGGTAAGTATGCCTCTGTCTTCGAGACGGAGATATTTGCAATCCTATTGGCTGCGAGTCACAGTATCTGTGTCTGTAGTGACAGTCAGACTGCGTTTAAGGCCTTACATAAAATAAAACCTACATAGTCATATTTTAGAAACTTGAGCTGATTCTATGAAGAAGAGGCAGCCTAAAGAATCATCATGTTGAGAGTATCCAGTGGCTGACATAGTACCAGCAGACCTTCTTCTTAGAGAAACTGAACGAAAATATTATGCCGCCAGCGCACCGTCATAAAAAGTGACAAGTCAGTATTATACTGTAGTTGAGATATTCTTAAACAGAAGTCTGATACAATAGCAGTGGTAGCACTTTTGTTAAAATGAAACCTGGTATGTACTATATAATTAATTACTAAAAGTTATACTATCCAGTAAAAGGACGGGAAAAATTAACTTTTCATTGTAAAGTTTGAAGCAGTTGACTTTGTGCAAAGGAGTAACTTACTTGTGGGAAGATTAGATGATGCCGTATAAGTGTTTCAGACAGTTTTTCGTTGGAAGTAGTGCTAATAATAACTAAAGAGATAGTGTTGCACTAATGCATTTACTTGCAACTTATTTGTAACAAAAGTTCAGAGTGCAACATAATGGTTGGACTTTAATTTCTACCAACTTTGCTCATTCATATAACTTTTCACAAAAGCATACAATAATTTCCAAGGGAGCAAGCAGGAAACATCCAAACTATTTACATATATCTATTAACGAGGTAGTACTTTAAATTCAATTTTACTTAGGTAAAAGGTACAACATTTTAATGTTAAGCTAGAGGAACCATTTATGCTATTTGTTGCTTAGAAGAAATGCAGATGAATACGTACAGTGCATTTTTTAAGAGGAAAATTGAGAAAGAGAAAACCCTCTAAAGCTGACTTGTGCGTTTTGAATGCGTTCGTCTTCAAGAAAGAGTCATTTTCCAAAGGAACTACTTTATGACCTTTTAGGCAACCTTTTGCTAAAAGCAACGGATTAAGTGGGTATGTATATGACTCAAATATAATAATATGAATATGCTAAATGTTTGCCACCAAATTTAGTTTAGTTTCATACCAACGTTTGACATTTTAATTTCTCAAAATTTAGGGATGAATTTAGGTAATTGGATTGATTAAAACCAAAGTGAACAATAGTCGTGGATTAGAGTGGGGGTGGTAATGCTAGTTTGTTGCGTCACTGTAGGGATTTTAATATTAGATCAGGTAAATTGTAGGCTTTTCGAATTGAGTCACAAATTTAGTGGGAGGTGACATTTGCCGTAGCTCCTAACAGATAAGTTTTGTTGCTGTAAGCTAAACTACCAAATCTAAATTTAAATTTCTATATTGAAATAGTTTGAAGAACCAGCAAAAGTTTCCGACTCAAATACACTTAATAATTGAAGGTTCCATAAATAGGCCACGCGAGGAATTCGTGAAGATTTTAGGCCTATAAATTAGTTACCTTTTATATTGAAAGCCTTAAAAAAAGTTCTTCGATGTTGAAATTCAAGCACACGTTCTTCAAACATCGCTCTACTGAGACAGCGCTTCACAATGTAGTGGGCATGGTGAAAAAGGCTCTCCACTACAAGAATACACTCTTACTTACAGCGGGTATATGCAGGATTGAAGCCAGGTACAAACCGGATTGAAATTCATATAAACGCATCAGATTGAAATGGGGTTGACTCAACTCGATTCAGCTAGTAGAGTTGAGTTACCAGTTCTGCCCTATGGCCCCGTCTTCTGAACGATAAGTAAATCCACTAAATATTATGCGAGAAGGAAGAGGAGATACAAAAACGAAATCTGGGAGTCATATCTCGATGTGGATGCAGTTCATAGAGCAAGCGAGCCGTTTAACTCATGAGTTTAAGTCAAGCACAGTATTGATCAACTCTAGAGTATTCGGCAGGTAATGGCTATAAATTATTATGCAACAATTAAGCTCAAAAATACTTACCGCATTTTACAAATATTTTTAGATACATATGTGCATACGTATTAGGACAAACACTTACCTATAAAGATAGAAAAAAAAAAGATACATGAAAACTTACATTATTACTTAAATATTTTCTAGTGAAATTTTCTATACAAATTAAAAATAAAATGTTAAGGGTTCCCAACAACTTCAAGGATTTCATACCAATGGCATTGCAAGCAAAGTATGTCAAATTCGGACTTGGGATAATATGTGCTAGGACATAAAAAAATTGCGAATTACTAACGAATGCAAAAATCACGTAATCCTCTCCAATAAATTGCATACTCATTACTCGGTCTACCCACGGACAGTAAATTCAGAGACCCAATACCACCTGACAATAAAATTTCACCTCTACAACTTTTTCTTTTACTTTTTTTTTTGACAGATATTGTCTTTCATATTCCCGCATTTAAACCATTAAAGATTGAGATGATTGAACAAAAACTGTCAAAGTCAGAAATTAACGATTCAATTTAGACTTTAGCAGGAGAATATCTATGGTTGCATAAAAATTACAAATGCTAGTTCGTTGGGCTGGTGACAGCTACTAGGAGGTTACTATCTAGATTAAAAAATATAAACTGTGCCTACCAACCGAATTCCTCATAGAAACAGTTGCCAGAACTAAAAAGGGATTAGCATCCAAGAACTACCGTTTTATCCTTAAAAATAACTAGTAATTGCAGTGTCTTCCTTTTGAAATATGTTGTAAACTTTGTTGCCCACAATTTAAATTCTTCGATTGTGGATATTTCTTTTAAGCACGACTGTATTTCCGCAAATACCCTTTTCACAATTATCTTATCACCTGAAATACCCATAAATAGAAACAAACAAATATTGAAATAATGTCTACACTCAATCATTTCAGCTTAATTTATTATAATGATTCATTACTTCTCCCAATGTATTTAAATTTTTAAATTATTTTACGCGAATTTCTTTGCTGTAAATTTGAATTCGCCGAATTTTCGATAGCTTTATTTTATCCTTGACAAATTTCATTTTTATCTAGATACATAGCTTTACGAGCTTTTTCTATATCTTGTTTTTTTTCCACTAGATGGCCAAGTGCTTTCCGGTATGCTTTCAGTTTATCTCACAACCTTTTTGAAAATAAAGCTCTCTTCTCTTCAGCACAGTTTGAAAGCCATAAGAACATTGAGGCAGGTTATTACGGAACGGATTGCAAACAAAGTTTCATTTTTATCACATCGGGGGTCCGTGTAATAAAATGAATTGATTGATTGACTGTAGGCCCACGTTAAACTGTGTTATAAATGGCGTAAGAAAATCAGGGTAATATTCTGTGTGTAATACACATTTGCAATGAAACTTGCCCACATAAATCAAAACGAAATAGATTCATGAATTTGACTTACTTTTTTTTCGAAGCAAATGGGAATTAGTAGGTATTTTTGTTTGTTTGTTTTTGGAAGTGAATGTAAGTTGAAGTTTTAGTAAGGGATGGAACTTGTTGAACTACAACTGAACTTTGTTTGAATAGATTGATTGCACACAAGTTGCAGTGTTTCCACTATTCCTTTTATAAATCGAAGTGCTTCACTTTTTTTTATTATTTTTAACAAGCACTGTTTCGCTTTAAATTAAAGTATTTCTGTTCCCAACTGATTAAAAAGGATGCAGCAATAACTCCTCGATCCGTTTAGAAGGTATTTCGTTTTTTTTTTAAATTCATGCACCTTTATCGTTACAGGGTGCCTCATAAGTGTGCTGCAGTTTGCTTGGAATGAAGGAACTGTTATCAGACATAAACCAATTTGAATCTGTATAGATCTTCATTGACACTAGGAGGAAAAACCTAGAGACAGCGCTACACAGTCTCGTCAGCATAATCGAGAAATCACTTAAAGATGAAGATTAAACGCTCGCCGCATTCCTTGACATTGAAAGAGATTTTAATAATGTCAACACTGAAGCTGTAAGAAGAACATTAAGTATGCTGAACATTGATGACATCCTGATAAATGGGATAGTCTGAATGCTAAAAGGTAAACACATAATTACTGAGTTTGGCGGAACTAAATTAGATGTATATGCCTCCAGAGGCACCGCTCATGGCGGTGTCTTTTCCCCACTGGTCTGGGTCATTGTTTTAAAAGAAGCACTGCGGCTGCTCGAAACATCTGGAGCTAAAGTCGTCGCCCATGCAAACGATGAAGTACTGCTGGAAATACCCAAATTCCTCCCTACGCTCAGTGAGCAAGTCGACGATGCCCTTAAGATCCTGGTTAGATGGTCTAAGACATGCGGCCTTACACGTCAACCCACAGAAAACTGAATTGGTTTTATTTACTAACAAAAGAAAAATTTCTCGGTTCAGCACTCTCAGTTGAGGACACTCCCCTCAGTATATCTGACAGTATCTTGCACCTGGGTATTTTATTGGATAAAAAACCCACTTGAAAATTGAATAGAAATGAAAGAGTTAAAAATACCAACATAGCCTTCTACACGTGCATCCGAATTTTTGGAAAAACCTGGGGGCCCTCTCCAAGACAAATTCTCTGGATGTTCACGGCTACCATAAGACCCATCTTGAACTATAGAATAAGTGAGACCACGAGCTGGAAATCAAGTGAGACAGGGCACGCAACCATCCTTGGCAGATTTTTTGGCCATGCACCTACGACGGATTACATAACGCCTTACTTTGACTTCTAAATTGCATTTTCTTAAGTACATAATCTTGAAAATCTGGATCCCTTATAGCAATAGCCCCACGTCTAGTTCGCGATAGCTTTCTGGCGACCTTAAAAGATCGATCGAGTTACCTTCCATGTTGAGTCGGCTGGTTTCGTCTCGATCGAGACTGCGTCGAATTGGAGGTTACTAACGAAATTCTGAAATCTTTATAGTTCAAGGCAATCTTAGTTCATTTTCATCTCTTGATGGATATTCGCTTTATTTTTATTTTTAGAAGCAATTTTCAAAATATACCTCTTTACACGCTCCGGCAGATTAAATGTTTTTTTTTTTTTTCTACTCATGAATTCTTAAAGTTTAGAAGTATATACTTGTTCAATTTTAAGGGATTTATCTCTGCAGTCTGCTTTAGTGAAAGACAAAGTGGTAAGGGACCTACCTCAACTTCAAACACCTACCGATCCAAAGAATTAATTCGAAACCAAATGGAATGAAATGTCCTTTGTAAATAAGGTTTCTTTTCAAGTGTCAGACTTTGTTTTAATTTTTTTTCTACAAGTATATTCTCACAGGTTGACAGACAACGAATCCATACCCAAAGGACGAAAATAAAGAGACAAATTTTCGTGCACTTTAATTGCCTAGCCCAAAGGTCTTTATTCCACAATATACGCAATATTGTCACTCTTCGTTTTGCTTTGCTTTTGCATAGCTATTCTGCGGTCGGAATAATATGCCCTATTTGATGTTTTTCCATTAGGTCATTGCCAGGTTACGTAGTTGACTCTGACGTGGGATAATCTATTATTTGCCTATCATGTTTCGTGTCGCAATAAAACTGGTCAACCACATTCCGCCGACGGGGGTGATTTCATTAAGGTTGGAATTTTTACCATTGGGTGCTACATTTTCACTAGATTTTATCATATAGAATAAAATGGGATGATTTTATTGCCATATTTGAGGTCGTAGTGTCATCGAGTTTGCTATATCAATTTTAGGTTCTTTGCTATACTTTTTGTTAAAGTCGTAAATAAAATATCAAATTTACAGAATTTGAGTATTGTGATTAATAATAATTGGTGCTATATACTATATGCCATGATGGCAGAGAAATAATCACCAACATATTTTTCAGAAAACAATTTAGAACCTATCAGCATATGGTATAAAGCACTGTCCATAAAATATGCTGACTGGGTGAAGAAAATCGTAAGCAATTACATGGAAATACGATATGGGACTCGCAAACGTCGCGTCGTGAAGCAACTGGCGTTAATTTACCAAAGTATGCTCAGACTTCTTCTAACCTTAGACATGACTACGATGTATTCCAATGAATACGATCTGACTCAACGAGGCAACGTTATATCAACGATGCTTACGAACATTATAATAGATATTTGAAGCTTTAACGTTTTTAGATGATTTCGCTACACAAACTTAGGTATGTATATTCATACTTTGAGTATGAGTTCAGACATTGAAAAGAATTGAATTTATTAGAACAATGGTTTTGCTTTGATACTTTAAAATCTTAGTTCTTTAAAATTTTTGCAAAAGACCTCTTCACCATACAGCCAGGTTGGCTTTCCTTTGCTTATCGATACAAAAACCGCATCCAACATCTTGGATGTGCATACCTTTCGAGGGGCAAACGTCAACTCTGACCACTATCTTATTACAGCTAAATTCAGAGCCCGACTGTTCAACGAGAAGAATCTGCAAGCCGCCAGAAGAACAAGCTTAGTACGTCAGAAGAGCCTACAAAGACCACCTGATAAAGAAACTCTCTGCAATGCACTCACCCACCACAAACGTTAACAACCAGTGGACCGAATACTGCAACATAACCAAAGAGGTAGTGTGTTTAGCTGCAGCGCAAAACAAGAGCAGCGAAAAAGGAGTACCGGACCAAAAGAAGGGAAGAGAAGAGAATATTGCGTAAAAAGGGTAAAAGGAAAAGGGACCACGCAGTTTTACAGCTCAAGGATATCGAGGAGTATCACGAGCCAAGCAGGCAGCTGGCTTCAAACCCAGAATGCAGGCTCTTCGAAATAGCGAAGACAACATTGTCACCGAAGCACAGAGAATTGTTGACATGTTTAATTAAAACTTCCAGCAATTGCTTAACGGCAGCAAATAGACAGAGTGATAGGGCAAGAAGAGAACCCACCTCCCGTCAATGAAGAACCGACGACTCTTCCCAGTATTGAAGAAGTTAATGTAGCCATCCGAAAATTTAGAACCAACAAAGCCACTGGTTCTGATGGGATTCCTGCTGAACTCTTAAAATACGGAGGTCTTAGTAGGGTGCATGCACCAAGTTAGTTAGTTAGACAGTTAGTCCTGTCTCAGGCTGTGACTCTACAAGGGTCGGGCGCACTTTAACTAAGTCAGTTTTAATTTTTCAATGTTAATTGTATCTCCAACTTTTCAAGTGGCTCAAGATTGGCTTCAGTATAAATTTAGGTTACTTAAAATGAATTTAAAATGATTAAGAGCCAATGCACACTTGCGCTTGCAATGCGGGAAAGAGCGCTAAGAAAATGAAAATTTGTACTTGACACTTAAACGAATGCGAAAATGATTCTTATAAATCGAACTTCTGATTTGTGCATAGGTCTGTATATACATATAAAAAAGACCAGTTGAATTTTATCAAGACGCACAAAATCTTCATTGAAATTAAATGTGCAAGAAAACTCGCAAAGAAAGGTGAACGACCCCACTAATTAGGGAGCAAGTCATCTCAATTGCAATAAGCTCTATAGCATGTGGCTCTTTCGAATCAATGGCACGTGTATTTTATTACACAATTACACTGTGGGGCAAATCGACCATACAAGATATGTTATTTCGAATTAAGGGTGGAGATACAATGCCCGCGGCCTCTGAATTGTGGGAGAAACTATCTGCCTAATTATGTCTTAAGCACTTGACATATGTATCTATGTATATCTGTGTTTTGAACAAAAAAAAATTATAGATATTCTTTGCATAAGCAATTTATTGTAAACGTACAAATTATTCCGACTCATCAAGTTACATAAATCTGTACATACAGCTCAAATTGAATCAACGCATATACATAATACATTACGTCAGCAGAAAGTCAACAGACAAGGATACCAGTCCATACACAGAAAAAAAAAAAAAGGTTTGACAATTCGTTATCCACATTGAGGGTAATAATTGTCAACTCGTGCCCAGCTTTAGGCTATATGTACATATCTTCTGTGACAGGATATGAGAGGTTACTTTTAATGCTTAAATCTCGCACAAAAACCCAAATGCTACCAAACAAGCACAAAAAAAAAAAAAAAAAAAAAGGATATCAGACATACATCCCTTGTGCTTAGAACGTTTTATTTTTAAACATATTCAACACAGTTATACCAAAGGGAAATCAATGGAAATAGCCCGCCGTTCAGCCATTCAGCCGTTCAAGGGTTGTTAACACTAAACACTAGAGGATTTCAATGATATTTAAATTTTATTTGCCAAGGGGTTAGCACACGATACTATTGCTGGCTTTTTGATTCGTTAAAATAAATATCCAAAAATCAAACAATCCAAAGCCGTTGAAATCCTAATTAAATGCTGCATTTTGATGGCTATAACGACTTAGTAGTGCGTGATTGTTCTGCATTTTGTATTTCATAAAAAACAATTAAAAAAGAGAGAGACAGAGTGACAGGCTAATAATAAATACTTCACAACAAAATGCTAGGCCCGTTGTTAATATAAATTGTCTGTCTTGTTGGCACACATTCTTAAAAAAAAAAAAGAAAAGCCAAGCGTTGCTGTCAACGACTATCTGCTTCATGGAATAAGAATTATTATCGAAATTCTCTTCAAAAGTTCATTTTTTTTTTTTTTTTTTTTGAAAATATATGTAGAAGAATTCTCAGTCCACGTTTCAGGGCGTAAGATACGCTCCGTTTGACACTGAGTGTAGACAAATTAACGACAAATTTATTTTTAAATTTTATATTAGTCTTCAGATCGATATATGCGAAAATATTTGCAGCAAATTGGTTGTTTCAGATTTTCATGGCAGATGTCTTCTGAACTGAGTTTGGGCAAATGGTGCATTTTGAGAAATTTTCATAGCACGATACGAGGCTATGTGCTGTCTGGGGTAATCTATAACGTACCCGATGGTTAATATGCTATAATATTTAAGATTCCAAGTTGTTTCTAGTCTCATTAAGACTTGCGTGAAATGGAGTAAATGTTTCATTTCGGCACTCACAAAGAATATTCTTCCGTTTCTGAGTGCTCATTACACGAGGCTGTATTTTGGTACTTTATTTTGTTGAAATGGTATCGGTGTCCATAATGTCCGGTTAGAGTTAGAAATTTTTTTCTTTTTCCATACAAAAAGTGTGCTTTTCTTTTTTGGTAAGTATTCGTCTTTCGTTTTCCGATTGTGTCACTGAAGAGTGGATATGTACCACTAGGTGGCACTCCGAAAAAATGAGTACAGCACCACTCCTCGCCAGACAATCTGCCCGTCCGTTTTCCTCAAAACCTTCGTATCTTGGAATCTATAGTATCTAATATTGTTTACGGCCGTAAAACGGAAAAGACTCTCAACTTTGGGTCCACCTTATAAGACCTAAGAGTCCTTGATGCTGCTTGACTTAACGAATTAATGTAGATTACGGTTCGCCAAAAAAATTCTTGATTACATGATGCTAATACATGGATTTCTGCTTGATAGTTTCCCCTCACTTAAGATTTAATGAATGTTAGTTACAAACTAATTCACTGACAGAAAGCCTAGATACCAATACTACAATACCACTGCGGTAGTTCTACAGGGATCAGTCCTAGGACCATTTCTGTGAAATATGATGTACGACAGTGTTTTGTGCCTAACGCTACCGCAAGGATTTAAGGTGATCGGTTTCGCTGACGATATCGCCGTGGTGACTGTGGCGAAGCATATCCATGAGATAGAGTCAGACAGGCAGCGCTTTCTCGGATGCTGATATCCACCGGCAGTCCTGGATACGAAACGAGAATTCTGCTATCGAAAGTGGCGAGCTCCATCCTTTTGTATACTGCCCCAGTTTGGGCGAATGTACTTTCAACAAAAGAAATAAGGAGGAAACTTTCGTCTGCTTACAGCCTCTGCGCAATCAACCATTTCTGGTTTTCGAACAATTTCGGACAAACCAGCCTGTGTCATAACTGAAGAGTACCTATTGAAATTCTCGCCAAAGAGTATACACCAAGCTTATCGCGAACAGAAAAAATACCAGGCTTACGAAGAGGCTAAAGGAGGAAGAAAGTGCAACATCTGCAGCGCTCTGCCAAGCCATATGTGGACAACACCACCAAAGGTAGATGGACCCACAAGCTGATTCCAAACATTGAAACTTGGACAAAAATAACGCAAGGTGGCTGTAACTATTACGCAGTTTTTGTCTGAGCATGGTGGCTATCGAAAATACCTCCACAGATTTGGCCAGATACCTCGCCCTTTTGCGATACCCAGAAGCAGAAGAAGATGGGGAGCACGTTATGTTCCAGTGCAGACGCATTTTTACAACTGGCATAGCGAATTTACGAAGCCCGGATCGTGTAATAGATGGTTCGAGATCTGCTCCGTCATAACGGCCGTGCAGAATGACTTGCGTAGAATTGAAGCATTGAGAAGGGCCGAGGAGGCAACTAGCACAGCGGGAGTCCCGCGTGGAGAGTGGCTTGAAGTGTGTAGGATGTGTGCTAAGTACGTAGGCGTATTCCTGAATTCGACTTGCGTGTCATATAGATCCAGATCGAATTAAAACAGGATTGACTCGATCCGATCATACAATTTTCTGCGATTACATTGAAATTGAAGAGAAAAAAGAGAGATTTGATAGTAGTAACTTTAAAACTTTAAAACACAACATAGAATTGCTTCCAAAATACCTCCACAGATTTGGCCAGATACCTCGCCCTTTTGCGATACCCAGAAGCAGAAGAAGATGGGGAGCACGTTATGTTCCAGTGCAGACGCATTTTTACAACTGGCATAGCGAATTTACGAAGCCCGGATCGTGTAATAGATGGTTCGAGATCTGCTCCGTCATAACGGCCGTGCAGAATGACTTGCGTAGAATTGAAGCATTGAGAAGGGCCGAGGAGGCAACTAGCACAGCGGGAGTCCCGCGTGGAGAGTGGCTTGAAGTGTGTAGGATGTCTGCTAAGTACGTAGGCGTATTCCTGAATTCGACTTGCGTGTCATATAGATCCAGATCGAATTAAAACAGGATTGACTCGATCCGATCATACAATTTTCTGCGATTACATTGAAATTGAAGAGAAAAAAGAGAGATTTGATAGTAGTAACTTTAAAACACAACATAGAATTGCTTCCAAACGTGGCGTCATGAAACTAACAAGACGAATAAAGAAAAAATTCGATACGATTTCAATTCGTTTTTAACCCGATCTGTTAATATGCTTAAGCTTAAACGCAATTGAAAGCCTATTTATTTCCAATCTGATCTGACAATCCTATCATGTAAACAGGGTTGTAGGGTGCAGAGTAAAAGGCTTGGTATGAATCATCAAAACACTGTACGTTTTATAAGCAATTATGCTAAATGTCATTAATTACGTGAATTTACGTTTTTTCGTTCCACTTATTGGTTTCGCTTTGCTTACTCGTTCCAGTTGAATTGTTAGACGTATGGATTTCAATAGTTTTGCCTGGATTGGCTTACTCAACTTTGAAGTCAACCTCAATTGTGCATTAGGTACTCCCAATCATGAGAACATACAAACATACCATACATATATTCTGAGAGCCAAACAACGTCTTCATTGAATAGGTACCTCTACCTTGTCAAAGATGACACGCTATCATGATGATAATTCCAACTCCAAGAATAGGTAGGTGTCAAAAATGTATTGAATGATGAACCCATTTCGGAGTCTATTTTCGAAACCACTCCACTGTGCCACGTGTCACTAACCATTTTACTACAGAATATTTATTTATCCACAGCCTTTCAACTTTCACTAATTCCAAGGTTGACCTATTAATAGTTACTCAAACTACTTCAATCCAAACATAAAGCCACAAGTACATGTATTTCGCATGAAGCCTTTTGACGTCGTTCATCGTTAATTATTTTTCTAAAATCTTGTGACATCGCCAATTATTCATATTGTTCCTCTTTCCCCCGAACTAACAAGGTCATGTGCGCAAAAGAATATCAAAAACATAAATTGTATGCTAGAAGATCAGCACATGTCTTTCTCAATTACAGGGGATGTCATAACAATAAGTTGCCGGTTATTGGCACAAATATGCTCAATTTAGCTCCTTATAAGCTTCAGGTCTAAAACGCCACTGTTCGACGACTTGTTCGTTCGTTTGGTACACTTCGGTCTCTCTTTCTGTTCGACAATAATCTTCTTTGATTTAATATTACTTAACCGCTTCGCCTTCGTAGTTCTGTGTCCATACACATGAGAGAAACATGCGATACATTCATTGTTTTTTTTTTCTGATGGCGACAATAGAATATAGAAATTTCTCCACAAGACCATAACAAGCTCTTCCTACAAGCCGACCGACGAGCTAATGAAGAATGACAGCTTTATTTGTGTCATCATGAATTTGATTGAATGACAATAATTTGTTGTAGTCTTAGTTTTTAATAAGTGTTATTTTTATAGAAATCCTTAAATGGCATGTAAAGGGTATATTTACATTGCTGTCTGTCGAATTTGACAGATGTCATGAGAAAGAATTTATATTTATTTATAAAAACTTAGCACTATGGCATACTTCAGGTGAAGTTTAGATTTTCAACTGCCAACTAATTGGTAGGTCATAAAGACAGCTGTCATATGGAAATATAAACAATTGCAATTGCATTTACTATATGTCAAATAATTATTCAGTCATATTTGGGAGCTGTGACATGAAAATGTAGAAATTTACGAAAATGCCATATGACGATTCAGGTGAATGTCGTTTGGTGCACCATTTCCATTTGTCGAAAAATAAGTCAGTCATATTTGGTACCTTTTATGCGATAACTAAAAGACGTTAAGTCGAGCGCAGTACCTATCTGTCAAATGTGAAATTAATTATATTTCTATCTTAGCTGTCATACGGAAATTGTAGATTTTATTAATTCTGAAAATAAACTACAAAAATTGAAAATAAGTATTTTAATAACAATTCCCAACGAAAAAAAAAATTGTGATAAGAAACTTTGGCACAAGCAGAATTCTCTGACCCGGGGAACATAAAATCAAATGTAATGCAAAAATGTGCGATGCATCCTTAAAAACCGTGAGTTTGGTGTGCCATCTGGCCAGCAAGGATTTTTTTTTTTTGATAATAAACAAGCTACCATGGAATGCTGACGTTGTGTTTTTGGTAGGAGTATGTGTGTGAATTGGGTGTCCTGTCACAATTTAAACGAGACGAGAACTGTTTTGCAAACAAAGTTTCCAAGTCATGTGATCTCTCGTATGGATGCCTAAACTGACAGGTATAATGTTGTCTGGATTTCGTTTTTTTTTTTTTTTAAACTGATCAATTTAATCTCTTTGGAAAAGATCATCGAACGATCTGTATATTTATTCATTAAACAAATTGCTCATGGTGGCTTAAAAGAACTGAGCATTGTGGAACCACCACCACATTCTATGTAATATTGAGGTCATAAAAACCGTTATAGATACAATAGCCCAGACTATAGATGGATCTTTCTTCGTCTATAATATATATTTGCTAAAGAGTGCCATAAATCACCCTAAGTTGAGCTACCAAGTCGGTGAGGATGTGACATACTACTCGATGAGAAAGAGTAGTCCTTGAACGTTTTTCAAGAATAAAGCGACTCATTTTGTTCCGCGGAGGTATGATACCTTTGACAGTTGTCAGTTTCAAAATAAACTATGATTTTAAAAGAAACCACTAGGTGGCCCATCCCAATATACAATACTCCTATTTGACAAGTCAAAACTCAGAGCTCACAAAGCGTAGGCATGGGTATTGCAACTATCAATATACCCAACTCCAATACTTTGAAATTTGCACCCTCATCCCAAACGCCCAAAACGAGTTAAACTGAATCGAAAAAATGGTGGGCGGAAGCTGAAAATACCGGAAATCTACCATAAATTGCTAACCAGCCCCCTTAAGTAAAACGTAACAGCAATCCCGCGGGAAAAGTGGTTCTTGTTTATTGTGTAACTTGTGTTTTACTATGTAGGCGTATTCCCTGGTATCGATTATTTGGGTCTACGAATCGTAATTGCTAGTGGCCCACAAATTAATAAAAATTGAAGGAAAATTATTGAAGCTTGAATGCACTCTGCAACTTTCAAAGTCCCGCTAATGGATTGTTATTAGTTTGTCAACAAAAACTATCTCAAATGTCATTCTTTTTGCATTTGTCACATGAAAAAAAAGTTTTTATTTGCCATTCATTCAAAAAGTTTGCGTACACTCTTTTTATGGCGGCAATTCAAGTATACTTTAATGTAGGTGCAGCTTAATTTCAGTTGAACCTAAACGTACCAAAGGTTCTCTTCCCCTGATAAGCACGACGAGATAGTGCCAGTTGTGCTTGCAATTTAAATAGTTGAAAATGTCTTTTTGCGGAAATATCTTTCATTCATGAGTTTTAATTAATTTTTGCCGCCACAGACTAACCCTTAAATCCTTTGGGTACATTACTTTCCTTAGGGTTGGTAGCGTAGCATCATTGTCGACGTTGTCGTCGGTTGGCTTAAAGTTAAGTTGTTGAAAGATTCTCTTGTGAAGAGAGCGCAAATTAATTTTTGCAAACCTAATCATTTCATAAATTTACATTGAGAGCAGGTGGAAAGGAACAGGAAGTTGAAAATTAATTTTCTTAAATCCTTTTAATTGGATAATGCAACGAAGATATTCACTACCACTAGTCACTTGAATGCTATCAATTGGAAGGCAAACAACATCTACAGTAAGTTCATATCTAACACACATTTGGATAGTTCTGAGAAAACAGAGAATTTACTTCCAATAATCTGAGTATATGTACATTTGACGGGTTAAGACAATAATACGTAACATTCATATTTATGTAATTTAATTGGTTAAATATTTCAAGTTTCATGTTTCAATTCGAGGATAAAGCAGACATAAGTAACCCTAAAAGTGATACTTGCAAAATACTTGTGGAATTTACATTTATTTGTTAAAGCTGTCATTATTTTGCAAATAATAACACTATAAGTCGGTCATACAGATTGTAAGCTAGGTATTTAGAGAATATACTCTAGGATATGATACACGACTAATAAATGTGCTTCCCGATTGGTTTTGAAATGCTCAAAAATGAGCCATGACAAGACCAATACTTTGTTATGAGGAATCCCTTGTGAAATCACAAAAGCTGTGATTAATTGAGAGAGAGACAGAAAGACACCGTGTTAAACGGATAAGTATTCAGCCTTTTCATTTTAATGTCCGCAACGTTAAACTGGCCGAAGCAAAGTATGACAGAGTAGCAATATACCTTCATATTTAAGTACGTCAGCACTTGCATTGCAGCCCTAATGTAGCAGATATCCGCACCCACTTGGCATATATGCATAGTTTAGAAAAAGCATAACAGAGGGAGACAACTGTAGACTACGTCGTCAAATAATGGAACTTACCGTGTTATTGTTTTGTGTCCCAGCTTACTTCTGAACAAATAACCACAAACCAGTTTTCGATGCAGAGTTGCCAATTAGTCAAAACATTGTATATTTTACAAAAAAAAAAAGTATAGATAGAAGTTCTTATATGAACATATTTAAGCGGTATATTTATTTATAACTGCCGTTCAGGAACTACGGTTTTTCTATAATCAGCGTAAGACAAGCGCGATACGAATGGTCTTATACTGAGGGCACGGCGGAGAAATGAGAAAGAGTTATCGGAGAAGAATGTGTTGATTGATTTCTTCCACTATTTGTGACGTTTCTTGTGGATGCCATGACTCAATGGTTAGTGCATTAGACTACTGTGAATAGGGTTCCAAGTTCTTATCCCAGAAAACGGCATCGAAGTTTTTCCATGGCTTCGCCTCCTGTTTATAGAAAACTTTAAGAAAAAATCCTTCCGAGCCGGACACAGCATAAAAGTGTAGGTTCCTGCTACACATGCAGAGATGTGTATCACGCGCAACACGTTCAGTTGTGAGAAGTTTAGCCCTATATAAGCTGCATATCTATGATGCTTTATCGTACATGAATCAATACTTTTATGTGTGTCTGTGGCTTATTTTTGACTTATATTTGAACTGCATTTGCGCGCATCGAATTCCAATAAAGTTTTTTTTTTCTCGAATGACACAATTAAAAGGCTCCGAAGAGCTCTTGTTCATGTCATACCTATTGGAATTGCAAAATGTAGCAAAAGATTCTTGGTATCCAAATATTTTTCTACATTTTTAAATGGAAACAACTTAGTACCTTCTGCTAGAAAAATCATGTGGGTACAATTATACACATAGCAACGGCAACCCTGGGGTCAAAGAATACGCACTAGCTTTATTCCGGAAAGGGAAATGCATACTTGTAGTGGAGAAATGAACTTAAAAGAGATGGCATGAGTGAAAATTGACTGCAACTGAAACTGATCTCACTCCGATTGCTTGAAGGGAGAGCAAATTGTGTAGCAGATAAGTTTGTTAACATTTTTAAGGTTAAAATCATTTAACCCTCTTAAGTAACGACTGACAGCACATGTTACGAATTAAAAAACAATTTATAGAACACTTTAGCAGCCACTGGATAGTGACCATTCTAAGAAGCATACATACAGCATTTGCATTTTATCCGTGACCGAGGAGCTGCTTAGGCAAACATAATTATAATTTGATATTTTTTTTATTTTTAAATTTTTATTTGCTGGTCAGTGCGTGACCTTATTTTTATCGAGTGAAGGCCAGGGATGTAGAGATGTGGTCATGATAATCGTAGTATTGGAATGTTTCTTTGGAGTTCAGTGAGCAGTTTGGAAACGCTAAGCTCAAGGTATAGCATTTGTGAGCTTAGTATTATTCGCACAAATTAAAGGAAGAGCCATCCCTCTGATTGATGTTATTACCACAGATCCGAAATAATGAATCTTTTCGCAATTCCTAAACCTTTGCTATTTAAACAAATATCTGGAAAGGACCTCAGTGAATCGGAATCTAGACGTACAATTACAACCCAGATGTAGAAAACTATTTAAGGTATTTTCGAATATACAATATCCGCGATTGTAGTTAGCTGGAATAGCATATAAAACAGTATAGAGCACAGATTTAAAATTGAAATAAATGACTTTCAAATTAGAGTGAATATAAATAAAGCTCCCGCTATCACTTTAACTTGGTAACACTGTTTAAATAATAAATCTTTCTTAACAGTACATCACTTTGGGCGCGATATTGAACAGCTGAGTTAACTTTCCACGCCATTTATATTTGCAAATTTAGCGTTTTTAATTCTCCTTCCATGAAAAAGGAAAGAAAAGTTTTTCCCCCAAAAATCCACATGTGTACATAGAGAAAAAATTCATTTCTCTGTGCAAAATAAATCAGATACCACGCGGTCGCTGTTGCTTTGCTTTGCTATGCCTTTTTTTATACTAACAAGTAATCTAATCTAATCTGATTTTAATCTGACCTACATACATATACACAAACTGACATATATACTATACACACCAGAAAAAATGTAATTTTTTTTTTGCCGGGCATCACACCAAAATGACTAAATCGATATTGATGATTCGAGATACGTAACAGCAAGGGTGCCGCCACCAATAAAAATAAAAGACATTCCTCCCCCCCACCTCGTATACATAGTTCAGACATGCCATACCATCCCCCTACTCCAAAAAAAAAGTGGTGTACAAATACCTCAGTGGACATCAGTATACCTATGGATGGCTATATATATATATATCTGGGTAGGTATATCGCAAAATAAATAGCATAGAAGCCAGATGTCCAGTTCCATAAATAAAAAAAAAAGTGAGGAGCTCTTCCGTATTAGCTTTAGAAAACTTGCTTACTCTTGGCGGAAACCTATCAATTGTTTGGTGATTATGTGCAAAAAGTATCTCAACGAAAAAAGTTGTTTATTAAAGTATTTCTCCCCACCACCACAAAAAAAATGAAGGCAATCACTTTTCTATTCAATTGTCGTAAATCCCAGGGGAGGAAAAAGGCTTCCTCCCCAGCTAAGATGGGCTTAAGCAGGAGCCTTTTGTGGGACAGAACAATAAACCGTTTTTCCCCCAAAAAGAAAAAAAAGATATTTTCGCATATTAAGATATTAAAATTGTAAAGTTCTGATTTAAGCATAATATTTACGGTGGTACCATACCTACCCTCGGATTTATGCATCCACCATCCAACTCCAAGAATAGGTTAATAAAATTTCTACACAAATCTTTAGGAGCCAATAAAAAAAGAAGATAAATGTTCTAACGAATAAAAAGAAAAACAGCATTTTACGTCGATTGTGTTTTAAATGTCGAACATTAAGATAAAATAAAATAACTAGTTTACTGCCGATTCAGGGTCAAGTTTACAAAAAAATAAAAAACAAACCAAGCTTTGCTAAGTTATATCCTTAATCTTTAGCTGCATAGCAGTTGATATTAATTTGTTTTATCAAAAGAACTTAATCCAGAATATTTGGATCGACATCAAAGAAGAAAAGAAAAAAAAAAGGAAGAAAGGGATTAAGTCTTGAATTAACGCATACGACAGTGAAGAATTTGTGCATTGGAAATTAAAATTTCATCTAAGTCGCAATAGTTTTTAGATGACTCTTGCGTTGCGAATTGAAATAAAAAGAGAAACTCGAATAATTTAAAAAACAAACGAAACATGCCAAAGTTGTAAACCCCGATGACACTTGGGGCGCTGAGGAAATACAACACGATGCAGACGATGGCGGAAATTTAATTGTCAGGTTGATAGGACTCCCATAACTTGGATGTTCGACTACATCAGTGGTTCCCAACCTTTTTTCACAGTATGCACCAAAGTCGAAAAAGATGACGTTTGTTCTGATACGTAAAAGTCGGCAATAACCGAAAAAATAAGTTACGAATGAGGCTACCTTTGTCCAAAAATGTTCCGAATACTCTTCAATATTACGACTTTATCCCTTTTGTACTTTGCTCAAACTGAAATGACAAACCAACTAATCAAAAATGAGCTGTCAAATAGGTTGTCCAAAGAAAAAGTATTGTCAATTTGAAAAAGAAACTTCTAAAAAACGCATACGAAAATGCCTTTAAAATAAAATTTATAACAAAGTCTAACAATTATAAGGACTCACTTTTTTTTATTCATCTTTAAGCTTACATATGGCCAAATGTTTGTCGTATTAGAAATTCGAGATATGGGTTCTAAAGTATCACATATTTTCGACTACAAGATATGCAAAAGTTATCGATATTTTTAGTTTCTGACACGAGGTTGTCGCATTGAAATTTTCAACTAAATTTTGAGCTACACTTGACTAAGTGCATCCTCAACGAGAACCATTTCTCCACAACCAACCTACACTTGCTTTATGAACCATAGTAAATTTTAAATTCAAATTTTTCGCCTTAAAATTTGTTTTAACAACGAAAACTTTAAGTATTAAATTGTATACTCTACAATTGATTCTTAGAAAAACAATTTTTAGTGAGAAAAAAAACACTTAAAATTTCAAAGAAAACTTTACTGTTAAGAGAATTTTGCTTGCTGATACAAAGATGAATTCCGTTTTGTCCAAATCAATTTTGTTCCAGAAAATAAATGATTTCATCCAGCAGATATGAATACTGAATTACAGCTCATGAACAAGTCAGCTGTTTATTTTGTAGTGTTGTCTTTTTTATTTGCATATCGCTGCCAAATTGTGTTTGTGGGCGTCAAGGATAATTATATTGGCTGCCAAATAAAAATGGATACATATAAATACATACATATCAAAAAAAATAATTTAGGCTAATATCACTGCTTAATTATTTGAATTGCCACAAGTTTAGTACCAATCATTATTACATGTGCAATTTGGAAAAGTATTTTCTTCTTCTTCTTGTTTAATTGCTCGATTTACAGAAACGTAGTGAAAATATACCCATGCATTTATGCATCTAAAAACTACATCTTTATGGCATGTATTCCATTTTTCTGTGCGCCTAAGTAAGAAATGAAGCGTGACTATCTCGTTGTACGCATAAAAATAGCATATTGCATTCATTTTCTTTAGATTATAAGCCATTTTATTCGGCCAACATTATCCGAATGTTCTGTTTGAAAATAGGAATAGGATCTACTTAATTATTTTAACCATTGAATAGCTTAATTTTTAATCACATTGTAAGCACTAAAATGCGAATGCAGTCAAATTTTGATTCAGTCAAAAACATTAGTGTTAGATCTATCTAAGCAGTTAGGTGCACCTTAGATCGTTATGCATTTACGTGCGTTAAAACTTATAGGCGATAGAGGTTGATTACGAAATAAGGCCACATTCAAACATTCAAAATGTAGCTTTATTACCATGAAAGGACAACTTGGAAATAAGACCACATTCATATGGAAATAAGATAATAAACAAGCCAAAAAAGACTGCAGTGCAATTACCAAAGGTAGTAAAAAATTTTGATCATTCGTCAAAAACATTAAAAACTCTGCCTTATCTGCCATTTTTCCCTGCACTTACGTCCTTTCTTTCTGAGGTCATGGAAACGCTGATAAATCGTCAGCTTATGGAATATCTTGATTCACGAAAACTCCTCAATGACCGACAGTATGGTTTTCGTAGCAACAGGTCCACTCGTGAATTGATGGCATATCTAACCGAGAAGTGGAACCAATCTCTTCACCACCTCGACGAAACAAAGGTAGTTCCGCTTGATATTTCAAAAGCATTTGACAGAGTTTGGCATCAGGCTCTTTTGTCGAAATGCGTGCGTATGACATCTGTCTTCTTTAATGGGTAAGAAATTACCTTTCGGGGCGTTCAATACAGGTTGTATTGCTTCAAGTTTGCTATTCACCACATAAATACTGGTGCCCCCCAGGGCTCAGTTCTGCCTCCGACTCATTTTCTTATTTTTATAATCCATCTAATCCAATCCATCCCTTCGCTGAAGTCCCTCAGTTTTTCATATTCTTTCCCCAACTCACGTAACGCAATGCTGTCTCCTGTCACTCAAGCGAAACCAAATCCCCCAACCACTATCCATGGATGGTACTTGCATCGCGGAAACCGAACGACTTGCTGTTCTCGGTGTGTGTAAGAATAACCATTTCCGATGGGACTATCACAAAAATTCGCCAAAAATGCACGAAAATGTTAAGGATTTCTTAAGCGGTGCAAGATATATTTTACCGTGTCCTCAATTTATAATCCTTCCAAGACTAATGTACAACGCCCATATTGTACCCTTATTCCCTACACTCAACCTGTGTATTCTGTAAATAACGGCATGTGACCGGAGCGAATGAATGACTTTTTTGGTTAAAAATCGTATTTTTGATTAAAATATTTTTTCGGTTCGTTCAAAAATGATTTGGCCGGGTTTTCCAACCATGTAAAGAATATTTATATCGCTTTCACATTGTACAACCTTTTAAGTTTTATATTACAACTAATTTTTTGTGAAATAAAAATAAGACATTCGAAAAATACAACTTGAAATGGTCAGAATTTGGTGATCAATTTAAACTTGCAGTACAAACATTGTTTAAAAGAAATTACAAATTTGTAATTTTGCACTTTGGTCCCTTATAACAAAAACACTTGTCTAATGTGAAATCAAAACAATTTAAGAAGAGAAATATAAATTATTTAAAGAAAAAAAAAAAGAGTAAAACTTACCGAACATTGGCCAATGTATGCCGTCGATTCTTCAAATAGCGGCTGTGATACTTCTGCAGATCACCAATGGATCCTTGTTCAGCCTGCATTTTTGGCAGTATGATTCCACTTTGTGGATTCGAACTAACTAGATTGCTTGTGTGATTAAAATTGCTTGCTACACTGCCACTGCCGCAGCCGCCACCGATGCTAACTGCACCACTGATGGCACTGCCACTTGACGTTAGAGTTTCACTAGAATTAGTAGCTAGCGCGACTACAGTTCTATTCCAGCCCGATTTTAATTGTTTTCTGATTTTCAGTTTTATTCGAGGTGATGGTGAGCTGGAATACTCCTCGGATCCTCCTCCGCCGCCGCCGCGCTGCGACTGTCTATCACTGCTACTGAGAGTTGCGGCGGTTGTTTGCGACAGCAATTGCTGTTGCGGATGGTGGTTTTGATCAGACTCTTCCTCTTCTTTAATATGAGGTAATGGTGACGTTTGTGGCTGGCACACTCTGCTGGGTGGTGTTGAAGAAGCAGATGAATTGCTATTTGCTTGATTCGATATTGAAGAGGCAATCGATGCGACAATATCATCTGGACTGTCCGATGTATCGGAACGCTTAGATACCGGCGATGTGGGCTCTTGTCCCTCTGGCGGCGGTGTGGAAACGTTGACAGTGTGTCCTTCGATTACAACGTTATTGAGTTCATCCGATGGAATCGGCGAATTCGGAGGACTTGTAGCGGGGGCTGCTGAGCCCCCGCGACAAGGTATACAACAGCGAAACACTGTGCCTCCGAAGCACTTAGGCTTTGATATGCGTTTTGAGTGCTCGGCGGTACGCTGTGATTTTTAAAAATATTTTTGATGTTACTACTTGAGATAAAAATCCAAGAAATAAATGAAGTATGAATCGTGGATCGTTACTAAAATTATAAATTACAGAAAATGAGAGAAATTAAATGATGTAATTCTTTTTTTTTTTTTTTTTTGAATCGTCTTTGTGAGTTTCTTTTTTTTTTTTTCTATTTTTTTATAATTTAAATCAATCTGTCAATTTTGCTTTCGCGGGCTTGCCAGAAGATATAACTCTTGACATGATAACAAACCTTGTTCGAAGGCGCATGCTTTCCAGAATCGGTATCCACTTTTTGACCACCATTATTTATCTTTATGTGATGGGAAAATTTTGCTAATCGCATTTTCTGATAATTTTCCACAAAAGTTGTTAGTTTCTCTGGATGGTTTTTTCAAGTTCAACCATTATTGAAGCTCTTTTATGCTATGTTGATTCTTACATTGCGAGATTTTTCCACAAAACTCTTAGTTGTTCAGGGCAGTAGACGAAATCATCTGAAAAATAAAAGGTATCTATTTTTAGTTTAATTTTAATAGAATTTTGTTAATAGGTTGCTAGAATACTTATAAATTAATCAAATTATATTTTATGAATATTTTAAGTTTGTCTAATAGTAGACAGGTGCCGGGCTAACATCCCTAACGAAACTTCGAAATACTGACGGCCAATTGACTTACTAATCAAAGGATGGGTTCCATGGTTTGAACGGAAGCCCTACATGGACAGGTGGAGTCTTTAGTTTGATCTCCCGGTAGAAGTCTGTGGTTATGTGGTTAAGGTTGTACCAAGCTTTCCTTCGCAGTTCAAATTAAGGTTCCCTTTTTTCGTTTCTGAAGATTGGTCTTTGTCTGCCGGAATTAGCCCATGAAGATGGCCAGGATTCTTCAAGCAAACGGGAGGGTGTCTTCAGCGCAGTCTCAGGATGGTGATGCTTCCAATATCTGCACAAAGTCAGAGTGGCATTCTCGCATTTCCTCGGATTTCATTGAATTCCTTCAAGTCCTGCTTTCTTCTCAGATCAGGTGGTGGCTATCTTGCAAAGCCATTCATGGGAGCCATTCAACTGGGGATGGTCTTACAGTACAAGAAAGTAACCTCATGGTGGTATTCAATTGGGGGTCGATCTTGTTGGTGTGGCAACTATTTAGCCAAACTAGGGCTCCATATTCTGCAGTTGAATAAACCAGCGAGAGAACAGAGGTGCGGTAGGCAGTTTGCAGAGGCACCGCAGGAGGTGCTTTTGGATCATGTTATTCCTTGTCTTTATTTTTTGCGAGACTTTGGTTAGATCTGGCTTATATATCAGAGTTCGGTCTAAGGTGATACCCAGATATTTTGGAGTTAAGTTGTGTCTTAGGTATAAACCATCAAACAGCACTCGCAGTTCTCTTCGTGCCTCTCATGATTGAGGTGGAAACAACAGATTTCAGTTTTGGTTGCGTTCAGTTGTAGGCGACAATTCTTGCAGTATGCTAGCAAATGATTCAGGTCTGATGTCGCTACCTGTTCCAGGGGTTCAAAGGACTTGTGTTGGAACGCAAACACCATGTCGTCGGCATAGTTAAATTGCCGGGAGGACGTGTCTGGTAGGTCGCAGGTGTATATGTTGAAAACGGTAAGGGCGAACGCCGATCCTTCTTGAACCCTGTTTAAGAAACGATAAATTAGTCAAAGAACCCCACACAAAGACTTCATTGGATTTGTGTTATGTTCTACGGCAATATAGCATTCCTTTAACCCACCCCAGCCTTTGAGCATAAATTGCTCCTAAATCCTTCTTTCCATCTTCACTGGCCACTGCCTAATAAAGACTTCACCTAAAGAACACCTGACCCAACCTATAAACTTAGCAGAGATAGTGATTGGACCATTGTACACATTCTCACAGACCTTCCGCTTCTTCATCCAGCACATTTTGAAAAGTTAATGGAACTGAGTAATTTCTTCTAAAGCCTAATGGCCCGACACAATTCCACTCCACGATGGTACGGTGCCAAAGCGTATCAACTGCTTCCCAACAATAATAATAACTCATTTTTTTATTCCTATACGAATATACACGACAATGAGGTAGGATTGTAATTTTAAGGATCAGATTCTCATAAATCACTTCCCTCGTACGTAACGTATCGATTTTCTGTTCGTTGGAAGTGCGAATTAATGTTCAATTAACTGCAGAGAGTTCTAAAGAAAAGTACAGCAAAAAAAAAAACAAAAAAAATCTAAAAATAAAAGTTATATACTTCCAGGATAAATGTCATGATTCTCGGAGTGAATGTATGTATGTAGATATTCCCCATAGAGATCACCAGCAACTGCTCTTCCATTCATCATTCGAAGTGGGAAACGTTCGCACAGCACATTCGTCATATAATGCGAATAATTTTCCTCTCACACGGCATTGTCTCTATTCAACTGGGATGGGTGTTAAAATTACCGACAAAAACTTTTCATGAAGCTGACTGTGGCATCAAGCGAGAAATCAACAGCAATTTGCCTTCATAAATGTAATGGAACGAACAATAATGCATATTTCAAGCCGCGCGCCGCGCCGCACCGCACCGCCGACTTTGGCATCATTTGGCACCGGTTACATGCACTTCCGAGTGCAGCGCACAAATTCAATCATGCATCCAAACTGTATCCCATCAAGCACGAATTCATCATCGAACTCAGCCAATAAAAACGAAAACAGAACCAGAAAATAATATTACTCGGCCTTTTTTATGAATTTCAAAAAGTTTATTACTTATTTAAAAACTTCCTCGAAAATAATTAATTTTTGGCATGGACTTCAAAAATATTAAAATAAAAATTCCATACTTAAGGGTGGCATCGTTAAGTTCTTAAATATTTTATTACATTTTAACTGTTGTGAGTCATTCGCATACAGTTGTGCTGATATGAAATTCCTTTGTGTCATGAGATTTCAAATTTGAGAACATAAAAGAGAAGAAAACATTAAAGAACCTCCATTTGACAGGCTGCCATGGGAATTTTGACACAACAGCTGCCTTTAGATATTTCAGCGGCTACTTTTAACACATTTCCGCATGCACACATCCGGTTGTCTTCAGTTGGTCAAATTTGAAAAAGCGAATCAATCATTGTCATGATGCATGACGTGCATTCATCATTTGTTTATGACACATAGCTTTGCATTTTCGGTATTTGAGTGAAATCTGAAATCGATTCGAAAAGCCCAGAAGCAGTTAGAACAATCGAACCACTGAACAATGGGATTTCTAAGCTCGGACTAGAAAACAACATCAATCAATTGAACCAATAGCCACAAACTGATGTTAAATTGTTCTGCCGTGGCCAATATTGAATATTTGTTTCAGAATGTAGTATGAATTTCGTATCCGCGGGGCTCTAAATAATGTTGAAGTTAAAGTTTTAACGGTTACAGATTGAATTGATTGAAAAGGTCATACCATGGAGGTTTCTTAGAGAGAAGTGAATAATTTGTGGCTTACCAGAATAGAGCAAAGACTTATCATAGCTCCATAAAATGTATTCGATTAGCATAAATATGAATCAAGTTCTTTGAAAAACAATGGTTTCGTGACAGTAGGGTAATCCTGCTGATCCCACGTATCGCCCGGATCGATTCAAAGAAATATTGACTGTCCATTTTATGATAACATTGTAAGCTCCGGTTGCAAAAACAGTTCAGTTATTTGTCCTAGAAATCTGTTCTGGTTCAGAGATGGATGTGAAATGGAATCTAGACACTGTATCAAAGCTTAGTTATCGACGTGTTCTAGCGGGGCTGTGTTTGAGATCTGCTCCAGGCCAAACCTGTGCGAAGTTAGGTCCCTAGTATACATGTCTTGGGAGATAGTCAGGCAGAGCCTAGGACACTATAATTCAACTAAGAACACTCGGGGATAAAGCAGTTAAATGTGATTACGATGCATTCAAGTTTCTTGTCAGCCATAGCAGGGTAACATCCTCCACCAAATCCTATTCAACATTTTGAGACGCTAATTCTTCCTAAAATGGACTGGTAATAAAGGGTTTTGCATACGATCCATCAGCTTTTATACGGACGGATCAAAAACGGAAATGAGACTAAGGGGAGATCTTAACTTTAAAATCTCGTTCCTTCATTCCAAGTGAAAGTAGTGACAATACAGGAGGCCTTATCGTAGCTGACGTGTAATGTAACATCTACGAGGGTCATCACCATCTTTACTGAAAGTCAAGCCACTATTAAATCCATAGAGTCGGTCACTTTCAACTCCAAAACTGCCTGAGATAGCTGAACACTTTAAATTCCCTTAATATGGGTGCCGGGCCAGTGTGACATCTAGCACAATTGTAAGGATATGGCATAACTATTTTGATTCTACCCGAAAGCGACAATATTAAATATAAGTGCACTCAAGATGGATCTGGATCTCAAGCGCTCAACCTAATAAAGCTAAACAGGTCTCATAGTAGCACCATAGTAAGTATCATCATAGGACACTGTATCATTGGGAGGCACGCAACCAGAGTGTTCCTCCTTTCAAACGATTTCTCCAGAAGCTGCGTGAACGATGAGGAGGAGGAAACTATACCTAATCTTTAGTGCGGCTTCCATCCGCTCTCAGTCTGAAGGAAGTTGCCTCCACCTCTTCATAGCTCCTGCTGGTTTTAATGGGTAGATTGAGGACTTTTCGGAACCAGAAGGAGTCTTTCTTTCGCCTAAGTGTGGCTGCACCCATAGCAGTCAGGCAAACCTGTCCTAACTTAGGATAGCATTCGATTAGGTTCCTGGTCACCAGAGCACCACTGCAACTTCAATAGGGTTGGTAAGCGATTGGGAACACAATTTAAGCCCAATCTACTAAGAAAGTGTCCCAGAGTTTAGATAATCTAAATGATTTATAGCACTTTGTTACTACAAGCAAATCCTTATATAAAGAAAGAAAAGTAACAGAAACTTATTTGTGCCCAAAGGCGGTACGAATGACAGCTTATAAGCTCACGAACTAAGGCACTCCCAGGATTAAAATTCATTTCTGCAATTTTTGTCTTTAAAGCCTCCTTTTCCATCCTTCATTAAGAAAAAAAGTCACTCGAGACTAACTCGAGGCTGTAGGATGGGTGGGCTATGCTTTGCGACCCTGTATCTTTTAAAGCTTATATCGACTGTGTGACCAAAATTTTGTCATCTTCAACTGGCCCTTGTATGTTGGCTCTGTTATTCTCTGTCAGAATATGCGGGACTAAGCGTCTCGTTTCATTCAATATCAGTATCTTGAAATCCGTTCAAAACAAAAAAAATCAAAGTGTATTTCGAAAGTTTGAAGCTTCTACCAAAGAGTTCATAGGTGAACGTACGACCCAATCCTAGACTTAATTCGATTTTAATCTATGTAACAAGGCCTCAAATTTCATTGAAAAAGTCCTTTGATGTAAAGAAAATGGATTTGTTTTCAAAATTCCCCAAAGTACAACAATCTGCTAGCTTTATTCAAACGCAGCAGTTGTGGTACAAAAAGGATAAAACTATCGATGTGATAATAATATTTATTTGCGAGTAATTTTATGAGATATTGATCTGAAGTCTAAACGAAAATCAATGAAGAAATAAAATGTTAATTCTCTTGGCGGATATATGTAATTGATTTGGGTCAATTTGAGACCGATTTTGACGGACAGGAATTCTTTTAGCAAGAAAGGGCAGCTCCTTAATATAATTTTATGTACCTACGTAATTCACCTCAATTCAGACTGGAGTAATTTTCTTTTAGTGTGTCTATACAAGGAGTAATAAACCTCAAGAGCAATTTGTGATTTTTATTCATAATAAAAATACAGATGGTCAAACGTAGATTGGAAACCTCCAATCATAAATCTTCTGACATCTAATTTCTCAAATAAGCCCTTAAAATGTGAATAGACGGAAAGATATTATAAATAAATTTATTTATTTATTATTTAGACCCCCAAAAACTAGAAGAAAATGATCCAGAGAGTGTATTATCTAGATAAGCTGTTGTCAACCAGCGTTGTTCTCTGAAGAGCCATAAAGCCGTTTGAGCTACGGTTTGGCCAGAATATCCTTAAGATGAGGGGTAGACATCTATTGACAAAAGTTTGCAGCTTCCTCGTGCTAGTGGAACATTCGTAACTTGGTGTTTAGGCTGATTGCATTACTTCGCCAAACTGTGGAACAGGAGGATTCAGATCAGAAACTTACTTTCTGTCTTCTAGTGTGTCTTCAAGGTGTTCTTTGATTCGCTCCAGGATGATTCTAGCTATTATCTTGGCCACAGCAGGCAGCAAGCAGATACCCGTCGCACTGCATTAGATTGCCTTTTTTAAGGAGATTGACGATCTTCTTCCAGTCATCCGGAAAACTCTCGGCTTTCCATGTTCTCTCGACAAATGGGAAAAGTAGCTGCAGTTTGAATTAGGTATAATATGAAATCCTTCAGCTAAATTGTTACTCTGCCAGAATAGCTTGTAGGAACTGGATGGGCGCCCTTTACTATACTCATGCTCCGTTGATGTTGTGCCCACTTCAAGGTCCTTGTACCAACGGTCAAGTGTGAAGGATGGAAGGCACTTTCTTATTTGTACAGCGATACAGTATGATAAACTTCCTTGTTGTGGTGCCTTAGCTATAGGCCATCTGGGGCTCATATTTCTTGCTTTCACTATTCACTTCAAATATCTTCTCCTATGTTTGTTACAAGTTCACTTTTGTCTCATTCACAAGCCACTAAATGGTCTTCTAATCTATTAGAGTTCTTACACTTTTTTAGTGGTTTTCAAAACCAAAATGCGAGCTCACTTGATTTTTGTTTACAATTTTTTATTGGTATTTGAACTCTAGCCTTGAGCATCTATGTTGAGCATCCTATACAAATAGTAACTACTGGGAAAAGAGATTCTCTATTTGAAGAATTATGGTAAACTTAAGGTAAACAAAGTCCTTAATTACCTTACTCTTACATTTCTTAAACGCCCGTAGAATGGTTTTATTTCTGAATTTCTACCCACATCACACTGTGTTGGTTGAATGTCCTTTTTTGTGTGTGTGACAACATATTATGTACATTATTCTGTTTTACCCTCGTTAAATGCTAAACCCACTTTCATCGCATCTGTTTCACTGATATCCTGCGGCAATCTTCCAAACTATGCATGTCAATGTCGAAGACATACGCGGGTTACTTGACTCCACTCATTTCTCTCCAATTTCAATCCTCGCACCTAAGAACGTTCTCCGAAGGGCTTCTTCGAGTTCCTGGAATGCTTTTGTTTCAAGGTTCAGGAAATAAGGAAGGCGGGTATTTTACTGGTGTTAAAGTTGTTACCGATATGGTGTTTCCTTTTATCAGTTATAAAAGTTGGAAGTATTAAGAAAAAATTGCCATTTATATGACGGTCTTGAGGTTGAATTAAGATCTTTATTTTGTAGAAAAATTTTTACTACTCATAAAATTAAAGTTGCCATGATAATATTTTGAGGAAAATTTCACTTTTCATGGAAAATGCACTCTTTGGAGTAATTCTAGACTGGAATCTGGGAAAAAAAAAAAAACTTTTACTTATTTTCATACTCAATTTTTAACTGGGCTTTCTTTGGAAGTGAATTTTCATCGACTTTATTAAGAAGAAGAATCCACCAACAACACCCAATATTCTAAGACCGTATTTGTTGTGGGTGTCCAGGAGGTAGATAAACCTATTCAGTCATTAAGTTAAAAAGTTTCGTGACCAACCTCCAATTTGAGTTGCACAGCAATTACTTCACTCAAACAGCACTTATTGTAGTCCAACTTGAACACAAAAAACTACTGTGAATTACAAATGAATGCAAATGTCACACACAATTCTTCCCAGTAATTAGAACACCTCTCACGGAGAATACATACATACATTTTTAAACCTGAACAGGGAACTGTAGACTGTTTATGGTATGGTATAAGGATGCGCACCAAAGGGCTGCTTACATGGGGGGTATTGGTCCATTGTGATTCCCTCTTTTTGTTGTGGTTTCCATTTTCAACTTGGTTGCAATTCGATTGATTACTCTGCTGTTCAGCATTTGATCGATCCAATTTGTTATCTTTGCTTCTGTTTGTTAGGAGCTTCAGACTTGATAAGTTCAGTATTTCCTCATGTGTACTAGAATGGACGTAATCCTCTTCTACTGGACATTCTAAGAACGAGCGCGAGCAGCCAAGATAGTAATTGTAATTCCCATGTATACTTTTTATCCAAGGCTTATTGCTGGGAATAAGGTTGTGAGTCCATCTGACCTTTGTCGTATTATCACAACTAGGTAGCCAGAGTGCTGAAGATGTAGTCCTTCTTTCATACTTTAATTTAACCCTCATGCAGTTGCATTTTTTTGCATATATTCTCGTATTTACTAATCAATCAAAAACACTTGTATATAACATCATAAAGAGACACAATACCACACAAATTTTATCACTTTACATACATTATGTGTATCGCTTTTGGTTCTTACTCCCGGCATTGTTAATTGTTAATCTCCTGATCTCCCTAACCTGCACATCAATGGTCTTTCTGGCAGAACAATCCCTGTCAATTGGTCTTGAAGGGAGTAACGTCCTTAAAGCCACTTCAATTTATTTACAGACAGCATCATGTCACCCGTGTAAGTTTAACTCAACCTTAGTATTTCCACACAAAGGAGGGTATGGAAAGCATCTTGAAGGATGACAGCCATCGTTAATTGGATCACTCCTAGCTGTACGTTTGTGTCTTCCTACATGTCCGCAATCCATTCATTGACAGTATGATTGGCATTTACATTTTGTAAAACTCTTTAAAAATGCGTTAAATCTAAAACAATGTATAATCTCCATCCTGTCTAGAGAGTAGATCTCTTGTCTGTTAAGCATCTTCCCCTTGGCCAACATTATAAAGCTCTGTTTTGACACTTGTGTCCCACCGTAAAAATAAAATCCAGTAGCTATCGCCTACCTTGTAAGCAGATTCATTCAACAAATGTCGGACAGTGCATGCTTCTGATGTGTAAACAATCTGTCTGGCTTGTATTTACTTTCAAAACAACATCCTTGAGCAAAATATATACTACGTTACCATCTGCTTAGTTTGAATCTTTTTAATTGACTCATCGGTGTCTATCGAATTCATTGAGAAACTTAATTTACTTTTCTCATTAAACCGTCTCTGCTTGCACAGGTTTCGATACAAAGATACTTTCACAGTTGAACATCTGTCGGGCCAACACGTCAGGTCTATCTCTGAATTGAATTGAATTTTTTGTATAACACCTTAAGTCTCCTTCAATGAAGCATATTTTGTTGAATTATTTTTGTTTCTCTGCTGGCATTTTATGGGACAATTTGTTTATCCAGTTAAACAGTGTGATACCTCACCGGGCATTACTCATTAAAATATTTTCTCGAAAGACGATACCCTTTTTGATTGTTCAATGCTCCCGTACTGTTTGTTGCTGTGATGTTGGCACTCACCTTGAGTAGTTCAATGGGCGGCCAGGGGGGAGGGATTCCTTTTGAAGCGTATTCAACTCGCTCAGCAGCATTCACGAATATCCTTCTGGTACTTACATGCTCGATGGGGAATTCTTTTCAGCGAGTAATGTTCAACATTGTTTGATGGTAATTGCGTTTTATTATCCTTTGACCTTTCACGGGTGATTTGTTTTAGAAATGTACCCCAAGGTACGAGTAATGTGAATATTCTTTGCAATACATATCTACTCAGGAACTTACTGACAAAGAAGGATATCTGCTTATATAAGAGCTTGAGTTCTTTCATCAAGCCTTTTTTCAATCAAAAGGTCAGAAAGAACCTTTTATACTGCTTAGGTAGCAGATGTGTTTCAAATTGAACAATTCATCACAGAGTTCCGCCAAGCCTTAGTATAAAATGTTATCCTCTTTAAGAGTTATTTTAACTGAAGAAGCATGTCCTTATAAGGGAATGATGCCAGTGGAGAATCTTTATTAACTGAACGTGCAATTTCTGTACGCGGCAACACATTCGTAGTCCCTACGGGGCTTTCATTTTTCATGGCCGTAATAGAGTTATATTTTATTCTATCTTCTTCATTTGGAAGACTTGTTCCTGTCTTTCAGTCTCCCTCAATCGTATGCGTTATGGTGATTATGTTTCCCCTTGCTTCCGATCTCTGTTTCTCTCTAATGAATATATGTTTCATTCGAAGGACTTGTCAGTTGGCTTGAATTGAGAGAATAAATTAAAGCTACTCTTATTCTCTCTCTTGAAAGTTCTCTTGGAAGTTCAAAGCATGGTCTTACATTTAGGACTGGACGGATCTCATGGGGTCTTTAGTGTCTCGTGCTATAATAACTGCCACAATCTCATCAGCATGTATACATACGAACGTACTGTGACAACTTTATTCACAAAATGCTATTGAAGAGCTCACTTTTTTCGAAATGGAATTCGTGGATAACTTAGTTAGTAACTACGCCTCACGGCTAGGCAACCTAGGTTAGGACATGTAGAGCAAATGTGCCCTAACGCTCCTTGAATCTAACCTAGAGCGCCAGCGCACAATTTCAAGGGGAGCTCAACTGACTTTGAGTGCGTAGACCGTTGTTAATAGAGGGTCTAGTTGACTTACTCGAAAGCCAAGATTCAACACGACCTGCAGCGTCACTTTTTAATAACATTCCTCCAGCTGATAAACGAAGTACACCATCTCCTTAACTACAGAGGAAGCATCCCATATACGACTTCAGTTTCATTTGAAGATACCAGCTTATTCCAGGCTAAGTTTCTTATGTCGAACAAATTATTATACTTAAAAACAAAAACAACTAGAAGAGATAGGAGAAGTGAGTGGAAAGTGCATAAAAGTTACTAAGTTTAGATACTGATACAAAAAAAAATGTGTACAAGATGCAATCTGTTGAGAACTAATTATAAACTTATTAGCAGGATATCAGGTGGTTTTCTAACACACACACACAATGTAAATTAGTTGCGGCTACTTTGATAAACTACCGGCACAGATGCAAGGAGAAAGGATAACGAAAGAGTATTTACTCTCTCTATTAAAGGCTATGACGCGTAAATAATTTTTATTTCTTTTGTTGGCTGCAACAAAGTTTTCTTTTTAATTTTTTTTTAGTGACAGTGCAACACCGATTTAGTAACACGTGTCATTTGCATTTTCATTCCTTTTTATTCTTATTAAACCATTTCTTAGTGGTTAGGGAGTTGAACTACTGTGCATGGGGTTTCAGGAGCCTACTTTTTGCGATGAGTCAAGTGAGACTAGAGTCGTGTGGGGCATTGACCAACAAAAGATTAAGAGGGAATTGTAAGCGAAGCGGCACTCTAAAGACGATATAAACCTCACGGTGCCGAATACCCTATTCAAAAAATGAGGACTTATCCTCCATGTCTAGTTTCAACAATTTACTTTCTTTTGAGCATTTTTGCCAAGCTATTCTAAGCAGTGTCAATTGCATCGATAGAACTACTGTGCCACCTAATATGGAGCTAGGAAGCCGTCTTTAGAGTAGGTATTTCAATGGTCTAACTTTGCAGTAAGCTACTGTCGCACTAAGTCGGGCAATGAACCTCACAATTTTTTGTGTCATCAAATCTTTGAACAGTAAATATATTCAAATCGCTTTTGTAAGACCGTGATCAATCGGCTTATCGCCTATTTCGTAGGTTTAGATGACTATTTCTAAAAAGACAACAGTTGGCAAAAGCGTCAATTTCTTTGCCGGTTTGCTTGCCTGTTAGGTGGCTTTGACTGTTGTCAAATGAAGTAAGAGGACTTAATACTTAGAAAGACCTTATATTTTTATATACTTTCTTATAGAGATTAGACACATTAAAGTTGACTGCATAGCAACTCATTTAGTCGATACAATATTCAATTTAAAACTCACTTCTGTTTTTTTAGAAATATCTTTTTAATTAGAAAAAAATAGAGTTGAACGAAAGAGTTAAGGAAGTGGATTAAAGCTTATTTACTTTTCGTGGATTGTGTCTAAATTTTTCGGGAGAATAGTATGTGATAGTTTCATTCACTTGAATTCACAGTATTCGTATTGGAATACATTATGTTTTGAAAATTGAACTTATTTTTATGATTAGGACTTAACTAATAGAGAACGGTGGTTATATACTATTAAAAATATATAGCTGAATTGTTTATCGATATTTTTCGAGTTTTTCTTAAGGCTTCTTTCAAAAGAGAGTTTCTAAATTCTATTTTCCGTGGGTCTGTCTAGAACTGGAATTAATTTCATAGTCCAATTTCCGTTAATGAACTTAAAACGGAATACTGGTTACACAAACTGCGGTGAAAAGTGGTCTAAGAGATATAGCATCTTAAAAGCGCTACAAGGATTCAACGGGGGTCTTGGAGGAACAGCATCGATGACATAAACACAAGCTGCAGTCACTTGGCATCTACTGTAAAAACTTGGAAGCCAAAAATGTGACCCTCTGGTTGGTCACTTTGAATACATGTCAATTCGCAATAATGAAAAACCGGACGAACTACCTGGGTCACGATCAAACACTACTAGGCCTTTCTGAGGCTGGTATTGCAGATCGATTTGTACTTTACACAGAGAAATAGACATTAAGCGAGGAAGCTTACAAACTATGATGTGGATTACATATACATATGCGTTATGGCTAAAACATTGTACGCAGTTTACGATGGAAAGAGATTTGCAAATCTCATGAAACTTAGGTACAATAATAGGCTATCATACAGCAAGGTAAGGAATAGCATACAATGACTTTTTTAAAAGCTGTAGTGACGAAGAGGATGTAGATTCCATTCACCACCCCCTGTGTGGTGATTGTCCAGTACTAGCAGCCAAAAGCAAAAGAACATACATTTATTTACTCGGTGATCCATGATCTAGGCAACAAACTCTTGAGATTTGTCTAAATATCTTAGTTCTTAGAGCTCTTAATCTTGGGGCAGAATGGACTCAACGTGGCTTAAGTGAACCTCATACCCACATTAAGTTTGTAATAGCATCCCAACTACACTCAATCTTATTCATCTTGACATCTGCTATAGTATCTTGAACGCCAAAACTACGCTAAGTTTCTCAAACTATATAATGGGTTGGTGCAGTGTTTTCCCATTCTTTTATGTTGAAATCAAAATAGTTTTTGTGTATACTGCTCAAAGATGCATTAATTATACCTTCTATTTAGTTAGAACTAGCACTATTCTGCTTCTTCCTTTGTTTCCGGCGAAGCTATGACCTGCATTTAGGGAACTATAAGTTTAAATTCCTTTCATTCATTTAGAATAGTAGTATTCGAATTTTCTGAAATAAATTTAAAACAAATGTTTTGCAAAAATAGAATAAATATTCCAGAAAAAAACTAAATGTTTACTTTTTCCTATAAACATGTTTATATCTAGTTGTTAAAGTATCTCAGATCTTAAAAGTTAGTGGTGTGGCTTTATATTTAATCTTTTTTACCAATCGCTGCACATTGTGGCTATTTGCAGCAAATTCTTCGAAATAAATTCCAACCACCAACTGCAGCAAATTAAACGTCAACATTCCAAATGTCGAGAATATATTTTTTTGGCAAATCCCTTGCGACATTCATATCTTGTAAAAAGAAAAAGAAAACTTTATCTAGCTGCATATGTACATGTATCTCAGAGGCTTTGCCTTCTCAGTAATTTAAAATAAAATGCAAAAAAAATATATTTTATATATTTTTTGAGGCCGATATGATTAAAAATATCCACACACATGTGTATGTATGCAAATAAATAATGTCATTAAGAAAATATATCGGTTTTTATCTTTCTTTCTTTCTTTCTTAATTTCGAAAAATTTTCCGCGCTCAACGTTTTTAACGTTTTTAAAAACGCACTAAATTATGTTTCTTCATTTATAATATTTTTAATGAAATTATGAATTCCAAGCAGAGTTTTCCGTTGAACAAATAAAAAGTATAATATACAACAGCTCGTGTTGCTGGTAGCAGCACACTTGAACGAGAGAATCACCCAAATTGAATGTGGCGCGAACGAAAATAGACTGTGTTTTTATTTCAAACATTTAATTTAAGTAGACTCCAAAAATAAACGACCGACGAAATGTTGTGCCGGTGTGGAAGCTAATTACAGCTTTAAATTGGCCAGACAAGCACATTAATGCCATTGGTACAAATGATGTGAATAGTGTTAACGAATATTGTTTTATCGACTCCTTGGAATCCTGTTACACGTCTTAAGAGGATATTTCGCGTTTTTTGTATAATTAGATACTTAATTCAGAGAGCTACACATACACCTGCTGACGCATTATAATTTTGTATATATATTTTTTGTGTTATTTTATAATTAATTGGATTGTGCACTTGTCATCCTGTCCCGTGCTTAAATAGCTCACTTGCAGATGACAGCGGGTAATTGGACTGAATCATTTTCTGTATTCATATACAAAGTTGTAATTTTTGCTGACATGACGAGTGACGAAAAACCTAATTATTTGAAAATACAAGCTGCCCATGCGATTGACAATAATGAATCATTAAAAATGAGAACATGTCTGTTTGGATATCTACTTGGATTGATTTTGAGGGAACTTGGGTATATCAACAGCTGTCAGGCAGGTGCGTGTCAGTGAGTCTGGTGTATTTCAAGTTCGTTAAGAAGATTTCACCCATTTACTGCTCAGGGTTCAGCCGTTCAAGAAATTCTGTTGCTCTGTTAAGGGCATGGTCTAAATTAATATAGACGGTCGACTTTACGTTCCCCTGCCGGAAATTTTTTAAAGTACGCCGAGTTTAAATTTCCTATATGTGCAAACGAAATTGCGAACAAGACGTAACTATAAAAATAATCGTGGTGTTCCCGTCTTTTCTTTTGGACAAACATTTTTAGCAGACTGTCATTCAATTAACAACAACACAATGTACAGAACTACTTAACAAAATGGCTGCGCCCATAAAATTACCGCCGATTGAGAATGTGTGCGTGAGCTCCGATTAAATTATGCCGGAAACGTCAGAATACATTCAAAATCGGTGGTAGTTTTACTCTTGTGAGTGCGAACCGTAAAATTGACCGAAGACGACCGTCTATATTAATTTGTCTAAGGTTAAGGGTTTTCTAAAAAAAAAAACTGCTCGGCAAGCACCTGGAGCCGGAGTTATTCCCTAAAGCTATTTGGCTTACTCGAGTAGCTTGATGTGTGCTCTGTTCGTTTTGTAAATAATGTAAACATGTTTGGATCAGATCAGCAACCAAACGTATGGAAGGAAATCTTCTAGAACCATTTGGAAGCCATTTTTTTTTACAACCTCTTACGGAAATGTTGTCACAGTAATGGCGAAATCGAATGCCACAGTAGGCAATGAAAACAAAAGAATCAGACACGTTATTAGGAAAAGCATTTCCAATTTTCACTACAAGGCCGACAAAACTCTCTTTCATCCTGACAGGTGCACCTTTGAATTTCACAACTACATATACCTAGAAAAGGCAAACAAACAACGCTCAATAAATTACATCTCATTTCCTGAAAAATCTTAAAGGCAACGGTCCCATTACAAAACCGATACGTTGATGTGTGGGTTTTTGAAAATAATTTGATTGCGTAAGGGATATGAAGGTTTAATAAATTAAATAGAACAGGTTACAATTGATATTAATTAAATAAATTGCCAAAAGCATTACGATAAGAAGGAGTACCACTCAAAGGCAATATAAAAAGATCCTACGCCAGCGATTTCGCCAGGATCCCAGGACAATACTTAATATAATGTGCGGTGGGGCAGAATAAATCTCACCTATTGTATTTCGTAGATAGCAAGGACCTGTATGAATACAATTCATTATGATTTGGCATTCACATCAAAGGTACTGCGGTGATCCGCATACACATTTCTACAAAAGGTACCTACCTAACCTATGCAGGTTTATACCACAATTTTTCTTTGAGATGCGATAGGATCCGAACAATTTCTATGTGTGTTTTGTCGTTTTCACACAAAATTTTCTATGTACTCACATTTGGCATGTCATTGAGTTCATTATGTTGACAAAAGAAGAAAATTAAGAAGGGAAAATAAATCTCTTGTTTCTGATATTTAGACTTGAAGCATTCAATTAAAACTACCCTCAGCTTGGAAACAACTTCTAAGAAACACTGACTAATTAAAAAAGAATTTTCTTATTTCAAAAAAGTATATTGTATGTTGTGTGTGTAGGAAACTTTTATTTTATAACAAAATCGAAAAGTTTAAACAATGATTGATAGAAAGCTGATACAGTATTCTCACCTAATAATTAGTATCCTTTGTGTGAACTCAGGCTACTTCCAAACTCCACTTAGTTACATTTAACATCGTAACAGGATACTCTAATGAGGATTACTTCTTGAGCAGAGCGCTAGAAAAACTTTTTTCTCCTGACAATTCCGATGATTTTTGGACGACGTATGGCAGTACCCAGTAGGTAAAAGTATAAGGAAAAAGTTCTAAACTTTTTCCGCTTCGAAAGTATCTTTTATGCACACACCGTTGGAGTTCTACCCTCTCAATACAAACAATATGTAATTATTTTTTGCGTGTATTTTTTCCAGTTTTAATTCTGATAATGAGAGAAGAGTGGAAAAATAAATCAATAATTTTTTTTTATATGTCGGTATGCGTGTTGGAAATTTTCAAAAGTACCTTCGAGCTATGCGGTTGCAGGAATATACGAGTACGTGTACGAGATACTTTATGTTTACATTTATTTATTCTTTTTTTAATTAAAAAGTTTTTGTTTTTTTTAATGGTATTGCATCTATTACATTAGCCAAGGTTAACTACAACCTACGATACGGCGGTAAAATTATGAAGTAAAACAACCGAGTAACAAGGGCAAGAATTCTCAAATTAATTGAATTTAAAGTCGGATCCATTAAATGAAGCGGAAAAAAATACTGACTAAATTTATGGAATACATTAGGGAAGAAGGTCAAATTCCAATATAAGAAAGATGTAAATATAAACAAAAAAAAAACTTGGATTTTTGTTTCTTAGGTTCAATAAATCAAATTGTAAACGAACAGGTAGGCACCGGAATGTAACACGGGAAAAGAAATATTATTTCTTTGTAAAAAGCTTAATTAAATTATATTTTTAAAAGGATGTTTCATAGCCTCGGCGATAATTTTAAAAAGAACATTCCATTCTATTAATAAATTTATTTAAAGTTTTTGGTCTTAAAATAGGACTTCTGTTGCAAATTATACATATTGAATCCATGAAAAATTTAAATAAATAAATATGTAAGAGTTACTGGGATACATCGGCAAATTTTATAAAATATATAAGCGAATGTAATAAACGTTTCACTAATTATTTTATTTGTTTCTTCTTAAGCGATAGAAAAGCACACATTTTTATTAATATTTTTGTTTACAACATTTTGAAATTTATGAGTTTTTACAAACAGACTTTGGTAAACATCAAAGACACTGATTGGACTAGAAGTTTGGGTCAAATATAAATGTGAATATTATTAGAACAAAACAAGTATTCGACATACGTAGTGTGAGCAGAGGCCTTAGAAAAACAGATTACTATTCGTCTTCTAATGGGTGATTCATTCAGAGGTACTTTTTTTAAGTATCGAAAACTTTATTATCAAACAAAAGAACCCTTCTTGACATTTATTTTTCAGAGATTATTTTTTTCAAATGGTCCATTCTCACTATTCCAATTTCCGATTACGGGTCCGAGCATTTTGACGAATAACACAAGTAATGTTGGCTTAAAATTCATCAGTCGTACCGGGTTTATGCATATATTAAAGACTTTGGACTTTACATAGCCCCAAAGCAAAAAGTCTAGAGGTGCGATGGCCATTTATCGGTCCGAAGCGCGAAATTACTTGTTCATCGAATTTGGCTCGCATTAAAGCCATGGTTTGGGGCTTTGTGGCGAGTAGCTCGATCTTGTTGGTACCAAATGTGCTGGAGATCAAGGGCTTCGATTTGAGGCAATAAATAGTCCGTTATCATGGCGATATAACTCTGCCATTGACAGTAACTTTTTGACCATTCTCGTTTTTGAAGAAATTCCTATGCATCTAATGGCAGATCTTTAATCTCTCTACATTACTTTTCTGCTTCACACCCATAAAGCCGAAAAGTGTGTACTAAACAAATTCCTCGTAGACCATAATAAATTTTAATAGTTTATAGGCCCTCTACCGAGCATAGTCCAAATACGACAAAATGTCAAACAATACTAAGAGTACCATAACAAGGTAACACTGCTGATGCGTCATCTGTTAAAAAACCCACAGACAAAAAAGTACCTCTAAATGAACACACTTTTGTGTCATGCCATTTCAGGTTGGTGTGACTGTCTTTTACATTGATTCAGATACCAATGGATCGAAACATAAATTATTATAAGATAGATAGTCTGCTCACTAAATTCTCAACTAAGAACATATTGACTTTCCTCATCAAAGGAAGGAGAGTCAAAGTGTAGTACCTTTTTGGCGACAGATATGTATATAATTTAAAGAATATTTTTCTCAAGTCATAAGAGCATTTCTGGTTTACCTCAGGGTAAAGCTACTTCGAGTGGTTAAATGTAGTAACTTAAGCTATGTAAAAATATTGAATTTGAAATTTTACGAACAAATATGAAGTGATGAACTCAAGAATCTTGGTGGAATCAGTCACGCTGCTCATCACTGACTGCACGTAGAATTCGGGAGAAGTCAGCAAGATGGCTATGAAAAAAATTAACCTTGATGGTCATGTTGCAACCAAGTATTTTTATGTAATTCTCTGACAACGTTTTTTAATGCCAACTAAGCATTCTTTTGGAGTTCTTTCATTGTCCCAATAAAAAGTTTTAGTTTTCTTTAATGACCTACCGAATCTCTGGACCGTCAAAAACACCGGCCTTTAGCTTTTCAAAAGGCGAGAAAAAGATGTACTTGAAACAGTCTCCATCAGTTGGCAAAGCTTTAACTGCTTCATGAGTCCCAGTTTTATATGCAAAGGTGGAAATATAATACTCTCTCTTTTAGTCCGGATCATCAGGCTTGAGTTCAGATATCGGCGGCCAATTTGACTACAGCCAATGCTTCTCTTTTGTCCGATATGCAAAAAAACCAAGGATACTTTGTAGATCCGCGTTGCTGGCCAATAAGGCTTTGCTTGTGGTATTGCAACAAATCAATGACTCTCTTTATGTCTTCACATTTTTCACGCAAACAAACTGAGTGGCCTATTGGGACTGAACCAAAAAAAATTCCATTGTGGAGGAGTAAACACTTCAAGCTTCGCTTTGAGCTATCAGAGTATCAGTTGCACACTAAAATAAGTTCATACGATCGAGTCGACAATGGGTATAGTAACTAAACTTGCCTAGAATATTCCACACTTTTTAAAATGCGAAGAACAATTATTCCATTACATAACCGTCACAAACCCAAATTGAAAACCATTGGGTTCCTTAAATATAAGATACTTTCGTAATAGCCTGGCACTTGCTAAAACTCAAGAAATCATTTCGGCACCATCTACCAAAACATCCAACCTTAATCATTGGTTCTATTCCAATTCCTTTAATTGGTAATTAGACCGATTCTCGGCAACAAAAAAAAGGATAAGTGTCACCATTATTCGGGCATAATCAATGCCTTTTCTATCACTAATTAGATGACGAAACCGCAAATATCTTCAAGACCTTCTTGTCATTCAAAAAAAAAAAAAAATAGGAAATGAATCTTAATTTGAAATTCTCTGTCAAAAAAGTTTATTACTCTGTCATCTCCATAGGCAAATTCCTCGGTGTGGTTGCCTAAACACAAGACAGCAAGGGTATTTTCGAAAAGGATTGTCATTCACATGTTAAATATTCGCTGAGAGTGTTTGCAATTTATTCAATAAAGCCACCGGTTATTGTGGTATCGATCCTTAAATAACTGCCAAACAGACGCCTTAAATTATTTCGTTGGGATGGAGAGGTGTCATACATATTTTGGTGTACCATTTATGTGTGTGAACATGGCATTCGAGTGGGCGACTCTGATTGACATTCTCTCGACATGGCCATCTATTTGCATTAATCTTGAATACACCCCATAGAGATAGAGAATGACAACGACGACATTCTTTCGTTTGGCACTAGACGAATGTTTGTTTGCCTGTTTGTTGTCTTAAGGTTTAATATGCAATCTGAATGTTGTTTGGTCGTTTCCTTAATTATTATTCCCACTAGAGGTACTGCTGCTCACATTATTGTTGATGTAGAGTGACACATAATTGTGTTAAAGTAATCTTTTAGTGAAGGACCACAGGATGACTTCATTTCTACATTTTTCTTTTTGTATTCACTTATCTTTGCTGATATCCTGGATTGATGGTTGGTCAAAGTGAAGGAGGAGGAGGCATCTCTTCCAGTTCAAAGACATAATGACAATGTCAAGAAAATGAATCCCATAGATAAGCAAGGAGAGGTTTACAATAATGAATCCAGCAGGACAATGATACTTATCTGGTTCCGTTCTGTGGTTGACCTACATAATTCTAATAACACAATTCCCCTATCTCGTGTTGGCAATGATGTCGATTTTGATTAAGGAAGAGGGATCTATTTAAATCACATTGGGATGGATGGTCTTAAATCGATGTAATGGATTTTAATGTTCCGCTGTTAACGACTTCCGATATGGTACAAGGGCATGTGTGACAAGGACATGTGCGTCACAACATACGAGTTGCTATATAAATTGGCGTATTGATGATTTTGGTCATTATTTATATTTTTTTGTCCTGAATCTTCTTATGAGTCATAGGATGCTATTTTTAGATAGGTTTTGAGGTCGATTTTGATCCCTCTTTTACCTGTTCTGTGCCAAAGATTTATTCTAAGTGGTATATTATAGGGCAGCTCATGTACACAAAGACTTTTATTGATGTCCTTTATTCGTTTTAATACGGGGGAGGATGTCGAATTTGTTTGATGTGTAAAAGTGTTTACTTATCGATAATTGCATTTCTATATCCTACTCATGTATCCTACTCACAGTTTCATTTATTGTTTGAGTAGATATATGTACGTACGTCACACAATCGTGGTCGTAAGAGACTCATCAATGGAAGTCCTAACGGAGAATAAAAGACGATACAACGCAGGTTCAGTTCCTGAGATGTCTTCCTCTGAGTGTTGTCTGGCAAACTTATTGGCAATCCAAGCCAAGAACCAGACAGTTCAATTTTGCCTTCAGTAATGTCCTGCATGCACGAACTACATCACGAGTGGTAACAGGATTATACAATACATTAAGTATGGCTTGGCTGTGACTGCAGATTTACATACGAAGACCCTTCTACCTATTCCTTATAACGTTATCTATGGCCATAAGGATAGTCTTTTTCACGTGAATGACATAAAAACCCCAGAGTCATACTCTTGCGGCGTGCTCTGGATCGTCTGTGATTATGCAGGTGCATTCCAATTCAAAGAGGAAGGACAGCGAAGAGTTTCCGTAGGAGTGGAGAAGAGGGATGACCATCAAACTTCCTAAAAAGGGAAACCTGGTAAATTGTAGAAGAGAGGTATATGTATGAGGAGAGGTATATGTATGTGTTATGCCAGCCGTAGCCAAAGTACCTGCAAGAATAATTCTGGAAAGGATCAAGGAGTATTTAGATTTAACTCCCGACGTCGAACAGGCTGGCTTTCGAGCTGGATCCTCCTGCATCGACCACATTAACACCTTACGGATCATAGTCGAGCAATGCGTTGAGTAGAGATCTCCCTTACATCTGCTGTTTATCGACTGTTGTTGGGAAGGCCAAAGGTAAGGTGTGTCCAAAGAAGAGTACGTCAAGGATGTATGCTGTCACCGCTGTTATTTTTGGTAATTATCAGTGATGTTCTCCGTGCAGCATTGACAGAAGGAAACTATTGAATTCGCTGGACATCTTACGAAGGAGAAAGTGCCTTTGGAGACGGCGCGAAGACAATTCCATTGCGAAATACGTCATGCAGTGAAATCCGATCACCCAAGCAGGGAAGCCCTAGGCAAACGTGGCAAAGCACAGTCGAGGAAGAATCGAGTTCTTTAGGAATGAGTTGGAGAAAGCTCAAACACGCTGCAAAATAACAAGATGGCGCGCTGGCGTTGTTGACGCCCTTTACCCACTGAGGGGTTAAATTACCTAAGTAAGTATGAATTTCAATTCTGGCTCTCATCTTGACCGAAGCCAGTTTTAAACACTAAGCAAGTTGAGTTCATATATGCGTCGCAGTTGAGGTCTAGTGGAGACCAAAACTATCCCAACTAATGCGATGGATTGCTCTTATACTGCACCGCATGATATTAGTATCAAGAGGAGGTAGGTTAGCAGTTTAGTATATAGATCAGACCCAAGCGTATTCGAGAAAGCTCCCTTGTAACTGAGACCTGTCATTCTATGAAGTCTGGCGCAAAATTAAGACAACGAATGCAATCATAATTCAATGAACGCCTGAGTTAGGTACCTGACATTTCAGATTGCCCCAGTTAGTTGTTTTTACTCAATGTGTCAAAGAGCAACGCCAACATTGTGAATTCGCCCTTGAAATTCGGAAACCGCCACTAAGCTTTTCAACTTTTTCTCCAAAACTAGACTTGTCCCGATAAATGATGTTATAAAGTGTGGGCCCTTTCGATGTGAACATCACACTGAAAGAACCCTCTCGTCAGGAAAGCATTCAAAGACTACAATAAAAAATCTCTTCTGTGCGAAGCGTAGGATAATGATACTCTCATAGTTGACGCAATTAAGGATATCTTCTATCTCGTGGATCAGTAAAACAATCTGATGGCGTAAATACATAAATTTTAAGATATAATCCCCATCATTTTTAACATAATTTTTCATTCAAAGACAACAGCTATTGTCACCCTCGAGCACCCTAATAGTTTATGACAGAAACCAAATAAAAGCGCCACCAAAGACCATTCGATGAACTCATTAACGCATTTTACCCTCATAATGATAAATTATTCTACAGCACTTATGGGCCCAACTAATGACCTACGAGAGATAAACAACCGTGACATCCTTAGCTCGGACTATTAATTTATGTTTACAACCACGAAAATTGTTAAGAAAATATATAATTCTGCTTTCAGTTTTTTTTTTTTTTGTAAACGAAAATTTATTTCGTTCTGCCCGAAATAACATCAAAAAATCTTTCAGTACACCCATCCATCTGTCTATCTAACGGCCTAACCAAAAAGAATAAAGTATCTATCAAATGAAAGACAAAAAAAAAAAAAAAACTTTAAATTGGCTAATCCCGGTCGCGCGGCCAAGCGAGATACAATTGCGGACCCAACATCAACATCTTCGTGGTGGTCGTCGTCTCCTATCCCTTTTTACAGATCTCAATTTGGCATTCCACACGGAACCAAGAAATCTTATTTTTGTGAGAATGTCGGATTCTTTATTATTAGTTTTCTTTTTGAAAAATTAATGTTTTCTTTGATTTTGACGATGACAAATTAATTACTGACGTGAAAGGTGGCAATCAATTCAGAGCGTTTGGTTGGTTAGACTCGACCGTGTCATGTGAAACGAAACAGATTCGCTGCGCAAATTATATACATTTGACGAATAGCCTTCCAGAAGCTACTTACAATTACAACACATATGTTTGTATGTATGCATATGTAACGTATGTAACTTGAGATAAGTAAATACATTAACTAATTAAAAAGTTCCAAGGAAAACAGGCAAGAGTGCGAGTAAGATGGGAACCAAATGATAAGCAGTGCTACTTCATGAAATGGTCGATTCATTGTTTTTGAATGTTTTGATGTGATCCGAACAAAAGGCAAACACGATGAAGTAGCCTCTTCTTATTCCTTTCCAGAGGATGCAACATACATATGTACCTACTCTATGACGTTTCTGACAGGTCATTATCGCATGTAGGAAAACTTTATCAAATTTCAAACTAATTATCTTGTTTCATACTTAGAGATACGGATACAGATGAAGGGTAGGAGATAAAAACACTATCAAGAACTTATCTAGGAATTTTCTGCTATCCACTACAGCTTCACAACTCTTTAATATGAGAAAATTTGCAATTTCAAATCAAATTACAAATATGTTAACGCAAACATAAAGGAGAAATTTGGCTGTAAGTATCTGTACAAAATTGATTAGCAATCTAAATTACTTGATAAATTAATAGCAGTTAATAAGGGTCCACATGTTACGTCTCGCACAGAGGAAGGTTGCCTGAGGAGTTCGACGTGCAAAGTGGGGTTCGGCAAAACTGCATACTTTCACCAATACTGTTTTTATCGGTGTTTAGCGATGTGCTGAATGCAGCCTTATCAACAGGAAATGGAGGAATGCGATGGACTCTTACATGTGAACTCAAACATCTCGACTACGCCGACAAAGAATGCCTTCTGTCTCACAGAATAATGGACCTTCACCAAATGACAGCAAGTGTGGGGAGCGAAGCAGACGTCGTTGGACTGAGACTTAACTCGACAAAAACAAAAATGATCAGCCTAGGACCGAACTCATCAAATCATATACATATGTATACATATGTTTTGCTGGACAAATGATTGAGAGAGTAAGTACTCTCCTTACCTTGTACCTTGGGAGTATTGTCTCAATCGATGGCGGAAACGAAGTGGATATAGCCAAAGGTAAGACAAAATCTGCATTTGGGATGCTATCCACAGTTTAGCTAAGTAATGCAATTAGCTTCAACACCAACCTACGACTGTTCCGTTCCAACGTTTAATCCAGGATATGGATGTGGTACCAGGAAAGTGACCGTCACTATCACAAGGAACCTGCAAACGTTTATCAATAGGTGTCTATACTACATCTTAAGGATATCCTGTCCAAACCGTATCTCTAACGAACAGCTTTATCACAGAACGGGCCATGAACCTATAGGCACGACCATACGACGACGAAAGTGTCAGTGGATTGGTCACACTCTCCGAAAGGGTAATATTAACTAACCAAGAGATGCAATGGAACCCACTTAGCCAGGATGGCATGATATACGTTGGTCCTAGGAATAGGAACGCCATTATCATATATGAATTAATAGTTTTATTTTTTGCCCAATACCTTACAAACTATATTTGACTAATTTCACACGAACCTTTCTTTCGAATTATATAGCCTCGTAGTTGCTTTCATTTATTAAAACTGCGAACCAAATATTCACCAAAATGATGAACTGAAACTGAAAGTTACCCCGTGACGTGTACTTTCATTAATTAATATTTATTATTTTATGGTTGCCTAGAGGGATTCATTTAATTTAGGTCCAGGCGTCTCAAATCTCAATTTCTGTGGATTGTATACCCCAAGGAATTCGTATCCGTTACCTAGTCTTTACTTTGAATCAGAGTTGCTGCCTTCCGGTAGTAACATATATTTAGACTTTGTGTTGGACACAGTAACATAGTTTCCTAAGTCTCCTTTCCCAATTAAATGTGCTCATCAATATTAAAGCAACTACCCAATTATTGAACTAAATTTTACAGTGGTGTATAAATAAATTTGTGTGAACTTCGTCATCATTTAACTATTTTTTTTTTTAATTATTGTTCATTTGTAGTCATTGAATATACAATCTAAAGGATATTGTGGGGTGAAACTAGTTGAATAGCATTACGTCATTTTGACACTGACAGCTCTTTCGTGCTCAATAAACTTGCAGAAACTATTTTGTAATACGAAACGAGCTTCTTTGCTCAAGAAAAAAGATATATTTTGTTCATATGAGGCGTATTTTTTATAGCAGTTCTTAAAAGAAAAATAATATTTAAGAAGATGACATTGCTGTAGCCATATCAGAAGAGCACCTAAATACTATAAAGAACTACTTCGAAACGCTTTAAACAAGCTAACAAATTCCTTCAGTTCACTCTCCCTCTCTAAACGGCATTATCCTAACTTTTTCAGATAAAGGTAAATATTTGGCTCTCATCCTCAATAGAAAGCTAAGCTGGAAACCCAACTTACAAGTAAGAGTCAAGAAAGCTACAATAACACTCTTCTCTTGCAAAAAATCCATCGGGAATAAACCTTGAATAAGTCATTGGCTCTATACTTCGGTCATTAGACCGATACTCATGAGGTAATTGACTGGTGGACTACGCTGGAGAAGGAATAAATTACAATCTTCTAAGCAAGGTTCAGCGCTCAGCCTGTATGTGCGTAAGCGGAGCACTACGCAATAACCTATCTGCGGCACTGGACATTAGGTTCCACCTATTACCTCTTGATATATTCAGCAAGCAAATGACAGCGAGGGCGGCCATTCGCTTAAAGCAACCTCACTATGCTCAAGGAAGCACTATGGCCACGCATCTATTCTGAACAATTTCAGAATCTCCCCCGAAAATACTGACAAGAATCGTAATGGGAAGAATTTTTTCTTTACCATTCCCTCCAGATCAGCCTGGAGTGAGAATACTTAAGGATGGAATGGACGGCGGTGTTTTCTCAGAAAGCCTGAGTCTTAAGCTCTCATTCTGTCTTCGAAACCATTGTAGCGTGTTCCAGGCCGAAATTATGGCGATCAAAGAAGCCTTATCGTGGCTCAGAAAATTCTTTACAGATAGCCAGGCTGCAATCAAATCCCTGGACTCAATTTCTATATCTTCTTAAGTAGTCCCCGACTGAACGTCTTTTACGGAGATGGCAGAGCAGTTCAATATTCACCTGTGTTGGGTGCCGGGGCATAGGGACATTCCAGTGAACTCGCCAAAATAGGAACAACCTGTAAACAAAAATTTAGGCTCGATGTAATCGAGAGTACAAATTTTAGGTGGACAAGTAGTATAACAAGAAGTATAACATAACTAAAGAAATTTGGCCTAAGCTGGATTTTATATGTTCTAAGACTTTGATTTCTCTCAACAGGTTGCATATTGGCATCACAATAGGTGTCATCACAATAATAGGCAAGACCACAACAAGGATTGGCTCGACATTTTCAGAAGCTGCAGGTATGAGGAAGAGGAGAAGACTATTCCTCACCTTCTTTGTGTTTGCCCAGCTCTCCCCCGTAGAAGGATGCTTTATTTAGGAGCACCATAATATAACGACTTAAATGATTTAAATTATATATATGTACATAAAGCGTAAGCCTTCCGCGGAGGAATGATATTGACTTTCGGTAGATTTCGAGCAAAAAACAACTGTCAGTGTCAAAATAACCTATGATTTAAAAAGAAGCCACTAGATGGCCCACCCTTTATAACTTTTTAAATCGGAAATCAAATATAAACACATTTTAAACCTTAGAATAGAATATGATCAGAAATGATTAAGTCCAAAGCTGTATTCAAAAGCAAATCGCACACTGTATTGGGTGGCTGAGTATTTTGACATTGGTGGTGTTAACGTTGCCAATTAGCTGGTAAGAGATAGAGGAAATCCACCTCTAGACGAAGTTAAAGTCGTAAAGTTAACATTGAGGATGATCGTTGTTAAGTCACGTATAAAGATTGACACATTTTCGATTCAACCCCTTCCGAACGTCATCAAAGCTTCTTAAATCTTCCCAAACCCTTCGAGAAGAATCATGTTTATCCAAACCTTACCATTTAAGGACATGGTATATATATCAGCTGTTGCAACTTTCATTTATTACAAGTGATAGCATTATCTGTTCACCAGTGTATTTTAACCATTCAATTCAATGCTGGCGACACTTAAATGTATCATCAACAATTAATCGTTCAGAAACAGTGCGTGCAATTGTGCAGTATACATAAACACGAACAATAACAGCTAATCCATCGTAGAACTCATTACTAAATTAAATTACAAGGCTTGATGGTATTTTCATTTGATAAAAAACAAAATGCCTCTCCCTACAGGCAATCAATGAATAAAACTCAATTAACTTCGAACGTGTTAACACTCCATGTTAACTCAAAGCCTAACAATCCATTATCCTGCAAATTGAGTCCAATGCAAAATAAGGTAGAAAAAAAAAAAACCATAGACTGCCCAAAAAACCAAGACTATTTGTTTTATTACCAAAATGTATTCAACCACGAATTCATAATGTTTACCATCACATTAAGTTCTCACCACAGTGGCCAATTCTGTTTACCCAAAATAGCCCAGTGGGCATAATATATCACACAACTCTTCCCACACCTAGCCAACATATCAAAAAAGGTTACATTATTACCCATTCAAAGTTTGCGCCACTAGGTTAAGGTCGTCCTCGTCCTCGACCCTAATGCTTCTTGTCATTCCGCTCAGACCGCACGGACACGGACACGGATAGGGAGATTATTTTACATAATTTTTAAATGCGCCATCTTCAATCCCTTTGGGACCTATTAAGAGCAACAGTAGCTTCCTTTACTTCCTTTACATAACCAACCCAATTGAAGTTTAGTTTCTTCTTTTTTTTTTTTTTTTTTCTGTACGAAAACACACAAAATAGCAAAAGGAAAACATCAATCTTTCTATCACTCTGTTTGTTGTTTGTATTAGAGATTGACCCCCTTATAGTGTGGTTTAATTTATTTTTTTTACCAACACTATTCCGTGTTTAAATAATTGTATGTACATATTAAATAGTGTAACATTTATAATCTCAGTTGGTTATTTATGTGCGAAAGACGTCATGAAGTCTAGTCCAAGGTCGTTGTTCCGAAAAGCCAACTCAAGATGTGTTTGGATAAATTAATTGAAGCGATTAATTAAAAGCGTACGTACGTATGACTATTTGTCATCTTCATGTGTTGTGTTGCTAGCAAAATATACAAACAATTAGTTTATTTTTCTGTGCTAATTCGTAGAACGTTTCAAGGAAAATAATATCATTCGTGTGTCTGTCTGATGAAAAAAAAGCTCATGTCTTGTGATTTTTCAATTCAATCGAAATAGTGTATACGAGTATATCTATTTGTGAGGGAACCCAGCTGTGATTCTATACTACTGACACTTCTAAGGTGGAAACGAAAATCCAGATAAGCTTCCTGCTGACAGTACTGAAAGCCTTTTCAAAGCCGACGAAATGCAGGGGTTGCAGAGATTCAACCCATAATTCAATAATAATCCACACGGAGTTGGTGAAAATCTACTTGTACTTCTTCTTCTTCTTCTTCTTCAACCGAACACAAAAAAAAAAGAAAACATTTAATATATTCCAAGGTAATCCTGGCAATCAATTTGGAGATACAAGAACTTCAACCCCGGACACGTTTATATTGTATCTATAGAACTCCTACTGCCGCCTGTATCTGCTAACAAAAGTGCAAAACATGTTGAACACCACTCACTTTGGTGCTCTATATTGTCGGCAGGACGATGAGGTTTTTTTTTTTCTCCTTGTATTATCGACTCACACTTTGCATAACAAAACGCAATTAGTATAAGAGTACAAGCTTGTAAGCCATGTCGTTTGCCTTGCTGTTGCTTGAGTTCGGTAGAAAGTTTTAATTGTATTCTTTTATTTTGTTACAACTTTTTTTGTAATTGAATGTGTGAATTTTCTCCAGCAGCGGTTAATAGATAAATATGACTTCATCCTTATACAGCACTGGACACAAAGTAGGAGGAGTACACCAGCTGCGTGGATGTACATTTAAATGGTGCCACTTGGGACTGTCAACAGCATGGGCACTTAATTTAACTAGTGCATTGTTCAATCCAATATCTACTCAATCAAGTAGGATTGTACAAACTTTGAGTATGTGGCATGCGGTTCTAATTAGAATATTGTTCAACTATCATTAGCATCATTCATAACAGATGGCAGCAGACCATTTGAATAGCTTTGCGCTGTAATTAAGATGATGAGTCAGAGATGTGACCATGTAGACAACTGGTCATTATTTTATATTACTTTTTGACTGCATATACTTTTTAAATTATAAAACTTATAAAGCTTACAAAGTTAAATCAATGTCAAGAAATGAGCAGCAAATACACACTTGCATTAAAATTGATCACGTTTTTTCAGATTTTCCAAGCAGCTGGTTTCAAACCCGGAACGCAGGCGCTTTGAAATAAAGAAGGCAACCTAGTCACCGACGCACAGGACATTATTGCTGTGTTCCAGCAGTTGCAGAGAGAGTGATAGGGCAGGAACAAAACCCACCTCCAGTAAATGAAAAACCAACGCCTCCAGCCAGTATTGCAAAAAGTTAATGTAACCATCCGTTAATTGAAAAACAACAAAGCTGCTGGTTCTGATGGGCTTCCAGCTGAACTCTTTAAATACGGAGTTGATGTCTTGATAGGAGGCATGCACCAATTCATCAACCAAGTATGGGTAGAGGAACGCATGCCCGACGACTGGAGTAGCAGCTCTATATTCCCCATCTTCAAAAAAGGCGATCTCATGGCTTGTAATAACTATTGGAGCATATCCCTGTTATAAGTCGCATATAAGATCCCATCCAACTTATTGTGTGAATGTCTAAAACCCTTCTGCAACAACGTACCAGTGTAACTCCCGGGCCGGCAGATCGACAATAGACCAAATTTTCACACACGGACAAATCCTAAAGAAGACCAATGAAATTCAAGTCGAAATCCACCACCTTTTCCTCGACTTTAAAGCCACCTATGATAGCATTTATCATCTTGAGCTCTACCAGTCGATGGCCCAACTCAGGATACCGGCAAAACTTATCCAGATGTGTCGCGTATCGTTGGAAAACACGAGATGCTCTGTGCAACTTGGAAAAAACGCTTCTGAGCTCTTCCGTTCACCGGATTCAGGCAAGGAGATGCACTGTCATGCAAGTTCTTCAATATCGTGTTGGAACAGATGGTGCGCAGGGAAGGGGTCAACACGGAAGGCACTATGTTTACAAATCCGTCCAATTGCAGGGATACGCAGACGATGTTGACATCATCGGCAGATTCCGGCAAGCCGTTGGCGTCGTAAAGGCATTTTAACGCAACTGAAACGAGTTGCTTTTGAAGAGAACGGGGACAATGAAAAAAGTACCTATATGTTAGCAACAAACAAAAATTGATCTGTCCAAAACATTGGGCAGAACGTCACTGTTGATAAATATAATTTCGAGGTAAGGTAAAGGAGTTCACCAAACTCGGAAGAAATGTATGTAGTACAGGAGTTCAAGATATGCCGACAACATTGGCTCGGCCACATCGAGCGAATGGACAACAATGTTCCAGCTAAGAGAATCTTCAAACCTATAGGTTCGAGACGACGAAGAAGACCGAACCTCAGGTACAAAGATCTTCGAAGGCTGAGACTCTACAAGGGTCGGGAGCCCGTTAAGTAAGTAAATAAGTTACTGTAGCACATAAACTCGACTCGTGGTACTTTCAGAGAAGCGAATTCAGTATTGGGCACAATAGACATACCAGTTGGTTTAAGTGAGAAGTGATTCAACATAAGAAGACACTCAGTATATTCTTCGGAAAACTACATGAAAAGTCCTAGACTGTCGTCGCAATGAATTCAATTGAAATGAGTATCTGATGTATGGGTCTTTTCTTATTTCATGAAGTATGCTGAAGTTATAGAAGTCACTTCGATATACTATGTCTCTAGTGTGACCTTTCCTTGAATATATCTCTACAGCCATGTCAAATGATGTCAAATCTATTCTAATGCTAAAAAGCCAAATGAATTGGAATCCTGATGTTGATCGCTTCTTTTTCCAACAAAGTTGCGCTCTAATTGGATTAGAAACCTCAGACCGGCCAAATGCTCATTACTTATTACTTATTCCAGTTATGGGCCCAGGTCGCTTGGTATAAGAAAATCCGTTTTAAATAAATTCTAATTCAACTTTTTTTTTATTATTCGTAAAATTGCTTAATTTTCTTCGAAATGGCCAATCCGATTCCCTTAATCGAAAGGCTGAAAGGACGTGAAAATTTCGACACGTGGACCTTCGCTGTACAAAATTATTTGCAGCTGGAAGATTTGTGGGAATGTGTCCTTGGCACCGAGACGGATGCGAAGAAAATTCTGAAGGCAAAGGCGAAAATAATTCTGTTGGTTGATCCGGTGAATTATGTTCATATTTCGACTGCGAAAACGGCAAAAGAAGTTTGGAATTCTTTGCAAGAAGCTTTCGAAGACAAGGGGCTAAGTAGAAGAGTCGGTCTGATGAGAACTCTCATAACAACATCGCTCGACAAATGTGAATCCGTTGATGATTATGTGCATAAAATAATCTCAACAGCACATAAGATCCGTAGTGTTGGAATGGAGATTTCGGAAGAGTGGGTTGCTACTTTCTTGTTGGCTGGCTTACCAGAAAAGTATGAGCCAATGATAATGGGCATTGAAAGTTCTGGAGCAAAAATTACTGGAGACTTCGTCAAGACTAAGTTGTTGCAAGACATTCATTGTGGAGAACGTTCCACAAAATGTTCCGAAGATTCAACATCAGCAGCATTGTATGGAGGTCATAGCAAGAAGAAATATACACGAAGTACCCAATCGAGGAATGCAAAATCGGTTCGATGTTACGCATGTAACAAATTTGGTCATTATTCAAAGGATTGTCCGAATAAAAAGACGAACGAACGGCCAAATTCAGTCTTATGCACAACATTTATTGCCAAAAATCTTAATAGTGATGATTGGTATATAGATTCTGGTGCATCAACGCATATGACATCACAGCTTGATGGACTAAGCAACGTGAGGTCACCGCCAAAGAAGGAAGTTTTGATTGCGAACAATACATGCCTTGAAGTCAAAAGTGTCGGAAATTTATCGATGACGGTTATGGTCGATAAAAGGACGTCGAATAATATCACCATAAGAGATGTTTTGTACGTGCCTGGTTTATGTACAAATTTGTTGTCGGTCAGTCAAATGATTTCAAATGGAAATCATATCAAGTTTGGTGTGGATGAATGCAAGATTTTTAACAAGAAAGGTATTATAGTTGCTACCGCAACTCTCGTTGGCAATATGTATCGGTTGAAAAGGAAGCATCAAGAAGTCAACTTTGTTTCATCAGTCAGTGAAGATTTCAGTTTGTGGCATCGTCGCTTGGGCCACATCAGTTCGAAAAATATGAACAAGCTGAAGAATGGAATGGCTGTAGGTGCAGAATTTTCCGGAAAGGTAGAAGAACCTTGCGTAGTGTGTCTTAAAGGTAAGCAAACCAGATTGCCTTTTAAAAATTCTACATCAAGAGCAAAGCAGACATTGGAGCTAATTCATTCGGACCTGTGTGGACCAATGCAAGTTGAGTCTGTAGGAAGAGCTAAGTATTTCCTAACGTTTGTTGATGATTTTTCAAAATATGTTTTTATTTATCTCTTGAAATCAAAATCCGATGTTTTTGAAAAATTTAAATGTTTTATGAATTTTGTCGAAAAACAGACTGGTAATTATATTAAAACATTAAGGACCGACAATGGAACAGAGTACTGCAACAAAGAGTTTGTTGATTTCTTAACTAAAAGAGGGATTAGGCATCAAACGACAAATCCCTACACCCCGGAGCAGAATGGAGTCGCAGAGCGAATGAATCGAACAATAGTGGAGCGTGCTAGATGTTTATTGTTCGATGCATTGTTACCGACGAATTTGTGGGCAGAGGCAGTATCTACTTCAGTTTATCTTATAAACAGATCTCCAACTCGAAGTTTACCTAATTCAACACCTTTTGAAATGTGGACAGGGAGTAAGCCAAATGTTTCCCACTTTAGAGTATTTGGTTCGAAGGCTATGGTTCACATTCCGAAGGAGAAAAGGAAGAAATTTGATCCGAAAAGTGAAGAGTTAATAATGGTTGGATATTGCGAGGACACAAAGGGGTACCGTTTATTCAAAGCGAACAGCAGGCAAATAGTTAAGAGTCGAGACGTTGTGTTCTTGGAAAATGAACGAGTGCATGTGAGTACAAGAAATGCTAATACTTACAATTCAGTTTTCCCAGTTTATAACGAGTTTAATGAAATTAATTGCGGTCCGTCCAGTTCAGTAGAAGAGAGTCCTGTTATTTCAAACAGTATTAAGAACAGTAAGAATAAGAAGAACAGTAAGAATAAGAATTTCGATGTTCCCGAACTTGTAAAATTAGAAGATCCTGTAATTTCCAAAGGTACGCTAGGTACTTCAGAATCCGGACAGAACCAAGGAATACTTCGACGATCAGAGCGAGTAAGAAAACCGGTAGAAAGACCAGGGTATGTGAATTATTTCACAGATGCAGACAAATCAGATGATCCTAATACAGTGCAGGAAGTTTTAGAAAGAGCCGATGCGGAGATGTGGAAGAAAGCGATGAGGAAGGAATATGAATCGCTTCAGCATAATAAGACGTGGGTATTATGTGATCTCCCAGAAGATAGAAAAGCTCTTAACTGCAAATGGGTTTTTAAAATTAAAAGAAACGCCAATGGTACGATTGAACGTTATAAGGCTCGACTAGTTGTTAAAGGATGTGCTCAGAAAATGGGAATTGATTACGAGGAAACTTTTTCGCCAGTCGTTCGATACAGCACAATTCGTTACTTACTGAGTCTAGCAGTCAAGTACGATCTTGAAATCGACCAAATGGATGCCGTCACCGCTTTTCTGCAGGGTGAACTGCATGAAGAAATTTATATGACGCAGCCCGAAGGTTTCAGGCAAGGATCCAAGGTATGTAAATTATTAAAATCAATTTACGGTCTGAAACAAGCAAGTCGAGTGTGGAATCAAAAGCTAGATAGTGGTTTAAAAGCATTAGGATTGAAAAGATCAGAAGTCGATCATTGTTTATATTACCGTAAGGATGGAAAGGCGATGATATACGTGGCAGTATACGTTGACGACTTAATTATATTGAGTAATGATGACAATATGAAAAGTGCTTTAAAGAAGGGTTTAATGCAGCGTTTTCATATGAAAGATATGGGTAAGGCAAAATATTTCCTTGGTATACGCTTAAATCGTGAAAAGGGAAAGATTACAATTGATCAAAAACACCACTTAGAAGATATGCTAAGAAAATTCCGCATGAGTGATTGTAATCCAGTATCTACCCCCATGGAATCAGAAGTTGATAAAAAATGCTGACAATCAATCAGAGTCTGAACGGGAAGAAATGGCAAGTATACCTTATCGTGAAGCTATTGGAAGTCTTTTATTTGCAGCACAAGTTACAAGACCTGATATATCGTTTGCTGTAAATCGCGCAAGTTCCTTCAGTAACAATCCGACAAAGATACATTGGGAGGCAGTTAAAAGAATCTTTCGGTATTTAAAGGGAACACTGGACTTGAAGTTGACATATGTCAAAGATGTTAACTCATCTGTTCACGGGTATTGTGATGCTGATTGGGCTTCAGATTCAGACGGAAGGCGTTCAGTAACGGGTAGCGTTTTTATTGGTCAAGGAGGAGCAATAACTTGGAACACTAAGAAACAACCAACAGTTGCTTTGTCTACCACTGAAGCTGAATATATGGCTCTCAGCAATGCAACTCAAGAAGCGTTATGGCTGAAACAACTTCAACATGAATTGGATTTATCGGCCAAGCCAGTTATAACTCTATATTGTGATAACAAAAGTGCCTTATGCTTAGCGTCAGCAAATATTTATCATGCAAGGACGAAGCATATTGATGTTCGCCATCACTTTATAAGGCAATATATTGATGCAGGAGTTTTGAAGATAGAATACGTTTCAACAAAGGATATGATAGCAGATGCTCTTACTAAACCTGTGGTAAAAGAAACAAATAACAGATGTGCAACAGCTATGGGTTTAAAATACAGTAATTGATTTTAGTGGGAGTGTTGAAATGAAAATCATACTTTGTTTTTATACAGTACATAAGAAATCGTAGCTATCATTTTATTTGCTGTATGTGTTAAAATTTAATAATTTATTTTTCACTAAATAAATTCATTCTCTTACTACTCTTCACTTGAGCCTCACGTGTTTCTTTTGTCGGAACAATTTTCTTTTTACAGGCCTTCCAATAGTAACCTTTATTGGTACGACATTTTTCATCCTTTCTAGCAATCACTCTCTAATTGGGAAATTTCGAATAACTACAATTTTACTTGTTAGCAACATTGATGGCAAACAGAAAACAGAAAAAGAATACTCTAAGATTTGCTACTAAGAATTTCGAAATAAACTTTATGCTTCCTAATTGCACTTTACCCCATCTGCACTACAGAGCATCATCCTTAAAACAAATCCACTTTTATTCTTGTTCAGATGCAAGAGTACTTCATAACTGCAACTCACAAATACTTTGGTCCAGATGATACCTCAACCATTCTTCTGAAGAGTTATATTCCACTCTAGTGATGCGTAAGCTTCTTTCTGTTATCCTTGCTTCTGTGGATTGGAGGTAGAAAGTAACTAAAAAGCGAATTCATTCACTTCTATTTCACATCAACCGACGACTGATTGCACACTTAAATCAGAAGGTTTTTTTGTTTGAAAATTGAAAATTAAAAATAGGTTTTTGTGATGAATAGTCAGTTGTGAATTAGAAAATGTTAAATTATTGTCTATATTCATCAACATGTCAGTATATATGGAAGCTTATGATTAGGTAAGGGATTTTAACTTACAATTAACCGGGTCAATAACTCGACAAGAATAAATAAGGATATATTAATTTTGACACATATGTAGGTACATAGTTTGTAGAGTAGGTAAAGGGAATCGACGCGCTTGCTTTCAGTTATACGAGTAATATCCACTGAGGTATAATATAGGAACTGCTAGTGAAGCAGAGGAAGCAGCAGCAAGGTGCGACAGCATAACCGTTTATAAAATCACCAAAAACTTATATGTGGCCGAAACTCTACTCAACACCCAGTGAAAGACTTAAATGCTTCTTTGCTAATATGGGATGAAAATCAACTCAAGAGATGGAAGAAGTTCTTCCTGTATTCGCCAGCAATATGCACCCAAGTCATACTGAAGTGTACGTGGAAAGGAATTTCCGAATTCGCACCACAACCCCCAGTAAGAAAGAGATTATTACCGCAATCAAAACTCTGAAAACTAATAAGGCGGTAGGACTTGACGGTATACCCGCGGAGCCTTTTTAAATACGACAACGTAAGTGGCAGTAGATTGCTCACACTCTCCGAAAGAGTGACAGGTCCATAGCTAACCAAGCTATGCAATGGAACCCGCTTACTAAGGATGGCAGGATATGCGGCGGTTCTAGGAGTACGTGGTGCAGAACAGTTGAGAAGGAAGCACGGCAACTGGGAAAAAGTTGGGGAGAGCTGAGGCACATTTCTAGAAACCGCGCGTAGGCATTGTAGAGGCGATAGGACCCACATGGGGATACCGGATATGAGTACGTAAGCAAGTTATGATCTCTAATCGTGACCGGCGATCAACAGGGTCACTAACGTAAAGGTTATCATGGAACTTCGAAAACTTGTATGCATTGGTATAACCAGTGCGATGCAACAAGTTTTTCGACTCTCCTTGGCTATTTACCTACTTATTACATGCTACATCACGCCATATCTAGACTATACAAGACCTTTCTCAAGCATCTATCCTAGCAGAGGAAGATTAGAAAAGTATACCTAATACGCAAGCTATTGTAATAAACATAAAAGACGACTCCAAAATAGACAACAGCGTAGAATCAGGCATTTTCTTCGAACGCTGCATATAGAAAAAATTCCAAACGGAGGTCAGGAAAGCGACAATAGTCGTGATTTTTCTTCTGGAGGAAGAGGTATAAACATCCTTATCGACAAACAGAGAGTTCCAGGAACCAGGTCTCAAACAACCGGGATTGTTACTTGGACTGTTACTTTTCCCAGGACTTAGAAGACCTTTCCAAAACACCAACAAACAAGATTATGAATTTGAGATAATTCTCAGAATAATTCAGTAGATTAGTATTGAAAGAGGTTGCAATAGACACAAGCAACCTTTCTCCACAGATTGTGGAGTGTCGTGACGCATTTGTCCTTGCCAGCTTACTTACTGAACCTAGCTTTATACATGGATAACAGCACAAATACATACATATTTTCGTTGAATGAACAGTACCCTCAACTATAGCACCAGTCAAATTGTCATGTCTATCTAAATATAGATAATAAACTGTAAGGCAAAAAGAGCTAGTTCTCTTCGAAGTTGAGTACATCAACATCTTTATCCTCTTTCACATGTGCACCTTTTCCCTTACATGTACCACATATTTAGCACCCAGTTTCTCACAAATCAAGAGGCGTACTATACTCACAAAAACCTCATAACTATTTCCCAAAAGTGTGCCGTCTATTACATCAACAAATCCCCCAATTACTCAAGGCAATTTAAGGCCCTCCTCCAATTGCACATTATTCAAAGAGGCTTATTAAAAATGGATCATTCATGACGAATATTAAGTACCATTTCCATTTAACTGTAAGCTCATTACAGAAAAGAACTGAAAGTAAATACGAGTATGTATGTATTCCCTTGGATCCCAATTCGATTTGTTTCACACGCCCAAAAGAATACCTAAAGTCTCCTTCAAGCATCATCGCCCTGCAACAGGTTGTATGCAAAATCCAAAGCATAATATATATTTCCGAATTAATGGTTTCAATTCAACACCGGTGGTCAAAAATTAGAGCTCATATTCAAAACCCTACCCAACCTAATAATATAAGCACTTAATAAAGCCCAAAAGTTGTGTATACGCGCGTGTGTTTGCAAAATTGAACGGGGAATGCGACCCCTAAATGTGGTTTTAAAACCTCTTAAAAAAAATCAATTGGATTTTCTAAAAACACACAAGCACTCACATGCATACATACCTACACTCGTAGTCGACTTTCAATAAAAAATAAAAAAAAAAATCCCCCATCCCAATCAAATGATTTCTGAACTCTCCCAAGTGTAGACTTGTTCTGAACGTTCTCAGAATTGAATTTAATACAAAAATAAATACAGAAGTAGTCGCTTCCAGGTGATGGATTCAATAACCTGTGGGAGAAATCCGTTACAACGTAAAATTGACTGCCGGGACTTGGGTTGGGACTTGCCACCCACCCATCCATTGAGGACAGATGGATTATCGAGGACTTAATTTGGCTTTCATTTAAAATCCGGCAATATTATGACATTAACCAATCAAATGGAAAAATAATTACATCGCATTGCAGATACAGATGTGAATGGTGCTACATAAAGGGACCACAAAACGAATTTTCCCAATAACAAGGCGGTTGGTATAAAAAATGCCTCATACATATTCCATGAATCTAGATATTGATATCAGATCGTGAAAGGAAGCGATTTAAATGAGAATAAATTTGTAGAAAAATTTTATGGATTTACTTTAAACAAAAATTCCCTCGTTAATGTTTACAGCTGATGGAATGATTTTTCAATTGAACTTTGAAGAATAAATAGACTGTTTTGGGTGATTAAACTGAAACTGGTTTCAGAAAATTAATCAACAATAATTGTTCAATAGAAATGATAAACTGTTGAGTGAATGTGTTAATTGGACGTTAACACTGGTAAGTATCTCATGCAGAGGAGTAAATAGTCTGATTTGGGTGGCATTGATTTTTTTCTCAAATATACGTCGAACCATTTTAGCAAATGTTCTAGGTTCGATGTTGTGATATATTTTTAGAATTATTTGAAGTCACTTACTATTTTTGGACCTACTTAATAGATATATGTTAATTGATGAGGGACAAAGGGCTTATTTAAGGTCTTCATTATGATTTTTAGAGACTTATCGTTCATTAGGAGTGAAGACGAAAGTCTTGACACTGGCTGAGGTAAATATTACTGGACCAAAATATACAAAAATTCTTTCAAGCATTATGTTTAGTCACTGTCGAATCCGTCGATTCGTTGTTCCGTCGTTTTTAACTGACAACTCAATAATACACACATTCTTATGAAAGGCAACAACGGATGGATAAAGTAGGTTTATTTTTTTTACTTTTTACATCCGTTGCGAGTCGATCCATTGACAGTATGCATTTAAGTTCACACATTCGCATAAGAAAATTGAGAGTAAGCATTTTCATTGGTGGAAACAGAGAAAGAATGTAGAGAAACTGTCATCGGCTTTGACAATCAGCTGATTGATGTGACGGATTCTATTGGACTGATCTATCCGGCAATACGTCAACTTGAATCTCAACCTTCAATAGAACGATGGAGCAAAGGATCGACGGATATATGGGCTGTACTCTTACGGGCATGTTCTGACTAACAGCTATTTGTCATCGTCACCGTGTGACAGTCTATAAAAGTGCGATGCTATTACAATATTGTGTTATTTTTGCCTGCAGGCTTCTGTTCTGGCTTTCAAGTCCTGGCATGCTCTTTTTTTACCCTTTGGTACAATTTAAAAACGTCATTGACGTTTGTACATATATGATAAAAATCCTTTTAAATAAATCCTCTTTTTGCTTCCTAAGAAATCGACGTCCCTTCTTCTTTTTCGCTTAAGGAACTCTAGTTAGAACTCTTGTATGCATCCCCGATTCATACGCCTTTTTTTGCTGCAGTTTGTGCTTACCGGCATTCTTCACCGAACCAGATTTTATTGCAGAGGATCTTTGGATCAGTAGAAAGAATGGAGAGCTGATTCTCTACTAAACGCAGTTGAATACTGCTCTTGTTTCAAAGGATACCTCCACAGATTTGGGCATGAAAACAATTCTTATTGGCACAGAAGATGTGGAAACTGTCCTCGATATCTTGGAGATCATAGCCTGTTTGCGAACAGATTGGGTGTGGATTAAGCCCCACAGAGCATTATCAAACTGATGCTGAGCACACAAGGGAAGCAGTAAGTGAAACCTAGTATATAAGGCTGCAGTTCTCTCCTCCTCGCGACGTTATGCTTAACGGTATTGTCACAAAACAGTTCAATTGAATTATTTGTAAAGGCACATCCAACGCGCTAAATAGAAAATAAGTGAAATCACACTCGGAGATGAGCACTTGGAGATTCCATTGATTGATATAATCCAGCTCATCTTAAGTTTACCATTGATGACTTCATAATCATTTGTAATTTGACTTCAACGACAGACCAACGCTTTCATCAAGCAATTTTGAGAGCCCAACACAGAACCGACGTTTGACATAGACGCCTATCTATCACATCCCTAAGTTGTTTACCTTCATAAACCTAAACTTAAACGATAAACATTTCTAATGATGCCTTATAAAGCATACGATATGACGAAGTGAATGCTTTTTAATATGACTTTAAGGCATTCACGCAATAGGTACCATAAGTGGTGATAATTTTTTCCTGCCGACCATCCACAGGAACTCCCTTTCAAGCAATTTAAAACATAACGTAAAATATAAAACCTCGTATAAATATATTATACTCCATTTCTGACCATACCTAATTCGGTGCAAAAAAAAAAGTAGTACCATACGTACCCACCTACCACTTGAAAGCAACAAGTCGTAGACTTTACAAACATGCGCCGGACTTGCTCAAATTTTCATGTCTCTACGTCCTTTCACATCCTGTCAATGCCGACAACGATGGCAATGCGCAAGACAGGTACAGTAGACACTTTCTGTTAGCAAAGTCATTACGACCGTTGGGAATCGCTAATGATTTCCAACGACGTGCCCGTAAGTGTTGGTTTACAAAATTAAAGAAGGCCACTAAAAGTCACTGAAAATAAACTAATTACTTAAATTAATTCAAGAAACTCGCTTATTTATTTTTTTTTTTTCGTAGAAGTTTATGCTGCCTGACGTGCCTGCCCTTAGGGAAAGGGGGACAATGAATAATCCAAAACAATTGGTATCAAAGTTTCTATATCACAAAGGACGGAAGTGCGACTGTACAATAGTATGAGTGTCAAACAATAGGCAGGAAAGGAAAGCATACAATTGGCTTCACTAAAAGGAACAAAACAAAAAAAAAACACCATACACATAATATTGCCTCATATCTGGTCGAGCGTTAAAGAGGGTGAAAGCGACACAATCGTGACAGTAACAAGCTATACAAGGAGTGCTTCAAATATTCTTAGCTTGACATTGGAATCAGTGAAGGTTTTCTTGTCTCATCTCCTTCTTTTCTTTTTCTTTTGACTTTTTTTCTCTCTTAGCAATTTCTGATCTTTAAATATTTAAGTAATTTTCGAAGAAATTCTCATTTGACAGCACTTTAAGACAAGATTGAGAAGGGTTTTCATTTTTAATGGTACAAAAGGTTATGGTATAATCTTATGCCTAATTTAAAACTTTATGGTAAATAACTTGCGCGTATCAAAGACCACTTGGGACAGGCGGACATGGACATTTCAAACAAACAAACAGTAGCAACAATAGGTCAGTGGTAAGAAATCTAACTTTAGGGGCGAAATCAAAAGAAAATGGAGGTGGAAAAAATAATCACAGAAATCCTAACAAGAAACACTCAAAAAGACGACGCAACGTGTCAAGATTGACAAGTGTCAAACCGATCATTTTTTTTATTATTTTTAGGTCACCGCGGGGCTTAGAACGGAGAGATTATTTTGACGAAGAGATTACAAGATATAAGGATGGTATTCTTGTTGACGACCTAAAAAAGCAATAAGGATAATGAAGATTTCATTGTTAGCTATTCAGGATGCATTTTATACCTCAGGTATCGAACAAGGAAACAACGTTGTCTAAGAAATACAAAGTTATTTCTCTGTTCCATACGTCGCTTAACTGTTCACATATAACTGTCATTGACATTGAAAGCTGTCAAGGCAAAACTACCCGGTTCCAGGAAAAACGCATGTAAAATACAAAACACTACAAAAATTGAGACTTTGCACGGTGACATCGGAGCATATTTCACCAACTTACAAATTATAATTTACAAGCATTTTCCCACAAAAATTGTAGTATAATCAATCAATTTCGTTTCACCATATTTGTGTTTTACTTACTTTTATTTGTAGTTGAGATTTACGAGCACAAATTTGTAGTTGTTACGTTTGAGCCTCAGATTTCGAGGTTTTTCAAAAAGCTGTAAGTCACTATATGCACATATATTTTTGTGAATGTTAAAAACTTTTACCAAATGCCAGCCAGCAAGGACATGGTAACTGAAAATTATTCATAATAAGATTGAGTTTTATCCACAGAATTTACATATATAATATCATCGCTGCCATACGAACAGAATCAAAATTGTATCACATCCATACGCACCGAATCTATTCTACTTCATTAGGTACATATGTATGTAAATTAGACTTAGATGACAGTTTTGTATATGCGCTAGAATGAGTGCAACGCGAGTCACGTTCAAAAATATTTCAAGCAATGTTTTTAATGGGTAATTTCAGCATACGTTCCTACAGATTAATTCAGTGAAAACTGGGTGAGTCAATCAGCAAACGATTCGATAAAAATCATTTGCATCGATAAATTTTGGGTTTGGTATTGTGTAAGGGGCCAGTTATAGCTATCATTTAAATGCATCATTGGAACAAATCAGTGAAACAGTGGTTTCATTATTTCTATCAGTGGAAAGCTCTGTCAATGAAATGGCAACAAAAAATGAAAGGTTTACAGGTTAGAATTGATCATTAAAAGCGAAACTGACAGATGAGAATAGAATGAGAAATGAACACATCAGTGAAGCGATTGTGTTCCAAATTATAGAAACAAAAATCAGCTGTTCACTGATATCGATTTCGATCAGTGAATTCAGTAGTTTTATTTGGAAAAAAAAGTCTACAAGAGATTAGGTTCATTTTGATACCAATTAACGCCAATACTGTTTGCTTAATCGTCATAAAATTGGAAATCAAAATTTTCAATGATGTATTTGAATGAAAGCTATAACTGACGCAGAACTCAACCGACAAAGTTTCGCGTTATTGAAATAATTTTTGATAAAAACTAAATATATTACATTCTTGCCGTTGAAACACAATTTTTTTGACAACACTAAACACAAACGATAAACACTGTCTACACTGTGACTCAGCCCAAAATAGTGCAAGTTTTGGCAAAAATTTTGATTTTTGCTCGGCTTTTACTGAAACTAAGGTAAAATTAAAAGAAATTGGTTGGCCTGGCTCTTTACCATTGCCCAAAAATTAATAAAAAAAAATTTGACACTCATGATCGATTTGATCATGGTTTCATTATAACATTCTGCGGCCTAATTTTAAGGCATTTCTATAACCAATATTTCTCTCTAACTTTTAACAGGATCTACCAAAAACAAAACATCGTAGCTCTTTTCGACGAAAGAAAATGAATAATAAAATTTGTTTGCTTAATGTACATGACACCTCTGGGTGCGATCTACTTGTGTAGCTTTCAAGGAGGAACTTTCAGAGCACATAACAAAAGAAACAAAACAGCTTCAGCACCTAGAGATAATTTTGCTTACCGAATCCGGACAGTTGGAAGTAGGAAGGATAGTGGCTCTCCTTCCCAAATATAATTAAGAAAAATGGAACAAACAAAGAGTCCTTCTCCTCGTCCTTAATATGTATGTATATGCCAAAGGAATGTATACACAATGAACACATCTTACATTCCTTTCACATACATACATTAGAATGAAAGCCATTAGGGCACATGTCACATAGCTATCAAATCAAAACTATCAGCAAGACAAAAGAATTCAAGACTAAACTGAATATCTTAAATAATATCGATCGAATAAACAATTGTTTTTCAGAAAATTCGTGAAGTATTCTTGAGTCAGACGTACTGCCTCACAAAAGATCAGAATCAATTCACAATCCATCAATTCCATTCAAGTAAACGAAAATCTCTCATCAGAGAACCATCCGCAATTAACATTCGCAAACGTTATACAATACGGATCAACTGCACATCCTGCAAACGACGACGAATCACATCGACTTTCCGAGAAAAGTCCCATTTCCTGGGCAACAATTTCCATCCCCAGATTTCTCATATAAGATTCCCAACTTGCGCTCCGGATTTCTCCCCATCCGGGGTTGTCTCGGAACCTTAGTTAATGTCAATGCCCTTACACCTCTCAGTCTTACCTGGAATCTAACGAAAAAATGATAAAATATGAAGCACTGCATGTATGTATGTACATCCATTTGTATGTATAAAGGTGTAAAGGATACAATTTACATATACCTGTCGAAATGTGTCAACAAGTAGTATGAAATATGGCACCCACAAATAAGCAAGGATATGTATATATATTGATCTATACATAATGTCTGGGTCACCATACATCCCTATATACGTACACAACACACACTTGAATAGGTACATGTAGTTATTTATAGTTTCTACTTCTTCTTTTATATTTGTGCTCATTTTACAATTCACTAAATATCCCAAGGGTGGGAGCTAAATTAAAGATATTTCAAGTCAAAATATTCACTTGAAAAACAAAAAGGACGAACAGAACAGTAAAGAGACAACGAGTGAGAATCAAATTCCCGAAAATTAAGCAATTCTATCCCCAGCTTTATGGATTTTTTTACTCAAATAAAACCAATTAAATCCCCTATTTCAAGGCTTTCGCTGAATATATTTTCAAATTGATAATTACTTCAGAGTCATTGAATTTTACGCATACACCTAGTTCATTCATCGCACACAACACCGTACCGTTGTGTTGTGTCGTGGTGCTCGTCATTCGTTTCCTCTGCCTTTAGGTAGGTAGATAGATAGGTAGGTACTCTCCTGTCTATAAGTAGAAGCATATTAAAATCCTGACAAACATTGGAAACTGAAATTCTTCTTCTCAAATAGAAATGAAAATATTCCATTCCCACCATCCAACACTGAAGATAGGTTGGTATATAGGGCTCTGGGTAAGTATATATGTATTCGGATACAACCTGTGTGCCAAAGGACGATCTCCGCATGCTCCATTAAAGTCAGTCTCTTAACTTTTATAAATAAACTGCCATCCAGCCGCCCGCGCGCCCTCCCCCCCAACAGTTTCAAGCTCAACCGAGTAAAAGAGAATAATAACCCGAAAATCCAATAGATTCAGTGAGATGTTTACCGTTTCAGGTGGTGATGGATGTAGATGGATGGGCGAAATGGAAGGATTCAATTCAGCACAAAAACCTACCCGTTTCTCAGTGTTCTCCGCTGAGGATTCGTCCTTTCTATTCTCATCAAAATAAACTGAAAATGCCAAAAAACTTTAAGTTTCAAGTCATATCCTAGTGTAAAATTTATATTCTACCATATGTATCCCTTGACGGTATACACACCTGAATGTCCTATATAAAAAAAAAAAAAAAAAAAAAACACAAAAAAGGCAGAAAAAAAGGAATACGACACGACGATGTCGACCAACAACGAACGTCGAGTAAGGTTGTTTCTTTACGAAGTAAGCCGCATTGATTCGACCCAAGTTTTTTGTGCTATTTCCATTTTCCGTTTATTTTAATACTAAAAGGATATTTTCTCTCTCTGCTCCTTATCCTTGTGTATATATACATATAATGGCTCTGCTCATATACATACAACAAAAGCAGCAGCAGCAGCACCAGATGAAAGCTTATATAACTTTTTATCGTGTAAAATTATGTTGCTTGCTTGGTGTATCCTTTTTTTCCCGATTCACATAGAATTTCTTTTGCTTTTTACGGTTTTTTTTATAAAAAAAAAAAAAAACAAAACAACTCACACGTCAATTAGTGTTGCTATTCGAATAGATACAACGATATGCTATGCAATTACCTTTCATAGATTTATTACTTTTGTATTTGTTCTCACTTTTATAACACACATTTGGCCAAGGTTAATTTATTATAAAGCACGATACACTTTGCATATGTGTGGTTTGAATAAATAGAACCGTAAGGATTTGGAAGATATACGAACAGTCTTGGGAATAATTTAACAACAATTCACACCGAAACACACATGTACCGTATGTACTTTTTTGTTATATCCTAGGTCTCTAGGTACTGCACGGCAATGTAAATAACAACACAGTTATGCAGGAGTAGGTACTTTAAAAACACAAAAAAAAAAACAGAAAATAGGAAACTGGCCCAGAGTTGTCAGAATTGCATTTCTCTTTATTCCGAAAGGGCAAACTCAAACTCAATACATTCGCAAGCGCAGAGTCACACAAACAGTGACAAGGATGTGCGCTCGACGTGGTTGAAAACGGCTAATATTAACTAGTTGCTGACTCCTTCAAAGAGATGCGGCATTTTCTCTTTGAATTTGAAAACTTTTCGCTCTAGCAGTATTTAGTACTTGAAAATGGTGTTGCCATACACTTTTTTTTCGTAGGGTTAAATCAATGGAAATGTCCTTACAAAGAATATTGAAATATGAGATATTACATTATTAATAAATGCAATCTCCTGTTCCTGGAGAGCAGCACCATAGAGAGTGCTTCGGACTACTGAGTCAAAGTTCGATTCCCCGATAAAATGGCTCCACGTCTAAAGTACGTCGAGATTGCATTCGCAAAATGTACAGTCGTAGGAAACTAGACCTAGACCGCTCTCAAAAATCATAGCATTTCAGTTTTTAGACATCTTTAGCTCGACATCGAATATCGGGCACTTATGTACCTATAATTCAACTGCTTGGGTCTCATAGGGCATCAGCAATACTTGTTTTTCTGTTAAAAGTTCTGTAATGCATTTGAGCTAGTTAGAATTGTCCTCATGTCGTAGGGAATGTCAGATCCACTGTACTTTCTTTAAATTAATATCTGCAGATACTTGGCCCGTTCTCTGATGAAGTTATTCATAGGAGATACGATCGGGTCAAAAGTACCTCAAGAAGACTCTTTACCTTGGTTCTCTTACTGACCATCACTACGTTCTAATATTGAAAGAAATTTTAGTCGTCTAATATAGAAAATATAAAAATCTTGCAATTATTTGTTTATGTCATCGACCTCCTCGTTATCTAAAACTTGCAAGAAAATACACATTTTTAAAAACTTTATGTATCGTTCACGCATATCTTTTTCCATTATCTTGAACCGTGTAGTTTTTATGTGACAGCTGTCAAGGAATGACATCCCCACTGGCGTATCTTGTTCCATTATCCTAAACCGTACAGTTTTTACCTGATGGCTGTCGGAAAATGACATCTCGCCTGGATTAACTATTGCCCTAGTTGTCAATTATTATAATCCAATAAATAAACTGCGTATTTCATTCTACAGTAATCTTTTTCCTCACTGTGATAAAGAACCGGCTGAATACTACCACATAAATACTACATTAAGTCTATTTGTTTATATTTTACTACAAGTACTAAGTTTTGTAACAAACAAAAGGAACGCACATGGAAGTATGAGAATGCTGTCAAGATGTGTATGCCAAGTTCAATGAAGGAAAAAAGAATAATTATGAACGAGATTGCTAATTCAATTCAAAAGAATACCTTAATCTAATCAGCTGCGAAAATGTACGTCACAAAATCTAATCACACTATCGCGTCTGTTTTGTGAATGCTTTGACACAGACTAATCGTAGGAGGGTGGGAAGTGATATTAGATACCATAGGTGAACAAATTATTAATGGCCTAGTACATACTTAGAGCGTCTACAAGCTTACAAATTCCAATTATGTACTAAATATCGGGGATATCTATTTGCGTACTTCTTTGAGTGATTGGCTTTTCGTTTTTTAAATTTTCTCATTGGGTATTATAAAATATTTGCATTTTGGAAAAGTTTTTTCTTTCATTTTTTTCGGAAGTTAGTTTAATCATTTTTGATGGTAAAACTTTTCTGATCAGCTTTTTTCTTTGACATATGTTAACACAATCATCAACAGAAAATAGTTATGCATTTTCCAAAACATGATTTGGCGACAGAAAGTCGTTTCCTAGTAGTTTCATCGACCTTATGCAGTACACCGACGGATCCAAGATGGATGTAGATACTGGTGCTAGTGTCTACTGCGGGTCTCGAAATACAAATCTATCCTTAAGGCTCAAGGAGACAAGCTTCGGATATAATTATCAGGAAAAATAATCAGTATAGATGTTGACAGTCAAGCAGCTATTAAAACGTTGGCCGTCTATGAGAAATTGAGATCTGCTAATCTCATTAAACTAACTCGCAGGGATATACATACGAACAGTCGTAAGCGTCGTGATAGGCAATCATGCAGCATGGCTAGGTATACTCCATGACAACTTCTGTAGAAGTTGTAGGAACGAAGAGGAAACAGAATCAATTCGTCACCTATTGTGTGACTGTCCAGCATTGGCTGTGAAAAGGGAGTTCCCTTCCCTAGCTGGATGATCTATGAAACATAGAGCTCAACAAACTCCTTAGATTCATACATTTAGCTGAATTGGTTTTATCTGAACGGTCTAATATTCTTAGGTTCCCATCAATCTTTGGGCACAATGGACTCATAGCGGTCTAAGTGAGCCGTTGACACTTGCTATGAACAAAGGCACCCATAAACCTAACCTAACCATGCGTAGAATTTGGGAAGTTCTTCAGCACTAAAGACTAATTAAGCCAAAGGAATAAATTTCAGAACAGCAAGTTGAGGATGCATTCGATATTTACCTTGCAAGCATTGAACTTTAACAGAATCTAATCTACTAAAACTAAAGAATAGAAAATATAAAATAGGATCGCACCAGATACCTAACGAATCTATAATGTGACTGCAAACCATGTTTACAGGTAGGAAAGGTAATTTGAACCAACCTGGGATGATTCAACAACTGATAGACTCTGTGGGGATACACTGGAACACATGGATACAGTTCTAGAAATATATTCTACAGAACATATCTAACTGCCGAAAAATTGTTGAACGTTTAAGATTTTATTAAAAATGTTTACATCAACTTTGCAATAAAACTTCTTATAGAAGAAGAACAGAACGAAAGATGTAACATTGATTTCTTAAAAACAAAAGTTGATCCTTATAAAACATAATATGTTGTGTCAAAATTGAAATATTTATGCCCTTTACCCACGAATCTTCACGTCATAGACGCGTATAAGACGCGTTCTGGTGTTATTCGCGCTTGTTTCAATGGAGAACTGCCCATGAGGACTAGACTGCATCGGTACATTTTTATAGATAGATTTTTGGGTACAAATCAAAACCTTCTATACCATCGTTTGCAAAACCTACTAAAATGCAGAAACTACAAAATTATAACTAATTTCCCAAACAGATGTCGGCGAAAATCTTCTACCAGCAATATGGTCAATTTGTTTCCCTCTTAAACGTGGAAAAAAAATATACTCTCCCCCAAATGAGAGCATTTCTCTTAACTGGCAACTCTGCTTCACAGATAAGCCCTACATTACAGAGAAGAGCAAAGTAAATATTTCCATGCTTACCCAGTTGCTCTCACAAAAGATATCTACTGGCTGGCTGCCCTGATGGTAAAATATCGCTGATGGTGGTCGTGGTATTTTACACGTATCCTGAATAATTAATTTCGCCAAATACAAACAACGGTATTGCTAGTTATATCCTCCTGTTTATTCACTTTCTAGACTTCAAGACGCAGCTAGTTATCCGATCAAAACTATAAACTTTACGCCATTCAAGCTAAAAAAAACTTTCATATCGAGTAACTCCACGATAAGATTGTATCTCACTCTCTCACTGAGTATAACGATTTATTTATTTATTTTTTTTTTTATCAACATACTCTCAGATAGTAAATAAATTCACACGACTTCACAAGGGAAGGTTTTATAATTATAATTTTTTCTCTCTGAATATCCAGTTGAAATATACTATTTTTCACGGTTGATTTTTTTTTTTTTTTTATTTTATTCGCCTAATGAAGCGAAGTAGAAGTCACATATCTTTCAATTTGCACAGGCCAACAAATAATAATACAAAAAAACAACAAACAAATCAAAGCAAATTAAATTTATTATAATTGACCATCCGAGAGTAACGCAAAAACCGTTTTTATTTTTTCTGCTATTCACAACTACACCTCTAAAATCGCCGACCCGAAGAAGATAGTATCGACAACGGATGGATGAGTATCGGTTTTAAGATACTCGCTGTTGGCATATACTATGTATGCATATGATTTGTTTTTTACTAATATTCTTTTATAGAAAACATAAAAAAAGCGTTTTTATTTTTGAATTGATACTTTTTGCCATCGACGACGCGCTCGTTTAGATGGCGTTATTTTAACGATTATGAGTATGACGCGTGTTATTCATATTTTCCGATGTGATTTAAGGAAAATCGTGTGAAAATTTCATCTTTGAGAACCGAATAAAAAAACACCACACACAGGAGCGAAGAACTCAACAATTTTTGAACTCAAAACAGCTCGCGTTTACTAACCATATTACTCTACACGTATTAACTAAAGCTCGTCAAAAGAGATACAAATGTTTATTTATAAACTTGTAATTATATGCTTTTTTTATTTATATTTTTTTGTTGATAAATATAATGTTCAGTCTCTGCGTTGCAGACAAACGGTGGCATTGGTGTTTTTATATAGATTTTTTGTTTTCTGTTTTTAATTTAGAATTTTGACTGTTTTTTTTTTTTTTCCAAAAATTTAAAATGTTTCTTTTGTCAGTTTGGTACAAAAAAAGTTACTAAATATGACAAAAAAAAAATATAGTACACAACATGAAGAAGAGACAAAAATGATAACAAAGTTATCTTATTCAATAATACTGGGGCACACACGAAGAACGATGATGACGTGCTCGGCGCGCGGCGATGTTGCCCCCCCGACGTTCGAGATACATTTCAGCGGCGGTCTGTTGTCGATTTATACCAAACACGAACGCATTGATTCTCGCCATCGTCCGATGGAATTTGAGTTCCTTCAGGGTGGGTGGGTGGTGGTGGTATTGCTGAAAAAGCACAATTTTCATATTCCTCTCTTTCAAATCTATAATAGTATGCGTTAGCTAAAGAGTATCTAATATCTATAACTAACTAAAAGACGAATTCTAAAATTAAGAGATTCGTTCATTGCCATCGAAAGAGAAAATGTGAAAGATAGAAAGAGTGATGAATTTTCCATCGTCAAGAACTGCAAGGTCGGGAAAAGTTGTAAAAAGTTTTTAATTACATTTTTTTTGCTTTTTATTTAATTTTTTTTTCACTACGATGTTGTTTATGGTAGCTAGGTGGTACCTTAAGGAGGAGTTTATTTAATTGTTTTAATTTGATTTTTTTTAATGGAAATTAAAGTGACTACGCTGGGACTTATGACAGAAGAGAGGGCTAGCCGTTAATTAAGTAGATGTGAAGTAGAATTTAAATTAGCATACTAGTATTTATAAGATATAACACACAATGGCTAATTAACGAATGTTTATTTGAATATCGAACCGGTGAGCAAGTTACAACCGTAATAACCAGCCGGCACTACTTTTATCTAGAAACTATAAAGCTTCCTATTCAAAATAGAAATACAAAGGACTAGGTAAATAGTACAGATGCTGGGGCTATTGTAAAATTACATACTCAAGAGGTGGATGATATGTGTATTCACATATAAATATCGTAAAATTGGTGATGGTCCCTTGTAGCACTTCAACCGGAGATTGATTTTCCTCATTCTTTTATTGTTGGTGACAGCAAAGGAGACAAGCAGAAGAAAGTGTGTGTAGTAATACTAGAACATGAATTCATATTTTAATTCAGATACGTCTCCTGTATAGTGTAAAACTTGAAAGTAATGATCCATAGCATCTTCAATTCAATTCGCTTGAGCATTATTTCTGGATGTCAATATTGATAGTAATGGTAATGGGTGGCTCAAAAGAAGTTGAATTAAATTACATCATACAATAGGTTTTACTTGTTTTGCCCCCTATAAGGTACTCCAAAAAGTACTTACAAAATTGAATCTATTGCCTCCATCTTGTGCAGGCTCAAAAATACATAAAGTTAAGCTGTTTTCTACCAAACGCCGCAAAAGCTACAAGGCTATGCAGGCTAATGGACAGCTACGTGTTGAATTAATTCAGTCTTTTTCTCTTAAAGCCCGAAGCCATAAAAAAAACTATTAAACCTTTGACATGTCATGAATGCCCTTCCCGAGATGTCATCAAAAACAAGTTTAGTAGAATGCTATTGACAGTCCGATGATCCTTCTTCTTCGGCAAATGTTGTATGCATAACAGATGCTCTTTGGCAATGGTTTGGAGTCAGAAATGTCCAGAACTATGACTATGAATCTCCAGCTATTAAATGTCCAACCCATAGAATCCGTCGATCCGTTGTTCCGTCGTTTTTAACTGACAGTATTGTTCAAATATACACATTCTTATGGCAGGCGGCCCATAACCAACGGATGGATAAAGTTTGATACACATTCACAGATTTAAGTTCACACATTCACATATTGAAGTTCACGCATAAGCAAATTGAGGTTACGCATTTTCATTTGAGTAAGCAGAGAGAGAATACAGAGCAACTGTCATCCCCTTTGACAACCAGCTGACGTGACGGTTTTTATAGGACTTTTCTATCTGGTGATACGTCAACTTGAATGTCAAAGTTCAACGGAAGGGCGGAATAACGGATCAATGGATTCTATGAGTTGGGCCCTTTATGCTCCCCGAGTAAGTTGTTATGTGACATTTGGATGCTATGCACTCCAGATCTGAGAATTCCAATTGTAGACGTTGCTGTTGAGTTCAAACTGCCTCATTTCAACGCGATCGTTCCAAGGTCTATATAGCGAAGTTTTTTGTCTTCTGTACAGTCAGTTTCTAAGTCAGGAACTTAGTACGTATCATAGTCAAATTCGCCGATGCCCTTTAGTGGATGACTAATTCCTGGGAACTATGCTGAACGATGATTAGCTCTGCTTAAACAATGACACTCAAAGTAGTTATATTTTCGACGGTGACAATCAATAAGGCTTTTCTCCTCTTTTAAAAGAAAATGGACGCTAGAAAAACTCTAACATTTGGCCACAGTGTCACTTCAAAGTGCTCACAAAACTTGAAGTTTCACTGATCTCATCATCATTATATAGTAATCTTACTTTTTATTTAAGAAGTTTATGATTAACAAATATTCTTCACAAAACGTTCTTAAACTCTTACAGAAGTAAATGGCGAGAAAATTAAAAGAAAAAGTAAATTAATTTATATGTATATTGCTATACACACTCTTTATGGTGTCTATGTTCAATGTTCCTACGTAAATATCAGCCAAATTGTTTATACCCTAAGGGAAAAGGCTATAAATATCCATGGCTTTAAAAACCTGAGTGAAATTATTGGAGTTTATATCGAAATCACTCCTATCGACAACCCAATAACATGGTAAGTACATTGAACAAAATTAGCATATCCTACTGAAACATCCCCGCAGGAGGTGTGAACGTGGTGGATGCTTTGCGGCATGGTAATGTTCTGACACCATATAAGGTTTGCTTTTAATGAAAAAATATGTGATTCTCTTTTTGATGGTATTAAGCGTATAAATATTGGTCATGCTTTTAGTTGTTTTTCACATGTTTCAATTTACATGCATGACCGTAGCCTCAATGTTTATGCAAGGAATTTTCTTTGTCGTAAGGAATATTAATACAATTTACCTCTATTATAGAGTTTTAAAAAACAAGTGTTTAAATTTGATCCAGATGATTGTCCTGTATAATATACTGTACTTGTCTAGGTCCATGCTTCAAATTTTTGATCCATTCCTAACTCTAAGAGGTATACGAAGGTTAATAACTTCTGAATTTAATATAAAAATCGAAAATTAAATTTATCAGATGTAGAGGTCTGAAGAGTGCCACATTAGAATCTGTCATACGTTAGTCAGTAATATTTGGCAGCTGTCATTAGAAAATAGATACCTATACAGATAGATACATTTATGCTACGTTACACCTAGGAAGACCAATTATTATTGCGAAACATAAGCTAATATCATAGCTAAAGAGGTCACTCCGAGGACCATCGAATTTTTGCGTTTTACCCAAAATTTTGTTATTTTTCTATAAGCATTAGGTTTGTTCCCGTACTTTCTACACTAAAATTCGTTCCTCTCTTTTCAAATTTCTGAGACCGGGGGTAAGATTCTCTCAGAGAAAGATAAATCTCCAAGAAAGTACGGAAACGGGTTGAACAAAAAACTGTCCACATTTTAAACGTCACTTCGTTTCGTTCTTCGAAATACTTTTGTATAAACAGGTCAAAATGATCGAATCAATCACGATTGACTCAGCTCTAATGTGTTGGCTTATAAGATTGTGTGTATTCGTAGGTTTACATATGCTTGCATTTGCGGCCAAATGTTGATTATATGTTTCTCACTTTACTCTCTTTTCTGTGAAAAAATACGTAACTTTGCAGTATGAGAACAGGAATTCGCTATTTTTCGTAAAATTTCGTAGATTTTCGTAGATTTAGTCAGTACGGGAACAGACATATCCTAAACTAATATCCTAAGCTGTGCTCTCGTTTTGAGATGAAATAGCCTACCGAGAAATTGCGATTCAACATGTTTGGTTTGTTTGTCTGCTCAAAATCAACCATTTTTTTACAATAGTGACAAAGGACGAAGCTCACTTAATGGGTTGGTGTAAAAAAGCAAAAACTATGGCATCCTATTTGATAAGAAAAACTTTTAGCAGAAAATAAAACACAACACTGCGAAACCTTTCAAGTATTTTTTTTTTTAACTTGTAATAAAGTCTATTGTCATATGTCAACTTTCAAAAGTCAAAACTAATTTATAAATTATAAATCTTTCCACATTCTTATATACATATGTTAATTATAAATTCTTATACATGTCTAATTAATCACAATATAGCTAGCTTATGGCTAAAATAATTCGAGTTATCGGCTACAAAGCATTCAAAAAGTCTATAGAACCATACAATGAAAAGAACTTGGTTTATTGCTATTTCACCGGCAACCAAACCGAAAAAGGTGTAAGTTGGTGTAGTGGATGCGCTAATGCTGAACCACATGTGTATGCCGCTCTGAAAAGCTACGCCAAAGAAAATGCTATTTTTATACATGCCGACATAGGTAATGAGAACGAGTAAGTAAAGGGATAAATTAAACACAAAAATATCATAAAGCATTCTATTTATTAGATTTCAGGATAATAACAATCCATTTAGACTTGATCGGGATGTTCAACTAAGCATTATACCACATCTCCTGCTTTGGAAGCGCAAATGGCAGTTATTAGGAGGCAATTGTTGCAATAAGGATTTGTTGAAAAGATTCTTCACTAAGGAAATTGGACCCTAAAATGTAATACTATAAGTAAAAATATGATTTGAACAAAAATTTTAACTTGTTCTATAAAACAAATTGGACAATTTTAAATTAAAATAGACTTTAAAGAACTTGAAAGATTATAAAGGAATATATACCGAGTCTGAGTGCTCCTATCGCCATGCCTTAAACTGTAGGGCACAATTTTTTTTTTCTTTTAAATCTCGACTTTTAGATCTTATCGTGGTGAATCTTGCTCATCACGCGAATGGTAGTCGCGACATCTCATTAAAATGAGTGGCCTTGGATATGTTTTATGAATTGGTAGATTATAGTGTCTACTAGGTGCCGTGGCTCCGTAGTCAGTGCATTGGAACAAGCGTATGAAGAACCCATCAAGAAGTGCCCTTATTTGGTTGATAATATTGACGATAGCATCTAAGAGTCTTTGGTGACTCAGTCTGTATGAATTGCCGCTGTTGCTGAAGTACTACTCAGGTTATTACTAGTGGGTAACATTCTCCCAATCATTCATTTCGACTGCTTTTAGTTGGTATCATTTTCAACCATCAGATTAACTGTATTAATAATCACAATTTTAACCTTCCTTTTCAATTGCGTACTAAATTACTTATATTTAAGGGATCACAACTCCTTAACTCCTCGGTATCCTTACTGTTCCTTTGACATAAAGCTACGCATGCAACGATGGAAAAATATATTTTTTAAGATGATACCTATTTCATCCTTTAAGTTGGACTATTTTTGGTAATAATTGACTTCAGCTTTTACAGGAAAAAAATGTTTATAAAATCACACATACGCCCGAGTGTGCCTTCATTAATAATAATCGACGGATACCTAGGTTTTTTTATAAGGATTTCAAATTAATTTGACAATTTAACTCGCTTCACCTATAAGTAGATAACTTTAAAATATCATCTCTTGCTGTGGATGCTTCCATTGACCATGTTTTCTTGTGACTCACAGACTACATTTTTTTTCTTTTTTTACTTTTTCTGACAAGGGAGGAAGTCGAGTGGTGACATGTTACACCAATCAAAATTTTCTTCTACAACACCATCGAATGGGAGATGAGTACCTACACATGATGACAGATTTCAAATTTAATCAGCTCATGCACAGGTCCAAAAAATATGATACGTTAAAAGTTGAATTTCTATTTTTCCATATATCAGGTCTGTTCCCTTACTTTCTGCACTAAATTCGCAGTTTGTCAAACTTCTAGGATTAGTGGTAAAATTCCCTCAGAGAAACACAAATCTACAAAAAAAAGTTCAGATACAAGTTGAACAAAAAAGCTGCCCACTTTTTAAACATCACTTTTTTTTGGATTGATTTACATCAAATTATTTTCACAAAATGTTTTCTCAGTTTTAAGAGATTTTAGGCAAAATTCAGGATTAAATCTATCTATGTATTTAGGGGTACTTTTTACCTTTGGGAAAGTTAAGAAAAAAAGCAATTTGAAAAGTATTCGATGACCAATGGATCGTCAAATTTCATCCTACCACTGTTTTGGACCACAAATTTAAAAACTAAAACGAAAAAAGTCACAGGCTTATGGTGAAAATAAGAAGAGTAATCGGATACGAATCTTTCAAAAAAATTATACAGCCATACAAAAAAACGGATTTAGTATATTGCTTTTTCGTTGGCACCAAGGATAACCATGGTAAAGGTTGGTGCAGTGTGTGTAATGAAGCAGAGCCGGTTGTTTTAGTTGCGGTAAAGAAGTACGCAAAAGAGAACGCTACATTGATATACACGGAAGTTGGCAAAAAAGATGAGTAAGTAAAGCATTCGATTAATAAAAAATTGCTCAACTTCAATATAATTTATTTTTAAAGATATATGGATAAGAGTAATCCATTCAAAGCGGATGAGGAAATACGCTTAAAACTAATTCCGGCAATCCAACGGTGGAAACATCCTTGGGCACTACGAGGTGTTTTGTGCACAAGGGAAGCATTTTTGAAAAAGTTTCTTGAAAAGTTTTCTAACTAGTGTGGCACATAAATTTATTCAATATTTGTCTATAAATTTTCATTAAAAAAAAATGTTTTAATTAGTATATATGTAATTTAAATCAAGTAAACTACGCCTAGTCAAACTTGAACATCATCGATCTCCCAGGATCGGTTTCCTCGTCATTACAACTTTCAAACAATCAAGGCCAATATAAACTGGTACCACCTCTGTTCCTATTCGCTCCTTTTCTGAACGCCCATGCCCTGAATCCTCAGCATAAGGGGATCTGTCAAAAATAAATAAATAAATAAATAAATATAAGGCCGTAAAAGCAGCCCATAGAGGCCAAGGCCTAGCTTCTCACAACTGTACATGTTGTGCGTGGTATAAATTTCTGCACATACAGAAGGGACCTACAGTTTTATTCCGTATCCGAAGGGCAGTGGGGTTTTGAGAATCTTTCTCATGACAGTTATACTCTTGAATGTTTGTCAGACATTCGGAAGAGGTAAGGCCGTGAAAAAACTTTTGATGGTATTTTTCTGGATTCGAACTTGGAACCCCTTGCGCAGTAGTCCAACGCATTAACCACTGAGCCACGGCACCCATAAGGGGGATCTGTCAAACCCAATCGAAGTCTATAGGTATTTCACTAGTTGACATTTCATTCGCTAAAACAGATAAATGAGGAGGGATATTGTGAAGAACATAGCACATACTTATTAATCATGCATAGGTGCATAGAAGTCTGCAGAACGAAGTATGGAAGCAACCAATTAGGAAAGAAGAACACGATTTTAAATACTGCTCCATTTTGTGCGCTTGAAAAGCCATAAATGGATTTACCCTACCCACTATCGTTAAAAGATAAGAACATACAACGTAGTCTCTGATGTAGCACAATAATTCGATAATACTAGTTTACTAGAATAATTTTTAATCAGTTAAAAAAATCAAATGTATTAAAATTATTGTACTATTCATCATCAGTGAAGAACATTTCCAAGAGTTCTGCATTCTCCAGCTGTTCACCCTCCAAGCGCTGGTGGCCTTTCCACCGGATCAGTGTCGGAATGACGCTGATGTGTATGTCTTTGTCAATCCTAAACGGATTCTTTAGATCTTTCCAGCTGCACAATAAAAAAAAAAAACTCCGATAAGGTTTATTTTTTCTCTGTGAACTTTGAACTTACTAGGGTCTATCGCCAACATCGACAACGACAAATGCATCTTCTTTACGGGTGAATTTTTCAGCTGCAGCTTCTACGTGTGGGGCAGCTGTAAAAGCAACAAAATGTACACAAAACAACGAATACAAAATTGAACAAAATTACCGGCAACACAATCAGGGCACCAGGAAATTCCATTCTCATTCTTACTGCCGGTAAAGTATACATTGATTCGTTCCTTGCCAGTAATATTTACCACGGCGTCCTTGAAATCCTCGTATCCCTTCAGAAGTATTTTTTCACCCATTACTTTTAAATTCGTATATTTTGTCAAGTTACCACCCAACTGTCAGAGCTATATACCACAAATTTGGGTTATTTGTGCTATATACCTGAGTATGACATTTGGTGTATATTTCATTGGTCAATTTCATTGGGAAGAAAGAGCCAGCTAGCTACTTAGGTTTTTTGACGTGTTCAATGAAAAAGTCTAGAGAATGTTGACGTCTGTTATACCAGTATTAAACCCACTACTTTTTATACCAATCAAAAGGTTTTCAATCAAGAATTCACTCACAGGTATCATACTTAGGGGTTTTATTTTTTCGTTTCCTTTTAAAACTAATAATGACTACGTGTATCATATTAAAGAGAAAATTAAGGTTTCTCTTTTACACAATGCAAGACGGTAATAGCGAAGAATTGAATCTAGAACATTGTAAGATTTGTAAGTCGTGGAAGTCATCAGTTTTGAATTAAACACTCATCAAGTGCACAGGCTTACTTTTAAAAATTCTCGCAAACGGTCTTTTTTGGGAAATGATTAACACAAAACTAGTCAAACGCTTGTATTCATTTAATATAGGTTTTTCTTTTAAATTTTATCAAAGCTAATGCGAAATAAAGAAAATATTTTGGTAAATTAATGGTCTTGAGTTTAATTCCATATAACACTTTTTATAAACATTAATTCTTGACCTAATGTGATTGCAAATAGTAGGTTTGTTCCCGCACTATGTGACTACAATTCATAGTTTGCAGAATTTCTAAGAGTGGGTGTAAAATTCTCTCAGAAAAAGACAAATCTCCTAAAAAGTGCAGAATCTTTTAGACGTCAGCTTAGGTCTGTTCCCGTACTGATTAAAACTACGAAAATCTACGAAATTTTACAAAAAAACAGAGAGTTCCTGTTCCCTTAAGTTAAGGTTTTGTAGTTTTTCACAGAAGAGAGAGCTCAGGAAAGATCAAGAAATTTCAGCCCAATAATTTTTTTTATACAAAAATATGAGTTCACAAATTGTTGTGTTGTTGTTGGCTGGCAAAATAATTTTATTTATAATAATTTTAATAAGCGCGTAGAAGGTATTAATCAAATGACGGATGATAAAATTTTGGAAAAGTTTTTCACCGATAAATGTTGACCAAAAAGATAATTGATGTTGATGTTTTTAAAGCTATCTATCATTTCTATTCTTAAGATTGCACAATAAGCAGAGCGTTGAGTCATTCATTTTCGATTTGTATTTGTGTGGGTATATCTGTATAATATATTCAAGGTATTAGTAAATTCCCCTCTTCACTCCTGTTGGCATGAACTCTAATTGACCGAAATTCCTCACTACTTATGTGGGTTTATCTGATAGTTCTATAAGATTCTCTGTAGCTCAACTTGCCTTGCTTGCTTCATAGCTTTTATTTGGTGATTTAAAAATCAGAAAAGACTCTGTCGATGTCTTGTATCATTTGAACTGCTTGAGGTATTTTACCTATATTTTACATGGAAGCCCGTCTAAACCTACGATCAGCATTGGAGAAGATTACAACTCATTTTTGGGCATTTTTCCTCTAATGGGATTTGTCTTCAAACTTTTAAAAAATACTTCTGAAACTCCTTAACGTGCAAATTGATATTTCCGGCAACTTTTCCATATATGATAAATAAAGTCATTGACCTACCTACAATTTTACATCATTTTCTGAATAAAACGAAAGCAACACCGACGACCTTGACACTATTCTTCATGTTCTTCTTTCACTGGGTCAGACTCAAGTTTCAAAAGTTAAACACCTTCTCAAATGCACTTGACATAAGCAAAACAAAATACAAGGCCAGAAACACAAAATCATAATTATTTATGTCTACCTCGCGAATATGTGAAAAGCAATTGTCGCAAAAGATACCCAACCCTGAAAAGCATTGGGCATCTTTCTGAGTACTTTAAAAGCACCTACAAGAATAGAACAATGCACAGTGCTTCTTTGGTAACAACTACTATCAAGTCTTTTACAATGGGTAAGAATCTTTTGCTCCACCATGCATTTCACAAAATAAATCTAAAAATCTTTCTTTTATAGTTTACCTAAAGGGTTTATTTCTGTTCGCTATAAGTCTTACCTTAGTTAATTCTTTGGTAATTTCAAAATCAAAAAATAAGACTGAACAAGCCGCTGCAAAGGCAAATCATGTAGGAACTGAGCCCAAGATTGAGACTAAGGCTGTAAATAAAACTGAGGGTAAGACTGGCATTAAAAGCGATACAAAATCCGGTGGTAAATCTGAAGCCAGGCTGAGTACCAAGACAGAGTCGAAAGCTTCAAATAAAACTGAGATCAAAGCTAATGCAACCATTCCATGCACATGCGGTGTATTTCTTACTGGGCAATTTGTTAAAGGCGCCAATGAACAACCAAAAGGGGATGCGGTTTTCATTCAAGAAATAAATAAAGCCTTCTCCTGTAATAATATCGGACAAAAACAATGCCAGACTAAGTGTTTAGAAACGGTAACAGTTTTTTTTTTTTATCTACATTTTGAAAATAATTTTGTAAATCATTTTTTCTGATAGATTGTTGGTCATCTGCCTAATTCTGCAAATCTTTTATGCGCAACATTGGACCGTGATTGTCGCAAGGAGCGAGCTTATTTATTTATTAAGAACTGTAAGGACACATGGGTTAATACGAATTTGGCTGCTGGAAAGGAATATTGTTGCAAAGATGGAAAGGCTTATCCATGTCCGTTAATTTAAATGTTAATTAGCTTTAAAGGGATTTCATGCGGTGAATTTGTTGTTGAAGTTATACGTGTGATGCAATATACTAATGTAATACATATGTGTATAGTTTTTTGTTCAAATGAATCGATTAGTAGACAGAATAGCAGAAAGCTAAAGTGAGTATAAGACTATAGTCCTTTCTACCAGGATGGTGCGTGTAAATTAATAGATCCGAGTGGGTACTTTTTGCACTGAAATTCGTAGCTTGCCAAATTTAAAGGAGTACAGGAAAGATGTTTAGTAGTTGGCAAAAGTGTTTGTTTAGGAGGAATCGAGTTCTTAGGGAATGAGTTGGAGAGAGCTCAAACGCGCTGCAAAAGTACGAACGATATGGCGTGCAGGCTTAAGAAAGTAAAAGTGTTTCTTACTTGATTCTACATTTAATAGCCACTTCCTGCTGCCCGTTGGGAATGAAATGAGCTACTAATAGCATGGTCTATCCCAAAGTATAATTCGATACAAAAAATCGAAAATTAAAATATAAATTATTAGCCAATATGCGCCTAGCTTCTCACAGTGATATACGTTTTGTACGCGTAGAGAGAGACAACGTTTTGGAGAAGTATGGGCTAAATTCGAAAATGTTACAAAAAAGCACACTTTTGTCTGAGTTCCAAAACGCAGTAGGTACTTCATTATTAGGTCCGTTCGCGTACTTTTTGCAATAAAACTCGTAGATTATCAATTTCGAAGAGTGTTCTCTCAGAGAAAGCTAAAATGACGATAACGTAAACGAACAGATTGAACAAGAAAAAGTTGAAAATACACTGGTTTGACAGCTTTGACAGTTTTCATAAACCAGCCCACAGAAATTTCTTGCATTAAAATTCGTAGCATGGAGAAACTTACCCTCTCGTGAGTGCTCTCTTCTGCGAAAAAAATACGAAAATTCTCCGTACGCGAACAGCTTTTCGTATTTCGTAAAAATTCGCTGTAGAGGGTACGCGAACGCACCTAATATTCGAGTTTTAAAACTATTCTTAAATATAATAGAATGCTTCGACGCTTCCAACCTGTAACCCGAGCACAATAATCCAACGCGCTAGTCACTGAGCCATGACACCTATGTATATGTAGATTTAGTTTTTAGTTCTATGACCATGTGAATACCATACTCCTCCTGTTGTTGACCTGATTCAAGATATATACCATACACCATCATAATTTAGCTTAGCTTCACTCGTATAAATAATAAGTTGCAGTGCCCAATCGATTCAAAAGCAATAACAGATCCTCTTTCATATCAGATATGTAGTTCTCTATTATTCTTCATTGATTTTCTCCCTCCGGAGTCTGTATGCATTGGTGCCAACAGCGCCACTTAAATAATGCACTATATGCCGCTGCACAATATAACAAATATCACCTGAATTCTTCTTCTTTCAAGTTGAAGAAAATAGAAGCAAAACATAGAAGTGTATTTCAACAAATACCAATAAGGAGAAATAAACCAAAAGATTCAACCTTCAATAATAAATAAAACCAAATGTGTGTACTGTTTTATAAATTTTAATCTCATCCAGTTCTAAAACAAACGCATCCACCTTCTACGCTACTTATCAATTAAAAAATTTCTTCTTCGCCGACGGTACATTAAAGCTCAGTTCAGAAAACCTGTTAAGAGAAAATATATTTAGACAAAAATCTTTAAGAACATACAACTTTTTTCTTACCGAGCTATCTTGCGAGAATGAAGCATATTATCAGGCGTACCGAGGGTTACTGTCTCATTGTTAATGCCTACGCTCTCAGTTAGTATGTTTTCTTTCTGATCAGCGGTGTTATCATCATCAGAATCAATATTTTTACCATTAGCACATTGATCACTGCATTTACAGTGCGATGAGCATCGCTGGTTGTTCTGTTTGCATCCGCATCGCTTTGTGGAGCAACCACTTCTGCATTTGCACTTGATTGTTCCATCTGATGTTCGTTTTACCCCACTGCTTGACCTAATTGTAATATCTTCAGATGCTGAGGCGTCTGATGAGCGCTTTTCTTTCTGAAATTCATAATTTAGTTAAGATATTGTGGGCTTGAACAGCAGGCAGATTACTTACACTAAAGCGTGTAATTCGCTTAAAACGCGGCGTTTTCTTCCAATCTGGATCGAACAAGGAATTATCTAGAACTTCTTCTTCTCCCGACGACGACAGTATTTCCTCATAATCAATTTCCTACTCAAAGAAATTTAACGTCACTTAAATTTCGATTGGGATTTTTATTCGACTTACCTCTACTTGCGCTTGTGGCTTTAACTTATTACGTTTCGCGTTCATTTTATTTTCAAGTTCATCACAAAGTTGTTTATAGGCTTCCAATTCTTCTCTCACTGCATCTAGTTTGTTCAGTTCTTCTTCTTGAATTTTCAAACGTTCCTCCATCTCTGGTGTTAGTTGTCCATTTGTCATCTGTGGGGCGCTGTGCAATTCTCGCAATAAAATAGCAATCTTTTCCTCGTAGACACTTTCGGATTGTACGATTTTCTCTTCGTATTCTTGAATGTATTGCTTCATTTGTTTCTCACTCATTTCAAGTTTCTCTTCGGCCGATTCGCGAGCTGTCTTTTGCTCCTGGAGTTTAGAAGCGAAATCTCTTCGTATGTCGGTTAGGGTTGTTAGTAAATGCTTGAGGACGGCTCTTGCTTCAGGCATGCTCTGTATACCTTCGCATATGCTTTTGATTCGTGTTTCAATGTCGGTTGTCACGACCTTTTGCTGTAAATCGGCTATTTGAGCGTTGCGAAGTTGTAGAACTTCTTCCAAGTCAGCTAATTCTGCTTTGCTTTTAGGATCATCGTCATCAGCGATCGCATTGATGCGACACGTAATTATGCTGCGGTCTTCCATAAGTTGTTCCAAGGAATTTTCAGCGTCGATTAGGGAGACTATGATATCCAGTTCCTCGTTAACCCACGATGTTATTTGTTCTAGTTTACCCGCATTGCTGTTGGCCTTGTTTTTGTTCCGTTGCGATTGGGCTTCTTTTTGACGCTCTAGAGCATCTTTTAAACTAAAATTGTATTCAAATTAATTTAACTCGAGTCGACAAATGTACAGAAACAAAGTCTTTAGGAATTACTTAAACTAAATAAAGTTATTCAAATATAAATTACTTACCGCTTATTAATAGCCAAAGCTTCCTCGCATTTACGTTTCAAAACATTGCGCTGCTTGTTGTGCAACATCTCCTTTCTCGCCATTTCGTTTTGCATTTTGCGATCCTTGTTCTTCAGTTGCAGCACCTCTTTCTCTCTACTTATCTTGAATTGACGGAAGTTCTCGCTTTCCATTCGCATCGCACGTATGAGTTTAACTTTACTCTCTTTCATCGCTTGTATATCGTTTATAAGATTCTTTACTTTCTCTGCTTCTTTCTCACGTACCTTTAAGAGCTTGGCTTGTTGCATATTTTTCCGTTTCATATTGGATATTTCCTCTTCTAGTGTTTGCAACCGCTTACGCCGTTCTTCTGCCAATTTAGCCGAAGCGTTTTCTTTCACATGTTTCAACTTATCGAGTAGTTCCTTTCTTTCTGCTTCCAGAGCTTCGATCTTCGATTCACATTCTTTGTACTTTTCTTCGGTATTTTCATCAAGAGTACAGAATTTCGATAAATTGATTGCCACTCGCTGATGGAGCTCCTCTTTGATAGTCAACTCGCGATTAATGCGCCGCAACTGATCGTTAAGGTTTATTTGTTTGGTTGTGAATGCTTCAGCATGTTTCTGCAGTGCCTCGTTATTTTCATTGCAATCGATGTCAGCATCAGAGTCCATTTGTATAATTGAATGGTGTTTCTTGCTATCCGTAATTTCATCCTTTGACTTCTGAAATTCGATGCCAAGTTCTTCCATTAACTTGCGTATGCTACCTAGTTTCTTTACGTGATCCACAATTTCTGGTGAACAATTGTCCTCATTCAGGTGGCTGCATAAATCGACCACTAGTTCGGTAATCTCCTCAGTCTTAACTTTTAGTTTATCATATGCAGCTTCAGCCAAATGTGCTCGCATTTCATTGTCGGCTACATCGTGAAGAGTAGTCTGAAATTGCGTTTGTAGTTGGCGGTATTTCTCTTTGAGTTCTGTGTAGGCGGCGGTATCGGCTTTCACTTCGTCGAAGCAAGGGCCTTCCATTGAACTACTCATGATGCCACAACTTTTGTTAAGAATTTCCATGCGAAGCTTTTGAATAATACTCTTGAGCTGATTAATTTCAGCAGCATGTGGATCTTGATTAACGATCGGCTTGTTTTTAATTTTCCTCGCCCTATCCGCATATCGCAGTGTACTCATGGTCTCGCCTACATTGTAATCAGCGGGACTAACACAAGCAATCATAAGAGTCACTGAGTTACCACCCAAGGAGTCTTGCAACAGTCGTGTTAGTTTCGAATCTCGATAGCCAACATATCCTGAGCTTTGGTTTGCTAGAAAACTGATCAATGAATTAAGGTTCAATGATTTGGCTATAATTTAACTAACCTCCTAATGCCGATATAACATTTCCCAATGCCAGTAGCCCCTGATTGATCTTTACGCCTTCCTTAAAGCGATCACCAGTTGCTTTGGTTTTATTTGAACGCTCAGAACCCGCCAAGTCGACCAAATGGAATTTTGATGTTATAACATTTTTCCTGAGAGAAGAAAAAGTCATTATCATTTCAGAAAACGAAAAATACAAAAACTTACGCTTCGTTCTTTTTGCAGAACTGTACAGTGACTGTAAATATAGCATGCGAGCGACTGGATTGCTCATTCATAGCAGTCGATGCTACACTTCGCCCCGAAGAGCCTCTTACCAAACAAGCGGTGGTTTCCTTAGCAGATGATACTTTTTGCTCAGTTAGTCCTGGCAACTGGATGCCATTTCGATCTTCACGGACATCGATTACTGACTGTTCTCTCGATGCAGTCGAAAGCAAATCGAACAATTGTTCCTGATAGAGTTCCATAAAGGAACATGTTACTTTGAATTCGAAATCCTTTGATTTCTCTTCGATCCGCTTAAATATGTCAGTCATGGCGCGTGGTATAACACCCATACTTTCACTTGGATTACCATCGAAACTAGTTCCCATGGTGTACGTCTTTCCTGATCCAGTTTGTCCATAGGCCAATATTGTGACATTGTAGCCTGCAAAGAAATTTCGACAAAATTAGTTCCACTGAACTCACATACGAACATGCTACAGAAAATAGTAATTCCCTGAGTGCACCTAGGTATATTCATAGATCTTTTAGAAGATAATATTACATATGTTTCCAGATTTTAATTGGCAACAAGTGTGTACATACAGTTAACCAGATACTGCTCCAACTCACCTTTAAACAACTTCTCGATCATTTCATACACAGCATCATGGTACAGAACATCTTGCGAATCCTTTGGATCAAAGACATAATTGAACGTAAATCCATCAGACTTGTTAACAGTCAGCTGAGGCTGACCGGGAATACGATCAATTGTCGACTGGCAACCGCGCTCAATTTCAGATTTCACAAGCGGCCTAATGCGAATCGCGACGCGCACACAATCGTTATCCGTCATTATTGGAAAAATAATTGAAAAAAAACAAACAAAGGCCACCAATAAACAAATAAATTAATTAACAAAAAAACCTTTAAAAAAATTGATAAATAAATAATATAACTCCGTTCAAACAAAAACAAAAAACCAACAAAACTAGGGCACAAGCAAAATAGTTTTCTTCTGTTGGTCGACGATTTGTTTTAAATTTAAATTTTTCAAACGAAAACGTCAAGCCGACCTGATTGTTGTTGACAGTTCGAATGGTACCATTCAGGGAAGAAAACATTCTTTGACTGAAATTATGTTTTCCATGAGATGGTGAAACATTTCAGCCATTCAATCCAAGCGCCAATAACTACGTTTATGTGTGGGCTTTTACACGTAGACTTTTGAGGCTGGACTCACATAAGTGCAAAAGAGAAAGAAAGTTCGAAAAGTTGAGAAGAAAAATATTTTGCCCTGTGAGTCGAGGGTAAAGTTTTCGGCGACTCTTTTTGACGTTTTCTTTTCTGTTCTTCTTTTTATCATTGTTTTGCTTTCATATGTTTTCGTTGCTTGTAGGGTCGGATATTCACGAAAGAAAATAACAAAAGAGAACTTCGAAAAGAGTCAAGCCTCAAAGGTTTACGTGTAAAAGCGCGAGACTCACGGAAGAAAATAACAAAAGAGAACTTCGAAAAGAGTCAAGCCTCAAGAGTCTACGTGTAAAAACCCACTATTCATGGATGAAGCCATGCTAAATCCGCCTTGAAACTCCTGTTGGTAGAGATCAAGTCCAGCTTGTGTTAACTCAACTCAACAATGAAAAGAAGTAAAATTCGAAGGAGTTCTTGTTGAGATTGTATGAAAAACCAAACTCAAGAACAGTTCTGATATAGATTTAGTTTTTGCTACACAAATATGAAGCTATTTGAATTTTACTTCATTCGTCATATAATGGATTTTTTTTGCTCTTTACACTTACAATATGCCCCCAAAGTACAATGGTGTGCTCGTAGTTGAAGACTCAGCTCTTCAGCCAAACGTTGCAAAATTTCTAAGCCTAATGGGTGATGAATTGGCAGACCAATATCGGGTAAATTTCATCAGATTCAGAATAATCAAGACAAAGAATTATCAACTTATTTTAGGAATGTACTTTGAGCCTGTTTAGATGACGACTCAAAACTCGGCTATGTCGGTAATTTGTGGGTAAGAAGAGTGAGTTCTACATTCGAAATGTTCCGTCCCTATTCCATTTTATCTTTACTAGTTCGATCATTGAGGAGGGTAGTTCGCGCATAAAATGAGTACTTAGAAGAGAGAACAAACAAAAAAAACAGAAAAGCATTAGTCTTTACTACGTAGTCGAGAGTCATTATCTAAACAGGCTCTCTAGTACACATTGAAGGAGATATATAACATTTTTCAACTTAAAATTTATTCGAAACTGAACTCGTCGAACACTATATCATTGCACTTTCGCCCTAAATTTCGAATTCTGGTTCTGACTTCCAACTTCGTTCAGCCGGGTTAGTTATGTTCTTACAGAATAGGCTGTCAAGTATTTTTATATTTATTCACCAAATTTACGAAGATGATTATAAGAAATGAATCGATATAATCAATTTCTAAATTATACTTTAAAACGCAATCAAATATGAATGTATAACGTCCTACGTAATTCAATTATAAACAAATATTTATTATCTAAGAGTTTGACATTCAAGTGACAAGATACGGCTGAACTCTTCCAATTTTTGTTTTCGTGACGCTTGTAAACTTGCCCACAGAGTGGTAAACAAATTTGTTTATATTTTTCTATTTTACATTTATTTCTTTATAATATAATAATCAGACTCAATAAATATTAATTGTTGTAAGTATAAACATTCCTATATATTGAGTTCATTCGTTTGATTTAATTTTGAGACGGGAAAGAAATTTGGTGGAGATGTACTCGCATAATGTAGCTAACTGAAATCTTTTTACTTAAATCATATTTATTACTCACAAACATCATACATTTTGTTATTTCATCGCTCTCCTATTGTTAAAAAGATGTTCGTTCAAGCTAGTTCTACAGACAGTATTCGATTCGAATTGGCCACAGGATAGTTCAATCCTACTACCCTACCCTGGCAGCTCGCATGTACCTTTTTAGTATTCTTACTCCCTTACCTTTATTAGTAAATTTTGCTATAAATCCCTTCTTCCATTTCCCTAGATCTCATATTCTCCCAGGTCTTATAAGTGAGATCAGTTGGTTGGTTCGGTTGGCGCTGCTCGTAAGACTGTTTTCATCGCTATAAGGTTCTTATTCTTACTGGGTGTTGCCGTCTAAAACTAGGTTTATCTTATTGTCTTCTGTGAGCTTTGCTTACTAATCCGAATGTGGCAAACAGACGAAAAAACATGGTCACATAGCCCATGGAGTTCAAAAAGCTCTTCGACACAGAAGATTTCAACAAAGCGTGTCTACGCAACTTCAGTCTACTAGCAGTAGGTACCTACACTTTTCAGCAGAAGACCAACACGCTTTCTCCTTCCTGTTGTTCTTTAGGTTGATGTTTAGGCGGTAACTCGTGTATAAGTCATCGAGTACATATAACCAAATCATTCTTTTTGGGTAAAAATAATAGTACAAGTACAAAAAGCAGTTTATGTGATGTTTTTTCTTTTATTGTTTTATTTACATATACTTATTCTATGAATTTCGTATTAATTTATTTATATTATTTAAAATTTATTATTTCGAAAGCTGCCTTGAATCTAAAACACTGAATTCTGTTTAATTTTCTTCCGTGTCGTATAGCGTTTTGTTACTTGGGTCCACTGGTACGGCTTTGACAATAAAACGCCTCCGATCGAAGAGTGTCGTCGTGGAATTATTCCCCAGGACCTGGACGAAAAAGAGCAAAAACACATTCATGGATGAAACAAGTAACTCAGCACAAGGTATTTATCTATAAGTGATTAGCTTTTTTAATTGTTAATATTAACTTCTATTGACAAACAGAAAAGCGCATTATTAGTAACATTCCCCATTCAAGCGATCCATTGACATAATTTTGTTTTTATTTTTTTTTTTTATAAATTAGAACGCATACTCACACAAAACAGAATTCTTATTTTAAATTCAATCGCAAGTTACACACTAAAATGGTTTCATTTTTTTTTAATTTTAGTTTTTTTTTTTATTTCTACATAATTAGGCAGATGGTAATTGTGTTTAAGTAGTAGGTAGTGTGTGTTGGTTTGGATTAAAAATGGTCTAAATTGTCTATCTATAAATAAAGTAATAAACATAAAACATAACAAAGTAACAAAATACAACAAACAAAATGAAAGTAATGAGACCTACAAGGTCCTAGATACTCAGTTAATTTCATCAAAATAGAAGTTAATAGACGGGTGCATTGTTAATAGTCGGGCTTTACCTCAGTACACTTGCAAAGGTGATCATCAAAGTAGGTACCTGTTGTACACTGCTGATTTTCCCGGCACCTACACTTGCAGTTTTCGTAATCCCAGATTTTATCTTCCTCCTGAAATTTATAATTCATGTAAATAGATGAAATTATCTATACAATTCAAATGAATTTCTTACCGCTAAACACTTGTCTCTCGCGTTGTAATTTGTGCAATTACATTTACATTGTGATGCATCGTATACTTGATATGAATTGCAATCCTGAAAATAAATTATAATTGAAATGGAATAAGTGAGTGCGGTGGTAGATGACAAGAGAAAGATTCTTTCATTCATTCTGTTGCCACATGGAACTTGGGAGCTTATCCTAAACTACTTATTTTGGGGAAGAATGTTTTCAATTTAATTACTTGTGACATCGTCATAAGCGTCATATTATTTTTCATTAATAGAGGGGAATTTGATGCCGAAGTCGCTGTTACAAACAATTCAAAACATGCATGTTTGATCTGATAAAACCGATGAACAAGAATATCCCCGAGTTCAAACACAAACAAAAGACGCAGTAAAACGCTGATGACTGCACAAAACAAACAAAACATTTGTCGAAGCTCATACATACTACTTCTGTGTTTTATGTGCTACGGTTATTGAAAATTAATCTCCCACTGGCGCAGGTGTATTTCATCTGGTTATTGACAGATAAAGAAAGAACACTGCAACTAGTTTATTAGCAAGTGTCATGAACTTAAATCTTACTTTGGTATTCTAACTTATGTATATCCCTCGCTCTTCATTCACTCTAAATCTATTTATTTAAACGTATGGTAGTATTAAACTTACTTCTTTTCTTACACGGCAGTCACATTTGCATCTTTTGTGTTGCTCCACTAAAACGTGTTCTTGTTCTCTTAGTGGCATTTTCGCTTTACCAGTGTATTGCAATTTGAATATCTAAACAAAAGAATAACAAAAGCAAGTAAATAAATTATTGAACTTCATTATTTCGAATGCCTTTTTGAGTTACTTACTGTAAAGTCAAGGGTCTCCACTTCAATGGGCTGACATGAAAGAAGGGGCGATGAACAACATCCATTACAGCGTTTTACTCGCGTACACTTGGGAAAATATAGTATTGAGGGGTCTTTTGATGGATTAAGGGGCTCTAATGGTACAACAGTACTGTCTGGTATGCAACCCGCCGCTTTAGCTATATTGGATGCAGCTCTTTCTACATTTCCATCCGCCAGTTTGTCTAGAAAATAAAATAAAATTTATTTATTACCTTTTGGTCTTTTAAAATGACATAGGTCTGCATCTGTAACATTACATGCTTAACCATATTGCAATGCTTTTTTATAAGAACAAATGCATGACAAAGTTGAAATGCTAGCATATGAATCATAAAGTAACCAAAGCTCTAAAGACACTGTGCTAGAAGTACGTGAATACGAGTTTTACCTGCTGAGCGTTTGATCTTGAAAATTATATCTGCTTGAACTTTTAAAATGATCTTTTTTCTGATATTTCCGATAGAGCTTCAGCGTGTATAAATAATTAGTGGGTTGTTTGGAAACAAATAAATTACAATTGTTTTGAACTTCTACTGGCGATATGGCAAAGACATTACATGTTTTCTACTTCATGTTGCTAATAAATACCCTTAAAGGGCTTAATAGGGTCGTCAGGCTGACTCTGAGCCTCAAGTTATCAAATTACGTCCTCAATGAGAATTTGAATCTGAAATCGCTTGCATCGCCTTTGAATTTACCTTACATCTTTATTTTTAAATTAATATTTTCTTAATTTTTATTTAATTATTTTTTATTTCACGTAAATAGACCCAACAAAAGCTGATTATGCTTTGAGCAAATATGTGGAGCTTTTCAATTCAAACTGTGATTTTTTTAAGTTTTTCATCGCACAAAATGGTGTCCTTGAATGGTTTGGAAGAACAGTCAAAGGAAACCAAAAAATCCATGACTTTCTAAGGTTTGTAGTGCTTTAGTTTTTTTTTGTATTTATTTAAAAAAATGTTTGGTTCAACTGGCATGTAAATTCTCAACTAAAACACCATATATTTCCTTTTATTTACAGGTACCAAGTATGCCCCCAATATGACCATTTATTCTTTGAAACTGCTCAAATCTGTGAACCTTTTGAATCGAAGCCCGCGCATATGGAAACGTAAGCACTACAATCTAATTTGCATTTTTGATTCTTATTATTTGTTACCATTATTTTAGCAAAGCGATTCCGACTGAACAAACAGAGACTGCAAATAAGAAAACGGCTGACGACTCTTTCGACGATGATAAAGCAAAATTATCCGTAGAAACTCCAGAAAGTTTTGATTTGGTAACCAAAATTAAAGATCGAAGAGGCTCAATAACACCACCATCAACGGCAAAAAGATTCAAGCACGAAGAGGGTCATGATCTCAATCGAAGCTCTTTGCCTTTGCTTAACATAGATGATTATTTTGGCAGAAAGGACACTAGTATGAAATCCAGCAAAGCAAAGCCCTGCTTTAAAACTCCAGATGTTACAACAATAGAAACGGTTCCAAGCTCCAAATTTAGTGAATTGCGTTATTTTGAAGCTATTGGAATCCTAAGATCCTGTACGCAACCAGAACATAGAACTTCCCGAAATGCAAACGCTTTGAACGCAAATGGCACCTGGGATCGTGAAACAAGACTACAAATTTCCTATCGAATTCGATTGCACGATAATGATATTCAATTTGCACTGATAATTTATCAAAATGTCCATCAATATAGTTTGCTATCAAGAAGGAATCTCATGTCATCATTTGACGAAGTAGCTACACCTGAGAGAGCGCCATTGAGTATTAAAAGATCAGCTCCTACATCGGCGCAGGCAAAACGTAAAATAGGACGACGTTTAAAGCTTCTGTAGAACTTATTTTAATAGACATTATGTACCTTAGGAGTGGGGTATAAGTTTAAGTTCTTTATAGAATAAATGTTTGTTAAGATTGACTTAAGGTTTTTTTTTTTTTTGTATAGTGATACAATTAAAAAATAAAAGAGTTATTCCAAGTGAATGTCGGTTTTTCTTTGTTATTGTTTAATCTTTAATATTTGCAGATAAAGTACAAATGAAAGAAAACACTCATTATATCAAAATGTGCTATATTCTATGGTCAATTTGAAAGTTTTTCGTTCTATTTGAGAAGTATTTGGACAATATGTTAACTTAGGCACTTGGGTGAAGTGCTATTGATGTCTGTGGCCCTTCTGTTCCGTTTTAAATACCAGGCCTTGATCCCTAATTCGATTTGTAAGAATAACCATAGCCTTTAATGCTTTTCTATGGTGCGCTACCTGTGCGCGCTATTTTCTTTCATATGCATGAAGCACATTGCTTCAAATGTATGTATAACTCTTAAAAACGAGACAGCTTAAATACCGACAATCGTAAGTCGTTTTATAAACGAAGCGTTTGTCCCGCGTGAAATAGAAGTGTCTAATCTAGGTTTCGCAAAGTTCCTACATGCAGTACGTTTTGGACGTACCTACTTAAAAACAACAAATCTACGTTATTGATACGCGTAAACAAAGTACATACATTTATGTATTTTATTGCAAGAGCTCTCGTGGATTTTTTATTCATGATTGGTCCGACAATCTTTATTCAGATTCATGTATGACTTCAGTATACATATGTAAATACATACTGCACCATACAGTAAACCTAAATATATATTTTTTTATTTAGTGTTATCTTGAAGTACTTACGCTGTATGCCATATTGTGGATCTATACTCTCCGATGCTACGAATTTGTTAATAAATTCACTCAAATCGGTCACATTATCAATCTGTTCCAAAAAGTCAAGTGGTATCTAAAACACAGAAAGAAATATATATATTATATTGTTTGTTATTATAAAAGGTAAAGCTGAAGACTTTTAAATAAAAATAATTAAAAGAACTTAACACTAAAACGACAAATCGGCTTCAAAGAAGAATTATCTAATTTCTTTAAAATTATTCATTTGAAAGTTGCATAAATACATACGACATGTATTTAACTTACTAGTAAGGAAAAACAAAATTTAGTCTTCTACTTTCTTTCTAACCTAATGTAACACCATAGATACCATAAGCCGTAGATTTCTGCAAGTGTTGTGCAAAGATAATTGCAGTGTTTAACCTTTATTTAAAGCCTACCTATTTTAAGTTTCTTGTCTCCCACCTAATGATTGATTCACTTATGTATTTCTAAGTTTTCTTTCTAAAATGAGTTTCACAAAAAAAAATTCGTAAGCGCTTATAACGAAAAGCTATAGAGTTGAGTAAATCATTGACCTAATCACTATATCAACTAATTTAAAATGTCAACTAAAATAATTCCAAGAAAACAAATCATTATCATTTCCGATCATGGTGGAACAATGTAACAACTTATGTGGAATACTTATGACTCACCATTACCTAAATCAGAATGTACTTCAATTCGTTATCTACTTACTTTATTTTTAGCACCGAATTTAAAGAATGGGTGCTTACTATAACTAGTCGCATCCAACAAAAATGTCTTTCGATAGTTGTACGTGCGAACGTGACTTTTCATATTCCAACAATAACCCTTATTATTTGTATATTCTTCATTTTTGTGAAGCAAGAAATTGTATATTTTACAATAACTAAGACATGTTCAGGATGAAAATAAAGTCATTTGTTTATAGTTTACCGTTATTCTAAAAGTTAGAAAAGCCTTTGAAACGAATCTGTGAGCGTAGCACTTAGTCACGGTTTTGTTTCATTTCCATGGCAAAGTTGCCTGCTCCAATCTTTTTCTAGTAAATCGAAATTGAGCGTACGGTTTCTGGCCCCCAAAATGAAGGTTACTGTGAATAATCAAGAGTGATGTTCATTTCCGGAACGTTTGTTCAGTGCATTGTACATGTTAGTGGTGTCCCATACATATAGGTAGGGGAATAATAGGTCTGTTCCTGCACTGAACTAAAACTACGAATAGCGAATTTCTGTTCCCGCAAATCAAAGTTTCGTAGTTTTTCCCAGAAAAGAGAGCTCACGAGAAAGTAAGAAATTTTCCCATGCTTTGGCCAAAAATATGAGTTCTCTCAAGTGGGTGTGTTGTTCTTGTTGGCTGACAAGATAATTTATCCTATCCAAAAAAAGTGACGTCTACAAAGTGGGCACCTTTTTTCGTTCAACCCGTTTCCGTACTTTTTTGGACGTTTGTCTTTCTCTGAGAGAATTTGACAAGCTGTGAAAATAAGTCCAAAAAGTACGGGAACAGACCTTATATTATGCATGAAGGAACGAATACTACTGAGTCATCCATAAATGAATGGTTCTTTGTATTTGAAGTTACCAGATTTCTCCAAGCAACACAATTGTAAAAGAAGCTATAACTACGGATTATACTGCATTTGTTGTGCACCAACCTATATTCTTAAACTTTCTGCAGAGATATATGTATATATGTATGTATATCCTTATTTAATTTCATCACATCTTGTAAGTGTAACTCTCCTTTGCAGGTGCAAATTGATTGTCTGCATAAAAGCAGTTTAGTTTATGATATGACGCACATGTTTCAAGTCTCAAATCCGCTAAATACATATGCCTATTAAGAGTGAATACGTGCCCACGTGTCAAATATCACATATTATTTTGTTAACAACGATATCCCATTTCTTCAAATAAAATTCGCTCTGCACCTGCATTTATGGATGGCTAGTTATACAAATAAACTTATTTATTTAAAATTACTTGTATCGCTTTACAGTCTATGACGTTAAACTACCTTTCCTATCAATGAGTCACTTTATGCGACAGCGAAAAAAGAAAAATGTCTACATTGCTATTTTAAAAATAAATTAGAATAATAATAAAGGCTAGTATGGGAATCCATTATCAAAATGCTCTATGAATTTCAATCATAAATAACGTATGTATATCGATGGATAAAAATATACACCAAAAAAAACAACTCCAGCGAATTAATTGATGCAAAATGCAATAAATGAGTAACTTTTGTTGACACCAAGTATTCGTATTGTCAATTTATTTGTCAATTACCATCGTAATGGTTGTTTCCTTAACTGTACAGGTGAATCATTTTTCTTTTATTTGCTTTTATATACACATGATTGAGAGATTACAAAATTTTGTATCATTATTCTTTTTTTGTTACAGTGCTGGATGTGTCTTTATCGAGTGATAATTTTTTTTTATGTTGCTAGTGATAAGACTATAAATCGGGGAGGGATATCAATCGACCTAGATTTTATAGGAATACAAGGTCGTACAATGACCTACTCACATACATTCTTATAGATGTCGATATTTTGATTTAGTCATTGTTTCAGGGCCAAAAGGGTGGCGCAATCATGACATTTAGCTGGATATGCGATATTGAATCATTAAGCTACCTTCATCCATATTCTTTAGAAGTAGATAAGTTAAACAAAAGAGTAAATTATACGTTGTCTTAAATTGTCGACAAAGAATACTTTACCAACTATTAAAATAAAAAGATGTCAAGTAAAGGTATTCGCTTAGTATCCGCTTTGTCAATTTTGAATGGCTTAAGACACTTTTTAAATAGAGTTGGAATTCTAACCTTAAGCACTGTTAACAAAACTGTGACATTATTTATCTACTTTCACAATTAACCTCAATTTGATAGTTCATCATTTGGAAACTGGCTCAACTAAGATATTTGCGACATACATACAACGTAGCGTAGTCAAATTACGTTAAAGTGGAATCCACTCCACCAAGCTGGCGAAACCGCGAGATGGCCTCGGCAAACTTGACTCAGAGCAGTAGGATCAATAATCCAATTCTTTCGGAATGAATTGGAGGCAGCTTGCAGCTCCCGGTGCGGACGTCCCATTCTCCTCGTGGGTGTACGTATACTTCTGTCTTTGTTGATTCAGTATATGTATGTGATGCAAGGTTTTTCTACTTATGGATGAGTGTCTAACGATATGAATATACCTAAATAGGTTAATATTTTTCTCAGAACCAAGAACGCGTTTTCTATTAAATTGCTCAAGTTGAAGAGATTACCAGTTGTTATTTTGTTTTTGCATCCTGCTACATATGTATATACTATATGAATAGTATAAAATGATTACCAAAATTAGATACCTTGTAGTCCTAACCCAGAATATAATCATACAATGAATATTTGCATTTTTATCGATCGTCCTAGTCGAAATTTGATATTTAATTTGGTCATAAAGACAAGCAATTATTCTAAATCTTCGCTGCTATTAGGGCCTAACACTATAGTTGTAAGACAAGAATAAGATGGACGAATAGTTTAAAATGTAAGCAAAACCTATTGTTTACCTAGTTCCAAATTGTGTTTACAATACTCTATCTAGATTAATCTCTAAAGTGTACACAATGCTAAGGATTTTGTTCAATTTATTTCAATTATACAATACTTGAAATGACTCTAAAGGAGCCCATACACAATTCAACTTGATTGTAAACTGAGTTGTCAACTGAATTGTTGCTTGACCACACACTGCAGCAACTGAATTGAAAGACTGCTTATACTGGCAAAAATATTTAAAAGCTACAATCATTCTGAAGCAGATCGTATAATGTCCTATCACTTACCCTACACAGCTCATTTTTCCCCACAAATGTAATTGTTTGGCTCAATCGTATTGGCTAGTGATGCTGGTCATCTACATATATGTATACTTTATTGGGTCTATCTTTAATAGTTCTCTATGTTACAAACTATGTATCAAACTTAATATACCCCCAGGATAGTGTATAAATACAACCAGCGCATATACAGACGATTTCACAATGAGTAGGCTAGTGAAAACTCTTAAATTTGACAGCTAGTCGACCGATTTACCCATACACGATTCAATTGAGTTGAGTGACTTGCTAATCAACTTCGAAAAATCAAAATCCTCTGATTTGATGACAACCTCATAATCTTTTCACTGTCAAATCGATCAAATCACAAAGCCATACACGGGGTGATTTCATTGTGATTTGACTAAACTGATGACCAAATTGAATCGTGTATGGTCTGCTTAAGGGAGAGTTACCAAAGAAGGTAGTCGACTCAAACTAAATGAAAGCTTCAAAGGATTCGATATGATTATCTTGGCGTCGAATCAAAAGACATTTACTAAGCTTGCTATTAAGTAATTGGCCTTCAAGAAATGAGCTTACAGTCCTGATGAATTATCTACCTAATACTATTCCGAATTTTGAGGAAAAACTTTTGTGGAAATTCTTTCAAGATGATCATTGATCACAGATCTTAAAACAAGAAGACGTGTATTCATTATTCAAAACTATAATAACATAAAAACTATGAAACATCACTACTACTATAAATAATTTTTATTCCACTCTGCCAACTGAACTTGAAAATTTCCCGTCGTAAAAATATTCACGTAGCTTTCTAGAATATTGTCAAGTTAAAATGACAACCTCATAATCAGGTGACTTACATCAAGATCATATAAAATACACAATTGAATCTTGTGAGTACTTTGTGATAACATCTTTGATGAGTAATTTTCCCAATTTGACTGAAAAAACAATGCAAATCTTATTAAATAGATTAGTGTGAATAAAACTACGCCTTGTATATGAACCATTTTACAACCCGTAGAAAAATCAAAGATGAAGTGTTCATTCTAAATGTTCATGTCTTAGACATCAGATGTCATTTTGATTCTTTTGGCTGGATCTTAAGATAAAACCGAATCTTTCTTTTGTGTACAGAATTTCGTTGAATTTTCGCACAAAAGTCGTAACTTATCTTGAATTACGGTTTCGTACTGCTATAAAAATATTTCCGACTTGAATAACGTACAAAATTTTTTGAAATACAAAAGCTGACGTGAGGCAAAAAGTATAAAGCTTTCTTTTATTTATATTTGTTCACTGGCTTCATTTACGAATGACCTTAGTAAGGTCGGCCAACTTGTTAATTATTTCTGGAAACCTGAAAACAACCATTGAATTTGTTTATCCATTTAAATATTTATAAAAAAAAAAAAAAAAAAACTATATGAGTCAGATGCGTGAACACGTGTGAAGCCCAGATTACACTATTTAATCACATACGAGTGCATAAAATATTACCTTATTTTTGTTGTATAAACTTCCACTTGATCTCGGTTAATTAGTATGGGTGACTGCATTTTGGCGGGGAAATCCAAACCACCATGATGCGATTCCGGACGAGTTTTCTTAAAGAGAATTTATAGTTGACGTATGACGTAGGAATAAATGAACTTTTGAAAGTTAATAAATCCGGGTGTTTTTTTTTAATCCTGGTCACATCTTGACTTTATCTAGATCATTCTTTGGAAGTCTCCACAACAACTCTAGAAATATCCTCGTTTTTGTAATATATAGTAACATTTAAACTTCAAAAGTTCAATAAAATATCTGATATTCTTGTAATGTTGGTTTGTAATGCAACGAGGAGCTCGAAATTGTAATAATACCAGCAAAACTAGTATTTACCTTAAACCAATTGATTATGCACAGACATATGTACATACATATGTGCGTAAAGACTTCTTTGGTTTTAAATTTCCTGCTTTACTGGAACATACATAAAAATTTTCGAATAAAAAAATTCAATAGGAACGCAAATGCTAATACAGTAGTCGGCTTGATATGTTAATAGCTTGGCCATTGACTTGGCGCGGCAAAAAATAGACTTTTTTTGCGAAACGAAGGCAATGAAATAATTATAAGCGCCCTGAAACCATTTAAAAACTCTTTTCCATTTGCCTATTGTCCTTATTGTGGTAAAACAAATAAAACTAACAACATTGAAACTACTTCCTGGAACTAGAAACCATTATCATGAGCACGAGTAGCACAAAAATAAAATAAAAATCTTTAGCTGTTCCAAGATATATTTACTTGAGCAATAGATGTCTATTGTTCGCGAATTGTATACAAGGAGCTAGTTAGACGGTTGCTCTAAGCACTACTTTTATTTGAACATAAACACATAGCAAGTGTTTAATGGAAAGGAGCAAACATAAATAGCAAGACATCTGTATTTACACCTTGTCTACATTCAGGAGATCGTATGAGTACATGGGATGCAAAGATTCTCATTGAAATGGAAAATGTTAACCGCAACAAAACGTGCAGCTGAAATGTGTAGTGTTTGAAATGTAAAGAAACCATTATGCGGTCGTGAAATTAGCTCTAGCTTGATTATGCCAGTCAAACAGATGCTCAAACTTGTTGCAGTTTTCCGTTGCAGTTGCAGTAAGGAAAAGTCGATCCTGAAAGGACTTAAATAAAAATAAACAAATAGAAATGCAGAGTTTTGTAGTAGAAATATATTAGCACAACTTTAAAAACCGTCCTCCACCAATGAATTCCAATAGCACAGACCACATTAACCACAGATACAGCCTAAATCACCTGTTGAAGTTAAAATTGTTGTTGCTGTGCTAATTGCTTTGTTCAGTGACTAAAAAAGTAGCACAACGCAGAACAAAACAGCACAAATTTTGTGAAAACTATCAGAACAGATTAGAACACAAAAGTACAACTTGTTCAATGAGTCAGAACGTATCCCAAAGCATTCTTCTTATTAGCAGCCAAGCGTATCAAAAGTAGGTGCAGAATAGAATGTGCTGAACTGTGCCTTACAGACTGATTGAACAAAAAGAAGCGCTTTTGGATGATATTTGTTCTCATTGAACGCAAAAACCTGTAGTTTTCTGTGCTGGACTGTGCAGTACAGAGTCACTGAACAAAGCTTATGTGTTCGACCACTCCACAGGATCGGTTTATTTGCCTCTGGTATGCTTTGTCAATAGTTTTATTCCCGTATTTTCTGCACTAAAATTCGCAGCTTGTCAAATTTCTAAGAGAATTTTACTCTCAGAGAAAGATAAATATCCAAAAATGTATCAAAAAAGGTGTTCACTTTTTAAACGTCACTTGTTTTTGTATTGATTAACATCAAATTTTCTTGCCAGTCAACAACAACACAACCATTTGACAGAACTCATATTTTTGGCCAACGAAATTTCTTGGACTAAAGTTGGCAGTAAAGGGAAATTTCTTACTCTCTCGTGAGCTCTCTCTTCTGTGAAAAATTACGAAACTTTGAGTTGCGGAAAAAGAAATTCACAATACGTAGCTTTTCGTAGTTTTACTCACTACGGGAACAGACCTTATATAATTAGTGACTTCAATTAGTCGCGTAGAACGTGAACACAACAACAACTTTTCAAATACAATATATCAGAAGGCTAAGGTCGACATTTATCAGATATAATATATTATTTGACTTCTAATCGTGGACTGTGTACTTAAAATTAATTTAATAAAAAAAAAGCTTTTTAATAATATTAACTCTTAACGGTTGAGTACATTCATGTGGTTGAGTTCGAAGCTATTAGCACCTACACCTTTTTTGTTGTGCAGATGGTGTTTGCAATGAAATACTTTTATATTTTTCTGACATTCGCAAAGGTGGAACCATGAAAAAACTTGTTCGTGCCGCACTAATAACAGTGCCACGACGCCTTCCTTCCCACATCAACAAAATACAACACTGAGTAAAAGTTCTCAGTTTTCCCAAACTTACATATTTATTAAAATATTTTTATTTATACAATATAAGAAACAAAAAACATATAATTGCAACAAAACGTGATCTGTGAGTCAATTGCTCACAAGGTAATTGAAGAGGGGTCATTATTTTTATTAGTGACTTATTACCACCCAAAAGCACTAAAATTTTAAAAGGAAATGATGCTTAACATGATTCTCTTTTTACCACTCATACGTGACTGTCACAGGTGGGGCACTTTAAAAAGCTCAGCAAATCTATTTAACAACGTTTATAAATTAAATTCCAGTTGATAAATAAAAAATGACTCACTGACTTGACAATCATTGAAAGAATTTCACTTTGCGCATTATTGTAAAGCTCATCCTCTTTGGATGCCTTTTAAGCCATTGTACGAGACGAGTATGTAATTATTTAATTAATTTACTAGAAATGAGTTTGACATTACCTAATAGATTTACTCTAATGTACATATGTACGTAGTTTGTACACTCCGATTTTAATGATAGTGATTGTTGCTGGGTTGTTCAGTTGCAAAAATGTTTTTTAAGAAAATAATAATATCTATTCCAATATTTGGAAATGTAATATAAATTTGGGAATAAATTTGGATTCCAAAAAAGTTCGCTCTCTTTAGTGTGCAAAATTGTTTAACCAAAAGTCGGGTGATCTAAAGAGGCTTAATATCTCTTCTAGAACGTTAAAAGAAAATAATAGGCAACGGACAATATCTGATAGAACAACCAAATACTACGAAACGAATCTATGCATCTCTGGTTCATCTTGTTTGATTGATATCAGGACTCTGTTTCATATTTTTATTAACATTCATGCGACCAAAAGATTACTACATATGTACAGCTAGTCACTGTCTCTATGGAGATTCTTTAAACTTTACAACTTCATTCCGGTACATCTGAGTCGTTGTATAAATTAGCGACGCGTCATTATGTTGTGATTCATTGCAGAAAAACTGCAAATATTACCGGTATGAAAAATGCAGCTACGTACGTAAACTGTGAAAATGTGCGCCTCGTTTACTTACTGGTGTTTGGCGGAATAAAGAAAACCCCCTTATTTATTTTTATTTTTCATACATTACGCGGAAAGTGCAGACACAGTTAGAAATGTGATTAATTGCACAATAGATGCAGCGAGTCATTGTTCTAAAATCAATTTGCTCAGAACCTTTAAAAGAGAATGCTTTGAAATACTAGTAAAATACATAAACATACATATAAATTTCCATTAGATGTATAGAGATGTACTTTCTTATCCTTATTTAAGATGCGGCGCGCTCTTCATGATCGGGAGAAGTCTGGAACAGGAAATAATCATCCGGCGTAGCACTCTACAACAATTTGTGCTTTTCAGAGAAAAGAATCTAGATAACTCGAGAACTGAAGCTAACTGACCATACCTTATTAATGCCAACTGTGAGTTTTTTATAAACATCATTTTTAATGACCGACTACGCAATGGAAGGATAGTACAGTTTTGGACATGATAGGTGGCGCCTGTTTGCATGGGAGCTATAGACTTCGAGACCACTAAACCAATTCAGTTCAAATCTTCGCTCGAGAGTGTTTCTATGAAGTTTGAATCCGATAGCTATGTTCGACTACAGAAAGGCGGTGCCTGTTTCCGTGGGAGCTATAGCCTTCGGGACCACTAAACCAATTCAGTTCAAATCTTCGCCCGAGAGTGCTTTTATGAAGTTTGGATCAAATAGCTTTGTAAGCGATTTTAATACAAATTAAATTGGTGCATAAAGGTTCTAGGCCTATCTTCTCACAACTATACATGTTGTTCGTGATATATATTTGTATACGTACAGGTGGGACCTACAGTTTTATGCCGTATCCGAAAGGGAGGGGGTTTTTGAAAATCTTCCTCATGATAGTAAATACTCTTGGACGTTTGTCAGACGTTCCGAAGAGGTGAGGGCGTGGAAAAACTTAGATGGTATTTTCCTGGATTCGAACTTGGAATACCTTGCGCAGTAGTCCGATGCACTAAACACTAAGCTGCGGCACCAACTATCATTGTGACCTTGGTAGATAAAATATTGTATACAAAATCCGTAGAAAAATAAACAATCTGTTACCAAATCTTTTTCAAAATCCGCACACTGACACGCCTTTTTTAAAAAAAAAAAAAAAACATTTTTTAAATAATTTATATGAAACCGAAAAAACTTACACAAGCACATGTGTAAATATTCGCTTAGTCTACAAAACCTACGAAGGTATTACGTATAACCCAGCCCACGTTTTAGTTTCGTTACGTTAAGTCCTTTCCTGATCGATATTTTTATTTATTTATTTATTTTTTATACCTAAGACGTATTGATCATCGCCGTGTCAGGCGATGCAGCTGCTAGCTGGCAGCTAGTATTAAATATTTCTCTCTGTTACATAAACTAGGTAAAATTTAATATTCTTTAATAGGGTAAAATAAAGTAGGTAATAAAGACAAAATCTATAAATTTGTTCGTGTAAAATTAATAAAAAATGAGATACTTACCGAATTCGTTTCTTCGAGTAATTTTACATTAGTATCTCCATCTTCGCCCACGCTTGAAGACACTCCTCCATTATTATTTTCATCATCGTTTGTACCTCCTCGACGATTTTTATAAAAGTATCTGGATCCAAATTGTCCATTTACCAAGCTGATTGTGATTGTAGTTATGATTAGAACTGAACCCACCAGTGATTTCATTCTTCTTTATATATATATTTACTCTTCAAATACCTGTCTTTACATAAAAGAAGAAAGTCAATTGTGAATTAATTTTCTCTAAAACTTGATTGCTGTTTTTTTTTGTTTCCTAGATAAAGGATAATAAAACTAAATAAACATTTTCGGGCTTAAGTTAGTTTTTTTTTTTTTTTTTTATTCCTTATAATCCTAACTTGAGATCTATTTTAGTTGGAATGAGTTGGACACATTCTCTTAGTCTTATTAAAGTATTTTGAGTATAGCAGAGATATATGTATATATAGAATTTTTCATCATTGAAGCTGTGAAAATATTGGTCCGATTTGAAGTGAATAGTTTGATTTCAGTTGACATAATCGAGTTCAAACTGATGGACTTCAATCTAAAAACAAAAGATGCCAGCAATTACCAGCTTCTCCAAAATGAGTGATCTTATCTAAAGTGGATATAAACTGCCACAAGATTTGGAAAGATCATATCAGTCAACTGTCAGCCGAAACTCCTGGTCTTAACGGTACCTATGATTCGATATTCATTCTACTTCAACAAAATAGGGTTGAGATAAGAACTTGTCAACACTGTTGCTAAAAATAACATTGTATCTTTTTTTCATTTAACTCGACGATAGAACATCAAAATTGTAAATTACACTTGATTTGTCGATAAATGAGAATAGGGATGAAACATAACCTATTCTATCTAAAAATATCTAAGGTTAATAAATCTTTAAAAAAGGACTCATGACAGTTCGTAATCATAACATTGAATTGAATTTCAAAATATTTACGGAATTCACATACACTTCTATATGTTTGTATACATATAACCATGTCTGCTTCTTATGCATAGTAATGTGAGACAGAAATAAGCAAGTTAATAAATGATATGATTATTTTAACACATACAATGTATGATAATTGAATGTTTAAACAAATCTCCCAGCGTCGAAATATGTGTGTATACACAGGCTTAAACCAGAAGTCCAGCTAAGACGTTAAATATTTTCTTGCAAATATAATTAACACCCTGATTCTTCATCAGGAGAATGCAATTCTTCACCAGGAAGTTACAAATCACGGAAATATTTTTCACTCATTTCTTATCTAAATTATTTGAAACTAAATATGCACTCGATTTCGCAGCCAAAGACATGATACATTCTATTGGTCTTTACTAATTTTGATATAGATTTTTTTTTTAACCAAATTTTAAAAAGAAGCATAGCAACAAAAAAAAACACAATTAAATCCAAACGTACCTTAACCATTGACATAATCTCCCCTCTGTATCTTAACAATGTTGTTTTTTTATTTACTTTTTCACTTATTTACCCACTTGTATTAAAATGTCACATTTGTTTGTTTAAAAATTTGATAAACAAGTTTCAACTACCTACTATATGTGCGCTTCAAGAGAGTCAAGAGAAACAAATACATATTTTAAATGCTAGAACAAGCAAAATAAAAATTCAAAATTTTCGAACTTTATTCTCAGGCTTTCACTTTCAGTATAATAGTTTGCCCATTTAGAGTTTTGAAAAACTACTCATTCGAAATTAATTTTATTTAGAAACTTTTACCTAAGTTCGTTGGTTTACAAATTGCATTCTAATTGGGTGGACTTAGGAAGTATTTGCATTTTTATAGTTCACCTGTGACACCATAGATTACTAGAAGCCTATAAATGACAAAGAAAACAGTGGAACGTGTCTGACAATTTGGTGTTAATAGGTTTGATGAATTGTAATTAAGAACTTGTGAGAATTAATTTACAAGAAATTAAAAAATTAAATGAATTCTAATGTTTGGTGGTATAAATACTGAAATTTTTTGAATGCTACATGGAATAGATCATAAATCTCGGATAGTTAGAGAGTAAGGTTTGGATATGTGTAATAAATTGCTTCTCACAGGGAAGCTGTGATTTGGCTTCTGTCATCCAAAACACCACGATGTTAAAAAAAGAACATGAAAACAGGTTAGTGCAACACAGTCAATCCATTCGTTTGAATAAAGATTTTAAATTATATCAATACGTCAGTTATTAAAGGCAGTCAACCGTCTGATTCACCTTTCGAATGGTCATTGTCCGTAAAAATGATTCGCAAGATAGTAAAAAACAGTCCAGATTCCATTACTTGGTCTTTAAATAAATCATGCACACCTATAGTGTGCAATATCAATGTCAAAAAATTCAGTCGTATATATTTTGAGAGTTTATTTCTAGAGGCACGTGCTGTTGACATATAAAAGCTGTTTTATCATCGTGATTTAATCTTATATAGGTATGCAGCGGAATTTGAATACTACAAATTCAAATTTTGACATGAAATTTACCACACAAAAAATTTTGTAAGGTATTTTATTTGAATTTCAAGTAAATTTTCGCCTTTTGAACATAAACCTAGCATGTCTTGACAGAATTTGTAAGCAGTTTACAAAAATTGAACGGTAGGTTTTTAAGTTTTCATTGCATGTACATAAAATTCCCGTGAATCGTGAATCTTTTAGTACTTCAGCCAGCAAAGTTATTAAATCTGCAAAACTTTTGAATATAACGGCAGAAATATACATTCAAACATAATTCTTCAAAAATTTTCGAAATTTCCCATTCTCGGTTTTGACATCAGAGAGACGATATGTATCTCAAAGACAAAGTATGCCTAAAAACTAGACTCAAGTATTCCCGGTGCAAAGATTATATTAATGTTTTTTTACAGGCGCAATTGTGTCACAAAAAATTGTGCAAAATTTCATCAAATGGGTGATAGAATTCGATAATCTATTGTTTCCTAGCTTCTACCTACATTGCAATCGAAATATCAGAAATGTTTGGTCGACCAATTCGGAAAGTAAAAATGCAAATTCCTATATTTTGATCGGTTTTTCAAGAATCAAAACAATCGGAAGGAGTTGCTTTTGCATTTATCTCCTTTAAAAATGAAAGAAATCACAATCGATTTGATGAAATCTAGACCTCTAAAGCATTTATAGAACAACGAAATTATTTTAAATTGAAGCCCTTAGAATCATATGTTTATGATTTTACCCTAAATTTTACTATGAAATCTTTAATTTGTTATTCTCACTTTAACACTGAATAAAATTGGATTCTTAGCATTAGATATCTTATTTTTAAATATTATTTATTTTTTATTGAAAAAAAGAAAACGTTTTGTTTTGCTTGTTGGGTCCATCATATTTGGATCATAAAATGGCAGTGATGACGATTAAAGTGGTTCTATATACCACACAAGTTATAACATAAGTTTCAACTGAAAGTTCTTATAAAATTCATTAGAAAAATTCTCTGAGTGACTGCAAATGCAAATAGTTATAGTGTGGGAGTAATCCGATACAATGATTGGCATTAAGTTTTATAAAAACTGGAGAAATAGGGTGTCTTACCTCTCATAGTGTATGTTTTAATAGGGAGAGCGGAAAAGAAAAAAAAACACTAAAAATACATCTATCTCTGAAATATCAAATGGCAAATTTGAACCTGATTTAAGATTTTGCAAGAATCACTTCTGACCACTAAAATTTGCATAATTTTCGTGATGGAAATTCTTAGCAGATAAATTATTGATAATTATGATCAGATAGGAACAAGATTTATATTTTCATCATACTACTTCAAGCTAGACACATTTTAACAACACGGTCATTTATACGCCCTGCTTTTTGAGATTATTGGAAATATTTCGTATTATACGTTTGGATTTGTTGCGATTTATCAATAAAATTTTAACGTGTTATCCACAAATCGTTGTCACAACTGGTCAATTAGCACTATTTCAACAATATATGTATGTGTGTATATTGCAACCACATGTTACACACTATGCATTTAAATTTAGCATAAATTTAACACATGTACTATTTTTTTCAAATTCGAACAGGAAGTAATGGAAACAATTCTAATGCGAATGCGAAATAAAATAACATCGCTCCACTCCACTGCCGCCTTTCGCGTTTTATCAAATCCGCAACACGATAATAAAACTATGTATAACAAAACATATTTAACTAAAGCAGCTTCCAGATGCACATTACATCTATTTTTTTATTTTATTTTAAAATAAAAAGCACGCATGGAAAACAAAAACAATATTACACTCATAGAGGCCAGATCTGTACATACATATGTATGTATGTATGTATATTTACTTTACGATCATATTAAATTATTTAAATAATATCAAACTGGTATTCACTTCTTATCTATCGACAAACAGTGTTAAACAACAATTTTTTTTTTGTTTTTTCAATTTTAACACTAACGTCACTGAAGCAATGAATTTATAAAACTACTTAAAAAAATAAAAAAAATATTTAAACAAAAAGAAGAATATTATAATTTTGTTTTGTCTTTACCCACGAAAAATTATATCAACTGCGCGCAATGAAGTATAAAATAAAACTGATATTGCAAACTTGTATCTGACGCTCTTTAAACATTGATTAGTGTTATTTCGTTGCATTTACTCGTGCGACTATACACTCTACAGGTATTCTCATTAAGCCACGCACAATCTATCTACAGGTGTTGTTTTTTTTCCCTACGTTGTGACAGTGTTGCCCCTTGCGGCAATCAAATTAAATTATATTCCGTACTAGAAAGTAATTCCATCTAGATACATCCGGAAACACGCTGTAGAACGGGGAAAATAAAAATTATCTTGTTGGAATTTAAAAAAAAAAATGTAGGATATACCATTGATATCAAAAAACAATAAATTACTTTATTACTTATATATTTTTGTAGATACTTTTTATTTTATTTTTATGGGACACCACTGGTTGGATTCTATACTAAAAAGTGTTCTCTCCATTTTAATTATCGACTCACTAACTCTCAAATGGCACCTAGCACTCTCTTAATAAAGACATACTAAAACACAGCACAGATACACCGGAATTGGTGGGAAAAAAAAGAAGAGAGACTTGGGCGGCTATAATCAAACCAGTTTAAAAGTATTACGCTGTAATTATGAAGTTGTTTTTATCAGATAGATATGCCTTTCAGTTAAAACTCTCACTGCTTTCTGCCAGGCATGAGGCGTCGACGTTGGGGGATGACTAATCGATCGATATTTTGCCAACGGTTATTAATTAGTCTTAACTGGTGGTTAATCAGGGCTATTTCCAAAACCACAATAATATGGATTCCGATTGGAATTCTTGTTTTCTTCTTCTTTTTTTTGGAAGTCCACTGATTCACATTAAATGATGCATTTTTAGTTACTATCATGTTTTTGTGAAATCGCAAAATCTTTTAAAAAATTATTTTGGATTGAATTTGTCATTTTGGACAGTTGTTCTTCGATGACTTTTGCCGGATTAGTACTATCTTGAACTGATACGTACGTACGTGTCTCTCAAGACTTTCTTCCGGTCGGCAGTGTGTGACGTCTTGCACTTGACACTGCCATTGCCATGAACATAACGAGTACAAGTCGGTTCACATGCAATAGCGTTTCGTAATTATTGAATGCATATTACCATCTTCTGTTTGGCAGAGACTTTTCAGAGGGAAAACACAAGACCAGACAAGATAGGATAAGATGGAGCTTTAACCCTGTTTCTACAGAGTTGACTTATCAGTCCTTTTTACTTGCTTTCTTATTGGTAGTTCCCACAAAAAGAGACTCATAAGTCCACATTTATGAGATGTATTTACTAATAGATTCAATATTATTTTCCATAAGGAGCAGATTACCAATGAGTTATTTTGTCATGTCGATGTTTTCCTACCTTTTGCCATAATTCAACTTGGAAGCTCAATGTTCATCAGCCAGAACAGAAATCTCTCGATAACCCAATGAAACATATTTCTTGTACTTGAGCCATAAGAACCGTCTTCTTCTTGAAAACCACTCAACTTATACGTAAATGATACATTCATGATACATACGAGTACATACATATGCACGTAATTGGTTATCAAATAAAAAAAAACTTAAATTGTTAACACTTGTTCTTACACGATACTTTAAGATAACACTTCACATCTTCTCAGTACATTTTTCGCATTTTTTTTTTAATCTAAGTGTTTGACACTAATTTTGGAAGTTATGATGATTCATTTGAGCTCTTTGCGGAAGAATGTCAAAAAGTACTGAAAAAAAAACAGGTGTCATTACCCTCTGGAACAAAAACAGGAAACCACTGTTTTATCCACTGGATGCGTAAGCTCGATCTTGGTTGGGGATTTTATAATTTAAATCTTTGTTTCATTACAAATTTTGATAAAAAGTAAAAGTACATAATTGGAATGTGTACGATTGGGTTTGAAGTTCTCCAGGAATTTCTATGGTTCGTATAGATCACAAAAACTTGTGGCAGCTTTAAGGTCTAGTATGTTACACATTTAGCTTGAGCGAGTGCGCTTTTCGTATGGTATAACAAAAGGAGAAAAAGGATATTTAAAAAATTATTTTTAAAATGACAAAATCTTACAATAAATCACTACTTTTTGAACAAGCTATACTTGTAGATTACAGAACAGAATAAAAAAATATGTGTTATCATGTACTGAATGAAGTTTTGTTTCTTGTAATTATGTTGATTGCTATGTTGGTTGTTAGTTTGAAATCGGCCTTCGGTGAGAATGCACTTAGACCAAGAATAGGTCCATTGTACTGTCGATATGTAAGGTGGGTGGTTACCCTCTTACTCTGGGAACCATTCACTCCTTAGTATGAAGGAGCCAATCTAAGCCGTACAGGCGTTGTTGTGATTGATTAGATCGTTGAACAGGTATTAACCTAATGTGGGGTACGTTGTTAAGAATTGACCTTCGTAAGATAATCCCCTAAGCGAGTCTACCGCTGTGTAAAGAACCTAATTTCCTCCTCGTCCCTACAGATTCTGTAGAAATCATTGCAGGAAAGGGATGCTAAGTCTCTGGACGTATGTACCTTCCTATAAAACAGTGCCCGGTTGATATTTGGTAGAGTGTTCCTCACTTACATATTTTTCAGGAGTCAAATGGACCTGGTCTAGTTAAGTAGGCCAAAGCAGTTCAGAGTAGTTCAAATGGTAGGGCGCATCGTTGATTAGATTATTGTGTCGCATCGTGGATAAATATGTAACTTTATATAAGAGGTTGGCAAATCAATGTGCTATCACTTATGTTAAGCTTTTTGTACCTTCGGCGTTTTGTTCAGTGCGTCAGACAAATGTATTACAGCAACTCAGTAGCCGGCAGATGGTGAGTTTGTTAAGAGATACATAATAGTCTTCCACTGTCTTAGACTCATTTTGCTAGATGAGAGGGACTGACAGGCGACTGACTGGCTTTGTCAATAACAGTGACTTTTGCCTTTGGTGCGACATTAGTACCAATCAGTAAACATTGACAGCGATTTATTGTGCGTACATATAGGAAGCCAGTAAAGTTGTGCTTATCTTCTTGTGATGATCTTCTTATCACGTTCGCACGCACCTCACCCTCAAATTTAAATTTCGTATCTTATAAAGTTTTTCTTATTAATTGGGAATACTCGTTAAAAAAAAATTTATATATGTATTTCGGGAAAAATAAACTGAAAAAAGCGAAAAGCAGGCATCATCTTCACTGAATGCCGTTCTCGCCACCATTTTTTTACATGTAAAATAAAAATTTCAGAACTAATATAGATTAATATTGAAGTTGATTTTCATATGTTCGAAATCAAACACAACATCAAAACATGACCATGCCTCTCGCTATTCTAAGAGAAGCATACGAATGTCCTATCGATAATTATTTTCGATAATTTGTTCTCGTGTTGACTTTGTTCATATACAGTAGTAAACGCATGATCGATCTATAAACCGGTTACCGATTGTTAAGATGTTTACAAATCCGAACTCACTTTTAAAATAAAATATTAGACATGCATTAAGAAGTAAACACAATTTATAATTAGTACTAATTAAGAAGGAAAATTCATTAAGAGAATGTTATCATTATTCGTCTTATTACGATGTTGCTTTTGGTGGACTGTATGTATTTCTTTGAAGGTTTGGAAGACTGCTACCGCAGCCCTTAAAATTTCTCTGCAATCAAATATAATTTCAAAAAAAATTAAAGCGAAAACTATATTTTTATAGAAGAAAGCGAGTAATTCTTATTTCAATTTTCCCTATTGAATTGTCATCGATTGATGTTGCGATATGTGCAAAATTATTCCTTATAGCTTTATAAACTTTGACCCAAAATGTTTCTACAGTCGATCGTAAAAAAACTTTCAGGATTAAGTATGTATCATACATATGAAAAGTAAATGTAGATACTTGTTTATTTTGTGTACTTATATTTTTCCAAAATTAATACCTATTCCAAAAACTGGTATAGTCATATACTTTTTATTGCACAAACGTTAAGATTCAGGTTCAAGGTCGTTTAAAGGCATAACAAAGCACATTATGGATGAAAAAAATAAAATTAATTTTGTAAACTACAAAAAAGACGTAATAGCACTCCTATGGAGTCTACATAGAGTACTCAGCAGTTATTTATATAAAACCCTCTTGCTTTCGTTTATTATAAGAATAGTTATAAGGCGGCTGCTTTCAAATGAAACTATAAATTAATTATTAAACCATAAATTTGTAAAATAAAAAATTATATGATGCATATAATGGTATTTATATACCACAAAGAGAAACAGTTAAGAAATATGTAGGTTCCTATTTAAAAAAATAATTCTAATTGTTATTTCTGCTCTCCAACCACAGGCCGGCGCCAATGTCTCAGCCGTGGGAACCGCATTAAAGCTAAGTTAAGTGCACACACTTTTTGGTAGATATCGATCTCGGTGGTCAATTCACATCGCCTCCGAGTGAGATAACCATGTCCTCCTGCGCCATTGGGGCACGAGCTGAGTGGCACGAAGCTCCGTCCTGTTGAAAATGCATATCGTCGGTAATTGCCGCCAAAATAAATTGGCAACCATGATGGCCTGACTAGAGTAGTCCTCAATGAAGTATGGACCGATGATGCTGCCAACAATCACAGCAAACAGTGACTTTCTCTGTATGCATTGCAATTTGGTGGATCTCGTGTGGATTGTTATCATCCCAAAGGCGATAAATTTGGCTTTATAACAAACCCATTTATCCCCTCGGTAGGACTGTAAAATAAGCGAAGCTCGCGAAATGTTGCTCGAACTGAAGACCCACTTTCATAAACCAATGTAATCTGTTAAGTTCCCGAATAAAAACAAAACCAAATATATATCAGTTTATAAGAGATCCTTTAATACCGTTCCCCATCCACTTTATTAAGGAAATGTCTTTTTTTTTAATTGATATTTACAACTATTTAATTTAAATTTGAGAAAAGAAAAGTGTATCATTTAATTTCCGTCAAATAGGACGGATTTGACCGCTTGAATCAGTGGAAATTTTAAATTATCCGCTGTGCCTTTAGCTTGTATTTTTGGTTGCATATTTGTATCACAATATCCACCGTAGTCATCGGTGTTGAGAGAAAAAATCATAGCACCTCCCAAACCATTATCTGAAATGAATTTCGCTTTGCAAGCAATACTTTTTTCATTTTCAAAAGAAATCCACTCGGTTCCTCCATAAATATACGGAGAACACGAAGCATTATCAAAAACTGTTGTTAAAAATATATTGTTCTGTTTGAACCAGCATATCTCGGAAAAAGATGCAAATCCCATGTTGCCAACACCCCCAATTGCGCTTGCCGGACTACCAATGCCATTGTTAAAAGGATTCACTAAACTGTAAGTAAAATTAAGCTTATCAATGTTTGAAATTTTGTTTTATTTAAATTCCTCTTACGTAAAAGAATGTCCATAGGTTGGAAGTCCAACAACGAGCTTCTGTTTGTCCAAGCCACTCCTTAACCAGAAATTGACAGAATAATTGATATTTAAAGTTCCCAGAATTGTGCGTTCATTTTGTCTAGCGTATAATGGAGCGTTTAGACCTAGTTAGAAAGAGACAAATAAATATATTTACACTGTAATAAGAAGATAGAAAGCTAACAGTTGTAGTCTATAAAGAATGGGTATAGACGAAAATTATGAACAGAGCATGGCGGCAAAGTTAAAGTATTTTTACACGGAATAGAAAATGAGGAAAGAGGAAAGAGGAGCAATAAAACCTACGCTAGGCAGATCAAAGTTGAAGCTCATCAAATGATTGATCAAACGAAGAAGTGAAGGAACAAATTGTATACCAACCAGTAAAAGGAGTGCTCCTGGCATAAAAATGATAGTCGTACGACATGATATTAGCAAAGTCCGCGTACATATTAATTTCTCGTGCATCATACGCAAACAGTGCAATTCCCTCAGCAGCCGCCACTGCTACTGTTAGCAAATAGTTCTTCTTTTCGCGGATATATTCCTGACGAATTTCGTATAGCAATTGTGAAAAGTGCTGACGTTCTCTATTGTACGCAGTTGGAAACTCCCAGTCCAAATCGACCCCATCCAGCGTATGATGCAGCAGAATATCCTTCAGCGATTGTATAAACAATTTCCGATTGGCATGATTCTGCACCATGTCCACAAAACCATTCGAATCAGCTCCGCCAACCCACAATAGAATCTTAATCTTTGGATTCTTTTTGCGAAGAATCTTGCTTTCATTCAGAGCAGCACGCAAATCATCCGTCAGCGTAATCGAATTGTTCTCCACACTTGCTATGCCAATGTTAATGTGAGTACAAAGATCTCCATCCACGGCAGTCAAGCGAAGCGCATCAAACTGCTTCAACGGTGTTGGTACTGTATAATAACATACAAGACGTTTCACCGCCGACGCCTCTTTAACATGGTAAACATTATCATCGAATTCAGCGCCCTTCATCTCATACTGCACCGAATTTCCATCATAGATTCTCGATTGATTCTTGAAGTTGTTTAGTTGAAAAATCCGAAAGTCGTGCGATATTTTGCCTGTGTCATGACCATTATTAGCGTAATAGAAAGCCCGCTTGTACCACCACTCAGGGACATCTGCAACCAGATTAGAATGTAAATCAACTAAGGATTTATGTTATCATTTTAATAGGTACCTGATAAGTTTGGCGGGTACACCAGCGGATGCGTGTAAATGGCATTCCAATAAGCAAACACCGCTATAGTTGTTAAAATATACAATGCGACCAGTATGAACAAGCGTAATCTGCAATAAGTATAGCTGCAAAGATAAATATAGCGTAATGCGACTGCGTTTTCTAATGATTAAAGGGAAAAACCCACCGATAGCCATTTGTTTCGTCGAATAGTTGATACTCAGCCATTGATGGTTGTAATTGGTCAACAAATAATTAGATTGACCATTCATCAGCTACACAAAATATAACCAATGCATTTCAAAATTAATATTAAGTAATTAGATTTGTGCCCTCATCACCTCAAGTGCGATTTTTTTGTTTTTATTAAGAAAAAAACTACCAAGCGAAATGTATCAAAACAAAGGCAGCAATGACATTTAGAGCGATTTGCCACGGCGAAAACTGTAAATGAATGAATTCAGTTAGAGCCTGTTTAGATGTTGACTCAAAACTCGGCTATGTCGGTAGTTTGTAGGTAAAAAGAGTGAGGGGTAAAGAGAGGGGGAGAGTCATGAAGAAAATAGAAAAATCGAGGAGAGTCGCGTTCTACATCCGAAATGTTCCGTTCCTATTCCATTTTATCATTACTAATTCGATCGTTGAGGAGGGTAGTTCGCACATAAAATGAGTACTTGGACGAGAGAACGCACAAAAAATACAGAAGTGTTTCAATTTACTCATTCCCTCCCTTATACTTTATCAAAGTAGTGCAGGAGTGAGCACTATTGCATGTAGACACGACATTACTCTTTACTACGTAGTCAAGAGTCATCATCAAAACAGGCTCTTATTTTGTGTAAGTCCACTTTTAGTACTTTGATATCCAATTTCCGAGAACCAACGCTGCCAGCAAGGGTGTACAAATATCAGATATCTAGCCAAGGTGTGGAGAATAGTTTACTTTTGTGTTGCAAATCTTTAAAAAATGAGATGAAATACGTCTTGTAGAATCCATATAATGTCGACCTGTTATTGGTTTGAAACCTTGAACCGTTTAACATTTAGAGCTGAAACGTAGCACCACACGAGATGACAGTCTTCAACCGTAGGAATTATATTGAGCATCTAAGGGGTGTTATTGGTTGTGACGAATCATTCAAACTTAGCATCGTAATCATACAGCATTATGTCTAGTAGCACCGGTTTAATCGAGGCTAAGAGTTAAGCCTCGGTAATTACCTGGATTTAGATAAGCTAATTTAAGGTTTAGTTGCTGTTACATATAACAAGCAAATTGCTTAGTCTTGTTGCCTTCTCCTATATGTACAAGCACACATAGCCTTGCAACATGGTTCTTGTATGACTAAGCTCATCTATACAACAAAAATATCACATTTATTTTTAATAAATTTGCGATAGTGAACTCTATTTTTATATTTATATTTTTTATTGAAATCTCAGAAACACGTAAGAGAACTAATTTTTAGTTTGCGTGTTGGATTGCACCATAATCAAAGCTCTAAACGACTTGACATTTTTCCTGCGTGCTGTGAGTAACAATCACGATTCAAAATTTTGCCTGACCCAAATATTCCTCACATTTGGAGCCTTCGTGAAACTTTGTATTTTAATATGTCACGTGATAGAAAATGAAATATATTTTTGCATTTGGAAAAGAAAGAAAATGTTAGCTCTTTACGTCCAATATATCAAACTGAAGAACACGGTTCGTTAACACGAATTCTAACTTAAACCAAAACTGTTACCACTGTTATAAATGATAGAAACTATTCTGTTTGAACGCACCTGACAGAATTTGCAAATCTATTACAACTGATATGTCATCTCCCATATTCCAAGTGCAACCAAACTCAAATTTCTTCGATTGGGTTGCGTTCGTAATTTCCAATAAGCATTGCTACACATACCAATTGGAATATTTTTAATTACCGAAATAAATACATATCTTGAACTATTTTATCAAAACTACAATTGATATGTACTTCTAATAATACAGATGCCTTGTAATAAAACAAAGAAAATCAATGACAATTGCCCCATTCGTGCAGTTGTGCTAGCAACCACGTTCGTTTATATATAAATATACGCTCAATTCTGTCATCTCTAGAACATTTGTTTTGGTCGGGTTGTGGGGTAGGGTGAGGCGGGCGACAATAGCAAAACCATCCGTTTTGGCAATTCCAACAAAAATTTAGAAGTTTGTGAAGTAGAAGTGTCTTAAATTTGTTTGTACAAATAGGTTTTCAATTAAATTTTTGGTGTTGTTACCACTTAAAGCCGATTCATTTCGATCATGGGTGAAAGTTCAAGTGCCTCGTCCAAAGAAGACGACCTAGAATTGGTGGAATTCCGAACGCTCCTCTGGGGTCAGACCATTCGATTGGATGTGTTTCGGCGGTGGTCACAAGGTGTGTGTATGCCCCGGGATTTGTTTTAGCCACAAAAAAAAATATTAGTTGCATCTTAGATATGCACATGTTTCATTTAACTGGTGCTACCCCGCCTAAATGCAAGTGGCAGATGGTATAGTTAATTGCCAGTGACTCAGATGTGCGCCAGAAAAATGAAAAAAAAATCATTGCATTTTCTAGTCATCAGGCAGTTAATTATTAAAAAATGTGTTACTTTTTTGATCTCGTTACAGGCTTCGAGTTCAGTGAGGCGGAACCATCTGCTCTGGTGCAGCGGCAGGGAGGGCCTTGCGCTGTCATAGCTCCAGTACAAGCATATTTATTGAAAATTCTCATGGATACTCCCAATCACTGTCTTAAAGATGTAACTGTGCTTAGAATAGCTGTGTGCTTTGATTTTTATTGGTTTTTTTTTTGTTTGCTGTTTTTCAGTTGACTCATGACAAATGTAAACAACTGTTAATACAGGCGCTATGCAATATTCTTGTTAAGTGCAAAGTTACTCGGTTTAGAATTGTCACCCTGCCTGAGGAGGGCGTTGATGCTATGGAAGCTACCGCAGCTGATGCGGAGGGAAACGTGAATACATCGGCCGATACAGATGATGCACCCGAAGCTGTAAGTAACCATAGAAACCTTTTATTTATGGAATACTCCAAGTGATATGCACTATGTAAGGAGTGCGGGTTTTAAGTTAACGGGTAGGTACGCATTGAAAATGTTCAGGTGATGATCGTGGCGACGGCCTTTCAAATTGAAACAATAATCAGATTTTGAACTGAGACTTGTTCTTATGTCTACAATGTATCAAGAGTCTTGATATATAAAAAAAAGGATAATCATGTGAGATACGTGAATCCTTGTTAATACAAAATGCAAGCCTCTGTACCTTATAGCAGAACTTGAATTATCAGTTTAGGATAGTTATCTCCTTTTCTTTCTACAAAAATCGTCTGAAAAGAGCACTAAAAGTCTAGCTTTCGGGTGATGAATGGAATTAGTTCGGAGGAACCTTTCTTTCTCGAGATTTTGATTGAATTCTAACGCCTTGTGATATTTTTTTCTTTAATAGGAACCTGAAAAGCTACCAGAAGACTTTCACAATCGCCTGTCAGTGGTAAACCTAAACGATGTAGATGAGGTATCAAGGTTTTTCTCCGAAAACTTTCGAATGTTAACGGCCAATTATGGCGTTTTGCTTTTCATGTATAGCGTTCTCTTGACGAAGGTAATTCAATTGGATTATGTTTATTCTAAAAAAATCCACAGTATTATTGATAGGGCTTCGAAAATGTAACTTCAGAGCTTTCCGATACGTCTGAACCACTTATACACAATACATATGGATACGGATCACAGGGTTTAATTAACTTAATGTTAACTGGACAAGCTGTAGCCCATGTCTGGGATAACGAACAAGATGTAGGCGGACTCAGTATGTACTTAATTAATGATTGAATGAAATTTTAACAAATTGATTTCTTGTGTTTGTGTGTCTGTGTTTATAATCGATTAGAGCTGCGTGGTATTAGTGAACAAAGCGAAATTGGTTTCATCACGTTGATGGAGCAAATGCGGTATTGCACGGTTGGCTCCTTCTATAAAAATCCCAAAAATCCTGTATGGGTCATGGGTTCAGAAACGCATCTTACTGGTAAGTGTACCTGTGATGGTCAGCCTTTGTTTTTAGGATGAATTTTAATTCGTGGTGGCTTTTTAGTTTTATTTAGCCACGAAAAGAGATTAGTTTCCCCAGAAACGCCATCGGAAATAGCTCGAAGAGTCTTTAAGTCATATGATCCTGAGGGAAATAACTTTATACCGGCGCCTGTTCTGCAGGATGTTTTAGCGTCGTTGGATCTAGTCAGTGAACCAGAATAGTAAGTAGTATCATCCTTTTGTAAAAGCAATTCAAACACGTCTTTCCTCGCAGCGTCGAAATAATGCAAAAAAAACTTGACCCAGAGAATCTGGGTATTATACTCCTCAATGCATTTATGGATGAATTTTTCCCCCTGGAAAAGCGTTCTACGCCAGACACATTTGATTTGTTGCATTATAATGGTATACCGGGATCAAATGAGGGAAATAAAGTAAGTTGTAACGTTTATTTGTACTTAAAATCTATATTGACTCTTATTTTGAAAGGTGCGGTATAACAAGGGCTCAGCAGTTATGCTGGAGAGTGATTTGAAAGCGGTTTGTGTATCGAATCCAATGCTAACGTGTCTTCAGACTAAGTGGCCAAACATTGATGTGAATTGGGGTGCTTTAAAAGTACCATCATTAAATTAATATGATAAATTCTTAAATAGAAACTTAAAACAAAAAGAAAATAACAAAACAAAACAAGAAAAAAATTAATTACTAATAAAACAAAAAACACATTCACCTTTTCACAAAAGATTGGCATATTAATTTGAATACCTTTTATCTACTTATATAGTTGAATGCGTATTTTCTTTCGTTTCTAAGCAAACTAATATTTCTAGCAAAATGCCAAATAAAGCAAAAAATAGTGTTTCAATTTATAAAGCAATAATATATGCATAATGAATATTTTCTTTTGTATCTATTGCAAATGAGACAGTTTGTGGCATTGCATGCTAGCACACAGAAAGAGTCAAGTGAAAAAGTGGCGACTTACTCCATGAATGTAAGTAGTAAGGCTGCATCTTTGTCGTCTTGTTATTTAAGAAAGGTTTACAAGTCCATCTGAACATAATGGAAAGGCTACAGTCTAGTCGTAAGCAGCCTATAGAAAGCCAAGACCTAGGTTCTCACAACTGTAAACTGTTCCTACCCAACAGACTCACTGTTTTGTTGTATACAGCTCGTGAAGTCTGACTGAAACACAAAAGTTACGATCTTAATTTAACAGGCGATAGCACATATTTTGACTGCCTAGTCAATTTTCTCTCTCGATTTCTGCAAAATGTACAATCTTAAAATCCTATGGATTACATATTAAGTCAATTCGCGTACTGGGTAGGTTAACAGTGAATATTTACGAAATCTTACGAATTGTAACGAAAAGCTGTTCGCGTACGGAGAATTTACGTAGTTTTTTTAGAAGAGAGCAAGAAATTTCCCTTTGCTACGAATTTCAGTGCAAGAAAATTCATCTGGATCATTGGTGAAAACTGTCAAATCAGAGTATTTTCAACTTTTTCATTACTTTTTCGTAATTTTAGTTCTATTTCAGATAATTTCACCTGCACTTTATAAAATTTGATAATCTACAAATTTTAGTGCTAAAAGTACGTGAACGGAGCTATTAATATTATTTAATTATTCACAAAAAATCTGGCGGTTGCTAATTTGACATAGAATGTAGTGAAAGCTAGTTTTGATTTGAATACATCCCTGGAAAGCTTAGGACTTCTTTGCAACGAAAAATTTACGAAAAACAGTGAAATTCGCCTATAGCGACCTCGTTTATAACGGCTGTGCGCATATAACCACCATTTGAGTCCGGGTCACTTCACGATCGTCGTATGTACTAAAATCTGCCGAAATTGGTCATTGTATTCTGACATTCAAGCAAATTGAAATGGAGCTTACAAATTGTCAAATTTTAAGTTTTTGAGGATGTTGCAAGGTCGTCATTTTTTTTTCTATCTATCAATGGACAGGATCTACTTATGGTTTAAATACGTCTCATACGAGACCTATTTTAGGTAAGCAAACCAACCACAGCCTCGCCTCTTCCTGATTTTGTTCTCCGAGAGGATTTTACATTTGATAATCTACAAAATTTAGCACAAAAAGTATGTGAACAGACCTAGTATGTACGATTAAGTGGTAGGTATACTCTTAGACCTCAACCCAATTACCCCATTAGAATTTGGCTCTCTGCATTTTAACTTGCGAACGTATTAGCTGCCCTATTCTACTTAATCCCGTACTCACTGCCTCCGTTGGTGAATATCTCTGACCTCAATGTACTAGATTATAATAACAATAATAAAAACTCATCCCACCATGATGGCAATGCCAAAGCCGGTCTTCTCTTTCACTACTCAACTGAAAGCAAATGGCGAATAAATGTCAATTTAAAGTATAATGATAAGAAGTCAAAAAAAATCTTTTTTTCGTAATAAAAAAATGACAATTTTCCTCGGTAAAACGCACTAAATAAACGCAATAATTCAAAGCTCGTATTCCCAAAGAGGAGCGTTAAACGCATAACACAAACCGTGCCGGATCGCGATGCAAAACAATTCCCGTCCTGTCTTAATCGCTCGGAACCAGAATAAGTGACTCCGTGAAAATGGCTTCTAGCTGGCGCATAGGCAAAAAGAAGTTTCGTGCCAAAGGTAAACACAAATTGCAAATTGTGTTCCCCTACTTGGGAACCAACAGACAATCCACAATCGAATGGCCAAATTCTGTTTCACCAAAAAGGGTTTTCGAAACTACCTATTGATGGTTATGTGCTCGAATCAAGTGCGTAGGATGTCCTTTTCCTCTTCGTCTTCGGCTATGACATCGCTGCTGTTATAAACAGAATTCTCATTTCCTTTTGTATTACAATACAACCCGTGATTTGTATTAAAAAAAAAAAAAAAAAAACGAATGTATTTATAGATTAATGGAACGAAAATAGAATATAGTTTTGGGGGAAAATAGACGCACACGATGGACGGTGAAATCTGCGTAAAGAGAGAGAGCGAGCTGTTTGTTGGTCGTCGTCTTACAGTGAGTTTGTGAAGCGTATCGCATCTTTTGGTTTGGTGATGATGATGCTTATGTAGAGACGCACGCACTGGAGTTGTATTTACTTAACATACTAGTCGGTTGTCTTGATAGATATTATGATTACGCCAGCCCGAGGTCGTCTGAGTCATGTTGAATTCCTATTAAAAGCCAAATATTGTGAAGGTGTAGCGTTTTTAGTCAAATTAGGGCATAAAGAAATAAACTATCATAATGGCTAGCTGGTTTGCGGAATGCTGGTACCTGCTATAGTTTTGTTCTTTAAGTTAATGTCTTAGGAAGGCAAATGATTTGGAAGATTATAAAGAAAATCAGTAAAAGAAATGGAATCCAAGTGACGATGCTTGGCCTACTTTTTGAATTGCTTTTGCTTTTCTTTTTTCACCAGAATATATTCTCTTCAAAAGTTTTACTGTGGCTATTGTACAAGTAGTTAATGCAGTAAATGTCCAACGAAGGAAATATTGTTATTAGAAATTCTCATAGACAATGTCATATGCATAAACCTTCCTGTTACTAAATAGTCCGCCGGGGACTGATCTGGCTTTAGTCATATGTATATAACAAAAGTCCAGCCTGAAATAGTGTAGATAGCATCTTGTTTCGTTCCCATCTACATATATTTTGTAATATATTGCTACTTAATGTAGGTCAGCAGCCAGATGAAAGATTCTCATGAATGTAGGTTGGGGAGGACATATTTAGACCAACGGGGTTCGTTGTGACACCGCAGGATCTTAATACTTAAACACGACACTTAAGAACACGGCTATTGCAAGACGTAGAACATACAGAAATACCTCATAGTAAAATTATGATAGGTATACCACATATGGGTTAGGTGGAATCAACCAGAGGTTTCGATGAATTGTAGAATGCGTCTTATCTTCATAGAGAAGTGTTGAGACTGGAATGGAGACTTGTTCTCCCCTCTGCAGAAGGTTCAGAGCAGTTAAAAAGAAAATGAGCAATGTTATCCTCTTCCTCCTCGTCTCTACAGTGCCTGCAAAAGTTAGCAGCTTGTTGTGAATGCAAAGGTCTGCATGATTTAGTAGAATCAACTTCTTCGAGCAGCCTGGACCGAGTTTAGTATTTCACTGAAGCTTGGCACCCAACATAGTTAAATGTTGAATTGGTTCGACATCTCTACTAGAGACGAACGGCAATCCATGATGGCCTTCGATAAAGATATTGACGTTTCCAGGCAAACATGCCACAGAACATTTTACTCGAACAAAGCTTTCAGATAAATATAAATCTGTCTCAAGTCATGGTACCAGACCAGACTTTCTTAAATCTTAAATTTGATAGCACATAATTCCTTTTGGATTGATTTTTTTATTCAACTTGCTTATTGTTTACAGTTTCAACGGAACCTGAAGATTATTACCGATTGGATCCACAGAAAACGCCAGCTGAAAATGCATTCGAGATCTTTGAATTATTATGCAACCGGGAAACAAGAGACGCAAAACGTTTATTTCTCATTAATGGATTCGCCACTCTCTTCCAGGAAAACAAAACATCGCATTTGGGCTTCACCACAGAAGAGTTCTTATATTGGTATACATATATTCTTCGTTCGTTTTCTAACAAGTATAAACCTTTAGTTGATTTAATTATTTGCAGTTTAAGTGTCTCACTAATACACTCATTTACACAAGTGAGAGCAGCTGGATTGCGTGCTATCCGATATGTATTATTAACGCCAAAGGACATTAAAATATTTAATTCGCTGCAACTACCCTATTTAGTGTGCCGGAGTATTGATGTACTTTTGAGGAACGATGACGAACGTGTACAGGCGATGAAATTGGTAAACCTCACATCAAATGTAATAGAAAAATAATTATGTATGTATTTTGTATTTTAGGTCCGTAAAATACTTGCTGTTTCACCAGAGGATGTAAGTCCAGTGCTGGTCCGTTGCTTGGTTTCCCTAGCAAACAGCGGTATTGAGGATAGTGATAACATGCTACGGGCCTGCCTTGCCACACTTTGCGAATTCGGTGTTTTAAATCCAACTTTAATGATTGTATGTGGAGGTGTTGGCGCACTAACCAGAAATGTGTTAGAGTGTCATAATCCGCGAATAGCGGAAAGCTTGTGTGGTGTATTGCTGCATTTGCTTGAATGGCCGCATACAAGAAATATCTCAGGTATACGATTGGATTGCCTGGCAGCTCCATATTGCGATTTCACATATCGCCTCGGAATAATGGATAAAAATAAGTAAGCATAACTGTTTTGTTGTGTAGAATAAAATATCTTATCATTTGCATAGGGATGCTCGTGAATTAAGATACACAAGTAGCCGGTTAGCGTTACTTTCAGTCCTTCGAAGTTGGGCTGGAACTATTGAGTTTTGTAATCCTAACAAACCATCTGGACTGAAAGCGATAGTTGATGTTTTGTACTTGAGTCAATTGGAAGTTAGAGTAAGTTAAATCTTAATATATATATATTTTTTTCTTTCAAGTTTTTACTGTAAGTAAGCAAAGGACAGCTGTGAAATCAACGTACCCGGTCAACTAATTCAATATTTTAAAGGTCATTGGTTTAAACCAGTGGTTTATTAAATTTATATTTGATAATGTGCTGGCTATGCCTTATCTTGAATATAAAACTAGTCACAATCGTTTAAGCTTGACTCCTTCACCTGAACACGTGAGGCAGGCAGAGGTTAAACTACCTTGCCAAAAACTTGAAGGTTTTAGCTTGTAAATTTGGCAGTGCAGTTAACTCTTTTGCCGGGTGACGTATGTAGGCTCAATTATTCATCCAAAAGGCTCTTAATATAATTTTTTTTATCTGTAATTTAACATTTCTTAAGACTATTTGTCCATTTTAAATTGCAGAAGGCGATATTGGATTTATTATATGAATTACTCGGGCTTCCACAACCAATTTGGACAGACGAATATTCGGTTGCTCTCTCGGCCGTGGATCCATCTGATTTTCAGGTTAGATTTTGTGTACAAATAACATGTTTTTTTTTAATAACATTTCATCAATAGGACACCTGGTTGTTGAGCAATGGATTCGTTGCAATGGAAGGCCGTTGTATTTTGCCTAGTCTTGCAAATCGTGCAGCTAATACGTGCGAACAGCATTTAGCTTTACTACTGTATTGCTTCCTGGAAACTGGTTTGCTTAATGCTCTTGTCGAAGTCATAGTGTCTAGTGATACTTTCATTTCGGTTCGTGCGACTGTTTTAATTGGTAATGCATATCTGTCATTGAAGTCATTTAACTTATTTAATAATTACACGATTGCTTGCAGGTAAAATCCTTCATTTGATGCATACTCATTTACCCGCTGACATATGTAGTACATATCCAGCATTACCAACACTAGTTACGCATGCAACACAGGGAAATCATCAAGCCACTGCCTCAATATCCGCTCTTCAAAACTACCATCAGATGTTACGCAATCGACCGGTATCCTGTAGTCTATTTCTAGATAACATTATTCAGGGTGGAGGTAATTGGCTAAATTCCCCTTTACCAATATTTGAAGATTGAAGCCTTCAATTTTGCAGCTCTAATCAATACGCGACTCTTCAAGCGGGAAATCAATAACTTTGAAGCGAATAGCGCAGGGAATGCACATGCCCATGCGCATGAGAGCTCAGAGAGGCGACGATTAGATTCCGTTTCTTCTAGTATTAGTGGCGGAGGAACTGATGAATCTCATTCACTTCCATCATCCCACATGAGGAGATCTAGTTTTCGATTAAAGAAGAAGAAGTTTACGCAATTTTTTGAAAACATGCGAGAATTCAATCGACTAGTTAAAGATTCCGATGTACTTGTACTGGCCGATGGCAACTCATGGGATTGGGAGATAGTTACGACAATTTTAAGGGTATTTACAGGGAGTCATCTAATGATATAAAAGTTATATTAATTTGATTATGTACCTAGACGGATGCCATTGGAAAATTAGATGATACAAAAATTAGGTTCCTAAAGAGAATTGTGCACTACTTTAAACCAAGTAGTAATCGGTTTTCACATCAAGACCTTGCGCACGGTAGAACAGTTCCGGCTTATGTGACAGCAGGCCTAGATTTAATTGACTGGCTAATAGCCAGCAATGATGTTAGTATTCAATTAAATATGCATTTAATTTCTGTTTTTAAACCTGTGTCTATCTGTTGTTTTTGGAATAGTTGGAAAGTATACGCATGCTTACGGATTTATTTTCGGATATAAGTCAACATTTATTAGCCATCACTACATCAAATAGAGCGCATGATTGCCTCTTCAGTCCTCAGCATATGAATAACACAATGTGCCAACAGTATTTCCTGTTTATCGGCCGAATGTGCCGCCACGAAAGGGGAATCAGTATTCTCACAAATACAGCGGTTTTTGAACAGTAACTAAAGATATAATCATCATATAACGGATGACATTTACTTTTGTCTTTCTTTTATTTTAGGCTAATGACTCTGGTTTCGAGTACGGACCACGTGTGCTATGTAAAACTGATAGTATCAGGCCTAGACTATGGCCTCGAATCGTACGCACGGAAAATTCTCGAAAAGGCATTAACATCAGCAAGAACACGCAGTGGCCGTTTGTATTCAACACAATTTTTACTAGTCTTGCTAAGAGCTAAGATTCCAAATTTCGAAGTGTGGGGCATACCGCTCTTGATACAACAAACTAAAGACTCTGAACGTAGTATTGTTTTAGCGGCAATCGATGCCCTCGACGAAGCATGTTTTGAAAAGGTTATTGTTCTCCCCTGTTCTAGGTTAAAACAACTCTAATTGGAATGATTTTAAATTTCGCAGAACTATTTGGAGGAAATCGTTAGCATTTGGCCGAATTTTAAGCCGCTAGGCGATGTGGGGCGGCTCCTAATGGCTCGTTATTATTCAATTTATCGTGGCCTAAATCATCGAAAAGCAAAAATAAAAGAAGAAATCGAATTTTGGAAAAATGGTTACAACAAAAGGTGAGACATGAAAGAATATCAATAAAACAATTGGAATTTCAATTGATTTTTTATCACAGATATGTACTCCTGGTTGAAGCCGATACGCATTCCAGTTTGACATTACACATAAAAAACGAAGACGGCTTTTATAGTCGACGGAATTGTTCAACGCGGCCGATTGTTATTCCGCCATATATTCAACCGCATTTATATGGTCAGCTTGTGCAGACTAACCAAGGTTTAGCGGCTCTACAGAATTTCGGTGACATACCCAGTTTGGTGGATTGTGTAATTAGAGCTAAGGTTACCGACGAGAATGATTGTCTCGAATTGAAAGCAGCACTCTGGGCATTAGGACATGCATCTACGCACTCAAATGGCATAGAGATGTTTTTAGAGTCTTTCTCTAGGTACGGATATTAGAGTAGTTCCAGCAAGTAACAAAATTGAATCTGTCTCTTTGTAGAATTTATGAAAAAATAACATTCTTGGCGACGAAATCAGAGGTATACTCTATTAGAGCGACAGCATTTAACGTTTTAGGTCTGATTGGAAGTACGACTGCTGGTGCGAATTGTTTGTTTAAATTAAGTAAGTAGATTTCATATTCATTTTGTCAGAAACTAAATAAAACGATCTTATCCACTTTCAGATTGGTTGTGTGTACGACATGATCGAAATACAGTTTGGCCTGTTTATCAGCCTGAGGATTGGATATCAAATAATTTCACGCCAGTACGACATCCTTGCGAAGATGTTCCATCTTATAATTACCCGAGTATAGATGATCAAATCGAAGGATCCTATTATACCCGAAGTGATTGGAATCTGCTGCTGGCGGATGAGACTACAGGCGAAAGCAAAGGCGATAGTAAAGATGAGGCAAGTTTATCCATTTCCATTAAACACACACACTAATAACTATGAGCTATGTTTTATAAATTCTAATTAGATTGTAGGCAGCACGACACAATCGAAAACACTAACCGAACCAGCATATACTCGCCCTGGAAAGCATATGAGATCTCTTTCTGAATCCAAGACCACCGATGTAATCAGTTTAATTGCTTCAACGCAACTACATACCCATCGGGTTCGTCGGAATTCCTGTACAGATTCCAATACTTCCGGGGTGAGCAGTTGTGAATCGGTTCCAGCTCGCGCTCTAGGGTATGTCTCTATTATACTATTTGATACCAAAAGTAATACTATGACATTATAGAGATTTTCAACAAATTCAACTAAGTCCAATTCCATCTATAACTAATCTACTTGATGTGCCAGCTAGGAAAACATACCCTCATCGAGAGTTATCTTTAACTGGCCATTCATTCTTAGAGACACCAATAAGCCATTTGGATTTCGAGGGTTATGCTAAACTGAGACTTTTGCGACGGAATTGCAGACCAGTATTGTCTGAATCTGCGGCCGATGAAATTGCCGAAATCATGAATAGAAATCAAAGCTATGAATTATTTCGGACAAGAAAATCGTCTATAAGTGACCTGCATCGCAAGATGAAGGTACGCAGTCTGGATCGGCAAACTTCTCTGAATGTATTTACGTAAGTTTGCTCTATTGTATTGCTTTAACTAAATACATTTTCCCTCATTGTTTTTTTTTTACTCCTTTAGGAAAGTTTTAGACGGTATGTATCAAATTCCTCTACCAACATTGGCAGCACCAAAGTTCCTCTTACAAAATGATTCAAAAGGCCCTTGCTACTCGGGTAAAATACCTATCAAAATATTAAGAATATTAAATGACCTATTTTTTTACGTCTTAGGTATTTGCCTTCCCAAACACTTGCTGGATCTTTTTCCATCACGAAACATGACTAGTACATACGTTTCGCGAGATATACAAGATCAAGATTTAGTGGATGCTAACCTTTTGAGCACCAAACAGCAATTCTTCAATGACTCTACGAACGAATGCGATGAAAGTTCTGTAATTAGTAATTTCTCAGACGTTTCCTCTGTGAGCAAACGTTCCAAATGGCTCGGTAAGCACAATCGTGGCAATTGCTTACGTTGCTCCCGATCGACTAATAGTCGACCAAACAAATGCAGTGATACTTGTTTATTTAATAAAAAACTAAAATCCTATCCGAGCTCATCGATTCAGCTCTCAGAAATTTCCTTTAACTCACCAGAGAGCATTCTCAGCGACGATAGTATGCCCGATCATTTGACAACAGTGATTCTCTACAATGTACTACGACTGGCAAATCCGGTCAGTAGTAAACAGTCAAAACTCGCTCTGCTGGAATTGAAACAAAAACAACCGGACTCCTTTCAGGATATTTGTTTGTACTCAGAAGTGTGTAAATTCCTAGGTCGCAGTACTTATCGCATGAACGCTAGACGGTTTCTTCAGGAACTTTTCCTAGATTTAAATTTTGAAAGTTTTAACCTTGAACCAAGTGAAATATTATCTCGAAAAACAAAAGAATCACAACTCAAGCCATTGCGAAACAATGCAGATATCAATGAAGTGAGTTCGTCATCCAGTACTCCGTCGGTAAGCACAACTTCTACCGGCACATCAGCCCAGCAACAAGCAACCAACGCTACGCAACCACCCCCAGTCATAACACCGGTTGCATGGTTTCCAGCCTACAAGTCCAACATAAAGTCACCACCGCTCGAGAGCGTATACGAGACTAGCTGCGAGAACCTGATCGAATCACTTAATTCAAAACTGTCACCGGCTGAAAATCAAAACAAATCATCTCCCGCCATCACATCCAACAACACCAACACCTCCAATAGCAAACCTATAGACTTAAACACTGCAGCAAAGTCAGCTACTGGCAGCAGCAATTGCAGTCAAGATAAAATAGATTTTATGAAGAACATCGACGTTACCCGCAATAATAGTGATAGCAATTGCAGCAGTTGTATCCTAAACAGCAACAAAGAGCCTGCAATCGTTATCGAAAATGAAAATAAGAAATTCACTCGAGGTCGCTTCTACACCCTCGAGTTGGATTTAAGTTGTACAAAAAATAAGTTTCCTATAACCGATCGACGGAAAAAAGAGGTCTGTTTTCCTTCGACTTCATCTAATTCGGTGCTCGAATCACCCACTACGTTGGTGATTAGCCAACCACCATCGAATATAACCACGCCCACTACAACAACAGCCACAATCGCTTCGCCTTCCGTCAGCTATATTGGTCAACTAACGTTCACCAAAAGTCTGTCGGCGTCACTTTCGAAGCCGATCGGCAGTTTGTACTGTGAAAAGCGAATACAATCGTCCAAATCAGAGGCTGTTCTTTCCAAGGCTAAGCAAACTTAAACAGATGGCGACTATCGAATAAAAAGCGTGTGCGAGCATGTATCTTCTTAACGTTTTTTTTTTTTACAAATATATATCTCATCACAAAAAAAAACCAAGAATACCACTCTCCTTTTATGCATATATGTATTTAAATATGCATGAATATATTATATAAATTATTTTTTTTTCCCATTTTCTGTATATTTAACTATACCACCGCAAGAGTTTATTGCAGTTTAAATTCACACGAACAATTCCATTTCATAAGCAAAAACGTCGTAGTAGTTTACAAAAGAGAAAAACAAATATATAAAATACAAAAGCAAAGTAATAATTAAATTAAGAGAAAAGTTAATAAATTAAAAACTTAAACGAATAAGAGATAAATTTAAAGAAAACAAAAAAAAAAAAAAAAAACTAATATAAATATAATTCCATTAATTGTAGCTACATTAAATTTTATATTTATAAATGCATTATATTATTATTTGCAGATAATAGAAAGAAATGTAATTATATATTGTCAGTAAATCAGTCCATTATGTTTCATAATTCAGCAGGATTAGTTGTACATTTACACATTTTTCGATATCATTAGCGACCAAATGCTGTCTGTATCTTACTTTACTATATTCATTCATTCAACGACGTGTTCTGTATTTACAGTGTTCTTTTTCTTTTTTAATATTATTTTTTTTTATTTAACTGTTCAAAAACTGTATAGTAATTCGTTTGTTAGATAATAAAAGATATCATAAGCGAAACTGTAAAAAGTGTGCTTTATTTCAATTAAAACTTAGATTGTGTATAAATAATTAGATTGGAATCGTAATTTAGAAATAAAAGAAGGTAATATTTAATATATTGCGTGGTAAGTTACATTAAATGCTTCTTTCGGAAATTTCGTATTTTAGGTACAATTTATTTGTTGTCTAGAAACTACATATGTATATCCGCTAAGGTTCAAACGCGAACTCTAACAGACTGAGTTCTATGTCTACTCTTACAGGAATACATCCGAAGGCTCTCGTTGTAAACTAGAACCCAGTAATATGCATAAAGGTAGCCCTAAGCGACGAACATTCTCGCCGAACTGGCTCGTTCGCATTATCCCCTACATAACGAACACATTTGGCAGGCATTCATTTCTTGGTGATTCTTCATACCGTGAACATGTGCGATAAAGAAGCGCAAGCAAAGCAAAAAGCACAGCAAAAATGAGGCTTGCTCGCGAACATGGCCCTACACGGCGAACATCGAAGCCAACGAATACGAAAAAATCGAACGATCGATCGAAAAAAACGAGCACGAGCAGCTTTTAGCTCTCTCTCTCTCTTTGAAAATGTTAACCCCACTCTGAAATTTTATTGCAAGAAGTACGCGAACAGACCTAGATATATGATATTATACATATTATCAATTGTGGCTAAGGGAAAGGAAACTCTCCAGTTTCTTCATATACAGCCCTATCGTGATAAAATTTCTTCCGGAATTCATGGAATTTTCAAAAATTTCCGATGTAAAAATTCCACCGAAATTGGTGATAACCCTGACTATTTAAAACAACTTACACTTTTTCTTTCATTATTCTTTTTCAGCAGAAATGTCTCATGTTGCAACCATCGCACCTTTGCCATATCCCTCCTCGAGTACTCCAGACAAGTTAGATCACCTTTTCACGTAACCCATTCGCACCATAGCTTCGTAGTCCCTAATAGGCCGACAACTACTTATATCCAACGAAGATGGTAGGGCATGATTGATTCCTCTGAATTACTAGATAAGATTTCCCTTCAAACAAACCCACGTAACCTTAGGTGTGTTCCTCTCCTCCATCTCCCTCTTCAACGCACCAACTACGGCCATTTTGAACCAATCTCCAGAATACTGCGAGCCAATATTGCATGTCTTAAAGACTCTCTTTCTTTCTCATGACACCTCCACTGATAGTTTGCATCTCTATCAATTAGTCTTAAGTGTGGCTTAAGTTTGTTAAATAATTAAGTGGGCCTGGTTAGAAAAAAAGAAAAAAAAAGTTTGGTTTGAATTAAGCTACAGCTTATACAATAAATAAATATATAGGAGCGGTTGATTATACCGGAGTATAGAACTTGACACTTTCTCAGGATATAAGATCCTCATCAAACTTTGAAAACATTTTTTTATAGTATGGGCTTTCAGTTAAGTTCGTTTAGTATTTGCTTTAAAGTTGTTGAATCGTCTATAAGTAACGCAAATAAACAGTAGCGACTTTACTTAATATCACCGCTTTGCTAAATATCGCGTCTGCGATAATTTTATACTTTTGAAACAATATTGTTCTATGCTGTGCCACTGCCATCTTGGTTCAACCTTCAGCGATATCGGCAGTAAAAACTATCTGGCTTCCATATTAAATAAATATTAAGCCATAAACAGTCCACAGAGAACCAGGATCTACCTTCTCAGAACTGTACGTGTTGTGCGTAGTTTTCATTTCTGCACGTACAACAGGAACCTTTTTAGAGCTCTTTCAGTATACCAGTATTGACAATAAAATCAACAGCGTCTTTGAGTAAGCTAGTAGTTATTTCCTCTGCTTCAATGTAGAATTTACCCAAGTAACGGTGACATGTTCTGCTTAAGCAGTTACAATGACAATGAGTGTATGTCCTACTGATTCTTCGTCTTCGTTGGACATTCTGCATAAGTTGTCTGCTATCCCTATGGCGATGTCCTGTGAGGAAACCTATAGCAATGCCAATCTGACTCCTGTTGAGTTGAAGCAGTTGTTTCGTTGGTAAGAAGTTAAGTTTGTATGTTACCTTCAGTTTCCATCAAGTACCCAATGGTGAGCTTTTGCTTTCTTAAGGCAGTAATACTCTTGGGTGTTTGGCAGACACTCGCCTTGAAAAATCTTGTGATGGTATTTTTCTGGAATTCCATGCGCAGTACGCTTAAATGTGAAGGATTGCTCCTTTATAACTTCAGTTAATTTTTCAATTATAGTTTTTATAAGGTTAAAGTTTAGTTTTTCGCAACTGATATGATGAATGTTGTTCATAGTACTACAAGAGTAGAGCAGAGATTGTGAGAACTTTTCTCATTGTTTTTCAAACATTAGCAGGAAGTGAAGCCATGAACAAAACATTGTTTAAGTTTGTCCGTATTTGAACCACCCAACTAATGTATTAACCGCGTCACCCTCTAGAATAAATTCTCTTTTGTAGCAACCCACAAAGATATTTGAAATAAATATAACAGTTACTGTAACTATCTAAAAACAGCCCTCCTGTAACACAGGCAAATGTATGATACTATGCCAATTGCGCAAGTACAAACAAACTTCTTGCATACGATTTTATGAATGAAATTTATGACTTTCCTTTAAACTTCAGATTCAGATTTATATACACCGTCCTTTGGATTGGTTACCTATTTCTACTTTTGAAAAGTCGATTTTTTTTTTTACAATATTTTTACATAACCAGTTTACAAAGTTTTAAACAATTTCTACTTGTTTCTTTTTGAAAATGTAATCAGAAAGCAAATGAGTAAAGTGTGTAAATGTATTCCCATCGACGTTACGCATTTTATGTGAAACCATTTGCTCTTGGATCTGTGAAGAAGAAAAAATGCTTGCAAATTGGTATTCCAATCTGAGTAATCGCACTATTGCGGTTATATTTCTTGTGTGCATATCTGTTTTATACGTTTCCTATACATTTAATTCGTGTCTAATGTCCCGGATAAATCGATCCTTTAAAAAGGTATTTATTTGTTTGCTTTACAGCCTCAACGCAAACTCATTCTTGATTCATTTTTGTTTTCTTTTTTAGCAATCCTTTCAAAATTCAGTGGAGAGTGTAATGTCACCAATTGTCATGACAGAACCACCAGAAATAAAAATTCTTGGATCAATAGTTCGAATAGTACCTCTAATGTATAACTATACGGAAATGGATGGTTCTCCTAAATATAGATTTCTGCGACAACAAGGACTTCGACCATCCCGCCACTTGCCTGATACTCTGATTATTGGAGTTAAGAAGAGTGGAACGCGGGCACTGTTGGAATTTATTCGATTACATCCCGATGTTCGGGCGGCTGGATGTGAAGTGCACTTTTTTGATAGACATTACAATCGAGGTCTCCACTGGTATCGACACCACATGCCATACACTATAGAAGGACAGATTACCATGGAAAAATCACCCAGCTACTTTGTGACGAAGGAGGTACCCCAAAGAGTTCATCATATGAATCCTAGCACAAAGTAAGAATAGATTTAATAAGATATGCATCCATGTTTATAGTGGGGGTAGTATTTAAAAATATTTCTTAGTTCGTTGTAATCTACTAATCAGTCTTCAGAAGCGCTTAAGGAGTCTACTTCGAGAGATTTCGTGCGGTATACTGCAACAAATACCCCACTCCACATTTTTTCTACAATTTACAAGTTTTCCTAACGAGTAGATACTGTATTGGTGTGAAGCTTTTGATATCTGCATTCAATCTATATTGGTGTCCTTAAGTAGCTAAGGAGCAAAGGCTGAACTTAACGACATACTGATTTATTTGACAGAAGGGAACAGAAACTAGGTCATCTATGATATTAAATAAGTAATCACTAAGGGTGAGCACGAGAACTTCTTCTTCTCGTCTTCTCGTCTTCTCCTTTTGCTCATCTCTATAGATTCAAAAGAAATCATCAGCCAATCGACTGACAACCTTCCTATCGGACATCGTTTTGTGGCTTTCAGTAACAAGTTGTTACCATCTGTCGTTAGCTTTGTTTTGCAAAAAAGTAAGGGAACGGGTTGAACAAAATAGGTCCGTTCGCGTACCCACCTAAAAAAAATTTATGAAAATAAAGCTGTCAAACCAGTGTATTTTTCTTGTTCAACCCGTTCGTTTACTTTTTCGTAATTTTAGTTCTGTCTGAGAGAATTTTACCACCACAATTTTAGTGCAAGAAGTACGCGACCGGACGTAATAGCTACCCATATTTTTTATACATATTGATTTACATGAAATTATATTGGCAGCCAAAAACGACATAACCATTTGACAGAACTCATATTTTGCCCAAAGAAATTTCTTGGACTGAAATTCGCAGCATGGGGAGATTTCTTACTCTCTCGTGAGCAGTCTTTTCTGTATAAAACTACGAAACTTTGACGTACGGTAACAGGAGCTCGCTATTTTTCGTAGTTTGAGTCAGTACGGGAACAGACATATTGTAACGTGATTCTTTACGATAAAAGAAAACCAAATGTTGGACAGTTTTTAACTTTAACAAGTTTCTCACTAGATTTTAAGTTGATTTCCAAGTAACAATGTTCTTATCTCTCAACCTTTAGACTTCTTGTTGTCGTTCGGGATCCAGTGACACGAGCCATATCAGACTACACACAAGCTGCCAGCAAAAAAACCGACATGAAGAAATTCGAGCAACTAGCATTTATGAACGGATCATTCGAAGTGGTCGACACATCATGGAGTCCAGTCAAAATTGGGGTCTACTCAAAACATTTAGAGAAATGGTTAGAGTACTTTCCACTGTCGCAATTACTTTTTATAAGTGGTGAGAGGCTGATTGTTGATCCAGCTTTTGAAATTGGTCGAGTTCAAGTAAATACTTTTCTTAAACAAAATTAAGTCCTACAGTAATAATAATTTTATTTAGGACTTCCTTGGACTGAAGAGAGTCGTTACAGAAAAACATTTCTATTTTAATTCAACGAAAGGATTTCCCTGCCTATTCAAATCGGAGGCGAAGTCCACACCCCATTGTTTGGGCAAGACGAAGGGACGAAACCATCCATATATAGATCCGGCTGCAATCGAAAGACTACGAGAATTCTACAGACCATTTAATAATAAGTTTTATCAAATGACAAATATAAATTTTGGATGGCCATAGAGGAGATTGTTTATAACCTTTTATTTTATACCTATCCACTAGCACAGTTTAAAAAAAAAAAATCAAAAATCAGTATATTGATTCTTTCTTACCTAATTTTGAGTTTGCCTAGTTTTGAAATGTGTTTTTAAATCGAAAGCTTGATAGGGCTTGACATAAGGTATGCGGGCCGGTAAGTTCCAAGATTATATATAAATAGGAGAATATAAGTAATTATTATTTTATCTTATTAAAAAAAACCAAACATGCGCAATTATAGTTTAATTGCCTTGGGTTTTACATAAGTTGAAATATGTTTGTTGCTATCAAAAAGAATTTCTAATATTTTTTTTTTTTTGTAAAAAAGTTGTTATCGTTATCTTTTTTCGTCTGTTTTTTTTTGTTATTTAACTAGCTTTAACAGCTTCGGTATTTATGTGCCATAATTAAGTAAGCGTTGAGTTTTGACTGATTTTTAGTTAAGAAAAATAAACCATTTTTATTCGTTTACAATTTTTATATAGTAAAATATTGTACTCTCTACTAATTTAAAATAAAATAAAAAAAGCTTCCTTGCACTAATATTTATAAAACAGAAAAGTAAAAATTACGAGATGTAAACCTTCCATAAAAAAAATAAAGAAAAAGTCTAACTCACTATGCTCAAACGCACAATTTTAAATAAAAAATAAATTAATACATGTCTTTCATTTCATCTACAAGCATCACTTCATTTACATAAAATTATTAAGTTTATTAAGTAAGGAGGGGCTGTCGGAGAGAACTGCATTTTCACCACACTCAGACCAGAGTGGAAATGGATTTTCTATCTTTCCTCTTGGTTATTGTATTGTATTGTGATCTGCTCTCTCAACGCGGGATATACACGGATTTGGTTCTCTGGTCGATGTTGAGCCACCTCTTGCCAGTTCGTCGGCCTTCTCCGACCTTTCCCGGTATTTCTTCGTGTCCGAGGACCGAGCTGAGTTCAATCTTATGCTGCATACCAAGAGTCTTAAGTTCTTCGTGACAGCACTTCACAAGCTTTGATTTCATGTCAACGGCAGTAATTGCTTTTATAGCATCCTGGCTGTCAATATGGAAGCTAATACCCTCGGGAGGTATTTTCTTTACCGCAGACTCACGGGCCGCTGTTATTACTGCCAAGAACTCCGCCTGAAAGACACTACTGTAGTCTGGAAGTCTGATTGACCGAGCTATTCCCGAACCTTCGTGAGGGTCTTAAAGTTAGAGGGTTTTTTGGCTGCCCGCCGCCACGCCATACTTCTATAAGTCAGTATAGATAGCTGTATACATTCATAGTATGATCTTGGGAGAGGGGCCACAGGTTTCCCCCCCAGGATTTGCATCTACATACTGATACTCGTAGTGCTTACGTGTCATTGTATGCGTTTCAGCTCCGCTCTAGCTTACAGATGGCTTTGATAAGGTTAATAAAGTTTAATTCGGATGAAATGTTTTAAACTGCAATGAGTACGACCTTCTTTTTAGCTGTATCGCAGTGTTGACAGACCCTCAAAACATTTTCAGCTGCAGCTGATGGTTGCTGTAGCTTTGTTAAGTTTAACTTGATCTTAAAGATGTTGGTAAGACATTCGATCTCTGTTGAAATTAAACTAAAATATTGCTGTCAAATGTGCAAACAAGTCTTAGCGAAAAACGAGGAATGTAAAAACTATTAAATACAAATAAAATTATATATAAAAACACAGGACTTTCCCCTTGATATTGTCTCTCCCTCAATTTCCATCCGTCGAAGAAAAAAACAACTAAATTTGGGGGAAAACTTTTGGCAACGCTGCTGCTTTAAATGTGCCAAATTATTTGAATATCGCATGCACATTCTAGTGTAGGGTGCATGCAAACAAGAATAATAAAACGATGTTATCAACACTGTAAAGCCCATAATATGTTGGTGAAACTTGAACTTGAAATTCTATGTCCAGATAGGCATAGAATAAGACTAAAGACTTAAGAGACATCGGATCGTTTTGAAGATGGAGCATAAACGGTTACCAAGTGTAGAGACTACTTTTACTTCTGCTGCATTTTATTAGTATTTGCTATTTGCAAGACCACGTCAAGTTGCATGATTCAACTGAATTGAAAATACTTACCTAATTAATGTAGTTTCCTACCCGAAAGTCTGTATAATGTAACATGCATGCACTGCTCCAATCAGCATCGTTCGAGTCCATCAATGTACTGAATGTAACTTTTGTTGGTAAACTATTTGACGTAAAGTCACATTTATCAAGTTTGACCTTAAAAATTCCATTTCACTTATATCGACATAAGCATGTCCGATAAAATATCGACCACCATACAGGTGGGTGGTTGTGTGTTCCTACCTAATGAAAATGTAATAACACTAATGCACATCCCTATACAAAATGATGATGTATATGTATTATAAATTCGTCCTCGTTGAAGGCTCGTAGATTGCGTTAATTAAAAGACCACAATAAGGAGAATGTTCTAGTCATATTAGTCAACTACTTGGTTTGATTTGTTGTCCTTTTGTACTTAATTTTGATTTACACCCTTAATTGGTCTATTTTATTTGCAATTGTTTGACTATAAAATAGTTTACTTTTCATTTTTTTAAGGAGGAAGAAAATATGTCCGTAAGAGTAACATATGTATTTAATATGTGTATTAATACCTCTTGGCACTGTAAGTGGCTGTTCTGTCTGCACATCTATAGGCCACCTGGCGTCAGTCTGATGTCAGAGTGATTGGGTCCTCAATGTCTTCACCGTACGAAGCTACCAAAAGCACAGAAAGGAAGAGTACGATACTAACCAAAGTGCAAAAAAAGTACTTTTTGAAGAAGTTGGCGCAGCACAAGCTGCTTTACAAAACTATGGGTGCATGAAAGCATCCTTCGTGATTGGAGATCTCTCGGCTCTATCGATGAATAGTAAATTCTCTCCAAATGCCTCATATGAAATCTAATCAAGGAATTGAGTGAACAGACCAGCACTGCGACTGGTCAACCTGCAAGAAAATCTAGATTTTAAGGAATGAATTGTAGAAAATAAAATTTATGACATTTTCTGATTTGCTCGGCCACATCAAGCGATTGGACAGAAATCCTCTAGCTAGGGACAGCTTCGTCTCCAAGTCGTCTGACCTTTGATTTCGAACACCATCTAGGTCATTAAGTCTTGTATAAAGAACAAGCAGTCGCAGGTACCAGAGAATTTGGCTGTCTTATGCAGAAACTCTTCAGCGGTTCGTATCGAAATTCACAAATAGTCTTATAACCACTGTCCTCCTGAAGAAAGGAGACCATTTGAACTGCGCCGTATTATGTCAACGCCTTAAACCGATCGTCAACAACCTGATAGGTCCTTATCAGTGCGGTTTTAGGCCATCACCATCGTCCAAATATTCACTTTACAATTACGGCAGATCTTGGAAAAAACCCACGAATATAAAATTAATACACACCACCTCTTCATCGATTTTAAAGTTTCCCATGATAGAACAGAGTAAACATAGCCATGTCTAGTCTTGGCATCCCTGTCAAGCTCGTTCGACTGTGCAGAATGAGGATGGAGAATTCCCGCTATTCCATCAAAGTCGGTAAGAAGGCCCTAGACAAGGTGACGCGCTATCATGCAATCTTGAGAGAATTTGATGAAATCACATATTAACACCAGAGGTAAAATCTTTTTCAACTACGCCGATGACACTGACATAATCGAAAAAGCTCAGAGGGCCGTTAGTGGGGCATTTGTGAGCATTGTGATCGAAGCAGCAGCTCTGGGCTTAGCGTTAAATGAAAGCAAGACGAAATATATTCTGTCTACAAAAAAGGACACTCGACATCGGCGTCTTGGACAGAATGCCATAAGAGACAGATATAATTTCGAGGTAGAAAAGAACTTTCTCTACCTAGGCTCTAGGTTGCTAAGAAGACAATGGAGTAACAAAGTGCTATGTCGAACTACAAAGGTAACTCTTTATAAGACACTAATCATCCCAGTCCTGCTGTATGGCGCAGAGGCATTGACTTTGACGAAATCGGATGAGGATGTTTTGAGAGAAAAGTTCTTCGAGTCTGCATAAACGGTGAGTGGCGAAGAAAATATAACGCCGAACTATACTGACTACACAAGGACATCGCCTTAGTCAGAAGAGTTCGCATGCCACGACTAAGATTCCTGGGTCAAGTAAAGCGGAGGAGCCCAACGTTCCAGCAAAGAATGTCTTCGAAACCACCCCAGATGGACGGTGCAGTAGAGAACGACCTGGCAGTAGCTAGCGTAAAGAAGTGGAGGTGGACCTCAATCAACTTGGCGTGCGCCACTGGAGGGAACTAGCTCGTAATCGGGTGGCTGAAGAGGTTTGTTGGTTGAGGCCAAGGTCCACCCCTGTCTGTAGCGCCACCTAAGTAAGTAAATAAGTTTATTACCACTGAAGTACTTACAAACTTGTTGCCAAATCTGTTAGTAGTAGTTTGAAAGCTAGAAATGAAATGAATTTGTGGCTTTCATAAGAATGGTGAAGATGCATTTACCTCGTACTATACATGGTTCTTATTAAAAGGCATTCTAAAAACATTCTCCTTTTCCAATATGTACATATGTGTACGATCCTTTTTTGGGATACTAGATGCCCAACTTACATTTTAGGTTTTTTGACTGAAACCCGTCCTCTTTTCAAATCATCAGTATTAGCTAGTGAATATTGGAACTTTCTATTGAAATCTCAAATGCTCAGACTTATGAATGACTACAGCCAATGAAAGTGCTTTACTTTTGAGAGTCTAGATCTTACCTTGCCGCTTTCAAACTAACTCCTGACAGAGTACCCCACGAGTTTAACATTGATTTTTAAATATTTTTTTTTTTATATTCGACTACCAACTATAGATAGGTTTATTTGTTTATAATCACGTCTACAACTGAGTCAACGTCTTTACAAAATATCATGGATTTAATTAACATATTAATTCAATCATCCACCTTTAACAGTGAATAAACTAGGTGATGTCTCACATAGTAATAGATTCAAACTTGTATTTTTTCTTTATAGTATCTAATGCCAATTTTAATGGGATGACTTAGTAATTAAGTTGTTCCTTGGTAATAAATAATAAATATACAACCTAAGCGTTACTAAATTCAAACAAAAACAAAATCTAGCTATACCCTCTCTTCGTACTGTGCTTAATGTTACCCCGTAGCCCGCGTTTCTGCCACCTGATATGGAACAACGAAGCTTTTATTCATACAGATAACTTGAAAACGCTTTACAAAAACAACAAATCGAGCATAAATTATAATTTACTCGTACAAGTCTTACACTGTCTTTCATTCAGAAATGTCCACGGTCAAGTCTACAACCACCTTCGTCGCATGACTGGGGTTTTATTTTTGCTTTTTTTTTTTCAATAACAAGAAAAAAATAAAAACGACAGTTGAGTGTTTGCGCAATGACCGGGAGACTGAGCTCGGAGTAATAGCCATTACACCAGGTCAACATTAGTTGCCGCCGGAATACCACCTAGTTCGGAGCGATACCTTTTTAGCTACACTACATATCGTCTATATCAAGTTCGTGTACATTTTAATTTCTACTCTTTTAACCACAAGTGAACGTTGTTTGTTTGGATATACCTCGTTGATTTTTTTCTGTTTTGTTTAAGTGCAAGTTCTTGAAGATACTGTGAAATAAATTCATATACATATTTTGAAATGAAAAACCACAAAGAAAGTATCTATCTGGAAAAAAGATAAAGAAAAAAGTTGTATTCTATTCGCAGTTCGAAGTGAAACATTGTTTACTATTTTATGTGTGTTCATCAGGTCTCAGCCAACACTACTAGTTTGCTGTGCTCAAGGCCAACTGAAAGATTAGGAAAAAATGGATTTATATTCTTCTGTCCAAGGAATTCATTTCCAGGTAATAACTTATTATCTCTATTAGCTACAGTGCGTACTTTGTGTGTATAATAGTTGTATTAAAAAAAAGATATATTATTGTTTGCCCTGAAAACATGATGTCACTGCAAGTCAACTTTCGACTTTTCCGTCCTTGCCTAGAGTAGGTATTGTACTTATGAAGCAAAAACGATGTGATTTTTCTACTTCACTAAAGGGGTTAGTATTTTTTTTTTTTTTTATAACTAAGGGTAATTTCTGATATCAGATTCAAGATAGCAAAAAGCGCATACTTCTCTTTTATAGAAGGCAAATGAGCAAAGTCATCTTAGGGAAACAGCTTGCGTCTGTGTAAACACTGACTAAGTAAAGAAAATCAGAGATAAAAACGATCATAAACCGCCTCATTTGATAAATCTGATTATTTTATCGCTAGATACCTACAATGGTGACAATTCTTCTCAGTTGAGTTTTATTTTTAATAAAATGTTGGAATGGTTTGAAAAAAAACTTCTTAAGTTGTAAGCATGACCGTTCTGTTCTTAATCAATGAGAAGCCTAAAGAGCCAAGGGGACTTAAAATCCCATAGGAAAAGCATGTGACTCATTATGTACAAACGGCCATTACTTTGGGCTAGTTTCAGAGTGTAAATGAATGTTTAAATTTTAAAATGCCCTCGAGAAAAAACTGCCTCTTGATATCGAATACTCTTACTTAACCCTGGAAGAATGTACATGCATCTTAGTATTCCCAGTTTGTGGATTTCCCCGCTGATTATGTTATAAAATTACTTTAAAATACATTAAGGAAGTTGATAACGCTCGCAATGCTTATCTAACTCAGTTAGATTTTCAAAAGAGGGTTTGCCAAACGTGCCCTGGCTAGAAGACTTCCTTTCAAATAAGTAGAAATATGAGCCCCGATGGATTAGTGAACTGTTGAATTGCCAGAACTCTTGCAATATCTGAACGGTTTTTGTTTACAAGTTCTTGTATTCTTCTGCAGTAGTATATGGTCCACTTCTGCCTGGAAATGGGACAGTTACGTATTTTCTGTCACCAGCATTTGCTAGATAGTGCACAAATGTTCTCCAACTGGATGTTTACCACCTACAGCTCATAAGCAGATCCTCGATCGATCGGCACCCAAAGGAGACAGAAGTGGGTCCACGATTGGCATATTGTTTGCAATGTTTTGTGTGCCTATGCCCCAGACGACTATAGGAGGTGCTCCGGAGTATTACTTGACTCGTTGCAAAATCTGCAAAGGCTTTCATTTGTTATACCTAGTTTACGTAGATGATCCCTCAGTTTATCCTGTTAGGAACCCACTTAGGATGCGTAGGTTATTCCTGTTGAGGCAGATACAAGCTTCGCATCTTTTCCGGTTGTAGCTTTCCAGTAGTTTCCTAGATTGTCTCAGGCCTTGTTCCGGGCTCTTGTCCTGTCTTCTTTTTCCCTTTTACTCCATTTTTTGCGTATAGTAAAGGATTCTGCGGCTCCTTGTCTTGCCAAGGCGTCCGTTTCTTCATTACTTTTGATCCTGACGTGTACAAGGATCTAGTAGAGTGTGATCTTGTCGTTCATTCAAGGAATTAAGAGCTCTAATGGCTGCTTGACTCTCTAACAGATACACCTCTCAATTGCCCATATTTTTGCCCATGGGCTTGGAATGTTTCGTTCTTGGGCCGAACACTCCTGCACCCGTTCCTTCCTCGGTTCTCGAACACTCTGTCTACCACTTTATTGTGTGGTTGCTTTGTCCATATTTTTTGATTCATTGCTCCACTCCTTTTTGTTACTCAGCTTTATACAAAAGTTTTTCACAAAATTGAATTTCCTTAACAGTAATCCGTGAGACTGCAAGCAACGGAAGTTTCTTGAGAAGCACGTCATATTCTCCTAAACCAACGCATTTCTCCCTTCCAATGCCATCTTTAGCTATCCATAGGGTGATGTGTTTTGCATGTTGCTCCACTACAAGATGGACTGGCGTAAGTTCTAGGAGTACTTCCATAGCTGCGGTTGGACACGTTCGCATGGCTCCTGTAATGCAGAGGCACGCAAATCTTTGCATTTTAGTGAGTGAATCCTTCGTTGTGACTAGACTGGTTCTCTTTGGCCATGCTATTGCACCATAAGTGATCATCGTTGCTAGCTAGTACAAGCAGAACTCTGACTTTTCCTCAGCTGCTATTATTCATTCCCATTGTTCTCTGTTGTCCAGAGCTAACCATTTCATCCACCACTTCTTCCGGTGTACAGTGCATTCTTATACTGTTTACTTCTGTGGGAAATAAAACCTCACGCAGAATTTTAAAAATTTTCAAAAAATTTGATCATGAAGAACAAATAACGTGTAGAATTCCAAGCGAAAAAATCTTCAGAATTGCCGGTTACCCTGATTATATTCTTAAAGAACTTAATTTTGTACTATATTCTAAGAATACTGTGTTTAACGTAATAACAATTCGCACCTTCAATTAGCTGCAGCTTCATCGTGGTCATAAAAGATGACATCATTGCGTAGTATTGCTTTCATAGTAATTTACGAGCTAGCTTTCGCACTGCTAACGCATCTGCTTAACTTAAAGTAATGACTTCTGAGTAACCTACGTATTTACTTAGAATGAGTAAGCATTGAATGCTACCTCCACTCGTAGTAGACGGTAACAGTGTCTAGTATGTATGAGTTGTGGTGAGTGTGTGACTAATATGATTCGAATATTTGGTCCATATCTAAATATAGTTGGCTATTAACCCTTTAAAAATTTTACACAAGAACACTGCTTAGTTTTTTGCTCGTTGACAGGTTTATGAAACATGGAACTGAACTAAAATGAACGGAAGAATCGAAGTAAAATCCTCATCTAGCTACAACAGAAGAATGGTTTCATACGACCACTTCGGTAACAGTGCGAATACTAAGTTTTTCGCTTCGTTTCGTTTAGTTTTCGTTCGCTTTTCATTTGCGAAAGAGCGAATCCATTATTATATTACAATTAACTGCTTTGAAGAAAATTTAACGTAGAATTTTGACACCAGCTTCGTCGAGTTCTTCTCAATTTTTATCTACTTATTAGAATTATGTCTACGTGCACATTTTGACAGCACGCGATCAACATTTTCGCCCAATTATCACATTAGCAGTTAGCACGCCTAATCCAATTATTGCCGAGCATTAACACTTTGCAAATTAGCGACAAATTTCTAAGACTACCTATGTCTGTTTCATATTTGGTTTTTTAAACTAATTTTGAACTTCTACCTAATCCCTTCAGGCGAGCCCTTAGTTAAGAAACTCAGAAAAATGTTTGTTTCGCAATCATAAATTGTAAACAATTTACACAACTCCGACTAGCAGAGAATCAATTATAAAATGCATTGCTTATCATGTTTATTAACATATCGTATTGTAAAATCTATTTATATATTCAAGAGTCTTTTTTCAATTCTTGTTATGCTCGTTACTTTCATATAATTTACTGGAGATAATTGCCACCTGTTTCTCATGTTAGAGCCACGAGCTGATGAATTATTTATTATCTACTTTGCTATAATGTTTGTTGCAATTTGTGAATTATAAAGCAAACTATTTTTCTAATTTATAATAACATCTTCAAGTGATTTTCACAGGTAGGCGACGAACCGACAAAGAACTCTATTATTTGCCTATTGTAGCTCTTGAATGTTATGATGTTTTGGTGCGACTGAAGTTTGTAAAACTTAGCATAAGAAATGCACTAAGCTGAGGATGGATTTTAAGATCTTTCGTTATATCGTGATAAATCGTAAATAGATCAATTGATGTGTTTATTCTTTCAAATATTGAAAACATAGTTTACACCTGAATTAATGTGGAAGAGCCTTCTTGGTGGCGTTTATAGACCATATACTACATAAATAATTTTCAAGGTATAGGAGAACAAAAAAGTCCTATGAAATTTATGAGGTTTAAAAGGACTTAACGTCAACCCCGAAAAAACGGAACTCGTACTCTTCACAAGAAAGCACAAGATACCACCCTTCAGGCTAACTACGCCTGATAATGTGGAACTTGTCTTAGACCGAAAGCTACAGTGGAAACTGAAAACGGAAGAAACGTATTCCAGCAGGGATGATTGGCAAACGATGAAGTTCATCTTCAGAATGGAAAGGCCATTTTTACAGATGGGTCCAAGACCAACTGGGGAACAGGGTCAGATATATATTCTAACGATCTGATCCTTGAACTATTTCTATAACTCTCGAGCCCATGCAGTATTTTCCAGGCCGAGGTTCTAGCTGTGGTCAAAGCTGCGGAACAACTTCAGATAGGATCAATATTAATAAGGATATTGTCATATTCATTGACAGTCGAGCTGCGCTCAAAGCGCTTGAGTCGTATATCATCAAATCAGAGCTAGTCAGTGAATACCGTGCAATGTTCAAGGCATTATGCACGCAGAAACGCGTAAGATTATGCTGTCTACCTGGAGACTGTGATATTGAGCTGTGGAATTCCAGCGAGGAACGTCACCAGCAGCATCAGGATACCTCTGTGCGTTGCCAGGAGAAATATTATCAATTGTATACACAACTTGGCCAACCGCACGGATGAACAAATCTAGATGGTTATAAGAGGCTATCCAGAGCTTTGTGGCCAGAGATCAACCACAAAAGATCAGTGGAAATCATCAAGCTAGAGCGATCACAAGTTAGGACTGATTGGGATCCTCTCTGGACATTGTCTTGTAAGAAGGCATGCCAACAGAATAGGACTATCTGAATCTGATATTTGTAGATATTGTGAGGACCTGAACTCCTCAAATGATATTAAGTGTGAATGCGAGGGTATTTCTAAAAATAGATTTTCACATCTAGGAAGGTACTTCTTTAGCTGTTAGTTTGGAAGAGGTAGGTTCTTGTAACCAACCTAAGGACCTTCTCAATTTCTGCAGGGCAATCAATTGCTTGGGCGACTTGTTTTAGGCTTTAGGGTTCTTTTTGCCATTTTAGGCTCACTAAGGGGATCGCGATGGGTCCATTATGGTGCCTAGTGTCTACCTAACCTAACCTAAAGAGTATTTTACGATGCAAATTTTAAACTAATAAACCTTAAAAAACTCTTCGACATAATTTACTTGAGATTGATGTTGGTAAACAAAACGCCGAAATAAATAGCGTCCAAACCAATACATCGATTTGGATGCGTTGTTTATATGTATAAATAGGTGCACATTGTTCACAAATATAATTGACATGCTTTAAGTCTATAACAATCCAACCTTGACCCAACGAGTATTAGATTCTAATCTAACGTCCATTAGAAATAGATTTTAGAGTCTAGATTCTAGACCATTCTTTAAGCTTTTAAGAAAAACTAAAAGAGAAAAACATGACATGACAAAACCTGATTCAAAATCAACGTAGCTAAAATCTGACCGCAATTATATTGACCTAGAATTTCAAATGTACTTCACCCCGGTATATTAAAGATGCAAGTAATTGATGGTGTACACGATACACGAATTGTTATCGATTTTAATTTTTTTATTTCTTTTTTAAACTTTCACATGTAAATTTTTTATCAGTAATAATTCTCACATGTGCTGTTGCACAGGGTGCCTGATGCGAATTTAATGTAAAACACATAGTATCGCAGAAACAAAGTGTATCTATTAGATACACATGCATTTAATATCGTATTCGAAATAATGAAGGTCTAGACTAGACAACTTTGGTGTAGATAGCATTATCATCGTTTACTATCATTGAAAGCGATTTGAATAAACTAACATGCTATCTCACGGAATCGTGTAAAAGGGATTACCCTCTCATCGTTAAGTTTTAATCGTTCGCAGTTTTTAAAACTTAATGTTATTATTAAAAGGACACCCTATAAATATGTCCTATATATGTACGCGTATATATGTAATTTCCAATCAGTAAGCCATCGATTTCATTTTCAAGCTAAATTGTAAAACTTCTCTTCCATGCAACATGTGCGGTAGTTTTATGTTTGTACTCGTATGCTTGTTTGAAAGTTTCAATAACATGCGTGCATATCGAAGGCAGGTTTATGTGCCGCATTTTTCTCACAGGCCTCATGCGTTTTTAATGAGCTTTCGTTGACCTTAAAAGTACATTCTAATTCATTATTAGTCGAGCGGTGGGACATACTGTCATGGGAGTGTTCTTAAGCAGGTGTTTTGCGGAAGTTGTGCCCATGGCTGGTCACGAACTCTGATCTGTGGTTATTGGCGCTCTGTCTAAAAATAATTTGTAGGGTGTTTTTAGGGTCACAAACGCCGAAAATTTTAATTACTTACCTATTGCAATCGATAGAATGGGATATAAAATTAAAACTTTTGAAAATAAAGCTTGGAAAATCCAATTAGATCAAAGTATGGGAAGAAACAATTTTGTCTATTTCCTTCTACATCTGGATTGATTCCCTGCTGTTTAAATTGGTCAAGTGATATGTGGACCTCGTTCAATTTATTTTTAATTGACTTTATATCCTATGTTCTGAGAATTAATGCATAATTAATGCATTAATTAATACATCTTGTAGGTTCATGCATATATAAAATCTTTGTTTTTACATGAATTAAAATAAATCAAAAGCAGCTCGCGAGAAATGCTTACTTTAACTCAAATATAATCTACTCTCCATCAACACAAATATGCGGGCAAATATTACATAAGACATTAATCCAGCTGGCAGTTCTGTACGGTTGGCGCACTAACGGTGTGCAGAGCACAATGGATTTTCCTTTGGTCTATGCACATTCACATTAAGGGCCATCCACACGGACAGTAACTCCTGTTATGAAATAAGGCTCGTATTTGATGGTAAGATTTTTCGGAAACTATTCGGCAGTAAAAAAATACCAGGGGCCGGTACCACAAAACTACAAGTACTACAAGTAGAAGTGAAGTTTGACAACTGTAGAAACAACTCCGCATCATTGCATGGTTTAGCAACACACAATTTCAACAGATGTCAAATTTCATTTGTACTTGTAGTTTTGTGGTATAGGCCCCAGCAGGTACATATGTATATTCGAACTCTACGCAAGAAAGTTTAATAATGGATATCGCTATCCAGAAAGAGAAGAATAGGTAGAAGACTAGTGGATTAGAAAGGAATGGAGCTAACTTGGTTGTTTTTGGTTGTTTTATACATATGATGAAAAGATAGGACTTTTACAAAATAACAACAATCAATTTTGATCTCTCTTTTGCAATTGCATTAATTATCTCTTTTTCTAAACAATTTATCAGCCTGTATCTCCGTCTCAAGGACTTACCGCCGAATCGAACAATTTCTATGTTCCTTGTAATCCTTCTGATAAACAAAAATTGAAAAAAAAAAAAAAAAAATAATAATAAGAAAGAAAATAATTAAGGCAACAAAGGATTAAGGCATTGCGCAGCTTTAAACCATTTCAGCACAATATCACGAATACCAGCTCAAATATTGATATTGATTTTGCGACGTATCCACATAACCAGCGAGATGAAAGCCTGCCTCACAGTTTGGTGAGAAGGCGTATTGCGAGGATCAAATTCAGTTCGTATTTTGTCTCTGACGAATGTTCATCATCGATCCATATTCACTCCTGTAATGTCAAACAGTACCAGATCCGAAACAGTAGTAGAAAATTTCAAGTCCCATTTCTTCATCCTTATCTTTTTATGTGTCATCATGGATATGTAATCTTCATAGATGCTAATAGCCTGAGTTCCACCAGCATGAACCATTCGCAAACCTGAGTAATCGGAGCCAGGAATACGCCTACGTACTAAATGCACACACGCTTCAAACCATTCTCCCCGCAGGACTGCGGTTTGGTACGAGTATTACTTAGCGGGGCTAATTGATGCTGTTGCTGTATTCTTCTCTTTTTTGCCGGGACTATGACCGAACAGATCTCCAACCAATCGTCCCCTGACTAATTATGTCGTCTACTAGGAGCTCCAGGCTTGGTAGATTCATTATGCCACTTATGAAGCATCTGCACTGGAACATAACGTTTTCAGCGTCTTTCTCCTCTCCTGTGCATTCTGGGCAAAAGGGTGTAAAGGGCCCAAATCAGTGGAGGTACAGGACAGGAACTGGGTCAGATGATAATTACAGTCTCCATGCGTCCTTTTGTCCAAGTTTCAGTGTTGGGAATCAGCTGCGTTTGGCGGTGGTGTCGCACTCCCACCTGACTTGCCAGAGACCTTTCTTCTTTCTATACCCTCCTGGTAAGTCTAGGGCTAAGTATTTGATACGTAGTCATAATAACATTATGTGCTAACTTGCTAAAGATGGCGGTAAATATGTACTTTGTTTCCCATCACAAAATACAAGCTAATTTTACTAGCTTCATATACATCATGTACTATTAAGTTTACATTTAACTATTTACTCGTACATGCATCACACTGGCAATAACTGCTAAATTTTACAAATCTAATTCCACTTTCAACCTAAAAAATGTTCACCATAAAAGGGCAAACAAGTAATTTACCTTTTTTAGCAGTCATACGTAATCTAATCATTTCTGACATGCAAAAGCAGTTGTTATTATTCGAATGCACTTGAACCTGAATTATATGTATCATACATATGATGTATATGACTTTTCTAATGAATGATTTTGCAATTATTATCTTTGAATACCCCTTTTTTGTTTCATATGTAAATGAACTCTTCAACTAACAGCCAGGATGCAAACTGCTAAATCCTGCACTATAGATATAGACTAAGTATAAAATATTTCATATACATATTTGCATACATATGTACTACAGGAAATCTAAACATTTCAATGAATCAGTCCGACATTACTTGTATAATCACCATTAAATTAAGTACGCATTTGTTTAGTTTTACGTTCAGGGAATTAAACGCAATATTTATGGTTTAACGTTAGAAGGCTAAGTACAGAGACGACCGCAGTAAAATCCACTTAGGTTAAGGATTCATAAACAGAACGAATGAGAGAAAAAAAAAACTTATAACATGTTTGACAGTTTTACAAAAAAGCGTTGCCATGGGTTACCATTTGTCCTATTTATTTTGGCGGCACTGCTATCAATCACAACCTAATAGCTATAGTGCTGCTTCGGGTTTCGGGTTGAGTAAAGTAACAAGTGGAATGGAAACCACTACACTACTACGACATTACTTCGAATATGGTTTGAGAATGGGTACTTGATCCAATTGTTAATTTTTAACCGTCTTCTAGGGAAGGTGTTAACCAAAGTTAAGAGCAAACTTTTGAGTAGAAATTGAATTTTGTTTTTCTGACGACAAAAGCTTTCATAAAATGTCTATGCCTTGTGCAAAATGTATTCGCTCATTCGGTTAATGTACAATAAAGCTTAGAACAGTGATTTTATATCGTTCGAAAATCCATAAACCGGTACAGACATTTACAATGGAAAGCTCTGTAAAACATTAGGTAAAGAAAACAAAAAGTAATATGTAAAAACAATTAAGTTATTTTTAGTACCTAATGCCTTTACTAATTATTGACTTAAAGCAAAACATTAGTGTACACACAACAAACAGTAGTAGGTACTCACGAGGCTCTTAAGGCATTTTGATTTCGGACAAAAGAAAATTGGAATAAAAATAAGAAAATAATGTTAAACAAGATGTGAATGATAATATTGCATTCCCCTAGAGTGAGTAAGAGTAGGTTATGCTGGAGGCTTTCAGCAAAAACAAAAAACTATATGTATTATGATCAGATGCACTCGAGCCAACTTATTAAATTATTGAGCAAGTTTCAGACAATTCTGAGTCATTTAAAACTAAGCCTAGATAAAAACAAATATGCCTAGATAAAAACAAATATGTACATATTGTCTCATCCTATTTTAAACAACGGCTTTAAAGCTTAAGTTTGATCTATCTATCCTACATAAAAAATGAGTCTTGGGTAAGCTAAGTCCCTAAGTCAATTTCCATTGGCTCCACTCAAAGAATTCTCGACACACATAGGTACATATGTATTTATGTTTTTTGCGTTGGAAGGTGGTAATCTTTCAAAGATGAAACTGACCCCGTACTCAGTAACAGTGTGGGACTTACACCTACTAAGCCCATCTCCCCTTCTACCCCTGCACTGCCGTCAAGCATTTCATCGCGAGGGGAGACTTCAGCCTTTTATATTCAGCTCGTTCATATTGGCAGCTACCTGCGCTGCGTTCCGCTGTCTTTCCTACCGTCGTTGCTTTTTCATGATAGTAGCCATGGTTTCACTTACTACTCCCCAGGCTTCTTGTGTGCTGAGCATCAAGTCGTCCATATTCTCTGGGGTTAAGTTCATATCCAGTCTGTTCGCCAACAACTTACGGCCTTTACTATATCACGGACAGTGGAACATTATGTGCTCCGCATTTTCCAAGGCTTTTGTGCACGTTTGACAATAAGCGTTGTCTTCATGCCCAAACCTGTGAAGGTATGCTCTGAAACATTCATGACCTTTAAGCATCTGCGTCAGGTAGAAGTTCAGTTCTCCATGTTTTCTACTGTTCCAAAGTCCGATATTGGGAATCAATCTTTGAGTCCATCTACCTTTGTCAGAAGAGTTCCATGTAACTTGCCGTTCTTCCAGGTTTGTTCTTCGTGGTAATTCATCATCACTTCGCCTCGTTGCTGTAGGTATCGTTGATCTATAGGCACCATGCCAGCCACTACACACGCCGCGTCGTATGAGGTTGTTCGGAAGGCACTGCATTAATGCATTCATTCTGTATATAGCTTCTTTCCTTATTCTGTAATTTGGTGCTAATTGCCAGTCTAGTCTTTTCATTTGTTTAGATTCTCCAATATTCGGCATGATGCTTGACAAAGCAAAGGTTCTCCCTGCCTTGTCCGCTGCATGTTATAGATATTGCTTAAAAGTTAACCTTGCGTCTATAGTACCACCAAGGTACTTCAGTTCTGGTTTGGACACTACAACGTCATCGCCCACGGTCACTTTTACAATCTCCATAACCTGTCTGCTCCGTCTTTTCTTCTGCTAGTCGTAAGTTTGGTCAGTGTCGTCAGGGAAGCCAATTATTTTCGAGGATTATTTTTCAGCTTCCCGTGTTCAAATTCTTGTTAATATTTCTACCTATGTTCTTATTGTGACGCATAGAGATCCTGTATATAAACGGCTTCTGGGTAAAAGTGCGAATCTTTGATCAAATGAAAGTCATTTTTAAGTACATTTATTTAATGGATGGAAAGAGCTTTTATCTAGGACAAAACATAACTAGTATGCCACTCCATGGAGTTAAGGAAGATACAAATACATGGCTACCTTAATTTTGTGATAAATGATCCTGTAATCTATAACTTATACTCGTATGTAGGTGCACTTTATCAAGAGCACACTCTATCCGATGACATCATCAAAAGAAGAATCTTTCAGGATTAATATTGCAGCTCTATTAATTATCTCTAAGACTTCCTTCATATTATGTCTAAGAAGTTGCTACCTAGTGTTCGCTTTATGAAACGTCTCCTTATGATGTATGAAATCAGAGAGATTCAAGAGTTTCCAAGAGGAATATCTTGAATTGGTTTTCCGTCAAATATCAAGCAAGGGATTCTTATTCTTACATTTCAGGAGTATTTATATAGAAGATAATTTTGAAATCTGTAGAAAGGGAGTGTTAGTAAACTATGGGAAGCAATACCTACATATATTTTAGCGCGTGTTCTCTTGAAATAAAAACAAAGCATTCACTTAAGATATCTAGGCCAGTTCTTTAAAAGATAACAGCGAAGTATGATATAACGTTCTGGTTGAACAAAAGCAAAATACTAAGTTCAACGTCTAAATGAATTTAGTGATACACCACTCCTTAATTTCCTTTATCGAGTAGTATAAGAAGAAAAGAAACTTAATTCCAAGATAAATACTACCTATAAAAGTCGTAGTCCTTACTTGTATCAACGGATATCATGAGGCATTATCGCAATTTCTATAACTACTTGAGCATTTGATCCTGAACAGGCTACAGGGAGTGTATTTGTATTATAGTATAACATGCCATACCAGTTCTATGTATGTACATTTGCTGCGCAATCAAAGGCAGAGTAAAACTTTTAAAATCACTTTAAGAATTCTATAGAACAATGGTTACCTTCACAATGTGTCATCAAATTAAAAATTGATTTCAAATTATTATCCGTAACTTACGCCCAAAAAACCCATGAAATTCAATTACTGTAAAGAATAATTTGTATCCTCAATTATCATATTCATTTGATATTCAAATAAAGAATTTATATCCCATGAGAATTGTATTCTATTTTTTTTTTTTTCAGACGGTCGTGCTAGTTTTTTAAAACCTTTCATGGAATACTTAGTGCTAACACGTTGGATGTCATCAATTAGCCTAAAACGAATGCCTCCACCGTTAAAACCAAGGCCTCCGGGAACGTTAAACCTACATAGAGGTCCGCAAGCTAATCAAATGAAATGAAATTGAAAAAATTCTATGATATTTTAATTAAAACAACAAGTGATGGATGATATTAATAAATGTTGTATAGTTTTAAAACGTTCTTGTGAAAGTGTCTTAACATAAGTGCCTTCAATTATAAAAAAATTGTGTTTTTTTACAAACAAAAAATAATCAATGTGTTGGAGTATCACAATGCCGAAAAAATCAGCAATGCAAAGTGGTGAGTTCGAATATTATTTTAATTTTTATTTCATAGAAATGTTTTTAAACATATAATTTAATTTTTTACAGAGTAAATTTCAATTCCATTCAGACTGGCTTGATAAAAAAATTATACTTCTAGTGGAAAAAATCAAAATGAGTATAATTTAAATTTTAGTGTTTTGATGTTGATTTTTTTAAGAATATTTCTAAATAGGATTAGATTTGTTCACCTTCTTTTATTGTCTACACTTTGGTGATGTTATTGTCCAATGATTTGTGTAAAAGTACACAGATCTAATATTTTTATTTGCCGAAAAATTGGGACAAACTATCTTATGATATTTTCACAAAATATATGCATGTTTCACTGATATTGTCGTATATTGTCTAAAATAAATAATTTCCCGCACCTAAAGGTAAAGGAGTTTTTAAGCCAAAAAAACTAAATCATAACATGTTTATAAAAGAAAGCAATGTTATTTCAAATCTAATGGAATGGCAACAAACATAATTTGGAAACTATAATACGGAATAATTTACAGTGTGTATCTATTTTTGATCGTGTATTTTAGTGTATTCTTGGTACATAATTTACCTAAAAGGGTCCCACTGTTTCAAAGCAAAATATTTAAAAACATCGGAAACGTTTGTAAGTAATTAGATAAAGATGTAGGTAGAGAGAGCAAATCAGGGACATCTGAAAAGAACAAGCAATTTACATATAAAGTGTGCCGGAAAAAAAAAAAAACAAAAACCAGATGCCGTTTAAGTGAATCTAGAATCAAACACAGAAATTAGAACCATGAATCGCTACCGACCAAAAGACTCATTGAAAAGAAGCTAACTTGGCAACGCAAAATTTAATTGGGGGTTGAAGAAACATCATATTTAGAATCATCATCAATATAAACCGTTTTTTGTTTACAATAATTGGAACAAAGGCTGCTACAATGGGATGGTTTAGGGATGGTTCGTAATACTAATACATAGTCTCTACAAAAAAATTGATGCTGGTTTTTCATATGCAGGGGGGTCAAAACGACTCCTTTTTGAAAAATATATAATTTGACCTTAAAAATGCCGCTTTTGGATTACTTGAATGCTTATTTTGGTTTCTGCAGATTACTTTTTTGCGAAGAAGATGAATTATTGTCGTTTTAAAGTTGTCTTTAGTCAGATCCCTTAGTCCCGCATAATACTGATATCTAAGAGGAGAATTCTCCCGTAAAATTCTTTAAATTAAAAGGTGTTTCAAAAAAAAAAAATTGTTTGTATTTGGCTTAGTCAATTTGTATTCATAAAATTTTAACATTTTAAAACCACATTAACTTTATACTTTTAGAAAGTGTACCAACTAACTATAAAAAGTAAAATCGTTTTCTTGGATTTTATAAAAACGGTACAAACTTATTTGTGCTATGATGCATTCTTTAAAGGTTATACCTAACAAGTTTTCTTTTTTTATAACTAAAAACATAACATAAAATGTAAAGCACATGTTTTTGATAAGACTTATTCGAAAAATCCAAGACTAATATAAAAATGCCTGAATTTATTTATTTATTTAAGCAGTACAAGTAGCCATTGATTGGGTAAAATCACTAGAGAACACTACCTTGGTGTTTAGTTACTGCATTTCCAATGTAAAATTAGCCAAACACATGCCTGATTTGGACAACACAAGCACTATCTTTGCCTTTTCTGTTTGAAAACAGGTATTTTGGCAAATAATGCAGTAATAGAACACCAAGGTAGTTTTACCCGATCTCTGCAAGTAGTGAATTGAATCAATGTTTTTAAAGCAAACATTGCAGGAACTGCAAAACCTATCTTCTGAAACTCAAGACCTCTTGTTTTCTGATTTGTTCATTTTTCACCCTTGTATCGTAAACGCAAGCATCGGTAAACAATATGGTTTGCATACAAAATTCACATTTTTCCCTATAGCCATATTCTTCATTTTTAAGACCGTTGTTCTAACGTTCATAAGGGTTGGGATCGCTAATTATCTTTATAGTATTTTCCCGGGATAGAATCTTACATCACACCAAAATACCCTTATAACACATTTAGAAAGAAGCTAAAGTGATAAGTCTTAATTTAAAATATGCGAAATTTTCTTTGCTTATCCTTTCGATAATCAAAATTCTGTTGTGTTGCTTACGTCCGACGATAGAGGAGCTATAATTCCCTCAAGTAGTACCTAGTACCTTTTCATGCAATTAGTCAAAAACTTGGTTTGGCACTTTCAACCGAGCTCTATAAACACCACAAGCTGTATTTTGCATGAGATCTTAGAAGGCTTATATACATATTTATGAATCAAACAGGTACTATCTTTTGTAAAACACTCTTGAAGTAATACACATACAAAATGTACACCTTTAACTAAACAAGAACCTCATAGTGTAGCTTATATAATACCACAAAGTATCACTAATGCTCCTCTAAAAATTTAATATCAACTCATATGACGCACCTACATAGAATTCAATTATTTACATCAGCGCTGAATGCAGTCACTTCAACTTTCCGCCTGACGTCACATGCGTTAATGTACATATGTACATACAAGGCAAAAATGAATTTCTCCGAACTGAATACACAGTAGCGGTGCGGCAACATGTAAATGTAAATAAAGCGATGACGTCACGAGGCAAATGACATTTCCTTAATACGCTAGTACATGAAAAACAGCTGACACAGCCGCTGTACATAGAAAAATAATCCATAGTGTTGGTGAGCACAACGAACGAAATGTGCATGATGTGATGACAAGTGCAATGAAAATACAATTTCCTTTTGCTCGGTTCGTTTGCTTCGGTTTAAAAAATTCTTTTTTCTTTTCGTTTATGTGATTGAATTCTTATGTTTTATGAAAATATACAGCAGAAATACTGAGAACCTATTAAAATATTGAATTTGAGCAAAGTAAATAAACAAAAGAAAGACCACCTCCCCCTCCCAAATGAAGTTTATTCATTTTGTCCAGTGAACATAGTAAATAGTTGTGTCTAGTCTCGGAGAACTAATTTTGGGGCAACACTTTTAGTACTGTTGTGGTTTGGCCTGTCAAGTGCACAGTAATTGCATTAAAAATACCATAATTTGTAAACAAACTTAAGTTTCAAGCGAAATTTTTGACTGTAATATTATTTATTTATCGACAATGTGTCGGTTTTTTTTCTAATTTTCTTATGTAATTATATATGTGATCATATGTTGAATTGCATTTTGTGAAAAGTCCAACAATTGAAATGGAAAGTCTTCGGATGACGGACGAAGTGATGACCCAATCTCGATTTGCTTGAAGTGATTTTGGTTTTTTTTTTTTTTTTGTTCGGTGATGTGTCACAAAAGTAAACTAATGCATGTCGTTTGTACCTATTGTTTTTACAAAAAGAAATTGTTAAGTGAATAACTGATTTAATTTGCTGATAGTAAAGCGCATTGTGTAAATGTTAAGAGATGGCTAGCAAATGTTCATTGACCATTTGACGGTACTATGCGACAAAATTTTGAAAAAAATCAATAAAATATGAAATAAACAAAAGAAAATACACAACCCTCCTATGGTGGGTGTCAGTGTATTGTAATAGTTTCCATTCATGTTCAACTTTGAGTCATTGCGTGCGATATTCAGACAATATGTTTTGCATGCAATGTCGCAATGAGTGTGTCAAGACTACTGAACTTATGGATTTCCAATGTCAACAAAGTACCATCTAAGATTATAACTTCTACGGTTGGGTTAAAAAGGCTGTAATTGCAGCTTGTGTTCACAATACAAGTATCTAATTGCATAGTTATAATTGCGAATCCAACATATAATAGATTTTTGCACTTTTAAATTCCTTCTTTAAGTTTATTTTTACATGGAATACCGGAAATAAAACTGGCAGCACTGGTATGCTGGTTTGACGATGTCCCGAATAAATATAGGTCCGTTCGTATACCCTCCTAAAGCTGTGAATTTTTACAAAAAGCTACGGAGAATTTTTGTATTCTGCTACGAATTTTAATGCAAGAAATTTGTTTTGGCTGTTTTTTTTTAAATCTGTCACATCAGTGTATTTTCAACTTTTTCTTGTTCTATCTGTTCGTTTACTATTTTGAATTTTAGTTCTCTCTAAAAGAATTTTACCACACTCTTTGAAATTTGATAACCTACGAATTTTAGTACAAAAAGTACGTGAACGGACCTAATATGTATATGCATACTATTCCAACATTTGTGCAAACTATTTAAACTTAACTACGAAGTAACAGAACTTCGTGCTGTTGACCTATGCATAGATTCCCTTTGGACATAATAGTGCCAACCAAAGAATCCGCTCTTACTCAACTTTTTTGGACCACGTTTACCGAGAGCTCATTTCCTGTAATAGTAAGCGAATTTCACATACCCAGAAATTTCGCGAGACCAACATTATTTTATTATTTATACCTGTAGGCATTAAATGTGCTTCTCAAAACATTCCCAGTCTTAAAAGATAGAAACCTTAACTAGATCTAGCTGTTACCATCACGCACACTCTAGCTTTGGCTGTAACATCATTTCTGAACGACTCAAATAATAAGCATAACCTTTACCTTTTACCGCCACTTATTTAGCCTTTATCCTCTATCAGATCTTGGATTTAGCACCAGTGTTTTGAAACACAATGCAATGGCAACTCTTGTACAAGTTCTTAGTGAAGCGTAGATATTGCTCATTTATTCTGATAAAAGTGTTCTCTACCGTTATATACCCACCTACTACGCTTTAGTCATTTCACCAGTTGCGATACAAATAGGTTATATGTATTAAGTGTCGACACATTTAGTGTTATTTTACAAAAACTAAGGTTATGGCTTGCTGTCGTTAGAAAAATTAATAGTTCCAATAAAAAATATATTTTATTTCAAAGTATTCGTGATATTTACTGTGGTCGTAAAATTATGAAGAAATTGGAATGTTCTTTCATTGAGTTATCTTATTCTTTTCACCGTACTGCCTTTGTAGAAAAAAACGACAGCATTATTATATTAAATTGAACCGGGAATTAAATGCAATATAAAGTGACAATAATATATGTAGGTACATAGTGAATATTTTACCCTATCAATCTAAATGATCGTGGATGACCACAAAACTGTTTAGGCCGCTCTAGTTACTCAGTTTAAAAGAACCTCTGATCTCTTGAACCGAAACTCACACTTGTTATCCTCCACAAAAATTTGCAGAGATAAAAGATTAATGAAAAACCAAAAAAAATGTTCAAACATAATAATAAGTTTTTGTTTAATGAATGGATGTTCCGTTTTGTCAGCTTTAGTTCCTCAAGCCAATGATATGCCTTAGTGACATACCATGAAACTAATTTAAAAAAAAAGAGTGACCAGCATGGAATAAGTGTATTACATAAAAGTTTAACCTTTGATACCTTCTGCATGGACATAATATGTTGAAATGCCTAGTAGAATAAGCTGTCAAAATTGCTTGCCTTAAAAATGCATGTTATACGTAACAGTGCGTCCTTAGATGACGACCCACCTAGACCACCCGATAGTATAGCCAAATTTTTAGATAAACCAATCGAAACTTGTAAAATCGCTTCCACGACAAAGCTGAAAAAGCGAAAACTAAAGACAAGAAGTCTCTACAGCTTGGCAGCACCACAGGAGGTTGAAGAAATTCAACTACACCAAAGATCTGAGTCAAATATTCAGGCACTCACAGATAAGACATCAAGCTTTAATGACAGAGGCGATATATCTCGAGTTAGTTCAACAGATGATCCAAAATACCCATTAAACAGTCGTGACACCTTATACGATGCACAAAGGTGTAATGTCTTCGAAGATGAGTCGATGTTAGAGGACAATCTTCCTACGACTACGTGTTGTAGCAGAATATCATTTAAGTCGGTGCTGGGAAAGCTTGGTCTTTGGGAAACGTCAAATTGTAAATCCTCACAAAACTCGTTAGGTTTTGAAGCCGAAGACAGTCTCATGTCCGATAAAAATATACGTCAATTGTCACAAATCAGACGGCGACGAAATTCCTACTATTTTTCTGGTAAATTTTCTTTAAACTCAAATTAATTGTTTAATTACTTAAATATTAAAAATATCATGTAATACGTAAATATAAATATTTATTTTTTTTACAGAAAACGAACGAAGAATCCGGGCCAATGATAGAGAGTTTAATGCGCAATTTAAATACACTGTAAGATGTTAAATTTTTAGTTTAATTTTTGAAGTGATTTAACAATTGTTTTTTATTTCAGAACAACTACATAAAAACGTCCAAATATAGCTTAGTTACTTTTCTACCACTCAATCTATTAGAACAATTTCAACGTCTTGCCAATTTCTATTTCCTGTGCCTTTTGGTTCTTCAGCTAATTCCGGCCATTTCATCGTTGACACCAATTACAACGGCGATACCGCTTATAGGAGTACTAACTTTAACAGCCGTCAAAGATGCGTACGATGATATTGTAAGTATACTCTTGTATGTATATAAGTTTAGTACAACATAGGCCTAAAATTTTGAAGCAGATGTCTTCCATTGGGAACTTTTATTTTTTAAATTTCATGCTAAATGTCAATGTTAGGTTTAAGAAAAGTGAAGCAATATGTGGAAAGAAATTCTCAAAATTGACAGCAAAATTCATGTTTAGCGAAAACATTCGTAAAATCAACAAAATCCGTGTAGTTCTAATCTAATATTAAACTACTATTTGTGGTATTCCAAATTGGAATCCAGGAAAATATCAATAACATTTTTCCACAGTTCCACCTCTTGCGAAAAATGTCGAAAAAGGTCCACGAGTATACAGGGTGACCCAAATACAAGTTTTTTTTTTAAATGCATTAAAATGAACAAAAAACATTTTCATTAATTATGGAACACAACTTCGTTCAAGTGGCTGTCTCGGCCCAAGAGGGCTGATAACACGATTTGGGAATTTGGTGCGCAAAAGTTCGATTGTGGCATTGTGCATGAACCAGAGGTCGTCTAAATTCATGTCTTCAATTTCAGTAAAAAAAGTTATGTTCCCAGCTTCATTTTCGAAAAAATATGGTCCAATGATGCCACCACTCCACAATCCGCACCAAAGTGTCACTCTTTACCACGAGTTTCACGAACTTTTTGCACAAACTTGCGTACAGCAAATGCAGCGGTGGGTGCTTCATTTCGGGCAAAACTTATTTTCAAAAAAACGCTTCGGAAATAAGTTTTCAATACTTTCTCAACGTTGTTCAAACGTAAAGGGACCCATTTTGTTCCGCGGAGTTATGTTCATACTGACTTTCTGTCAACATTTATAGCGGGAAACAGCTGTCAGTGTCAAAATACGCTTTATTACTGTCATATGAAAGCTTCTCAAAATATCCTTCTGCACTTCGGATACGGCACAAAACTGTAGGTTCCTTCTGTATGTTCAGAAATGTATACCACGCACAACACGTACAGTTGCTAGAAGCTAGCGCTTGGCCTTTTAAAGGGTGCTTATGGCCTAATATTTATTTTTATTTTCTAAATTGTGCTTCAGTTATTTCCTCTGTATTCTCTCTTAATTGATAGAATCACATTTTGTACTTCTATATATCGTGTGTTATATATCGTAAGATAGATTAATGAAAGTTGGAAAATAGAAATTTCCTTGTTTTTTAGCTTTGCCTATATTGTTTTTTAGCTATCCATGACTGAATCGGAATTAACTCGGTCAGCATACGAGTTGGTGAAACATTTTGTTATTCAAAAATAGAGCTTGAATCAATTCAAACGTAGAACCACTGAACCGTTGAACAGAATCGTTTCATTTTAGGCTTAAATCTAATTTATTTAAATTTATGTAAACTTATGCCGGCATCTACTTCTAGTTTTTGGTACCGTTCTTATGTTATAACATTATTTAACTTTAATAGCTGTTATCTCTATGTCAAATTATAATTTACAAATTCTATTTTTAAATAAGAACAAGTTTCAACTGCCTACCACAAGTGGATATTAACTGAAATGTCTTTAATATTTTACTGCATTTACATTTTAGCAACGACATCTGTCTGATTCCCATGTAAATAATAGAAAATCAAAAACTTTGCGAAATGGCAAACTAATCGATGAGAAATGGTCAGGTGTTCAGGTAAGATATTCATATTTCCATTAAATATTTATCATTTAACGTACATCAAGTTTAAACACTTGTTTCGAGCCAATAAATCGATATTAAAATATTTTTCTAAAAAGCTAAAAATATAATATCAATACATGTGTATGTACTCTTAGGTTGGAGACGTGATCCGTATGGAGAACAATCAGTTTGTTGCTGCCGATATATTGTTGTTATCGACCAGCGAACCAAATGGACTTTGCTTTATCGAGACCGCTGAGTTAGATGGCGAAACAAACCTCAAATGTAAGCAGTGCTTAACTGAAACTATTGAATTGGGTCAAAAGCATAACCTAATCTGGAGTTTTAACGGCGAAATAATCTGTGAACGGCCAAATAATCATCTCAATAAATTCGAAGGTATTTCTCTTACTCATATACAACTTTAATTCTATAAACAATAAGTTTTTTTTTTGAAAAAATAGGCACACTTATTTGGAATAACCAAAGATTTGCGTTAGATAATGAAAAGATCCTCCTGCGTGGTTGCGTCCTAAGGAACACACAATGGTGCTATGGTGTAGTTGTATTTGCCGGTAAAGATACAAAACTAATGCAGAACTCAGGAAAAACACAATTCAAGAGTACAGGAGTAGATAGACTTTTGAATTTCATTATTATTGGTGTAAGCTTAAGAAAACCAAATAAAGTGTATCTACTATCTAATTTCATATTATTTTTTTTTTTTTGTTAGATTGTGCTTTTCCTTCTATCTATATGCGCATTTTTTACAATAGCTTGTGCAATTTGGGAGGGTTTCATCGGACAACATTTTCAGGTATTAAACTTAATTGCTTTTGCCAGTAATAAATATGTAATAATAAATTTATTATTTAAGGTTTACCTACCATGGGAAACTATTATTCCTAAAGATATTGCTCAAGGTGCCACGATTATTGGCTTACTAGTATTTTTTTCTTATGCAATCGTTCTCAATACTGTTGTGCCAATATCTCTCTACGTTTCAGTGGAGGTGAGTTTTTTTTTTTTTTTAAATGTAATTAAATAAATAAAACTAAATATAATGTTTATCTAGGTTATTCGGTTCGCCCAATCGTTTTTGATTAATTGGGACGAACAAATGTACTATGAAAAGACCAAAACTCATGCAAAGGCTAGGACGACAACGCTTAATGAAGAATTAGGCCAAATACAATATATATTTTCCGATAAGACAGGAACTCTTACACAAAATATAATGACTTTCAATAAATGCAGCATCAATGGCAGGTCATTTGGCGATGTGATCGATTTAAGAACCGGGGAACCCATCGAAATTACAGACGTAAGCTTAACTAAATTCGTTACAAAATTACAGCTAGTGAAAAAAGTGATTCTGTATATTTTGAATTCAAAATTTAAATGTAAATCCTGATAATTTGTGGCAAAAGACTGCACAGTTCATGGACTTAATTTTCAAATTAATTCTTCAGACTTTATAAAAAAAAATTTAGCTCCTTTAGCATTTAGAGTTACAATAAAATTCTTCCGTAATTCGAAACCTATGTAATTTGAAAATGAATTTCAAAAAATACAGAGTTACCCTTATAACTAGAATCACTTTCATCACTTTATATAGGAGTTTCACTACTGTACATATGTACTCTACTTACACGTTTATGTCGTCCATTGCACTTACACTTTGTTTTATAAAACGAGGGCCTCTACAATGTCTTCGCGCCATCGTGTGCGGTTTCTGGAAATGTTCCTCAGCTCTCCCTAACTTTTTCCCAGTTGCCGTGCTTCCTTCTAAACTTTCTGCGCCACGTACTCCTAGGACCGCAGCGTATCCTCCCATCCTGAGTAAGCGGGTTCCATTGCATCGCTTGGTTAGCTATGGACCTGTCACCCTTTCAGAGAGTGTGAGCAATCCACTGCTACTTCGCCAAACTGTGCATATCACCCCAAACACAGATTTTGCTTTGTCTATGCGATTGGCTATATCCAGTTCGGTTCCGCCATCGGTTGAGACAATACTCCCAAGGTATTGGGTCCAGCAATATATGAGTTGATGAGTTCGGTCCTAGGCTGATTATTTTTGTTCTTGCCAATTTAGTTTTCAGCCCAACGACGTCTGCTTCCCTCTCTACATTTCCTGTGATTTGGTGAAGGTCTATTATTCTGTGAGACAGAAGGCGATACATCTTTGGCGTAGTCGAGGTATTCGAGTTCAAATGTAAGAGTCCATCGCATTCGTCCATTTCCTGTTAATAAGACCGCATTCAGCACCAGACACCAATAGAAACAGTATTGGTAAAAGTATGCAGCCTTCTTGAACCCCACTTTGGACTTCGAATTTTTCAGACACTATGTAGCCTTGATAATTGCTATTAATTTATCGGGAATACCTCTCCTGCGCAAGACACGCCAAATAAATTCCCGATCGACACTATCAAACACCTTTTCAAAATCTATGAACAGCAAGTGAAGTGGTGATCAATACTCAACACATTGCTCGATGATAATCCGCAGGGTGTTGATGTGGTCGTAGCAGGATGATCCAGAGCAGAAACCTGTTTTTTCAGCGTCGAGTGTGTCTTCAAGGTATTCTTTGATGATTCTACCTGTTATCTTGGCCATAGCAGGCAGCACGCAGATACCTTTCCAGTTTTCGCACTTTTTATGGAACTCTCGGATTTCCATGTTCTCTCGACAAGTGGGAACAGTAGCTCTGCCGATGACGTTGGCTCAGCTTGAAACAGCTTCGCGGGTATGCCTTTGAGTCCTACCGCCTAATTTTATATGGGATTACCAATGCCAATAGAACTTTTGTCACTACAGATACAGTGGCCAGTGCGTTAAGGTACTGTGGGTTCCAGGTTGGATTTCCTGAAAATGTCATCATTATCACGGCCCCAACTCTCCACGAGTATTACTGCAGTCAGAAAGCCTCTCACTATTTGCCTTTCGGATACGGCATAAAACTGTATGTAGGTCCCTTTTATACGCAGAAATGTTTAGCTGTAAAAAGCTAGCCTTGGACCTTTATAGACTGCTTATTCCCTAATTTGATATGGCAACACTAAGTTTTCTAAGTTTAAGACAATATATCAAATGTGCGCTCATCCATACCAGTGGACTAAGGAATACCTAATAAAAATGTTTATACATCGCAAGACCTTTGATTTTAGAGATTTTGAGCTTATGTAATCTTTTTAGTCGATCGGATGCACCATGCAAAATTTTAGCGCTCTTAAGATACCTTTCGCCAGACTTTGGATACCAACTGGTAATTGGCAATTGATTGCAGATACTTAGTTACAAATTTTATCTTTCAATTCAAAATGCACTTTCGAATCCCTTTTGGCACCAATATTGCACGGCTTATCATTAAAATTGTGTATATGTTGCTTTTCGTATTTGTTTCATGCTAAAGCTTTAGCAAAACCTTTAAAAACTATTTCACAACAAAAAATTTACTTAAATTTACAGGCCATTTCACCAGTCGACTTTTCTGCTAATGCCGAATATGAGACCGATTTTCGATGGTATGACCAAACGCTCTTGGATGCTGTCAAATCTGATCAAGAGCACGCTCATACATTTTTTCGTCTGCTAGCCCTATGTCACACAGTTATGCCAGAATATGTGGATGGAAGGCAGGTATTCATATTTTTGTTTTCCGACTAATACTGACCTTAAATCTATGAAACAGATTAGAATACCAGGCGCAAAGTCCAGATGAATCGGCTCTTGTATCTGCGGCGAGAAATTTCGGTTTTGTTTTTAGGTCCAGAACACCAAACAGTATTACGATAGAAGTCATGGGTCGAAAAGAGGTTAGAAATGAAGTACTCTGCTGACTCAACAGTGTTAATTTGATGGTTCTTTTTTTATTTGTTGTTGCAGGAGTATGAACTCTTAGGGATATTGGATTTTAACAACGTTCGCAAGCGAATGTCAGTGATATTACGCAGAAATAATAAGTTAGTTTTGTACTGCAAAGGAGCGGATAATGTTATTTACGATAGATTAAGTTCCAGTCAATTCGATATAAAGGCTCGAACACAAGAGCATTTGAACGTAAAATACTATTTTATTGGTATCGAGTGTCTGTAATTTACTAATAGTTTTCTCCTGTAAACATAGAAATTTGCTGGTGAAGGTCTTAGAACTTTAGTTTTGGCCGAACGCCATTTAGAGGAAGATTTCTTTGATTCATGGCGACAGAGGCAGCAAGAAGCTGCAGTTGCTCTCAGCGATCGAGAGGATAAACTTGATGCGATTTATGAAGAAATCGAATGTGAGATGCAATTAGTGGGTGTGACTGCGATCGAAGATAAACTTCAGGATGGTGTGCCACAGACGATTGCCAATCTTCAAATGGCTGGGATTAAAATCTGGGTTCTCACTGGTGACAAACAGGGTAATGTAATACATAAATTAATATTTGTTATTCAATTAGGTGATATAATTAAAAAGCCGGGTCTGTGAGTTTATACGAAAATTTTCATTTGAAAAAAAATCATTTTCGATAAGGAGGCGAATTTCGAAATTGTTAACACTTGTTCTGTCCCGATTGTTAAAGCCTACGTATACAAAATTTCAGTGACTTAGCTGAAAATTTAGGACCCAAGAACTGGTAACAAACAGACGGACAGCATGAACTAATCGAGACGACTATTGATGCTAAACTAAAACACAAACTATGCGTCAAACTTTACCCCTTGGATAGAGTAAATTTGAGCTATTTGGCATCACTGACTGCAGAAAACTTAGTGTATATTTCTGATTCAAAAAAACTAATATTTACTCAAAGTGACAGTTGAAAAAGAAACATACCGCCTTACCTTTAAGCAATTGTTACAAACCGTTATTCATGTCTACAATTTTACTTCCAGAAACCGCTATAAACATAGGATATTCTTGCCAGTTGCTAACAGATGACTTTGCCGATGTGTTTATTGTTGATGGCACTTCATTAGATGAGGTCGAAAAGCAGTTAAAATTATTTAAGGAATCTATAAAAATTGTAAATAAATTTCATCCCAGCCCGCGTAAGTATATATTTCTAAGAGCGTTTCTTATCTAGGTAATCTATTTACATGTTGTATTTATGTTAGCACTTGTACAAAATGTAACGTCAGCTTTAAATAAAACAAATTATAATGGATCATCTGTGATGAACGAATCTAAAGCCGCAGTGCCATCACCACCAGCCATTTCCGTGGTAACATTTAGGTAGGAAACTTTGACTAATTTGTACAAAAAAAATAAATAAAAATGAATTTATTTATGAAAATAAAATAACAGTGCTGAATGCAATGATATGTTAGATGACATGGAAAGAAACTCAGGGAAACGGTTTACAGATCCTGATGAAAATGCAGGCTTTGCGATTGTAGTGAATGGGCATTCATTAGTCCATTGCCTTTCGCCGGAACTTGAATCTAGGTGAGGATACATATAAGATTTCTAACTCTTTTATCTTAGAAATTTTATAATATAAGTAAGTTTTCTAACAAACGTGAATTGTTTTATTGATTCTACTAATATTGAGCTTCCATTCTATGGATACCAAATGCAGCCTCCTACGGTCTGCTTAATATGCTTCACATCGTATGTTAATTATAGGTCCGTTCGCGTACTTTTTCCACTAAAATTCAGTAAAAATTTCTCAAAGAGCTTAAACAAGAACAAGTAAACAGGAAAAAGGTGAAAATAAACTGATTTGACAGATTTGAAAGCTTTCACAAACCAGCCCAAAGAAATTTCTTGCACTACAATTCGCAGAATGGGGGAAATTTTTTACTCTCTCGTGAGCGCCCTCTTCTGTGAAAAACCGAAAATTCTACATACGCAAAGGGTACGCGAACGGACCTAATAAAATCACTCACTCGAGCTAACTTGGGACAAATTGCAACATTAAAATAATTCGTTTTACAATGCATTTGTCATTATTCTGAATAAAGTTGATCCTTCGCCTACAGAATATATTAAGAACCGTTGATTGTTTAATTTTACTAAACTTTTATTTTATTTTTTAGATTTTTAGACATAGTCTTACAATGCAGATCAGTCATTTGTTGTCGGGTGACACCACTGCAAAAAGCTCTAGTTGTCGAACTTATTAAACGTTCAAGGAACGCTGTAACGTTGGCAATTGGCGATGGAGCGAACGATGTTTCTATGATAAAAGGTACTTTTTAACATAATTCAACATTGAAACATTTTCTTTGAATACTTTTGGTTATCAGCGGCGCATATTGGTGTTGGGATATCTGGTCAAGAAGGCTTACAGGCGGTACTCGCCAGTGATTACTCAATTGCGCAGTTTAAATACCTCGAACGATTACTTTTAGTACATGGTCGCTGGTCGTACTATAGAATGTGTAAATTTCTGCGATATTTTTTTTATAAAAATTTTGCATTCACGTTATGCCATTGTTGGTATTCATTTTTCTGCGGGTTTAGTGCGCAGGTACTGCATTTTATTACATGATGAAATGATCTTAAATTAATGACAATACACATATTTTTTTAGACCGTTTTCGATCCAATGTTTATATCAGTATACAACTTATTCTACACATCACTGCCGGTGTTAGCGCTTGGCGTTTTCGAACAGGATGTATCTGATAAACATAGTCTAGAATTTCCAAAGCTTTACACACCCGGATTGCAGAGTTCTCTCTTCAATACACAGGAATTTGTACGTAGCGTATTGCACGGAGTTTTTAGTTCGTTAGTACTATTTTTAATACCATATGGTAAGATGTTTATACATATATTTTTTTGATCCTGAATTAAAACTTTAATGCCTTTCAATTCTATAGGTACTTATAAAGACGGAATATCACCGAATGGTTATATATTGAGTGACCATATGACTCTGGGCGCCGTTGTTGCCACGATATTAATAATTGACAATACTGCTCAGGTAAGCTTAATGTTAATTTGCGTTAAATATTGTTCATGAATTTTTGGCTGTTTTATGTACAATACTCTATCTTTAGATCGCACTGTACACATCCTACTGGACCGTAGTTAATCATATAATGATCTGGGGTAGTCTAATATGGTACTTTGTTTTGGACTATTTTTACAATTATGTGATTGGTGGACCCTACGTTGGTTCGCTGACACAAGCAATGAAGGAGGCAACATTTTGGTTCACTACAGTAATAACGGTTATACTGATTACAATGCCCGTATTGGCGTATAAATTTTATTCAGTTGATGTATTTCCTAGTTTGTCTGATAAGGTATTTTTAAAAAAGAAAGTTTTTAGGAAACACAATATTTATATGTCTATTTTCTATGCACTTTAGATACGGTATAAACAGCATGCTGCACAACTAAAACTAAGACAAAGCACTGACGTACAACGAGTATCGTCGACTAGAAGGGGCCGTCGTTCGTTGCGGTCAGGATATGCATTTGCGCATCAGGTGAGATCTTATTTAATTTTACTCGGCGTCTTGACCTATTACGCATCCATAAATAGATTGAAATTTAAAGTTTTATAGCTAGGTTTATATGATGATCTTATTTAATTTATCGAAATTTTTTTTTTATATAAGATGAATATTATATAATTTAATGAGCATTTTTGAACCACCTAACATTTGCAGGAAGGTTTTGGCCGTCTTATTACATCTGGAAAAATTATGCGGAAATTACCTCAGGAATTCGCATTCCCGCTTGGATTGGGTAGCAAGAAACAACCATCAACGACAGACAATGGCGAAGCAAAGCAAAATATTACAACATCACCTGTCAACTCTGCAACGCCTTATAATCCAGACGATGTCAGTCCTCGTGCACCCTGCCAGGATTTAGATACAATCAACCTATAAATCAGCAAATAGTTTAATTTCAAAGAAAAAAAAATTCTACTACATATTTTTTTCTACTCTGCACCGAACCAAGACAATGTTATGAAATATTTTCTATTCATCGTCGAGATAGTTTCTAAGTTTATAGTTTATATTATACTTTGCATAGTTCTGAATTTAAAATCGTCAGATGTGATTTGTACATTAATATAAGCTAATTGTTTTCTAATTTAAAGTTTTTTTTTTTACCAGATTTATTATTCTTTTTATTCACTATATATATACATAATATCCTTCTGCTTGAAAAGAAAACAAGAACAACAAAATAGTATTAAAAGAGAGAGAATAGGTTGTACTACTATGTACTTACTAATATAACTAAGCTACTTAATTATTTATGCGGCAAAATTTTATTAACAAATCGAATACCAAAATGGAACAGAATGGAACGCATTAATTAAACCAAAAATTAAATATGTATACTAAATTTTATACTCTAATATATATATATTTTTGAAATGTATTATAAAAACAAATTACTAAAAATATCTCATTTTTCTTAATCTCGAATGTATATTTTTCTAATGTATGTATATAATATCTAATACGAAGAGGAAAAATAATTTAAAAAGGCTTTCTTAACCAAAACATATTTTTAAAATAATGATGTACATATGTACGAGTATTCCATTTTGTTCCGTGAGTTGTACAATTCAAATATAACGTGATATTAAACTTCACTTGCAAGAAGAAAAGCAATGCGAATATGATTTGAATCACCATGAGCGTGTCTTGTCCTTAGGGCTTTTCTCAATTTTCCGCGATTGCCCTTAATAACTAGTGCTTTAATCATATACTTAATAGGTTGCTTAATTTTTTTGTTTGTTTTTTTTTTAATATCATTTGGATCTTAATTCTGTAACTGATACCAAATTATATGTGACAAATCTTTTATTGTAAAAAACAAAGAAAGAAAAACGGTCGATCTAGTTCCAATTTATGTAATAAAAATCGAAAAATTATTTTAAAAGTGTGTTCCATTGTTTTTTTATTTTTCATTATACAGCTAAACTCAGCCAATCGATAGAAAGGTGAAATTTATTCATGCCGATTATTAAATCCGGCGGATCCATTGCGGAGTGATTTCAGTCGAACGTATGATAAGTGGGGCAGCGAAATAAGGCCCGAAGGCAACGCACGAAGTTGAACTACCTTGCATGGATTTCTAGGTTCAAATCCCAGAGAATACCACCCCAACTCTTGCGAGCGTCTTAAAAACATCCAAGAATATTGATAAACCAATTCAGTGGGGTTGTCCACAAGACTACAGAATTAACGGCTGGACCAATTTGTTTCAATCTTCACATCTGAGCTCTGTATAGTCCAATACAAGAAGTGTGATTTTTTTTCTAGCCCTATTTGTAGCGGTATTTTACTTGTGCCCACTTTAACAAAAAGCCAATTTACTCAAACACGGATCTAACAATAATAAAACCGACATAGATTTCATATTTGAATCAGTTTATGTAAGTTTTAGAAATATGGTTAAGCAGAGAGTGTTCATAATGAAAAATGTCCCAACACTGCGAATTTTATTACAATATCTTATGAAAAGAAAGGAATTAAAGACGAAGAAGATAGCGCAAACAATCTATAGTTGTTATAGGACAAGCCTATAACATTTCTTGTTTTTGTGACGTGACTCAGTGGTTAGTGAGTTGGATCAATAATCAAGGGGTCCAAGTTCGAATCGAGAAAAATAACCTAAAATTTTTTTCACAGCCACACCTCTTGCGAGCGTCTGGCAAACATCCAAGAGTCATATAATGAAAAAGCTTATTTAAAACTCCGCCTTCCGTTCGGCATAAAGTCCATAAAGTCATAAAGGTCTTTTCTGTATATGCAAACCACACATCTTTCCATGCACAACACGTGCCTTTGTAAGAAGCTAGTCCCTCTATAGGCTCCTTATCGCTTTATCTTTCTTTTATTTACAAAAAAGTACGGGAACGAATTGCACAGAAAAGCTGCCCACTTTTTAGACGTCACTTTTTTTTGTATTAATTTCCTTCAAATTATCTTGTCAGCCAACAACAATTCAACCATTTGACAGAACTCATATTAGGTCCGTTCGCGTACTTTCCTAAAATAGCAAATTTTTACGGAAATTTACGACTTTTTACGAAAAGCTGTTCGCGTACGGAGAATTTTCGTAGTTTTTCGCAGAAGAGAGCGCTCACGAGAGAGTAAGAAATTTCCCCATGCTACGAATTTTAGTGCAAGATATTTTTGTGGGCTGGTTTGTGAAAACTGTCAAGTCTGTCAAACCAGTGTATTTTCAACTTTTTCTTGTTCAACCCGTTCGTTTACTTTTTCTTAATTTTAGCTCTCTCTGGGAGAATTTTACCCCCACTCTTTGAAATTTGATAATCTACGAATATTAGTGCAAAAAGTACGCGAACGAACCTATTTTTGCCCGAAGAAATATCTTGGAATAAAATTCGCAACATGGGGAAATTTCTTACACTCTCGTGAGCTCTCTCTTTTTTTTGTGAAAAACTACGAAACTTTGACGTGAGGGAACAGGAATTCTCTATTTTTCGCAAAATTTCGTAGATTTTCATACCTTTAGTGAGTACGGAAACAGACCTACTAATTATTAAATTTTTTGAAACGTCAAGGAAAGACAGCGTAATGTTTTAAAAGTTAAGAAATTATTGGAAACACAGTATAAAGTAATGAACCTAGTAATGAACTATTCTACATTTAGAAGTATTATGTCGCGCTGGATTCGTCCATAGGAAATTTGTTTTCTACTCTTCCCTTTAGCAAAACTAACTGAGTATGTGTGCGAAGAATAGGCAAAGAAAATCAAAGAAAGTGACAGCCGCTTCGGTGTGTTTGTAATCTTTCTGTTTTCTGTGACTGACCATACGCACGGCAACGAAGTATTTCGAAAAATATGTAATTTTACACGAGTGATTCGATTCATCAAAATATTATTATGGACACTCCTCTAAATAATAATCCTGAGACAAAAAAGAAAACTAACCATAAGCCACGACACCGCGGTACGCACGAACTGAAGAAACGTCCTACATCGAAGCCCTATCAAAGGGAGAACGATATTTATATCACTTCCAAGTCGAATTTTAAGGTATAAAAACCGATGAAAGGCCAAGAATTTGGTTTACTTATAATAGTCTCTCCTTACAGGCCCAGTTGAAGCAATGTGAGAACATTCTAAACGCCGGAGTTAAAGAGATCTACTTGCACTGTTTAGGCAACGCCATAAGTCGTGGCATCAATTTGGCTCTTACGCTGGTAAATAACTCAAATGGTGCACTGTTCTACGAGGCCAACACCTCCACAATTGAACTGATAGGTTTGACTCACCTAATAAGCACATGGTTCTATCTAATTAAATCCCTTCTCTCTTCCAGATGAACTGCATCCACTTTCAGATCAAGACGACCTCTCGATACAGCGTAGAATGAACTCAGCTCTTCACATTAAAGTCTCAAGGAATTCCGATTTCGAAGTTGATCTTTAGTAACAATACACAGTCTCTCTGCATAGCAAAACAAAAAAAATAATGTTTAAGTTATCGGAACTCGTCCGATGGTTGGGCCTGACAGAGTTCGAGATTTTCATCAACCTCTGCGGCCTGTTCATATTCTCGTTAACACTTGCCTTTAAGATTGCGGGCACTTTTGATGAAATTCTGGTCGATTGGTTTATTGTCTTCAGCCCTCTTTTCTGTGCGGATGTTCTGAATGCATACTTCTGTGTTATTGTCGCCATTCGCATGTACCTTTATATAGATAACAAGCGGAAGGCATTGCACAGATTCATGTGGAGTACATATTTTCTTGTTTTAATTACAATATTCAAGTACCTGTTGTGTTTAAAATTATCTGGGCAAACAGGACTCGAGTATAGTGAGGTGTTTTCTCCCATTTTTGTGCTCTTACAGTTGGTTGCTGTTCGAGCATGCCAACTGCCCAATTCCACATGATTGTTAGTAGATATAACAGTAAGATAGAAGAATAAACTTATTTATAATTTTATCACAGATGACATTAAATGTAAATACACTAAATATAAATATTTGATACAGATTCTAACAATAAAAAGTTATATGAACACATGTTTCTTTCTTTTTGTTTTTTGTAAATGGTGATGTATGATCGTCAAAAACGTTTATCCGATTTTTGCTTAATTTGAAAGCGGACAGAATTGTTTAGAATCAAGAGAAAACAGCACAACTCAACATACGACTGAAGTGAATAAGTCACCGAGCAAACGAATGAATAGATAGGGAATTTAGATTGATCGATATCACCTAGAATGTCATTTGCATAAATTCTAACCAAAGCCGATCCATGTCGAGTTGCAGAATAGGCATGACTTTCTTTGACCTAAAAAAAATACATATATAATTATAACACCACTACTCTAAAACAGAAGCAAAGGAAGATAAAAATAAAAACACAACCTTCAGTATGTATTACAAAAATTACAACTTCTTTTTATTTTTATTTTTTTTTAAAGAAAAAACAATAAACCGCAGGACTGAGTGCATATTTACACCAATGTGATAATCTCTTTTAATTTTAAGCAAACAATGCTTAGCAAGATAACTTATGATTCTGTAGAAACGGCGAATGTTGCGAAATCAGGTTGACATAGATTTTAACCAAGTTTTCCCACGAATCGGTTATAAAGTAAAGAACCGTTACTCTAGTATTAGAAAATGCATATTAGGAATGCAGAATACCAGATGTTCCAATAAGTATGTTGTATGTAGATAGCCAAGTAGCAGCATTGCGTCTGATTTATAAAAAAAAAGGTAATTGGGAATGTATTGCGGTTAACGAAATAGTTTTCTTTTTAATTAACTCGAAGCATTACGATAAATATACTTTTCGTTTAATAACTGTATTGAAGTAACATAGAAAAAAAATAAAATAAAAAAAAACTCTGAAGTTTCACAATTTCAAATGTCAAGAAAAAATAAATTCGATTGAAAAGTTAAAAACTCATGTAGCAATTTTTTCAATATCATCTGAATTCTCCGCGTTAAGGAACTCTATTTTCTTTTGGAAATGTGCTTCGACCGTACGACAAATCGCCATAGTTTTCTCACTATCAACCAGATTAATGGCAATTCCATTTTTACCTACAAGAAGTAAGCCAAAATTAATGTAAAATAAATAAAAGAGGCGTGCGAAGTAAAAACTCACCGAATCTACCAGTTCTTCCGATACGATGGAGATATGTTTCACAGTCTGCATTGCCTTTCATGTCCATGGGTAAATCGAAATTGACAACAATCGTGACTTGTTCAACATCGATACCTCTGGACAAAACATTCGTAGTGATAAGAACTTTCTCAAGACCAGCTCTAAATCGATCTAGAACAGCCAATCGTTGCTCCACTGTTAGATCACCAGAAAGCACAGCTACGGAATGCCCATCCGAAGACATTTTGCCAGCAAGCCAACCAGCAGCTTTCCTAGTCTATTGCAAGTGTAAGTATGAATTTAATTATATGTATAGAATCGAACTTACATGACAAAATATAATAGCCTGGCCAATTGTAATACCGCCATAGATATTCTGAATCGCCTGGTACTTTTCATCCTCGTTCTTACACCGTACATAGTACTGTTTGATGTTATCCAGTGACTCCTGTTCTCTCAGCAATCTATGACAAATATGTTATCTTAGCCTATGTTTGTTAACCAAATGAAGTTGTTGTAAACCTTATAATTGTAGGATCCTTAACAATATGCTGCGCAAAGTCCATCACATCTTTCTCGTAGGTGGCCGAAAAGAAAAGCATTTGACACTTTGGAGAGAGTTGTCTGAAACAAAATTCATAAGTAATGCCATTTGTTTTATATGCCAGACCAACTTGTGAATGCGAATGCACTGATCATGGTGACCCTGAGTAGCAATCATTACATCGGCTTCGTCCAAAACAAAAACACGAATTTTTTTCAAGTCAAAAACTCTGTACTTCAAACCCCAATCGAGGATTTTTCCAGGGGTTCCAATGATGATGTGGTCGCTTAATTTAGCATTTTGCGCAACTGAAATAGCCATAAATTACTGAAGAAACGCAAACCGTAAAATAGCCTTACCTTCTTCTCCACGAACGGCGAATTTAAGCTTTATTTCTGGACAGTACTGTGCCATTCGGGCGGCCACTTCACCAGTTTGAATTGCGAGCTCATACGTTGGCGATAAACACAGGACCTTTATTTCAAAAAACGTGAGTTTTACAGACTAAATGGATAAGAGAGTAATGTTTACCTGTGGGTATTCAAGCTTTGTATCCACCCGGCTTAACATTGCTAAAACAAAAGCAGCTGTTTTTCCAGTTCCCGACTGACTTTGGGCTATCATATTCTGTGGAGGATCCGCCAACAATGTGGGCAGTGCTGTCTCTTGTATTTTTGATGGGGCATTAAAGCCCATTGCATAAATTCCCTTAAGCAACTCTGGTTTCCTGTTTAAAAGAAATTTTTATTCAATTGCTATCCACATCACCGAATGACCATGAATAATTCGTACAAATATTCAGGAAAAGCAGACAGAAAATATTAAAATAAATATGGTTCTGCTAATTTAAAGTCCTTTAAGACAACTTTAAATATGTACAAGCCAGTTAGGTAATGCAAAAAAAACGTCCCCATTCTTGCCAGTGAAGCATAATTTAGTGTCTACTTTTGGGCTGCTGTTAAATTGATGGTATTTCTTTTTTGGCCACGCGATTTTTATTCTTTGACCATTCCTCTATCACAATTAGGAATTACATTACCTTTCTTACTCCTTGTTTGAGAAGAAAAGATGCAACAAATTCAATACCCAGAAGGTTCGACCCTAGACCTACCAAACTAATAGTCGCCGGAATGCGTACTTACAAATGCAAAGCTTCAAACGTCTTCACAGAGTGCAATGGCGATGTGGGATCTTTCCGCTGAATCTCCAAATCCAACTTAGACTCCACCAAGCCCTTTCGTATGATTTTCAAAAGCAGACTAGTCTCAGCGGGGCTAAAATGAAAAAACACATCAGATTTTAGATCAAACATGTGGCAGACAAAGAAGTAACGAGCACACCCACCTGACGAGGTCGGCTTGTTCCTCCTGAGGTGCAGGATCTTTTGTTTCCGCCAATGGCTCTTCTTTCTTTTTTATATCCAATTTATCCACCTTCAAGTTTATGGAAGAATTACTTCCAGTTTTGTAGTTATTATTTTTAAGAATTTACTTACCAAATTGGATATTTCCTGATCCTCAGCCTTCTTAGCCCAATCGGACATTTTCTTGTTTGATTCTCTTTTCTGCAAAAATGTTGGAAGAACAATTAATGATTATATTTTCTTCAGTGATTAAGGATATTACCACTTTTTTGGTAAAAAAAAAATACACTCCAATTTTATTTGTCTTCGGACTTTTGCGGTAACGGGTAAATTGTTGTTTTTTTTTTAATTTTTTAGGTTTTGGTTAAAGAAATGTCATTTTTGATGTTTGCTTTCAAGAGTAGAAAAAGTAATAGATGACTGGTAAGGGGCTTATTACATGGTGCGGGCAATATTTCATGGAACGTGAGATGACGTCTTACATATAATATGGCTTATGGAAACCACAAATCGTTTACTGTTAAATTTTGCATTCTATGGCTTGTCGTTTTTGGTTTCGGGTATTTTTTCAATACTGTCTTTCTATTAGAAACTATGATGTAAGGAATATTACTCGCAGCAACTGGTTTAATTTTTAGTGACATCGTCCCTGTCATGCTAGAAACACAAATGTGTAAACAATCAATATCCAAAAATTATTCTTGAAAATTTTAGAATTTGCAGACTAATTAACACAGTTACAAAGTAGATAAAACTCACTTAACGGGCTCCCGACGTTTGGAGAATCTCTGCCTGGCATCCTCTGGAGTCCGGGTACACTTCTCATAGTTTTAGATACAATTTGGTGCTTCATTTCAGAATAGTTGAAAGCAGTGGCAACAAGTGGAAACAATACATAATTCCAGACTCTGTTCCTTGATCGGTTTTAAAACCGTCTGTGAAAATACAACTCTGGCCCAAACCAAATAGGTTCATTCCTTTTCCTTTTCGGTAAAATAATAAAAACGAAGAGTGGTGGTCAATTTCTCACTTTCTAAAATTCTTTAGCTGAAAATTTGTGCGGAGCCCCCTAGCGGGTAATAGGTTCGCAATCATAACAAAACTTCTCCATCATCTCCAAACCCTGCGCAACAACGAAAACCAATTTGACATACATGCTGCAAAACATGCCTGTCAAGCTTCTTTTTGACGATTGAATTTAGCCAAGATGGTATGTGTCCAATATTATGTGAATTAATTCCGAATTTTTTATTGCAATCCGTAAAGTAAATCGATTTATTTTTGTGCAGTTTTAAGAATGATGTAGTCTTCTATTCGCTTGCTTTAATATTTTCCACGAAAATTTTCTAATTCATGGTCTAAATTCCAGGTCAAAGTCAAGTGCTCCGATTTGAGGACCAAAAACAAGGGTGAGCTCACCAAACAGCTCGAAGAGCTGAAAAATGAACTCCTCGGCCTACGTGTTGCCAAAGTGACTGGCGGAGCTCCATCGAAGCTGTCCAAAATGTAAGTTTTTTCTCAAATTGGTAATGGCACTCGTGAACCATACTAATGTCACTCTCTTCCTATTGCAGCCGGGTTGTGCGCAAAGCTATTGCTCGTGTTTACATTGTTATGCACCAAAAGCAAAAGGAGAACCTCCGCAAGGTGTTCAAGAACAAGAAATACAAGCCCCTGGATCTGAGGAAGAAACGTACCCGCGCCATGCGTAAAGCTCTCTCACCCAGAGATGCCAACAGGAAAACTCTGAAGGAGATCCGCAAGCGTTCCATCTACCCACAGAGGAAGTTTGCTGTAAAGGCATAAGGAGCGCGCGCGCTGAGTAAAAAAAAATCCATCTTTTTTGTAGTAAAGTAACGAAATAAACACGGAAAAAAGTTCACGCGCTGTGTTTTGTTATCGGGAAGATAGATCATTGGATGTAGACTTCTTTCCTATAGGTTAAATGAGGTCACCAAAGCGGTGTGTTGCGAATGTCGATCTGGACCTTTACGTGTTCTATGATTTGCCTTTAACTATTGGATATAGTTGCCAAAGGACAGTGGTAGTAAACAACGAAAGAAGAGAAACAGATCAGAGTGGATTGATTGACTGCGAAAAACCGCGAACAAATCTAAGATCTAGGTTTCAGTCCTCTTCAGTTTCAGTAACGACTAATGAAACGTTTGAGGTGCGTAAGTAAAGTACCGACATTGCTTTCAGTAAGCTACCGCCATCCTATTGATTCTTTCAAATATGTGAGTAGGTACTATCGTGCCATCGGTGTTTAACCCCAGGCAATGCAATTTGAGTAACTTAGCCATTTCAGCATCATTTTAATAGATACTCTTTTGTAGAGCAGCTTGTTGCGTCAATTGTCTAAACTTCAAGAACCTTTTCTTATAATATCAAAAAAAAAAAAAAAAAAAAGAGCTGATGACACCAATGGACTTTCATATAAATTGGGGTCTGCAGCTTATGACAAACGAATTCTTCAGTAATTGCATATTTTGCCTTAAACATTTGTCATTATATACACTGTTGAGTAAACTACAATTTTTCCTACATATAGATAACGTTCCTACAAAATGTTATGGCAACAATTAGGCCATTTGTTAATGCATTTATTCCACATAGGTACCCGCAAAAAGTTCCGGAATCCAATCAATAAGAAATTGTAATTCTTTTTGTTAAATATATACTCGTACCTCCCTACACTGCCACATCGACTTCTTTTTGCATTGGTAATTTTTGAAATCAATTTGCCAAATAGAGCAAAACAAACCAAATTTAATTAAATGAAACAAAAGACAAAGTTCATGGACGCTACACCCTATCTCATCACCCGTATTTATATCGCAGCAAAAATATGCAGAACTCGACACAATTCAGCATATTCAACGATGAAATAGATTCGTGAGCTTTCCACCGCTCTACTTTATTATCAGCTAGGCCTTTGCGCTCTATTGACTGCTTACGACCTAATATTTATTTATTTAGCGCGACTTAATATTTATTTATTTACTAGATGCCGATAACATTGTGGGATATTGATTCCATCTCGAGTAGTTCCTTGAACTTGAGGATTGGAGCGGAACTACATATAGGTCCATATTCTTATATTAAATATCTGAGCCTGTGAACCAAGAAAAACCTATATGAAATAGTCCACTTCGAGAATCTTCTACCTAACCTACAAGCTTTTGACACTGGTGAGCCAAATTGTGTTAGTGAAAATCACGAAGAGGGAAAATCATCTTGATAGCCAGCCCTATCCTCGGAATTGCCGACAGCCCTGAATATGTAGGTGAAAACAGTGAGTGATACTCTCACCCTCTTCTGGTTGACATCACATCCCCAAAGGTCATGTTATCGATCGTCAAAAAAGCAGCTCGAAATGAGTCTAACCTCAAAATTAAAAAAAAAAAACAATTTAATGTTGAGTAAAAAATCTTTACAGATGTATTATAAACAGCACACGTTTTTACTAATTGTATTTCATTGTATAATAGTTTTTAGAATGTTGTAATTGGGCTTAATCTATGGGAAGGGCAGCAGCATCCAACGCCTGGTCCAAATCTTCAATTAAATCTTCAACGTCCTCTAATCCAACCGATATTCTAATAAGAGAGTCGGTTATTCCTAGTTTTATTCTATCCTCTGCGGGTACAGAAGCATGTGTCATCACAGATCTACAAAAGTACATAAATATAAATTTTCTTTTGTTGCTAGAGAATCTAAAAAAGAAAAACTTACGGTAATTCAGCTAAACTTTCATAACCTCCCAGACTTTCAGCTAAGGTGAAGACCTTCAAGGACTGTAACAGTTTCTTTGACTGTTTCAATTCTCCTCTGATGGTGAAGGAAAATACTCCACTATAACCATAGGTCTGCTTTAAGGCGATTTTGTGTTGAGGATGCGAGGGCAATGCCGGGTGCAGGACCTTTCCGACATATGGATGCTGGTCTAAAAAGTGCGCAACAGCTAGAGCATTCTTCTGGTGTTGTTCCATACGCAGCGGGAGAGTTTTCAAACTACGATTCACTTGGTAGCAATCGAAAGGCGATGGAACAATTCCCGTAGCTGTTCAAATAAAAACAGTTCAACATATTCCGACTATAAATATAAATGCGCACTGTCATACCATTTTGTAAGAAACGAAGACGTTGGTGTAAGTTATCATCATTCAAAGTTGCAGCACCCATAACAACATCACCGTGTCCATTCATGTACTTGGTCAAGGAGTACACAACCATATCAGCACCTAATTCCAATGGCCTTTGGAAATACGACGTTAGGAATGTATTGTCAACAGCAACAATGACGTCCTTTTGTTGATGGGCCAGTTCGGAAACAGCTTCAATATCGACAACTTTAATCAAGGGATTTGTCGGAGTTTCAACCCACAGTAGTTTAGTATTGCTTTTGAAAGCACCCGATAAGGCACTCAAATCGGTTGCATCAACAAATGTGGTTTCTAGTCCCAGTCTTGCAGCAACTTGGCTAAAATTTAAATTTTGTCAACTTTGTCAAACTAAAGTCAAATGAGTTTCTTTTTCTACCGAAGAAGGCGGTTGGTTCCGCCGTAAACATCATCAGAAATAATAATGTGATCGCCGCTGCTCAACATTGTTAAGATGGTTGTAGTTGCTCCAAGTCCCGACGAAAAAGTCAACCCATATTTAGCGTTATCTAAAGAGGCAAGGCATTGCTCGAGAACATTTCTAGTAGGGTTGCCACTGCGAGAGTACTCGAATCCCTGTGGAGGAAGAGAGCATAGTCATTTTTTAATTAAAGTTCCAAATGAATGAGTTTTACATATATATATATAATAATGCTTTTGAGACATGCTTAGACTTCAAAGAACTAGAAAGAGTCCGCAGCCATAAACGGACCTAAACCTATATAATGAGGACTACATTATCCTACTATTAGATAGTCCACTTCGAGGGATCTTCTCCTTAACCTAAAAATTTTACACTGGTGAGCGAGAATGTGTTAGTAATTTTCCCAGATAGTGTAAAAGCTTTTAGATCTTCTCCCTAACCTCCGAAGTGGACTATCTAACTGAAGGTTTGCTAAGTTTTAAAACCTACTTTTTTCGAAAATTGGACGAAGCAAGGGATGGTAAGTTCTTTGAAGTGCTTTTTGGTTGAACTACACTCCTCCAATTCATGAACTCAAACACGACAGTCGAATCCGACCATAGTCGTAATTAATTATTACAAAGCCGTATATTTGGTCGCAAGATACGGCTATGGTCGGATGCGACTGTTCAAGAATTGGGGTGACTAGTCTGGGTCGAGACTGGTTTCATTTTTTTTTTTAGTAAAAGATGGCCAACTCTGAAATAAATAAGCTGGAGGCACATCAATGCTGCATATGCTGACAATACTAAGGGAAAGCTTTTTTTTTTTTGTGTATCACCCTTTGGTTTTTGATCTAATCTCTTTAGGATTGGATAACTGTAACTGCTATCTGTAGTACGTGAAATATTATCTCAAAAAGCTAAATTGCGTTCTTTTGCGTACAAGGCATGTACAGACCTACAACAATATCACAAATTTGATTGGGCATGCAATAAAAAATAGAAGTGTTAAAACATTACGTATGAACAGAGATAGAATTTTATTATCACCATTTTAATTGAGAATGTTACAAAAACCTAAGACAATTATTCGAAAATACATATTTGTTTGTTCTTTATATTGCGCATAGCACTTATTTCCTCGCAAAAGCATGTGTGCATCAAAAGATTGCTATCTAAGAGTAGATTAATTCAATTCAGGCTTTCCGAGAAACTCTTTCAATGACATCGTTAATTGAAAGATTGTCCAAAACATGCACTTCCACTTCACCAATTTAATACAGTTTTCATCATTCATTCATCATCAATTGTATATCAAAAGGTCATGCGGTTTTTTTGACTTCATTAAGACGATTTTCGGTATTCGTTAGAAAAAAATAACTAACAAGTTGTGCTTCCTCTCTGTACTTGTTGATAAGTAATTTGAAGATTTCACAATAAAAATAGAATTTCTATCAAACAAAAGCAATTTGTTATGATTAACTATCAGTCTGGTGATAATGTTGGACTCCAACGAAGGACTTATCTGTTTTTCAAGCTGATGAAAATATTCTCAATGTTTGAATATGTCTTTGTTTTTTTATTGGTAACAACAAATTATTCTTGTTTATAATGGCATAGGGGATGCGCAAAGCAAAAAATACTACAAGTGTAAATAAAATTATCTGGAGATCTAAAACAAGGGGGCCTGCTCGAAAAACCAAATCATACAAAATTTCAGCTTATTTTCTTCGCAAATACTCAACGGAAAAATTAGGTCCGTTCGCGTAGCAAATTCTTACGAAAAGCTGTTCGCGTACTGAGAATTTTCGTAGTTTTTCACGAGACAGTAACAAATTTCCCCATGCTACGAATTTTAGTGCAAGAAATTTCTTTGGGTTGGTTTGTGAAAACTGTCAAATCTGTCAAATCTGTCAAATCAGTGTATTTCCAACTTTTTCTTGTTCAACCCGTTCGTTTACTTTTTCGTAATTTTATTCTCTCTGAAAGAATTCTACGCCCACTCTTCAAAATTAGATAATCTACTAAATTTAGTGCAAAAAGTACGCGAACGGACCTTTACCCCTTCTAGTCTATTTTAATCTTAATTTTTCGTTTGGAAGGAGCGCTAAAAAACCTAAATTTGTTTACATCAACTTGTTAGGCGAGTGCAAAGCTTAATTATGTTTTTGTTTTTTGTTTTAATGAATGAGTCCACACACTCTTAAGAAATGTTTTGAATGGAACTTATAGTTGTGCAGTTAATTTTAGTAAAATAACTGTGCAAATTTAACTGGTAAAAATTAAACAAGACTCGTTTATTAACCAATGTATGTGTCTTTTCAGACGCATACCGATTTGTTGTGAGGGAGTTTGCAGAGCAAAAATTGAGTAGAAACAACACAAATATAAATTATTTGAGAAACATACTTTCTCTGCAAAGGAAATGATAAGTTTTGTAGACAATTTAAGCTACTTTAGAGCTCTTTTAATTATATATCACTCAACAATTTGGTACCCCATTGTAGAAGATACCTTAAGTAGATAATACTTAGTTTAAGCATTTTGTATTAATAGTATAAACCCAAGAAGAAGAAAATTTGAATAATGTCCTTTAAAAAAATATTAATATTTATTTTTTATAGAAAAAAAGTTTGCGGGTACTTATCTTTAGTATGTACTTAGCTTTATCTTCTACATACCAGAATCAACTACAAATAAAACTTGCAATTGGGTATAGTGTGGCGTAGATTCATTAAAGTAACGAGATTGAAAAACAATTTTAAATCACTATATTATATGTTTACAGTAAATGCAGGTATTAGTAAAAAGCTAATCATTTAAAAAAACAAATTCGAGAAACCCCCAAACTCCAAGAAAAAAACCAATTAAAACCGGCTCGATATGCAGTGCTGCTCCATCAATAACAACTATGTACCTACATGTAGATATATTGTGCGAGTCATAGATATAATTTATCTTCTGTGAAATACTGAGCAACAATAAGTCACCCCACATCTGCTATATTCGCTAACGTTCTGGAATAGTTTGTAAGTTCGGCTCTTCATACAATTTTTTTTTTTTTTCTAGAGCACTTGAGCTAACTTGCTAAACAGTATGATGTAGTGGATTTTGTAGTTTACACACGAAATACGTACTTAGTTCTGTAGCTATACGATACCAACCTTGGCCGTAGCCAAGCCCCACAAAGAAACTTAAGGCAAAATTGTTCTGAAGATGCCACACGTGCAATGCCAGCATTGACGTGTAATCACAGCCACATCCCCCAAATAGTATTTGTTATTCATTTCAACTAATAACTTAAAATCTAAATTCATTTTGTGTGCTATGTTGTTGCGTTATCATTTTATCGATGTCTGCGATAAAAGTAAATATTTTTGAGATAAAAGAAGTTTTTTTTTTTACATTCCATCTCGAAAGTTTGTTGCAAATTGCATCATGTTCATAGTGCTTACAGAAAGCGGACGGACAGACTTAAAGAAGAGGAAAAAACGTGAGTTAATTCTGCCTACCGGCAGTATAACCTCGAGCTACGAGAAAAAGCAAAACAGACGATTTGCACGTTACAAATAGATACTAAGTCTAAATATAGTACTTACTCTGTGTTCGGCGGGACCGTCTTGCTTGTATGTTGTGCTCATTACTATGGGCGGAATCACAGCCATGCTGGTCCATTGTTCTGGTTCCTGGCCAACATGAATTGCCTTAGTAGCGAAACCCTTTGGTTGAGATTTAAATGCCATTATTTGTTTTTTGAAAAAATGTTGTTCAAATGCCCCGATACTAATGCTGCTGCCGAACTAACCAACTGATGGAGTCGAACTGCCAAAACATCGCTAATCTTGCGAATATATACGACAAATACACATGAATCATGTACATATCAAACTCGCTTTATATACTTGCGAATATTGTGGGTATAGTGTATCCCGTCCCCCGGAAAGCGAGATGGTCGGCAATCGCCACGGCAGTGTCTACCTCGATAGTGTTTCAATTGGAAATAATATTTGATCAATTTCAAAAGCATTACTCTGTTTTCTCGCTTCTTCTTATCGACAAATTGGAGACTTATGCTTTATGTTCTTATATTACATGTAAAAGGTGCAATAATCTGTACTCGCACTTGTCCCGTTTTTACTAGTTTTCTTTTATGTGTACTTAGGGAGGGTGGCCAGGGTGGGTGTTGTTGGGACCGGCGCAGTGGTTTTGTTGCGTATGTATTTGTGCAAGATTGATGTAAACAAGCGAATTAATTGTTTTCGTTTTTTCAAATAAAAAAAATTATTTGTCTTAACAGAATTCATAGATTAGAATTAAAATAGTGTGAATTCAAAGGATCACTTTTGGTTAAATATTTTAGTTAGGAAATGTTGTCAGTAATATAAATAAAATATACACAATCCACAATTGACTTTCAAAAATAGTAGACCACCTACATTTGCATTCCAATTCCCAACATCATGGGAAACTCACCACAATAACAGAAATGCCATATGAAAAGATTTTCAGTTTTACTGAAAAATTACTACGTTTATATGCAAAGTTGAGGCCAGGTTCAACCCGGCTTGGAATTCAAATAAACGCAGGTGGAGTTCAGGTGGGTTAGATGTTTATCTCAACTCAGATCTGGTACTACGTTTATATGCGTGGGTGCCGAGCCTCAGTGGTTAGTGTGTTGGACTACTGCGCAAGGGGTTCCAAGTTCGAATACCCCTCTGCCCTTCGGATACGGCATAAAACTATAGGTCCCTTCTGTACGTGTACACATATATATCACGCGCAACACGTTCAGTTGTGAGAAGCTCGGCCTTGGCCCTCTATGAGCTGCTTACGGCCAAATATGTATATAGAGAGTCATTGGATCGATGTGAGAATTCGATTTAGGTGTTTCTTCGCACCGAGTTGAAAGATTTTCAATTTCAAAACATATTTGCAAAGAAAACATACAGGTTTCCCATCCTATAGCAAGAAAAAAGGGAGAAACTACACACACACACACAATCACAAATACAACACGTCATTTCATTATTTGAACTCCACAACCCAGGTATATACATATGTATACACGCATTTTTCTAACGATACAGTTCTATTAGCTGAGTCAAGTTGAATCAACCCCATTTCAATCCAATGTGCGTTATATGATTTTCAAGCCGGGTTGATGGATCGAGTTAGTAAATTGCATGTTTCCCTAGATTGAGTGTATGGACCACGAATTGGTTAAACAAAAATGTTAAAAATACATTGATTTAACAGCTAGAAAGAATATGGGGAATAGTTATCTCCTCGTTTTCATGCCTGCAGCTCTGCAAAAATCGTTTGAGAGGAGACCTAAACGCTTCGCGTGTAGACCGAAAATAACCATAATTGTACCTGTCAAATTAGGGTATTTTGATTTGTTTGTTGCTCACACGTTTCTTTTTCAGAATATTACTTCCAATATTTAAAATTTGACAAAAACAAAATATTGTAACTTGTAACTTGTTGAAAGGCAAAACACGTACTTATGGTCCTGTTTATGTCGCTACTTGTCCATTCCATATGGCCCAGCGAGTTCTCATTATAACAACAAAAACAAGAAATATGGCGGTTCACCGACACATATACATACAGTTGAGCGGAAGAAAAATTACATGTTCCATTGGAATCCAGAAGAGGAGAATTCTTGATTGAAACCAATGGAAAACGATATTAGTTTAAACAAGGGATGCCTATAGAAAATATTTTTATTCTAGGATTTTCTGAGCAGATTTTTTTAAAAAGCTCTACCGTTTTATATTTCTTATAAGAAATTCAAACACTTTGTCATCAGAAAGGAACAGGTTTTCCAAAGTAAAATATAAGAATTTACTTATAGAATTGTAAATCCAATTTTTATTTCTCACCCTGAACCATTTTATCATCAGTCATTTCCTTGCTGAATTGACTCATTATTATAAGAGATTCGTTTGTGTTGGTTTGCCCAATAAGTTCGAGAAGCAGCTGACTGAAGTAGCAAATCTCTCACCCATTTATTCTGTGGTATCCAAAAAAAATTCATTTGATTCGTTCGAGCCTTGTAAATTCTGCAAAAAAATTAGCAAAAATAAAAGAATTCGTGTCAATCGCTAGAAAACATTTGACAATAAATCGAAGTATTCAAGTAAGTATTTCGGAACACATAATATATTTATTTCCGAATCGAGACTTTACGCTGTTCCTCGGTTTTGTGCTGCGTATTAAAGCCAATCTTTGGGATAAGTGAAGTGGCCATGGGTCAAGTGCGTTTTAATTTATTTAAAATAAATTCCTTCTACCCTCTAATAGATAATTGTAGCCTAGGTATGGCTGTTCTTCGTTAAACAAAAAAGAAACAAAACTGCAAATTATCTGAAAGTTAACATGCTAGTTGAATTAATTTTAACAAATTTGTCGTTCTGGGCAATTTGTTTATTTGCTTTTATGCTAGGGTGGAAACAGACTGTACTATATGTATTTCCTTTCGGTGCAGTCGCAAATAACTTCCGGGTAGTGGGCGCTTTCTTTTTAATTTTTTCTTTTAATAGGATCTCTGCCAAACGGAGATAGATATTTTTTTCTTTGATTGCTAAGGGAAAGCCTGTGATTTGTGTGTGTGGCGAGTCTTTGTTATTGCTTAGTATTTATAGTCTTTTGCTGATCAAAATGGTTCCAGAATTATCCAACTCGCTGTAATGCCTTGCTTGCTATTTTGCTTACCAAACAGTCGAGCTGCTTTATATTGAAATGCTGTTTTGTGAACCATAGACTTGACCTTGTACTTGTGAGTCTGTTTAATGTTTTGACAGCGAACTTTTGGTGTGTAAAAGTGATTTGTTTGATGGTTTATTTTTTTTAATAATTAATTGGTGATGAAGATGGCAAGTACTTACTACATCTAAGACGTTAGACCACAAAATAATTGAATTAGCCCCAAAGCTTACGTATATAATTAGATGGAACTAACTGTTGCTAGGAACAATTTATATTTTTAAATAGAATGGGCAGCTTGTTGATTAGTAGAACAGTTTTTGCAGTTTACTACTTCACTTGTAACTTTTATCTCTTTACTTATTTACAATGCATACACGTCCTCGTGTCCTGTTTCTGGCAATAGGTTCCAACGCTCTTCAAATCCATCGAACCATCCGACACTGCTCTTCAATCATTTTTGGGCCATGTAATTCTGGGTCGACTGCTATTCTGCAGGGTCAATCAATCCAACGAAGGTGACACAAACTCCAATACGGCCGTAAGATTTCTTACGTGACATACTGTCAAATTGTGTAGAGATTCTTTTCTTAGCCGAGCAACGTGCGTGTGGAATACGCGCCCATATTCAACCTTCCACTTTGCTTTGTTTTGACACAAGCGATTAATATAAAACTTTTCGCACTAATTTCCGAATTTTTTCAAACTAAAACCAAACAAATCACTGATTATTGTTTTTATATTTTTAGGTGTGGAGCATTTGGATACATTATTCTTCCAGTAAACGATTTTTTTCGCAATAAACATCATACCTTTCCAGTTCGTTGCGTCCTCAGACATGCCCGTCAAAGACGATATAGTACCCCCGCCGCCGGCGAATTCAAAACAAATTGGTGTTACAAAAACTCTTTTGTATAACGGATCTAAATTTCAAGGGTTTCAAAAGTCACAAGGCAACTCTTATGATGTTGAAGTAGTTCTACAGGTAAGTCATTTGGCTCAACATTTGGCTTCAATCTAATTGTTTGCAAATATTTTCAGCATGTGGATATAGATAACTCATTTTTATGTGGTTACCTCAAAATTAACGGTCTCACTTTCGAATTTCCCACTTTAACCACATTTTTTGACGGAGAAATAATATCTAAAAAGTATCCTTTTTTGACAAGAAAATGGGAAGCGAATGCCGATGTTGACAGAGGTCATTGGGTAGGCTCATTAGAAGTTAATTTAAAATTTATCACATCTTATATAAAAGTTTTATATTTCAAGGGGAAATTTACTGCGTTTGCCGATTATAAGGATACCTTTTATTCAGATAATTTTGACTACGAAACTTTGGAAAAAAGCGATTATGTGTTTATGAGATGGAAGGAACATTTTCTGGTAAGTACTCTCTTGACAACTTTTCAAAAAGTTACATAAGATACAAAAATAACAAATTATTTCGTAAAAAGATCATATTTTGATTTAAAATATATATTCATCCTTATTTCAGGTACCTGACCACACAATTAAGGATATAAACGGCGCATCGTTTGCCGGATTTTATTATATATGCTTCACAAAGTCCAAGGGAAAAATGGAAGGCTACTACTATCACAAGTCATCTGAACTGTATCAATCCATCGAATTGAATCACGTGCCCGAGAGTTGCATTGAAATTTACGAGTTTAGATAAATTCCAACTCCGATCAAGTTTACATTGAGTTGTAGCTTAAATTTATTGGTTAATTAGTCATTTAAAATGGGCGAAGACGACGATAATAACATTCAAGCAAATCTATACCCAGTTAAACAATTTGCATTGTTATACGTAACGAGCAAGAGATGCTCCTCGCCAATTGTTTACTTGTAAATAAGATACCAAACAATTTATAGTAATTATAATAAAGAAACATATTTTGCATTAAAAATTGTTTTTAATATTGGAAAATTTGTTCCTTGTCTGTTTAAAGAAGGTGTGTGCTATCACTCTCAGGCGAATGTGACTGCAATATAGGTCACACAAATCTGTTGAGTGCACTTTTAGTCAAAAATTAAATAAGTATCAGTTTTTAAATTCTTGTGCTAAAATATGTTGACTTAGCCCATGGATGTTTGTCAGAAGTTCGCAAAACGTACGGTTTTTTGATTTACTTCGCTTTTCATTTGTAAAACACCTCCATACGTCAGTTGAAAAAGTACTTTAATGGAACAAACTTTTACAGCGGCAGCTCTGGTGATTTTACTTCCTAGAGATGTGCATATACAAAGCATATGTCGATTGCATTCAAGCTCGATACAAAAAAAATTAATCGAATTGATAAAATACCCTTTCAAACGGTATGATTAAATAGCTTTCGTTATTATTTTCGGAACTCCTATCGTACTTTTACAAATCGCTATTGCTTATTTTTTCGACATTTTCGCTTCTTAACACAATACGAGAGATAGAAGAGAATCCACCAAAATTGTTTACGCACTTTTCTTTCCCCTTTGAGCACTTTTAGATAGATGGGCCAAGATTCGAGACTTTTTGACGCACTCTTTTGGTTTACTGTTTGCAGGCACACGCATGCAAAATCTTTCAAATTCTTCTACCTTTCCGGCAGAGGTTACAGGTTACCCCGTTTACTTCTGTTCTCTCTCGCAACCTCACTTTTGAGAGTCTCGAGTAGGAGTCTCTCTATCTAAAGTGCTCAAATAAATATAGCTTTCGATGATTTAGATAACAGATATATCGAATTCATAATATCGATTAATTTTTTTCCTATGCGCATCTCAATATCTCGCCTTCAGTTTTCTTCTTGTGTTTATTTTTGTTCCTTTCCGCATATTAAAAAACACAAATCTGAAGCTTGAATATGCTTTGCCCCGAGGTATGGAGATTTCCCACAAGTCAAGCGAAAAACTCCCACCATACTGGAAGCTATGATAAAAAAGGATGTCAAGCTGTGGAGAAGTTCGTAAAGGGTTGTCCATTCAACGAAATGGTAAGTCGGAAATTGTTATTGTACTTTAAACCATGTGCTTTCTAGTATTAAGCTAGCTAAGCAAATCTATTGGGATGTAAACAATGCAACAATCATCACACAGCTACATGCAATCTTCCCTCCTTGTCAAGTCTAAAAATACATTCTATATCTGCCATAAAAAATTTTCTCATAATGCGTCTTTTCTTAAAGTTCATATGTTTAAAGACCCATAAGATTTTGTGAGTTTATCTCTAAAGAACACAAATTTCAATATTAGTTTCTAATTTCGCCTCATATATTTGTATTTTATTTGATTTTGATTAGGTGTCTATTATTTTACCTGGTTGCGATTCCATACCTCTAGCTTTAAACCAGCTAATTGATGCCAGTGACTATTACTTGATTCGTAATCTTAAACTATCTGAATTGGTACGAAGGGAATTTGTTGAGGCGTTTATAAAACGGGGTAAGCATATAACACAAAATGAATTTGTTTGTACAAATATGCATTTTTTTAATTTTTTAGGTAAATTGACCGGCATTTCAACAGATATTGGAGCATACAACAGAAGCGGAAATGTATTTGCAATAACACCCGATGGGAAGCTGATTCTTTCGGTGAATAAAGATCTGTACCATATTCTGGGGTTAGAAGGGCGATCTACTAGCCCAAAGAGGAGCAGACAGCAATTTGGTGAGTTTAATGATAAAAAAGAAACAGCATACATATAGTTTGGTTATATTGCTATGTTCTATGAAGCAAGGTCAAAAGAGCGAAGAATGTAGGTAAAAAAGAAAAGGTGGTTGTTTCGCTATGTTTGCTCTGTAATGAGAACTATTCCTTTGGCTTCTAAAACGACAATACACGTGGAATATTTTTCACATTTTAACTCTTACACAGAAGAACCATAACTTCCTGAAAAATCGTCAAGGAGTTTTGTATTGAGACACAATCTTAAAGCCGGCTTTTTAAAATGTTCACTTAAATATTGTATTTAAATATACACACTTTCTAATTTGAAAAAAGAAGTATAACTACTGATTTTTTCAGATTCTGTTTGGTGAAGTTTGGCGAAGAAAACAACAAAACTTTTCAAATGCCGAAATACAGACAACCACCGCCACTAGAGGACTTGGCACTGAAAGCCTCTGTGGCATGGCTGAGCGACTTTGGCAGGAGATATATGAAAAATCTTCGAGTAATTTCCAAACATGACACTCATAAGGCGACCGAGATATTAAAAGTCTGCCTAGAAACTGCACATGACGTTTTCGAATACAATGTACCCCATTACTTATTTGATCGTTTGGGTAAAGAGGTGTTCCAAACCATCCCAAAACTGATAGATGACGTGAAAGGCTGTCTACGAGCATCATCATCCATAAGTGAATACCTGAGTCAAGTTAATGTTGCTGTCGGCTTGGCTGGAGTTGTAGTTTCACCCTATTTACGCTTCTTGGATTTCTTACAAGTTCCGAAAATGATGAGGCAATTGTTTTACATGAAACTCAGTAGTATGGTAGGCTTAGAGTTTTTGAATTTAAGTTCACTCTCCGGTGGATGGAAGACATCTGAAATGGAACCGATTGTTATAAATGGACTGTCTTGTATGCGTAACTTGAGGACACTTGTATTGAACTATGATTGCACTGATACTATACTAGAATTACTAGAATCAGCGTGTCCTCGTCTACATACACTGGATATATGCTCGTCAAAGTCCATTACAAATAACAGCGTCAAGTATTTAAACAATTTGAAGAATCTACGTGTGTTACACTTGTACAGAACTTCAATAACACTAGAAGGGTACACCAGACTGTTAGTCAAAATGCCATTCTTGCAGGATATTGGCCGATTTGATGATATTGGACGATGCTTGGAATATGTTGACATGACTTATGAAGGTTACGACGCATGGGAACGACCAAAATTGCAGTTGAGAGTATTTTCAAGTCGATATGTTGTAACGAAACACTTACAAATTCTTGCAGAGCTCTGTCCTGAAATAACAACTGTTCTTCTTTTTCATAATCCTTTGCTGAACGATCTAATGGCATTGATTGCAATAAACAAGTTATCTATTTTGAAACTTCTCTCGTGCGATTTCTTTGGCGATCAAGTGAGGGACGTTCTACAGGTAAAAGGTTGCAATCTTACGCATTTGCACTTTGAGCATGTCGATCAGTTGGATATGAATGCTCTTATGTATGTTAGCCAATACTGTCCAGATTTGAAGATTCTTACTTTCTACAATTGCGAGCTGATTGAGAGTACTTCGTTGTATACGAGGAAACTTGAAATACCGCCGTTTATGAATTTGGAAAAACTGACAATTGCCGCCGCTTGTTTTGATCAGCACATGGAGTTTCTTTTGTCGCATTGTTTGAAAATTAAAACTATTCATATTGGTACAATGGCACCAACCAGCGATGCTCTTTTTGATAAAATACTGGCCAAGAATCCAATGCAATACCTCGAGTCGCTTAATGTTGTCTTTTCGAATGGACTCTCAATACGAATGGCGTACAAGTTGGTCGAGGTATGTCCTAATCTGAGAATCTTAGGCGAACTTGGCAGTTGGTCGTTAATCAATGAGTTTGAATTGGAATGCTTTAAGATGTTTATCTCAACGAAAAATCTCGACTTGGATATACACACCTTTACAAGATTTAGCACTGAGCCTCATGATTCGACTGTGTGATAATGAATTTCCATAATTGTTTTATGTTATAGTTTATCAATTAGTCTCTCTTTCTGTGTTTGTGTGTTAATATTCTGAAATGTATTTAAGAGAAAAACAAAATAAATTAAATAAAAATAATAAAAAGCATAATTATTTTCATTTTGTTTGCTCAGATGCTTCTCTTATGGGTTCTGGATTTCTCTCAACTTTGATAACAATGCTTCAATCCTTTTGTGTTATATTAATTGGAACTTTTTCATTAAACCACATTGTGGTCTATTCGCCTCTAATCGCAGATCGCAGTTATGATTTTATCGCAATTTTCCGTGTGTATTGGCGCTCTATTCGGTGAAGCTTCTTCAGAAAAAAATGCCTCTTATGATGGAAACACCATTTGTATATGATATTTTTATTTCGCACCGCGACCTAGTGCTCAATCTGCCCTTGCTAACACCTCGGAGAGTTTTGTACAGATAACTTTCTTCTACGCCTTATACCATAACCTCGCATTGATCGTTCTGACCTTTCGCAAAAAGCTCTCTACATTCTTTAACTTAATTTAAACTTCTTTCTTTAAATGATATTGCTTCGACAAGGTACATTTTACTCTATTTGGTGACATCTTTCTAGAAATAACTATTGACCTTACAAGCAAAGACATCCATGAACAGTCCAGAATCTACAGCCGGATCAAAAGTGCCTTATCGAATCCAGAAATCGATTTATTTGACTTCCAACTATGTTGGGACTCAATTGACTCTGCAGTTTGTCCATCATCCGTGGCGAGATTCTTCAACGACATTGGCTACAAAGTGGAACAACATGGCATTCAAGTAATTTCAGCGACTGCTGAAGATTTAAAGATACCGAACCAATTATTTGCTAATGAGCAGGTGGATAGTGAGTTGGCCCAGGGGATCGCTGAATATTACGCAACTTTTATACTTGCATGTGACACAAATACTAGTAAAGAAATAAATTCATATAGCCCAACGTCAGACTTGGACCTACATGATGCGAAATCAACAAGGGCATTGATCATACATTGCAAGGGGCTCTTACCTACTAGCTTTATCACAAAACTTATGGAATTATCAAGGTATTTTGTTACGATACTTATTTGAATTTTATTCTTTAAGAAAAATATATATATATACATTTCCAGACTATCAGAAGACGGTGAATCAGCTATATTTTGTGTCAACGCTTATAAGCAGGCTCCAGCTTCAAATAGCAAAGGATATATTGTCAATATACTAAACGATACAAAATACTTTTTGTTCAAAACATAAACGATAAACTATAGAATTAGAATTAAATTTATAAAACAATAAGATTTCCACTTTTCTGAACTTCAGTGGTAGGAAGTGTTGGTTGCTTTTTATTGATACTCCTTGTAGGCACACCACTTGTGCTTGGTTCTGATTCCGTTGGTGGATTCGCTGATGTGGTAGGTGTTATAGTATTAGCTGTTGAGGCAACAGTTTCTCGGTTCTCCGAAACGTAATCTTTAAATATATTTTTTTTTACAATAAGACCGAGAACTTTAGGAAATAAATCTTACTTGAATCGATAACTTCGTGATTTCTCTCCCTTCGTTTTGTGTGGGCATACATCCCTAGGTAAAAAGCAAAGGGTATAGCACCGAATAAAGTGCTGGCAATGATAAAAAGCGTCATGCTATATTCCCGATGACAACATTTTAAGTCCTTGGACCAAGTCGTTCGAGATCTATTCATCTGAAAGCAGTACAAGGAGTTTTATTATTATTGTAATATAACCAGTTATTATACGCACCGCATCTTGAGTGTCATAACATATTTTTCCTTGTTTTTCTTTTTCCATCTTTTTAAAGAAATCATTTAGAAGGATATAATCGCCAGTGCAGTTCGTGCATGTTGTTTGCGGTGGAAGGTTTTTATTCAAGCAATCAGTGAAATTAGTTTCAAGCTTATTAAAAGTTATAGTCGAATTACTTAAGTTTTCACCTTCAAAGCAGTCTGTAATGAACAATTTATTTTTGTAAATACATGCACAGACAATTGTATAATGGCTCTAGTAACTTACCATAACAAAATGCCTTATTCCACATATCAACGAGGTTGTTCTGCATATTAGACACAATATTAAGACGGTTTTGATTGATGTATAGATCTGAACAGTTGCTTACTAGCAACTTGTACTTTTCAGTCATAAGTTCGTACTTGTCACTGCAGTTAGTGCACGATTTGAAAGGCGTAGAGTTGTGGACAAGACACATGACGAATAAACTCTGCTCATTTGCTAAAGAGCCTAGTATTTTAGTGCACGATTCATGATGCTAAATGTATATTTCAGTCAGTAAATATGTATATTAAAAACAATGGAATACTTACTCCCTGTGGTGTCAGTGTTTTTGAAGCGAAACAGATAATCATTCCTCCAAATAGAAACAGCAAAACATATCGTAAGGTGAAGATCATGGTTTTCTATTTAGAATTGAAAAAAGAAAAAGTAAACACCTAAATAATCGCGAATATGCTTATTTGTTTCAACAAAATAAAACAAAAAACTATCGCTTCTGACAGTCTTATCAGTTCCACTTCCGCCGCATTCCTTGAAAGCAGGTAATGGGTGTGTTTGTTTATATAATCCAAATAAACGGGGTATCCCCCGAAATCACATTCACATCACTGTCAATATATACTACGTTTGTATGCAGAGTTGAGGGATCAAGCTGAGCTGTCGATGTAAATATTTCCGAGTTGAAAAATACAGATGGGGTTGAACGTACAGATGAGTACAGCACTCATTGTTTTATTTCTTTTCTGTTTTGTTGATTTGCTAGCGAAAACAAAATAGTTCCCTATTCCAAACTAAGAAAACTTATTCGCAATGAAAACAAACTTATTTTCCACCACAGAGAAAGAATAAAAAGGAAAACAAGTCCTCAACCAAGGTATCCAAGGTATATAGAAAGTCCGCCTGTGTGCCTTTTGTACTAAATTCGAAGATTTACAAATTTCAAAGAGTGGGGGTAAATTTCTTAGAGAGAACTAAAATTACGGAAAAGTAAACGAACTCGTTGAACAAAAAAAAGTTGAAAATACATTGGTTTGAGAGCTTTGACAGTTTTCATAAACCAGCCCACAGAAATTTCTTGCACTAAAATTCGTAGCATGGGGAAATTTCTTACTCTCTCGTGATTTCTTTCTTTTGTGAAAAACTACGAAAATTCTCAATACTCGAACAGCTTTCCGTAAAAATTCGTAAAGTTTCGTAAAAATTCGCTGTTTTAGGAGGGTACGCGAACGGACCTATTAACTACTTATTTACTGTATTTAAATTTTATTGCGACACAAACCAATACGCTACCCTATAGATCCGGAACGAACTGAAAAAGTACTGAGCAACTACCTGGCTACCTCCCCTCCACACAAGCGTTCGCACAATGACATTTCCTAAACATGTAAACAAAGTTCTCTCCCGCATCTTTGTACCTATCTTTTTTCTTAAATTTTCTAAATAAAATACAAAATGTGTGGTATTTTTTGTTCAGTGTGTAAAAACGGTGAATGTGTTTCTATTGACTCGGTATGAAAATGTCAGATTAAATAAAAAACTGTGATTTAATATTTAGCTTTTTTGGCAGAAACTCGAAAGTTTGTTGCGGAACCGTGGACCGGACAATCAGAACGTGCTCTCAAAAGGAAACGTTTTATTTGGAGGCTTCGTTCTATGGCAGCAAGGTAGAAAAGTCACACCGCAGCCAGTTTGTGTTGGCAATTGGATTTTGTTGCTAAATGGCGATATTTTTAATAAAAATCATGATTATGAATCATCTGATACACAATGGCTTATAGAGAAACTTTGCTGTTGTGATAATGACGAGGATATCCTAAAATTATTCACATCCTTAAGGGGTCCCTATAGTGTGATTATGTTCGACATCAATAGCGATAATCTTTATTTCGCTAGAGATCCTTTGGGACGAAATTCCTTGATTGTGGAGCGAGATTCAAATCAATTACGAGTACTAAGCAACTCTTGTAAGAACGGTCAAAAAATCTTGTACCTATTTTATTTAAAATGTTGTTATTCTCATTTACAGATATCAACGAATCAAGTTTAGGCACAAGATGCATGGAACTTCTGCCATATGGACTGTACAAAGTTAATGTACGAAACACTGAGAGTGCCATACTATTTCCATGGAAATCGCTGCAGCATTTTATGCCACATGGACTAGAGACACTCAAAAGAATCATTCCTGTAATATCGATAAATGAATGCATTAGTCCCGAGTGGCTTTTACAATCAGAGAACAAACATGTGAGTAATATAGAGTAATATTAGATGATCGCGTTCTAGTTCTATACGTACGACGGCTAGTCGAAATGTTTAATGAGACCCAACTACTCTTATTCCAAATGCTGTGCGTAAACAAAACAACTCCAAGGGTCATGGGCTATTAATTGTCTAATATTTATTTATATTTGCTTTAACCAAAAATTAATTAACATTTTTTTCCAACACCTACTTCTTTTATTTTTAATTTGCAGGAACCATTTGATTTTTATCAGCTCTGCAGCTCGGTAGGCCCCGATGACGACATATATAGTTACCTCTTGTGCAATGAAAATGTAAAGGATACTGTGTGCAAATTTATAGATTTGCTTCGAAACTCTATTAAAGAGCGAGTATCATGTACACCAAAATATTGCAACAAGTGCATAAAGCAATTGAAGCCGGAATGTCATCATTCAAAAATAGGAATTTTATTCTCTGGAGGAATAGATTGTACTATCTTAGCCTTAGTTGCTAATGAACTAGTAGATGCACATGATTCCATTGATTTGATCAATGTAGCGTTTGAAGCTCACAATGCGAAGGAAGTTAATTGGAATGTTCCTGACCGACGTTCTGCTAAAGCATCATTTGAAGAATTAAAAGGACTCTGTCCCATGAGGTAACACATTAGAAGTAACTGTTTTCCTCCAAAAAAAGTAAAAATTGCGTCTCTTCATTTAATTTAGAAATTGGAATTTAGTCGAAGTTAATGTTACTAGAAAAGAATTGAACGAAATATTGGAATCACACATCAAGCATCTAATCTATCCACTCAATACGGTTCTGGATGAATCACTTGGTTGTGCATTTTGGTTTGCATCACGAGGACAAGGTTACTGCGGTGGAACGCTCTACGAATCCACAACGAGAGTAAAATTGTAATATACCTATTTTTAGTGCAAATATTATCGAATGCAACTTTTTATTTGATAGGTAATATTAATTGGAAGTGGAGCTGATGAACTATTTGGAGGTTACACAAGGCACAGAAATGCATTCGAAAGGTTCCTTGGGTCACACGAGGAGAAGATTTTAAATCTTTTTGAAGAACTGGAAATGGATTGGCTGCGAATGCCTTCCAGAAACCTTGGCAGAGATGATAGAGTAATTGCCGATAATGGAAGGACATCACGGGCACCATTTATTCAGGAAGACCTTGTGCAATTTGTTCGTAGTCTGAAAGCATATCAGCGATGTTGTTTTTCACTCGAGCAGGGCATAGGCGATAAGTTATTCTTGCGACTAACTGGTTACCAATTAGGTTTAAGAAGCTCAGTTTTGCTAAAAAAACGCGCAATACAATTCGGTTCTAGGATTGCCAATAAGAATCAAAATGCAAAAGATGTGTCTACCAGTATTCGGTAGTGTTGTTGCTTTTTTTTTATGAAAGAAAAGTTATTATTTTATATTTTTTTAGTTTAATAAATACATAAACTCTTAAAGTTTTCATTTTCAACAAACAAATTTAAATAAAATAAAACAGTAGTGTAAATTATACAAAAATCGCAAGAAAAAGAAAGCTAAATTTTCTACAACACTTTTACAATGTAGGTTAAGTTAATGTTTACGACTAATATTATGGGTTCTGATCAATTTTATTGGCTTTTTCCTCTGTGGGATTGAAAATGTCCGCACATAAAATATCAAAGTCAATGAGACCGGAGAGATGTGATCGTGTTCCAAGTTCCATATTTGCGCACAGCTCAATGTCTCCGCAGAAATCATCGTCAATATAGAAATCCTCTGTGGATTTGCATCCCTAAAGGAAGAAATAATATATACATGTGTAAGTATAATAATATTTAGAAAATAGAAAAAATGTTAGATAAAACAAGAAGGATTCGTGAATAGAGCTTCACTGTTCGTGTACTTTCTGCACTAAAATTTGCAAAATTTCTAGTTCTCTCAGAGAAAGACAAATCTCCAAAAAAGTACCAGAACGGGTTAAATAAAAAAGCTACCCATTTTTTTAGACGTCAACCTTGTTTGTACCGACTTACTTAAAATTATTTTGACAGCCAACAACAACACAATCATTTGACAGAACTCATATTTTTAGGACCGTTCGCGTACACTCCTAAAACCTCGATTTATTACGAAAATTGACGAATTTTTACTAAAAGCTGTTCGCGTACGGAGAATTTTCGTAGTTCTTCGGAGAAGAGAGCGCTCACGAGAGAATAAGAAATTTCCCCATGCTATGAATTTTAGCCCAAGAAATTGCTATGTTTAGGCTGGTTTATGACTGTCAACTCAGTGTATTTTCTACTTTTTCTTGTTCAACCCGTTCGTTCGTACGTTTCGCAATTTTAGCTCTCTCTGAGAGAAATTTACTCCCACTCTTCGAAATTTGATAATCTACAATTTAGTGCAAAAAGTACGCGAACGGACCTTTTGCCCAAAGAAATTTCTTGGACTAAAATTCGCGCTCGTGAGCGCTCTCTTCTGCGAAAAACTAAAAAAATTCTATGTAGGCGAACAGCTTTTCGTAAAAATTCACTGTTTAGGGAGGGTACGCGAACGGACTTACTTTGTATGCGAACAGTCGTAACAAGGTTATATGGAATTCGTGAGCAAATTTCTGACAGAAATGAGGAAAATGAATTAGGCTTATATACAGGTGATTCAAATAATTGAATGCTTGTTGAGTGTAGAACAGAAACACAAACCATTCTGACAAAACTTCTTACTTTAAAACCTAAATACATATTTGGGCAGACAAACGTTTATTGTCGGTAGGACACTTACCTGCGATCCTATATTGCGAGCTAATGGTGTTAAAAGCATTTCGGTGCAAGTATTGCTGATATTTTCACTGCTATTCGAGGGCACTACGAAGAAATAAAACAAAATATTAATAAAATAATGTTTCCTCATCATAGCTTAAAAGTTATTACCAACATCGTCGACGACAAACAGCCTGTATCCACAATTTAGGCATGCCAGTTTACCAACTTTAATTTTAAAGTCCTTATTATTCTGAAACACGTTTTTACCTATCGTTGTTTTACCCTCCTTCTCACCTTCAGTTTCGACAGTGGACTTGGCTTTACGCAGCCGTTTAAATATTTCTGTTCCGTATATCGAGTGTCGAGCAGTTAGTGCTCTACCGTTTGGATTTTTCCGGATGTAGTAACTGCCAAGGTCAGACGCTCGTCTGTCCAGCTTTTTAAAATTCAATGTTAGCATAGGACTCTGTTTAAGTTCACTAGGTATTTTGCAGCGTTCCGGTTCCATTTCGATTCTCTTTTGCTGTACATTTTCCTCGTCTTTATCTTTAAAACAATTATCACCGTTATTTCGAAGAATGACATTTAATTTCGAAACACTCTTTTCGGGATCATGGTTGTTTTGCGTTCGATCTACACCGGGCAGTTCTTCTTTATGTTCATCTGTATTTGGACTAGTCGAAGATAGAGTTCTCTTTGACTTTGGTGAGCTAGATTCACTTAAGGTTGATTTGGAAAAAGATTCAAATTTATTAACAGCATCTTTTACGGATATACGCCTTGGACTCTTGACGCTTTGATCGCATTTTTGTTTTTCTCGTCGCCAAAGTGATTTTTCGAAATCAGCTGCCGGTTGACTTCGAGAAAAGAAATCGTTGATGCCCTTTTGGCTGATAGCGGTTTCCGAGTTTTTTTGGAATACCTTTTCTGTTACAGAGGCAAGTTTTGTACCGTTATTTTTATACTTTGAATGATTTTCTTCTGGTGAGGGAGTTTTAATTTGCTCACTCGATGGTGATTGTGAATTCGATTTGGACACCAAATTAAAGAACTTTATATGATCAGAGATCTGCGATGAGTTACGTTGTGGTGGTCCAGGTGAACAATTCTCAGCGATCAATTCATCATTTTTGCTCGGTGTTCTATTTTTCTTCGAATTCGGTCGAATGCGAATATTAACGTTGTACAACTTATTCGGCGTTGTATGGTCCGATGAAACCGCATTGGTTACTTTGTTTTCTACTATTTGAATCCCATTGATTGCCGCATCGTCATCCTTGGACTTGATCTCCAAATGCACAATGGGCGATATTGACTGGTTCGAAAGCCAGGCGGTTTTCCTAAGTTTGTTGCTACGAGCAATCGGTGTTTCTGGTATAGATAGTTCCCCGATTTCGAAACCACACCCAGGGCTGTTAGGCGACGATGTTTGAGATGGAATCATGACATCAGATGTTCTTTTGCACTTCTCCATTTGTGAATAAACAAATAATTGCTGTGCAGCCAAATGATTCTTTCCAAAGATATTTCTTCGTTTTTTAATTGTACTTGTTTTTTCGGAAGTTGTTGGGCCAAAACCTTTGGGACTTTGCATATTTGGTATCCTATGAGATGCATCGATAACTGAATAAATTTTCTCCTCACTGGCATTTATTTTCTCATCCAAGTCAAGTGGTACTTGGCATAGTAAATCGTTAAGTTTAATTGTATCTGAGATGCGTTTTTCCGATGACATATTCAGACCCAGTTGCAATGCTTTTGCAAATGGATTTTGCCTCTCGTCTTGAAGAATGGGTAGTTGAGCATTTTCCAGGTAAAACAATTTTATCATTTCATCGTAATTGAAATCAACAAATGGCGTCGCACAATGAATCATTTCCCAGAGCGTAAGGCAAATACCATAAACATCGGATTGTATCGTAGGGAATACGAACGGGAAGCGATTGGACAACAATTCAGGCGCTTGGTAATTGTGCTTGGAAAATTCTTTTCTATATTTTACACTGTACGGCCTGAGATTGTACGGCAAATGGGTTGCATTATTTACTTGTTGATTATCTGGAAAAAGTTATTAAAATAAGGTTCTTAGCTTCACATTGTATTTAATTAGTGGAAAGTGACACAAATATATTAAATAAATAAGAAGCAAAGGACTTAAAGATGCTTGTCCACTTGAGAGTAAAATTTGGGCGAGTAGCTCTCAAGCCAGTATCGAGGGAAATTTCGTAGGTGCACACGGTATACTACTCTCAGCTTTCAAACTTTTAAAGAGTTGCTAGCAAGTGGACAGATGTTATCTTACTCTCGGAGATCAACTCACACTTTTTAATAATGTTCGCATTCTGAGAGTAGATAGTCGCGATAGTGAATCAAATAAATTTAACTCTCGTACGGAAAGCTACTCAAGAGTTACTCTCGAGAGTTTACTAGCGAAAGTGCTCTCAAGTGGAGACGTACCTTGAGAGCTAGCTAGTCGCGATGGTAGATCACAGAAATTTTACTCTCGTATGGAAAGCTACTCAAAAGTTACTCTCGAGAGTTTACTAGCTAAAGGGTTCTCAAGTGGACACGCACCTCAAGAATAGAAAGAAAATGTTTAAACATTGACTTATTTTTTTTTTACATATTTACCATTTTGGAAAATTGTAGTTAGCTCCTTTTTTAGGTCTTCATTTAGAGTTGTTGTAAGTTCAAATGATGTGAGTTTAACTGCTTTGGATAAGTTGCACATAACTATGCTATGAGTTGATATGTTGGAATGTACCAATCCATGTTTGTGTAGATATGTGACAGCGCTGTTTATCTGAAGGGTATACAGTAGGCAAATCGAGAGTGGTATGCGGCCTCCCTAAAATTAAAAAAAAAAAAACGATATAAGTAACCCACCGGTGTAAGTCCTACTTTTTTTTTTACCTCAACATGTATAAAATGGTTTAATGAGTAATCCAGTGGCTCTAATATTAACGAATCCAAAGCGCATTTATTGTCCACTGTTATGCCCATTAAGAGAGCTATATCTGGATGTCGAATTTTGCTACAAATCATGATTTATATCGAGTTTTGAAAATGATAATCGTTAGTCAAACTTACCGCAGGACTTCATAGTTCAATTGAAGGGCACTATCACCGTAGTGGTGTTCTCGCCTGAGTGGCTTAAATTGGGTCACAAGAATACAGTGAAATGTACCCGATTGCAAGGTTCCACTCATAGTCTCAAATACTTCCTTGGGCTCGTTTTCTGTGACTTCATTGGAAGCACAAACAATTATTTCTGCGAAATGCTGTATATATATGTGAGCATCAATATTAAGAAAAGGAAATGACAATACATTGTTTTAATGTAATCACTTTTTAGCACAGTGATTAAAATAATGATTATGACGCACTCACCATATTGGTTTTCGTCTTTAAAACAGGATTGCTATCTATATTCTCTGTTATGTTTCGACTCCACAGTTCTAATGCTTCCAATTCTTTTATGATATCATGTTCCTTTGAATTATTCTGATCTTCTGTGGCCTTAGTTCCTGAAAAAATTGATGAAAAAAAGTTAGTTTCAACTTTCGCCAAGTTTTTTAGAAAACATACCACTAGTTTTGTCTAGATCTGTGACTATAACGTTTCCTCTGTGAAACTGATTTCTACCAAAGGACACTGACATATGAGACACGCCAAGCCGTTCCTTCTCATTAAGGAATTGAAAATTATCATCCACGTACTGTTGGTAGCTCGAAGTGTCGTTTAGTCGCACAGCTCTGCAGTCAATTTCCTTTGAACGTTCAGGATAATACTTCTCGTCCTCATCGAGTTTTTCATTTAACGGTAGAGCATATTCAACTTCATCACCATGCCTATTGATCACTGTTTGGTAGGGTGGATTTCTTCCGAATTTTCCGTTGCTCGAGGTAGAATCTCGGATTGTATCGTCCTGGGTGAAAGGTTTAAACGCTGCTCTTAGAGCATCTAGAGGTTCCAAACCATTGGGACTTTCACACATCCAATCTTGTGTAGGTTTTTCTATTTCCTGCTCTCGAATTGGAGTCCTAACATCGGGAAAAGGATTTGAATTCTCCTTAAAGAATTTCACTGGAGGACTAAGTAAATGTTTGTTGATATTGAGAATGTCTGGGCTGCGATCGAATTGATTTACCAGTTCAACGATTGCGTTTTCATAGATCTGCAAATCGCCCGTTTGACGTACACTTGAATTTCGGCGTATTCTAGGTTTCGTAATGTCGGTTGTGGGATACGAATGACGTATTGGCATTAAGTTTATATTACTTGCGATTGATGATGGACTTTCATCGTTTTTATAATGTTCCAATTGATTCACTTGAATCTCTTCATACAAACCACTGGTTTCTGTGTTTGTCACGTTTTTAGGAAGAAGATCTTTATCACTGGTTGCAATTCTGTTTTCGATGCACGAATCACTGTGATCTCGAGTTTTTGCTAATTTTCTACTTTGCTTACGACTTAGACGTGCACTGCCACCGAATAGTTGTCTTTGCCGCCATTCATTAAATTTTGATAGGGCCTTAACATAAGATTCGTCGCGGGGAAATTGTGAACTATTTCCCGAAAGTGGTGGTTCACTTTGGCGGCGCTTGCATGAATTTGACGAGTCTAACTCCCTGTAAAAAATTTAAAAAAAAAATAAAAAAACTTAATACAACCTCTAACTGATAGCGCCTATTTAAAAATATTCAAGATTGAAAATTCTTAAACTGAAAACAATTTAGGAGAAAAAAATAAATAGTCCTTAAATTAGTGAATACAATACATTTCAACATTTGAACATAACCTCTCATATTCGTTTGATTAGTTATTCAAATTTAAGGAACACCTGTGCCTGATGAAGAAATTGTTGACTTCAGGCTTTGTAATATGTTCTCAATCAAACCATAAAAAATATTTTCTAAAAAACACTTTCTACTAAAAACCAGCCCCATCTTCACAAAAGGCGATCCTATGTCTTGTTAGAACTGACGAGGCATATCCCTCTTAAATGTCGCATATAAGATCCTATCCAACGTATTGTGCGAACGTCTAAACCTTTCTGCAACACACTAAACGACACGTACCTGTGTGGCTGCTGGCCAATAGACAACATTTTTACACTCAGACAAATCCTCGAAAAGACCAACGAATTTCACCACCTTTTCGTCGACTTTAAAGCCGCCTGTGACAGGTTTGAACGTTTTGAGCTCTACCAGGCGATGGCTCAATTCGGGATACCGTCAAAACTTATCCAGATGTGTCGCGTAACGTTGCTGTGTGCAACTTGGAAACAACTCTTTTGAGCTCTTCCAAACGTGCACCGGATTCAGGCAGGGAGATGCGCTATCATGTGATTTCTTCAATATCGTGTTCAAGCAGATAGTTCTTCGAGTTGTAAAAGATTGAATTCATTGAAGTCACAATAAAAACTTTTTCGTAATAATTTCAATCCTAAAAATTCAACTTAAGACTTCAACTTCAAAATAGGTCTATTCCCGTATTGACTAAAACTAGAGAGGTAACGAAAAAGTACCCATCTGCGAATTTTAGTCCAAGAAATTTTGGAGATTTTTTTTTTTCTGAGAGAATTTTACCCCCGCTCTTAGGAATTTTACAAACTGCGAATTTGAAAAAAGTACGGGAACAGACCACCATTAATTTTGAAGTAATTAAAGATTGCATTCAATTTAATTCAGTCATCTCTGACTTCACTGAAGTCATTGACGTCTTTTTGAAGTCTTTGCAGTGATTGCATTCATTTTGAAGTCATGAAATAGTAGAAGTTATTTTGGAGTTTTTTGGGTTCAATTCTATTGAGAAAAAGTAAACTCCTAACTCGACGGACCAAATTAATGCTCTATAAAACGCTCATCTTACCAGCCCTGCTGTATGGAGCCTAGTGCTGGACGATAAGGGTGAACGGAGTAAAAGATACAATTGAGGATGTTGTCCAAAAAGCCAAGATATTCAGACTACATTGAGCACAATGCTCCTGCCAAGAGAATCTTCGAATCGCAGCCCCCAAAGCTAATGATGTTGCAGCAACTAAAACACAAATCAGTGAACCGCCTCTTGGTTTAAATAGGAGAAAAATTGTGAGCAGCACTGTTTGGAATGAATATTTATGAAAAAGGTTCCTTTACTGTCAATGCGTCTTCGACACAATTTTACACAGAGAATGTTAGCCCCGAGTGTTTGTAACGTGATTGCACACGTTACAAGTTGATGTTTTGTTTTAGAAATGATTTGAGTTTGTGTTAAACTAAGCCAAACATGAAAGGAAGTGAATAGAATAAGCTGACAAATATTTTGATCATTATTTTCCAATGGCAGTGGCTTTTGGTTAGAGAATGAACATAAATAGGGAACATTATGAAAAAAAAAACAATAGACCATCGAACACTATAAATGATATGCTTGTTATTTAAACAAAACTTACTTTTTCCAGGTGACTGCTAAAACGGAAGAAAACATAAATTAACTTGAATTTTTAATACCGAATGATACTTTTAAAAAAGTGGAACTTCACCCTTTCTTTTTTTGAGGTTACGTATACAATTAATTTCCCTCCATTCTTGGACGTAATGGTCACAAATACCCGTTATAAAGACCCGCTTTATATATGTATGTCACCAAAATTCCAAGTTAGAATAAATCATCGAAGAACAAAAAAAATACTAAATAAATTAATTACAAGTCTATTTCACAAGGACCACTTGTTTGATTGTCACAGTAGCGAAAACACTATTACGATTGGGAAAGCACTGTCCATTTATTACCAAAGTAAATTTCGTCTCTCGAAAGAATTATAATTTCACCGGGTCAACCGATTCCAACCACAAAATAATTTAGAGTTCTGTGCAATTAAACTAACGAAAACCGCAACTATCAAAAATAAATCAGCTGCGCAACAAAGTACAGCCCAGTTATAAGACTAGCTTATGCTACAATGAATCGAAGAGGAGACACGCATGAGGAATCATCGCTACTGTAAATCGACCATTGGTTCTTGCTGGCAAGTGTATGCGCCATAGTCATTGAACCTGATAGGGCGCGATTTGAATTAATCTTTCATAAATATTTGAAAAAAGGAGCCCTATTAATGCTTTTACTATACCTTTTAATCCATTTTATCAGGCCCATAGTCAAGTATTTAAAATGTCTTTATTTTTAAAAGAATTGCACGTTTAATATATTTTTTAAAGTACACAAATCTATGCTAAGTCAGGTAACACTTTGCTTCACTTCACGTACTGAAATTTAACGTCTGTTTAAGCTTATCCAAGCATGCACGACAAGAATAACAGGTGTGGATTTTGACATGATAGTGAGTAAAGATGTAGGGCGCCTTAATAGATTATATTATTCGAACGATCGATTGGACAAGTTATTACTTTAAAACTGTTACATTGCACTTTGTTATTAACCTACTGAAATGATAATTTCAAGAGGTGTGTAGCAATGGTATTTTCATAAGATATTGGATAGGTTATATTTGTATGATGATAATTCAATTTCATCGGGTACAAAAACCGAGTTAAAGTTATTTGAATACATGCTGTTGACAATTGTTACCAGTGCTGTCTATTTTTGATTTTAAAGATGCGCTCATTTGAAGTATTTGGTTAGAATTTGTGGAAAAAGAGTCACCGAAAAGTAGCGAATGTTTCGCGTAAGGATTAGATTGCAGTCATAATAATCATAATAATCATGCAGTCATAATAATCATAACGACATAATTTCAGTCAAGATTCAAGTCGTGACATTAATATGTCTCGTATTGACCGCACTTTTACGGACTTGACTTGCAGTCGGACATCTAAGACAGCCTTTGTGTCTTGTCTTCTCTGTGGACATCAACCCTGATTAAAATTTCGTTTTTTTTATAAGAAAAAATGTTGTGATTTATTAATGCTTTGCAGACGTGCAAACAAACAAAAACAATAAGTTTGTTGAAGCAAATGAGCTTCTTTTGCTGTTGACGACATAATTAAGGTTGAAAAGTCATAACAAAATTTGTCCATCCAATGATATAAAAGTCAGGCGAACTAGAAGGCTGACTGAAAAGTCTGTCATTTTTCAGACTCGTGGAGCCGCAGTATAATCGCTTGTTTCGCACGTTTGTTGCGAATAAAGTCGAATACATGGCCACACTTGCGTTCTGATGAACATGAAAGACAAGAGATAGACAAAAGATAATTACGATTATTTCATGGGAATGAAAGTCTATTGGGCGAGACAGGTAGATTTTAGGTGAGAAAAAAGGAGAAGACTTACTTTCATTCTAATAAAATCTTTTTTAAGTGTAGCCACTGCGTTCATGGGAATGCATGTCCAATCAATATGCCAACAAACACGTATGTGGAATAAACTTCCAGGCTCTGTGTTTCCTCACCGTTATGGCCTTCAACCATTTAAAGCCAACGTGCACAGGTAGCTCCTCTGTTCCTCTTCTCTCTTTTCCTAAACGCCCGCGCCCTGAATCATCAGTATAAGGGTATTCATATCCCCTTTGGTGCGCGTTAATTAGAAAAAAAAAAACACATTAAAAATACAAAAAAAATGTAGTGTTATACGGGCTTAACGCACTCATTTCCTGTATGTCAGCCATATTCACCAATAACAATCAACAACAAAATTTGACAGTTCCTCTAGACGGTGTTCATAGCTGAACGCTTTCGATTCGCAATAAACAAAAGGAACGAAAGTACTACTTGCAACGCAGGGATATACAAACATTCGAACATAATCGGGAAATTCAATTGACCTAGGTGATAGTTTACTGTTAATCGCATCTTTGACTACTATTTCAAGCCTTCGATAATGAGCTGCACTGTAAAATTGCCATTCGAGCTTTAATTCGACAGTTTTAATATTAATTTTCTTTTTTACAGCCGGACAAAGCGTCTTTGGACGACGAGAATGTTTGGGACGATGCCTTGCTGATTAAAGCTTATGACAGTTCTTTGAAACTGGCCAAAGAAGAGCTGGCACGACGCATAGCACGCTCGACAAATGGCAAGAAGTCGCCTGTTAAGCAACGAGACGCTGCCCCAACAGCTGATCCCGCTGACTTTCCCACGAACTCCAAACAATCCGAGGAAGAGAATCCCAGCTTTAAGTTCGGTGACTATGCCAGAGCCACCTACGATGATGGAGTCGACTACGAGGGTAAGATAATTTCCTTAGACGCAAAGCAGGGCTTGTGTCGCATTAAGTACATCGGCTACGAAAATGAACAGGACGTTCGCATCTGCGACCTAGTGCCCTCATGGGGGAAGAAAGTGCGTCGCATGCAGTTCAATCGGGCGAAGATGGAGTGCGAAGTGGATGAAGTGGCAACTGGCCAGGAAGGCAAGAAGAATAAGATGCGATTTCCAATGCCGGCGCCAGGTGGACTGCCACTTGGAGCGATCCCTCCGCCACCACCTATGCCACCAATGATGGGCGAGGGTCAGTTCGAGGATTCTGAGCATTTGTCGGCCATGCTGATGTCTTGGTACATGAGCGGGTACTATACAGGCATTTACCAAGGCATGCAAATGGCCAAGACAAAGCCCAAATCGAAGAAATAGAGCGCAGAGATGCTTATTTATTCTTTATTTTACGAAACATTGTATAACCTCTAGAAGTTAATAATAAACCATATTAATGTACATATGTATGCTTTATGTTCCATTGATGTTGCTCCAGGCCGAGTGTTTCTGTACTAGTTTCACATCGAGTGGCTTTATACTTTTGAACGCAGACTTGATATCAGCTGCGGTGAGTTGTCTCACTTGCTGACCAGGCCCCATAAGGTTTCTTATTTGATACATTGCTGCCTCCTTGCAGGCTAGTCGAATTTGGTCTCCTAAAAATAAACAAACAACGGGCATGTAAGGCTGAATAGGAAATTACATATTCTTTGTGGATTTTAATGTAATGTAATGGAAGACGGTGAGGCATTATTGACAAAGTAGCACACGACCGAGGATGGCAACAATTTTTGTTATTTTTTTTTAATTCAAAAGAGATTTCGACCATTGTAGCGCGGGTCATTAAAACTGAAAAGTAATGATTTACGATAAAGAATATAATATTACCAGTAAATCCCTCGCTTGATTGAGTAAGTTCTTTCAATATATCTGTGGAAAATGATTTGTTTTTCTGAAGAAAATTCTGTATCATCGCGCATCGTTCATCAGCATTTGGTAAACCTATCATAAGTTTTTTCTCGAAACGTCGGAGAAAAGCAGCATCCATATCCCTAAAAAAAGAAAATAGAAATTTGAAAAGGTATAATCATGAAGAACGATGTATATTCCATACCAGGGTATGTTCGTACTAGCAAGTACGAAAATTGAAGAGGTAATATCTTCTAAGCCGTCTAGTAGTTGTAGAAATTCATTTTTAAATCGCCTCGAAGCTTCGTGATCGGAACCGCGATCACGTCCAGATGTTAGGGCATCAACTTCATCGAAAAAGATTACAGAAGGTGCACGCAACTTTGCACAATGGAAAAGCACCTAAGGAAACAAACAAATTATGTAAATTCTGTAGCATATCCAAACAAATAACAAGAATGGTTGAAATGCCCCAAATAAGCTTTTTTCCCACATTACCACACCTTCAGTTTTAAATTAACCACAAGACAGTCTAATTGAATCAAAATCTTCGTTCTAAAAAAAAAAAAGGTTAACCACAAACCTTAATTATCTTCTCCGATTCGCCTCGCCACTTAGAAGTAATACAACTCGAAGTTACATTGAAGAACGTTATCTGACCATGTGTTTCAGAGCAAAGAATTCGTGCGAGTAAAGTTTTTCCTCCACCTGCAATGGTAGAACTATGAGAACAATATCAAAACCTTAAAACAAATCCTTTCCTGGTGGTCCATGCAATAACAAAGATTTCCAAGGCTTAAGTTTGTCTGAAAATAATTCTGGATGCTTCAGTGGCATTATAACCGCCTCCTTGATAGTATCTACGGCTCTACTATTTCCAAAAATATCTGTCCAACGGAAACCAAGATCCTTATTAACAATTGTCCTAAAATAATAAAGCATTTATCATTTAAGATATACATAGAAGTATGAACTGTTCTCATTTACATTTTCGCATATTGCTCCAAATCCTTCCACCCACTAGCTATAAAATCTTCATCACTAGTGTGGTTATCAAACTTTACACCAAAATCCATTGAATTCACTGTAATTTCATTAGCACCAGTTGGTAACTGTCTAATCTGCAGACTATCATTCAATGATGAACCTTCCTTGGGTGGGTCTTCTTTCTTTACACTACTAGTTATGGATGGTTTCTTATTTATAGTATTTAATTGCACTTTGAGATTGGTAGAGATCTTCTTTAATATCTTTGGAAATTTGCCGAATTTCACTTGATAGAAACTGGCATACTCCAGGTAAATCGCATCTAAATCAACATTATCGCATATTTCGTATTCATCCTGAAGTCGTGCTTCAGTTTTCAGACATTCACAGGTATCGTAGAAGCCGTTGTCTTTGAGATATCTTTCGATTAGATATAAAATATTTCTCCGCCGTTTACCTGCTGAACGAACTTCCTCCTTTTTGTACATATAATGGGTTAAAAATTAGCACTGCATCAAATACTACTCTGATTGAGTTTACCTCTTTTGCCATTCGGATTACACACAATTAAATTAGAGATACAAAATAAAAAACTTTATCGAAAAATACAAAATGTGTTTGTCTTTCGAATTTTCTAAAGTACTTAGCAACAGCGTCTATTGACTTATTAGATAAATTCCAGTGCCGGTGCCGACTTTTTCTTGTCGCATGGTTACGAAGTGAATTATTTTTATGTTTGGCTGAGACATGCTTTAACTTTCTTTCATTTCTATAACTCAGTGCTCATGATACACAAGGTAGCAATTTGGATGGGGAAATTCTTGTTTGTGTTTGGAGTGTTTCATTTGGCTAAGATTGAGAGTTCATGTTTTCTTATCATAAGATCTGAAACCAGTTCAACAGAAATTTATCGCATGATATATGGACTGATACAACCAGCATTTTATGTGCTGATTCTTTTCGTATTTCCTTATTGATTCGGTACTCTATGGAGAGAGATGTTTAAGGCTGTTAGTTAGAAACACATATGACTTTTAGTCTATCTTTCCTGGAATATTAATTACTATAAAACCACTCTCCAAACAATACAATAAGTATTTGGTTACAAAATCTATATATTTTGGTAAATAGTAATAAAAAATACATTTAAAAACAATTATATTTCAAACTTATTGTTAATATAATAAATTAGTTTTCAAAGGCACATAGAAATGGTAAAAATCAGTTATTATTTTGAAACAAAAAAAAAACAAATATATTTATTTGGTTATTTTCTGATTGATATTCGTAAATTTTTTAGGCCACATTCCTAAATTTGGTAAACAAACTGTAGAGCACTCGTAGAGTAGACTTCAAGTCCATGTTTACAACATCTATAAGAAAAAAAAAAACTGAACATGTAATACACTTCTATAGTTACTAATTCGCATCATTACCTTCCGGCCTAGCTTTTGGTTTTGGCAGGCCAACGTCCTGCATCAAATCAAAAGAGAATCCCACATTATGTACCATTTGATCGACATCGCGTGGCGTTAAATGAAACTCATACAATGGTACGAAAAATCCACCCAAAAGTCCCATCAAAAGGCACAGGTAGACACCATCTCGAAAATCGGTGCTCAAATCGTTAACTTCAAAATTTAACTTGCCCAAATGTTTGTTCACGAATGTGATCAATGATTTCTTCACGACTGCCAGTTTCTCTGGGGCACTATCGAATAGTGTATCAAAAGCGTCCTTTTCACAACGCATACCGACATCATCGTATTCGGAAGTGATTTGTTCTTGGAATTTCCTGCAAAGAATAGTGTTAACCAAAAAATCTAATAGTTATGAGTGAGCTTACTTACTGGGCATTCAGAACTCCACCATTCTTCTGGGCAATCACAACAGTGACGAATATATTTTCGGGTAGGCGAATTGGTGCACGGAAATGACGTACTAGCGCCACCAAAAGATGCAAAATTGCAACAATATTCTTCGAGTGAACACTTTCAACGGACCATTTTGGAATTTTTTGATGGAATCCCAGCGTCTAAAATAGTAGAAGTAGGTAGGTGGATAATCGACGAAATGTTTATCCCAAATATAGTCTTACATGGTTGACAGCTCTTAAAACAATGCTAAGTTTTTGACGTTGACCTTCCTCCGATTGGGTAACTTCCAGAACATCCAGTTTTCTACCGGTCAATTTTTCCCATAGCTTGTGCAGGACCTAGAATAGATTTTTTTTTTTTTAGTATAGAAAGCTTGAGATTTAATAGAAGCATTATAATATGTTTAATTGAAGCCAGTAGTGGAAGAAGGTGCCAACCCAATTGTGGGAAATATTCCGGATGGTAACTTTGTCAATTAACTAAATGTATTTAAATGTATTCTATAGCATCAACGAATACGAAACTTTCACACCTTCTTCTACTAATTACTTGGCCATAATCTGCTCGGTAGGAAAATAGATTGCTTCCAAGTCTGATTGCTTTGAAATTCGAAGTTCTGTTCCCTTTTTCTTAAATACAAGTGTTCAACTACAGATGTGCTAAGTTTTTTATATACCTGCCCATCGTACATATCTTCGTCGAGTTGCTGTACAATTATCCTTTGCTCGGCAAGTTCATCGTTAATCCAATCAATTAAGATTTGTTGGAGTTTAATTAAGTCAGGAGACTTAGCAGATTGGGGATCGATTACTGCTCTTTGCTCATGATCGCCTGAAAATATACGAGCATGAGAATAACATAATTTATATAAAAATTAAACTTACGTAGGGCATAATCCTCTGGTGGAATATCATATTGATTTGGGCTTCCTGGAGAATCGATAGCATACTTGCCTTCTTCTTGAACTTCTTGTACTGCAAAATGTTTTAATTAGTATTATAATTATTATTAATTGGAAATGTGCTAATAATAGTTATAGTTGGGGTCTCAGGAGCCTTGTTTTTTTAATATACTGGAGTAGTCTGAGCTTAGTGATCGATGTATGCGAGGTGCTGATTGCAAAAAGCAAAAAGAGTTTGCACAGCAACGAACCAAAGCGAGAGCAAATGTCGGTAACTAATCGGTCTTTCAGAAAGAGGCTACTACGTCGACTTCCTCAACGATATCAAATACATACAAAGGAATGGAAAACATTTCGGATGTAGAAAATAAGAGATGTCGCAGAGAGTTTCAGCTTGAGTCATTCGAAAACTTGATAAGTAGGTTAGATTTCATGGAAGTATATTTTCCGCTGAATATTGTATTATTCGTCTTTGGGCATACCTCACAATTTAACCGAAATGACATGCATATTGGCTTCGGAGATAGAGTTTTGCAGGAAACATAGGGACTGCGCCATGCATAATTCCTCGAGACCTCCAATTGACCAATTTTCAAGATATAGATACCCACGGCATCTGATGTGACTCACATCTCACCTTGAATAGTAGAGCAATGCGTTGCTGTCTGTCAAAACAGGTATACCAAATGGTCTTTTACAGCAACCAACATTACATTTTACCATCTTTAAAGCAATTGTTGTTGATACAAAGAATCCTTCGGAACTAAAAAGAAACTCTCATAGGAACATGATAACGCCCACCTTTGGCTGCGACTCCATTTACTTAGTTTTACATTATATAATTTCTGTTAATGGATATTACCTTCCTTTATGCGCTTCTTGCGGCCTAGGGTACCGATTTTATCCCAGAAACTTTCCTCTTTTTCGCCACTTTTAATTGCATTTGGTGTACGAGGAGATTTTGGTCGTGGAATCGTCGACATTTTCTTATTTTTAACCTCACGTCACGGAGTAATTACTAAACTTTTGTTTATATTTTGCGCTGATGTCATAAAAAAAGTAGCACCAACCACAGAAAAGTCAAACTAGAGACAAAACACATTTTTATGCAAAAATATGTGCCCACGAAATTCCATTGTGCGAGGAGGATGACTGGTTAGAGTTTGCTTTGTAACAGAGAAAAATAGATTATTCGACCAAAGCAGAACTTACCACTCGGCTATTTACCACGATGTATCATTCAAATAAATACAGGGTTGATTGAGGATGAAAGAATTCTTTTTAATCGATTGCATACTGTAGAAGAAGCTTCAAACGGTGACAAAGATAACCCAGAAAATTATGAATTAAAAGAAATGACCCCGCATTAATTAGCAGCCTGTCAAATTTCAAAAGAATAGTAGAAAATTCTGCCAAAGAGAAAGTAATGTTCAAAAATGTTTCTACAACGCCTAGACGACATGGTGTGCGGTTTCTGTAAATGTGCTTTTCATTGTATCATTTTATATGGACCGGGACAGGCCCAACAAGAAGTGCATAACAGCAAGGCTATCTGTGACGGCAACGCATGACATACGCTTTGGGGCTGCGTGGAAACCAATGATAGAGGTGAGTCCGTAAATATTCTCATTGTGACCAATAACCTTTCTGGCTATAGCGGAGCTAATTTTCCAACAATTGTAAACAAACGCGCCTTCTTTTTTTAAAATTAAATCTGTTCAGGGTGACTATAACAATATAAAACGAATGATTTGTAAAAAAAATTTATCTGAGCGAACAGATAGCAAGAAAATTAGTCCTGTCCTGTGTATGATGAGTTGAGTGATGTAATGAGAGCTGTTCTTTGATAACACTGCGTAAATCTTTGACTACTATGAAGATACTATCAACACGTAAAATCAAAGCGCAATGAGAAGTTTCGCCTATAGAGTTTCAGATTCTGAAAAAGAGAAGACACGAATTTTTAATTTTGTTTACAGTTTTGGACAGATCAAATGTACAATATTTGCAAAAGTTTGCTTCACCAATCAAAACTTTTTAATTAAACCTCATACCTTGCTTGCGTATTGGTCACCCTGTTTTCAGGTGTTCTATGGTCTGCTTTTAGGTCATGTGCCTTTGACCTATATTTCGAATACTTGATTAGTCTCCCTTCATCTAAATGGAGAATAATTAAACCAAACGATTTTCGACTGGGACAAGTTGTTGTCGTTTGGGCCAACCGGTGCTAAGAATAGACAATTTTACAATTTCTCGTTTGCTCACCAGAGTTTTCTTCATCTGGTACTTTAACTTTTTGTTAGAGGCCTAGACTCTAATAGCTATACGTGTTGTGCTTAGTATACAATCTACTACATATAGAAGGAACCTATTGTTCACATCAGAAGGGCAGGGAGTTTTGATAAGTTTTTTCATGAGAGAAGCCACTCATTTCATATTTAGAAGGCACATGAAAAAAGTTTATTTCTGGGATTCAAAACTGGAGCTCATCTATTATGCTGTACCCAATTATTCGAAGCTTTTTGACGGTATATAGCCAACAGAATTTCCAAAGCAAAATCTGCGTTCGGTATGTTGTCCAAGCCCAAGGTAAAGCAAAGCAATCATCTTAAACATCAAGCTAAGACTGTTCGCTCATGCTGTAATATAGATGCAGCACGTGAAGTTTGACGATCAACATCACAAGAAAGTTACACACGTTCATTAACAGGTGCCTGCGTAACATCTTAAGGATTTTCTTATCCAACCGCGTATCTAATGAACACTTCTACGAGAGAACGGGTCAGAAATTTATAAACACGATCATCCAACGACGAAAGTGGCAGGTGACACGTTTCGAAAAGGTGATAGTTCCATATCTAACCATGTTATGCAATGGAACCCGTTATCACAGGATGGCAAAACACCCGGCGGCCCGAGGAGAACATGACGCGGAACCGTCGAGATGGAGGCACGGCAGTTGGTAAAAAGTTGGGAAGAATTGAGGCGCAATACCAGAAACCGTATACGATGGCGAGTAGGCGTAATATAGCCCGTAGATCTCACAAGAGAGTGCAGGCCATAAGTAAGTGTTTTAGTGATAGTTTTTGCTACATAGGAATGATAAGGGCTTTAGTCCTTTGAGTTTGAATCCTATTTTCTTCCCATACTTTTGAACCGAACTGAACTAAAAAATAAAACTAATGAACTTAATGCTTCCCTTACTTTGACAAGAAGCCCGATGTAAGCATTAATAAGTATATGTTAGGTAGTTTATTTATGAATTAAATCTGAAACAGAAAAACACTTACGACAGTACTAAACAAAACATGTGAAACAATCCCGATTTTTTTCAATTCGGAACACAAAAAGAATACTCTTTTTAGTCAATGGAAAACAACATAATAACTATTTTTTTACCACCTCAAGTACGTACATACATTTGAAGAAAAAAAAATTAAATCATGAAATAGATATTGTTGGAATACAAACGCTCCTCAAAGCTTGCTCTTATTAGTTCACTATTTCATTTCAACTATGTTTCTCCACGCTCTTCCCTTCTCACAAATTAATATTTTTTATTGGTCTCTTCCACAGGAAATTCTTCTCTTCTTCTTTCGCCTTATTTTTTGCTTGTCCGGTAAGTACTCAGACAACTTTGCAGCACTTTTGGGCAAGAATGTTGTTATTATTTATTTTTGCACAACTGATAAAGATACTATTTATATTAACAATCGTAATTGGCCGCTTGTATGAGCAATTACCCAAAAGGTATATTAAGTTTGATACATAAATATACAGTCAAACTTCGATAAATCGAATATTTAATACCTCGAATGAAAATGGTTGGCAATAGTGTCAAGACTGAAATTTACATGTAATTTTTATTTGATAACTCGAACTTCTATTACTCGAATGTCTTTATAAGTAGAATTTCTTGTTAACTTGAAGAGATTATTTGACGTCACCATAAGTTGAATTCTGTTTGTTTGTTTTGTGTGTTTGTTTTTACAAAGCTTTCGGGTGCACTGTATTTGTATGTTCCCATTGACATACTACATTTACGTGTAAAAAAACGCAATTTCGTTATGTGCGAGTAAGAATTGTCATATTTCTTGTTAGTAGGGGTTGGAGCACGCGTTTTAAAAGCGTACCTTTAAATCATTATCTCTTGATGAAAAATTTAAACTTATAAGAGGTGGAAAGAAAAAGATTTTGTATTTTACTTAAGTCGATTTTTATTGTGGCAAGTGATGATTCGAGTTATCGAAGTTCGTACCTACATATAGTATATAGAAAATAAATCTGAAAAAATTATTCAGACAAAACTCAATTAACGCTAAAAATTGGTTCCTAGAAAACAGCTTTCTTATTTTTTTTGTCCATAAGACTTAAACTATTGTTTTTATATTTTACTTATTAAAGTTTGTTATTGTTGGAAAAAAACTTTGCTCCGATTTTTTTCATAAAAAAAGTTTTCAGTTTCTTTTTCGGAATTTTGTTTGAAACCTTCATTCCCGGTTAGTTGCCCTTATGGAGTTCTAGGGACGCCCAAAAAAAACATTTTAAGTGCACATTTTGCATTTCACCCATTCAAAGAAATGTTTGATTGCGTATTACAAAAAAAAAATACAATCCGTCAACTGACACGCTCACTATCGTTGGTAGTTCCTTGAATCCCTATTTTGCTTGTACAACCCGTTAATTTTGAAAGCTTTTGTCCACATCTGATAGCTATAGCTATGGACATCTCACACAGATTTACTGTTCACTTGAATTATCGAAACACTTATTGTATGGTGTCCTACGATCCGTTGCAGAGTGCAGACGGGTAACTCTACCGAATCTATATATATATATGTATATAAATGAATGCTTGTCTGTATGTCCTTTATAGAATCGCAAACTATGCATTTGATCAGTTCATGCTGACTTGAATTGAAACGAAAATAGCGAACGAATGATAACGTTTCGAGTTGTGGGTGACATAAGAATTTATTTAAATTGTGAAATTCATGTCCGGCTCACATTGTCATTGGTGGCGTTGCAACGCGAGCAGGGTACAGCTAGTATATATGAATTATTATTCTCAATTTCATCCATCATATAATGTTTAAAAGAAGAAAAAAAAAATATTGTTGCATATATATTTATTTAAAATATGTGTATATACATGCATGTATTTTCATTAAAAATTCAAAATATTATTTTTGAAACAAATCAATTAATCAAGAAATTCATGCAAAAAAAAAATTATAAAAGAAAACAAAGGAAATTATGATCCATTTTATTAATATTCATCACTACCGTAACCGCACCTATAAGCATAGTGTCCGTAGTCTCCACATTTGTAGCATTGCTCATCGTCGACACTTCCTCCATACACATATTTATCAGGATTATATTGTGGACAAGACGGCTCATTAGCGTAGTGTCCAAATTCTTCACATGTAAAGCACTGCCAGGGACAAGAACTGGCGTAGTGTCCGAATTCGTTACATCGCCAACATAGGACTCCCTTTGGCTCACTCATATTTCATTCCAATCGTAATAGACTGCAAATTTTGTCAAATATTACGTCTTTTTTTAAATCTCTTCTCAGATTTAGCACTACCTGCGCGTTTAATCCACTCTACTTAATTCGTTTGCAACTGGTTCTATACTGCTTCCCCTTTCGATGAAAAGATATAAACAACTGCGCTACAAGAAAAGAAAACAACCACATCCCACTTGCCTGAACTCAATACCATTTCAATTCGATCTCCCAACCGGCTCATATAAACGTAGTAATTGTTTTGTTTCAAATTCCATTTTCCATTAATCTAAGTGTGCGTATTTGTACAAGTTTACTTGCTAATTTCACATATACCCCGTTTATATGAGTAAATCGAATTCAATCAGATTGGACTGATTAAAAACTTTTCTTCGATCGGGTTTGAATTTTCCATATAAGTCGAGATCGAAAGATGGCGTTTGGTGATAGAAAATAAGGGAGGGAGAGAGAGAAATTGCTCGTTGTAACGTCAGTTCATATGAATAAGCTTTCATGAAACTAACAGGGCGAGTAATGGCTAATGCGAATACAGTGGATTTCGACAGTGTGCGACCATAATAGCTCTTTGCTTCGATTCGTTCAATTTCGCTCATATCAAAAAATGCGAATGCATTAGCAGCACAGTGCGAATACAGATGATTCCCATTGTTCGACTATAATATGTAGATTTTCGCTTCGATTCATTTAATTTTACTCACTTCTGAAAGTGAAAGTGCGAATCCATTAAAGGCTGAACTGTAATATTCGGAAGCAAAGGGAAGCTAATGTCAAAACTCTACGTTCTACTTGCCAATATAAAATCTGATTTTAGAATTTTCCCCAGCTGACTGTCGAATTTTCATAAGTAATCGCAAAGGAGACAAACAGGACCATTCGTCCCCAACTCGAAGCCAAGTAGAGTTTAATACCATGGGCTTCATGTAGCAAATAGGGTGTCATATTACTTGATCACAACTAATCGGTGCTTTTCTATAAATAATTTGTTTTCATGATCCATTGCAACGTCTGATTTCGGTTAACATTTATTGATTAACGGATTGCTATGCATAGATTTTGTTGGTGCACCAATTTAAATTACTGTTTGTATATGGATCAGTGATGGGACTTTAAAAAATGACAGAGCTGGTCTGCTTGTAATTATTTGTAACTTTGTTTTGGCAAAATTTTGGAGAATAACATTTTTGGAGTACTTGGCTTTTATTAGCAAAATTTATTGAACAAAAATTTTGTTTGGTAATTTTTATCATCTATCCATGGGATAAAACACATTTCTTCTTGAATTTTATTCGATAAAAAAATTTAATCCGCACAAAAAATCCCTATTTTTTTTTAACACT